>CM046881.1:452824270-455246488 GCA_025667525.1 Glebionis coronaria | reverse complement strand
GTGTCTACTTATGTTGCTACATTTGAAGACGGTGGCGTTGTGGGGTACCAGAAGAAGTCGTCCCCACATGCTTATACTTTCTGCATTTTATTCTTCAGCAAATTTTAGAAAGTTCAACATCAAGTCTTCCGTTGTATCAAACTTTGAAGCTTTCAAGATTTTATAAAGGTATAAGTGTGTGGAACATTAAGTCACGAGGAGGCGAATATCACAAGTGATGAATGCACAAAGTTCAAGGCAAGGAAACGCGCTCAAGACTAAAGTCAAAGATCACATCAACATATTTAAAAGAAAAAGAAAAGACGACTACGAGTTCAAGACAAAGTATAGTATGCTAGGTTTATTTTATTATTGTACTCGGGTAACCCCCTTGTACCTTGGAGTGACCTCCCTTTGGGGGAGATTGTTGGAAATACGTATTACGTATTTAGGAAGGATCGACCACTCCAACAATATATACCTAGTATGGGCTCGTAGTAATAGTCTTACAATATAACCCATGAAGCCTACATGTAGGGTGGGCTATATAAACCCCCTCCTAGCATGTTAGGAGGGGTTGGTACACACATTTCATTCAATCTTACACAATATTTCTCTTATTCTCTCTAACCTCTTTATACTTTCTCTCTCTAGTTCTTCATATCTCTCTCTCTCTCTCTCTCTTTCTCTCTCTCTATCTCTCTCTATCTCTCTCTCTCCTCTCTATCTCTCTCCTCTCTCTCTCCTCTCCTCTCTCTCTTCTCTCCTCTCTCTCTCTCTCTCTCTCTCTCTCTCTCTTCTCTCTCTCTCATCTCTCTCTCTCTCTCTCTCTCTCTCTCTCTCTCTCTCTCTCTCTCTCTCTCTCTCTCTCTCTCTCTCCTCTCTCTCTCTCCTCTCTCCTCTCTCTCCTCTCTCTCTCTCTAGTTAGATAATCTAAGGATTACATAGACCCCTACAATAACACACAATTTATATTTCCTACACTTGGCAGTATACCTCCTATATTGGGACTGTTGTACTTGAACTAAAAACTTTTGCGATCGACTTTACTTGAATTGAATTGAAACATATATTCTCACCAACATTATGTTGACGTTTAAGCATTATCATAGGTGTTTGATCTTATTTTTTGCTTGAAGTACTTGGAGTCCGAATGCATAATTGGATATTTTTTGATGAGTATCTTTTGTTAGTAAACTCATGGTTTCGTTGAAATCTTTGAAACTATTTCATTTTTCGTTGCGACCATTTGAAACTTGGTATTTTAAGCTTTATTTACTTTTGAATCAATGCAACGAGGTAACTTTTTAAACGTCTCATTTAAAGTCGTTCTTTTGCTCCTTCTACTTTGCATTATATGACGTACCAACCATATACTTGTATGTTTTCGATGTGCCATTTTGGGGGTTTTACACCATGTGAGAGCACTTTGGTCCTTTCCTTTCCATAGAACACCTAAGGGACCTTTTTTCAACATAAAACTTTTGTGTGAAGGTTAATCTACTCATCGGATTTCACAAATTAAAAATCTTCTTCGTGAAGGTTATTATACTCATCAATCTACTTTTGTTCATACTCCACCACTATATATATTTGCATAAACTAAAAAGAGGCCACTATTTAAGTTAGCTATATATCTTTTTAGGCTTCATAAACCCCAACCCTCACATTAGTATGTATAAGAAGTTCTCATTTTCAAATAGCTATAATTAAGTTCTACTAGTTTCTATAAGGTCGTTTCAATTACCTTTAGCTTATTGATATTTGACTGAGATAGCTTGAGAATCTTTAGCTCTACTTTTTTTTAAAGTAACTATAAGCTTGTTTCTAAATACACCCTATATATAACATTTGAGAGTAATGTGTTATATCGATCATATTTTTTCAGATTGATCCGCATATTCATCCTTATTCCTTGACTTGATTGATTGTTGTATCACAGAATTCTACAATACAAGTGACTGTGAACTAGTTGCAACGTTGCTCGCTAGTTTAGCAAAATTTTACTTCTTTAAAGTACTTGTTAATAACACACTTATGCATTAGCCTCTTTGTATTTATTTTTAGTTTTACTGCATGTATTAAATTTTAATAATCTTTGCTTGGTTTGTAGAGTTGGTAACCTAGTGGACCTGTATGATGTGACTTTTATCATCAAATACATAAATTCATTTAAGAAATTGGAGAAAAAGCTCAACAATAACTCCATAAAAATCCTGATTTAGTTGGGAGAACCAACTAAAAACGATCAAACTCGATAATGAAAACTACCAAATGTCATGAATCCTATTCTACTTCACTAATATCATTGTGCCAGAACCTTTCTCTACTGATAAAGTCCAACTATGATGAATTAATTGATTATCGGCTTGAAGAACGTCTGTGATCCCATCTACTCCTAATTAATGTGGAAACCTTGTATAATGAAATAAGGTAAGCTATTTGTATGTTGAGGTGTTACTCAATTCAAATACGCTTTATATGTTAATCAAGCTATAAAAAGATAAGATAAGGGGAATAACTAATTTGGATCTTCCATTTGAAAGTACTCACTTTCTTTCACTATTTTGACTTCGATGAAAATGTACATGTTGTGGTGCATGTTTAAGTATCATTAAAGTTATTATTACAAGTAGCATGGGATCGTGTGATACGGTTTTTCAAGATGTCTCCTTTCTTGAAGGATAACATAGCTAGTTTTGTGATAAAGGCAAGTATAGAAAGTGCTTCGTATATAGAATTTTTTAGCAAAGATGACCGTGATACGATGCATAGGATGGTAAATCCATTTTATTGTTAGATGAAGGCCTAGCAAGTTTGGAGTGTCCAATCTCACTGTTAAACTAAGCAATTGAATGAGTCAAAACTTAAGTTATTTGCATTGCATACTTAGTCAGTTGTAGCAAGTTAATAAGCAGTACTTCAATATGTGGAAGTTATATGCATGCATGTTGTAATTCTAGTTTCAACTGTCATGCATGTTTCCTTTCAAGTAGGTTAGTGGTCTAAGTAGTTAGCCCTCTCATTTGCTTATAAATTCTGTAATTGTTTGCATTGTGAAAGATATCCAGAAAATTGTCCCAATTGCTCTCGTCTTTGTCTCTTATTCTTTGGAGTTTGGCCTACTAAAACAAGGCCTCCTTGGTTGATCAAATGGCTAAGTTACTAGCCGTTTCAACTCCATCCGCCAACCAACTCGAAACCATCAACAACCACCTCGTTAACCAGCCCACATATATTTTCTATTATGTGCTTGACAGTTCTCGTTAGTCAATAGGTAAGAGTAAGTTACAAAACCATGTTCTCATTCTGATTTATCTATGAAAAATTGATCTGTTATATGACGTCTTTAGTTCAGATACGGTGCGAAGAAAGAGAAGTCCCTAGAGATCTTCCAATGTTACACTTCATCGTGCCTTGTTTGCAAAACAACCGTGAAATCCTTGGCATTATACTCGATCAAGGTACTGCGTGTGATGTTCTTGTGTTTGCTCTTATTATTGTGGTTCTGTGTTAATGGCTTTGTTATAAATAGTCTAATCCGATATTTGTTTCTATTTTTGTTTAGTATCTCAAATCCTACCAGGATAAGCAAATGATGGATTTAAATAAAAACTTATGTGACTTAATGCAAATCACCTATATTATACAAAAAAATCCAAACATGATATACTATAACAAAATGAGATATATGAATCTAACTTAATCTGGAACAAAATTACGAGAATGGGAGATCAAGGTGTTAAGGACTACACTAAATGTACATCTCAAACAATAGTTGTATCGGTATGATGTGCATTTATCCTCTTTCCCAACTTCTTCTTACTTATGTTTCAGTATTTTTATAGCACTTGATTGTTGGAAAGAGAAATTAAAGGTATTTGATTGAGATGGATTTTTTTTATTTTTGTTAGAAAAAGAAATTAAAAGTTTCTCCATAGTTAATTAAAGTTTGAGTTAAAATGTTTTTTATGTAATTAAAAGATGACATATGAAAGGACTAAAGTACACTCACATAATCAGTGAAAGGACCAGTCAACTCAATCTAAACAATTACAAGGACCACTGGTGTAATTAAATGCGTTTTAGGACCAAAAGTACAATTTGATGTAAACCGCAAGGACCAAACATTTAACTCTAGTTATTAATGTTTCTCCTTTACATTTTATGATAGACAATTTTACATTTAACACATTAATTTTTACTTTATCTAAAGTTATAACACCGAATGTAGTATGGTAAACTTTTGTATAACATCTTTATTATTTTCAGTAACAAACAGTTAAACTAGAACATGCCAAAAAAGAAACGTGTATTACTTTTTTAGCAGTGGCGAAACCATGAATTTATAGGTGGGAGTGATGGTTGAACAAATTTCGTTATGTGCATAAAGATAAAGATAGAGATATAAGATTTTTATATTGTTTTGTTTTTCAATGAAGGACAATTTCATTTTATGATTAGATGCAATTTAATAAAATTGTAAAAAAAAAAAAGAAAAGAAATTTTCTACGCTAAAATTGATTTTATGAGACGAAAAAGTATTATTTAACCAAAAATTTAGTTAATATAAGTATCTAATTGTATTGTAGTTTGCTATTTAGAAAATAAATCTATAAACCAATCAATAAATCTTAACTTAGAAAGACATCGGGTGCATAAAATATTTAATACGAGTATTTATATAATATATAATTTTGAGACTGTATTCATTTTTTAAAAAAATAAAAGTTTTTAGCAAATATATATATATTACGCGACAAAATTCCATCGAATTTCGGTGCATTCTCGAAAACCCCATAGCTCCGCCCCGGTTAATTGTATGGTTTTGCTATCTTTAACCTTCATGTAGTTAAAGAAAATAAAAAGTTGAAAAACACCTTTGTTTATATTTTTTTTATAATGAAATTGTTACCTTTCAAATGTTAACATGAAAGATAGATATTATATTAGTAACTTCTACCTCATAAATAGACGGTAGCCAAGTAATTTGATGAGCATTCTACATGTTGGGCAATTATGAGAACTTCTAAACAACTCTATAGTAAACTTTAAACATTTGAGTTCTTTGAGTAATGTGAGATCATAAAAAGTCTGAAAATGACAAAGACAACCTTATTAGATCACATCAAATTAGCTATACAAGTTAATGAATTGATAAGACAAAAAATACACAGTTTAAGAAAATACATTAATTACTGCTTTAATTTTTACGAAAACAAAAAAAGATAATTTTACTCTTTAATAATTAATTAATGTTTCTTTTATTTTTGTAAATATTAATTTGGACTATGAGTAATATAATAAATTTAAACAAACACACCTATTATTTTTAGAAATGGATAATAATTTTGGAAAAAATAAAAAAAATGGACAATAATTTTACGACGAAAGTAACATTTAGCTATCTTATGATATTCTTACATGATTCATGTTACATTATTTATAATCGGGTTAACTCTCATATGAGGATTAAAACCTTGTGACCCGTGTTATGGTGGTAGTCGGCCACCTGATGACCACGTGTGGTTCTCGTAACACAAAGACACCCACCACACGTGGTTGGGTTATTTTATTTGGGATTCGTTGGTGGCCCCGCTTAACATTTTACATTTTTTTGTTAACAGATAATAATATTTTTTAACTCATTCTTTTGGGATATAAGTGGTGCCTGATGATATTTTGAATGAAAATGATTTTTAATTGTCAACGAAGGAAGCGTGTGATTTGGTAGTTTTAGGTTAAGGGCAAGTGAAGTGAGTTTTATATATCTAGGTTTGAGTTTTTGTGTTGATTTACTTGTATTTTGATTGTGCGCTAAGCTTAGTTGTTAACTTTTTTATTTATTAACTTGTGTTTAAGAGATACTTAGATCGTCTCAATTTTATTACTTAATATTTTAGTCATTTATTTTTATTACTGTCATAAACAAACATTTTTTTATGACTCTTTTAAGTTAAAGTGCACAAAGTTCATGTAATATATTCGCTGATCTTAATTATAATATTTTTGTGTGACGTTTTTAATAGGGAATGATCTGGAAGACACTTTATATATTACATTGTCTGGTATAAATTAGAGCATAGATATGTGATAGATATTGAATTCTTTTGATTGGAATGAATAAAGAATAAACTCATAAGATTGAAAAACATACATATGCTCGAAACAAATATAAAATTGATACGTACAACAATGTTTTGATTAGCGTGTATATTTGCCAGCCTCCATGTTACGAAATTATGATTTCCCCTAATTACTTTCTACTAGTTTTAATGCCCGTGCACGCACGAGACTTGAAAATAAAAGATAAATTAAGTAATAATTTCGTTATTTCGATTTTTTATATATTATATATGTTTTTATAAAAACATTTAATGTTTATATGTTTGATCATACTTTTGTTTTACTGTGCAATGTGTCAACTAATATATACTCACTTTAATTTTTATTTTTTAAATTTTATATTCTTTTTTACTTTCGAAATTTTTATTCTAAAAAATAGTTATATTTTATTTATTAATCAACAAACCATTTACATAAACCTTACACGTACACTATTTATAAATTCATGATTTTGTAATGTTTAATATTATTCTATAAAACAGTATTGAAATTTTAATACTCAAATAGATACGATCCTTATGGACTCACAAGTTTTACTTGATTTTTTATTATGTGATCATATTAATTAATATTTTGAATTAATATTTGTCGCACAAAGGATTTAACTTTGTTTAACTGAAATATTAGATATCTTTTTCTAGACATTGTGTGTTTAGTAACACATAACGACCTTGGAAAAATATATGTTGTTGTAATATGTAGAATCTCGTATATTCATTTTCATCTTACACCGATGTCCGAGGTCCTGCATTCATTTTTGTATTTATATTTATGTTAATAATAATTTACGTAGATTTCATTGTTTGACTTTGTTAAGTGTCAAAATACATATAGATAATAAATTATGTTTTTATTTGAATTTTATAATCATGTGATTTATTGATATTTTTAAAATAACATATATGTTGTATTTTTAAAATATAAATTTTGAGGGTATAAATTTTAAAAGGTATTTTGTTTATTTTATAAAATTAATAAAATACATGAAAAATTATAAGCTTACATTAAGTCTATCTAATTATATTTAAAATTCAACCATGAAAGTTTTATTAATCCACTCCTCCTTTTTTAAGTTTTTATTTTCACAAATTTGAC
Organism: Glebionis coronaria; assembly: GCA_025667525.1. Taxonomy (NCBI): domain Eukaryota; kingdom Viridiplantae; phylum Streptophyta; class Magnoliopsida; order Asterales; family Asteraceae; genus Glebionis; species Glebionis coronaria. The sequence goes on along the minus strand of CM046881.1, from coordinate 455,239,288 downwards.
ACATATATCTTTTTGTGTTTACATCAAAATCTTCAATCAAAATCTTTAATTTTGACCAAATTGAATTCAATTTTGACTTTTCTCCACCAATCACATCGCTTGATTTTGCTTATGTGTCAAAATAAAATCATTTAATTGGTTCAATTAATTTTTCTACAATCTCCACTTTTTACTAAAACTCTTAAAAAATCTAATTCTTTTATTATATAAAAGATAATACACATTTTAGACTAGATTCCCAAATTGTAAATAATTTTTTTTTTATATTATGTTTACAGATAATTGCCAGCGTTTTATTTTTTCCTAGAATCTTTATATGGTTGAATCAAAGGCACACAATACATGAATCATAGTTATGTATACGTCCATACATTTTTGTTGAATTGAATCAAAGGTCCAGTATGCATATGTTGGTATTTTAGTTTAAAAAAAAAACCAATGTCAAAATACATTGAAGTGAACAAAACATTAGATTTATGAGTGAACAAAAGGGGTATTGCTGTATCACCTCTAGCACGAACATGCCATGACGCGCTTCATGATCAACAGTACGAAATGTATCTAGTTGACAAACTCAAGCTTCCATGCTGTAGCAAAGCTGATTGCAAGAAAGGAGAATACGCACGTGAAATTTCAATTTTAACCCGCCCGGTTTTACCCAACTCATTCAACTCCAATTACTAGATCATGTAACCGGTTTGTTTTGCCAAAAGATTGAGGCCATATAACATAAGATAGATTAAAGAAAGTCACTATGCCAAATACTTTTCACATGCTTTATATAAACTATGGCCAATTTGTTGCATGTCAATAAGCATGTGTAAGTACATCTAACCCCAAAATATAACATATTCAATAACCTAAAACAAAAACAACTATCTGAAAACTCGGCAAAAACTAACACGAAAACAACAACACGTAAATTACTTGCTGAAAACCCATATACATATTTATGATAAATAAATAATAACTTCGCCATAAGTCACATTCTAACCTGCTGCACACCGCTCCTTGGTGGCTCCTGTTGAAAATTGTCGAGCAACGCCATACGTCCACTAACCACAACTTTGAAGAAACCTTCCATTTCTGATTTGAGCTCATCTAATCCAGTCAGAAACTTGGCATTATTTTCCATCAGCTCAGAACAATAACTGTCAAAAACTTCTTGCTTAATGTCACCCAAACCATCATGAAGCAACGGGTACAGTTTCTTGACGTTTTGGTCAATTATTCTAAGCTCTTTTAACGGAGAAAACTCTCCTGAAGCATATATGTTCTTGATGTCGCTGTTCATTGAAACCTGTAGAACGGTAAAACTTTCATGCCACAAGTACTCTTTGGGAACTTGCAACTCTACAAGAGGCTTGGGGGATGATGAAAAAGCAGCCACAAATGTGCTAAAGATAAACATGGTCTGAACCTTGAGTCCATACATGGCCCGAACCAGGTCTTTAGCTTTAGGTATGTTCTTGATCTTAGGCAGGTTGAGTGTTTCCTCGAGCTTGCATATGACGTCACAACACTCTTGTAATTTTGAGTTGTCATAACATCTTTGGTATTGCCTCCATTCATGAAGCGAAGACGATGCTTGCATGAGTTTTTGTGGATTATCGGATTCTAAATCAAGTAAAGCGCATTTTAGCATGACGTAACCGAATCTTTGCCTCACAATATCGGTTCCATAAGCACTGCAAAAATCGAGCAACTTCAAACTGTTGTCTAAGTACATATCGACCCATTTAATGTCCCAACTACATATCGGAAGTTCCAGATCTACTATTAGTTTTCTTATGTCATCAAGCGTCTCACATATAGAGCCCAATGCGAGTTTCATCCATGAAAAAGTAATAACATCCTTTGTGTTTTTAGGCTTCAACTGGTGAAACCTTTCAGCTAAGTTTTTCTCGTAAGCAGTTAGCACACGTGATGGTAAATGAGAGCTTCTGTGCATCATCATCTTAAACGGATTCCCAATGGGGAGAAATGGTCTGTGAGGTCCCTCTGAGCGACTCATAGTTGATGAATCTGCAAAGATCAAAATTGCAAGAGGAAAACATATAAATACAGATAAATATCCACCAAGGATCTTCCATCATTAGCTTTGCAAGTGTTGGAGAGAGAAGTCTTTGTATGAAGTCTCTCCCAAGCATTTTGTATAAAAGTTGTTTCCAAGACTCGATCGCGTGACTGACACGAAGGAGTAACCTTAGTGGTTGCTCCAAGGTTCAGCCTGAAAGAACCAGTAATCAGGCACGCGTTTTAAATAGTAAGAAAATGCCTAATCAAACATGGTGTTTACATCATTCTAAAATTTGTCCAAAATCATGGCTAAATTTTATACCTTCTGTGAATAATGTGTGATTACACTAAATGACAACTTGATAAAACATCAACAGACCAAGATAAAATATATATGCGAAAACCAACATCATTTCCCTCTTTCAACAAAAATATGTACAATCTTTACATAAAATAGTTTTAAACATGTGACATGCAACTTTCTTATTGTTTGACAAGCTCTTGAGAACTTTGACTAAAAAATATATTATCTCATTCAATCAAAAAAGGCTTGATCGAATTGCAACATTTTAGCTTGAATTTCAGAAAGGTAACTTGCTTGAAGTAGCCATGAAAACAGGTTGGAGCTTGTAATAACAGTAAAAAAAAAAACAGAAGCCTACAGGTTTACGCTAATTCAATAGTTTTACACTTTTACCATTTGGACCTTAGTTAGCCGAATTCATTAATCATTATTTCCAAATAAGTCACCCAATATCCATTTCAACAGCATAAACAAGTCAATATCCAATATTGTCCCATCGTTGTGAAAATTTCCATAATTGGATTAAAACCCGACTTACTTATACGAAACACCTATAAAAGTCGGATGTTGATTAGTGACCATTTCTCAAATTGTTCACCGCACCATCGACGTCGTTCGAAACATAAAAAAATAGCCACTAAATACTAACCCACCTTCATAGCAATTTCATATAAGCACCTCAGTTTTAAACAGTTAAAAAAAACACAAAACTAAGGTAACATTTAATACTAACTCCGTTTTGCCAAAAAAACTGAAATGGGAGACTTAATTTGAACAACCACAAAATTTGATTCTACTAAATGAGATTTTTTTTTTTTCTGTGCATGTCCAACTAATTTTGACAAACATAGCTGAAAAACTAGAGCTGACCTGAATCGAAAACCAATCTTGTGGAAGACATGAACTGGTTGGTCCGTTCGATTTATACGGTTTAGGTGTGATTTTCTCGTTTTTGGCTCAAACCGAACCGACCCTGGCCGAACCCATGCCGAAAATCATAAATAAAGAACCAAAAAACCATAGCCTTGCTACATATATACAAAGTAATCCCGTGCCAAGCAAAAAGACCGAAAACCGAGCCAAATCGACCATATTCGCTTCGGGTTTCTTATGATTTTCGGCTCGGCTCAGCTCGGTTCGAGACAAATCCGAGAAAATCACACCTAGGCCGTATAAATCGAAGCAAACCGAACGGACAAACGGTTCATGTCTACCACAAAATCGGTTTTCGGTTCGGTCTGGTCGGTTTTGACAGTTGGTAAGTATTCCAAACCTCACACCAATGGGATGCGATTTAACCACAATCATAAAAAACACCCCAATTCTTTAACGTTTATAACCTTAACTTTAAAATTAATATTAATCTAATTATTCATTTCCAAACTCATTTCATCCAAATATAAAAATATAAATCCAGATCTAGAATCACAGATTAAGTCAACAAAATTACAGCCAAGCTCAAAACTAAAACAGGATAAAAGTAGTCAACAAATTAAAGAGAAACTTACAGGTAAGGATATAAAGAAATTAAGGTATGTTTAAATCTGTAGCAGTATCTGAAACAACGAAATTTAATTCTATAAATAACCAGAATTTGAACAGCTTGTATAAAAAATAAACTGAAAATTAGAAATTAATGATAAACAAAAAGGGGGCGGAGATGAAGAGAGAAATCTTGCCTGAGATAACGTGATTGTACAAGACTTTTTGTGTCAGTTTGACTCTAACCCTACTTTTTTTATCAAGAGTTGATAAAAGATATGTGGTCACCATTTTGGACTTTTTCGAGTCATTTCTAGATTAAGGAGTGTTTGGAAACTTGTTTACTTTATTGGTGGTGGGTGTTTGGGTGTTGTTAGTAATGGAATAAGTCATGTGAATGCAATGATAAGTTGTTGTTTGGCTATTTCATTACAACAACAACGGTAAGCGTTATTTTGATCTCGTAAGTGTCTTTGATTTTTTGTCAGCATATTTTATAGTTTGGTTGTCAAATCATATTGTAAGTTATTTTATTGTAAGTTGTGGTTAATATAATGTTATTAAGAGTTTACATATAAAATATAAACTAATTTTTGTTTATAGGATATGATAAATAAGAAATACATTAAATGTTCTAACTAATTTTATGTAATTTTTATATTTATGTTGGTACATTTTACAACTCAATCCTGTCACAATCAAATAACATATCACAACACTGTAAAACTTAACAAATTCATCAGAGTTATACATGTTATAAAATTAACTTCATATAAAAACCTCTTTCCAAAGACTTGTAAAACATATTAGGTTCAACTACGTATATGGAGTTACATTTACTCTCTTTTTTTATAATTTTCTTCAACTATTTTATGAGTTTTCTTCTTTTTCGCAAATCGTGTATTAAAAATAAATGAGCCATCAACATAGTTGTGTGAATAACAACGACAAAACGAGTTGATATAGATGTATTCATCAATTAACACTAAATTTTGCTTAATAAAGGATCTTAAATCCACTTTAAACCTTGAGATACCGATAGACAAAACGAAAAATAACATTAATAAAAATAAATAATAAACTCCCAATTAAGTTTCTCACGAGCAATACTCAATGGCGCAAAGCCCAAGTTTTAAACTTCAAAAAAACTCTACGACCAGAGTCTACAATGATTACGAAAGGAACTAGTTTATTTTGCTTTTAGTAGTTCATTGCTAAATGTATATATTATTTTAAGTCCATAATTAACAAAGTTACTTTTAATCTTCTGATAGCTGAAAAATTAAGGCCAAAACTTGCTTACCATTCGCAATGCATGAGCAGCTAAATCCTAGTTGCTATAACCAAATGCAAATTTAGTTAGTATGGATCCTTTTGGATAACATCCCTAATTCTTAGTGAATTAACTCGAGTCCTAAAACATTTTTTAGAAGAAAAAAAGAAATATACTTCAATGTTCCAAGCGTTGAATCTGGTTTTTATGAGAACTATCTTGTAGGCATCACTTGGTGAGAATGAGAGTCTATTGGAATGTTTGGGTGTTGTTAGTAATGGAATAAGTCATTGGAATGACATGATAAGTTATTGTTTGGCTATTTCATTACAACAACGGTAAGCGTTATTTTCATCTCGTAACTACCTTTGATTTTTTGTCAGCATCTTTTACAGTTTGGTTGTCAAGTCATATTGTAAGTTATTTTATTATAAGTTGTGGTTAATAAAATGTTATAAAAGTTTACACATAAAATATACATTAATTTTTGTTTATAGGATATGACAAGTGAGAAATACATTAAATGTTCCAACTAATTTTATATAATTTTTGTATTTATGTCAATATATCACAATCAAATAACATATCACAACACTGTAAAACCTAATAAATTCATCAGGGTTATACATGTTACAAAATTAACATCATATAAAAAACCTCTTTCCAAAGACTTGTAAAACATATCAGATTCAACTATGGAGTTACATTTACTCTCTTCTTTTTATACTTTTCTAACTATTATATGAGTTTTCTTTTTTTCGCAAATCGTGTAGAAAAATACACGAGCCATCAACATAGTTGTGTGAATAACAACGACAAAACGAGTTGCTATAGATCTATACATCAATTAACACTAAATATTTGCTTAATAAATTATCTTAAATCAACTTTAAACCTTGAGATATCAATAGACAAAACGAAAAATAACGTTAATAAAAATAAATAATAAACTCCCGATTGAGTTTCCCTCGAGCAATACTTAACGGCTTTGCAAAACTCAAGTTCTAAACTTCAAAAGAAACTCTACGACCAAAGTCTACAATGATCACGAAAGGAACTAATTTATTTTGCTTTCAGTAGTTCATTGCTAAATGTATAAATTCAGATATATATTGCACTACTTATTTTATAACTACAAGTCCATAATTAACAAAGTTACTTTTAATCTTCTGATAGCTGAAAAATTAATTGCCAAAACTTGCTTATCTATACTAGTTTATAAAGTATTTAGGACCTTTTTAAAATGGCAAGGCTAAAAATTCAGACTTTTTACCTATAAATAAAACAAGTTGTTGATTCATCAACATTATATACTATAACATTTTCTAACAACCTTTTGTAACAAACTTTTGTAACAACCTTTTGTAACAACATTTTTTCTTTTAAAATTGAAAAATCTTTTTATTTATTTATTATTTTTATAATCTAATTTCATTATATTTTAAAAAATTTGTGCTATTTAATTCGATATCTATTTTTATCTATTTTTATTAACTTTTAGTCTTTTTCAATTTTAGCGGGTTTTTTAATTCGATTTTTTAAAACTTTACAATAAGTAAGAAATTAAAAATTTGTTAGTATCAAAATTCGTTATTAGGTACTCGCCGCCACATTACGCGGATACCGTTCTAGTCATTCGCAACGCATGAGCAGTTAAATCCTAGTTGCTATAACCAAATAGTTAGTAGTACGAGTCAAGTGATGCCCACAAGATAGTTCCCACAAAAACCAGATTCAACGCTTGGAACATTGAAGTATATTTCTTTTTTCCTTCTCAAAAATGTTTTAGAACTCGAGTTTGTTGTGCACCCTCATCAATTTCATAGCTTGTAATCATATCAGCAAACATCATATACAGTCAAGAATGGTAGGATTTTCACCTTATTTTTCTTTACTTTAAAACAATTTACAGAGAGTCATGTCGCAAGAACTCATTTGTTTCTGAAAACACGGGTTACTCTTCACCCCCATAAAACTTCAGAATCAAATTTACCATGCACAAATAAACATGGCACGTCCCGACACCCCATTTCATAAACCAGAGAAGAAAAAAACCATAATAGGCAGAGCATCAAGAGCAAGAACTCAAAATAATGTTTTACACTGGATTGAACATGTTTAATCACATCTACAAGATATTTCTTACCCTTTAACTCTTTCCTCAACATTTTCCAGGTTCTAGCTAACGTCCAAAACTCAAAAGTATCAATTTCAAAGGATAAAATTTTGCAGTGTGGTCAACAGAGAATCCATGTAGTCTAAAACTATGTGTATCTTTCTCCTTAATCTGCCTTCTTGTCTGCTTCATCTATAGCAGCTAACCTTTCAACCAAAGGAGGGTGTGAGTAATGATAAGCAGAGTACCATGGATCGGTGTTCATTGCCGACAAATTCTCCTCCTGCAAGATTGTGAAAAGATCAACAACAAAATACTCGGTAATCAAACTGATCGACAAAAAAATCAGATTCGGCACATGAGCAAAAAGAAAGAAGAAAAATACCTGCAGCTTAACTAGTCCATCTCGAAGTGGTTTAGAATAACCAAGCTTCTTTGCAAAAGCATCAGCCTAGAATAAAAAGCATGTCATAGTCAGATAACCCATAGATATATGAAAGCAAGAGGTAGAACAAAACCAACTTGAAAGCTACCTGAAATTCAAAAGCACGGCTCACAAGATTGAGGCCAAAGCTTACAAGATGCTGGATAGGTATAATAGTGTGCTGCAATTAAAAAAAAAAGCAAGGATAAGAAACCAGCAACTTAGGGTTAAATCAAAACACCAACAACAAAATACGCCTTCTCCATAAGAAACCAGCAAATTGTGTGCGACTCAAACCAAACAGAGTAGAAGTTTATATTTAGTTCATACATATACATATTTTTACAAATTAAGCCTCTTCCAAACTCATTCCGGCATTTAAAATGATAAATTATGCTTCATTTATTTACATTAATATAAATATTTTCCATTTGCCATTTTCGCAAACCTTACAAAATAACCCCTTGTGCAACTGTAACTGTGACCAACAACTCAAGATGCACATAAAGAGTACCAAGAAGGAACCAAGCCAACACATGGACACAAATCCAGGAGTTAGCTAAAACTAAATGTATGCAGCTTAGATATAGACTTTAACGTACCTGAAACAATATGAGCCCAATGAGGACGGGTTGAGTATCAAATCCAAAGCTAAGAAATAGGTCCTTCGAGTTCTTTACAAGTGTGTAACCTCCAAATTGCAGAAGCGTAAGAACCTGCAAAACATGAATGTAGTCAGTCAACTGTGTATACTTCCTCCGAGGGAACAAGACAATAGTAGATCTATTTGCCATCAAATGAACTACAGAACGAACCAGACCATACATTGCCAGGCAGGCTAAAAATCCAAATTATTCACGAGAAACAACTCGGTAAACAGAACATGCTTATCATTTCATCACCAGATTAACCACATATGACTGTACTACCCCGTCTAAAAGTTTATTTTTATTCATGTAAAGCCCCAGAACGTGAAATAAATTTAACTGATTTTCTTTCTGGGAATGTAAAAAAACGGATGAGGTCCTGTTCATGTTCAGGTTACCCAGCGAGGGCAGATTATGTGGCCTAACCAATGTATCCCCGTAAATGTTTCCAGCCCTTTTTGGGGATATCCTTTGTTGGAATTCAATCTGGAGCTACCCCATTGGCCAAGTATATGTGATGCAAGGACTACAAAAATATATATATCAAGTTCACCTGAACAGCAATGAAGGAATACATTGTATGATTCAATTTCCAGTGACCAAGTTCATGAGCAATCACAGCAACAACTTCCTCCACATTTTTGCACTGCATATATCAGACCACGTTGACCAAGTGAATAATAAATTACAATAAGAAACTTGGACAAACTTGAAAAAAGTGACGTTCATAGAGAAAGAATTATAACAAACAGAATGAATTGCTTTAAGAATTATTACTAGGATGTGGACACACTACCGCTAAAGATTTGTGTCACAAAATCACAGCTCACAAATCCTATTGTACCTAACGTATGGCTGAACTAGGGAGTGCAAGCAGATTAAAGACTTATTTTAAGCTATGAGGTTTAAGGACTGAAGTAAAATGCAATACACACTTTCTCTAAGTCGTGATGTTAATATATGATAGATGTGCCAATTATCATATGAAATAGATAACACAAAGAAATTAATACCTGCTGAATCAAAGTGTCGTAAAGAACAATGCGCTTGTTTTTAAAAAAACCATACATGTATGCCTGCAGAGCAAAAAGAAGTTATGTCATTATAAGATCAGTAGAAAGAACAGCATGTGAGGTGTTTCCAGTAGAGGATTTAGATCAAGGTTTTTCCAAGTAACTTGGTATATAGACAGATCATTTGTGAATCTCTAATCAGATATAACTAGAAAATTTATGACAGTATTTTTAAATTTCCAAGAGGATCTCACATTGCTATGACTCGATCTTGTAGATCCATCCACAACAAACAGCTTCTTCAAAGGGAATTCAAGAGAGGAAGCAAGGGTCTCAATTTTCGTCCTAAGCTCGCCTTCTGGTAACTATTTTACATAACATAATAGATAACATTTTTCAGAATATAATAGTATGCAGCAAGCATTTGGAATATTGGCAGGTAAAAAACTTACCGGAGTGAATTTGTTAAAAAGAGGTGCGATTAGAACTGGGTAAATTGTCATCATAACAATAGACAAAACAAACATGAAGCCCCATAGATAGATTGCCAGATAGGGGCCACCTTTCTGCAAACATAAGAAAACACCGTTGCTTCAGCAAATTTGAAAAAAAAAAAAAAAATTTTAATGAATAGAACTAGTAGTACCTGTACAATCAGAATAATGGCAGCCACAATGGGTGGTCCTATTATGACACCCAAGAACATGCCCTTAATCATGTCTCGCATGAACAGCCAAAATGTTTGCTGTAACCACAATTACCATGTGTTAACAATGAAATAGCTTGCTCATACTAAGCATGGAGTCCAAATATTACTGTAAACAAAGAGCTACAAATACATGAGGAGTCATGTTCCACAATACCTTGTTAAAGCCATGACGTTCCTCAATTACAAAAGTCGAGTAGAGAGAAAATGGCAAGTCTGTAATCTGAACAAAGGATATAAAATATGAATGTTAGTCCAGATGATTACAGTATAAACAGATTTGGAGTACTCAATAATGAGGTAAAGGGTGCGTTTAGGATTGTTATCTTAAAGCTCTTATCCGGTTAAAAATAGCTAGTATCAATCTGATTTTTTCAAGTGCTTAATTTAGAGTGAAATAAACAAATAAGCATTTACATCCAAATTATAAACTATCTGCTTATAAATGTAAAGCAGTTTACTAAGCGATCTTAAACACCCTCTGTTTAACAAGTGAACACTAAAATGACTACCCTGTAGTAGTCAATTGAGAACATTTCAATGAGTATAAGCTTAAAATCATTTAAAGATCATGATACTGGAAATGCCAACTTCATCAAGTAACGTCTCACTAGAACATCCATCTCCTGTATAAACTTATCCCAAAAGAAGATAGTACGAAAAAAAGCCTTTAGATTGAATGAACATAACCCACGAAGACCAAAATATAGACCTTGAAATAGCACAAATTTACCAAGAAAGCAGACAAACAACATTGCCATATGGATAAATGAGATTATGTACAGAATATCAAGTACGAAGTCTTGATTGAAACTGCTAGACTAAGCATATTTGTTTAGTTACCGACATATAGAGAGAAGAAATGAATTCAGCATTTACAACAGCTATAGCTATATGCATATATCCATTTGGCAAAGAAGTTTTTTTTCGTTGGCGTCAATACAAACATAAGTATGCAATTGCAAAACTACTATAGCTATATGTGATAGTAAAACTTCTGAGCATACAGATAACATTGTTCTCCATAGTGATACGGCAACTAGCATTCTTAGTTATCACAACAAATATAATTATCTAGTTTCGTCATGTACCTGAGACCAAATCATGACGCCGCCTAGAAATGCAAGTGTATGATATATTTCATTCTCAGCATCTAAGCCATTGGATTCCAAAATATCACCTGATTTCTGAGACCATTTAGAAGAATAAGGTAAGTAGGCGTCAATGTAAGTATATAACTAAAACTGGGGTAAAAGCAAGTACTGTATTTTATAGAAAAAGTATAGAACCACCGACCGTCCAAAACCACGGCAATACACCAAAGAGCAAAACAGCCGAGTCCATCACTATCGTTACAAACTCATGAATGAAATGGAAGTTACTGGAAACAAGATAAGAGAGCACATAATGAGAAGATAGCTGAATCAGCGATTTAAGTTATTATATTCAGCAACTTCAATGAGCATGATGTTGACGAGACATAATACATATGAAAATAAAAATACCTTTTATCAATACTATAAGCTCTAGATTTTTCAAACTTCTCCTGACTAATAACCCCTTCCAAAGTTTTAGGAAGGTTTGGCAGCTTATGAGCAGCATGTTGTCGCAAATCCAGATACGTCTCGAAAACATACATCAATATCATGAACCCTGGAAAGATTAATTGTAACTTAAGTCAGACAAGCTTGCTTCACCCAGAGACTAAAGTTTATGTTACACCCAAAATCGTTAAAAGGCTTCAACACGAGAAAGAAAAAGCAGCAAACTATAACCATACTTCACACTTCCAAAGGCCTAGCAACTATTTTGTACTAAGAGTCACAAAAAACAAGGCAAAAACATTACAGTGTATGTAACATAACATTTAGCAACATAATACGCAACCGTAGATTTAAGAAAAGTTGTAAATTTATAACATATACACCCCATCATTACCATTTTCAATTTATAACACCAATAAAATTCCATAGCTTTTTGTTTCAGCTTATATATCCGGCTCATGAGTTATTTGGTTTTCAGCTTATGTTTCAAAACCTCAACCTTTTATGGCTTATTTTGAAACTATAAGCCAAAAAGTTTCAACATAAGCCAAAAAAGTGAGCTGATGAAACATAAGCCCAAAACCAAATTAGCCATAAGCCGGATATATAAGCCGAAACAAACACTCTCGACCAACAAGATTAGTAGCCACAGTACTAGCATTACCATTAAGCTTACGCCTTTGTTGCGTAACCTTATTCAAAACAAAAGTATTTACAAAGCATTTAAGCCCGAAACTTTTTGAAACTTTTCGCAATTAATCCTACTAATGAGTTATTTGGTTTTCGGCTTATGTTTCATAAGCTCACTTTTTGTGGCTTATTTTGAAACTTTTCGGCTTATGTCATGATGAACTTAAGTAAGCCAAAACAAAAAAGTGAGCTGATGAAACATAAGCCCGAAACCAAATTAGCCATAAGCCGGATATATATAAGCCGAAACAAACACTCCCGGCCAGCAAGATTAGTAGCCATAGTACTAGCATTACCATTAAGCTTACGCCTTTGTTGCGCACTTGCGCAACCTTATTCAAAACAAAAGTATTTAACAAACCATTTAAAATAGAAAGTTATACGCATTTTCTCATAGCGAAAACATGTTAAAACGTGTTTTTCGGAAACCCAATCCCAAACACCCCCTAAACAAACATTAATTTCACAATCCCCAAACTAAATCCTCCATAATCTTGTACCACGATTATATAAACCCTAAAATTGATAAACCCTAAAAAAGAAATAAAAACAGAAAAATGAATTAATAAATAAAGAAAATAAAAAGGGAAGGTTAATAATAGTTACCGACTACGGCTTCCATGTACGGAAACGTCATGACGCTGGTGGTGAAGGATAGAAAATGGATCTGTGTGTTTTTGTGTGTGTGTGTGAAAAAGAAAAAAGAGAAAAGAAAAAAAGAGATATTTTGGTGAATCTAGAAGTTGTTTTTGAGTATACAACAAAGTAGGATGTTTTTAGGTTTATAGGTTTGAGTTATCCAAATAGAGTTTTTCACACGAAATTGTTGATTAAGTTTGTGGTTTGAATTAGTAATTGAATTTGTAACCTCCTGACTTTGATCGAGTTAATTTGGTGGTCGATTATGTGATCTCATGTCTTAATCAGATCAACATAGTGGTCGAATCAGTGAACTGATGATTCATCCTAATGATCAAACCTATAACCTGGTGACTCGAACCCTTGACCCGTTGAGTTAAAACCGTAGCCTGATGACTCGACGAGGTTGACCTAATGGTCGGTCCTGTGATCTGACTGGATTGATTCAGTTATCGAACTCGTGATCCGATAATATTATGTAAAAAAAGCAACTCTACCATTTAAAAAATAAATTCTTGAATTCTTCACTTTCAATAAATGGGGTTAAACCCTTTATATATAATAGAAATAGAGATAGTATTACAATAGGCATCGGCGCGATGCGTCGTGGGAGGCGTTTTCCTCACGGCGCCAAGCGAAAACGCGAGTTGCTATATCTGGGAAGTGTTTTTCCCCCTCGCGCTATTCTACCCAGCCCAAATGGTGGACAAAAAGACGACTTGAAAATGCGCAAAGTCGCACCGTAACTTGCGTTTTGAGCCGCGTTTTCGTATATAATACTTTATTTTTAAGCGAAAGAATCGTATGAGTTCTACACTTTTTTAAAAAATTGTTCATGGTATTACACATTACAATGCTCAACCGCTAACCCTATACTTTAATTTCTTTAAACAGCGTCGCAATTGTACGAGTCGTTTTGGTTTTAGTGCAACTATGAAAGGCAAATCAATCATACGTCAATTGGCGTACGGCTCACCCGATGCATTTGATGAGTACTTGCGAGTTGTCGAACGTTGTTCACGTGAATCTTTATGGAACTTTATTAAATGCATATATGTATTGTATGTTAAAGAGTATTTGAGAACACCAAATTTTAAAGATATACAACATATTTATTATTTGCCCGAAAGAAAACACGGGATCTCGGGAATGCTCAGGAGCATCGATTATATGCATTGGAAATGGAAATTGTCCTAGAGCGTCCGTTTTGGATACCTCTACGAAAGCTTAAGTTCAAGGTATTACTTCATAGTTAACATAGTCATAATCATATAAGCAACTTAAAAGAGACTTTTATAAAATAGTATCATTCAATAATCAGAGTTTTACAAAATACGTTCCCACGATCTTAGAGTAGATAAACAAAATTGAATGATAACAATTTGGACATCCTCATGTCCAATGTCACTCCATGTCGTTGTCGCTCGATTATTTGGAGATACATGCTTAAAGGTCAACACAAAGGTTGAGTGAATTCATAGGTTTAAATAATATTTGAAAACAAATAATATGGTAATGAGCTACGTTGTTATACGCCCATTAAAATACACACAGTTACCAGTAATTTGATATTAATCCAGTTATTTTGGGGGAAAGAGATTCACCTAAACCGTATTGGGATGGAGTTGATATTTATCCAACTTGCTTGGGAAGGAACCACGAATAAATACATTATTGTCAAAACAACTTATGTTCATTTATTAAGTAGCATGTATTCCCTTCCACGGGTTTAGAAAATATTATAAAATAGTAAAAGTGGGATTATGAACTCACCTAGTTAGAGAAATCTGATTATCGTCAAAAGTGACTTAGTTGATAATTTACGGCTTTGACACACAACTTGAGTTGATATATTAAGTCTTTTAGTTTGTGTTATTTATGCTCCATTTCTTTAGTTTAAAGTTTAAGGTATTATGATTTTTATGATATTGTGAGAATATTGCATCACTGTTCGGGACATCGTAATTCATAGATTATTCAGTGAACGTTTTAGGTGTTAAGGCACTTTAAATCATACACCTAGCAAACTCAGTCAGAACGCAATACCAAGATGGAAACCCCTCATATGAAGCTCCCTAGTAACGTGATACGTTAGTAGTTTATATTTCTTCAAAGATTGGTAGATAATAAGTTATATAATTTATACTATTTTCATATGATTGAATATTACATGTTATACTTCTAAGTATTGCAAAATGAATTTATACAACCTTTAAGTTTAGAAACTGTCAAAAATAATCCTTGTTTATAAGTTTAGGGTATTTATAATTTCAATCCTACAAGATTATAGTTCATGTTAATTACACTTTTAATCCTAAAAGTATATATATACGTTCTATTAAAGAAGAGTTTTAGCTGACTGATAAGTGTGAAAACACTCATCAATTATGATCCAAAAACCACTTAAAACACAGAAAATACATTATATTTAACTGTAAAATATCAGAATTACGCGTGTATTTGTGTTTTATGTGTTTTCAGGTAAAAAGATACATTTTGGAGCAAATACGCATTTTCAAGGGATTTATATGACAAAAGACGAAGAAAAAGGACAAATCAAGCCTTCAAGGACCTTACTTGCCAAAATTACAAAAATGAAGGGCTTAAGTTGTAACTTTCATAAAAACAAAGGATGAAAAAGAAATTTGCTTGAAAGTTTTTAACACCTTTGATAAAAGATAATACTAAAAGGACTAAAAGCACATAAATGGGAAAGTTTATTTAACTTGACAACACTTGGTCAAAGCTGACAAGTCTTCTTCTTCTTCAACATAAACGAAGAGAGAGAAAGAGATATTAGTTATCACAGACGTTCCATATCTTTTATCCATCAAAACTTCAAGTCATTTTCAAGAAAAATTTACAAGGTTTTAGACGAAGCTTCAAACAACAAAAATGATCCTCATTCTATCCTCTACAAGATGGTGATAGTTAACTTGATCAAGAGTGAAGAACGAAGAAACGCCCAATATTGGGTTTAGCTTGAAGAACCCTAATCCTCGTATTTTACATGTGGCAATTAGGGATTGGAAGGAAACGTCATCAGCACCTCACCATTTCATCTCGACGTCTATAAATACAAGATGATTCCCTCATTTCAATCGGTTAGCTTAGGTGTAGAATACACATAGTTAGTTAATAGCAGTAGGTAGTTAGATAGTTTTCACAATCGTAATGTAGTCAGTTTTCTGTTGAATTTGTAACGAATTTAATCTTTCATCATTAATAAATTTGAGTCCTTGTTTTTCATCTTATATTCAGCTTAAAACTTCTTCCTTTGTTCTTATTCAGTTTCTGTTCTATTATAAGTTCTATTGAGCTTAAATGTCTTAGTTTCTAAATCTTTCTTATAAGCTCCTTTTTCAGTATTGGTTTTACTTACAGCAATTCATATTCTAACTAAATTTAGAGTTTGAGTGAGTTTTAGTCTAAAAGAGCATTAAACTTTTAAGTCTTAAGTTTCGATTTTCTACAAATTCATTAAGCTCATAAGCTCTTAAGAGCTTATGAGAGATTTTTTATAAGCTTTTAATTAGGATATAAATTGATCCGTTTAGTGTTAGTGTTATTACAGTAAGCTTTCAGAAAGCATCAAGGATTTCAGCAGGATAGGATGTGTTTCTTGTTTTGATTTGATTTTGCAGGTATTTGGATTTGATGTATGGTGGTAGCAGGCATGTGTTTCAATTTTAGTTTCTCGGTGTAGCTTGATAAAAGTTTCGGATAAGTTTCGGTTCAAGCCAGCTCAGGCTGAGCTTCGCCCACAACGGTGGCCTTGAGACTTATGGTTAAGCACAGGTTTCATTTTTTTGCAAATTATAGTGTAATTATGATATACCTGGATTTGTTGTTAAGATTTGTTTGATAGCTGTTTAGATTGTTAGATTGAATGATGTTTGCAATCTGATTTCAATTTTAGCTCGATTACAATTAATTTCGAAGTCTGAATGTTAATTTCTGCTTGTTGTTGGTGTCTGGCAGTAGCCTTTAACAACTTTTGGTTTTAACAGTGTCGACTACATATTAAGAGTTTGAGTGCACAAGGAAAGTCAAAGTAGGCAGATAAGAATCGATAAAAGGATAAAGAACAGTTTAGGATTGTAGACTATTAACTGGATTTAGGAGTTGTAGAAGATCGGAATTTGTTCATTAGTTGATTTCGTTATTCTGTGTGTTAGTCCAGTTTGTAGGGCATTAGACTAGAATTTAGAGGGATTTAAGATCTTTAAGTAAATGGTTAGCGATAATCAGCCTATGAGCTTATACTGTTTTAGAGTTTTGATAATCTTAGTTTGGTGAATTAATTTTCATTTTAGTTAAACAAAATGAATTTTTAGATTAGAATTTGAGTTCCTGACCTTTCTTTGAGTTGCTATAATTGTGAATTCAGTAACTTGGATATGGAATATTTTTAACACCTTTTTTGTCAGCATTCCATTTAAGTCAAATTAAAAGTAAAAAAAAAGTAGGCGTTTAGATTGTTGATAGATTGTCTTGTTACATTTTTTTATTAATTGCTCTTTGCTACTTTTTCACTACCTGATAGTTTAGAAAGGTCCACAAACGCAGCTATAGCATTTGGGTAGGACAAGTTTCCTTTTTGGGCCCGTAATTACTTTTGGACCATTAGTTAATGTAAAACCCGCATGCTTTTACCATGAATAGTACCCTTAAGATCGTACGTACTAGATTAAAACTTTCTTAATATAGCATGATTACGATTACGTGTTAGGATTTTACGTATTACGTACGTGTTAGAACACGATAAGTATTTACTACGCACGATCACGAAATAATTATTTGACGATAATTAATCACGAGCATGCGATCATGAAATCATGAACGTAATTAAAACACGAACTATTATTATTAATTACGTATATATATTTATTACGAGCGTAATTAAATATATTAGATCACGATATTTACGTAACGAGAACACTTAAAACGCGAACACAAATAATCACGAACGTGTAACTTATTAATTAGACACGGAAAACATTCGGGTTACCCCTTGTGGGCCCCATTCCCACGAAATTTAGGAGGAAGGATGGGCTTAGCCCATCAAAATTTTACTAAAAGGGTTTAAGGGATTTTTCACTACTCATTTAATCTTTACAGAAGATTTTTAAGAAAACCTAAAAACCCTCCTTGTTCCTCTCCTTTGTGCCGCCACCCTACAACCACCATGGAAGGTGATTTTTAATCTTTGATCTTGAAGATTTGGTGATTGATCGTGTTTGTTCTTCGTTCTCTTGATCCACGAATTTGGTAAAACCTTTTTAAACCTTTCCTTTTAATTTAATCTTTTTATTAATTATGAACATGTGATGTTTTTATAAAAACATAATAATTAATCATAGATCTAACATGTTTTGGTGTTAAATTAAATCAAAGGGTTGTTTTAAGGGGTGTTTGTTTTTGGCCGCAGGCTGCAACCGAACCCGAAGGGGTTTCGGTTTGCCAAGCCGTCCACCACCAAGACCATATGGTCTTGGTTGGTGCGTGTGGGTCCCACGGCAGCAAAGGAAACACGGAGTACCCCAAGTTGGTTCGGGGTACGGTGTCGATTTCATGTCCGGTTCATGTTTTTAGCCTAGATCCGGTTCATGGTGTATGTTAGTTTTTTTTATGTTTATGAACTTATGTTAAAATTAAATTAATAAAATGATGTGGTTAATTTAATAACATGACTTAGGTTATTTAATTATTAATGATCATGAAATTATTTTAAGCTAAGTATTTATATATTTAAGACTTATAATTAATTAATTATTTTAAAACCATGGATATAATTAATTAATTAACATGACTTAGGTTATATTATTAACATATAATAATACATATTTTAACCTAAGTATTTAACTTATTTAATTAAAAACATGTTATACTTTAATTAAATATTATAACCTATAGTTTAATTAAATTACATGAAATAATTATTAAACTATACATTATATCATATGACTTAGAAAATAATCATGAAAACACTTAGGCTTATATACTTAGCTTATTTAACCAGCTTATTTCTAATTATGGAAACTTTCTATTTTTAGAAACTTAATTAAATAAGGCAGCTAATCTATTTATGGAAACCAGCTATTTTTAGAAATTTAATTAAATAAGGCAGCTAATCTATTTATGGAAACCAGCTATTTTTTTGAAACTTATTTGTTTTAGGCAGCTAATCTATTTATGGAAACTTATTTAATTAAGGCAGCTGATCTATTTATGGAAACTTTCTATTTTTTAGAAACTTATCTATTTTAAGCAGTAATTCTATTTTTGGAAACTTTCTATTTTTGGAAACTTTCTATTTTTGGAAACTTTCTATTTTTTGAAACTTTCTATTTTTGGAAACTTTCTATTTTTTGAAACTTTCTATTTTTTGAAACTTTCTATTTTTTGGTAACTTTCTATTTTAGGAAACCTGCTATTTTTTGGAAAGTTACTTATTATTACACAGTAAGTATAATAACACATGAAATACCAGAAATACTTAATCAGATTAAACAGAATATAAGATTTAACACAGTTTAAGGCTTAAAACAGTAAAACATGGTAAGAACACATAAAATAAGCTAAGACATGACATAAAACCAGCTATGTATTTAGTAAGCAGATACTTATTCATGTACGTATTTATGTAGCACTAGTGATTCGGAAGTAGGATTTCTCGCAGTTCGTCTTTCTCGTTCACTGGACATAAGGTACGGATTCCCGTCCTTTCAGTATGGACATTCTTTCCTTATTAGGATTCCCCGTATGCAGCCAACTGTTTTCCCGTAGTATAAGTATGAGTTTGATTTCTTATGTTTAATTAAGATTACCTATAGTCATATACATGCATGACCAGTTTCACCTAGTTATGGAGGTACCATAACCATAACATTAGAGGCACTGATGTTATGACTTCACCACGGCGGAGTGATTGCTCGTGGCGTCCTTTCAGCTTTTGGCCATTTATCTATATTTATCATGTGGGGCGTATGGGTGCATCCTAGTTACATGTTTTATTCAGGATTTCATGGTGAATGTGGTGTGTGCCTTGCATCCTTCACAAGGAGCTGATCCCTCCTACCCAAAAACCAGTATGTTAAATTAGAGGCAGCCCCTCTAATTTGCATGATGAGGTCACCCCTCCAAGTATTCATGCACGGTGGTTTTTCATGACCTATATTGGCTAACGGTAAAATATGTTAAACAGTTTTCATAAGATAAACATAAGACTTTTCAAACTATAAAACCAGTTTTATGAACATGTTCCAGGTTTTCCAGGACTTATACATTTCCGCTGCTATTAAGTCTCTATAATGTTTTAGTCACTTATACTATGTCTATATCCGTGCACTGAGCGTTTTGCTCAGTCGTTACTTTCTTTTCCATGTCCCAAAACGGCAGGTACCCTAGGAGAGACTCGATCATTTAGAGGACGTGCATAGGATGGAAGCTGCTAGAGACTTCTTTTCCTTTTGCCTTCATATATTTATGCTTGTGTAGTCTTTCATTCATTTTCTTTTGCTTTATTATGTTTTGGGCTTATGTTTGGGAACCGATGTTTGATTCCGGTTATCCCTATGGTCATGTAGTGTTTTATACATTTATCATTGTATGCTTTGATGACACGCCATAATTGCGCGTGACATTTCCATTATCAAAATGGGGTGTTACAATTATGGTATCAGAGCCAAGGCTTCGACCTGTAGGCTCTAAAACTCGACCTGTGACTAGTGGGTAGTCACCAGGAGCTTCCTAAGCCAACGTTTGTTATTCTACGTATTGATGTTTTCAGCGCATTGTTGTTTTAACCATGATGTTTTCAGCACCGTGAGGTTTTAACCTTGATGTTTTCATCGATATTGTTTTGCTAATATGGATGGACAACCGTCATTCATATTTAGTTATGTGTCATTGTTTCATGCATAATGTTCCTCGTGAACTGTGGCTATGTGGACTGAACCTCAGTAGTTCATAATTAGTCACATAAAAAAAATTTTCTGATAAGTTTTGACATATGAGTTTCATTATTTATGTTTCATGTATCATTGTTGCAGGGATTATGACTAAGTAATGGTTGGTACAGGACTGGCCCTATTTAGTCGCATGTGCTTTTATAGAAACTTTTAATTTTGGGACCGACCCATAGGCGTCCCCTCGCCATGTCTTTTGTTTTGGAACCGACCCATAGGCGTTCTCTCGCACATATAAAGGTTTTATAAACTACATTACGCATTCATGCACTGTTTTTCATGCATAAAATTTTTCTCATGATTTAAATTGGCATAATTTTTTTTCATGTCCCCTCATAAGTTATTATGTTTTTATGTTAAGTATGTTTTCATAATGTCATGGTTAACTTCAGTTTCATGCTGATTATATTATACACTTCTTCGTGATAGATGGTTTCATGTTTCTTCATGATAATTCCGTCTTCATGTTGATTATGTTTTACGCCTCTATTTCGTTATTTACGTTGTCCCGCAAGACATTGTTGGATTTCATTGAATTCTGCTTTCATGATAGTCATGGTTGGTTTTCATTGATCATGCTGTCAGGCAAATCATCGTTGAATTTTGTGTAACCACACTTTAGCCTGTCTCTATGCAACCAGAATGAGGTATATACTGGCATTGCCAGGTTATCATGATGGTTTTCCTAACCGTTTAACTGATATACTTTCTTTAGATCATGATAAATGATCGACCCCATACCGATCATTTCATGTGCATTCAACGTGTACTCCATGTACCGTATTCCATGTGTATTACGCGTACCTAAATCCAGGTGTATTTCACTTGCAATACTGCACGAGTTATTTCGCTAAGTCGATTCTGAATCACCTCAGGCGTAGTTTCAATTGCTGATGTTCTACAAGATTGCTCATGCCGTTCATAACTGGGAGATGTTACTAAAGGTTGATGTTGCTGACGTTCGGAGACGCTACGAGATGCGGATGCTGTTCACAACCTGGAGATCCTACAAGACGAAGACAAAGGCGTTGGAGCAAAGCAATTGGACGAGAAGATGCTTCACCATCAGACGATTTCCATCAATCATTGTCCCTAATTCTTAGTTACATGTCACACGTCATTCGACTGTCATTTCAGCCATATGAGTGCAAACCGGTACCAGCCGGCCACTTAGCTGAATAGTTACATGAATCACGGTCATGAGAATGACCGTCATGGAACTGACAGATAGGACGATAGTAACCACTACTATGACAGAAACTATCCTAGAAATCGCAACCGAGGCTCCGGCCGCGGACGTGATCAGACATACAAGGATCAGTAGTCCAACCGATCCGCCAATTCTGGCATAATAACCTTATATTGTGGTTATATTTGTTTCACATCTCGAGACACATGTCAAGACATCAGTCAAGACACATGTCTCACGTATACTTTCTGAAGACACATGTCAAGACATCAGTCAAGACACATGTCTTACGTATACTTTCTGAAGACACATGTCAAGACACCAGTCAAGACATATGTCATGCTTATAGTTCCAAGACACGAGTCAAGACACATGACTCACGTCCAATATGGAACATTTCTAAGAAATTCAGGGTACCCTCCAAGGGTATATCCATTTTGTTGTGCCATGTATTAATCAGGCCACAAGAATTTCAATACCATTATCGGCGCATCAGTGAGAACTGTCACGTTGTCGATGTCACTTTCATTCTTTCACCATACTTCATATATTCATGACCATGAAGGACGCCATTCGTATTCCCACGTATACGAAGGTTTTCCTTCAGCTTAATGATGAGATCCAAGCTGCTAACGCATTTCCTCGGACAGACACGAGATGAATTTTATCCTAATTATGTACTATGAACAGCACACCATGCTACGATTCATAATTATGTACAGAAATGTTCAGGCTCCTGAATACATTCAGCTCGATTTTCCATCAGGAAAATCTGTACAAATTATCTATGCTTTACAAGCATGTGCGTTGTTAGCCATGGTCGCTAAATTTTCTAGCTGTCAGTAAGACACGACCACTTAATTCTTTTATGCATAGCCAGTTGATTATTTCAAAGTCTTCCTATACATTCCAAAAGAACCTACAAGGAGAAGGATGGTACCATGAGATTTTGTGTCGACTACCGTCGATTTAAACAAATCACCATTCATGACCGTTATTCTCCTCCACGTATTGACAACATGTCCAATCGACCTTATAGTGTTAATCACTTTTCCAAGATCGAACTCATGATCATGCTGCCAACAGTGACGAGTGAAAGAGCAGGACATGTCCATGACTGCTATTCGTGCACGACTGGGTCATGTTAGATTTATGATTTTGAATCAGTCTCATCAATGCTCCAACGGCATTATAAGAATAAGTTTCCATGAACTCATAGAAAATTCATCAGTGTTTTCATTGAGGATAACCTGATTTCCTCTAAGCCTAGAGAAGAACAGGAAGACCATATCTACACTATGTTGCAAATTCTATGACAAGAGAAATTTTACCCTAGAAAATTTTTCAATGTCAATTCTGGTTGATTACAGTGACACGCTGAATCACATGGCTTCCTACGGTTAATCTTACCATGACTCAGCTTATGCGTAAAGGAGAGAACCCTATACTACATTAGGTGTTCTAGAAAATCCTACGCTAGGAGAAGTCTAGATTCAGAGACTCAGAGTTTCGCAAACTCCTATGTCTCAAGTTCGATGAAGCAAGATACAGTTACGTTCATATCTTCATAACTGTCATACAAACAGGTTAAGATAGGACACCAACAGACTGGGATGTTTTCATCATATGAAATTGTGAATCGAAAAGGGACAAGATCTCCATGGATTTTAGTTACCAGATTTCAGCAAACTCAGAAGAAGCATGATGCTATCTGGGTTATTGTCAACAGTTTGATCAAGTCTGCAGAATCCTTACATCTGTACGGATTTCAAAACCAATAGATTGATCGGACATGTTCCAGCCAAGGCTCATCCGATCACTTGGCAATCCCTCAGTTATTGGGTCAGACAAATATTCATAATTATGCTCCTAATTTACTTCACGTCCTTGTTCTAATTCCACGCCTTGCTTTCACGCTCGCGTTCATGACACTATTCACGTTCATGATCGTATTTTGGCTTACGATCTTACGTTCATTTCTTTTCTCATTCTGGGTAGTTTGCAAGAACTTGAGAGACCAGACCCAAGTTTAGTATAACTCTCCATCATCAGATAAGACGTTTCACGTCATATTCCACGTCTCACCTTGTAGCGTTGGACGATACCGCCATTATATTCTATGATCACGATATGTTTCACATGTCATGTTCATTCCACGTTCTTCATATCATGATCAAGATATGTTACACATATCATGGATCACAATATGTTTACTCATACTACACTCGCCTTATCTCCACGTAGCACGTTCAAAAATTTTCACGTATCACGTTCAAAACTTTTCACGTACTACGTTTCTATATGTCTCGCGCATCGTTGCTAGTTAACGGTTAAGTCGGATTGTTTTGCACCATAATGTTTCAGTTACTCTTACACGTTAATTCTTATTCCCTCGATCGAATTTAGGGGATCTACCTTACGTTGATAACCAGGAACTTATTCGTATTCCAAGTCAAGGTCAGGAGGACCAAGACTTATCATTCGTGTCAAGATCTTATAAGGAACCGTTCCAAGAGGGAAGCCACTTGGAAGCGGACAAGTTCATCTGAACTTCTTATCCGTTTTTCACTTATCAATTAGATATGTCCTTTCAGCCACGTCATGTTT
This sequence comes from Glebionis coronaria, assembly GCA_025667525.1. Taxonomy (NCBI): domain Eukaryota; kingdom Viridiplantae; phylum Streptophyta; class Magnoliopsida; order Asterales; family Asteraceae; genus Glebionis; species Glebionis coronaria. The sequence goes on along the minus strand of CM046881.1, from coordinate 455,214,665 downwards.
CATGTCCTTTCAAGACATGTCATATTCCGCGTTCCTTCTGCTAGGTCACCTGTATGTTCATTTACCTTACATACCCTGTCAGTTTGATTCGGGTATGTTTCTCCTTCAGTTACGTTATCTATAATTCGGGGACGAATTATTCTTTTTAGGGGGGAAGAGTTATAAAACCCGCATGCTTTTACCATGAATAGTACCCTTAAGATCGTACGTACTAGATTAAAACTTTCTTAATATAGCATGATTACGATTACGTGTTAGGATTTTACGTATTACGTACGTGTTAGAACACGATAAGTATTTACTACGCACGATCACGAAATAATTATTTGACGATAATTAATCACGAGCATGCGATCATGAAATCATAAACGTAATTAAAACACGAACTATTATTAATTACGTATATATATTTATTACGAGCGTAAAATATATTAGATCACGATATTTTCGTAACGAGAACACTTAAAACGCGAACACAAATAATCACGAACGTGTAACTTATTAATTAGACACGGAAAACATTCGGGTTACCCCTTGTGGGCCCCATTCCCACGAAATTTAGGAGGAAGGATGGGCTTAGCCCATCAAAATTTTACTAAAAGGGTTTAAGGGATTTTTCACTACTCATTTAATCTTTACAGAAGATTTTTAAGAAAACCTAAAAACCATCCTTCTTCCTCTCCTTTGTGCCGCCACCCTACAACCACCATGGAAGGTGATTTTTAATCTTTGATCTTGAAGATTTGGTGATTGATCGTATTTGTTCTTCGTTCTCTTGATCCACGAATTTGGTAAAACCTTTTTAAACCTTTCCTTTTAATTTAATCTTTTTATTAATTATGAACATGTGATGTTTTTATAAAAACATAATAATTAATCATAGATCTAACATGTTTTGGTGTTAAATTAAATCAAAGGGTTGTTTTAAGGGGTGTTTGTTTTTGGCCGGAGGCTGCAACCGAACCCGAAAGGGGTTTCGGTTTGCCAAGCCGTCCACCACCAAGACCATATGGTCTTGGTTGGTGCGTGTGGGTCCCACGGCAGCAAGGGAAACACGGAGTACCCCGAGTTGGTTCGGGGTACGGTGTCGATTTCATGTCCGGTTCATGTTTTTAGCCTAGATCCGGTTCATGGTGTATGTTAGTTTTTTTTATGTTTATGAACTTATGTTAAAATTAAATTAATAAAATGATGTGATTAATTTAATAACATGTCTTAGGTTATTTAATTATTAATGATCATGAAATTATTTTAACCTAAGTATTTATATATTTAAGACTTATAATTAATTAATTATTTTAAAACCATGGATATAATTAATTAATTAACATGACTTAGGTTATATTATTAACATATAATAATACATATTTTAACCTAAGTATTTAACTTATTTAATTAAAAACATGTTATACTTTAATTAATTATTATAACCTATAGTTTAATTAAATTACATGAAATAATTATTAAACTATACATTATATCATATGACTTAGAAAATAATCATGAAAACACTTAGGCTTATATACTTAGCTTATTTAACCAGCTTATTTCTAATTATGGAAACTTTCTATTTTTAGAAACTTAATTAAATACGGCAGCTAATCTATTTATGGAAACCAGCTATTTTTAGAAACTTAATTAAATAAGGCAGCTAATCTATTTATGGAAACCAGCTATTTTTTTGAAACTTATTTATTTCAGACAGCTAATCTATTTATGGAAACTTATTTAATTAAGGCAGCTGATCTATTTATGGAAACTTTCTATTTTTTTAGAAACTTATCTATTTTAAGCAGTAATTCTATTTTTGGAAACTTTCTATTTTTGGAAACTTTCTATTTTTGGAAACTTATCTATTTTAAGCAGTAATTCTATTTTTGGAAACTTTCTATTTTTGGAAACTTTCTATTTTTGGAAACTTTCTATTTTTGGTAACTTTCTTTTTTAGGAAACCTGCTATTTTTTGGAAAGTTACTTATTATTACACAGTAAGTATAATAACACATGAAATACCAGAAATACTTAATCAGATTAAACAGAATATAAGATTTAACACAGTTTAAGGCTTAAAACAGTAAAACATGGTAAGAACACATAAAATAAGCTAAGACATGACATAAAACCAGCTATGTATTTAGTAAGCAGATACTTATTCATGTACGTATTTATGTAGCACTAGTGATTCGGAAGTAGGATTTCTCGCAATTCGTCTTTCTCGTTCACTGGACATAAGGTACGGATTCCCGTCCTTTCAGTATGGACATTCTTTCCTTATTAGGATTCCCCGTATGCAGCCAACTGTTTTCCCATAGTATAAGTATGAGTTTGATTTCTTATGTTTAATTAAGATTACCTATAGCCATATACATGCATGACCAGTTTCACCTAGTTATGGAGGTACCATAACCATAACATTAGAGGCACTGATGTTATGACTTCACCACGGCGGAGTGATTGCTCGTGGCGTCCCTTCAGCTTTTGGCCATTTATCTATATTTATCATGTGGGGCGTATGGGTGCATTCTAGTTACATGGTTTATTCAGGATTTCATGGTGTATGCCTTGCATTCTTCACAAGGAACTGATCCCTCCTACCCAAAAACAAGTATGTTAAATTAGAGGCAGCCCCTCTAATTTGCATGATGAGGTCACCCCTCCAAGTATTCATGCACGGTGGTTTTTCATGACCTATATTGGCTAACGGTAAAATATGTTAAACAGTTTTCATAAGATAAACATAAGGCTTTTCAAACTATAAAACCAGTTTTATGAACATGTTCCAGGTTTTCCAGGACTTATACATTTCCGCTGCTATTAAGTCTCTATTATGTTTTAGTCACTTATACTATGTCTATATCCGTGCACTGAGCGTTTTGCTCAGCCGTTACTTTCCTTTCCATGTCCCAAAACGGCAGGTACCCTAGGAGAGACTCGAGCATTTGGAGGACGTGCATAGGATGGAAGCTGCTAGAGACTTCTTTTCCTTTTGCCTTCATATATTTATGCTTGTGTAGTCTTTCACTCATTTTCTTTTGCTTTATTATGTTTTGGGCTTATGTTTGGGAACCGATGTTTGATTCCGGTTATCCCTATGGTCATGTAGTGTTTTATACATGTATCCTTGTATGCTTTGATGACACGCCATAATTACGCGTGACATTTCCATTATCAAAATGGGGTGTTACAGTTAAGCAACTGGGTTAATATACACATAGGTTACTAAAGTTTGGACAAGGTAACGATTTTGTTACTAAAGTTTAAAACCTTACACTTAGGTTACTATTGTATACGGGTTTGATTTATTTGTTACTAAATGTTTAGAAAAACTACACCGCCGTTACGCATGGGATGGGTTAACGGTTAAGCAACTGGTTACCTTATTTTTTGCCAAACTTTAGTAACAAAATTGTTACTTTGGCCAAACTTTAGTAACTTGCGTTGCGTGTATATTAACCCTTTACGTTTTGGTCAGTTTTTTTTTCGTTTTCGTTCATACTTTAACGTTTTCATCAGTAATTTTACGTTTTAGTCAGTAAATTTACGTTTTCGTCAGTAATTTTACAATTTCGTCTGTAAATTTACGTTTTCGTCAATAAACTTACGTTTTCGTCAATAAACTTACGTTTTCGTTAGTAAACTTACGTTTTAGTCAGTAAATTTACATTTCCGTCAATAATTTTACGTTTTCATCAGTAAACTTACGTTTTCGTCAGTAATTTTACGTTTTTTTCAGTATTTTTACGTCTTCGTCAGTAAATTTACGTTTTTGTCAGTACTTTTGTGTTTACCTCAGTATTTTTACGTTTTCGTCAGTAAATTTACGTTTTCGTCATAACTTTTACGTTTTCATCAGTAAATTTACGTTTCCGTCTGTAATTTTACGTTTTTGTCAGTATTTTTACGTTTCGGCAGTAAATTTACATTTTCGTCAGAACTTTTACGTTTTTGTTAGTAAATTTACGTTTTCGTCAATAATTTTACGTTTTTGTCAGTAAAATTACGTTTTTGTCAGTAAACTTACGTTTTCATCGGTATTTTTACGTTTTATTCAACGTAAAATACTGACGAAAACGTAATGAGAACGTAAATCTACTAACGAAATCGTAAGTTTACTGACGAAAACGTAAAAATACAGATTAAAATATTGATTTACTGAGGAAAACGTAAGTTCACTGACGAAAACGTAAATTTACTGACAGAAGAATAAAAATACTGATGAAAACGTAAAAGTACTGAGGAAAATGTAAATTTATTGACGAAAACGTAAATTTACTGACGACAACGTATATTTACTGACGAAAACGTAAATTTACTGACGAAAATGAAAATTTAGTGACGAAGACGTAAATTTATTGACGAAAACGTAAATTTTACTGACGAAAGCGTAAAAATACTGACGAAAACGTAAAAATACTGAGGAAAATGTAAATTTATTGACGAAAGTGTAAATTAGTGACGAAAACGTATATTTACTGACGAAAACGTAAATTTACTGACGAAAATGAAAATATACTGACGAAAACGTAAATTTACTGACGAAAACGTAACTTTTCTGACGAAAACGTAAAAATACTAACAAAAACGTAAAATTATTGACGGAAACGTAAGTTTACTGATGAAAACATAAAATTATTGACGAAATCGTAATTTAGTGACGAAAACGTAAATTTACTGACGAAAACGTAAATTTACTGATGAAAACGTAAATTTACTGACGAAAACGTAAGTTTACTGACGAAACCGAAAGTTTACTGACGAAAAGGTAATTTTACTGACGAAAACGTATGTTTACTGACGAAAACAAAAATTTATTTACGAAAACGTAAATTTACTTACGAAAACGTAACTTTACTAAAGAAAACGTAAGTCGGAGTCCACGTAGACACGCAACTTATAACTACGGGTAAAAACATTATGGGTAACTTGAAGTTCAGGTAAACAATACATTAGTAATCCAAGTGTAAGGTTTTAAACTTTAGTTAAAAAATCGTTATCTTGGCCAAACTTTAGTAACCTGCGTGTATATTAACCCTTAAGCAATTTACTTGATCTATAGTTTAGGGCTAGTCTTTTAAAAATGCAATACAAGTAAAACAATATAATAGATTGCAAATTTAATTCAAGTTTGTTTTTTTTTAATTTACATTATTTTTTTTCTTTATTTTCTATTTTAGAGTTTTATAAAATTTGTACTTTCACTTTTATAAAAATTGCTAGTTACATTTTGTGCTTTAATTGCGGTATTTGCTAGATGTTTTTAGTGTAGTACGTATATGTAGTAGTTTAGATATTATTTTTACAATTTTTATGTGCTTATTTGCCAAGTAGACATAGATACCATTCAATTTGTATAACCAAAAACAATAAATTCTAACTTGAAATTGTTATATCAATTCGATTAGATACCGAAAGAAAACGAACTATAAAAAATGAAATATTAAAATGGCGTCGCTGCCGGTTCTTTTCGTGAAGATTAACGGTTTCGAGTGAGACGTATTGGATTTTGGGATCCATTCACTTTGTGAACGTTATTATTACGTATTATAAATAAAAAACATAAAAAAATTATGATGACGTATAGTCCCCAGCCGGGTCATGAACCCGGCCCACGGGTACTACCCGTATCCGGCCCATCACGAATGGGTGGGAATACTGAGCTTATGGGCTTAGATGAACAGTAACCGCACACACGTGTGCGGGCCACGGCCCGGCATGCCCGGTGCAGGGTGAGACAAAATCATACGCCTACTATGAGTAGGATTTATCTCAAAGGAGAGGATATTCACTCACCATAATTAGAAGATAACAATCAATCTAAATCTGGTGTTTATCCTTTCCTTGGGGCCGAAGCATTAGTGCAACCCATTAGGGTTTCACTGCCTATATAAGGAACCCCCAAGGGTTCCACAAAGGTATGACATTCTACACACTTTCAACTCTCATCCGATTCCTATAACCCTAACCGATTACTTACTCTCACGCCGGAGTCTAATCGTGGGAAACATTCCCACGGTAAGCCTAACGCATGTTGTTTTAGTGTGCAGGATCTCAACCAGATAATTCACTTGGTGCAGGAGCCGGAGTCTAGCCAACCCGAATTAAGCCTAATTCGGGTCTAGCAAGGATCACCCAACTTTTGTATCAACAAGTTGGCGCCATCCGTGGGACCATTACACTAAGCTAGAGCAAAATCTCATCTCGAATTCTCAATGATGAAGGGGCATCCGCGGGGAAACCCCAGGAACACAAATCCTGGAAATCGGAAGTCCACAGGGGAAGGGATACTCATTCCCAATCGATCCCCTAGCAACCAAGCCGGCGGACCAAACAACCGAAGTGGTCTTCAGTCCATGGGTATGACAAGCACGTTCTTTGTCACCCCTCCACCTACTTCGACCTTGGATAACCCTGATCCAGGGAGTGCGCCCAACCCCCTAACAAGGACCCGCGCAGACCATCGACTGAGGAAGAAGTAGAGGTCGAACCACTCAGCGAGGAAGATCTCACTCGAGTTCTTACGCAGAACTTTGAGAGGATCGTCCCCGGAATCGCATCAAGGTTGAACCTAGGGAGGGACCTCCAATCTAGGCTCAACTTTGGCAACGCCGGACCAGGCACCTTTTCTCAAACTCAAAGGAAGCGAAGGACACGACCTCAGGAGCGGGACCTCTTCGAGGAAACTCCCCAACCCAGGAATGTGTTCGAACGCATAGGGGATCGTCTCATGCAGGAACTAATACAATCACGTGAGGAGGGAGAGAGGTCCGACGGTTCACCCGAACGACCAGATCTGGAGCTTACCAGAACTAATCGCCGCACAAGCGTGTGGGATAGGATGAATACCGGGAAGAAGGCTCCTGGCTCTTCTCACAAGAGCGGTCCTCACCCAAAAGATGGGGCACCGCCCCCTTCTCTCGGTCCATCAGGAGAGGACTCGGATGACCATCCACCCAAGCGTCGCCGACCTAGGCGTACTCCTCCACCGCCACTAGACAATGAGGAGTACTACGGCGTCCCCTATTATCGAGAGGCAGAAGCAGAAGATCTTTCCCGCCCATGGTGTGACCCTAATCTCACCCGTCCATGGGCTGATCCCAGGGTAGATCCTTTCACTCTCCGCATACGGAATTACTCCAAGGATACAAAGCGTCGCATGCCGGCGTGTGTCAAGACGTATGATGGGACTGGTGATCCGGATGATCACCTAAAGATATTTGACACGCAGGCGAAGATTGAACGATGGCCCATGCCTATATGGTGCCAAATGTTCAATTCAACCTTGATCGGCAATGCTCGTGATTGGTTTGAGGGACTTCCTTCGCGAAGCATTGATAGCTTCACTGAACTACATACTGCGTTCACAAATAATTATACTCAACGAAAGAAGTATAAGAGGGACCCGGTCTCATTGGCAACCGTCAAGCAACGGCCGGGGGAGTCTACGGAGGCCTTCACTGAACGCTTCAATGACGAGTGCACACGCACAAAGACAATGCCGGAACTTCTAAAAATTTCCGACTATATGCACGCCATAACAGACAGGGAATTAATCAGACGTCTCAATGACAAACGTCTAGAGAGGTATGACGACCTTATGGAAAGGGTCAGAAACTTCATAGAGGGAGAAACCGCGGTAGCTGCGGCCTATCCTTCAAAAGGAAACAGCTACCGATCGAACGACCAATCCAGGAGACAGTCGGGCGGTCAAAACAACCAGATCAGTGGGAGGGGCTCAGATTATAAGAGCCAAAATAAAGGAGGACGGTCGGAGGACAAATTTAACCCTCTAAAGATGTCCTACCGGGAGATCTTGCTGACAGAAGGGGCCAATTTTCCGAGACCTCCCCCAATGACGACTCCGCTGGACCGTCGTCAAGGAAATCGCTTTTGCGAATTCCACAACGACAAGGGCCATGGCACGGAGAAATGTATTCATCTCAAGAAGCACATTGAGTCACTGATCAAGGCAAACTCAAGCATTTGGTCAAGGATTAGAAGGATGGAAAAGACAACAAGAAGTATGACAAGAAGAATCTCCAAAAGGACAAACCTTCAATGATATACATGATCCAATCCAGGCAGCGCCGCACAAGGCGAAAAATTAGTCAAAAAATTTCACGCGATAGAGAAATCTCATTCCCTCCCATCACGACAAGTGATGTGACTGATGCGCCTCTCACTATTGAGATAAGCATTGGAACACACAATGTCCGCCGTATGTATGTGGATGGAGGGTCATCAGCAGAAGTACTATACGAACACTGTTTCGTACAGTTACGACCGGAAATAAGAAGCCAATTAGTACCGGCCACGGAGTCGCTCATCGGTTTTAGTGGAGACACCATTTGGCCAATAGGATAGCTGCGTCTGCTTGTAACCATTGGGAATGAAGAGCACTCCACCACGGCGTGGATGAACTTTATGGTGATACGCTCACACTCTCCATACAATGGGATCACAGGTAGACCAGGTATCCTGGCCATACGGGCAGTACCCTCCACGACACACGGGATGATCAAATTCCCTGTGAAAGGAGGAATTGTCACTATCTATAACACAATCATACCAGCATCCGAGTGTCATGCCGTGACAACACCGGTTCCACCTGTTTCCCCCAAGGACGGATCATCACCTCCCAATTGGAAGGTGTCAATCCATCCTGATTACCCAGAACAAGAGGTATCCATAGGGGGAACACTCTCGGATAGCGGCAAGAGGGCCATGTGCTCTCTCCTGAAAGCAAATTTAGATGTATTCGCATGGGAGCCCAAGCATATGACTGGCGTACCGCGTGCGATAGCAGAACATAAGCTCCAAATCCGCCAGGGATATCCTCCCGTTAAGCAAAAGAAGTACGGTCAGGCACCCGAACGCAGCCAAGTAATATTGGATGAATTACGGAAATTGGTGGATGCAGGTATCATGCGTGAGGTATACTACCACGAGTGGTTATCCAACCCAGTCATGGTCAAAAAACATGATGGGAGCTGGCGCATGTGCGTGTATTTCACGGATCTGAACAAAGCCTGTCCACAGGACTGCTACCCGTTACCGGAGATTGACTGGAAGGTGGAATCCCTATGTGGATATCCCTTTAAGTGCTTCTTAGATGCATATAAAGGATACCACCAGATCCAGATGGCGGAAGAGGACGCCGAGAAAACGGCGTTCCATACTAGTCAAGGCGTATACTGTTATACAAAAATGCCATTCGGACTAAAGATCGTCGGGGCAACATATCAGCGGCTTGTTGAAAAAGCCTTCGACTCACAGATAGGCCGCAACCTGGAGGTCTATGTTGATTATTTAGTCATCAAAAGTCATACGGAGGATGCACTTCTCTGAGACGTCCAAGAGACGTTTGACACATTAAGGAGGATTAATATGAAGCTAAATCCAAAGAAATGCACGTTTGGGGCAACGGAAGGAATGCTCCTTGGATATATGATTGATACAAATGGCATCAAGCCTTGCCCGGAAAAGACGGACGCAGTAATACAGTTACCATCCCCTCAGACACGGAAAGAGGTGCAATCCTTAAATGGGAAGTTGGCCGGGCTAAACAGGTTCTTATCAAAGTCCGTAGAGAAGTCACTCCCCCTATTCAAAACACTCAAGAAGTGCATTAAGAAGGGAGACTTCCGGTGGACAAAGGAAGATGAGGAAGCCTTTGGTCAACTCAATCAACACCTTGCATCTCTCCCCATGCTAGTAGCTCCCCCGCCCAAGGAGGAGCTCATCATGTACCTATCAGCCACACATGGAGCGATAAGTGCGGTACTTATGACGGATAGGGACACAGTCCAAACTCCGGTCTACTTCATAAGTAGAACACTACAAGGGCCGGAGTTGAATTATTCTTCCATGGAAAAATTGGTTTTGGCATTAGTGTTTGCTACGAAACGGTTGCGCCGGTACTTTCAGGCGCACCCAGTTGTAGTTATTACTAATCAACCAATAAAACAAGTCATCTCTAGACCAGATGTGGCCGGTAGGCTATAGAAGTGGAGCATTCTATTGGGAGAACATAACATATCTTATAGACCAAGGACGGCTGTTAAAGGCCAAATCTTGGCAGATTTCTTGATAGAGAAGCGGGATGAGGAGGGACCAATTTTACAACGAGAGGAAACTCCATCAGAACCATGGGTATTATTTATGGATGGATCTTCGTGCACGGATGGATCAGGAGCGGGTCTCATTCTTACGAATCCGGAAGAAATGGAGTTTACGTACGCCCTGCGCTTTGAGTTCACAGCCACCAACAATGAGGCAGAATATGAAGCGTTGATTGCGGGTTTAAAAATCGCCGCTAGAATGGGAGTCCGCAACCTTGAGGCCTACGTGGACTCACGGCTTGTCGTGAACCACATTCTGGGGGGATACGTAGCTAAGGAGGATAACATGGTTCGATACTTGGAGAAAGTCAAGTCACTCATCGCGGCTTTCAGCAAGTTTTCCATCAAGCATGTACCAAGAGGTGAAAACAAGAAGGCGGGCGCTCTTAGCAAGATCACGTCTACAAGTTTCGCCCACTTATCCAAGCAAGTCTTGGTGGAAATACTAAAGGAAAAGTCTATAACGGAAGGGGAATTCGCAGCTATAGTTGAGGAAGATGGGCCTACATGGATGACCCCGATCATCAACTATTTGACAAATGAAACCCTTCCAGACGAGGAAAAGGCGGCACGGCACATCAGAAGGAAGTCGCATCACTTCGAGCTTCGAGAAGGTATTCTTTACAAGCGCTCTTTCTTACAGCCGTGGTTGCGGTGTGTTGGGCAACGCCATGCTACTTATGTGATCAGTGAGATACATGAAGGGTTATGCGGCATGCACGCGGGTCCCCGATCCGTAGTAGTCCGAGCTCTACGCACAGGATATTATTGGCCTACCATGTATAGGGATGCACGCGACATGATTCGCAAGTGCAGTGATTGCCAAGTGCACAGACCAGTACCACGGCATCCGCAGCAGGAACTTACACCCATTACATCCCCATGGCCATTCTATAAGTGGAGGATTGATATCGCATGACCTTTCCCCGTAGCTGCGGGGGGAGTTAAGTTCTTGATTGTTGCAATTGACTACTTTACACGCTGGATAGAGGCCAAGGCAGTCAAATCCATCACAGGCAAACAAGTTAAAAAGTTTGTTTGGGAAAACATTGTGCCGTTTTGGCTTACCAGGAGAAATCATCTCGGATAACGGGAAGCAGTTCGCGGATAATCCATTCAAGGACTGGTGCGCAACACTGAATATCAAACGGCGCTTCACATCCGTTAAACACCCGCAGACAAATGGTCTTGTGGAACGAGCAAACAGAAGCTTGGGTGAAGGCATCAAGGCACGCCTGGATGAACGAAGTGCCAAATGGGTGGACGAACTGCCACATGTTCTATGGGCACATAGGACTATGATCAAAACAGCCAACGGGGACACCCCATTTACATTGGCCTACGGCACTGAAGCGATTATACCAGCAGAAATAGGAATGCCTACCGTCCGCACAGCGAAGGTTAATGTCGTCACAAACGACGAGCAACTCCGGATCAATCTGGATTTGTTAGAGGAAAAAAGGGAGATAGTGGCTATCAATGAGGCCAAATCCAAGGCACAGATGAAGGCTTATTATGACGCCAAGGTTAAGGGTGTTTCTTTTCGACCGGGAAATTATGTCTATCGTGCTAACGAGGCAAGTCGAGCGGAGAGTACAGGAAAGCTGGGCCTTAAGTGGGAAGGACCGTATGAGGTCACGGAAGCCTTAGGACGGGGCGCGTATAAACTACGTGACATGGATGGCCGCGACCTGGAACGCACATGGAATATCTGCAATCTTAAAAGGTGTTATCTTTGAAAGCTACGGCTTCCGCATGGACACCTCGCTATATCTGGCTTCAATGAAGATCCATGTGTTCTCTTTGTTTGTTTTTTATGCTTTCTAGGTTCCTTTTGTTTTTAGGATTTCCTATTCTTGTTAAGACAAAAAACGTAAACGTTTTAATAAAATGTCGTGGTGCCTAGCTAGCTCCACGACTCGTTTTTGTGCAAATTGTTTTTGTTCTTTAGATTCTATTATAGTCATATGGATTTAGTTGTTATTATTATAATGTGCCATGTCTTATTCATATGCATTCATTCAATAACCGTACATGTACTATACGCCTCCAGGCGGGGTAAGAGGATTAAGTGAACCTAATAATTCAACTTGTCACATAAGAGGGATGCAACCCCAGTGACGCGGATCATGTATCCTTACTAGACACCTTACTCACAAGACGTTGTGATAAGTTTCCATATGCCGCACTCACGTAGTGCTTTGCATGGTAAAGACGCACGCCGCACGTCTAGTAAAATATAGACTTGGTTTTATTCTAGGTAAGACGTGACACGTCATGCGACACAGATACATGATATCTAAAAAAGAATATAAGCAAGTTTCCAAATTATCAAAATTGCCGTGACTACCACGGACTTATACATATTATGCCAAATGATTACAAATTATAAAATGCCGTGGACATCCACGGACGAATATTTAGGTTACAAACCAAATTATCCAAGAGGTATAACAAATTAAGAAGCATCCTACATGGGGGGAGAAACCTACCTATCTCTCATTGCTCCTCAGCCAAACAGAGCAATATGTCACCACGTTCCTTCTGCTCCAGAGCTTGAGCCGTATTCATCTCCAGCACCTCGCTTAATGGTTGTTCACCAACTACGATTCGGGTAACATCTTCATAAATAGGAAGAGTGAGGTGGTTGGGTGCTGGAGTGAAGGGAGTCCGGGAATGTCCCTCATCCTGAGAAAATGCACCAAGACTTAGTTTCTCCATAATCTCCTTGTTAGATGCATCTTTTGTGGCTTCCAGCTCGGCCAAGAAGGGGTAATGGAGATCTCGCAATGTGGCCATAGAAGCAGTCATCTTTTCAGCAGCTCCGGTGTTGAAGAAGGCATGCTTTGTGAAGTTTTGTTTCTTCCTTATTAGCTCTGCGGCCATGACCATTCCTTCATGACGACCGTGGTCGATGCCATCTGACACGAGGTCCGCAAACTGTTGAACGAATTATGGGGCTTCCAACACCTTGGTAACGGCTAAACGCGTCCCGTGACCCACCATCCACCTGCGGCCGGCAATGGCTGCTAGTAGTTGGGGGTGTAGCACGTCGTCACGCTCGGAGATAAGGGCATTCACTAGCACATCTTTCTGGGTGGACGCCTCCTTCAATTGTTCGGTCATGACCCTCTCATAAGCAAGCTCCTCTCTTAGTTTCTCCCTACCCTGGATCAACGCATGGGCGTCCTCAAGCTTCTTTGTGAGTATGGATACTTGGTCAGAGGAGGACTTAGCTGAAGCTTCTGCCGCGGTCACCTGTATGTGATAAATCAAGTATTAGAATGATTGCTATTGCGGCATAGGCGTGATGCAGTGCGGATACATACCTTGGCTATTGAAGCCTCAAGTTCAGTCTCGAGCTCGGCTACATGTTGGTCATGAGCATTGGCATGGGCTGATTGTTCTTTAACAGTCGCCTCGGCAGTAGCGAGCTGGGACCAGAGGGTGGCAATCTGGGCCTCATTTTCTTCAATCATATTCTCTCTTCGACCAACCTTCCTCTTCAGGGACTCAACATGCCCTAAAGCAGCCTCAAATCTTACTCTCATAGAAGTGCTCATGGCCATCTGATGAACCAAGGCGCCGTTATATTCATCCACCAGATCCGCGTGGTTTAGTGCATTCACATCTCATACCAGCCCAGGGGGATGTAGTTATTAAGATAAACACGATACTCATCGGCCTCTCTCATCCATGAAGCGATGGTAATCTTCCATTCGGGGTTGAACTGCTTATGAAGGCCGGACACCGGGACCTCTTGGGAAGCTGTGGGGGTACCTTCCTTAAAGGCGGGGCCGGATCTGGTTGCGGCAGTATGCAGCGCGGGTTCTTTCTCCATCTCCTTCTCTTTCCCCTTCTCTTTTCGTGCATCTAGTGGAGGTGCGGCACCAACTTGCTCATCCCTACAAACAACAATTGGAATAAGTATTAAGTATTGTTTAAGGAAAACCGTAGCTCTTACTTGGATCATGGATATTTTGAGTAAACAAATGCGGTGGACTTACACGTTAGTCCCTTCTAGTTCTGATGTAGTCGGGGGAACTTGAGTGACGGGCTCGACATTGGTGAGCGGCACAACCGGATCCACAGGTGTGGCCTGCACCATTTCGGAGGCTTGGGTGGTGCTCTCAACAGATTGATAGCGGGGGTGGTCCTCGCGCAGTTTTTTGGGTGGGGCATTGTGTTCACCAACCTCAGCCTGGGCAACTCTTCTTACCCTCTTGTTCTTCCTACGAGTGCGCTTAGGGGCGGGCTGGGCTTCTTCTTCGTCTTCTTCTTCATCTACTTGTTGCATTTCCTCCTCGTCATCGCCCAAAATTTGACGAAGACTGGAGGTGGTCCTCTCAATGTTGTCACCTTGCTCTTCCCCGTATGCGGGGGTAGTAGTCTTAGGCGGCGAGGAGGGCCCGACTTCATCTTCAAGCATCATGTTATCACCATCTTCGTTGTCAAAGTCCACGGGGGTTCTCAGGAGTGTTGTTTCTTCTTCGTCTGAATGGGGATCCGGTACGGCTTCCAGGGCAACTTTCACGTTCCGGGTATGCTCGAGGAGGGGTAGCTCATTCTCACGTCTGGGACGGGATCCCTCTGGTATAAGTTTTGGATCACCTTGACGAAGGATTCCAAAGAAGTTCATTTCTGCCAAAATAAACGAAGTATATTAGTTATAGCAAAATAGGTGTATGCACGTCTTGGATGTGCGGATGCTATACCTACCTTCACCATGCCTTCTCCAAAACCTAGGATATCTGTTGGACGAGCCAAAGTAATTGCGGCTAATCCCTAGCAAACAGAGGAATGATTCGGGTAGGTTTCTATGGAATCCTGTTCTATTCCTATCTATTTCTTGGGAATGTTGGGGATTATATGTACCGGCGCGCGGAGGAGGGTCAGGAGATAATCTATGTCTAAATACATAATCGGCCGGCCACACTATTGAATCGATGAAAAAGTAATGGTCGTACCAGTTTTTCAGTGAGTCCATGGCCTTATTATGGGTTGTGGGGCTGTTTGGGGATCGTTTCTTAAAGGGCAGCCAACCATTTACTAAACTAGGGGTGTAAAATAGCTGGAATAGCTCTACGGTTGGAGGGATTCTTCTTGCGCGACAAAGGATTTCAAACTGGCTGACCTTACATGCGCCTATACAGTGCAATTGGGTGATATGTACATCATAATATCCTAAGAGATCTACAAGAAAACAAGTGAAATGAATGCGGTAGTTGGCCGCATAAAAAAGACGAGTATATAGGCCAATTTTTCCCTGAGGAGCCTCAGTTATGAGGTCCCCTGCACCAGGGAGAGAGGGGTGTAGGTTGCTGGGAATGAAGTACTCGGTGCAAAAGTGATCTAATTGCTTCTGGGTCAATACATTGAACACGGATCCAATAGAGAGGTTGTTTCTTTGAGCCATTACTAAATAAAAGAGTTAAGGGCCTGGTATTCTAACCTGCGTAGGAAGGGATCCGTGCGTAAAAAGGTGGTGATAAGAAGGAAAGCTTTAATGGCAGAAATGAAGGAGATAATTGTGTGTTACACACAGCCGTAGGGGCAACTTATTTATAGGGTTGCCTTGAGATTCATGGTCTGTTGGATGTATGACACGTGTTTGCCACTATCCAACATCGTGTGGTTAGGGTGTAAGTGGCAAGTGAAAGGTCAGATGGGGCCCACGGGTCACTTCTGACTCAGAGGTTTATGTCGCTCGAGGTTCTGACAATTTGCACTTTGTCAGTCAAGTGGCAGGTGAACAGTCATTTATGTCGGGATATGCGGTCATACGTAAGACCATATTCAATGCTGCATTTAATTTGTCTCGGTCGTCACGTGCGGCTGGGGTATCATTGGAGTTGAATCCATGAAAGGTTGCCACGTGCGGCCGAAACAAATTTTTTAAAATTTATCATTTCCTAAAAAGATCTTTTTTGGTACGTCCGGGGAGCATCTTGATAGTCTAGAGGTTACGCCTACGGCTGTAACAACTAGACTGGGGGGACATGATGACGTATAGTCCCCAGCCGGGTCATGAACCCGGCCCACGGGTACTACCCGTATCCGGCCCATCACGAATGGGTGGGAATACTGTTATTTGAGCTTATGGGCTTAGATGAACAGTAACCACACACACGTGTGTGGCCCACAGCCCGGCATGCCCGGTGCAGGGTTAGACAGAATCATACTCCTACTATGAGTAGGATTTATCTCAAAGGAGAGGATATTCACTCAACATAATTAGAAGATAACAATCAATCTAAATCTGGTGTTTATCCTTTCCTTGGGGCCGAAGCATCAGTGACAACCCATTAGGGTTTCACTGCCTATATAAGGAACCCCCAAGGGTTCCACAAAGGTATGACATTCTACACACTTTCAAATCTCATCCGATTCCTATAACCCTAACCGATTACTTACTCTCACGCCGAAGTCTAATCGTGGGAAACATTCCCACGGTAAGCCTAACGCGTGTTGTTTTAGTGTGTAGGATCCCAACCAGATAATTCACTTGATGCAGGAGCCGGAGTCCAGCCAACCCGAATTAAGCCTAATTCGGCTCTAGCAAAGATCACCCAACTTTTGTATCAACAAATTAAAAAGATAAAAATATAAAAAATAAAAAACCACAAAATCAATTCTTTTCCTAAAGAATTGAACCAAAAGAATAAAAAATAATTAAAAAAGTAACATTTTTTCTAAAAGATTACAACAAAAATATATTGTATATCTCGTTTTCCATCGTTTTTACGTACATATTATATAAAAATCAAATAAATACAAAAATATTTTTCTCTATATTATTATATGTAAATAAGTATACGTAGATACGAACAACCAATACATCTACTTCCATAAGTATTGCCGAGGCAATACACCATATTTGGGAGCGTTCCGGTCCTAAGTACGTGTTTCGATCAAATTTAATTAAGGCACAATAGATAAATATTGCAATCTACTTGAACTTGAGAAAGAGGCCACTATGTGGGGGGGTATAAGGCGAGTGTATTTCACATTCTAAAGAAGCAGGCTCTTAAGTGCTACGCACCGCCTTGTTTCTCCGCTTCCTTGTGGGTCTTTCAAAGGTGATAGTAGTGTGTGGTGTGCCACCGAATTATTATTACATATCTATATATTTTCTTGTGGATATTAATTAATGCACCTCGAGAGAGATAATCTATTCTGTCTCAAAAGTCGACCGAGAGCTCCTCTCTTACTCCTCGAGTTTACTTACACGTGTACTCGCAAGCCCCACATTTGGCGTATTACTTCCTTCCCCGAGGAAGTGTTAAAGCATAATTCACTTGTATATACATTCGACCATTTTGCCACACATGGATAATCGTCCTATATTGGAGATATTACAAGACGAGCATTATCGAGCTGTGTATGGGCCTTGTGCGATTTGTGGAGGACCTCATGGTAACAATGATTGTGATCTACACGTGAGCGATTATGATCAAGGGTTTCATGACGACTTTCAAAATCAAGAATTTTTAGATCAAGACGATTTTCAAAATGAAGGAAATTTTCAAAGTCATAATCAAACAACGTTTCAAAATCAAGTCATTTATCAATACTATGGTCAAGACGCTTTTAACCTTATAATGCAAGCACTTGAGCAAATGAAAGGGGAAACTGATCCGAACATTTTAAGCATGCGAACACACGTCTTGTAACACATTAGACCTGACGATGTTTTACCTGATGATGAGCCTTCTTTGAGAGTAGACGTTGAGGATGATACACTTTGTGATGTTCCTATTGTAGACCCTTCCATCTCTCCACCGACAATACTTGAGCCATACACACCTTCTGAGCTTGATACCATGATTGATGATTCTTGTGATGAACCCTTTGATGAACCTTATGATAGTGATGAGTCCTTTACGTCTGATGATGATGAATCCATGTCTTTTATGACTCCTTCACCTATTCCTCCAAGTGATTTTGTGATGCATTCAAACGTTCTTTTTGAGACATGTTTTGTGTTGGAAATACGTTTTTACGTGTTTAGAAAGAATCGGTCACTCCAATGATATTGGGCTCGTGATCCAATATAGCCCATATAGCCCACATGTAGGGTGGGCTATATATACCCCCTCCTAGCATGTTAGGAGGGGTTGGTCATTTCATGTTGACACACATTTCAACTTAATCAACCATTCTTCTCATTATCTCTTTTCTCTCTCTTCTTTCTCTCTCTAAGTTCTTCCATTTCCATCTATCTTAATAGATAAACCATAACATGCTTAATCCTTAGAAATAGTAGACCTACAATTGGTATCAAGAGCTTTGTTTGATTCTTCGGATTGACGTGTTTTTATCTATTGTTTTGGTGGTAAAATTTTTCTTCTTTCTCGATTTGTGTTTCTTTGTCTCAAAAGTTATTTAAAAAGTTTCTTATCAGTTTCTTTTAATACTTTCTTATCAATTTTTATCTGAATCTGTGTATTTGCTTTTGTCTAAACAGTCTCAACTATTTCAGTTTTTTTTATAAGTTTTCCAACATTTCTTTATAAGTTTTGTATAATTCTTTAAACAATCTCAAATATTTAAGGTTATATCTGAATCTGTTTCTTTGTTCTTTTATAAAGCTTTTTGTCCTATTATGATTAAAAGGTTTATTATTCCTATACCTTTTTTTTCTTTTGTATATAAATGTTTCTGTCAGAAAAGGGATTTGCATTCCGACACACATTCGGACCCTTTTTTCGACAGATACGTATTCTGATACATTTTTAGTAATTTTTCCCGACGGTCTCAAGTTTTGCACATCCCGGTCGCAATAACCCTCGGGTTCTACTTTGCGATCACTTTTTCAGATACCCTTATTCCAACGTGGATTCCGATCGTACTTTGCGATCGTGGATTGCGACGGGTTTAAGGTAAATTGAGACGAAACTCTGCCAAAATTTTTATCGAGACATTCCGATGGTTTATTGATATTGCGATGGCATAGTGAAAAGTTTGATATTCTGATGGAGTAAGTATAAGATATTGCGATAGAGTTTAGGTATTGCGATGGGAAACGATATATATTGCGATGGATGTATGTTGGTGTTGCGATAGGATGTGAACTCAATATTTAAAACTTGACTCTCGCTTTATTTTTTTCAATCAGTCAACATAGGAATCGACTCAAACCTTTTGACACACGACTAGAATCCATCACATCACAAACACTCAACCCACGCATCAGACCCACACACACTCACACTCAACTCGAACCCCTCACACTTTCGACCAACATCCCTCGGTCAAACCAACACCCTCGTCTCATCACGACTCCAACACTTGACTCGAACACAACTACTAAACTCACCACTCACAACCTCAACAGCCCATCTGACTCATCGACCACAACACTCAAACTCAACAGTACTCAAACACAGACTCCCACAACCTCGAACATCACTCGTGACTCGACAACACGAAAAGACTCACGACTTCGATTCACTCGTCTCAACAATATTTCACTCACCCTCAACTACAGCCTTTCAACACCAACAGACCCGAACTCGAATCTCACTCAAACATAAACAACAAAGACTCCAACACTGATATCAGATTTGTTTCGTGTAATGACATGCATGTCGCGATCTTTTAGAGATCTATAGTCACGAACATAATCATCACAGATTCGTATGAAGGTTTAAAATGTTTTTTAATTTTCGAAATTAAAGAGTGAATGATAACAATTATGTTATATTCACATGATTCTTTGTTTCGATTTTAAAAAAATCAAACGAACTTAAATCAAACAACTGACTATATTACCCGAGACCCTTTATCATCAGATCTTGCAGCCACATAACTTTTTGTGTCTTTGAAAAACAATAAGAACATGATGTGATTGGTAATTCGGTTCATCAAAAGTTTAATCGTAAGAGTTGGTTTTCGTGGGTAACTCATGCGATATGTGATGCGATTGATTCGGATTTGGTGATATTAGATACTATATTAGATGTTTAGATGGTTTGAGGTTAGAAGTTGTGAGAAAAGTTAAGGGAGGAGATTAGGAGAAGTTGAGTGAGTTGGTGTCTGGATTGGTTTTAAACAGGCGGAGGAAACAAAGTGATGGATTAGGTTTCAGTGGTGAAGGTTATTAGATTTTTATATATAGCACATAGTGGGATCGGGTTCTTCAACATGACTGCCATGTTTTTTCAACATGTCTGCCACGTTTAAGATTTTTTTTAAATATTGGGTATTATATATTGTGTGAGTGGGTCTTTTCTATCCCAAATCGATGGTATCAATTGCACCGTGGGTTTCAATTGGGCCGATTATTAGTGATTGTTTGGGCTAGAGTGGAGTAACATCTTAATGGACAATGTGTCTTAACATACTTCATATCCGAGTTTTTATATTAAAATTTAATATATTGGATAAGATTTGAAGATTATTAGTTATAATCGGGGCTCGACAACGACAATTGTGACAAGACAAAGTGACGAGAATTATTTTTGTCAAGACCAACAAAAATGGCTATATTTTTAGTGGCTACGGATTTTTGATCGGGTATTATTATCTAATTGTTTTGCCACGTTTGAGTCGACCACGAAATTATTGTGTCCCAACAAGGATCCAAGAAATTTTCATCGACATTCAATGGATTCGTTGAGTTCGACATTTCAAGAGGGTGAATCGCATTCAATGCAAAACAAAGTTAAAGAAAATGGCCTCACGTCATTTCAACTTCTCCAGTCTCATCTTGTGAACATTTCATGGCTTCAAGGAGGGAACGAATTTCTGACACTCTTTGGTCAAGATCGTCATATATTCATGGAATAGATGTTCATCATCTTGAATCAACTAGCAGAGCAATTACACAATGAAGACTTTAGTCACTCGGCATCGGTACTTGCATACAAGGCTCTTGTGACACAACTCACGCCTTTCCTCCAATTCAATATCGTCAAGCTTGAAAGTTCAGTGATTTGCCAATCATTTCTTCGAGATACACATACCGAGCTTCGAGATTTCCGTGGTACAATATTGAAACTCCTGTCATCGGTTTCATCTTCGATTTATGCAAGATCACAACTTCAACTCGCGTTTGATAATGGAGTGCAAGAATGTACAATGCAAGAAGATAATGGTCATACGATTGACGAATTGGGGGCTGCTAAAGAGTATAAAGGCATGGAATCAACAGTTAAGCATGATATCAACAACACGTCAGGGAATGATATAGACGTCTCTTATGATGACACCATACCCGTTTATGACGAAGAGCCTACAAACATGGTACATTGTAATGTTGTATATGATGTGTATGCTGATGAAAATGCTGATGAAATGTCGCATATTGAGCATTTTGAACCTAATTATGACAAACATGGGATGGAGAAGAGTGATAGCAATACCACTTCTGATTCATCCGATGTGAGTCATAATGGGGGAGAGATTGTTCAGAATGCTATAGTACATCATGATAAATGCTTAGTGAATGCTTTGTTAACTGATTCTGATTCCAAGATTAGAGAGCTCGAAACGATTGTAGCTCAACAATCAAAATATCTTGAGGATGCCAAATTAGAATTTTCCAAGAAAACGGACAAATTTGAAACATATTTTGAAAAGCTTGAAATGTCAAACGTTGTTCTTGAAAGAAAATTGGATCAAAAAGTTTTAGATTCTAAAGCTGAAAAGGATAATCTTTTGAAACAAATTCAACTGCTAGAATCTAAGTTGGAATCCCAAGATATATTGCTCAAAGAGAATGACACTTTAAAAGCTCAAGTTCAGGAAAAGGTTTTTGCTTTAGCTGCGTTGAAAAACGAATTAAGGAAAACAAAAGGAACTAGTGTGGACATTAAGCTTGAAAAACCACCAATCTTGGGGAAACCGCCTACAAATCAGTTCATTCGACAACCGACTGCATTTAGATCCGAGCGATCACAATCCTCGAGACCGCGGTTTGCCTCCCAAGTTGATATGGTTCATCTTTCTAGAACAGTCACCCCACCATCTAGGCCCAATGTGACTAAAACAGCTTTTGCAAGACCTAATCACATGATTGCCTCTAGTTTCCCTAGAAATAGTCCAAAGAACACGTCTCGAACTAGTTCAAATGACGTTCACCATACATTTGGTCTAAGGGAAGCTAAGCAAAAGACACAAGTAAGAGATAGGAATTTCAAACCTAGTCAGATGCCTTCTAGTTTACCCAACACTGCTAACCATAGCATGTCACATCCTAGGAGCATCAATCAATCATCTAGGAATTCTAGATCTTACTCGGGGTAGGAAATGTGTCTTTAAAGCCAATCATGATTCTTGTATCAAAAAATTACTTTATGAGGTAAACTCCCGTGCTAGACTTAAATCCCAGTGGGTTGCTAAAATCAAACCCGTTGGTAAAATGTGGCGCCCCACTAGTAGAACTTTCACTCTTGTAGGAAACGAGTGCCCTTTAACTAGGATTGTCTTCGATTCTACTAAGACTACTAGGGAGGAAATTGAAAAGGATGATACATCACTTAAGCCTGAACTTAAGGTTTTCTATAAAAGGAAACGTTTGCCAACTAAGACAAGTGATTCATCTCCTCAGGTCACCTCTGGCACAAGTAAGGCCAACTGTGAACCCCCACTTGCTTCTAAAATAGATATCGCTAACCCATATTGATACAGGGTATTTCAATGGGTTTCTCTAATTTCTCTCGATATCCTCTCGAATTGATCTCGGTTCTAAGTGGAATAGTTTGTTTTTGGTGACAAATAGGGGGTTTGGATTTTTAATCTACTAAAAGGTTTAAAAGCAATAAAAAATTAAATTGAAAGCGATTAAATTAATAACAATTAATAAAACTTGAATTAAAATTAAACTTAAAAATTAAAATATAAATATGAAATGAAGAAACGGTAAGAAGTATCACTTAAAAATGTCCAAAAAGAAACAGTAAGTAAGACTAAAAATTGCTCAAAAGAAAATTGGTCAGGAAGTTGACCTTGATTCGGAACTTTCACTCGGAAGTTGATTCGGAACCTTCACTCGGAACTTTACTCGGAACCTTCATGCGGAACTTTGATTCGGAAGTTAGTTCGGAAGTTCACCCGGAACTTTTCGTTCGGAAGTTCACTCGGAAGATTGATCCGGAAGTTTATCCGGAACTTTGAGTCGGAAGTTTATTCGGAACTATCAACTGATTCGGAACTTTTGAGAATTGATTCGGAACTTTTTAAAAGAAAACTCATTCGGAACTTTTGAAACTCATTCGGAAGTTTGTTTTCATCCGGAACTTTGTACTCATTCGGAAGTTTGGTTCATCCAGAACTTTTGAAATTGACTCGGAACTTTTTAAAAGGAAATTTATTCGGAAGATTTGAAACTCATTCGGAACTTTTGTTCATCCGGAACTTTATGTTCATCCGGAACTTTATGTTCATCCGAAACCTGGGGAATACTCAAGAACAGTACTATACCGAAGAACAGGGGAATCGATTGTAAGCTAAAAATTCACCAAGTTTTCAACCAAAACTTAAATAAAACTAAACACAAATGATATACTAACCAATAACAACAAATCCCATCAATAAAAACGCAAATTCAACAACTTTTTAAAATCAAAACTCAACCAAATAAGAACTTAAGAACTTGAAATAAAAGATGATGATGAACAAAATGAAATGGAAAGATTGATATATTGAATGATTAAGGTTTTAACAATCACAAAACAAGGATGAAATTACAAGATTGAAAAACAAAGATCAAATTCACCAAACACCCTAGTGGTGTTGGTGAAACCTACGAACAGAAAGGGAGAAAAAAGAGGGGAGAAGAAAAACTAAAAAACTTGAATGAAAAGTGTGAGGGGGATTCCTTTTATAGGTGTCCCCTTTTGTTGGTGAGTGGGTTTTCTCCCGTTCTTCTTGTCTTCTCGTCTTTTCAGAAAAGTTGACGTTTTCGATTCTGATTCGGGATTTGTCGTCGATTAAATTCAACTCGTCTTTTAATTTCTTCGTTTAATAGACTTGAGTTTCTTCGACTTATGTAAATCTTCCATCTTTGGTCCTTTTCTTCGATAAATCTTCGAATAGGCCCAGTGACTCCAAATCTTTTGCATCTCTTGGACAATTGACTTTATCTTGAGTCTTTTTCTTCGGTAAAACCCCGTGCAATCCCATGTTTTCTTCAATATTCATCCGGTTGGCTCTGAAAACACAATAAACACAAAAACCACGCATAATTCCAAACAAATGATATTAAATACGCGTTTTGGTCTCGTTTTAGCCAGAATTAAGTGGTAAAAGGATGGGTGTTTTCACACCTATCAAATCCCCTACACTTAATCATTGCCATGCCCTCATGCAATGCTTAGTGATAAAGCAAATTTACATTTTTCTCATAATCAATCAACCTTGGCCTTATTAAAATACTACTAAACAAAAATTAAACTACTAAGAGAAATTAAAGTCTTTAAAGTAAACAAAAGGATAGAAAAGCATTTTCACTTAAAAAAGCTACAAGGAAATAACTTGCAAAGAGATCAAGGACTTACATTAGGGCTTTGGTGCTGCGAAGATTTATCACCCTCAAGTTTCACGTTCCCCAAACTAAGCTTAAAAACGAGATCATTGTTATTATAAGTTAGTAAATCAAACACTTACACACATGGCTTAATTATATGCTTAAACTCCCTTATTCCTAGGTGTATCTCTTATATTTTATTTTTGTCTTCGAATGATCATGAAGATGCATTTTTGGACTTATTTCGATAGTTTATTTAGGCTGAAAGCAAAGTAGGACGATTTGATCAATAGTTAGCTAAAGGACAAAATATCTTAAAACTGCTTCTCGGGATATCAAAAAGTTCATATCTTAGCATAACTCGGTTCACGATTTGAGACCTTTCTCGGGCCGATATTTGGCATGTACTTCATACTTCATATCTTGAGAGACGTGCTTGAGATAATGGTCTTCTCATCGTTAATAGAGTTTCTTCACTTGGAGACTTTTGAGGGGTACTCCAACTTTGTTGACCACGACTTCATGATTATTTCTTCAATCTCTAATTGGGGTTTTGAGATACAACGATCCGCCTCCTTTTCGGACTTGGATCTATTTATCCTCATACCTTGTTAGGGTCTTTTCGGATAGACTTCTCCATGATCTTTATGGGAGTTGATTGCTTTTCGTCGTGAGTCTTGATCCTTCATATCGATTTTGGGAATAATGCTTTTCACATCACCTTGGATCTTTAGCAATAAAATGGAATCCTCATGCCTTGTTAGGGCTTTTTTGGACTCGCCAACCTTCGCGCCCCGCTTCATAAGTTATGCCTTGGCTATGAACTCTTATCATTACCGAGCAACTTTTAAACGATCTTGGGCTAGAAGCTAAGTAACCTTTCAAATCGTACGACCTTACTTATTGCAGATAAATTATTAGCAAGTGATGGGAGAATAGGCAAATAATTACACCAAGTGAGCTTGTGCAAGAATACCGACTTATAATTGACTCTATCATTTCTCGTCCTCCACAATTTAAAATCTCAAGTAATGAGACTCGTGGATACTTAGCCTAATAAACCAATTAAGGTCTACATGGTTAAGGATACTAGCTAGAATAAACTTGGATAAGTCTATTCGGGTTGAGTCAAAATAAACGCAACGGGCCTAATATGTCAAAGATTTCTAAACTAGCTATACCACTTTATTAATATTTTTGACTTTATTGCGGGATATATACATATGAAAGCAACGATAAAAATTTAAAAATTACGACAAAATGGCCAAAGTTAATAAAAAATTTGAAAAATGTTGAAAAATATGATTTTTCGGTTAAATGAAGGCATTTTCATGGAAAAGTGCACTTAAAACTTCGATAGAAGTCCCCCTACACTTAAGATAAACATTGTCCTCAATGTTTAAGCATGTGGGAAAAATTTCCCCTACACTTAATACATTGTGCACGTTGGTTAACTCGAGTTAAGGAAGAGACGACTAAAGTGATCAATTTCAAATGTGAGTATGAAGAAAATTGAATCACGATAGTTGAGAGATAGAACCGGATTTTGGATAACACGGGAGCATGGTTCTTCAAAGATTCCAAGAGTGCACTTATCCCTGTAATCACATCACCACACAAATACAAACACCTATAGAGGCCCCCTACACTTAGGAGGTTAAAACATA
The DNA here is from genome assembly GCA_025667525.1 of Glebionis coronaria. Lineage (NCBI taxonomy): Eukaryota > Viridiplantae > Streptophyta > Magnoliopsida > Asterales > Asteraceae > Glebionis > Glebionis coronaria. The sequence continues at coordinate 455,188,410 of CM046881.1, read as the reverse complement.
AAAGGATAGATACTCAGGCTGCCTCCCGAGGAGCGCTTGTTTTTGATAACCGAGTCACGAGCCTGACTCGACCCAAAACTAGTTCATGGGGGACGTGGTGAGGGATGGAATCATCTCCTGAGAGGTATCCTCACCAAAGTACAACTTCACTCGTTGGCCATTCACCTTAAAATTAGGTCCATTAGGTTGAGCGAGCTCGAGAGTACCATATGGAAAAATTTGGGCAATGGTGAATGGGCCGGACCAACGAGATTTCAGCTTGCCCAAGAATATTTTCAACTGAGAGTTAAAGAGTAAAACTTTATCTCCAACTTGGAACTCTCGGTTCTTAATCTTAGAGTCGCGAATGAGCTTAGTCCTCTCCTTATAGATCAAAGAATTTTCATAAGCCTCATTACGGAGTTCATTTAGCTCATTGAGTTGGATCTTGCGTAGGTCACCGACTTTGTTGATATCAAAATTAGCCCACTTCAAGGCCCAGTAAGCCTTGTGCTCCAACTCAATGGGGAGGTGGCACGCTTTCCCGTACACGAGACGATATGGTGTGCAACCAATCGGAGTCTTGTATGCAGTACGAAAAGCCCACAAAGCATCATCAAGTTTATCAGCCCATGAGGCACGATGCTCTCCCACGGTCCTTTCAAGAATTCGCTTAAGTCCTCGGTTGGATATTTCAGCCTGGCCATTAGTTTGTGGGTGGTAGGCTGTGGAAAGACGATGATTTACACCGTACTTAGCCATGACTCTAGCGAATTGGTCATTGCAAAAATGAGTCCCACGATCACTAATAATGGCACGAGGCACACCGAATCTAGCGAAAAGAGATTTCAAAAAGTTACAAACCACCCTTGCGTCATTAGTGGGTAAAGCTTTGGCTTCAACCCATTTGGAGACGTAGTCAACGGCTACAAGGATGTATTTGTTTCCTTTAGAAGAAGGGAATGGCCCCATAAAGTTGATACCCCAAACATCAAAGATTTCACATTCTTGAATGAAATTCTGAGGCATCTCGTCTTTATGTGTGATCTTGCCTTGTTTTTGGCAAGCATCACAACGTTTAACCATATTGTGAGCGTCACGATATATGGTGGGCCAATAAAATCCCGAGTCAAACACTTTTTTGGCGGTGTAGTTGGGACCAAAGTGACCACCGGTGGGTCCTTTGTGGCAAGCGTCAAGGATTTCTAAAGCTGCCGGTCCATCAACACATCGGCGAATAATCAAATCGGCACATTGTTTGAATAGGTAAGGGTCATCCCAAAAGTAAGTCTTAATGTCGTTGAAGAACTTTTTCTTTTGCTGGGATGTTAACCCTTCCTTGAGAATTCCACCCGCTAAGTAGTTTGCAATGTCCGCAAACCACGGGGTTTCATTAGAATTCGAATTGATAGACATTAAGGTCTCCAAGGGGAAAGAATCATTGATTTCTTTGTTCGGATGATCCCCTTGGTAAGGATCCTCAAGTCTACTGAGATGATCCGCGGCTAGGTTTTCAGCTCCTTTTTTATCGCGAATTTCGATTTTAAATTCTTGGAGTAGCAAAACCCAGCGAAGAAGTCTTGGTTTGGAATCTTGCTTTGTCAACAAGTACTTCAACGCGGAATGATCGGTATACACAATTGTTGTAGAAAGGACAAGATAGGGGCGAAACTTTTCAAAGGCATAGACAACAGCTAAAAGCTCTTTTTCGGTGGTCGTGTAATGCAATTGAGCCCCAGTCATTGTCTTGCTAGCGTAATGGATCGGTTGGAAATGTTTGTTCACTCTTTGTCCCAGAACCGCACCAATAGCAAAGTCACTAGCATTGCACATCAACTCAAAGGGAAGCTCCCAATTAGGGGTAACCAAGACGGGTGCCTTAGTTAGCTTATCCTTAAGCGAGTTGAAGGCTTCAAGACACTCTTTGGAAAAGATAAAAGGAGTATCTTTTTCCAAGAGGTGGGTCATCGGGCGAGCGATTTGAGAAAAATCTTTGATGAATCGACGGTAGAAGCCCGCATGACCCAGAAAACTTCTCACACCCTTCACAGTTGAAGGTGGAGGCAACTTAGCGATAACATCGACTTTAGCACGGTCTACTTCAAGACCGGCTTTGGAAATCTTGTGTCCCAGCACGATGCCTGCTTTTACCATAAAATGGCATTTTTCCCAATTCAGAACAAGGCGAGTGTCTTCGCACCGCTTAAGCATACGTTCCAAATTGGCAAGACAAGAAGAGAAGGAATCCCCGAAGACCGAGAAATCATCCATGAAGACTTCCATGGTTTGTTCAACCATGTCATGGAAGATAGCTAACATGCACCTTGTGGATCCCATTGATCGTTTGGCTCAATGGTTAAGAACCATTATATCTAGATTGATCATCGTTCATATGATAACATAGCGGAAAAGAACAATGATCATAACAAGGTGTTTGGACACAAAGAACACGAATTAAAACAAATGGGTTGCTCATTATATTAATAACAAACAACCACTAAACGTGTATACATTGAATCCCACGTCTAGTGCGACACACACTTTAGGTTTACATTGTGAATGATAGTTGTGTATAAAACCTAAGACTCTTGTTCCTTTTATAGTGGAAGGAACAGAATCTACAAGAGATAATATCAAATAAACATCTAAATATTCTATTTCTATAGATATATATTGAATATATTATTTAGAATATATCCAATATATTCCGTAAATAGAAATTCCATCAGCGCCGTAGACTTCTGTCAGCGTCCAAACATGGCGTGTCAGCGTCTAGCATGTTTTCTTCGTTTTGGAGTTTCTGCCACATCAACTCATATTAATTTTGACCCAACAATCTTCCCCTAGTTGATGTCGGCAAAACTCTTTGTATATCTCTTGTAAGTTGTACATGATCTTCAAATTGCTTCCCCTCAAGTGTAGCATGCGTATCTTCCCCTTTTTGTCACATCAACAAGGAAGTAAACAATGTATGAAATGTTGAAGATTCTCCAAAAGTAGGCTCTATGTAATGATCCTGAAGAAAAATAAATAAAGTATTCTTGATGTAGAAGTAAAATAACCCAAACTTATGTTCCATGTCTTGTTTATCCATGTGATGAAGAACTTATACTCATGCTATAAAGTATAAGTAGACCTCGATCCCTTGTCAATATTCTCATCCCATGTGAGACACTGAGCACGATAATGTAACTCCTTCAAGTGTTATGACAAGTCTTCATCACTATCCATGTAAAGCACGAACAAGTTACCTTTAAAGTCAGTGAATGGTACGCCACGACTTTAAGATATGATAGAACACAAACTCGCGAAAATCTTCTTCAATCATCAAACTTACCATAAGAATTCTTCCCCTTAATCTAACACCTCTTCATGACGATTTTAATGGAATCATATCTTCATACCATATGTAAAAGTCTTGTGATGGATAACTCTTTCTCAAAGCTATCCCGATTACATAGTTTAAAATATCCATCAAATCCTCACGAATAGTTGCTAACTCGCTTTAAGATCATTAACTCCTTTTAAAATATCCCAACCATAAATATCATCATGATATTCTAAATTAAAACGGAGATTCCATGTACCTTTGTGTGTATAATCCTCCTTTTTGTATGCTTAAAACGTACCAGTTTTCTTAAACAGCAGCTATTCCGTTTGTTATCCGAGAACCCTTACTGTCCAATATCCACATTCATTACCCGATATCGGACAAGGCGTATCAGCGTTTGAAGAACATATCTCGGACAACACTGTCAACGCTGTCAGCGTTGACTTATTCTGTCAGCGTCAAAATTCTTTTTGTCAGCGCCTCAATTACAAACGTCAGCGCCAACCTAAAATCCTGTCAGCGTCCATTCTTATCAGCAATCAGACCATATATCACACATCTTTTAATCTTAATATTCTTTCGAATGAGCTTTGATCATGTAACCGCAGGTACACCATAACTAATTGTGTGACGTGAACACATACTTCTTTCCACCAATAAGAAGCATTGCCTCGTGTGAACACATTGTTAAGAATGATTGTGTGAATCGCAAGTCCACATTAACCATGTGAACACATTCTGAATCGTGTTTGAGATGGTGTGAATGAATGACCAATCACATAGAGAACACCGTGTGAACACACTAATTCTGACCAATGAGGAACGAAAGGTTTGTAAATAGATGCAGCCCCATCTGAATAATAATAGACGAGCATGTAGAGGATTCTTGGCTTAACGAGCATGTGAGTTGTTCTTGAGTTGTTCTTCTCTACATGATCGTTACTGTTTCTTATGCAGACAACAACAACGTTAACTATCAACGTCCTTGTTTTCTGTGATTAATCCGATCCTAGGGTTTGGAAAGTTAAACATCGAAACCCTAACTTAGGGTTTGTAGATTAACCATAGATCCTGAATTAACAGCCACCAATCATAACATTCTGCTTTCTAGGTAGATCTAGGGTTTGAGAAACCCTAGGTCATGATTTTATGTGAAAGCAAAACATTAATACCTTTACTGCAGCGAACTTCGACAGACTATAACTTGATAATGAAAGCTCAAATCAAAGATCCCTTCGGTGAGATTCTAGACACAAGTGCCAAGAATCTACAGTTCAAAAATCACGAAGATCCAACGGTTAACGAAGGAGAGATCGTGTTTTGAACATGGCTGTCCACAGAAAACTGCATATACCCTGCTGCTGACTTTGACGCTTAATAACCTTTGCTTGGGGATAAAACTCGACAATCCCTCCGGTGGATGTTTAGATCTATGTATGTAGAACACACATCTAAAATTTCGTGACGATCCAACGGTTCAATCAAAAGTTATGACCTTCTGAATACTGCTGCGCACACAAAAACTTCCAGAAAAATCCATACGAATTTTTCTTTTCTTCACCATACACGAACACCTCGTCGGACCTAGATATCATGAGCCTTAGGCTCTGATACCAATTGTGGATCCCATTGATCGTTTGGCTCAATGGTTAAGAACCATTATATCTAGATTGATCATCGTTCATATGATAACATAGCGGAAAAGAACAATGATCATAACAAGGTGTTTGGACACAAAGAACACGAATTAAAACAAATGGGTTGCTCATTATATTAATAACAAACAACCACTAAACGTGTATACATTGAATCCCACGTCTAGTGCGACACACACTTTAGGTTTACATTGTGAATGATAGTTGTGTATAAAACCTAAGACTCTTGTTCCTTTTATAGTGGAAGGAACAGAATCTACAAGAGATAATATCAAATAAACATCTAAATATTCTATTTCTATAGATATATATTGAATATATTATTTAGAATATATCCAATATATTCCGTAAATAGAAATTCCATCAGCGCCGTAGACTTCTGTCAGCGTCCAAACATGGCGTGTCAGCGTCTAGCATGTTTTCTTCGTTTTGGAGTTTCTGCCACATCAACTCATATTAATTTTGACCCAACACACCTTTGGAAAGTCCCGGGGGCATTGCATAAGCCAAAAGGCATTCTTTTGTAAGCAAATGTGCCATAGGGACAAGTGAATGTTGTCTTCTCTTGATCTTGGGGATCGATGGGTATTTGGAAATAACCCGAGAAACCATCAAGAAAGCAGTAATATTCATTACCCGCTAAACGTTCAAGCATTTGGTCCATAAAAGGTAGAGGGAAATGATCCTTTCTCGTGGCATCATTGAGTTTGCGGTAGTCTATACAAACTCTCCACCCAGTAACGAGACGAGTGGAAATCAACTCGTTGTGTTCATTGGGAACAACGGTTATTCCGCCCTTTTTGGGCACACAATGGACTGGACTAACCCATGGTGAATCCGAAATAGGGTAAATCATACCCGCATCAAGAAGTTTGATAACCTCTGTTTTGATGACTTCATGGATTTTCGGATTCACCCTTCGTTGGCTTTGAATTGTGGGCTTAAAGTCGTCCTCCATGAGAATTTTGTGTGTGCAGAAGTGAGGATCAATTCCGCGAATATCAGAAATTTTCCAAGCAATCGCCTTTTTGTGATCTTTAAGCACGGCGATGAGGCGAGATTTTTCTTCTTCCTTCAAGTCCTTAGCAATGATGACTGGCGACTTCTTCTCTTCTTCAAGAAACACATACTCGAGATGGGGCGGCAACTCCTTAAGTTCTAAATCCGAAGGATTTTCGATGGGAGGCGTTTTCAAAGTCGGAGTATCGATAGCAATAGCCGTGGGAGATGGAGGAGAAGGATTGTCTTCGTTGAGAAGGTTTTCAAAGAAATGCATGTCTTCGTCCCCATCGGTGGGAGAATCATCATTAGCTAAGTTCACATCTCCCATGGTGGCTTCAAGATCGTTCCAAAACAAATCATGTTCTCCAAATAGAGACAGGGATGAATCAATAGAGGCAACGGTTTCAACATTGGGAAGAGAAGTAGGAATATTTTGACAAGCATCATTAAAGTGTTCTTCACAAGCCTCATCCAGAACGTCAATACAATTAACACTCTCGTATGAATAAGGTTGTTTAGACAACTTTCCCATGTTGAAGACGATTTTATCGTCACCCACTCTCATGATAAGCTCACCGGCTTCAACATCGATAAGAGTGCGACCGGTCCTCAGGAATGGACGACCCACGATTAAGGGAACACGAGGGTCCATCTCGTAGTCGACGACGACGAAATCGGCAGGAAAAGTGAATTTGTCGACTCCTACAAAGACGTCTTCGGCTATCCCCACTGGATAAGCAACCGTACGGTTAGCTAATTCCAGAGTCATTTTGGTGGGGACTAGCTCAGGGAGAGATAATTGCTTCCAAACGCTTAGAGGCATTAGATTAATACTGGCACCTAGATCGGCTAGGGCCATGCAATTCTCTACTCCCGGGAAATTGCAAGGGATTAAGAAACGACCCAGATCACCAAGCTTGGTTGGCAATTTCTTTAAGAGCACTGCAGAGCAATTCTCATTAAGTTGGGTGTTGGCAATATCGAGAAGCTTTTCCTTGTCACTCAGAAGATCTTTAAACATTTTTGCGTACTTAGGCATGTGAGCGAGAGCCTCAGCGAAGGAGATATTGAAATTCAGTTGTTTGAACATTTTAAGAAAATTCGAAACCTGAATATCGTCCTTGCTTTTGAGCTTCTCTTTCCTCAACCTAGATGGATAAGGTATATTGGAAGAAGAGGAAGGCTTTGGGAGAATAGGATCACTCAAATCCTTGGGTGGAGGAGGGGTAGGAGTAAGAGGTGGAGAAATTGGGGAAGGAGAAGGATGAGGAATAGGAGCAAGTGACTCGTTCTCCTTAGTCACAATCACCGGTGGAGGTATAGGAAGCTCGGGTTCCTTGGTAACTTTACCACTGCGAGTAGTGATTGCTTTCATCTCCCCTCTTGGATTCGCAACGGTGTTACTCGGAAGAGTACCCGAAGAAGAGGGTTGATTACCTTGGAAGAAACTAGCCATCATGTTCTTCAAGTCATTCGTTTGACTATCCAACGTGTTTCTTATGACAGCTCTCAGATCGTTCCCTTGTTTGACCAGGTCTGCTTTCAAGTTGAGCACTTCCCGCTGAAGATTTCCCACGATCACATCGTTAGTCCTCATATAAGTTTCCACTTCTTGGTGAAGAGCGGTGGGTTGGTTGGGAGGAGCATTGTATGCGGGTGGTTGATAAGCAGGTTGCTGGTAGACTTGGTTGTTTCGTTGAGGTGGTTGTGGTTGCTTGTGAGGTGGTATGTATGGTGTACGAGGTTGTTGTTGTTGTTGAGGAGGGCGATTGAGGTTTTTTTGTTGGTTTGGGTTGTTAGGAGGAAAACCGGGTGGTGAGAGATAGTTGTTAGAACGGTAGCTAAGCAAATTACGGTCACCTTGAGGTCGTGCTTGATAAGCGGGTTGAGGATAGGTGCCATAAGCTGCATTCACATTCTCAGAAGGGTAGTCTTGGGTGGCAGTACAAGTGGTGTAAGCGTGAGGACCCCCGCATATCTCGCATGGTTGGCTAACAACATTGACTTGAGCGTCTTTGGCGTTTCTAGCGTTGATGCTGTTGGTGTTGCTAGCGGTTTGGGTAGCAAGCGATTCAAGAAGCACAGTGATTTTGTCCAGTCGCTTGTCGCTGTCACTAGTGCTAGCACTAGCGACATTGGTCCGAACACTCTTGGTTTGCACACGAGATTTATTCTCAATGATATCCCAAGCAGCATTGGAAGTCTTAGCCAAAAGATTACCCCCCGAGGCACTGTTTAGTGAATCTTGGTCACTCATGCTTAAACCATTATAAAAAGTATTAATTTGGTGCACTTTGGTAAAACCATGTTGTGGGCATTTTCTTAAAAGATCTTTGAAACGATCCCAAGATTCACTGAACGACTCATCGTACTTTTGTTCAAAATTTATGATTTCATTCCCTAAAGCGGTAGTACGAGAGGGTGGGAAAAAGTAATTGATAAACTTGGTCTCCAAATCCGTCCACGAGAGAATACTCTGTGGCGGTTCCTTAGCAAGCCAATGCCGGGCTTGTCCCTCTAAAGAAAAGGGAAAAAGTTGTAACCTGATTACCTCTTGTGGAACACCATTGAATTTAACCGTATTGGTGAGTTGCAAGAATCTCTTGATGTGGTCATGTGGATCATCAATGGTACGCCCCAAGAATGGTTGAGCAGAGACCATCTGGATAAAGCCTGATTTTAGCTCAAAGTTGTTGGCTGCAATCGCTGGTATAACAATTGGATCAGTGTTGCCATCTACATGAGCTTGCAGCAGTTCAATCATCGGGCGATTATCCGATAGAGGCTCATTGTTGTTGTTATTATTCATGTTGTTGAAAGGTGGGTTGTTGTTGTTATTATTGTTGTTTTGAGGTGATATGTTGTTGTTGTTTTGTACACCGGCCATGTCTAAGTTATCGAGAGGCTCGGGCTCTTGATAAGACGTTGATCGAGTGCGCATACACCTGCAAAAGAACTAACAAGAGAAAAACAAAGCAAAAATATTTTTGGTTTTTTATGTTTTTTTTTAATTTTTAGGATTTTCTGAAAATTTTATATATATTTTTTTGTGTTTTTTGAAAGTTTTTATGAAAAATTAACGTTCACGGGGAACGGATCCCAAAATCCAAGTTCTCACAAAAAACTTTTGATCTTAACGAGAAGAGCCGGCAGCGGCGCCATTTGATACAGTGTATTTCAATGGGTTTCTCTAATTTCTCTCGATATCCTCTCGAATTGATCTCGGTTCTAAGTGGAATAGTTTGTTTTTGGTGACAAATAGGGGGTTTGGATTTTTAATCTACTAAAAGGTTTAAAAGCAATAAAAACTTAAATTGAAAGCGATTAAATTAATAACAATTAATAAAACTTGAATTAAAATTAAACTTAAAAATTAAAATATAAATATGAAATGAAGAAACAGTAAGAAGTATCACTTAAAAATGCCCAAAAAGAAACAGTAAGTAAGACTAAAAATTGCTCAAAAGAAAATTGGTCCGGAAGTTGACCTTGATTCGGAACTTGATTCGGAACTTTCACTCGGAAGTTGATCCGAAACCTTCACTCGGAACTTTACTCGGAACCTTCATGCGGAACTTTGATTCGGAAGTTAGTTCAGAAGTTCACCTGGAACTTTTCGTTCGGAAGTTCACTCGGAAGATTGATCCGGAAGTTTATCCGGAACTTTGAGTCGGAAGTTTATTCGGAACTATCAACTGATTCGGAACTTTTGAGAATTGATTCGGAACTTTTTAAAAGAAAACTCATTCGGAACTTTTGAAACTCATTCGGAAGTTTGTGTTCATCCGGAACTTTGTACTCATTCGGCAGTTTGGTTCATCCGGAACTTTTGAAATTGACTCGGAACTTTTTAAAAGGAAATTTATTCGGAAGATTTGAAACTCATTCGGAACTTTTGTTCATCCGGAACTTTATGTTCATCCGGAACTTTATGTTCATCCGGAACCTGGGGAATACTCAAGAACAGTACTATACCGAAGAACAGGGGAATCGATTTTAAGCTAAAAATTCACCAAGTTTTCAACCAAAACTTAAATAAAACTAAACACAAATGATATACTAACCAATAACAACAAATCCCATCAATAAAAACGCAAATTCAACAACTTTTTAAAATCAAAACTCAACCAAATAAGAACTTAAGAACTTGAAATAAAAGATGATGATGAACAAAATGAAATGGAAAGATTGATATATTGAATGATTAAGGTTTTAACAATCACAAAACAAGGATGAAATTACAAGATTGAAAAACAAAGATCAAATTCACCAAACACCCTAGTGGTGTTGGTGAAACCTACGAACAGAAAGGGAGAAAAAAGAGGGGAGAAGAAAAACTAAAAAACCTGAATGAAAAGTGTGAGGGGGATTCCTTTTATAGGTGTCCCCTTTTGTTGGTGAGTGGGCTTTCTCCCGTTCTTCTTGTCTTCTCGTCTTTTCAGAAAAGTTGACGTTTTCGATTCTGATTCGGGATTTGTCGTCGATTAAATTCAACTCGTCTTTTAATTTCTTCGTTTAATAGACTTGAGTTTCTTCGACTTATGTATATCTTCCATCTTTGGTCCTTTTCTTTGATAAATCTTCGAATAGGCCCAGTGACTTCAAATCTTTTGCATCTCTTGGACAATAGACTTTATCTTGAGTCTTTTTCTTCGGTAAAACCCCGTGCAATCCCATGTTTTCTTCAATATTCATCCGGTTGGCTCTGAAAACACAATAAACACAAAAACCACGCATAATTCCAAACAAATGATATTAAATACGCGTTTTGGTCTCGTTTTAGCCAGAATTAAGTGGTAAAAGGATGGGTGTTTTCACACCTATCACATATCAAAGCATGCAAATTCCTAATGAGAATGCAGGTACGAAAGTTGATGTTCCAAAAGAACGAAGCGGTCCAATCGTTGTATACCATTCAACTAAGGACACTCTTAGAGTTTGGTTGCTGAAGAAGCAGATATCGGAGAAACAAGTGTCTCAGGGGATTCATGGTTAAGATTATCAAAATGACTTACAGTCATATAACAGACTATAACTCGATCTCAAAAGACAGGAAAGTTCATCTCGATGATGACTTATCCTAACAAACGAGAAATTCAATTTTCTCAGACACGAGCTTACATTAAAACTACTCAAAGGTTTTAAGATCGTGTACAGGACTTATAGTCACATCACAGACTGTAACTCGTTCATCAAAGAAAGGAAAGTTTATCGCCGATGATAAACTTATCCTTACAACGAGAAATTAATTTTTCTCGGGCATGAGCTTTTATAAAAAACATTCGAAGTTTTTTAAGCTCATGCACTAAGGCTTATAGATAAATCACAGTCTGTAACCCGTTCTTCAAAGAAAGGGAAGTTTATCTCGCAACGATAACTTACCCTCAAAACGAGAAATTAAATTTTCTCGGACACGAGCTTACATTTAAACTATTCAAAGGTTTTAAGCTCGTGTATAAGGACTTACAGTCACATAACAGACTGTAACTCGCTCTCAGAAGACAGGAAAGTTCATCCCGATGATGACTTATCCTCAAAACGAGAAATTAAATTTTCTTGGACACGAGCTTACATTTAAAACTATTCAAGGGTTTTAAGCTCGTGTAAAGGACTTACAGTCACATTACAGACTGTAACTCGTTCTTCAAAGGAAGGAAAGTTTATCGCCGTTGATAAACTTATCCTCACAACGAGAAATTAATTTTTCTCGGGCATGCGCTTATGTTAAAAACATTCAAAGTTTTTAAGCTCATGCACTAAGGCTTATAGACAAATCACAGTCTGTGACCCGTTCTTCAAAGAAAGGGAAGTTTATCTCGTCAACGATAACTTACCCTCACAACGAGAAATTAAATTTTCTCGGACACGAGCTTACATTTAAAACTATTCAAAGATTTTAAGCTCGTGTAATATGGCTCCTCGTTAAATGACAGACGATGCCCGGACTTCAGAGAAAGGGAAGTTTATCTACGCAACGATAACTTACCCTCAAAACGAGAAATTAATTTTTCTCGGACACAAGCTTACATTAAAACTATTCAACGATTTTAAGCTCGTGTAAATGGCTCCTCGTTAAATGACAGACGATGACCCGGACTTCAGAGATAGGGAAGTTTATCTACGCAACGATAACTTACCCTCAAAACGAGAAATTAATTTTTTTCTCGGACACGAGCTAAATTTAAAACCATTCAAAGGTTTTAAGCTCGTGTAAATGGTTCATCGTTAAATGTCAGACATTGACCCGTTCTTCAAATAAAGGAAAGTTTATCACCGATGATAAACTTATCCTTACAACGAGAAATTAAATTTTCTCGGGCATGAGCTAAAGTTAAAAACATTCGAAGTTTTTAGGCTCATGCACAATAATTTACAGTTAAATATCAGACTGTAACTCGGACTTTAATTTTAGGAAATCTTATCTTTCATGATAACTTTTCCTCGTAACGAGAAATTAATTTTTCTCGGTCATGAGCTTGTAGTAAAACATTCCACGTTTTACGCTCATAAAGAAAAGTGTATCTTTTAAATAAGAGAACTTTTCTTCTTAACGAGAAATTCATCTTTCTCGGTCATGAGCTTTACATTAAAACATTCAAAGTTTTTCAAGCTCATGAAAACGACTTCTAAGTAAATGTCAACTTAGAACTCGTTCTTCAATTAAAAGGAAAGTTTATCGCCGATGATAAACTTATCCTTACAACGAGAAATTAATTTTTCTCGGGCATGAGCTAATAATAAAAACATTCGAAGTTTTTAAGCTCATGCACACTGACTTACAGTTAAATATCAAACTATAACTCGTACTTCATATTTAGGATAGCTTATCTTTAAAGATAGCTTATCCTCGTAACGGGAAATTAAATTTTCTCGGTCATGAGCTTGTATTAAAACATTCCAAGTTTTAAGCTCATAAAATAAAGTGTATCTTTTAAATAAGAGAACTTTTCTTCTTAACGAGAAATTCATCTTTCTCGGTCATGAGCTTTACATTAAAACTTTCAAAGTTTTTCAAGCTCATGAAAACGACTTCTAAGTAAATGTCAACTTAGGACTCACTCTTCAGTTAATAGGAAAGTCTATCGTCGATGATAAACTTATCCTCACAACGGGAAGCTTACAACTTCTCGGACTTGAGCTCGTTTTGAAAGATATTCAACATCTTAAGCTCAAGTAATTGGTTTTCAAAACTTTGAACACATATTTTCGAGAATTTCTCAAAAAGGTTTTTCTAAATCTTTCAAAATTATGTGTTCAAAAATGTTTTGATAAAAAGGGCATGTCTTCTGAATCGATAATATTTACGATACTAGAAATGTCATTCAATAATGACACGGGGTTGTAAATAAAGTTCGAGCAGAAGTTCAAATCTTTTAAAACATGCTCAAAATGGCTTGCTATTATTTTTGATAGTAACCCGCTTTTCACATTAAAGTCAAGCATTTCACCGGAAAGCTTTGACTCAACAACGAGAATTAATTTTCTCGGGCATGGTTTACTTTATAACCATGTAAGGGATTGTGTTTACGTAACAACACAATCTAACACGAATATATGTACGTGTTAGTGCATTTATTTGTTAAAATAAGAGAAATCTTGTTTTTATGAAGTTATCATCTCCACCAACCGTAGCAATTTACAATTGATATCTATATACTCGACGATGCGACTACTCAAACGGTGACTACAACTCTTTAAATAGAACACGGGTCAACAATTGAGGGGGAGCAATTGTCCAGCATTCAGAATCTTTGACGCCGAAAGTGCCAAGTTCACATGTTGGTGTCAAGACAACGATATCAATCGTACACATGGAGTAAAGAGATAACTTCAGACATGATGAGGCGACCAACATTCGCGAACAAGAACCATGTGCTTCTTTCATATGATGTTCTCCATCATTCAGGTCCAACCTCATAAATCGCTAATCTTGTGAATAAATTATCATATATGATCTTTGCACGTGATAAATACCTTACACTTGTGTTTAAAAGGTATTTAATTTATGTTTCAAGTACACCCTCATTAATTTGTGGGGGAGCTTGTGTAATTAATGAAGATAATTGGATTTACATTTTTCTTCCCAAATTTTCTTAAAATGCTATTAAATCAATTGATATTAAAAACATCGATTGGGTTAATATTTTTAATATGGGGGAGAAAATGTGATTTAATATGGGAAATGATTAATCACAATTGGTTTGACTTAACGTGCTAGCTCATCCCGACATGTGCGAAATGTTTTCGGATATCGTGGCATATGTTAAGGGGGAGCAAAATGGATTTGCACTTCAAAATGGATTTTATGGTGACATACACTTACCCAAAAACATCTCTATTCACGACGGTGAAGATTGTGGTGACATAAAGATGGTAGGATAGGGTAAAGTCCAATGATTCCTCTAGAACCGGAGGAATCTTCCCAAGGACATTTCATAGCTAGAAATAGTAGTCTTTAGGAAAGATGGAGAAAGATTGTGAACGTAGCTAAATGCTGACCAAGTACTTAAGTTAGCACTGGAACAATCACAACAAGGTGCTAGTGATGACGTATTTGTAAGCATTGAAGGGGTTGAAGAATGAAAAAGAATTGTAAAGATAAAGGGTGTAAAGAAAGAAGCCCTCCTTACAACTTAGGCCGAAACCGGGTCAATACATATGCTATTAAGATCATTGTTTAATGATTCTTGATATTGAAGACAGACATCATGGACCCAGTGATGCAAGGCTCAACCCATCCCAACTAACTCAGATATCTCTTAAAAGATATTTGTTTTAATCACACGGAGACAACACATTATCTATTGATTTATTCACTCCGAATAAATTGGTATTGAAATGGTGGCATTCCTCTCCAGCCTCCGATCACTAAAAATCCAAAATGCACGATTGAGTCTAGAGCCATTTGAGATCATCAAATATCTCATTAGGACACACTTTCGTATTTCCTTGCTTCCTCACACACTGTGAAAAGTAAGAAAGATCTTAAGATTCCTACGCAAAATCTTCATGATCTTGCCTGAACATCCGAGTAATACGAAAGTATTTACAATGAAGATGGAAATCCTTCTTGAGCGAATATCAAAAAGCTCATGGTAGGTGACTTGTGCGATTCTTTATGAATCAAACTTGTGATAACTGAAAAGCAACAATGGTTTAATTCTTAAATGAATTCAAACACGTTCCAGGCCTCTACGCAATATCTTAGTGATCTTGCCAGAACACTCAGAGTGATACCTTAGTATTCACAGTGATGAGTGGAAATCCTTCTAGTGTTAACCTCAAACAGCACTTGGTAGGTAACTTGCAAGATTCTATACGAATCAAGCTCGTGACAACTGGAAAGCAACGATGGTGCGGTTCTTAATTGAATTTCACTTTTTCCAGGAACATGAATTGACGGCTTCAAATCATGCGGATATTATTATCCAAATGATTCACTCTTTATGTTCGCAGTCAGCTTTGGACGGTCGAATAAAGAGAATGGGTGTACCCGCGAAATCTTGTCAAGGAGGTTCTTAATTGAAACTACCTGTCACAAGTACGATATTTTATATCGTCCAACGGTCTTCACCGACCGGAGGTAAAATGCTACCGAATTAGAATGAAATGTTCAAGGCCATTTCATCCGTGTATATGTTTTGTTGCTAACTGTCTTATGCAGCGTAACAATAAGGTGGCATTGCGGTGAACAATCCAAAAGAAGTTGTCACCACATGCTTATACTGTATGCACTTAATACTTCAACAAATTCAAGAAAGTCTAAAAGTCAAGTCTTCCGGTGTATCAAACTCTGAAGCTTTCAAGAATTTATAAAAGTATAAGTATGTGGAACATGAAGTCACGAGGAGGCAAATATCACAAGTGATGAATGCACAAGGTCAAAGCAAGGACACATGTTCAAGACCAAAGTCAAAGATATCATCAGCAAATTCACAAGAACAAGATTTTGTAAGATGGTGTGACCTCCTTTTGGGGGAGATTGTTGGAAATACGTTTTTCCAAGGATAGTCTCGGTCACATCATTGTTAGAATAGATCACGAGCTATAGACTATTTAGGACATTGTAACTTGGAGTGACCTCCCTTTGGGGGAGATTGTTGGAAATACGTTTTTACGTATTTAGAAAGGATCGGTCACTCCAATGATATTGGGCTCGTGATCCAATATAGCCCATATAGCCCACATGTAGGGTGGGCTATTGATATCGCTCATTTATACGAGTTTTTCATAGCGATATTTGTTATGTTTTGTGTCCTAAACGTAATGGATAGACCCCATATTGCTTATATTTTGTGTAAAGTGTGTTTTGTAGGTTCTCAACTCACCATGTCTTACCGACAAGAAAGAGTTGATTCACCTTGAGGGTACGGCTCTTGGTGTGACACATCAAATCCGTTGATGGTTGCCAGGTTACCCAAAACTGGATGGTTTTCACTTGCCATGGTCCTAGACTGAAAAGTGGCTAATCCAAGGGGGTACGGCTCTTGGTAAAGATTTTATCAAATCCGTTGATAGCTGTAATAGCTTGCTTAAAGCTATAGGGTGTTCAATTCACCGATGCTTCATTGCTAAGAATTGGCGAGTCCAGAAGGGTACGGCTTCTGGTAAAGACATATCAAATCCGTTGACGGCTGTGATGGTTTGCCTAAAATCATCAGGGTACCCCCACTCACCATTGATTCACGTTCTAAGAGTTGGGCTGGGTTCTAGTCTCCCAGGGTGATGCTTATTCCACCAGAAAGACTGGCTAGCCCAAGAGCGAGCAGCTACTTGGTAAAGGCTCATCAAATCTGCTCATGTTGCTGTAAAGATTTGGGACCAAAAGGGGCTAAGCAAAACAAGTCAGGGAAATCAGTACCAGCCTCGAAAGCCGAGTTGCGGCGCAAGACCTAACAGTTGCGGCGCAACTGAAGGTGCTACAGAACATGGTGCTTGCGGAAGCCGAATTGCGGCGCAGCTTCTACCAGTTGCGGCGCAATTGGAGGGGCTACAGATCAATGTACTTTCGGAACATTAGTTGCGGCGCAAGACCTATATGTTGCGGCGCAACAGATGCAGTTACGAAATTGTGTTTTTATTCCTAATTAAGGGGGAAGCTAAAGAGTTAGTGGACATCATGGGACATTATTGCTAGACGTTTTTTTTGATGTCCCAGGAGGAGTATTTAAGGAACACAACATCCACACAAGATGAAGCATCCATTGATATCATCATACACTCAACATCCATATTACACACATCCATTCTTGAAGATATAATTCAAGAATCATCATCATCAAGCTTTAGCATCATTTTCATTATCATCATAAGTTTCTATTGAACAATTGTTACTTCAAGTTTTTACTTTGTTACTTTGAAGATCATTGGAACCTCTTTCTCAATTTGGTATTCATCTTCTATCATTTTAATAGCAAGATTAAAGTATGTCTTTTACATATTCAATTGTGTTTGTTACAATCATGAGTAGCTAATTTCTTTATACGTTTGCTTGGATTATGTGATGTTTATGTGTTAGATTTTGGGTTGGAAATTCGATTGATTTGTTGAGATTAATTGGGGATCCGTTTGGGTTAATAACTTAATTATCTTGTCAAAATTGTTTATACTCTTGTTTGGTAATCTAAAAACGGGTATTCGAAAGGAATCCGTAATTTTTACTAAAATAGGAACGAATTAATCGGCCTGTCTTTAGTTGATTATAAGTGAATGATATTCGAAAGGAGTCATTAACAACAATTTTCATAAGTAGATATTCACACAAACGCTAGCTACTAAATTAAGAGAAATCGGTTTAGGAGTTAGTAAGCTATTCGAAAGGAAGCTTATAAATTAATTCTCACTTATCAGCTTGAAACTTTATGCACTATTACTTGAGGTGTTAACGGTATTCGAAAGGAATCGTTGCATGGTTAGGTAATTGGAGAAATCCGGTATTCGAAAGGAACTTAGGATTTTACATTAGAAGTTTATCGATATTTTCATACCTAAGGAATAACTCATAGTCATTAACGGTCCAAGCAAGCGTTTCTTTTATCCATATTTGAAATCTTGAATATTTTCACTGTTTTTATAAGCAAGTCTTCACTAAGACTAAAACCAATTTGTTACTCGTTACGCATTTTTACTAACTAATATTTCAACTATAAATAGTCCCTGTGTTCGAACCCGATATTTGCTAATACTATTTTACAATTGACAAGGGTACACTGCCCGTGTTATAATCTAGTAAAGGTTAATTTTAGGAAAACTAGATTTTTCGCATCAAGTTTTTGGCGCCGCTGCCGGGGACTTGATTTAGTTGAAGTTTTTAGTTTATTGTTTGATTACTTGTTTGAATATTTTTCACGGGTATTTTTGTTTGTGTTGTGATTTTCAGGATTATTGATTGTGTATGTACACGAGATCCCAAGGGAAACAAGTGCAAAGTCCTCTTTCGGATCCGGAAAAACTTTTGAGGAAACGGGGTTTAGGAGCAGCCGCTTCGGTAGTTTATAGTGAAAGCATATCCTCCGAGGAGGAAGTTGAACCAGTTTTTGAAGAAGAAATGGCAGAAAACGAAGATGATGATATTAGACTAGAAAACCAACCCAATCCTTTTGACATACCGATGATCGATAGGAATAGGATGGTACCACAGACGAATGGGTCGGCTATTGTTGCACCGGATTTGGGGGATGACTTTTCCGTTAAAGGTCATCACTTAAAGATGATTCAAGATAGTACTTTTGACGGACATTTCAAGTCCGACCCGCACAAGCATGTGGCGAGTTTCATAGAGACATGTAGAATGTTTCGATATGGAGCGGGTCAAGAGGAAAGCGTTATGCTAAGTTTGTTTCCATCGTCTCTCACGGGAGAGGCGAAAACGTGGTTTAATGAATTAGAGCCGGGTACGATTGCAACTTGGGAAGAAATGAGGGAGCTTTTTGTAACAAGATTTTTTCCACCCATCTTGCGCAGGAAGCTATTGAACCAAATCCGTTCTTTTCAACAATGGGACAACGAGACCATAACAAGTGCTTGGATTAGGCTTAAGGAATTGTTAAGGAACTGCCATGGGCACGAGTTAGATAAAGATGAAGTTATTGATATCTTCTACTACAGTTTGGATAGTCGTTCTCAACACGACTTGGATTTGGCGGGTGGTGGCAGTTTCCTATACAAGTCACCAAACGAGGCTCACCGAATGATGGAAGACCAAGTTCAAGCTCATATTGCTAGGGATCGGGTTAATAGGAATAGGAGAGTTAGAGGAACGGTGAACCAAGTTGAAGAAGGAGGTAGTAGTAGTAGCAACAAAGAAGTGGTGAACGAGATTAAAGCCTTGGGTAATGAAATGAAAAACCGAATGGATCGTTTGGAAAAAGATGTACACTTAGTGAAGAACGGTTGCGGGAAATGCGGGGGACCTCACTACACGGATGATTGTGAGCCGAAATCTGAGGAGGCTAACTATGCCAACTATGGGTATCAAAACCGGGGAAATAGTGGGTATGGAAATAAGAATCAGGGAAACAGAAATGAGGCGAGATTTCAACCCAACCAATCGAAACAAAAGGAGGAGCATACCGAACAGAATTTTGAGGAAATGATGAAAGATTTTGTCTACTCCCAAAAGGCAGCTAATGATATGATGGCTAACTCCATGAAAGGATTCACCGCAAAATGGGAGCAAAACCAACGGAACACCCAAGCTAACATGCAAGACTTGGAGCGAAAATTTGAAAGATTAAGTGAAAAGTTCTCGAACCGACCAACGGGTCAAATGCCAAGTTCAACCCAACCAAATCCGAGGCAAAATCAAAACAACACCGGAGGATCATCGAACCAAGGGTCGAAGTATGTACCACCAAATAATCGTGATGAGCAAGTGAACGTTGTGGAGACTAGGTCTGGACCTAAGTATGGGGGGGACCGAAAAATGGTGCTGAACAAAGACAAAACGGAAATTTCAGCTGAAACAGACATCTTGCGCCGCAACAACAGGGACTTGCGCCGCAACTCGTACTCCGTGGGGAACCCGATTGTCATTGACCAATCAATTGCGCCGCAAGATAATGTAGTTGCGCCGCAACTCGAGATCCGAGACTTCGAAAAGAACCATGAACCCATCGATAGTGATTCGGACGACGAGGAAGAGATAGAAATGGAGTCGAAACCTGGGAAGGAACCAAAGGGTGATAATAAAGAAAAACCGGAAATCGAACCAAAAGGGCCATACAAGCCACATATCCCATATCCGCATAGACTTCGAAAAGAAAAGAAAAAGGAACAATACGGGAAATTCATCGAGTTAATGAAAACTGTTAAGATTAATGTTCCTTTAGTTGATCTTATTGCGGGTATGCCAAATTATGCAAAATTCATGAAGGAACTCGTGAGCGGGAAAGGTGATTACATGGAGAAAATCACCGCGTTCTTAAATGCCGAATGTTCAGCAATTGTGAAGAGATCTATTCCACCGAAACTTGAAGACCCCGGAAGTTTTCTTTTAACTTGCACTTTTAACGATACACTTACTTTTAGTGCATTAGCGGATTTAGGGGCAAGCATTAACTTAATGCCCCACTCTATTTACATTAAATTGTCTTCAAATGTTTTAACCCCAACACGTATGAGCATAAGATTGGCCGATCGATCTTATCAATATCCATTGGGTGTTGCCGAAAATATGCTCATACGGGTTGGAGAATTTTTATATCCCGTGGATTTTGTTATTCTTGAAATGGAGGAGGATGAAAAAGTTCCTCTCATTTTGGGTAGACCATTTTTGAACACCGCGGATGCTATCATCCGGGTTCGGGATACCGAAATTTCTTTGGGTTTGGGTAATGAAAGGGCAACATTTTCTTTGAATCAAGCAATGAAACATTCATATTCTACTGATGAATCTTGTTTTAGAATTGATGTTATAGATGAAGCTTATGACCTCGATTGGGAAGGCATTTTGGAAGCAGAGGCGGAAATGGAAATGCTGAATTCCATTGTTAAAGAAGAGGCGAATGAAGAGGAAAGCTCGAATGAAGTGAAGGAGTTGGTAGTTAACGACGGGGAGAGGATCAAAACTTCTATTGAGGATCCCCCGAAGGATTTGGAACTTAAGCAATTACCGGCACATCTAGAGTATGCATTCTTAGATGGTAATTCTAGTCTCCCAATTATTATTTCGTCCTCACTTTTGGAAGACGAGAAGGTTAAATTACTAACGGTCCTTAAAAGCCATAAAAAGGCTTTCGCTTGGCGTATTTCTGATATTCCGGGTATAAGTTCTGATTTTTGTAAACATAAAATCAACTTTTTAGATAATGTAAAACCCGTTGTCCAAAGACAACGGAGACTTAACCCGAATATGCAAGATGTGGTCAAAAAGGAAATTGTTAAACTCTTGGATGCAGGTATAATTTACCCGATAGCAGATAGCCCCTGGGTTAGTCCGGTCCATTGTGTGCCCAAGAAAGGTGGAATGACTGTGGTATTGAATGAAAAGAACGAATTGGTACCGACAAGAACAGTGACGGGCTGGAGGGTTTGTATCGATTATAGGAAGTTAAATGAGGCGACTCGAAAGGATCATTTTCCATTGCCATTTATGGATCAAATGATAGAAAGGTTGGCGGGGGAACGAGTTTTATTGTTTCCTTGATGGTTTCTCGGGTTATTTTCAAATTCCAATTGACCCCGAGGACCAAGAGAAAACAACATTTACTTGTCCTTTCGGCACCTTTGCTAATAGACGGATGCCATTTGGGTTATGTAATGCACCGGGAACATTTCAGAGGTGTATGATGGCGATTTTTCAGAATATGATTGAGAATTCCATGGAGGTTTTTATGGACGATTTTTCGGTTTATGGGAGTTCATTCGATGGATGTTTAGAAAGTTTAGATAAGATGCTAGCACGGTGTGAAGAAACAAATTTGGTGCTTAATTGGGAAAAATGCCATTTCATGGTGAAGGAAGGAATAGTATTGGGGCACAAAATTTCTAAGGCGGGAATTGAGGTTGATAGAGCAAAGATTGAAGTTATAGCAAAGTTACCACCTCCAACGAACGAGAAATCAGTTAGAAGCTTTCTAGGACACGCGGGGTTTTATAGGCGGTTTATTAAGGATTTTTCAAAGATAACTAGGCCGATGACTCGTTTGTTAGAGAAGGATACAAAGTTCGAATTTTCGGAGGATTGTATGAAGGCATTTGAATTGTTGAAGGAAAGATTAACGAACACACCCATTCTAATCTCGCCAAATTGGGATCTACCCTTTGAGTTGATGTGTGACGCGAGCAATTTTGCGGTAGGGGCGGTATTGGGTCAAAGGATTGAGAAACATTTTAGGCCGATTTATTTTGCAAGCAAGACATTGAACGAAGCTCAGCAAAATTATACCACTACCGAGAAGGAGTTACTAGCTGTTGTGTTCGCGTTCGATAAATTTCGGTCTTATTTGGTATTGAGTAAAACGGTAGTGTTCACGGATCACTCGGCCTTGAAGTTTCTGTTTTCAAAGTTAGATGCGAAGCCGAGATTGATTAGGTGGATCTTACTTTTGCAAGAATTTGATGTGGAGATCCAAGATAAGCGGGGTAGAGAAAATGTGGCTGCGGATCATTTGAGCCGTTTGGAGAATCCGAGTCTTGGAGCTTTGAATGAGGAGGATATTCGAGACACCTTTCCGGATGAAAGATTGGCATTTGTTGGAAAAGCAGTTGGTGAACGGGGTCCTTGGTACGCCGACATAGCCAATTATTTAGCGGGTGGAGTCGTTAGTAGATTGCTTACTTATCAACAACGGAAAAAGCTATACTCGGATGCCAAGTATTACTTTTGGGAGGAGCCGTTTCTATTTAGAATGTGTGCCGATGGAATGGTGAGAAGGTGTGTTTATGGAGCCGATACAAGGCGAATTCTCGATGAATGTCACCATGGTCCAACGGGAGGGCATTATGGTCCAACCGTGACGGGAAAGAAGGTGTTTGATGCGGGTTTCTATTGGCCTACTATTTTTAATGGTCAAAGAGTCAAGCTATATCATGAGGAAGATGAGGAGAACGGTATGACGATGGAGGATGGGTTTTACCCGTTCTAGATTCTCGGCACAACGAGGAGTCAAGCTCATGACTCGAGAAAAAAAAAAACGAGCATTTCCGGATTAAACCCCGGTTTGTTGTATCATTTCTCTTTTAACTTCTCTTATTTTGATTATTTTTACTGACTTTAGTTATTTTAGTAACTTAGGAGTTTTTATAGTATGTTTTAGTATTAGTGTTTAAGTCAATTAGAAGGAAAACATCTCGGATCAAGAGTTGCGCCGCAACTCCTCTGTCTTGCGCCGCAACTAGTTTTCTTGCGCCGCAAGACATTCATGTGTGGATAAACATCAGTTTTTTATCTTTTAAAAACCCTCACACATATTATTTCTCTCACACAATCTTAGCGCCGCAGCAAACACACAAAAACACACACTAATCTCCATCTTCGAATTTTCATCAAATCTTTTCTTAAAAATCAATCAATTCATTCATGAGGAGATCGGTATGTTGTATATTCCTTTTAAATTCTTAATTTTAGTTTTAATTAGGGTTCTTGATGTACAATTAATTTGGGGGAAAGTTTTTAATTAGGGTTCTTTAGTATTAAGATTAGTTAATTAGTAACATAAGTTAATTAGGCCTAATATCGTTTAGTGTTAGGATTTTTAGGTTTAGATTTGGTCTTTTTGGGGTTCCTTGTTGCTGCAGTTTTTGCCCAGAAAACACCCAGTTGCGCCGCAAGAGGGAATAGCTGCGGCGCAAGAAAGAGCCCGAGACAGAATAATAGGATTCTAACAATGTAGTTTTGTTTCGTTGTTGTTGTTGTTTGTTTTTGTAGGGCAAACGTCAAGCTGTTGAGGAGCCAGAGATGGGAGAATCATCCAGAGCACCTCGAGTGACCCACTCATCGGTTCCATCCGCTGAATCCATGCTCATGAGACAAGAAGTGCACCCTTGGCTAAAATGGCCGGGATGCACAGCTGATGAAAAGATCCGGTTTAATAACAATTTGGCCTTGCTTCAGAATAAAGCGGTTCATCCCCCGAAGTTCTTAGATTGGGGTATGCTAGATAACTTGGGAATAACTGCTGAGTTGAATCCGTTTTTGACTACTCAGTTTATAAGCAGGGCAGGGGCGCCACCTTTTGAGGTGGACGTTTGGAGGAGAGCATTTAGTGTCCGGGAGAAAATTTATCGAGAACTCTGTCTCGAATTTTACTCTACTTTGACAGTTGACCCGGTTCCAGATCATAGTCATGAAGTTTATGGTGCCGAGATAATTCAGTTTCGGTTAGGGGGGCGAGCTCATGAGGTCACCCTACCACAGTTTGGGTATTTGGCGGGTTTATTCACGGAAGCTGAATATATGGATAAATCCAATATGCCAAATTATATTTGTGAGGGAAGTTGGGACTGGAATGCAATTCGGGGTAGGAAAGATGAGGTATGGTTTGATTTGTCCGGACATAGGCCTCACGCACGCACCAACAAAGCAA
Organism: Glebionis coronaria; assembly: GCA_025667525.1. Lineage (NCBI taxonomy): Eukaryota > Viridiplantae > Streptophyta > Magnoliopsida > Asterales > Asteraceae > Glebionis > Glebionis coronaria. The sequence continues at coordinate 455,163,916 of CM046881.1, read as the reverse complement.
ACAATCTGACGGATCCGATACTTAGAGTGCTTGAAAAAGGTATCTCTAATTCATTCTTGCACCGATTTCAGCATCAGGACAAGGTGTATCTTGATGATTTGTGGCTTTTGTTTTTCTTCGCAAAGAGGGACCCGAATCAGTTTGTGAATGCCCCGTGGGCATTGGTTGAGTATATGAGCGATAAAGGGTCAGGACGACAAGCTGCAGGGCCTATGGTTTGTGGCCACTTTATTACGAGGATTGCAAGGAATTTGGGTATTCTAAATCAGGCGGGGATTCAAAGGTGCGGTACACCGGTGGGATGGAAGACGTTTACAATGAATGATTTGCAACGAGCAAATATTGTAACCGCAAACCGAGTGTATGTTGGTCATGTGCAAGAGGAGGAGGGTGACGATGCTGAGGAAGAGTATGAGGAAGAAGCGGGTAATGCAAACGCAGCGGGAGCAGTTCCCCCACAACCTGGGCAGTTTGATTTTAATCCTATGATGCAGGAATTGTATAGGATTGGGCACCGAGTGGATGAGACATATGCGGAGGTTCATCAGCTCAGAACAGAGGTCGAGAGGACCCGCTCAGATTTGCACCAGTTTGGGGATTACACGCAGTACCACATGCAGCGATACCAGCCCATGTGGGATTATATGGCCACTTCCCAGTATCATGTGCAGAATTCCGAGGCAGCAAGTGGGTGGACTGAATACAACCCACCTCCCATGTGGTACCAACCACCACCTACGGATGATGAGTGAAGAAGTTGAAGCCGTTTGTGGGGCTTCTTTGATTGTTGTTGTACTTTTTCTTTTTCAGTTGTGTTTAAGACTGGCATTAAGTTCAGCACGTGCGGAGTAGACTCGGAATTCAGACCTCATCAATCGGAACTCGCACGGTGTTATTTTTTCTTTTCCCTTTTATTTTTCTAATTTTATTTTAATTTCCCTTTTAGTTAGATTTTCTTTTGATGGAACACATTAGGGACAATGTGTTAGTCAAGTATGGGGGGGTGAGTCGGGAAATTAGTTAGTTTTGTCCCCTATAACGTTTATTTTAGTCCCATTTGAGTCTTGAGTCATTTAGAGTCTTTCAAAAAAAAAAAAAAAAAAAAAAAAAAAAAAAAAAAAAAAACATTACGGTTTGAGTCGGATTTGCTTAGGGACAAGCAAATGCTTAAGTATGGGGGGTTTGATATCGCTCATTTATACGAGTTTTTCATAGCGATATTTGTTATGTTTTGTGTCCTAAACGTAATGGATAGACCCCATATTGCTTATATTTTGTGTAAAGTGTGTTTTGTAGGTTCTCAACTCACCATGTCTTACCGACAAGAAAGAGTTGATTCACCTTGAGGGTACGGCTCTTGGTGTGACACATCAAATCCGTTGATGGTTGCCAGGTTACCCAAAACTGGATGGTTTTCACTTGCCATGGTCCTAGACTGAAAAGTGGCTAATCCAAGGGGGTACGGCTCTTGGTAAAGATTTTATCAAATCCGTTGATAGCTGTAATAGCTTGCTTAAAGCTATAGGGTGTTCAATTCACCGATGCTTCATTGCTAAGAATTGGCAAGTCCAGAAGGGTACGGCTTCTGGTAAAGACATATCAAATCCGTTGACGGCTGTGATGGTTTGCCTAAAATCATCAGGGTACCCCCACTCACCATTGATTCACGTTCTAAGAGTTGGGCTGGGTTCTAGTCTCCCAGGGTGATGCTTATTCCACCAGAAAGACTGGCTAGCCCAAGAGCGAGCAACTACTTGGTAAAGGCTCATCAAATCTGCTCATGTTGCTGTAAAGATTTGGGACCAAAAGGGGCTAAGCAAAACAAGTCAGGGAAATCAGTACCAGCCTCGAAAGCCGAGTTGCGGCGCAAGACCTAACAGTTGCGGCGCAACTGAAGGTGCTACAGAACATGGTGCTTGCGGAAGCCGAATTGCGGCGCAGCTTCTACCAGTTGCGGCGCAATTGGAGGGGCTACAGATCAATGTACTTTCGGAACATTAGTTGCGGCGCAAGACCTATATGTTGCGGCGCAACAGATGCAGTTACGAAATTGTGTTTTTATTCCTAATTAAGGGGGAAGCTAAAGAGTTAGTGGACATCATGGGACATTATTGCTAGACGTTTTTTTTGATGTCCCAGGAGGAGTATTTAAGGAACACAACATCCACACAAGATGAAGCATCCATTGATATCATCATACACTCAACATCCATATTACACACATCCATTCTTGAAGATATAATTCAAGAATCATCATCATCAAGCTTTAGCATCATTTTCATTATCATCATAAGTTTCTATTGAACAATTGTTACTTCAAGTTTTTACTTTGTTACTTTGAAGATCATTGGAACCTCTTTCTCAATTTGGTATTCATCTTCTATCATTTTAATAGCAAGATTAAAGTATGTCTTTTACATATTCAATTGTGTTTGTTACAATCATGAGTAGCTAATTTCTTTATACGTTTGCTTGGATTATGTGATGTTTATGTGTTAGATTTTGGGTTGGAAATTCGATTGATTTGTTGAGATTAATTGGGGATCCGTTTGGGTTAATAACTTAATTATCTTGTCAAAATTGTTTATACTCTTGTTTGGTAATCTAAAAACGGGTATTCGAAAGGAATCCGTAATTTTTACTAAAATAGGAACGAATTAATCGGCCTGTCTTTAGTTGATTATAAGTGAATGATATTCGAAAGGAGTCATTAACAACAATTTTCATAAGTAGATATTCACACAAACGCTAGCTACTAAATTAAGAGAAATCGGTTTAGGAGTTAGTAAGCTATTCGAAAGGAAGCTTATAAATTAATTCTCACTTATCAGCTTGAAACTTTATGCACTATTACTTGAGGTGTTAACGGTATTCGAAAGGAATCGTTGCATGGTTAGGTAATTGGAGAAATCCGGTATTCGAAAGGAACTTAGGATTTTACATTAGAAGTTTATCGATATTTTCATACCTAAGGAATAACTCATAGTCATTAACGGTCCAAGCAAGCGTTTCTTTTATCCATATTTGAAATCTTGAATATTTTCACTGTTTTTATAAGCAAGTCTTCACTAAGACTAAAACCAATTTGTTACTCGTTACGCATTTTTACTAACTAATATTTCAACTATAAATAGTCCCTGTGTTCGAACCCGATATTTGCTAATACTATTTTACAATTGACAAGGGTACACTGCCCGTGTTATAATCTAGTAAAGGTTAATTTTGGGAAAACTAGATTTTTCGCATCAGCTATATATACCCCCTCCTAGCATGTTAGGAGGGGTTGGTCATTTCATGTTGACACACATTTCAACTTAATCAACCATTCTTCTCATTCTCTCTTTTATCTCTCTTCTTTCTCTCTCTAAGTTCTTCTATTTTCCATCCATCTTAATAGATAAACCATAACATGCTTAATCCTTAGAAATAGTAGACCTACATTTTGATAACCCAATTTTTGAGGAGTATGAAGAACCTAATAACGAGTCTATAGAAGAAGAACCCTTGATTGATCTTTTTTCACCAGTTTTTGAGGATACACCTATTGATTTTCATGATCATATCATCTCTAAGAGCGATTCTCTCATTGATATACCTACTTTTGAGCCTTCTAGTCCCACCTTTTCACCCATGGAGTTGGTTATTGATGAAGATCTTATCCCCTTAGAGATTGATAACATTTCACTCAAGGAGAATTAAGAACCAAAAACCGTTGATATGGACTCATTTATGGAGATTATTGCCACCTTAGAGGCTATTCTTGCACATTTTGATATAGAGGTCAATAATAGTGTTTCTAATTTGGAAGAGGAGGTTCCTCTTATTACAACATTGCTTTCTGGGAACATAGAGCCTACACCTCCACCACCATACACTATTACTCTTGATCCTCCTTTTACTATGCCTTTTATGGAAGATTCCCCACTTTTTGATGATGATGAGGAGCACCACATGGATATACTTGTTATGAATGTTTTGATTCCTACACCTTCCTTGTCTCATGATGCTTTGATATCTAAGGGGGAATCTTATATGGTTGATACGAGTTTATCTTCTTATTTTCCCATGAAGGGAAATGTTTTTGATCTTGGGATCCGTATGTTTGGGAAATATTGGTTTTCATCTACTCCACTTAAGAGTGTGATTTCGATTGATATGAGCTTCTCGTATGAGCTTACTTTATTCATGCTACCGACTTTGGAGTTGTTCACGTGTTGAGATGGAAACTATGTATTTGATCCTGGTGTGATTTCTGTATGAGAGATTTCGTATGTTGGACAAACTTGAGACACGTTGGACCGTTCCATTTATCGAGGCGGATATTGTAAATCTTATAGTAAATGGCAACGTGGTAAGTTTGAGTGTATCATGTGAGATGTGCTTCAAAATGGGTATCTTTTATTCCTCATGATGGTTTCCCCAAGGACAACCTAATTCGGGGTCGAGTCGAGTTAGAGACTTAGGGTTAAAAAACTCAAGCATTGAATAACTAGGTTAGAAAACATAGAGTAGATCTAAATAGGTTAAGTTTAATAAGAGGGTGTTATAGTAGAGTTGAAGTGGAGGGGTGGCCTTTCTTCGTCTTTTCGTGTTTGCTTCAAGGGTTGCTCTCTCTCATTTCATTCTTGGAGCTTATGGAGGAGGCCCGTGTATCCGGTACACTTCGATTAGTTTTTGCTATCGTGATATTCAAAACACTTATGCTTAAAATGAATTCACTTTAGTTGTCTCTTCCTTAACTCGAGTTAAACAAAGTATGCAATGCCATAAGTGTAGGGGAGTTTACTCCAATACTCTTAAACATTGAGGACAGTGTTTATCTTAAGTGTAGGGGAGACTTCTATCGAAGTGACCTTACCTAGACCATTGCTATTGACTTCATGATAACTTGGGGAAAATTAATTTTTCAAACATTTTTCAATTTTTTGATCTACTTTGGCCACCAAAAATATGCATTCATAATTTTTGCATTAATCATTTTTCATTTGCATAACACATTTGCATTGTATATATTTATTCTTTTATTTTTCATCAAAAATATATAAAAAGAAAAAAATAATAATAAAGGATATGTTTTAACAAGTTTAGATATATTTGACATATTAGGCCCGCCCTGGATACTTTGACTCAACCCGAGTTTGCTTATCTAAGCATTCTCTAGCTAGTAGCCTTAACCATGTAGACCTTTATTGGTTTATTAGGCTAAGCATCCACTAGTCTCATTATTTGAGATTTGAAATTGTGGAGAACAAGACATGATAGAGTTTGAAGTAAGTGTAAAGGGCTAGATAAACCTCATATCAATTAATTGTGGCTTTTATATCCCCTTTCGTAACCTTTACTTTCTTGTCAACGCATGTATATATGTTAATAAATAATCAAGAACGGTTTTAATCGGTTTGTAGTCTCTTATGCATTTTTGACTAATCATTCGTGGTTGGTATAAGTACGTCTTAAGATTCTAAGTTAGGACGTTTTATGTGTACTAGACTTATGTCATGCTTAATACTTAGCGGGTGTTTTTCCTTTTATTCTTTTCAATTTTCTTTGTGAGGAATAAAGAAAAATAAGAGCGGCTTATGAAAAAAAAATGAGTGGCTAGAAAAAAAAGAGAAAAAGAAAAAGAAAAAATAATTATATAAGACTCCCAAGAAGGGCTGTGAAGTGTTAATTATAGTAGGTATTAAATTCCAATATTACTCTCACAAGGGTTGCCGGGATTTGATAGTTGCTCCAATACAATATTACCTTGACGGGTTGCGGGATTGAAGATCCAAAATCTCAAAAAGGCGGCGGATATAAATTACTGCGTGAGTTTTATTTTTCTTTTCTTAGCGAGTCTGTAGCTACTTATTAATGCATGACATAAGGATCTTACACATAAAACGAATGACTTATTATTTGGAGTCGGACTTATATCAATTGTGGGCGGTCTTTCGAGTAATGGATAAGATGATTACTTATGATTAAAATCGTGCTTCCTTATTTTGAGATTTTACATTTCTTATATTTCACGCTTTAAATAATGACAAATTTGCCCAAAAGCAATTTGCTCAAATAATGACCGGTCTTAGAGGCATAATAAGTGGGGGTATAAGAGTAACACAATTAATCTATATGAATGAGTTGATGCACTCTCACTTATGGAAAACAATGATCTTGTTTTTAAGCTTGGTATGGGGAAAGTGAAACTTGAGGATGATAAGTGTTGATGGTACCAAAGCCCTTATTTAAGTCTATGATTTCTTTATGAGTTATTATTATCAAAACCATTCAAGAAAAATCCAAAAAATATATATATAAGATTGCTTTCTTTGCATTGCATTGTAAATATTCAAAATCATTCATCATGTAGCATAGCATAGTATATTAAATCATAAAATGGCCAAGGTGGATTAATTATGTGAAAAGTGTACTTTAGAGCTTTAAAATACTGCATTGCATGAGACCATGACAATGGTCAAGTGGAGGGGAGTTGATAAGTGTGAAAACACTCATCAATTATGATCCAAAAACCGATTAAAACACAACAAATACATTATATTTAACTGTAAAATATTAGAATTACGCGTGTATTTGTGTTTTATGTGTTTTCAGGTAAAAAGATACATTTTGGAGCAAATACGCATTTTCAAGGGATTTATATGATAAAAGACGAAGAAAAAGGACAAATCAAGCCTTCAAGGACCTTACTTGCCAAAATTACAAAAATGGAGGGATTAAGTTGTAACTTCCATAAAAACAAAGGATGAAAAAGAAATTTGCTTGAAACTTTTTAACACCTTTGATAAAAGATAATATTAAAAGGACTAAAAGCAAATAAATGGGGAAAGTTTATTTAACTTGATAACAGTTGGTCAAAGCTGACAAGTCTTCATCTTCTTCAACATAAACGAAGAGAGAGAAAGAGATATCAGTTATCACAGACGTTCCATATCTTTTCTCCATCAAAACTTCAAGTCATTTTCAAGAAAAATCTACAAGGATTCAGACGAAGCTTCAAACAGCAAAAATGATCCTCATTCTATCCTCTACAAGAGGGTGATAGTTAATTTGATCAAGAGTGAAGAACGAAGAAACGCCCAATTTTGGGTTTAACTTGAAGAACCCTAGTCCTCGTATTTTACACGTGGCAATTAGGGATTGGAAGGAAAATGTCATCAGCACCTCACCATTCATCTCGACGTCTATAAATACAAGATGATTCCCTCATTTCAATCGGTTAGCTTAGGTGTAGAATACACATAATTAGTTAATAGCATTAGGTAGTTAGATAGTTTTCACAACCGTAATGTAATTCTGTTAGTTAGTCAGTTTTTTCTGTTGAATTTGTAAGGAATTTAATCTTTCACCATTAATAAATTTGTGTTCTTATTGTTCAACTTATATTCAGCTTAAAACTTCTTCCTTTGTTCTTATTCAGTTTCTGTTCTATTATAAGTTCTATTGAGCTTAAATGTCTTAGTTTCTAAATCTTTCTAATAAGCTCTTTTTTCAGTATTGGTTTTACTTACAACAATTCATATTCTAATTGTATTTAGAGTTTGAGTGAGTTTTAGTCTAAAAGAGCATTAAACTTTTAAGTCTCAAGTTTCAATTTTCTAAAAATTCATTAAGCTCATAAGCTCTTAAGAGCTTATGAGAGATTTTTCATAAGCTCTCAATTAGGATATAAATTGATCCGTTTAGTGTTAGTGTTATTATAGTAAGCTTTCAGAAAGCATCAAGGATATCAGAAGGATAGGATGTGTTTCTTGTTTTGATTTGATTTTGCAGGTATTTGGATTTGCTGTATAGTGGTAGCAGGCATTTGTTTCAATTTCAGTTTCTCGGTGTAGCTTGATAAAAGTTTCGGATAAGTTTTGGTTCAAGCCAGCTCAACGCTGAGCTTCGCCCACAACGGTATCCTTGAGACTTCTGGTTAAGCACACGTTTCATTTTTCTGCAAATTATAGTGTAATTCTGATCTACCTGGATTTGTTGTTAAGATTTGTTTGATAGTTGTTTAGATTGTTAGATTGAATGACGTTTGCAATCTAATTTCAGTTTTAGCTCGTTTACAGTTAATTTCGAAGTCTGAATGTTAATTTCTGCCTGTTATTGGTGTTTGGCAGTAGCCTTTAACAACTTTTGGTTTTAACAGTGTCGACAACATATAAGAGTTTGAGTGCACAATGAAAGTCAAAGTAGGCAGATAAGAATCGATGAAAGGATAAAGAACAATTTAGGATTGCAGACTATTAACTGGATTTAGGAGTTGTAGAAGATAGGAATTTGTTCATTAGTTGATTTCATTATTCTGTGTGTTAGTCCAGTTTGTAGGGCATTAGACTAGAATTTAGAGGGATTTAAGATCTTTAAGTAAATGGTTAGCGATAATCAGCCTATGAGCTTATACTGTTTTAGAGTTTTGATAATCTTAGTTTGGTGAATCGGTTTTCATTTTAGTTAAACAGAATGAATTTTTAGATTAGAATTTGAGTTCCTGACCTTTCTTTGAGCTGCTATAATTGTGAATTCAGTAACTTGGATATGGAATCTTGTTAACACCTTTTTTGTCCGCATTCCGTTTAAGTCAAATTAAAAGTAAAAAAAAGTAGGCGTTTAGATTGTTGATAGATTGTCTTGTTACATTTTTTTTTATTAATTTCTCTTTGCTCTTTTTTCACTACTTGATAGTTTAAATAGGTCCACAAACGCAGCTATAGCATTTGGGTAGGAAAAGTTTCCTTTTTGGGCCCGTAATTACTTTTGGACCATTAGTTAAGCAATTTACTTGATCTATTATTTTAGGGCTAGTCTTTTAAAATGCAATACAAGTAAAACGATATAAAAGATTGCAAATTTAATTCAAGTTTTTTTTAATTTACATTATATATTTTTTCTTTATATTGTATTTTCAATTTTAGAGTTTTATAAAATTTGTACTTTCACTTTTATAAAATTTGCTAGTGCTTTAATTGCTATTTGCTAGATGTTTTTTGTGTAGTACGTATATGTAGTAGTTTAGATATTATTTTTATAATTTTTATGTGCTTATTTGCCAAGTAGACATAGATACCATTCAATTTGTATAACCAAAAACAATAAATTCTAAGTTGAAATTGTTATATCAATTCGATTTGATACCGAGAGAAAACGAACTATAAAAAATGAAATATTAAAACGGCGCCGCTGCCGGTTCTTTTCGTGAAGATTAACGGTTTCGAGTGAGACGTATTGGATTTTGGGATCCGTTCACTTTGTGAACGTTATTTTTACGTATTATAAATCAAAAACATAAAAAAATTAAAAAGATAAAAATATAAAAAATAAAAAACCACAAAATCAGTTCTTTTCCTAAAGAATTGAACCAAAAAATAAAAAAAATAAAAAAGTAACATTTTTCCTAAAAGATTATGATGAGATGGCATTTATACATGATCTCATCGTTCTTTCGGGCTTTAAATACGTAAAATGTCATCAAAATACCATATATATGCCTGTGTTTGTTTACTTGTGTATTTTAGGTATGGATATCGTGAAAAAGACAAAAGATCACAAGAAACAAGGAAAAACGAACACGAGAAACGAAGCCGCACAATGAACCAGGCCCTAGTTGTGGATTTCTCAAAGAATAACCCTTGAAGACTTGAAGATGTACAAGAATGATCTCTCATTTATGAAGAATTGACAATTAATACCCTTGTATATTCATAATTATAAGTTTGGTCCCTTAAGTTTGTCAAAATGACAAAAAGGTCCTTCATCTTTGAAGATTTGGCAAGTTTAGTCCCTCAACAAATCTAAATTGTCAACAATTGTCCCTCATGAAGTGAAACTTACAATAAAGACCCTTGAAGATCAAGAATATTACACATTTAGTCCTTTTAAAATGGATAAAATATCAAAAGGACTGATATTGTAATTATGCCGAAGTTATAAAAGCCCTAAATCCCTTTCTACAAAATATTTGTGGCCAATGTCTAAAATCAGAAACTTTATTAACAAAGGATTCGGATTTATAAGGCTAAAAAACTTCCTATACAACTTTTCCCAAAAATAAAGGACCAAAACTGCCAATACACAAAGTTTAAACTCCTAAATAAGCGGGTATCACTTACTGTAGCGATTTTACCACGCCAAGAACAACTTTTTACCCAGGTTCAAATTTGATGAAAACAAATGGGAAAGTTAAATTAGCTACACTCACGTGTGATTCACCTCACCTCAAACACATCCCACACCAAAAACCCCAAACTCCACTACGAGAAAGACCCCACAAGAGCCAACCACATGGCGACATAATAAATTAAAAGTCATTGTTTGAAGTATGTCTAATCGAATTGACCACGGATTAATGTGCGACTTAATTGTCTTTGGTGACTAAAATAATAGTTGCCGTTGAGTAAAGTAAAGATACAAACTTTAACGTAAATGGTAAAGTAAATAAAGCTAAAAATGATTAAAAAGTAAATGGTGAAAAATTAAGACTTTAAAAGTAAATTAATTAAATGACGAGAAATTAAAGCTTGACGAAAAGTAAATTTGAAAAACTTTATAAAAATGCAAACTTGAAATAAATTTAAGGTAAAACAATTAAAATAACACTTAATAAAATTGTCGGGAAAAATAAAGATTTAAAATAAGTCGGGAAACAAAAAGCAAAACATAAGTCGGAATACACCAAAATTCAACCTAAGTCGGAATGTGAGTGCTCAACCTAGTTCGGAATCCGTATTCAACACCTAAGTCGGAATGTTGCTATCCAACACCTAAGTCGGAATGTTGCTATCCAACACCTAATTCTGAATCTACATCCCACACACAATCCGGAATAACATCCTCCATCTAATCCGGAATCCAGTCTCCTATCTAATTTGGAATTAGGAAATCCTAGATCTAAGTCGGAATGTGCTATGCTCAACCTGATTCGGGAAATGAGTTCCACACCCAATTCGGAATCAGTAGTGTTGAACTTAATTCGGAATTAAAGACAATGGACCTAATTCGGAAAAAGATCAAGGACTTAATTCGGGAAAAAGGAAATGCATTTAGTTCGGGAAAAGAGGGTTTTAAAGTAACCCGGATTAGATACAAAATAAGCAAAAAGGAAAATAAGCCAAAAACCAAATAAGCACTTATCTAAAAATTTAACCAAATCAAGTTTAAGAAAAAGCAAATAAGCCAAAATTTAAAAACTTTTAAAAACACTAAATAATCAAAATATTTAAAATCAACTTTTTATAAAATAACTTTTAAAAACACTTAATTAAAATTAAGAAAAGCAAACAATAAGCTATAAGGTCAAAAAGCTAACACAATCAAACACACAAAAATATAAAGAACAATCAAATAAGCATGACAATAAGCAAATAAGCATAAAGATTAAACAAGACAAGAAAGGTAGAATGAGAGATTAATGCAAAACTTGATTAAAGATAAAGATTCAATAACACAAAATTAAAGACTTACTTGAAATTAAAGACAAGAATTTAAATGACAATATGAAAGTGCATGAAAAACAAATGTGGAGAACTACTTTGTCAAATTAGCTAACACCTCCTAATGACACATTAGGAGGGTATTTACAGGAGTATTAACAAGTGTTGATGCTTTCTTCTTTCTTCTCGTCTTTTCGTCTTTTAAATTCTTCGACTTTCTCGATGTTGTCTTGGGATTTGTCGATATAGAATGAACTCGTCTTATAATTTTCTTCTTTTATTAGACTTGGTTCTTCGACTTCATTAAACTTCCGTCTTTAGACTTTTTCTTCGATAAATCTTCATAATAGGTCTTTGACTTCCGTTCTTTTTGCACTCTTGATCTTTTGACTTCGTCTTTGTCTTTTTCTTCGATAAAAGCCCGTGAAAGCCCGTGTTTTCTTCCCTTTTCACATTTTGGTCCTAAATCACAACAAAAACACAAACCACGCATAATTCCGACTTTTGCGACATTAAATATACGTTTTGGCTTGGTTGTTATCATAATTAAGTGGTAAAAAGATAAGTGTTTTCACACTTATTAAATCCCCTACACTTGACCATTGCAATGCCCTCATGTAATGCATTAATTACAAAGCAAGATTTACATCTTCCATCATAATTAACCCACCTTGGCCTTTATTAAACACAAGACATTAAGGAAACTTAAAGAGATAGAAAATCAAAATTTTAGAAGGAACACAAGTAAAGAAATCGAAGACTTACATTAGGGCTTTGGTTGTCATGAATGTTTATCACCCTTATGTTTCACATTCCCCAAACCAAGCTTAAAAACGAGATCATTGTTATTATAAGTTAGCAAACTAACACAAACTCATGTGGCCTAATTATTCACTTAGACTCCCTTATTCCTAGGTGTATCTCTTATATTTTATTGTTGTCTTGAATGATCACGGGGATGCATTGTTGACTTATTTCGACAGTTTATTAGGCTGAAAATAAAGTAGGACGATTTAATCAATAGTTAGCTAAAGGAAAAAATCTTTTAAAACTGCTTCTCGAGACCTCATAAAGTTCATATCTTGGCAAAACTCGCTTCACGATTTGAGACCTTTCTCGGATCGATATTTGGCATTGACTTCATACTTCAAATCTTTGAGAGACGTTCTTGAAATAATGTTCTTCTCTTCATAATAGGAATTTCTTCACTTGAAGTTTTTGAGAGATTCTTCATACTTGGACCACGACTTCTTCATTTTTCTCCAATATTTATTTAGGATTTTGATATACAACGATCTGCCTCCTTTTAGGACTTGGATCTATTTATCCTAATACCTTGTTAGGGTCTTTTTGGATAGACTTCTCCATGATCTTTAGGGGAGTATTTGCTTTTCGTCGTGTGTCTCGATCCTTCATATTGATTTTTGATAAATGATTCTTCACATCACTTGGGATCTTTAGCAACAAAATGTAGCCCTCATGCCTTGTTAGGGCCTTTTCGGACTCGCCAATCTTCGCATCCCGCTTCAATAAGTTATGCCTTGGCTATGAACTCTAATTAATACCGAGCAACTTTTAAACGATCTTGTGCTAGAAGCTAAGTAACTTTTCAAATCGTACGACCTTGTTTATTGCAATTAAATTTATTAACAAGCGATGGGAGACAAGGCTCATAATTAACTCACATAAATTCATGAAAGAATACCGAACTTATAATTGACTCTATCATCTCTCGTTCTCCATAATTTAAAATCTCAAGGAATGGGATTTGTGGATGCTTAGCCTATTAAATCAAAGTTTTGGGTTTTCAAGTCATCTATAGGATCTTGCAACTTCTTAGACTTTTTCAAGTTTAGAATTCGCATTTTAAAGTTCCCTTGATAAACGACTTTTTAGGATCAATTATAGGAACTTGCGAAAAGTTCTTGTTCTTAACCCGTAAGAGTTAAGACTTTCGCATTTTAAAGTTCCCTATATAAAAGCCTAGCAAAACTTGACTTAAACACGTTAAGGATACTAGCTAGAGTAAACTTAGATAAGTAAACTCGGGTCGAGTCAAAAGATTCATAACGGGCCTAATATATCAAAGACATCTAAACTTATTAAAACCATTTATTAAAATTTATTCTAATGAAAGAAAATAACGATAACAAAGGAAAATACTAATAGGCCAAAATAGATTAAAAATTTTCAAAAATGTCAAAAAATCAATTTTCCGGTTAAAATGAAGACATATACAAGGAAAAGCCCACTTAACTTCGATAGAAGTCCCCCCAACACTTGATATAAACATTGTCCTCAATGTTTAAGCATGTGGGAGTAAACTCCCCTACACTTAGGACATTGTGCACGTTGTTTAAATCTTACTAAGGAAGAGACAACTAAAGTGATTCGTATTTTAATATTAAAGAATGTAAAATAGTGAATCAAAAGAGTTTAGGATAGAACCGGGAAGACGGGTACACGGAATCACGGGTCGTCAAAAGTCATCAAGAGTGGATCTTTAATACAAGGCTTTTGCCAAGTATGAAAAAGATTCGTTGTTCCAGTCTTTTCGAATTGACTATTGGTTTAACGTGCGACTCAGTCGTCTTTTGGTGGAAAACAAATAGATTGGTCGTTGTAGTAAAATTAAATGTGCAAGACTTTAAAGTAAATGACGGGTAATTAAGGCTAAAACTGATTAAAAAGTAAAGGGTACAAAATTAAGACTTTAAAAGTAATTAATTAAATGACAAAAATTAAAGCTTGACGAAAAATTAATTTGACAATGTAATAAAAATGCAAACTTGAAACTTAAAATAAAGAAAGACAATTAAAATAACACTTAAGAAAAATGGCGGGAAAATAAATGCTTGAAAATAAAAAGGAAGTAAACAAACCTAAATCGGAACCCGAAATACTGTCACTATCCGGAATACCAAACTTACTCTGCTTATCCGGAATCTGGGATGAGATCTCTATTCGAAATAAAACTGTCACTTTTATCCGGAATATGAATCCAACAAGCTATCCGGAATCTAATAAATGCAAGCTATCCGGAATACCAAGATCTCCTTATCCGGAATCTCTATATTTGCTGCTTATCCGGAATTCGTTGTTTCCCTTATCCGGAATTCGCCTTCGAAGGATTATCCGGAATCCGAGATCAAACTCTTATCCTGAATACCCACTAAAACCGTTATCCGGAATCACGTTTGTTGCCTTATCCGGAATTCGCCAAACTCCACCCTATCCGGAATTTGTAAACAATCACCTTATCCGGAACTCCCACAAGTTGTCACAATCCGGAATAAATTCCGGACACTTATCCGGAATCCAGAAACTTTGCCTTATCCAGAATCGGAGATGTAAGCCTTATCCGGAATTAGCATGCAGACCCTTATCCGGAATGTCGTTTTGGCTTAAATCCGGAATATCTAATGCTGCCTATTCGGAATATGAGGGTTTTAAATAAAACCCGGATAAGAACTATTGCAAATAAGCTAAAAACTAAAATTAAGCTAAAAACAAATAAGCACTAAACTAAAAACTTAACCAAAATACTTTTAGGAAAAAGCTAATAAGCCAAAATTTAAAAACTTTTAAAAACACTAAATAATAAAAATATTTAAAATCAACTTTTTAAAAAATAACTTTTAAAAACACTTAACTAAATTTAAGAAAAACACATAAGCTATAAAATCAATAAGCTAACACAATCATAAACATAAAAACATAACAAATAATCAAATAAGCATAATAATAAGCACATAAACATAAAGATTAAGCAAGAACAAGAAAGGTAGAATGAGAGATTAATAAAAACTTGATTAAAATTAAAGATTCAACAACACAAAAATTAAACTTGAAATTAAAGGCAAGAATTTAAGGTGCAAGACAAAAAAGTTAAATGACAATTAAGTAAATGACATGAAATTAAAATTGGAAGAACTATTTTGTCAAGATAGTCAACACCTCCTAATGTGTCATTAGGAGGGTATTTATAGTGATTAGGGAGGTAAGTATGTGTTGGAAGCTTCCTTCTTTCTTTCTTTCTCGTCTTTTCGTCTTCTAAATTCTTCGACTTTTTCGACTTTGTCTCGAGATTATTTGAACTTGTCTTATAATTTCTTCATTTATTAGACTTGAGTTCTTTGACTTCATTAAACTTCCGTCTTTAGACTTTTTCTTCGATAAATCTTCAGAATAGGCCTTGGACTTCTGTTCTTTTTGTACTCTTGATCTTTTGACTTCGTCTTTTGTCTTTTTCTTCGATAAAAGCCCGTGAAAGCCCGTGTTTTCCTCCCTTTTCACATTTTGATCCTAAATCACAACAAAAACACAAACCACACATAATTCCGACATTTACGACATAAAATACATGTTTTGGCTTGATTATTATTATAATTAAGTGGTAAAAGGATAAGTGTTTTCACACTTATTAATCTTTGAAAGCTCGAATCCCTGCACAGCATAGAAAGAAAACAACAAACACATACTAGGGTCTCCCCTACACTTATTAAAAAAACGGATAAAAAGGATAGATACTGCGGGTTGCCTCCCGAGAAGCGCTTGTTTTTGTTAACCGAGTCGTGAGCCTGACTCGACCTTGGTTAGAATGGTAAGAACCTTGAAGAACATCCACCAGGGTCAAATACATGGTTCTCGTCCATCAAATAGCATAAGCTTAAGGTGAACAAGGCAAGCCAAAGAAGAGTAGGCAAGGTTCCCTTAAGCATTTGTTGAGCACGGTGGTAGAAAGGATGATGAAGTGCAAGCATATCTCCATTGTTTCCAAAAATCTTTCCTTTTATTTCATCAGATGGATACTGAGATGGCTTAAAAACCGTGATACCCGGATCGAACACCTTTTCCTTTAGGGGAAAATAAGACTCAGGCTCAGTAGAATTTAAAGAAGATCCGCTCATAAATCGCACAATCTCATCCGACGAAGGTGGATAGAGAGGTGTCAAAACATAAGTACTGCGGATGTCGGTATCTTTCGGTTTCTTTTCCTTTGCAACGGGTTTCTTAATATCCGAAGGAGGATAAAGACCATAATCAAAGTCCAAAGGAGGAGAATCATTCTCATTGGGGAAATATGTATTGAGAAAAGTAGCAAAATCTTCCTCAAATGAGTAATCATCCAAAGTAGGATCAAGCATTGTTGGTGGAGGATCTTCATCAAAAGTAGGAACAAGGTCAGAATTCGAAGAATCACTCGAAAGAGCATCAACATCATCAAAGTCATCATAAGTTGGCATGTCTTTATACTCTGAAGAAAAATCATCATAATCATCCACATCTGAAATAGAATCATCATCATAGATTGGTGGAGCATCATATATTGGTGGGGCATGCAAATTGGAGAGAGGATCTTCAGAGTCTTCCACATTTTCTTGAAAAAGTGGATTATCATAGAGAGGCTCGAAAAGAGGGTTGTTGTAGACGACAAAATCATCAAGCTTTGTACTTCAGGAGTTGTATCAAGCTCGTCTTGAAGCACATCAATCATATTCGCCGATTCTATTCTATTGAATTTGTTTGTAATCTTCCCCATTTTAAACACTTGTGCATCATTCCCGACCCTTAAGATTAGTTCACCTTCGGCAACATCGACAAGCTTTTCCGGTTCTTAAGAATGGCCGTCCAAGTATTAAGGGAATACGAGGGTCCATTTTATAATCAACAACAACAAAATCGACTGGAAAAGTGAAGGTACCAACTTTAACAAACACATCTTCGGCAATACCAATGGGTAAGCGAGAGTTCGATTTGCTAGCTCAAGAGTCATCTTTGTTGGTGTAAGTTCGGGTAACAATAACTTTTTCCAAACACTTAAGGGCATCAAATCTATACTTGCCCCGAGATCGGCCAAGGCAGTAAATTCTTTGGTTTGGTTAAAAGTACATGGTAGCACAAAACGACCGGGATCTCCAAGTTTCTCCGGAAGTTCTTTAAGAAGGACTGCAGAACAATTCTCATTTTATCGAGTATTAAAAAACTCGGCCATCTTCTCCTTCTTACTAAGCAATTCCTTGAATGCTTTCATCAATTTCGGCATTTGGACAAGTGCTTCAACGAGGCTAATATTGAAGTTCATTTGTGTAATCATCTTCAAAAAGGAAGTAACTTAAGCATCCTCTTTAGTGAGCACTTTGCACTTGTCTAAGTGAGAAGGATAAGGGATATTGGGTTTAGGTGGTGTAGGTGTAGAAGGTGAAGGTTGAGATTTTGAAGGTTTAGAGGTGGAAGGTAGGGTTGGTGAAGGGTTTTTCTTTGATACTTCATTTGTAAGAGGTGGAGACGGTAATGTAGAACTAGTACTAGGTGTGGAAGTAGGCGGGATAAATGGTGGTGGAGGAGGTGTAGATGGAGTAACTGGGAGAGGGGTAGATGGTCCTACTAGAGTTTCTCCACTGCGTGTAGTAATAGAACTTACATTCGCTCTAGGGTTTGTCACGGTATTCGAAGGAAGAGAGCCCGAAGTAGAGGGTTTATTACTTTGGAAGAAACTAGCCATCATATTCCTCAAATCATTCGTCTGATTGCTTAAAGAAGTTTGCGTATCATTTCTAAGCTCGGTTCGAATATCATTCCCTTGTTTAGTGATATCACCTTTCAAGTTAATGATTTGGCTTTGAAGATTCTTAACTACCTCTCCTTGGGTCCTCATGAAAGTTTCAACATCTTGAGTGATGGGTGGAACTTGGTGAGCGGGTGGCTGATATGGATTAGAAGCTCGAGGTTGGTTTGGATTGCTTCTATTGAAGTTGTTTGGGTTGTAGTTTTGAGGAGAAAAACCGGGTGAAAGAAAGTTGTTGGAACGATAACTTAGCAAGTTACGATCACCTTGAGGTCAGGCTTGATAGCTTTCCGTTGAATAGTTACCGTGAGCCGCATACACGTTTTCCAGATTGTCATAAGTAGAAGGACAATCAGTGTATGAATGAGGACCACCGCAGGTCTCACAAGAAAGTGCTACAGCTTTAACTTGTTGTAGTTGATTCGTAGCCATGAGTTGGATATTTTTGTTCATTTCGGCCATCATGCGGGTGAGTTCGGTCATCTCGAGGTTTGATGAAGTAGAAGAAACATTGACTCTCAGGTTATTCCTTGAAGATGCGGATGAATCCTAATTTTTGTGATGAGTAGTCATGTTCTCTATAAGCTCTCTACACTCCTCGGGTCTTCTTTTCATAAATGTGCCACCGGCGGCTGCATTAATCGTATCACGATCACGAAAAGTAAACCGTTGTAGAAAGTATCAATTAAGGTGACGGGGAGCATATTGTGGTTAGGACGCCGATCGATCAAAACATTATAACGTTCCCAAGCATCGAAAAGAGATTCATCAGGTTCTTGAGTGAAACCACCGATTCGATTCCTAAGACTAGTGACCATGGATGGTGGAAAGTAGCGCGACAAAAATCGTTGAGTCATTTCGTCCCATGTATGAATTGAATTCTTCGGAAGACGATCAAACCATTTTTCTGCATGGTGAGATAGAGTGTGTGGAAATAGATGAAGGCGAAGAAAATCCATGGTAACACCGGGCAATTTCATGCTTTGAGTGACAGTAATGAATTTGTCGAGATGTTTGTTGGCATCATCATCCGGTAATCCGCGAAATGGACAAGTATTTTGAACTTGTTGGATCATGTGATGCTTCATCGAAAATTCAGGAGCCGTGATTTGCATCGGTGCAATCGGTCCTCCGCGTCCATTCATTGTTGGTTGACAAAGCTCCTCCATCGTATGAAGGTCGGGTAGAGGGACATGGTTACTATTATTCAAATTGGGGTGAGGTGGATTATTATTGTTGTGTACACCGGCCATGTCTAAGTCTTCAAGAGTCTCGGGCTCAGAATAAGACGATGAGCGAGTACGCATACACCTGCAAAAGAAAAATATAGCAAAGAAATAGAGGAAATATATTTACTGTAAAAATAAAATCTTTTTGGTGCAAAACTTTTGAAAAAGAATTACTTTTTTATGATTTTTAAATGTTTTTGGATTTTTGAAAATTTTAATTTTTATGGATTTTTTGAAAATTTTTGAGCAAGAAAAACAACGTTCACGAGTGAACGGATCCCAAAATCCAACGCGTCTCTCACAGAAAACTGTTAATCTTCACGAAAAGAGCCGGCAGCGGCGCCATTTTAATAACAGGGTTTTTGCCAAGTATAAAAATTAAGTTCGTTGAAATCGGTCTTATCGAATTGACTACGGTTAATCGTATGACTCAGTTGTTCTTGGTGAAGTATGTCTAATCGAATTGACCACGGATTAATGCGCGACTCAATTGTCTTTGGTGAATAAAATAATAGTTGTTGTTAAGTAAAGTAAAGATACAAACTTTAACGTAAATGGTAAAGTAAATAAAGCTAAAAATATAAAAAGTAAATGGTGAAAAATTAAGACTTTAAAAGTAAATTAATTAAATGACGAGAAATTAAAGCTTGACGAAAAGTAAATTTGAAAAACTTTATAAAAATGCAAACTTGAAATAAATTTAAGGTAAAACAATTAAAATAACACTTAACAAAATTGGCGGGAAAAATAAAGATTTAAAATAAGTCGGGAAACAAAAAGCAAAACATAAGTCGGAATACACCAAAATTCAACCTAAGTCGGAATGTGAGTGCTCAACCTAGTTCGGAATCCGTATTCAACACCTAAGTCGGAATGTTGCTATCCAACACCTAAGTCGGTATGTTGCTATCCAACACCTAATTCGGAATCTACATCCCACACACAATCCTGAATAACATCCTCTATCTAATCCGGAACCCAGTCTCCTATCTAATTCGTAATGAGGAGATCCTATATCTAAGTCGGAATGTGCTATGCTCAACCTAATTCGGGAAATGAGTTCCACACCCAATTCGGAATACACAGTTATGCACTCAATTCAGAATCAGCAGTGTTGAACTTAATTCGGAATGAAAGACAATGGACCTAATTCGGGAAAAGATCAAGGACTTAATTCGGGAAAAAGGAAATGCATTTAGTTCGGGAAAAGAGGGTTTTAAAGGAACCCGGATTAGATACAAAATAAGCAAAAAGGAAAATAAGCCAAAAACCAAATAAGCACTTATCTAAAAATTTAACCAAATCAAGTTTAAGAAAAAGCAAATAAGCCAAAATTTAAAAACTTTTAAAAACACCAAATAATCAAAATATTTAAAATCAACTTTTTTATAAAATAACTTTTAAAAACACTTAATTAAAATTAAGAAAATCAAACAATAAGCTATAAGATCAAAAAGCTAACACAATCAAACACACAAAAATATAAAGAACAATCAAATAAGCATACAATAAGCAAATAAGCATAAAGATTAAACAAGACAAGAAAGGTAGAATGAGAGATTAATGAAAAACTTGATTAAAGATAAAGATTCAATAACACAAAATTAAAGACTTACTTGAAATTAAAGACAAGAATTTAAATGACAATATGAAAGTGCATGAAGAATAAATGTGGAGAACTAATTTGTCAAATTAGCTAACACCTCCTAATGACACATTAGGAGGGTATTTATAGGAGGATTAACAAGTGTTGATGCTTTCTTCTTCCTTCTCGTCTTTTAAATTCTTCGACTTTCTCGACGTTGTCTTGGGATTTGTCGATATAGAATGAACTCGTCTTATAATTTTCTTCTTTTATTAGACTTGGTTCTTCGACTTTGTTAAACTTTCGTCTTTAGACTTTTTATTTGATAAATCTTCAGAATAGGCCTTTGACTTCCGTTCTTTTTGCACTCTTGATCTTTTGACTTCGTCTTTTGTCTTTTTCTTCGATAAAAGACCGTGAAAGCCCGTTTTTCTTCCCTTTTCACATTTTGGTCCTAAATCACAACAAAAACACAAACCACGCATAATTCTAACTTTTACGACATTAAATATACGTTTTGCCTTGGTTGTTATCATAATTAAGTGGTAAAAAGATAAGTGTTTTCACACTTATTACGACACTTGGCAAGGATCTCTGACATAGCAAAATCAAGGGCATATATGCATTCCTTGGTCACCAAAAAGTAAATAAACGCCCAAGATTTCTCCTCACAGCCTGGCAACACCCAAATGCATTCTGGAAGCTTCATAGGGTCATTTTAGGGATTTTCATAGCATTAGGGTTTGTGTAATGTGCCCAATTCACGGCCTATATAAGGAGCCTCAACTTGTGAGTATCACTTTGTTCCAAATTTCTCTTAGCTCTTTGTAATCCCTTTTTAAGTTTAATAAAATTTGGTTTAATTTTTCTGAAAATTCTATCTCCTTTTTGTTATTTAAAAGTTTGGTATTAGGCTAAGAGTAATCCGAGTTCCATATTTGAATGGTTTGACCTTGTGTTGTGAAGTTTGCAAAGGTTTCATAAAAGATTTTTGAGAAAAAGTATAAAAATCCATTTTATATTATTTGTGGTTAACTTTGTTCATCTTAGCAGGTACAAGGAAGCTAGTGGTTGTTCTGCTACCACTTAAGCTCAAACAATCCAAAGCATTGATGTATGTTTTGGAGGTGCACATCTCTAAACTTTGTTTACTTTTCTGAATATTTGCATGCTATGTGATTGAATCTGAGTTTTTGTTTGTGAATATGTGTTTTTATGGTTGAATCCTGTTAGTTGGGTGTTATTTGTTGTTATTGAGTTGATTTGAGCTTGGTTTGTGGATTGAATCTAACATTGCCTTTGAAAAATTGTTAAATCAGTGATTTAACGGGTGTTTGGGTTTACCGCAGTATTGAGGTTTGGGTTGACTTGAGTAGGTGTATTTGGATGTTTTGTGTTTGTTCTTGTTTTATATGTTCTTTTAGGTGTTTATCTGCAAGTTTTGAGTTCAATATCACCATAATCCATAAATTGGCCATAAAATCTGAGTTTCTTGTTGTTATTTACTGAAATTTTGGGGACACATAGATCTAAGGGTAGAATAGGGTTAACAAGCGTTAAATCTAAGTTAATACAACCTGTGTAGTAGATTTGTGGTGTTGAAATTGGATCTGTGGTCATTTAGTTCAGCAAAATAGGATTTGGGTATCATTTGTTCATCAGTAATCTGCATAAGCATTAATCTGTCTCAAATCTTTGAATGAGTGTTTGAAACAAGTTTATCTATGCTTATTTGAGTTTATTATAGCTTGTGTATGCATATGGTTCTTGGTTGGCTTATTATTGCTTAATATGCTTATTTCTTCATAACTGCTTATCTTTCATGTCTGTGTGGTATCTGGGCACTGATTGATTAAACTGTATCATTTGGCTGAGTGATTTTGTGATTTCTTGCTTGTTTATGACTCCTTACAACTCACTGGTTGTAAGGGTGCCCTTGTTATCCATTGAATCCAAGTAAATCTCTCAATAATCAAAGGTCAAATAGTGAAAGTAGTGGGAACTCCTTTCCCCTTCTACTAGCCACTATTAGTGTTATTTTTGGTTTAGCTTAATAATAAGATGTTCTAGCTTATTTAAACCTGCAACAACTTCAATTTGGTAATAGGTGTTCATTATTTGACCCATTTGTTCATTCTGGAGCTTTTGGGTTGTTGACTTTAGGGTTTGACTAGAAAACCAACTTGTTTGACTTTTACATAAGTGCTTATTGCTTATTCAGCTTATTTGGCTTAGCTTATTGTGTTTTTCTTGATTGATTTGGCTTATTTAAGTCATTTAGATTCTTTTGCAAGTTGAATCAAGTTCTGAGGTGGTCTAAAACTCTAAGTCGACTATTTTGTCATTTAGTGATTTTATACTTGGCTTATTTCTGGCTTATTGGTTAAGATTTTTCAAAATTTCTTTTCACAGATCTCTTAAGCATCCCAAAAGAAGGTTGTGTGTCAAATTAGAGCTTATGGCATTGGCTAATAGCTTAATGGGCCAAAAAGCCCATTAAGAATAAACTGTTGTACATTTAAGCTGTGATAAGCTCATATTCAGCTTTTGGGCCTTCAGAGTTTTATGTTTAGAAATATATTTTAAGCTAGACTAGTGATTTTCAGCTTATTTGGTTGAGTTTGATCTTATTGGGCCAAAAAGCCCATTTCATTTGATTGTTTTTGTTTTTAGCACATTTAGGGGCCCATTAGGGGTATTTTGGTAATTTCACTTTCATTTTCTGTTTATTTATATTAAAATAAACTGGTTTGCAAGTTTTTAGAAATTTTTATAAATTTTAGATTTTTAATATTATTTTAATATTATTTTAATATTATTTTATTATTAAATTTCATTTTTAACATTTTTGTAACTTTTACATTTTTCCTAGGTCAAATACATTAAGTTAAGATTTTTAAAACTCTTAGATTAATTTTCTCATCATTTTATTAATTTTTAGGATTATTTTAATATTTTAATAGTTTTTAATCATTTAAAAATAGTTTTCATTAGTTTAAAATTTCATAAAAATAGTTTTTAGTCTTATTAAGTCATTTTATAGGTTTACAAAGTGAAAAATCTGTATTTGGGATTTTTATTAATTATTTGGATTTTTAGGGCTTTAATTAGCATTTAAAAATTAATTTATAATTATTTAAAAGGTTTGAAAAGGTTTTGATCATTTGTAAACTCTTAGTTTACTTTTAGCTATTTTTAGTAATTTTTTGGGAATTTTTAGAATTAATTTTATTTTGTCACTTTTTATGGTTTTTCGTTTTGTCGTCGTAGTATAATTTTAACGTATCCGTCATTCTCTTTTCTCATCTTTTCTTTCTCAATATTAATGTCAAACATTTAACAAGTTATTCACACACATATACCTCCTTGGGAAACAAACTTATACCTTCGGGTCACTAACACTTGATTTTCCTAAATCATTTGTTTAATATTTACCACTTTTACGCTCTTTTTCCTAAAAGACGTAATTATACCACAATAATTTTTGGCGCCGCTACCGGGGAGGTGTGTCGTGATTAATTTGTTCATTTTTTTAATATCTAACCATAAATAGTATTTGTATTAGTAGAACTCTATTAATACCTATTATCGGTTTTTTCGTTTTTCTTGTGAAATATTATTACTATATTGTATAAGTATCACAACAAATTCAAAATATCTCCAAAAGTGTGAAAACACAACCTTAATTGGGATTTGATCTACTAATTATTGTATTCGAATCTCAAACAAAAAGAGAAAGGCAAAAATAGATAAATACTTTCGTGAAACTCAATTTTGAAAAATACGAACTATAAGGTGAATAGATAGGCAACGTGCTATAAAAGACCGTTAAAGGGAAGCTAGGTACTCAAGTGCTTCGCGCCACCTCATTCCCCCCGTTCACTTGTGAGTATTTGATATTGAAGGCTAATCGAGGGTTTTGTCGCCCAAAGTATTATTACGTATCATATATATTTGCTTGGTTTCTTTGTGATTAAACCCTCCTGAACAATTTGGTTTTCACCAAAGTTCTAAAGTCAATTGAAGACGTTCACTCCACGTGATCGTTTTCATTCTTTTGAGGCTTCTTTAATCAAGATTTTGATTCGAGGAGAGATTTGGTAGATTGTTGTCTACGAATACACACAAAATCCAAAAAAAAAAAATAAAAACAATCAAAAACACAAAAAAAATGAAAATTCACAAAACACCCAAAAGAATCTTCTTTGCTCACCTCTAGATTCTACGTCACGTTTATGCAAACTCGTAATCAAGCAAAACGAGCTCGCAAACGTCGTCAAAACCAAGGCAATTTGATTGAAGAAGAAACTCCAATTGTCGAACCTGTTGTAGAACCAATAGTCACCATGGCTAATCGTACAATGATGGAGTTGCTTCAAGCACCCACCGAGGGTTTTTGAGAAGCTATTGTGATTCCCGCCATCCTTGCTGAGAATTTCGAGATTAAGACGGGTTTAATGTCGATGTTACAAGCAAACAAGTTTCGAGGTCATGAAAAAGACAACCCGCATTATCACGTAAGAAATTTCAATCGTCTCACCGCAACAAGCAAGTTTAAGGATGTTCCACATGACGCCATTAAGATGATGTTGTTTCCATACTCGTTGGATGGACCCGCAAAAATTTGGCTCGAGAAAGAACCGCCAAATTCGATTTTGACATAAGGTGATCTCGTTTCTAAGTTTGTGAACCAATTTTTTCCACCATCTAAAACAACACATTTGAAAAATGAGATTTCAAGGTTTACATAACGTAATAATGAAAGTTTTTCAATGGCATGGGAACGATTTAAAGAAATGTTACATGAATGTCTACACCATGATTTTTTGGAATTGCATCAAATTGATACTTTTTATAATGGGCTAAACGGTCATGAACGAGATTATTTAAATGCCGCCGCGGGTGGTAATTTTTTGTGCAAAACGACCGATGAGGCTTTAAAGATTATCGAGAATAGATCTAAGGTTTATAACCCTCGTAACACACCGAGTGTTGTCAATATGGGTTCATCGTCATCGTCATCGTCCCGTAACACGAATGCCTTACATGATGAAGCAAATGAGGAAAATCGGTTTTTTGATAGATTTTCAACGCTTATGACACATTGGAAAGCACAAGATGCTTTGAATTCCGCATCGGTTAAAGCGGTTGAAAAGAGTTGTTTATCTTGTGGTGGAGCTTATGATCTTTCCGAGTGCATTACCGCCGGTGGTAACACTTCGCGTGCTTACGTAGCAACAGGAAATTTCAACCAAACCGGCCAAGGTTCCCGCCCAAATCAAGCTCCACAAAATCAAAATGCTAACAACTATTGAAACAACAATCAAAATGGTGGTTATCAAGGCAATCAACGTAACTACAACAAGGTTAATTACCAAAGTGGGAATGGGCAAGTTCAAAATCAAAACCAAAACCGTGATTTTCAAAACACTACACAAGGTTTTCCAAATGCTCACACTAAAAATCTTAATGGAGAATTTTTGGATTATGCAAAAGCAAACGATGCTAAGTTTGATAACATGCAACGTGAGATGATTAGCTTAAGATCCTAGTTGAAAAACGAGCTTAAAAACGAGCTTAAAAACGAACTTGCTAATGAATTGAAAACTCATGCTAATAAAATGGAAGGAAACGTTCAACGTCTTCAACAAAATCAACAAAAGATGGAACAAGGTCAACATGAGATTAAGCAAGAGTTGTTAAAAGCGGATTTAAGGCAATCAAAATTTGAAGATCGAATGTCAAAAATGTTTGAAGCAATCATGTGTAAACCCTCTTCCTCGGGTGGTCTTCCTAGTGATACCATTGCAAACCCGAAGGGAGAAATGAAGGTTATTACTACTCGTAGTGGTAAAACTTTCAAGGAACCAATCTCTCATCCTAGTACTTCTACGGAGAAGGAAATCGAGAAAGAGCCCGAGGTGATGGTAAAAAAGGATCATATCACAAGCCCACGAAATACCGCTCATACCACACCTACGGTTGAACCAATACCAATTATGAAACCCGAGATTCCAAGGCCGTTTCCTATGCCCCAACCCACACCACCCTTACCTTACCCTTCGAGACGAAACAAAGAGAAAATGCAAGAACGTAACAAACAACAAATCGAGCTTTTTATAAAAATGTTTCAACAAGTTCATTTTGATGTAAGTTTAGCCGACACGTTGTTATACATGCCTCGTTTCTCTTCCACTTTCAAAGGTATGATGAATGATAAGGAAAGCTCTCGAAGCTATCTAATTGTTCTTCGGTTTATCTTAATCGAATACCAAAAAAAGTTGGTGACCCCGGGAAGTTTCTCATTCCTTGTGACATACAAGATATGAAAGAATGCCTCGCCTTGGCCGATCTTGGTGCGAGCGTTAATTTGATGCCATTTTCCATTTGGAAATCGCTTTTGCTTCCGGCTCTTACTCCTTCGAACATGTCTATCGAGATGGCCGATCATTCTACGATTTTAGCATGTGGAGTAGCCGAGGATGTTTTCGTAAAAGTGGGGAAGTTCTACTATCACGTTGATTTTATAGTAGTTGACATCCCCGCGGATCCTCAAGTTCCTCTAATTTTAGGTCGTCCATTTTTAGACACCTCGAGATCGCTTATCGACGTTCATGCAAGAACTATTACTTTGAGATTCAACGAAGAGGAACTTGTTATAAACGCTACTCAAAACTCTACACCATCTCATGTTTATGCAATCGCTACCATCAATCACATTGACTTAGTCGATGTGGTTTGTGATAAGTTTTCACAAGAAGTGTTAGGTTTTTCCGATAGTTCGTCAAGTGGCAATCCCACTATTTTGGATCCGATTCTTGCTAATTCTACACCAAATCTCACTCCATTCCAAGGAGGCAGTTTTACTTCAAATGAAATCGACAATGAAGATGAGGTGATTATTGGTAATGATACTCTTATTCCACCATTTCTTCCGCCGATGGAAGTTATGAGTGTTGAACAAAAATCTTCGATCGAGGAACCACCAATCCTTGAATTGAAAGATCTTCCATCTCACCTTGAATACGCATCCTTGGAAGATGATGACAAGTTTCCGGTTATTATTGCAAAAGATCTTGCTAATGATGAAAAAACCGCACTTTGAAAGTTCTTGAAGCTCATAAAGGGGCACTTGCGTGGAAAATTTCCGACATTAAGGGTATTGATCCAAAAAATTTTACTCACAAGATTTTAATGAAGGAGGACTACAAACCCGCAATTCAAAGTCAATGAAGGGTAAACCCCAAAATTCATGATGTCATCAAAAAGGAAGTCTTAAAACTTCTTGACGCGGGAATGATTTATCCTATCTCTGATAGCCCGTGAGCGAGCCCAATCCATTGTGTCCCTAAGAAGGGAGGAATGGCCGTTGTGCCCAATGAAAACAACGAGTTAATTCCCACTCGTGTTGTGACCGGTTGGAGGGTGTGTATTGACTACCGAAATTTAAATGACGCCACTCGTAAAGACCACTTTCCCTTGCCCTTCATGGATCAAATGTTGGAGCGACTTGCGGGAAATGAATTCTATTGCTTTTTAGATGGTTTTTCCTGTTACTTTCAAATCTCTATCGACCCTCGTGATCAAGAGAAAACTACGTTTACGTGTCCTTATGGAACGTTTGCTTATCGTAGAATGCCTTTCGGACTATGCAATGCACCGGGTACATTTCAACGGTGTATAATGGCTATTTTCCATGATATGATCGAGAAGTCGATGGAAGTAATCATGGATGACTTTTGGTGTTTGGTGATTCATTCACTTCGTGTTTATCTAATCTCGAGAAAATGTTAAAACGTTGTGAAGAAACCAACCTTGTGCTTAATTGGGAAAATGTCATTTTATGTGTAAACAAGGAATCGTCTTAGGGCACAAGGTCTCGAAAGCGGGGATTGAGGTCAATAAAGCTAAGATAGACGTCATCGCCAAGTTACCTCATCCTAAAACCGTCAAGGGAGTTAGGAGTTTCCTAGGGCACGCGGGCTTTTATCGTCGTTTCATCAAAGAATTTTCGAAAATCTCTCGACCTATGACACACCTTCTCGAGAAGGATGCTCCTTTTAACTTCAATGAGGATTGTGTTAGAGCTTTCGAAACTCTTAAAAGAAAACTTACCGAAGCTCCCATTCTTGTTGCTCCTAATTGGGAACTACCCTTTGAAATCATATACGATGCGAGTGATTATGCAATAGGGGCCGTCTTAGGGCAACGTTATGAAAAGCACTTCCGTCCTATCCATTATGCTACAAAACGATGACCGAGGCTCAACTTAAGTACACCACAACGGAAAAGGAATTCCTTACCGTGGTCTATGCTTTTGAGAAATTCTGACCTTATCTCGTCTTGACTAAAAGCATCATGTATACGGACTATTCGGCTATCAAGTACCTCTTAGCTAAGCAAGATGCTAATCCGAGATTGCTTCGTTGGATGCTCCTCCTCCAAGAATTTTATGTCACCGTGCTTGACAAAAAAGGAGCCGAGAATCTAGCGGCCGATCATCTCTCTCGTCTAGAAGATCCTCACAAAGATGTTTTCGAGAACTAGGAAATTACCGAAACATTTCCTGTCAAGACTCTCGGTGTAGTGAATTCTAAAGACAACACCCCATGGGTTGCCACCATTGCAAATTACCATGCGGGGAACTTCATAATCAAGGGTATGACGACACAACAAAAGAGAAAATTCTTTCGTGACTTCATGTTCTATTTTTGGGACGACCCTTATCTCTTTCGGGTTTATACGGATCAACTCGTTCGACGTTGTGTATTTGGTACCGAAGCTTCTAACATCCTTAGAGCTTGTCACGAGGGACCCACGGGTGGTCACCATGGTGCTAATCTCACAGCTAAGAAAGTGTTCGATGCCGGCTTCTTTTGGCCTACGATCTATCGTGATGCACACGCACTTGTGAAGTCGTGTGATTCTTGCCTACGCCAAGGAAAATTGTCGCAAAAGGATGAAACGCCGCAAAACATAATTCAAGTGTGTGAGATTTTCGACATTTGGGGCATTGACTTTATGGGGCCGTTCCCATCGTCTCATGGAAACAAGTATATCCTCGTCGCCGTCGACTACCTTTCTAAGTGGGTGGAAGCTAAGGCTTTACCTACTAATTATGTCGTGTGGTACTGAAGTTTTTGAAGCAACTATTCTCTCGGTTTGGAACCCCTCGTGCTATTATTAGCGATCATGGAACCCATTTTTGTAATGACCAATTCGAAAAGGTTCTAAAGAAATATGGAGTTACACATCGTCTTTCTACGGCTTATCACCCGCAAACGTGTGGGCAAGTCGAGGTTTCAAACCGAGCATTGAAGAGAATTTTGGAAAGGTCGATTGGAGAAAACCGTGCTTCAAGGTCTGACAAACTCGATGACGCTTTATGGGCCTTTCGGACCGCTTATAAGACACCTATCGGTTGTACTCCTTATAAGTTGGTTTATGGAAAGAATTGTCATTTGCCTATTGAATTGGAGCATAAGGCATATTGGGCCCTAAATCATGAAAATTATGACTTGAAGACCGCGGGAGATCACCGGAAAATACAACTTAATGAATTGGATGAATTAAGAGATAATGCTTATGAAAATTCATTGATTTTTAAGGAAAAGACTAAAAAGTTTCATGATTTAAAGATTAAAAACCGGGTTTTTAACATTGGTGATCAAGTGTTATTTTATAACTCTCGATTGAAGATATTTTCCGGGAAACTGAAATCTCGTTGGTCGGGTCCGTTCACCATAACACAAGTGTTTTCTTATGGGACCATCGAGCTTGCTCAAAATGATGGTCCTAATTTCAAGGTGAATGGACATAGGCTTAAGCACTACTTCGGTGGGGAAGTCCCTTCGTTGGACGACCTCGACCAAGTCACCTTCCCCAATGATAATTAGCATTGAGGGGATCGAGTCGAGCTCATGACTTGGTAATCAAACGAGGTGCCTCGTGGGGGAGATCCCATGCTTATCCACATATTATCGCTTTCTAATGTAGTTAATGAGAGAGGATTTGTGCCCTTCCAACTCGTTGTCTCGTGGTTGTTTGTGAATGTGTTATCTAGATCATCATCATCGCCACGATTGAAGACTCTCGTGTTCGTTTACGTGAGCCTCGATCGTTTGCTTGAAGAGTTTTTCACGAATCCATGACATATCCTTTATTGTTCTAACAATTATCTTTTAGCATAATTCATAAACGGCTGTAGATATATTGTTGATCACCCTTTCCATGCTAGATCCTAAGCACTTGACTCTTCGTCTCTAGTATGGGGGTGCTTCACATTTAGACTCGAAACATTGAGGACAATGTTTAATTTTAGTATGGGGGGGGGGGGGGTAAATAGATACTTGCCTTGCTACGGCCTCACGTTTTCCAACTTTCAACGTTTTGTTTTGTTGCTAATAAGGCTAAAAATGGCCAATTTAAAAATTTTCTTAGTTTCCATAAGTGTTTTTAAGACACGAATGTATATTTTCCGATGGGTAGAATAAGAGTTAATTTTTGACTTGATGGGCATTTGGAGCCCTTTACATTCCTTAACCCGCTTGAATCAAGTTTCGCTAGAATTTTATATAGGGAACTTTAAAACGCGAAAGTCTTAGCTCATACGGGTTAAGAACAAGAACTTTTCGCAAGTTCCTATAATTGATCCTAGAAAGTCACTTATCAAGGAAACTTTAAAATGCATTCTCTAAACTTGAAAAAGTCCAAGAAAGTGCAAGATCCTATAGGTGACTTGAAAACCCAAAACTTCGATTTGATATAGTCTTAATGAAAGCTAATCCAAAGTTGGCTTAATTTTGACTTGCATGGCTAAGTTTTCACGAGTCTCTTTAATTAGAGGTCTTTAAATAGTGAAGAACGAGAAGTGATAGAGTTAGACAAGTGATCATGCTAAACGTAGAACATGAAAATGTTATTTCAAAAACTCATATGTTTTTAATTGTGGCTTTTTCTCCCATAAGATCAATGCATTAGGAATAAATTAATTTCAATAAGTAAGGTCGTACGATTTGAAAGGTTACTTAGCTTCTAGCACAAGATCGTTTAAAAGTTGTTCGGGGTTGAATAGAGTTCATAGCCAAGGCATAACTTATTGAAGCAGGACGGGAAGATTGGTGAAGATCCAAAAAGGCCCTAACAAGGCATGGGGAGCTCTATTTTGTTGCTAAAGATCCAAGATGATGTGAAGTATCATTATTCCAAAATCAATATGAAGGATCGAGACACACGACGAAAAGCAATTACTCCCCTAAAGATCATGGAGAAAGTCTATCCAAAAAGACCCTTACAAGGTATGAGGATAAATATATCCAAGTCCTAAAAGGAGACGGATCGTTGTAAATCAAAATCTAAAATAAAGATTGAAGAAAAATGATGAAGTCGTGGTCCAAGTATGAAGAATCTCTCAAAAACGTCAAGTGAAGAAATTCCAAAATATGAAGAGAAGACCATAATTTCAAGAACGTCTTCCGAAGATTTGAAGTATGAAGTACATACCAAATATCGGTCCGAGAAAGGTCTCAAATCGTGAAATGAGTTATGCCAAGATATGAACTTAAGGAGATACACGAGAAGCCATTTTAAAAGATTTTGTCCTTTAGCTAACTATCGATTAAATCGTGATACTTTATTTTCGGACTAATAAATACTCAAATAAGTGAATATGAAATACTTGTGATCCATGACAAATAGTTAAAAATTCTAGAAACCTTTTCCTTTCTTTATAACTAGGATTGCGGGGAGAAAAAGTATTACACAATTTGGACGTATGAGTAGTGTTAGCATTGTGACTTGTACCAACAGTGATCTCGTTTTTACACTTAGCATGGAATGTATGACAATCAAGGATGACGAACTTTACTCTATGAGACATTCACTTGTTTCTATTCATTGACCCTAAAAGTCACACACGTGATGAAAATCATACATTATGTCTTTACACATCTTCGTAGTATTTTTGCAAGTTTTACTTTTCAATAAAGGTTAATAAAATTGAATTTTGGAGATGCTTAGATACTTTATTCTAGCATTGCGTGAGGGCACGACAATGGTTTAGTATGGGGGAGTGATGAGATGACATTTATACATGATCTCATCGTTCTTTTCGGGCTTTAAATGCATAAAATGTCATCAAAATACCATATATATGCTTGTGTTTGTTTACTTGTGTATTTTAGGTATGGATATCGTGAAAAAGACAAAAGATCACAAGAAACAAGGAAAAACGAACACGAGAAACGAAGCCGCACAATGAACCGGTCCCTAGTTATGGATTTCTCAAAGAATAACCCTTGAAGACTTGAAGATGTACAAGAATGATCTCTCATTTATGAAGAATTTACACTTAATACCCTTGTATATTCATAATTACAAGTTTGGTCCCTTAAGTTTGTCAAAATGACAAAAGGGTCCTTCATCTTTGAAGATTTGGCAAGTTTAGTCCCTCAACAAATCTAAATTGTCAACAATGGTCCCTCATGAAGTCAGACTTAAAATAAAAACCATTGAAGATCAAGAATATTACATATTTAGTCCTTTTAAAATGGATAAAATATCAAAAGGACTGATATTGTAATTATGCCAAAGTTATAAAAGCCCTAAATCCCTTTCTACAAAGTATTTGTGGCCAATGTCTAAAATCAGAAACTTTATTAACAAAGGATTCGGATTTATAAGGCTGAAAAACTTCCTATACAACTTTTCCCAAAAACAAAGGACCAAAACTGCCAATACCCAAAGTTTAAACTCCTAAATAAGCGGGACACTTAGTGTAGCGATTTTACCACGCCAAGAACAACTTTTTACCCAGGTTCAAATTTGATGAAAACAAAAGGGAAAGTTAAATTAGCTAAACTCACGTGTGATTCACCACACCTCAAACACATCCCACACCAAAAACCCCAAACTCCACTACTAGAAAGA
This sequence comes from Glebionis coronaria, assembly GCA_025667525.1. Classification (NCBI taxonomy): domain Eukaryota; kingdom Viridiplantae; phylum Streptophyta; class Magnoliopsida; order Asterales; family Asteraceae; genus Glebionis; species Glebionis coronaria. The sequence continues at coordinate 455,130,184 of CM046881.1, read as the reverse complement.
CTCCACAAGAGCCAACCACATGGCGACACTTGGCAAGGATCTCTGACATGGCAAAATCAAGGGCATATATGCATTCCTTGGTCACCAAGAAGTAAATAAACGCCCAAGATTTCTCCTCACAGCCCAGCAACACCCAAATGCATTCTGGAAGCTTCATAGGGTCATTTTAGGGATTTTCATAGCATTAGGGTTTGTGTAATGTGTCCAATTCGCGGCCTATATAAGGAGCCTCAACTTGTGAGTAGTCCTTTGTTCCAGATTTCTCTTAGCTCTTTGTAATCCCTTTTTAACACAAGATGAAACCCTATATACGTTCTTTTAGGTGTTTATCTGCAAGTTTTGAGTTCAATATCACCATAATCCATAAATTGGCCATAAAATATGAGTTTCTTGTTGTTATTTACTGAAATTTTGGGGACACATAGATCTAAGGGTAGACTAGGGTTAACAAGCATTAAATCTAAGTTAATACAACCTGTGTAGTAGATTTGTGGTGTTGAAATTGGATCTGTGGTCATTTAGTTCAACAAAATAGGATTTGGGTACCATTTGTTCATCAGTAATCTGCATAAGCATTAATCTGTCTTAAATCTTTGAATCAGTGTATGAAACAAGTTTATCTATGCTTATTTGAGTTTATTATAGCTTTTGTATTCATATGGTTCAATTTGGTTGGCTTATTATTGCTTAATCTACTTATTTTTTCATAACTGCTTATCTTTCATGTTGATCCCAAACTTAGATCGATTTAGCTTGTGTAAACGAGATTAAATCAAGTTAAACACGTAGAGAAACTTTGTTGTATATGTAACAATCCAAGTATTATGCGGAATTAGTACTTAAACAAGAACACACAAACAAGATAAACCAAACTTTCACTTTGATTTATAAATCGAACTTGCGTACAATGAAAGTGTGAAAACGTATATTAAACTAAAACCTAAAGGCCTCCTTTTATAGATTAAGAAACCTTGTACAAGAGTCTACGTATCAACTATTCTTGGTAAAGATAAACATAGAGAATACATTGTCGAACATATCTTTACTAGAAACATACTAGAAACATACTAGAAACATAAAACGTGTAGACTAAGTCTTCTATCAGTGCTTGACTTCTTCTTATCAATGCTTGACTTCTTTCTGTCAACGCTTGTTCTGTCAACGCTTGATTTCTTCCTATCAACGTCCAGATTTCTCTTGTCAGCGTCCAAGTATATTGGCTACATTTTATTCCCAACAATCCTCCCCTAAACTTGATATCTACTCTAGTAATCAAGTTTCTGAATAAAAACTAAGAACTAGGAGGATTCTTACAAATCTTATCAAATTGGAAATAAATATATCTAATCAAATCTTTGGCCACGTCACTTGAGTAGTCTATCTCCAGCTGTGTTGTCTTCATCTTCTCCAAAACTTCTTTGGACATAGGATACTCAGCATCCACAAGAAGATACTCAGAAAACTTTGTAGAGCTCAAATGATGCACACCAGCTGCTGAATATAGACGCCATTGAAGTCCATTGATATCCTCATCAAGATCCTTCCGAACAGGATCTTCTTCATCTGGTCCACACATCCTTCTGAATGTTGACCAAATCTTTATTCCATTGACTGAAGTAGGTGCTTCAGTCTCATACTTGGCCCGCAGTAACCTCCAAAGGTCTGCCAAGTCTTCCCTATCCAAGCTTGCAAACAAAGACATAAGAGTAGTAAAAGTATGTACCTCTTTCCCATATCTGCCAATCATCCAGAACCCACTTGCATCTTCTTCATAACTAACTATAGGGTTTCTGGAATCATGAGGTAATACTTCCACCATATGTGAAACTTCCAAGGATGATATCTTAATGCTCCTTCTAAGAATAAGTAGGTACCCCTTTTACAAAATAAGGAGCCAAATATATAGGAGAGATAGGCACATGTGATTGGTCAAAAATTAGGCAGTTATTTTCAAAATATAATGGTGAAAATATTGAAAAGAAAATAACTTATCTTGTTCATTAATTACAAGTTACCAACCCCAAAATTACGGCCCCAATTTTCGTTAAAAATAACAACTGGGTAGGACCCAATGAGTGTCAACGGTAAAAAATAACCTATCAACGCCCAACGGCTATATTCTTGTCAACGTTTGCAAAAGCCATGTCTAAATTGGTTCCAACAACGTTTGGAAATAAATCAGTCAACGTCCAAAAATAAAAATAATAAAAATGAAAAAGGACCTTAACAAAGTGATTTATCCTAGTGAAGATAACCTATAAACTGAAAATTACTATAGGGTGGCAAGCACTGTCCAATCATGCACACTTGCTTAAACAAGATAGACATAACAGCCCTCTAGTGTCCCTTGCTAACCAAAGTTCTTAACAGTGAAGTTATCTCATAAAATCCTTTGTAACTTCCCAGGTAAGCCCAATAAAAATCATACCCAAGTATCCCAACATACCACATCCAATTCTAGGCCAAAAAGTCTTGGCAGCGTGCATAGTATATCAACTATGCATGCTACAGTGCCTCATGAGTTAGTAAACTAATTCATACTCACCAGTGGACACAATATAGAATTATGATAAGAGTATTATATGAATACCCAAAAATTCCTAAAAGGTTCCTAAACCTCCCCTTAAACTATGATACATAAGTTGCCAAATAATATGCATGTAATAAAAATTTATGTCAAGATAGGAATATAAATATTCCAACCATCATCCATAAACTGAAACATGCTTCAATAATGCTCCAAGAATCCAAAAGCAACTCTGTATCCAATTGTACAATGCTAACAACGCCTGCATAATTAGATCAAAAACCACAAAACTAACATGTTGCTGACAACATCAATTTAACACTTGTCAGCGTTAAAATAACCTTTGGCAGCGTTAGACAAATAAAGTGGAAAATCTAATTATGTATAAAGACCAATAACAAATGCATATCCTGTACATACTGTTACAATAAGTTCCCAAAACACATATTAAGTAAGATTGATCATTCCAATACTTGTTACCAAGTATTGAAATCTTCCAGTATTAAAAAGTTTAGTTAATAAATCAGACACATTTTCTTCTGTGTCAACCCTATCTGGTTGTATTAAACCTTTTTCAAAACAATCTCTTATAAAATGATGTCTAATTTCTATGTGTTTTGTCTTATAAAATGATGTCTAATTGGAGATTCCATTTCTTCAACAAATAGATTATATTCGTTTTTCTTCATTCATAATCTACAGTTAGAGTCTACATGGTTCGTGATTCATTTACATGCACCATTCAAGGGGAAGCGTTTATTAGTTGTTTATCTTTAGAAGACCCCTATTGGATGAGACAAAAAGGGGAAGAAGATTCAAAGATCAAGGTATGCAACTTATTATTATGTGGTGATATGTCTTTACAAGAAATCTTACTTTAAGGGGAAGCTTGTTTTATTCGTGAAAGATCAAGATTTGAAGATTGGTTTTGTCATCATCAAATAGGGGAAGATTGTTGGGAATTAATATGATGAGACAAATCAAGAATAATGAAACAAGAATGACTTATATGCAATTATCAATATTTACAAGAATATGGAGCCCTTTCATACAACAAGGAGGACTTATTAGCAAAAGATGGAGGGACTTCTAGTGTAATTAGATTTCTTGTAAAGAGGGTTATGTGTAGTATATAAACACACACCCTGCATAGGTTTTATTCATTCAATTATTCACAATGTAGTCATAAAGCAAAAGTCGTGTGTTCTAGGCGTGTGTGTTCATTGTAAACACGTCTAGGTTAGTTGGTTTGAAGTTAACGTTTAATGAGAAGTAAACGTTGGAAAAGTAAACACCTTGTTTATGTGTCTGTTCACTTCCGCTATGTTTATCATATGAATGAGATGCATATCCTAGTAAGCTTTATCGATCCGTGAATAATGGTTTCCACATTTCATGTCTGTGTGGTATCTGGGCACTGATTGATTAAATTGTATCATTTGGCTGAGTGATTTTGTGATTTCTTGCTTGTTTATGACTCCTTACAACTCACTGGTTGTAAGGGTGCCCTTGTTATCCTTTGAATCCAAGTAAATCTCTCAATAATCAAAGGTCAGATAGTCAAAGCAGTAGAAACTCCTTTCCCCTACTGCTAGCCACTGTTAGTGTTATTTTTGGTTCAGCTTAATAATAAGTTGTTCTAGCTTATTTAAACCTGCAACAACTTCAATTTGGTAATAGGTGTTCATCATTTGACCCATTTGTTCATCCTGGAGCTTTTGTGTTGTTGAGTTTAGGGTTTGACTAGAAAACCAACTTGTTTGACTTTTACATAAGTGCTTATTTTCTTATTCAGCTTATTTGGCTTAGCTTATTGGGTTTTTCTTGATTGATTTGGCTTATTTAAGTCATTTAGAGTCTTTTGCAAGTTGAATCAAGTTCTGAGGTGGTCTAAAACTCTAAGTCGACTATTTTGTCACTTTTTTTACGGTTTTTCGTTTTGTCGTCGTAGTATAATTTTAACGTATCCGTCATTCTCTTTTCTCAATATTAATCTCAAACATTTAACAAGTTATTCACACACATATACCTCCTTGGGAAACAAACTTATACCTTTGGGTCATTAACACTTGATTTTCCTAAACCATTTGTTTAATACTTACCACTTTTACGCTCTTTTTCCTAAAAGACGTAATTATACCACAATCAGATTACAACAAAAATATATTGTATATATCGTTTTCCATCGTTTTTACGTACATGTTATATTTTTTTTTAAAAATCAAATAAAAACAAAAATATTTTTCTCTATATTATATGTAAATAAGTATACGTAGATACGAACAACCAATACATCTACTTCCATAAGTATTGCCGAGGAAATACACCATATTTGGGAGCATTCCAGTCCTAAGTACGTGTATCGATCAAATTTAATTAAGGCACAATAGATAAATACTGCGATCCACTTGAACTTGAGAAAGAGGCCACCGTGTGGGGGGTATAAGGCGAGTGTATTTCACATTCTAAAGAATCAGGCTCTTAAGTGTTACGCGCCACCTCGTTTCTTCGCTTCCTTGTGGGTCTTTCAAAGGTGATAGTAGTGCGTGGTGTGCCACCGAATTATTATTACATATCTATATATTTTCTTGTGGATATTAATTATTGCACCTCGAGAGAGATAATCTCTTCTCTCTCAAAAGTCGACCGAGAGCTCCTCTTTTACTCCTCGAGTTTACTTACACGTGTACTCGCACACGTGTAACCATACCATATTTGGTGTATTACTTCCTTCCCCGAGGAAGTGTTAAAACGTCATTCACTTGTATATACATTCGACCATATTGCCACACATGGATAATCGTCCTAGTTTGGAGATATTACAAGACGAGCATTATCGAGCTGTGTATGGGCCTTGTGCGAATTGTGGAGGACCGCATGGTAAAAATGATTGTGATCTACACGCGAGCGATTATGATCAAGGGTTTCATGAAAACTTTCAAAATCAAGAATTTTTAAATCAAGACGATTTTCAAAATGAAGGAAATTTTCAAAGTCATAATCAAACAACCTTTCAAAATCAAGGCATTTATCAATACTATAGTCAAGACGCTTTTAACCTTATAATGCAAGCACTTGAGCAAATGAAAGGGACAACTGATCCGAACATCTTAAGCATGCGAACACACGTCTTGCAACACATTAGACCTGACGATGCTTTACCTGATGATGAGCCTTCTTTGAGAGTAGACGTTGAGGATGATACACTTAGTGATGTTCCTATTGTAGACCCTTCCATCTCTCCACCGACTATACTTGAGCCATACACACCTTTTGAGCTTGATACCATGATTGATGATTCTTGTGATGAACCCTTTGATGATCCTTATGATAGTGATGAGTCCTTTACGTCTGATGATGATGAATCCATGTCTTCTATGACTCCTTCACCTATTACTCCAAGTGATTTTGTGATGCATTCAAACCCTCTTTTTGAGACATGTTTTGATAACCTAAGTTTTGATGAGTATGAAGAACCTAATAATGAGTCTATAGAAGAAGAACCCTTGATTGATCATTTTTCACCGGGTTTTGAGGATACACCTATTGATTTTCATGATCATATCATCCCTCAGAGCGATTCTCTCATTGATATACCTACTTTTGAACCTTCTAGTCCCACCTTTTCACCCATGGAGTTGATTATTGATGAAGATCTTATCCCCTTAGAGATTGATAACATTTCACTCAAGGAGAATTTAGAACCAAAAACCGTTGATATGGACTCATTTATGAAGATTAATGCCACCATATAGACTACCCTTGCACATTTTAATATAGAGGTCAATAATAGTGTTTCTAATTTGGAAGAGGAGATTCGTCTTATTACAACATTGCTTTTTGGGAACATAAAGCCTACACCTCCACCACAAGACACTATTACTCTTGATCCTCCTTTCACTATGCCTTTTATGGAAGATTCCCCACTTTTTGATGATGATGAGGAGCACCACATGGATATACTTGTTAAGAATGTTTTGATTCCTACACCTTCCTTGTCTCATTATGCTTTGATATCTAAGGGGGAATCTTATATGGTCGATACGTGTGGGTTTGCTATATACGGATCCCGTGGTCTAGTAGGGTGGAATATGGTAGTGGTAGCCATGGATGAAGTAGAGAAGGTTGTGTGTGTAAAAGAAAGAAAAAAGTTTATAAAAGTGAAACTGGAAAAACAAACAACAACCCCCTCCTTGGAAGCCTTGTAGGGGTATATATAGTCACATGACACCTAAACTATACATCGTTACCTAGTCTAGTCTATGCGTGTGTGACTATGATAACTAATGGGAATTCTTAAATGTCGCCACATAAAGTGAATTTCCAACAGTCTTCCCCCATGGGACGACGTGTAGAATTCCTTACAATATTCTTCCAAACAAGTACATAATGATTAAGAACAAAAGCTTCCATGAAGCGTCCAATGCTGATGAAGTCTTCTGAGGCTTTTGACTTCAAGTCTTCACTTCAAAACGACTCATCTTTATAGTAACTTGTAGTATAAGTACTGTAACAGCACGAGCTAAGTAATCCATATACTTCTGGTTAAGGAGAAGCTTCTGAATTAACTTCCCCGTAATTCATGCCACATAAACTTGATGTAGAAGCTTTTAATAGCTTCCCCCTAAACCAACAATCCTCATAAGCAACTTCAAAGCTTTCAATAAAGCCTAGAATGATTAAGCGCACAACGGAATTTAACAAGCAAACCCCATCATATGAAATGATAATTTTGCTATGAGTGATTGAAAGTTTGGGGCACACCAAGTGGATCAACAACTTCTCTTCTCACGCTTGAATAATTCTTCTGAATTTTTCTTCCCCTTGAGAGTTCAAGTTATGCATACTAGAAAGAATCAATACATTTCTTCCCCCACGTAGTTGAAGAAAGTAAAACAATCCCAAGTATGAAGCTCAATTACTGAAGTAAACACTTTATCCTATTCATGAAGTTGACATCGTAACACCAGAGTCAATTAAGTCCCAGAAATGCACATATCTTCTTCCGGAGATGCACCAGAGTCAATTAAGTCCCGGAAGTGCATATCTCTCCATATAGGATAATGATGATGAATAATTGCAAAATCAAAACAATTAAACATCGAACAATAGTGTACCGTTTAGAGACTGATAACGCCATGAGTTAAAACACTGATTTTCTCTACGGTTATGACAAATGTCTTCCCGGAATGTCTTCAAATCAAAAGAAGGTATGAAGTTCATAACGTGTACTCGTTGTGCGTTTAATATGTCTTCTTCTTCCCCCTTGATGGTTTCGAAACTCGGAACCATCAATAAATCGTACGCACATGTACCTGAAATCTCGCGAGAATAATAAATAAGCTGAATTATATATTTGGCGAGAATCAGTTGTTGATCGAAATTCTCTACTCATAAACTCTCCATGGTTATCTTTACCAACCCCCTTGAAGGCAATTTGAAGTGACCACTGATGGAATGGATCAGATATACCAAACATGAAACTGAATAAGAATCCCTCGACCTTGTGACTTATGCTTGCACTATTGTTGATTGAGAACGGTGGAGAAATCTCTAAGTACCCAATAGATTACTAAAGAAGTATATAAGCACAACACCTCTTGAAATTATCCACATCGACTATGCGCGTGATACGGAGTACAATAATGTAGCTCATTAAAGTGATAGTTATCCGGGTCATCAACCAACCACCCCTAACCCGGAAACTAGATAATCAAGTCTTCATCGTATATTACGCACTTGCAAGTTATCTTCAAAGATAAAATAAGTTCACGCCTTCGATAAATCTGTCTTCAAATTCAAATAATACTACCCGATTAAATCCGTAGCCACAATAATTCAAATTTTGCAATTTTCTTTTTCGGTCTCGTCAAAAAAATTTGTCACTTTGTCTCGTCACTTCATCTCATCACTTTGTCTCATCACTATGTCACGATTATACCCCGACCATATAACCTATGGCAAAACATTACTAGTAAAATTACTAATGAATCGAAGTGAAATTAGTAACCTTACTAATAACAATTGGCCAAAACAAAACATATGTAACATATCATGATATTATGTTGGTAGAAAAAATCAAAACGTCCCATGCTTTGTCTAGACACTCGTGGCGCCCAAATACCAAGATAGAAATTGCAACATTTTAGGCCCTCTACTCACGTTATATCAATTCATAACCAATTTTAGCACCCCTTAAACATTTGGCCCACTTGAGTAGTAAACCAAGGAGTATTTTCAGCGCATCAGCCCCATGGATAAAAACCATCATACTCGATCCAAAAATAGCGATAAGGAATATATGAATCAGATTAACCCTAATCTTCTCACACACAATCCCTAATCACACTTCTCAACAGCCGCTTCTTACATCTATTTCCTTCACAGCCACCAAACTCACAATCCTCTCAACCTCGAAATCTCCGTCTCATCTCATCTGCCAACATCCCAAACCCGATCATATCAATTCGTATCTCAACTGATTTGATAGTTGCTCATCTCAAATCACATATCTCATCTTATCAATACTCATCGTGTCTCTCCAAAGAAACAAAAACATAACACCAAAAAAAATTAATCAGCTCTTATAAATCCCACCTTATGACTACCCAATCGAGTCACAAATCAATCACGAATCACAAATCCCACTTGATACGAACCATAGAATATGAGTGACTTCAAGATCTATAATTGGTCTCCGGTAAGGTGTAATATTCGGTTGCATGTCAGTTTGTTTTCGTATATTAATGACAGATCTATGATGTTTCTTATTCAGACCTATAAATCATTAAAAGATTTATAATGTAGGTTGAATATTTCTGAGATCATTATTGAGTAGTTGTTTGAGTCTAGAAAATGGAGAACATATCTAGGTGACGATGGGATGTAGATAGAGTCGGTGTTTGATGATATGAGACGTAGACTGATGACGGTTGATGTAGGTCTTGGAATGTTTTTAATACAACATGGTCTTAAGTATTTTGTTAAACTGGTCAAAGTCTTGTCGCAATGTTTTCCATAAACCGCATCGCAATAATTTTTAACAATCATCGCAATGTTTTTTTTTAAAAGTCATCGCAATATTTTCTTTAAAGCTATCGCAATGAATAAATCCATCCGAATGTATTCATCGCAATATTGTGACTGTCTCTATCGCAATACACAAAATCATATGCATCGCAATGTTTAGTACAAACCTGTCGCAATATTTTGAGGTCTTCAAAGAATACATCGCAATGTCAAATCTTACCAACATCATCGCAATGTCAAATCTTATCCATATTTTCCTTTTTCCGGATTTTTAGGATATGTGTTTTCTAGATCTTATCTATCTTCATAAAAATAATAAAGAAACCCAAAAACAATGGAAATACCATATCTGATCTAACTTTGACCATGAAAGAAAATGAAACTGAGAGAACTGATAAATCCACGTGACTAAAAATGTATCCAGAGACAAAAAAGAATGATGAAAATAGTAATGAGACAAAAAAACAGTGACAAATTTATGGACAACAATCAAACCACCGTGACAAAAATATATCAGATTTAGACCAAAAAAATTTAGACCACCAAAATAAACAATAAAAAACACTAACGATCCAAGGATTGAACCGAAGCTCTGATGCCAATTGATACTCAGATCGGACAAAGTAAAGCTCTATTACTCCATTTTCCACTTGCTCCTTGATAAAGTGGCAGTGAATGTCAATATGCCTCGACCGGGAGAATTGAACATTGTTGCAGCATAAGGCAATTGCACTCTTGTTGTCACAGTACATCGGAATTTTGTTGAAACCTAGAACATAGTCGGTTAATTGTGATCTCATCCAAAGATTTTGAGCACAACAACCGGACATAGCTATGTATTCTGCTTCCGTACTTGAAATTGCAGCGCTTTTCTGCCTTTTCAATGCCCAACTGATTAGTCGATCTCCTAGTAGTTGTAAAGTTCCACTCGTGCTACGCCTTGTATCTTGACAACCCGCGTGATCCGCATCTGCATATGCCATAAGTGCAATCGAATAGTCCTTCGAATACCAAAGTCCCCGATTAATGGTTCCTTTAAGATACCGAAAGATCCGTTTAACAGTAGCTAAGTGTAACTCAGTAGGCCGAGTTTGATACCGAGCACACATACATATAGCAAATTGAAGATCAGGTCGACTAGCTGTGATATACAAAAGGGTACCGATAATTCCACAAAAAAGTGTCGGATCAACGACAACTCCATGTGGATCTGCATCAAGTTTAGTTCGTTCCACCATTGGAGTATCCACGAGGTCGCAAGATTCCATCTTATATTTCTTAAGTGATTCAAGGGCATACTTGGATTGATTGATAAAGATGCCTCTAGGACTCTGAGATATCTGAAGACCTAAGAAGAATGATACCGTTCCCATCATTGACATCTTAAACTTGGAAGACATGAGTGTCCCAAACTCATCGGATAAGGTTCGGGTCGAGGCTGCAAATATAATATCATCAACATGTATTTGTACCATAATCATATCTTTACCTCGTTTCTGAACGAACAGCGTGGGATCCACCTTGCCTTTAGCGAAGCCTTGCGTAATGAGAAATTGTGACAATAGATCATACCATGCGCGTGGAGCTTGCTTCTACCCATAAAGAGCCTTCTTAAGCTTGTACACATGATTAGGATATTTAGGATTCACAAAACCATCCGGCTGTTGAACATAGACCTCTTCCTTGATTTCACCATTAAGAAATGCCGTCTTCACATCCATCTGATAGACGATCATATTCATGTGGGTTGCATAAGCAAGGAATAGTCTAATAGCTTCCAAACGGGAAACAGGTGAAAAAGATTCCATAAAGTCGATGCCTAATAATTGCTTGTATCCACGAGCTACTAGTCGAGCTTTGTTCTTCAATATTCCACCTAACTCGTCGAGTTTCACCTTGTAAACCCATTTCAAAGTGGGTAACTGCACTTGATCCGGGCATGGGACAAGTTCCCATACTTCAAGACGTATAAATTCATTAAGTTCTTCTTGCATAGCTTCTATCCAACAGGATTGAGTAAAAGCTTCTTGCCATGTATTAGGTTCAACTTCAGTGAGAAAAGCATCAAAATGACAAAACATTGCATTTTCTTGTAACTGACTTCGTGTGGATACTGAACGATTAGGGTCACCAATAATAGAATCTATAGGATGATCCTTTGTCCACTTGCTATCATGTTCACGAATCCGTGGATTGGAGTAGACCGTAGTAGGAGCTTCCTCTGAGGTGGACGACCCGGCTTGATTATGGTCGGGAATTGGTACACCAAAGAATGGAAGTTCAAGCATTTGAGCAAATTCCAAATCGTGATCATCATCATCCTCTTCATCATCAATAGGTGTGACATGGGTAGTTGATTCGGGTGTTGGTTGAGAATTACTAGTTGAAGGTATATCTTGACCAATTGTAGGTGCAGACGTATCTGATTGTGCTTCGGTTGCTGGAGCTACAACTTCGGTAACCGGAGCTATTACCTCAGGTTATGGAGCAACAATACTTGGAGGAGTAAAGAATTCATCAAAGAACGGTTGAAACAACATATCCCATTCAGTCCTAGAAGGTGGTGTAAATGATGATGAAGTAGGGTTGTTTGGGACAAGACCAGAGCTAATGTTACTGGGTCCCATTTCATGAAGTGCGGGTTCAGAGCTGCTTTGCTCAGAAGCCATTGTTGTAAGCTCATCAAAATCAACATTCATAGTTTCGAGGATCTTTCGAGAATCACGGTCGTAGATTCGGTATGCCTTCTTTGTGGGTGCATAACCAATGAAGATACCAATATCAGCCTTGGGTTGAAGTTTTCCCAAATTGTCACCATCATTATTTGGATAGCAAAGAGAGCCAAATACATGAAGATATGATAAATCTGGTACTTTTCCATGTAGAAGCTCATAAGGTGTTTTACCATGGCGTTTACGAATTAGTGACCGGTTTTGGGTGAAAACTGCTGTAGATACTGCTTCTGCCCATAAAAACAATGGAGCCTTTGCGTAAATTAACATCGTTCGAGCAACTTCCATAAGTGTGCGATTTCACCTTTCAACGACACCGTTTTGTTGTGGAGTGCGAGCAACGAATGTTTCATGAGAAATGCCAACTTCTTCATATTAATCACGCAAAATTTGATTCACAAATTCAGTTCCATTATTTGTACGAATGCGTCAGACATTAGTGTTGAAACACACTTGAATCATCTTGAGAAATCCGATGATGAGTTTAGGTGCCTCATTTTTTGTTGTAAGAGATTTCACCCATGTAAACCGAGAGTAATCATCGACAATGACGAGGATGTACTTTTTACCACTAAGACTTTCAACACGCATTGGCCCACAAAGATCCATATGCAACAAATAAAGTTTCTCTTGGTTGGTGTCTTTAGTCTTGGGTTTGTATGATTTCTTAGTGCTTTTCCCCATTGTACACGCGGAACACAAATGGTCCTTGTGAAATGTAAGTTTAGGAAGACCACGAACTAGTTCGTTTTTCGCCAAATGATTAATAGCGTCAAAGTTAAGATGAGATAACCGTCGATGCCATAACCATGACTTAGTCTTCGATGCTTTGGAGAGAAGACATACGGGAGATGTGGCCATCATATCTTGTAGAGACAAAGTGTACAAATTATTCCCTCGAGTACCTTTCAATAAATCAACCCCTTCCAAATTACGAATGAAGCAGGTATGCTCTCAAAAAGCAACTTCTAGGTTTGCATCACAAAATTGTCCCACAGAAAATAAGTTGTGACCAAGACCTTCCACATAATACACTCTTGAAATTATAACATTCCCAATATGATATTCACCATAACCCGTTATCTTTGCAATATGATCATTTCCAAATCGAACCGTACCAAGAAACTTGCTGACGAAATTTTTGAGCTGAGAGCGATCTCCGGTCATATGTTTAGAGCAACCAGAGTCCAAATACTGGAGAACAATTTGGACCACCTGTTTTCAACAACAATAGTAGACAATGCATTGGAAACTATTGGTTCCGGAGTGTTAGCAGATACTGATATAATATTATCAGAATTGCTAACATTTGTGTGACCCTTAGATTTCATGCGTTTTCTAATGTGAGTTTTACCACTAACAGGTTTTATTGTTCCAAATTTATGAGGTTTTGGACTATTAGCGGGCACTACAGTGGGAGTAGACCTATTTAAAGGGCACTTTGTTCATACAGTAGTGTCGGTGTTCCTAGTTAAAGGACACGCTTGTGTTTTGGTAGCCTTGGTACTCCTAATTAAAGGGCACGCTTTCTTCGCTGTAGTGGGAGTGATCCTAGTTAAAGGGCACACATTTCCTGCTATAGTGAAAGTTCTACCAGTGGGACGCCACATCCAGCCAACTTGAGGTAAGACTTTCCCAGTCGGTTTCCATTCTAAACCATTTTCACGGGCATTCATCTCATTCACATGGTCAATAAGGCAAGAATCATGACGACTAGAAAACATACATTCATTGCAATTCCAACATTTAAAATAGAATTCACAGTAGGCTTAGAACGCTGCACAACCGCAGATCCTTTAGGTTTAGCTACATGATTCTTTTTATTCAAAACAGAAATAACATTCCTAGGGTGGGCTTCTACTTTCTTCTTCACATGACTACTAGATGGGGGCAAGATCCTATCATTCTTCTTGTTTCTTTTAAGCTTAGATCTTTGAGCCTTAGTAGTGCTGCTTACTCCTATAGAAGGCAACACGAGAATATTAGAAGCTTGTTTTGATTTGGCTTATCTTTAGTGACCAATGTTTGAGATGGTTTAGTCCTATGGCCATTGTTAAATGGTGTGACGACGATGAGGTTCGTTTTGATGGCAATAGAGGACGGTGCTAAGACAGTGGCTGCGTTATCCACAACATTTTTACCTTTTAGGGTATGAAGTGTTTCCTTTGACTCAGTCAAAGCCATATTTTTATCACAAATTTGTTCTCTCAAATCAGATATTTCCACCGACTTTCGATTCAATTGCTCAATCAGTGATTGATTCTATGCAGTGGTATTAGCGCGTGCGGGCTTTACTGAATCAAAGAGTCGTGTATTTTTCTGTTTTAAGTTATCAACTGTGGACAAAATCTTGGAAACTCGATTATCTAGATCTAGTTTAAAATTATCAGCGGCCTCAAGTACGTTCACACAGTTAATCTCCTTAGATTTCTCTATGTCTATCGACCATGATTTAGCAACCTTGTCACTTGGCTGACGCTGTTTTGATTGTAAATTCAATTGAAAATTCTTTTGAAAATTTGCATCATCGATATTAACACCTTCGAATGACGTTTCAAAGATTTCCTGAATAAATTGTTGCTTGCATTCAAGCGAAATACAATGTGTTTGAATCTCATCAAAACATTTTGAAAGCGAAGAATATGAATCTTGAAGCTTTAAAAATTCAGCGTCAGATTCGTGACAAGTACTATCAACCACATTATCCACAGATTCAACATTATACACAATAGAATCATTATCAACACTTTTATTCACACAGACGGAAACTATATCATGAGACATCACTTGCTTCAGAAGCTGATCATTTTGGCGTGAAACTCGTTCTATTTCAAGTAAACTGTTTTCATAAGCATCATCCATTTCATTGAAACCACGTCTAACTTCTTTTATTTCCAAAAGCAAATCTTGATCAATATTACTAAGACAAGTTTTAACATTGTTTACAAATGGAACAATTTCGTCTCGGAACGCAGCTCTAATGTGCTCAAAATTCCATTCACCTTCCGTTATGGCCGAAGCCGTCGTACGTTCCACAATGACCTTGTCAAAATCGGCTTTGGTGACCGCATTTAAGCTATCTGACACCTTACTTACAGGTGGAATTAACTTAGTTAAATCCTTTTTGACAAGTGTAGGAGACGTACTAGGAAGGTTTTCCGTTGACAAACTTTGGGGCACAAAAGCTGATAATTGAGCTAATTCCTTTTGTAAGCGAATGTGGGTCTTTTTAGAAAATTGATCTTTATTGTGCTTATCATAATCGAGCTTATGGAATTTTGAAAGCATTTTAGATTGAGTTTCTTCCGCAAGTGACTGTGTCTCCTCAGTACTACGAACATAAGGTGCTTCTTTCGATTTGCCAATTAGGGTCACATCATAAAGACAAGGAATTTATTCCTGAGCTTGTTTTGCATAACCGGGATTAGGTGGTAAATCTTGAAGACGCTTATGTTCGAGTTCTTTAAACGATTTAGTTAAAAGATGAACCTTTTCTGTGGAAGCGTATTGTTTTAAAAGCTGTTGTTCTTTGAAAGAAGTTTGGTAGCATTAATTTCCTATTCAAACTTTTTAGACTCGAGAGTTTCGAAATCCATTTTAAGTTTTTGAAAATCATTGACAACCGACTCTTTTGCTTTTAATTTATTGGAAAGATTAGCTTTTAATGATTCTATTTCTTTTAAGTGTTCAATCTTTTCAAAACGAAATTGGTCAAATTCAGAACACATTATTTTCTCTGCTTGAGGGACCATTTCAAAAGTTTTGACCTTTTCCTTATACAGCGCAAGCTCAGCGGTTAGGTTGGCATTCATATATATGGTTTGTCGAACAGCCACATTCATGTTATCAATAATATGTTTAGGCACCATTACCAAATCACGTTGATCATAAGATTCCATACCCGTCGTAGCATTTGGTTGAGGTTCACTCAAATGTGTTGGATTGGATACCGCATCATTTGAGTTACTTATTCCCGAATGTTGTTCGAGGTTGTCATTTTCATGCTCAACATGATGTGGATTATCATGAACATTATTAGATGTGGTTGATACCTCACTAACTGCATCAGAACCGTAGTGAGAGAGATTAGCAACGAGTGCAGCTTGGGCCGAGTGAATGTCATCACAATCCGAATCATATGCATCAAGATCATCTGCTTGATATGCTGCATTTGAAGTAGAGGCGACTGCAATGCCTTCATTATCTGCTGCCCCTGGGTTTTTGATCCTAGGATCTGTATGTTTGGGAAATATTGGTTTTCATCTATTCTACTTAAGAGTGTGATTTCGATTGATATGGGCTTCTCGTATGAGCTTACTTTATTGATGCTACCTACTTTGGAGTTGTTCACGTGTCAAGATGGAAACTATGTATTTGATCCTGATGTGATTTCTATATGAGAGATTTCGTATGTTGGATAAACTTGAGACACGTTGGACCGTTCCATTTATCGAGGCGGATATTGTAAATCTTATAGTAAATGGCAACGTGCTAAGTTTGAGTGTATCATGTGAGATGTGCTTCAAAGTGGATATCTTTTATTCCTCATGATGGTTTCCCCAAGGACAACCTAATTCGGGGCCGAGTCGAGCTAGAGACTTAGGGTTAAAAAAACTCAAGCATTAAATAACTAGGTTAGAAAACGTTGAGTAGATCTAAGTAGGTTAAGTTTAATAAGAGGGTGTTATAGTAGAGTTGAAGTGGAGGGGTGGCCTTTCTTCGTCTTTTCGTGTTTGCTTCAAGGGTTGCTCTCTCTCATTTCATTCTTGGATCTTATGGAGGAGGCCCGTGTATCCGGTTCACTTCGATTAGTTTTTGCTATCGTGATATTCAAAACACTTGTGCTTAAAATGAATTCACTTTAGTAGTCTCTTCCTTAGCACGAGTTAAACAAAGTACGCAATGCCATAAGTGTAGGGGAGTTTACTCCAATACTCTTAAACATTGAGGACAATGTTTATCTTAAGTGTAGGGGAGACTTCTATCGAAGTGACCTTACCTAGACCATTGCTATTAACTTCATGATAACTTGGGGAAAACTATTTTTTCAAACATTTTTCAAATTTTTGATCTACTCTGGCCACCAAAAATGTGCATTCATAATTTTTGCATTAATCATTTTTCATTTGCATAACATAGTTGCATTGTATATATTTCTTCTTTTATTTTTCATCAAAAATATATAAAAAAATAAAAATAATAAAGGATATGGTTTAACAACTTTAGATATCTTTGACATATTAGGCCCGCCATGGATACTTTGACTCAACCCGAGTTTGCTTATCTAAGCATTCTCTAGCTAGTAGCCTTAACCATGTAGACCTTTATTGGTTTATTAGGCTAAGCATCCGCTAGTCTCATTATTTGAGATTTTAAACTGTGGAGAACAAGAGATGATAGAGTTTGAAGTAAGTGTAAAGGGCTAGATAAACCTCATATCAATTAATTGTGGCTTTTATATCCCCTTTCGTAACCTTTACTTTCTTGTAAACGCATGTATATATGTTAATAAATAATCAAGAACGGTTTTAATCGGTTTGTAGTCTCTTATGAATTTTTGACTAATCATTCATGGTTGGTATAAGTACGTCTTAAGATTCTAAGTTAGAATGTTTTATGTGTACTAGACTATGTCATGCTTAATACTTAGCGGGTGTTTTTCCTTTTATTCTTTTCAATTTTCTTTGTGAGGAATAAAGAAAAATAAGAGCGGCTTATGAAAAAAAAAATGAGTGGCTAGAAAAAAAAGAGAAAAAGAATAAGAAAAAATAATTATACAATACTCCCAAGAGGGGCAGTGAAGTGTTAATTATAGTAGCTATTAAATTCCAATATTACTCTCACAAGGGTTGCGGGGATTTGATAGTTGTTTATTAATGCATGACATAAGGATCTTACACATAAAACGAATGACTTATTATTTTGACTCGGACTTATATCAATTGTGGGCTGTCTTTCGAGTAATGGATAAGATGGTTACTTAGGATTAAAACCGTGCTTCCTTATTTTGAGATTTTAAATTTCTTATATTTCCCGCTTTAAATAATGACAAATTTGCCCAAAAGCAATTTGCTCAAATAATAACCGGTCTTAGAGGCATAATAAGTGGGGGTATAAGAGTAACACAATTAATCTGTATGAATGAGTTAATGCACTTTCACTTATGGAAAACAATGATCTTGTTTTTAAGCTTGGTATGGGGAAAGTGAAACTTGAGGATGATAAGTGTCATGGTACCAAAGCCCTAATTTAAGTATTTGATTTCTTTATGAGTTATTTCTATCAAAACCATTTCAAGAAAAATCCAAAAAATATATAAATAATAATGCTTTATTTGCATTGCATTGTAAATATTCAAAATCATTCATCATGTAGCATAGCATAGTATATTAATTCATAAAATGGTCAAAGTGAATTAATTATGCGAAAAGTGTACTCTAGAGCTTTAAAATACTGCATTGCATGAGGCCATGGCAATGGTCAAGTGGAGGAGAGTTGATAAGTGTGAAAACACTCATCAATTATGATGCAAAAACCACATAAAACACAACAAATACATTATATTTAACTGTAAAATATCAGAATTTCGCGTGTATTTGTGTTTTATGTGTTTTCAGGTAAAAAGATACATTTTGGAGCAAATACGCATTTTCAAGAGATTTATATGACAAAAGACGAAGAAAAAGGCAAATCAAGCCTTCAAGGACCTTACTTGCCAAAATTACAAAAATGGAGGGCTTAAGTTGTAACTTTCATAAAAACAAAGGATGAAAAAGAAATTTACTTGAAAGTTTTTAACACCTTTGATAAAAGATAATACTAAAAGGACTACAAGCAAATAAATGGGGAAAGTTTATTTAACTTGACAACACTTGGTCAAAGTTGACAAGTCTTCTTCTTCTTCAACATAAACAGAGAGAGAGAAAGAGATATCAGTTATCATAGACGTTCAATATCTTTTCTCCATCAAAACTTCAAGTCATTTTCAAGAAAAATCTACAAGGATTCAGACGAAGCTTCAAACAGCAAAAATGATCCCCATTCTATCCTCTACAAGATGGTGATAGTTAATTTGATCAAGAGTGAAGAACAAAGAAACGCCCAATTTTAGGTTTAGCTTGAAGAACCCTAATCCTCGTATTTTACACGTGGCAATTAGGGATTGGAAGGAAAACGTCATCATCACCTCACCATTTCATCTCGACGCCTTTAAATACAAGATGATTCCCTCATTTCAATCGGTTAGCTTAGGTGTAAAATACACATAGTTAGTTAATAACATTAGGTAGTTAGATAGTTTTCACAACCGTAATGTAATTCTGTTAGTTAGTCAGTTTTCTGTTGAATTTGTAACGAATTTAATCTTTCACCATTAATAAATTTGAGTCCTTATTTTTCAGCTTATATTCAGCTTAAAACTTCTTCCTTTGTTCTTATTCAGTTTCTGTTCTATTATAAGTTCTATTGAGCTTAAATGTCTTAGTTTCTAAATCTTTCTAATAAGCTCCTTTTTCAGTATTGGTTTTACTTACCGCAATTCATATTTTAACTGAATTTAGAGT
The DNA here is from genome assembly GCA_025667525.1 of Glebionis coronaria. Classification (NCBI taxonomy): domain Eukaryota; kingdom Viridiplantae; phylum Streptophyta; class Magnoliopsida; order Asterales; family Asteraceae; genus Glebionis; species Glebionis coronaria. The sequence goes on along the minus strand of CM046881.1, from coordinate 455,110,334 downwards.
TTGAGTGATTTTAGTCTAAAAGAGCATTAAACTTTCAAGTCTCAAGTTTCGATTTCCTAAAAATTCATTAAGCTCATAAGCTCTTAAGAGATTATGAGAGATTTTTTATAAGCTCTCAATTAGGATATAAATTGATCCGTTTAGTGTTTGTGTTATTAAAGTAAGCTTTCAGAAAGCATTAAGGATTTCACCAGGATAGGATGTGTTTCTTGTTTTGATTTGATTTTGCAGGTATTTAGATTTGATGTATGGTGGTAGCAGACATTTGTTTCAATTTCAGTTTCTCGGTGTAGCTTGATAAAAGTTTCGGTTCAAGCCAGCTCAACGCTGAGCTTCGCCCACAACGGTGGCCTTGAGACTTCTGGTTAAGCACACGTTTCATTTTTCTACAAATTATAGTGTAATTCCGATATACCTGGATTTGTTGTTAAGATTTGTTTGATAGCTGTTTAGATTGTTAGATTGAATGAAGTTTGCAATTTGATTTTAGTTTTAGCTCGATTATAGCTAATTTCGAAGTCTGAATGTTAATTTCTGCCTGTTATTGGTGTTTGGCAGTATCCTTTAACAACTTTTGGTTTTAACAGTGTCGAATACATATTAAGAGTTTGAGTGCACAAGGAAAGTCAGAGTAGGCAAATTAGAATCGATAAAAGGATAAAGAACAGTTTAGGATCGTAGACTATTAACTGGATTTAGGAGTTGTAGAAGATAGGAATTTGTTCATTAGTTGATTTCATTATTCTATGTGTTAGTCCAGTTTGTAGGGCATTAGACTAGAATTTAGAGGGATTTAAGATCTTTAATGAGCTTATACTGTTTTAGAGTTTTGATAATCTTAGTTTGGTGAATCAATTTTCATTTTAGTTAAACATAATGAATTTTTAGATTAGAATTTGAGTTCCTGACCTTTCTTTGAGCTGCTATAATTGTGAATTCAATAACTTGGATATGGAATATTGTTAACACCTTTTTTTGTCCGCATTCCATTTAAGTCAAATGAAAAGTAAAAAAAAGTAGGTGTTTAGATTGTTGATAGATTGTCTTGTTACGTTTTATTTATTAATTGCTCTTTGCTATTTTTTCACTACCGGATAGTTTAGAAAGGTCCACAAACGCAACTATAGCATTTGGGTAGGACACGTTTCCTTTTTAGGCCCGTAATTACTTTTGGACCATTAGTTAAGCAATTTACTTGATCTATTATTTTAGGGCTAGTCTTTTAAAAATGCAATACAAGTAAAACGATATAATAGATTGCAAATTTAATTCAAGTTTGTTTTTTTTAATTTACATTATATTTATTTTTCTTTAGATTTTATTTTCTATTTTAGAGTTTTATAAAATTTGTACTTTCACTTTTATAAAAATTGCTAGTTACATTTTGTGCTTTAATTGTGGTATTTGCTAGATGTTTTTAGTGTAGTACGTATATGTAGTAGTTTAGATATTATTTTTACAATTTTTATGTGCTTATTTGCCAAGTAGACATAGACACCATTCAATTTGTATAACCAAAAACAATAAATTCTAACTTGAAATTGTTATATCAATTCGATTAGATACCGAGAGAAAACGAACTATAAAAAATGAAATATTACTGACCTCATATTTATGTACTTTTTGATGATCCCAAACTTAGATTGATTAGCTTTGTATTATCGAGATATATCAAGAGTAATACGTAGAGAAACTTTGTCTATTCGATAATCTAAGTATCATGCGGAAACTAATACTTCGAACAAAGAACAAAGTAACAAAACGATTGTTAAACTTTCATCAATTGATATATCAAAGTGAACAAAAAGTATATTAAAAGTATGTGAAAAGTATATCTTATGTCTAATCCTAAGGCCTCTTTTATACACTAAAGAGCCTTGTACAAAAAGCTAAGATCGACTATTTTAGGAAGAGATACAAGATAAACATATAAAATAACTTATTGACTAAATCTTTTAAACATTAAGAATATATTCTGAATTCTTATCTTCATATTTTGTCCACCAGCTTGAAGAATTCATCATTGGCAAATTTAGTCCTTATCTTTGTGTTTTGACCATATCTTCCTAATTTAAACAAAACATGTTGATCTTCGCAGCGTATACAATCTTTCAGTGGCTAAGATTCTTCTTGTCAGCGGCTTCGTTTCAGCGGCTACAATAGTCATGTCAGCGGCTACACAATGAATTGTCAATGACTAGAATGTTTCTTGTCAGCGGGTAGGGACTTGGTCATTTTATTCCCAACAATCCTCCCCTAAACTTGATATTTACTCTAACTATCAAGTTTCTGAATAAAATAAAACATACAAAGAGGATTATTACAAATATACTTATCCCTGAATTTGAGTATGAATTAATCCCAAAAGTCAACACTCAAATCACTTTTGTAGTCAATCCTTCAACTTGGTCTTAATCATCTTCTGCAATACATCTTACTTTTGTCACTCAAATTCAATTGCTCCTCCCCTTTTTAAGACTCCTCTCCAAGATCAAAGGATGGAACCATGAATGTCCTCCTTGGCTTCACATCAATTTCCAAAACAAAAAGTCTCTCCCTCAACTGTGTGAGTTCAAAACATTGATCCTTGACAGTTTGTACCAGTTCTGTACTTTGCTTATGCAAGCTAATACAAATTTTCGTCAATTTCATTAATGTCAAAGGTTTCATACTTCCCTCATCCACATTCGGGAAATGAATCCTCAATGTTGATTCATAGGACATGGGGATGAACTTACTGATGATAAGACTGACTTGACCTGCATTAAAGCTAGTGCCAATAGTCCCAGCCATCTCCATAACACTATCCACCCTTGTGAAAGTGATCTCTTCTGCTACTAGATATGAATCACTAGGAAAAAAATCTCAATGATCTTTAGGCTTTCAGATATCCCAAAATTTGAAAAATGAAAGGGTGTTGAAACGTTTTAGGTCTATAAAGAAGTTTATAAATGACACCAGTTGGGATTTCATATCATAAAATAGACTTTAGAATGTATAAAACCTTAGTTAAAACACAAACAAAGGTAATAATCCTAAGGAAATTAACTAAACTCTAATAAGCAAGAGTGACAAACATTGTTCATGCATACACACATGCAAAAGTATGATAGACACACATGAACTCTAGAGTCCTTTGTTCACAAACGCCCCAAAGAGAAAGTTAATTCATATAAAACCTTTGCAACTCCCCAGGTAACCCAAGTATATACCTAAAGTCTCCCTACCGACCAATCACAAATCTAGGTCAAATGTCTTGGCAGCATGCATGTTAAAATAAAAACGTGCATGCTATAGTGCCTCGAGGTTTAGAAATTCCAACAATTTCATAAGAAAAAGTCTTCACTATTTCTAACCCCCACTCACCAGTGGACACAATCTAGAATTGCGATAAGAGTGCTCTAAGAGTACCCAAAAACCTAAAGATTTACCTCCCTTAACAAAAGCATACAAATCTTTATATGTGAAGAAGAAATTTTTTATCTTAAGATAGGAATGTAAACATTCCAGCCATTATAAATAAAAGTTTGGAACTCTGTATCCATCCTAATGTAGCTCCACATACATAGTTAGACAAAAACCACAAAAACACACCAACAGAGGCTACTGTTCCCATGATAGGGGGTAGAGATAACATGTTAGTGGATAAAAATAATAACAGTGGAAAGACCAACAATGCATGTTCCTTGAGCATCCAATATCCCAATATCCTTTATCATTAACCTACTTTTGGATATTCTGCTCATAAAGAAAACAAATTAGTTTTCTTTGGAGATCCAAGCCTTTTTAGATTTGGATCTATCTAGTTGTTCAACTAGAGTGGTCTTATTCTTTACCACAAATCACTGTTCATCCCTTTGTGACCTAAACACCCAATTAGTTCTAATGGGTCTAGCGGTGACCTTCTCAAGATATTTAAATCTATTATAGGTCATTGAAACACCAATAAAATTAGAGTTTTGCTCATGTTGAGGTTTCCAAGATAAATTGGATGATTCCTTAGACCCTTGTCCCTTATTAACCATGTATCTTTGTTTATATGGTCTAACATAAGGTTTGACAACGGCTAGTTTTGGCATGGTCATACCAAATCCAAGGTTGTCAGCGGCTTGTCTTGCCCTGTCATCGGATAGATTGTTCTTATCAGCGGCTAAACTAGGGTTTGCTACAGGAACCCACTCTTTGTTAGACTAAGTATTTGTCTTTTAAAAAGGTCTTTGGTCTTGGATATTAGCTGCCTTATAGAAGAAATGAGTTGGTCTAGTAGCCTGTAGTCTAGTGTGGACAAAAGGTCTATGGTTGACATTGGGTGACCTATTCTCAGCGGCTAGTTTGTATCCGTTGACACATCTATAGGTCAAACGAGAAAAGCACCTACATGTAAAACAAACCTTTTTAGACACAAACCTAGGTCTAAACTGGTTATATCCCAACCCATTCACACTCCCTTGGATTTCTCTAGGTGAACTAGGTTTTCTATACATTTCTACATATTTAACAATAGTTTTTCTTTTAGTAGCAGAACCAAGGTCAACAATTTTGCCATATATAGGATTAGTCACTTTAAAAGGCTTGGCATCACTAGACTCTTCACTTAATAGACCTCCTTTAACAAAGAGGAAGGAATTAACAGCCTTCCACTATTCCAAATCTGTCTTTTTCCACTCATATTCCTCAATGGGGTTAAACACACGTAGTGGAGGAGTAAAGATCTTTTCTTGGAATTTTGGAATACCAGTCCATGACAAGTCTTCCCCTAGAAACCCCATAAAAATGACTAAGAGGAGGTGGAACAACAACATACTCCTTAACATTCTTGCCAATCCCTGACATGTCTTTAGGGTTTTTTTGCTCACTAACACACTTATCTAGGGTTTGACTAGCATTCTCAAATTTTTCAATTTTAAAACCCATATCCTCCTTAGACTTAATGACCTCATCTACTTTAGCTTTTAATTCAGCATTAGACTCACGTAAACTAGCACTAGACTCATTACAAAGTCTAAGATCTCTTTCTAGGATTTTAATTTTATCTTTAAGGTCAAATTCCATTTTGTTGTATTCTTGCACCATCCCATCTCATTGTGCAAGCCCCCTTTTGTAGCTTGTTAGATTGACCTCTAAATCTAATAGACTGATTTTAGTTTTAAAACCTCTTTATTAAGTTTTTTAGTATTTATCCTAAAAGAAGAGTCATCACATACCTCATTATCAGAACTTGAAGAAGACTTGGAACTTGTGGAACTTGGAGTAGACTTGCCTTAAATGAAAATGTAACACCCCCAAATTTATACAACTCAGTACAGCGGAAGACTAGTTGGTGTTACGGGATAGCACATTACTCACATCATAGACAACTCATAAAAATCGCGTCGTTTAATAATAAATCATTTCCATTCATAAACATCAAAGTTACATCGGTCCCAAGTCATTAAATTTCATACAAAAGTTATACAAAGTGTTTGAATGGAAAATATTGTTTAAGTGCGAGCCATGAATTCTTGTCGTCTTCCCGAGAATTACCTTCAAGTACCTGAGATAAAACATGTTAAAAGAAAAGGTCAGCGATAACGCCGAGTGAATTCATAGAGTTTAATAAATTCCATCAATATAACTTTGGTATAAAATTAGTACCAAAAATCAATTCGTACAAATCATTGTAATAGGCCGTAAAATAGCCAAAATCATTTTATATAAATTCTTATCGAAAATCATAATATAGGCATTTGCCTTAAAAATCATTATACGAGCCAATGTCGTAAAAACAATCATATAATACGTCTTATGACGTTGTATAAAATCAAATAAAAATCGTTATATGAATATGGTTATAAAAACCAAAATACAATCATAATATCATTAGTATGACCCTGTATTGCTAGTCAGGCAATACATCGCAATTCGAAGCGTCTAATAGTAATTCGGTGATTTGGATTATTATAAGCCGCATGACATTTTTACCTTACTAAACCAAAACGGGTAGCTAACCCGATACCAATTTTGCCCATCTAAAGTAGCGTGTCATCACAAAGGTCACGCTATTGGAAATCTTCTCATACATAAATTCGCTTACCAATCAATGTGGCACGACGGGGATCAACCGTCAAGGCGCGAACTGGGGTGATCGTCCCCAAATAGTACTATTAAATGCATAAGCGTCTACCAACTCCCGGTAGTTCACAATTCATGCTAATGGGACTTTTAGTGACATAACCTAACTTTAATAATCCATTTAATTTCATCTATCGGGTCCATTAATCATTTATCGGGTCATACAATCGGGTCATTCCATCATTCGGGTCCAAAATCAATAAACAAACAATCGGGACAAATGGTGTCCTATTTTATAAAAACTAACATGTTATCTCCCTCGCGGGTTTATAAAACATTTATAAAAACATTTAAAAGAGTGCGAGGCTATGAACTCACGTTGATGTGGGAAGGCGGGTTATCGACAATTCGGACGTATGGTACGTGCTTCAATCACGGAAACCTAGACAAATAATACTCGTCTTAGACTCATGTCCAATGACTTTATAAAAATAACAATTATGTATACATATGATGATTATATATATATATGATGATCAAGTGGGTTTACATATCCTTATTTACTCATTTTTGTGTTATGTGTCGATAACGTTCATACTAGTTTACTAGTTTTACCCGTTTATGTGTCTTAAATCCAATAAGCTTATTATAAGTTATTTAGCTTATTTTAATCCATTTTGTACCTATATTATCAGTATGTATACTTTCCAAGTTGGGCCTAAATGGGTTAAGTCCAATAATAAGTTTATAAGTGTTCTAGTCCATTTTTGTTGTATTATTAGTCCAATAACGTTAATTTAGTCCGTTAACGTCCGTATTTCTTATAGTTCGGGTTTTATCGGTTTTTACTTGTATTAGTTACTTAAACATCAGTATATGACTTTTATAAACTTTACATTAGACGGGTTTGGTCGTCTAAGTTTTATTTAACAAAAACGTTAATTTTACGGCAATAGCCGAAAAAGTCGTAAAAATCATGTTTATAGTTTTTATAACTTATAAAACTTAACAAGTTTCCATTTTCATCATTTATACACTTATTACACCTTTTATATATTTATATAAATAAGTTTTATAAGTTAGTGGGTTTTTATTTACATTTTATATATTAAAATGTGAGTGCTTATATAATAGTATTATTCTTTAATTTCCAAAAATCTGATTTTTAACTTCATCTTCACCAATAATGCCATATCTTGAGTTCTACATGGGGATAGAAGCTCAAATTTTTATCACATAATCTACATGATATTTGCTACATTTAACTCTTCTATAGCTACTGTTGAATCATCCTTTAAGTATTTTCAAAAAATCGTCTAAAACAGTAACTTCAGATTTATACCCTAAACTTGTTTTGATCATATCTTACTCATTATTTTGATTCCATTGCATGGCCAACTCTCACATGTGTACAAGACCCATAGCTTACTGTAAATGGATCCTACTTCATCATATTATCATTCCATGACTTGTTTATTTACTGTTTTACACAGCCAACATATTTAGACAAGATTTTAGACTTGTTTCTTATAGTTTTTCACCTTTTTATCCATGATTATCAACAACAAATCCCCACATAACATTTTTATCATCATATAATCATCATAAATATATACAATAGAAAATAAAATACAAGTTTACATAATCAAAATAACAAGAAGTTGAGGAGGACAATCTTTATACCACCAACTTGATGTAGGTTATGAGTTTGGCATGGTTTTTGATGGAGAAACTTGTGCTTAGCCAACACCATCTTCAAGAACTCCAATCTTCATCAACTCCTTGTGGAAAATCAGCCTCATGACACCATGAAAACTCCTCCATGGATGTTATAAGTTGCACCAATCTTCATCTTTTTGAATGGGGATTAACATATGTTAATTATAACATATGTTTATGGTTAAATTTTGATCAATGATGGTGTTTAGGGGCTGAATTGGGACGGCAATCTAGAGAGAGAGAGGAGAGTTTTGTGTAGTTGTTTGCATGGTGAAATGGTGGAATGAAAAGGGTTTGATGGTTTTGTTGCAAAGTGGAAAGGTTAGCTTAGCTTGTAAGCCTAAAGGGACAAGTGTCCTTGAGTTATTATCAAGTTGACACACATGGTGTGGTGATGTTGTGTGCCGTCCATAATAAGCTAGTGGGGTGGGACAATGTATTTTGTCCCATCTCACTAGTTTACGGGTATTCCTCGATTCTAGTTTCCTCGATTTGCGTGCCCTCGGGTCGTTTTACGAAAAACGTTTTTATAAATTATGAATCACCGTCACAAAACGAATCCAATAAAAATTGTTTCATCAAAAACGGAGTTCGAAAACGTAAATACGTAATCCTAAGGTTTCCGGTTTAGTCGTAAAGGACGTTAAAATAAAATCGTAAGTCCTAATCTCTTCTCGTAAATTTGTGAGTTTATGAACCAACACAAATTTAAAACTCCAAAATAATATTCTCAGATAAATTTATTTTCTGAAATGTCGGACTGTCACCAAAGACGGTGTATGTAAACGTAAGCACGTAACGTAGAATCCTCCGGTTTAAACGTAGTCGATGCTACTTCAAGACGTAAATCCAAATTTCTTCCCAAAAATATGTGAGTTCATATTGTAACATTAAAATAATGTTTTTAAATAATATTCAAGAGTAAAATATCAATCGTAAATTGACGGATTGTCACAGCATTTACCCCTAAACAGGATCTTTGTCCTCAAAGATCATCTTACCTTACTACTCGCTTCTTATAGAGTTAAAGCCATGTGGGTATTTCCTCCACATTCGGTCTTTTCTCACAAGTGCAATTCGTTACAATACGCGAGTTTCATCAAACATAACTACGGGAATAAGATCAGGCTTAATGTTGACTTACTTTCTCTATCCATGATGTTCACGGGTTTTTGATGAATGCAACTTTTCGCCGATCTAAGCTCTATTAAGAAGAATTCAGATTTTAACTTGATAGATATTCCATCAAGTTCGATATACGAAACATAATTCACGCAGTCTTTGAAGTCCTAGGGTAGATCCAGCTTATATGCCTTTCAATCCCAACGTTTTCATCATCTCAATGGTCCCAAACAACAGGGACTTATATCCCATGATTTGTCAGATCATGAATTCATTTTTCCAAGGTTAAAAATTGTGGCATAACTTCGCTACCCATTTGGCACTTCAAGATCTACAATTTCACATTCACATAACCTCTTGCCCACTATCGGCAGTCAATAATCAGACCCTAATTTCAACAATCATTTCAAGTCTCGCGGGTCGGGTATTTTGTAAGGTTAGGTTCGCCATCATAGGAAACCTTAAACCTAAAAGACATGTCCAACTCACAATGGGTGTATGTCGGATGTCTTCATCTCAACTTCTGCTCACAGATGCTCTAAGATTTAGATTCTAACAAGACTCGATCTCAATCCTAATACGATTATTATCAATGATAATCTCTCCAAAGGAAAACGATTATACGGTCTATTACCAAAGGTCAATCATTCAAACATAAAACAACACTTATATTACTTTGTATCGTTACTTTACCTCGTCCCTTCGATTTGGGGTGGTATATAGTACTCTCATCAAGGTTCGTTCTCAATGATTTCTGAGCAAATCTCGAGAAATTCGATGCGAAGCGAGGATCTTGATGATGATGTTTGATACAAGCACACTATGTTTACATAACTCTTTTTGCATTTATCATTAACGGGAATGATATTACCAGATTTGGTCAGTCTGTCGACGATGACCCAAATCGAATCAAATTCAGATGATGACCTTTGCAATAGCTAAACGTTTACTAATGTATGAGGCGATGTCTGCCTTCATAATTGCCATCAGTACAACTTCTTCAGACAAAGATACTTTTAGTCATAAAATGACATGCATATAATACTTATACTTACAAATTCTAACATAACTATATCTCACAATCTCCATATTTAGGCAACCACAAGTGGCCTTTAAAACATTTAACGTTATTGGCTTCTCAATTCTAAGGGTTCACATTAGCCGCGAACCTCTTTTTATTATTTACATTATCCTTCTTACAACCATCGTTTATTTTTATATCGTTCGGCAATTTATTTTGCACCTTCATTATTAAGAAATATATCCTATTTGGTTCTTTATCCTTTTTATATAATATGTCAGTGTCTATATTCATCTCTCATGATGATATAATTATCATGTCCACAATTCACTCAGATATTCTTTCTATATTATGCGTCAGAAATTATGTTCACTTTCCTCATGAAATAAATATTATAACCGTATTTATTCAAAATTCTTTCTTCATATCTTCTATGTTTTAGTTTCATCTTTACTATCATTTTTATCCGTTTTACTCAATCCATTGTTTTAAAGTGTTGATGGTTATTACAACTAATTAAATAATTATTAGTTAATTTTTATGAAGCGTAAACGTAAAAGTTTTAAATTTCTTAGTTCGACCAATTATATAAAATGTTCAAAAATAAATTTGAATTTTATTATCAAGATTTTTTGCTGATTTATCGAAAATAATTAATAAGATTCGTAAATGTTTGAAAAATTCTTTGGTTATACTTTGGTCAAAATTTTCTTAGTTGAAAAGCAAAAATTTTCGTTTTAAGTTTTCAGGTTATGGTATAAATGGTTTTACACAATCCTTCTTAAGTTATCTTGAGGCATACACAAACATTTACCCCTAAACAGAAGTTTAGTTAAATGGTTTGTGTATAAGGGAATAATCCCTTAAAATCCTTTGTAAAAACATTTGTCAAAACATATTTCCATTTCTTTTTGGAAAAATTCAAAGTCTTAAATGGGCTCTTAATTTTTGAAGAGTCTATATGCATATATCTTACCATTATTAATCCAACGGTCATTTTATGTAAAGGATTAAGTTTTTAACCCCTAAGCGTTAATGATTCTAATCTTTGAAAAGTCAATATAGCTTCCATTATCTATTAATCACATGGTTAAATCATATAAAGATTCAAGTCTTCAATCATGTGTTAATTATTCAAGGTTCAGGTTTTCACTGTTTGGCCAATTCAGGGCAATCTATAATTAATTATTAACTCCTTCTTATTCTTATAAACAAACAAATGGTCCTTAATGATCACACGCATGAATTTTATCAAATTATAGCCTACACACGTGATTCACCGAATTTATGAATACTACATGTGCATTAGTCAATCCAAACGACATCACGTGAAACTCATAATATTCATTACAAGTACCGGATGTAGTGATTGGAATAAATAATCTTCTTCGCGGATTCGAAGTTGATGATAATCATGCCACGGATCAAATCTTAAAAACCTTGTAAATGATCGAACAAATCTTCCATTTCGAGTTATGGATATCGTTTTCGATTGTCAATTTACTCAGTCACGGTAATCTATAAATATAAGGAAAGATAACACCATAGCTCTTCAGGATGACAGACTTGGTATAATAAAATCTTTCTCCGACAACTTTCTCAGTTGTACGGTAATTCCTTTAATTTAGATGGTGCTGACGTAAAGTGCACAAGCCATAGGTGCAGCACCGGGAATATAATCAAATACCAGATTCTACTTGCCTTAGTGGCGAAAGTCTAGGTAGTTCACCAACAAATACTTCCTAAAGTTTCAGATAAGATAAATACCTTTTAATAAATTCATATTAGGCTCTTCTAGGTTATAATATCTATGACTAGTTCACAACCATTCATGGTATAATTTCAAGTCTAAATATAGGATATCGTCATCCACCAAGAATTATTTAGATCACTTTTGATAATCAACATCTTATCTTTTAGGGAAATTCTATTCGAGTTCCCGTCAATTAAGACAATGTCGTCATGTCATAATCAATCAATCCATTCCACTGGCATTTTCAACTTTTCAGTTTCATTGCCGTCGATAAGATGTGAACTTCTTAAAAGACTAATAATAACTCATAATCCTTCACAAATTCAAGGATATATGGAGACACAACTACCATCTAAAGAGTAAGGTCAACGCATAATCTACGCGAGAGAATTTCAAATCAGATTCAGACGAAAACATTTAACGAATATGAATATATCCCATGTTTTCATGATTCGAGTACGCATTCGAAAGTTCCTCGGATCGTTACCCAGGTCATTCAAATGAAATCAAATCATAAGAAATGATAGGAACGTCGATACATCCAGTCGGGTATCAACACTCGGTAATCAAATACTTTTCCTAAGAATCTCACTACGAGAGAATTAGACAAGAAAGAATTGTCAATCGTCAAATAAGACAATTTCCACAGATGAGTAAATTCAACTCAGAAGAATAGATGCTACAGGCACATATGTAGGTGTCCCTAACATTATGTCCTTATTTTTCACTTCTTGCAGATCTCATAAAATTTAATCTTTCACAATCTTCAAAGAAATTTAGTGTTTATTAATCAGTTTTATGGTGACTACTAATCAGTCTTGCATAGTCCATTCCAAATTGTATGTAGGCGCGCAACTATATACAATTTCAAGATCAACAATGCAATACTCAGTTCGTCAAAACTTTATCATCATGTTTATAATAAAAACATTTTCATGCTTAATTCTTAAATAAGAATCAAGAATAAATTTACAAAGATTTTCTTTGTTATGAAAACAATTAGGTTTTTCCAAAGTACTTTATTAAACAACCTCATTTCGATAACAATCACTTATAAACCTCACTTTTAAATAATCCATATAGTGATGAAAATTCAATTTTTCTCAAGGCATACTGTTTCATTTATAAAAAGAATGAGTGATCTGCAAAGGAGTGACGAAGAGTTGTTCACCAAGAACTAACTACAATATGATAGGAAATGAGCTTAGCCAAATAATCATGAGGTTCATGATCTCGATGGCACTCAAAAAGAATAATCCACAACGTAACTTAATTCAAGATGAGTACTTGTTCAATGGTTGCATCACTAATGCGAGCATTAGGAAGAAGCAAGAAAAGATAGATAACATCGATACATGTAGAATTTAGCAATCAAAGGTAGTCTTTGCATTAATCACAAACAAGTCAAAATTGTACCGTAACACATTACGTGTCACTATGTCATACAATTCTCAAAATTCATCCTACCAACTGATGTCTCAGTTAAGTTAGGGATTTTTAAAAGATACCACAATGAATACTAATCTACAAGAGTCATTAGGTGTTCCATATGTCCCGGAAGATCCATCGGTCTCAATTTAGAAGAAGATTTCTTCAATTTATTTCTTGGACACTGGGCATCCTCGTTAGTGGACAATGGCCTAGGAACAACACTTAACACAAACCTACAATCAATTAAATCCTTATAATTCTATCACAAAACTTAACGACTTATATTAACAATCTCATATTCCATACAGGTTAAATTTTACTTTATCCAAGTTTCAACCAATTTTATACTCAAGTCGATATCTTACTTCATTCTCCAATACTTTCAATCTTATTCTTCGGCCTTGTACAGGCAATACAATCTCAATATAAATCAACACTTAATTTCCAATCCTATTAGCTCTTACAACAACAATTATCAAATGAGTCACTAATATGAAATGACTTGATCATTCAACTTAGACTTCTCGGAAAGGTATTAGTGGCATGAGGCTTTTGGGTAATGGTTCCAATAACAGCCTCAAGTGCAACATTCACCCTTTCGATTTCAATTTTTAAGAATTGGGTGACAACGAATCAAATGACATCTTTCTAGGTGGTAATGTTTTATCAAACTCCACTCTATAAAAAAAGATCGTCATGACATCGGTATCAGATTTAATCTCGCCAATTCTTCTTCAATATCACAATCAACTAATATCTACATTTCTACGAATATCAACCATTTGTTGGAATCATAAATGTCCACAACTTGGTTTAGATCTAGGATAGCTAGAATTCCTTCGAGAATAGCTTCAATTAATTTACTAGGGGATTTAGGGTTACTTGTGACAATCTACGTCGTATAAATATCTCGTATAAAAATCAAAGTAATCATCAAACAATCATGTAATAAAATTACATCATATATATATATAATCCAAGTTATATATATATATTAAAATAACACTTCTCAGTCTGGCCTTGTCGGTAACTCGGGAATTCTTCGGCACCGTTATAGTCAAAAGATTTTTAGACATTTTTAGAAAAATGTTTTTAGTTAAAAGATTTTGAAATGTTTTATTCAAAACCTTGGTTTTAAAAATCTTTCGTTCTCTATAACGAGAGCTCTGGTACCAAACTGTAACACCCCCAAATTTATACAACTCAGTACAGCGGAAGACTAGTTGGTGTTACGGGATAGCACATTACTCACATCATAGACAACGCATAAAAATCGCGTCGTTTAATAATAAATCATTTCCATTCATAAACATCAAAGTTACATCGGTCCCAAGTCATTACATTTCATACAAAAGTTTTACAAAGTGTTTGAATGGAAAATATTGTTTAAGTGCGGGCCATGAATTCTTGTCGTCTTCCCGAGAATTACCTTCAAGTACCTGAGATAAAACATGTTAAAAGAAAAGGTCAGCGATAACGCCGAGTGAATTCATAGAGTTTAATAAATTCCATCAATATAACTTTGGTATAAAATTAGTACCAAAAATCAATTCGTACAAATCATTGTAATAGGCCGTAAAATAGCCAAAATCATTTTATATAAATTCTTATCGAAAATCATAATATAGGCATTTGCCTTAAAAATCATTATACGAGCCAATGTCGTAAAAACAATCATATAATACGTCTTATGACGTTGTATAAAATCAAATAAAAATCGTTATATGAATATGGTTATGAAAACCAAAATACAATCATAATATCATTAGTATGACCCTGTATTGCTAGTCAGGCAATACATCGCAATTCGAAGCGTCTAATAGTAATTCGGTGATTTGGATTATTATAAGCCGCATGACATTGTTACCTTACTAAACCAAAACGGGTAGCTAACCCGATACCAATTTTGCCCATCTAAAGTAGCGTGTCGTCACAAAGGTCACGCTATTGGAATCTTCTCATACATAAATTCGCTTACCAATCAATGTGGCACGACGGGGATCAACCGTCAAGGCGCGAACTGGGGTGATCGTCCCCAAATAGTACTATTAAATGCATAAGCGTCTACCAACTCCCGGTAGTTCACAATTCATGCTAATGGGACTTTTAGTGACATAACCTAACTTTAATAATCCATTTAATTTCATCTATCGGGTCCATTAATCATTTATCGGGTCATACAATCGGGTCATTCCATCATTCGGGTCCAAAATCAATAAACAAACAATCGGGACAAATGGTGTCCTATTTTATAAAAACTAACATGTTATCTCCCTCGCGGGTTTATAAAACATTTATAAAAACATTTAAAAGAGTGCGAGGCTATGAACTCACGTTGATGTGGGAAGGCGGGTTATCGGCAATTCGGACGTACGGTACGTGCTTCAATCACGGAAACCTAGACAAATAATACTCGTCTTAGACTCATGTCCAATGACTTTATAAAAATAACAATTATGTATACATATGATGATTATATATATATATGATGATCAAGTGGGTTTACATATCCTTATTTACTCATTTTTGTGTTATGTGTCGATAACGTTCATACTAGTTTACTAGTTTTACCCGTTTATGTGTCTTAAATCCAATAAGCTTATTATAAGTTATTTAGCTTATTTTAATCCATTTTGTACCTATATTATCAGTATGTATACTTTCCAAGTTGGGCCTAAATGGGTTAAGTCCAATAATAAGTTTATAAGTGTTCTAGTCCATTTTTGTTGTATTATTAGTCCAATAACGTTAATTTAGTCCGTTAACGTCCGTATTTCTTATAGTTCGGGTTTTATCGGTTTTTACTTGTATTAGTTACTTAAACATCAGTATATGACTTTTATAAACTTTACATTAGACGGGTTTGGTCGTCTAAGTTTTATTTAACAAAAACGTTAATTTTACGGCAATAGCCGAAAAAGTCGTAAAAATCATGTTTATAGTTTTTATAACTTATAAAACTTAACAAGTTTCCATTTTCATCATTTATACACTTATTACACCTTTTATATATTTATATAAATAAGTTTTATAAGTTAGTGGGTTTTTATTTACATTTTATATATTAAAATGTGAGTGCTTATATAATAGTATTATTCTTTAATTTCCAAAAATCTGATTTTTAACTTCATCTTCACCAAAAATGCCATATCTTGAGTTCTACATGGAGATAGAAGCTCAAATTTTTATCACATAAACTACATGATATTTGCTACATTTAACTCTTCTATAGCTACTGTTTAATCATCATTTAAGTATTTTCTAAAAATCGTCTAAAACAGTAACTTCAGATTTATACCCTAAACTTGTTTTGACCATATCTCACTCATTATTTTGATTCCATTGCATGGCCAACTCTCACATGTGTACAAGACCCATAGCTTACTGTAAATGGATCCTACTTCATCATATTATCAGTCCATGACTTGTTTATTTACTGTTTTACACAGCCAACATATTTAGACAAGATTTTAGACTTGTTTCTTATAGTTTTTCACCTTTTTATCCATGATTATCAACAAAAAATCCCCACATAACATTTTTATCATCATATAATCATCATAAATATATACAATAGAAAATAAAATACAAGTTTACATAATCAAAATAACAAGAAGTTGAGGAGGACAATCTTTATACCACCAACTTGATGTAGGTTATGAGTTTGGCATGGTTTTTGATGGAGAAACTTGTGCTTAGCCAACACCATCTTCAAGAACTCCAATCTTCATCAACTCCTTGTGGAAAATCAGCCTCATGACACCATGAAAACTCCTCCATGGATGTTATAAGTTGCACCAATCTTCATCTTTTTGAATGGGGATTAACATATGTTAATTATAACATATGTTTATGGTTAAATTTTGATCAATGATGGTGTTTAGGGGCTGAATTGGGACGGCAATCTAGAGAGAGAGAGGAGAGTTTTGTGTAGTTGTTTGCATGGTGAAATGGTGGAATGAAAAGGGTTTGATGGTTTTGTTGCAAAGTGGAAAGGTTAGCTTAGCTTGTAAGCCTAAAGGGACAAGTGTCCTTGAGTTATTATCAAGTTGACACACATGGTGTGGTGATGTTGTGTGCCGTCCATAATAAGCTAGTGGGGTGGGACAATGTATTTTGTCCCATCTCACTAGTTTACGGGTATTCCTCGATTCTAGTTTCCTCGATTTGCGTGCCCTCGGGTCGTTTTACGAAAAACGTTTTTATAAATTATGAATCACCGTCACAAAACGAATCCAATAAAAATTGTTTCATCAAAAACGGAGTTCGAAAACGTAAATACGTAATCCTAAGGTTTCCGGTTTAGTCGTAAAGGACGTTAAAATAAAATCGTAAGTCCTAATCTCTTCTCGTAAATTTGTGAGTTTATGAACCAACACAAATTTAAAACTCCAAAATAATATTCTCAGATAAATTTATTTTCTGAAATGTCGGACTGTCACCAAAGACGGTGTATGTAAACGTAAGCACGTAACGTAGAATCCTCCGGTTTAAACGTAGTCGATGCTACTTCAAGACGTAAATCCAAATTTCTTCCCAAAAATATGTGAGTTCATATTGTAACATTAAAATAATGTTTTTAAATAATATTCAAGAGTAAAATATCAATCGTAAATTGACGGATTGTCACAGAAAACATCATCAGATTCTTCTTCAACTTCTTGCTTAGCCTGGTTCACCTCACGATATTGGATTTTGTTCTTCAAATCAAAGTTTCTCAACAAGCTCTGATACCACTTGTTGATCCCAAACTTAGATCGATTAGCTTTGTATTATCGAGATAAATCAAGAGTAATATGTAGAGAAACTTTGTGTATTCGACAATCTAAGTATCACGCGGAAACTAATACTTATAACAAAGAACAAAGTAACAAAGCGATTGTTAAAGTTTCATCAATTGATATATCAAAGTGAACATAAAGTATATGAAAAGTATGTGAAAATTATATGTCATGTCTAATCCTTAGGCCTCCTTTTATACACTAAGGAGCCTTGTACAAAAAGCTAAGATCAACTATTTTAGGAAGAGATACAAGATAAACATATAAAATAACTTATTGACTAAATCTTTTAAACATTAAGAATATATTCTGAATTTTTATCTTAATATTTTGTCCAACGGCTTGAAGAATTCATCCTTATCTTTTTGTTTTGGCCATATCTTCCTAATTTAAACAAAACATGTTGATCTTCGCAGCTTATACAATCTTTCAGTGGCTAAGATTCTTCTTGTCAGCGGCTTCGTCTCAACGGCTACAATAGTCATGTCAACGGCTACACAATGAATTGTCAGCGGTTATATTGTTTCTTATCAACGGCTAGGGACTTGGCCATTTTATTCCCAACACTTTTGCCTATGTGTCATTCAATGAGAATGTCTATTTTCAACTTGCTTATGTCATAATTAAATTAAATTTATCTAAAAAAATGTATATGTCTGAAATGAGTAAATTGAAAACCCACCTGTCACTTTCTTTCTCTCTTTTCAATATCTTACTTTTTCTCTTCATTCAAGATTTCAAATTAAAGTTTCTTTTATTGAGTATCTTAATCTTCTCTACTATTTGAGAGAAGATGTCTCATGAAAAAAATACCAATCCAATAAAAGCCTATGATATTACGTGTCGATTAAAATTTGAGCTTCATTCTCTCTATCGATTTATTATTCGGTGTCACCAATGTAAGACTTTTATTATAAACGCCTATGATTTTTTTGTTTGAATGTCAATCAGTTAAGGGGAAACTTATCTTTTGTTATGTATTTCTTTCTTTGCATACCAAGTGTTTGTGGAAACACCTTAGTGAAAAGTGGGTTGTTACACAAATTTGCAATAATGGAAGTTGATAGAGCAGATGGTTATACCAATAAACAACATAGACCAGTCACATGTACACGTGGCATACTCAATCGTGCTCATGGCTCTACTACTTGTGCTCAAGGTATTCATTTATTTTATTACTGATATTTGTTAACGTGATTTAATTTGGTGTTTAATTATTTATGGTTCATATGAATTGAAGTCTTTAATTATGAAAAGAAGTTTCCTTTGAAAAACATTATAAATTAGTAATTTTTCGTTAGAAAATTTCAGTTTGTGTTCTTACTTGATACAATATGTTTTCTATTAGAAATTTCATATAGTATATATGGAACTTAAAGCTTTCTGGTTTCTTACGATTGCTTAAACCTCAACGTTATGTCTAAGATCGATTAATGTTTGGGTGTTTTGCAGATTGAAGTCGAATTGGTATTGGATTACTGCAACCACCTACCTGGTCATTATGTATCTCTCATTTTCACTCTACTTATATAGTGCATTTATTCTTGCTTAATTACAGTATATCCCAATAGTATTTTAAATAGTACTTTTTAATTACTAATTTTAGTTTTAATAATATTAATTATATTTATAAGTGTTGACAATAGATCTTAAGGTTCTCGATCAAATAATATATTACTTGACTATAATTAACATACCTAACTAATGTCAATGCACCAAGAGAACAAGAGATTCATCTCTTTTATTTTCATATACTTATGCTCTTTTTTGGATACACAAGAAGAAAAATAGATTCATGAACATCGTTGAACGAATATTATATTTAAAGTTTTTCATTCCATATTCATTTCCCAAATGTTATGCTATGCAAGATGACGCGAAATCATATATAACTACCAAGAGTTTTAAGAGTTTGTTTGGTTGTTATTGTGCAGGTGAAATTCTCTAGATCAATTGATATAGTATGTTCGGTGAAAAAGTTGCAAGAAAGTTATGACGTGTTTGGATTGAACATATGACGATATTGTTAGTAGATAAGTATGGCTCGGCCCGACTTGTGAGTTTAGGGTCCATTAGGGTTTGATATGTACTCACCATTATAAATGGTGAACTAATAAAACATAATATGATGGGGGGTTTTAATAAAACATAATATTGGCATCCGAAGGTCTTGGAATGAGAACCCAATTATAATTTTTAATTAAAGCGTTATATTCATCATACATAGCATCCCGCCAGTGTGGATCAGATAAAGCAAGATATGGGGATTTCGGTATAGGATAGGTATGAGAAATATGAAGGTTTAGACGTTGGGTGGACTTACGTGTGCCATCCTGATTTCACAGCCAGAAAATATCCTCTTCTAACAAAATCTCCCAAAATCACGTTCTTTCCTTTTACTTCTCATCCCTTCAAACAAATATATATATATATATATATATATATATATATATATATATATATATATATATATATATATATATATATATATATATATATATATATATATATATACATATATATATATATATATATATATATATATATATATATATATATATATATATATATATATATATATATATATATATATATATATATATATATATATATATATATATATATATATATATATATATATATATATATATATATATATATATATATATATATATATATATATATATATATATATATATATATATATATATATATTGATCAATCTAACGGACATGTTTTGTCCCATGTGAAACTTTGGTTGTACAAATATCGATTTGTGTTTTTTTAGTGTACTTTTGTTTAACCTTTATTTTGATTTTTAGAAAAAGCAGAAGATTTTTTGCCGTTCAAATTATATGTTGTACTAAATCTTCTCGTGACAAAAGACGATGGGAACTTATAGTAGATAAAAAATAGATAAATGTAGGTCCATAGTTTCTTAGGATTGAACAATGTTATGGATTATCTATTGAATGAATGGAAGGGAAGAACTTAGAGAGAGAAAGAAGAGAGGGGAAGGAGAGAATGAGAAGAAATATGAAATGTGATAAATGGTTAAGTGTTCAACCCCTCCTAACATGCTAGGAGGGGGTTTATATAGCCCACCCTACATGTGGGCTATATGGGCTATATTGGATCATGAGACCAATACTTGAGTATATCGTTGGAGTGACCGATCCTTTCTAAATACGTAAAAACGTATTTCCAACAATCTCCCCCAAAGGGAGGTCACTCTAAGTTACAATGTCCTAAATAGTCTATAGCTCGTGATCTATGCTAATAATGATGTGACCGAGACTTTCCTTGGAAAAACGTATTTCCAACAATCTCCCCCTAAGGGAGGTCACACCATTTTACAAAATCTTAAACCTATCATACTATGCTTGAGTCTTCGATCTTGTTCCTGTGAATATGCTGATGAGATCTTTGACTTTAGTCTTGAGCATGTTCTCTTGCCTTGACCTTGTGCATTCATCACTTGTGATATTTGCCTCTTCGTGACTTCATGTTCCACATACTTATACTTTTATAAATTCTTGAAAGCTTCAGAGTTTGATACAACGGAAGACTTGACTTTTAAAATTTCTTGAATTTGTTGAAGTATTAAGTGCATATAGTATAAGCATGTGGTGAAGACTTCTTCTGGATTGTACACCGCAATGCAACCTTCTTGTTACGCTGCATAAGACAGTTAGCAACAAAACATATACACGGATGAAATGACCTTGAACATTTCATTCTAATTCGGTAGCATTTTACCTCCGGTCGGTGAAGATCGTTGGACGATATAAAAATATCGTACTTATGACAGGTAGTTTCAATTAAGAACCTCCTTGACAAGATTTCGCGGGTAAACCCGTTCTCTTTATTCAACCGTCCAAAGCTGACTGCGAACATAAAGAGTGAATCATTTGGATAATAATATCCGCATGATTTGAAGCCCTCAATTCATGTTCCTGGAACAAGTGAAATTCAATTAAGAACCGCACCATCGTTGCTTTCCAGTTGTCACGAGCTTGATTCGTATAGAATCTTGCAAGTTACCTACCAAGTGTTGTTTGAGGTTAACACTAGAAAGATTTCCACTCATCACTGTGAACACTAAGGTATCACTCTGAGTGTTCTGGTAAGATCACTAAGATATTGTGTATAGGCCTGTAACGTGTTTAAATTCATTTAAGAATTAAACCACTGTTGCTTTCCAATTATCACAAGTTAGATTCATAAAGAATCGCACAAGTCACCTACCATGAGCTTTTTGATATTCGCTCAAGAAGGATTTCCATCTTCATTGTAAATACTTTCGTATTACTCAGATGTTCAGGCAAGATCATGAAGATTTTGCGTAGGACTCTTAAGATCTTTCTTACTTTTCACAGTGTGTGAAGAAGCAAGGAATTATGAAAGTGTGTCCTAATGAGATATTTGATGATCTCAAATGGCTCTAGACTCGATCGTGCATTTTGGATTTTAGTGATCGGAGGCTGGAGAGGAGTGCCACCATTTCAATACCAATTTATTCAGAGTGAATAAATCAATAGATAATGCGTTGTCTCCGTGTGATTAAAACAAATATCTTTTAAGAGATATCTGAGTTAGCTGGGATGGGTTGTGCATTGCATCACTGGGTCCATGATGTCTATCTTCAATATCGAGAATCATTGAAAAAATGATCTCAATAACATATGTATTGACCCGGTTTCTGCCTAAGGTTGTAAGGAGTGCTTCTTTCTTTACACCCTTTATCTTTACAATTCTTTTTCATTCTTCAACCCCTTCAATGCTTACCAATACGTCATAACTAGCACCTTGTTGTGATTGTTCTAGTACTAACTTAAGTACTTGGTCGGCATTCAGCTACGTTCACAATCTTTCTCCATCTTTCCTAAGGACTACTATTTCTAGCTATGGAATGTCCTTGGGAAGATTCCTCCGGTTCTAGAGGAATCATTGGACTTTAACCTATCCTACCATCCTTATGTCACCATAATCTTCACCGTCGTGAATAGAGATGTTTTGGGTAAGTGTATGTCACCATGAAATCCATTTTGAAGTGCAAATCCATTTTGCTCCCCCTTAACATATGCCACGATATCCGAAAACATTTCGCACATGTCGGGATGAGCTATCACGTTAAGTCAAACCATTTATGATTAATCATTTCCCATATTAAATCACATTTTATCCCCCATATTAAAAATATTAACCCAATCGATGTTTTTAATATCAATTGATTTAATAGCATTTTAAGAAAATTTGGGAAGAAAAATGCAAAGCCAATTATCTTTATGAATTACACAAGCTCCCCCTCAAACTAATGAGGGTGTACTTGAAACGTAAATGAAGTACATTTTAAACACAAGTGTAAGGTACTTATCACATGCAAAGATCATATATGATAATGTATTCACAAGATTAGCGATTTATGAGGTTGGACCTGAATGATGGAGAACATCATATGAAAGAAGCACATGGTTCTTGTTCACGAATGTTGGTCGCCTCATCACGTCTGAAGTTATCTCTTGACTACATGTGTACGATTGATATCGTTGTCTTGACACCAACATGTGAACTTGGCATTTTCGGCGTCAAAGATTTTGAATGCTGGACAATTGCTCCCCCTCAATTGTTGACCCGTGTTCTATTGAAAGAGCTGTAGTCGCCGTTTGAGTAGTCGCATCGTCGAGTATGTAGATATCAATTGTAAATTGCTACGGTTGGTGGAGATGATAACTTCATAAAAACAAGATTTCTCTTGTTTGAACAAATAAATGCACTGAAGCGTACATATATTCGTGTTAGATTGTGTTATACCGTAAACACAATCCCTTACATGGTTATAAAGTAAACCATGCCCGAGAAAGTTAATTCCCGTTGTTGAGTCAAAGCTTTCCGGTGAAATGCTTGACTTGAATATGAAAAGCGGGTTACTATCTGAAATAATAGCAAACCATTTTGAGCATGTTTTAAAACATTTGAACTTCTGCTCGAACTTTATTTACAACCCCGTGTCATTATTGAATGACATTTCTAGTATCGTAAATATTATCGATTCCAGAAGACATGCTCTTTTTATCAAAACATTTTTGAACACACAATTTTGAAAGATTTAGAAAAACCTTTTGAGAAATTCTCGAAAAATTGTGTTCATTGTTTTGAAAACCAATTACTTGAGCTTAAGATGTTGAATATCTTACAAAACAAGCTCAAGTCCGAGAAGTTGTAAACTTCCCGTTGTGAGGATAAGTTTATCATCGGCGATAAACTTTCCTATTAACTGAAGAGCGAGTCCTAAGTTGACATTTACTTAGAAGTCGTTTTCATGAGCTTGAAAACTTTTGAATGTTTTAACGTAAAGCTCATGACTGAGAAAGGTGAATTTCTCGTTAGGAGGAAAAATTCTCTTATTTAAAAGATACACTTTCCTTGATGAGCTTAAAACCTGGAATGTTTTACTACAAGCTCATGACCGAGAAAAATTAATTTCCCGTTATGAGGATAAATTATCATTAAAGATAAACTTTCCTAAAATTAAAGTCAGAGTTACAGTCTGATATTTAACTGTAAGCCATTGTGCATGAGCTTAAAAAACTTAGAATGTTTTTAATAGTAGCTCATGCCCGAGAAAAATTAATTTCTCGTTGTAAGGATAAGTTTATCATCGGCGATAAACTTTCCTTTTATACTGAAGAACGAGTTCTAAGCTGACATTTACATAGAAGTCGTTTTCATGAGCTTGAAAAACTTTGAATGTTTTAACGAAAAGCTCATGACCGAGAAAGATGAATTTCTCGTTAAGAAGAAAAGTTCTCTTATTTAAAAGATACACTTTACTTTATGAGCTTAAAAACATGGAATGTTTTAATACAAGCTCATGACCGAGAAAATTTAATTTCTCGTTACGAGGATAAGCTATCTTTAAAGATAAGCTTTCCTAAAATTGAAGTCCAAGTTACAGTTTGAAATTTAACTGTAAGTCATTGTGCATGAGCTTAAAAAACTTCGAATGTTTTTAATAGTAGCTCATGCCCGAGAAAAATTAATTTCTCGTTGTAAGGATAAGTTTATCATCGGCGATAAACTTTCCTTTTATACTAAAGAACGAGTTCTAAGCTGAAATTTACTTAGAAGTCGTTTTCATGAGCTTGAAAAACTTTGAATGTTTTAACAAAAAGCTCATGACCGAGAAAGATGAATTTCTCGTTAAGAAGAAAAGTTCTCTTATTTAAAAGATACACTTTACTTTATGAGCTTAAAAACTTGGAATGTTTTAAAACAAGCTCATGACCGAGAAAATTTAATTTCCCGTTACGAGGATAAGCTATCTTTAAAGATAAGCTTTCCTAAAATTGAAGTCCGAGTTACAGTCTGAAATTTAACTGTAAGTCATTGTGCATGAGCTTAAAAAACTTCGAATGTTTTTAATAGTAGCTCATGCCCGAGAAAAATTAATTTCTCGTTGTAAGGATAAATTTATCATCGGCGGTAAACTTTCCTTTTATACTGAAGAACGAGTTCTAAGCTCACAATTACTTAGAAGTCGTTTTCATGAGCTTGAAAACTTTGAATGTTTTAACGTAAAGCTCATGACCGAGAAAGATGAATTTCTCTTTAAGAAGAAAAGTTCTCTTATTTAAAAGATACACTTGTCTTTATGAGCTTAAAACTTGGAATGTTTTAATACAAGCTCATGACCGAGAAAATTTAATTTCCCGTTACAAGGATAAGCTATCTTTAAAATTAAGCTTTCCTTAAAATTGAAGTCCGAGTTACAGTCTGATATTTAACTGTAAGTCATAGTGCATGAGCTTAAAAACTTCGAATGTTTTTAATATAAGCTCATGCCCGAGAAAAATTAATTTCTCGTTGTAAGGATAAGTTTATCATCGGCGATAAACTTTCCTTTCTTTGAGGTCCGGGGCATAATCTGAAATATAATTATACGCCATTATGCATGAGCTTAAAAACTTCAAATGTTTTTAATATAAGCTCATGCCCGAGAAAAATTAATTTCTTGTTGTGAGGATAAGTTTATCATCGGCGATAAACTTTCCTTTATTTGAAGAACAGGTCAATGTCTAACATTTAACAATGAACCATTTTACACGAGCTTAAAACCGTTGAATAGTTTTAAAGTAAGCTCGTGTCCGAGAAAACTTAATTTCTCGTTTTTGAGGATAAGTTTATCATCGGTGATAAACTTTCCGTTATTTGAAGATCGGGTCATCATCTGATATTTAATGAAGAGCCTTATACACGAGCGTAAAACCTTTGAATAGTTTTAGAATAAGCTCGTGTCCAAGAAAACTTAATTTCTCGTTAAGAGGGTAAGTTATCGTTGCGTAGATAAACTTCCCTGTCTCTGAAGTCCGGGTCATCGTTTGTCATTTAGCGAGGAGCCATATACACGAGCTAGAAACCTTTGAATGGTTTTAATGTAAGCTCGTGTCCGAGAAAAATTAATTTCTCGTTTTGAGGGTAAGTTATCGTTGCATAGATAAACTTCCCTGTCTCTGAAGTCCGGGTCATCATCTGTCATTTAACGAGGAGCCATATACACGAGCTTAAAATCTTTGAATAGTTTTAAATTTAGCTCGTGTCCGAGAAAAATTAATTTCTCGTTTTGAGGGTAAGTTATCGTTGACGAGATAAACTTCCCTTTCTTTGAAGTTCGGGTCATAGACTGTTATTTGACTATGAGCCATAGTGAATGAGCTTAAAAACTTTGAATGTTTTTAATATTAGCTCATGCCCGAGAAAAATTAATTTCTCGTTGTAAGGATAAGTTTATCATCGGCGATAAACCTTCCTTTCTTTGAAGATCGAGTTACAGTCTGTGAATCCCCTGAGACACTTGTTTCTCCGATATCTGCTTCTTCAGCAACCAAACTCTAAGAGTATCCTTAGTTGAACGGTATACAATGATTGGACCGCTTCGTTCTTTTGGAACATCAACTTTGGTACTTGCATTCTCATTAGGAATTTGCATGCTTGGTTATGGGTTAACGATATCTATCTTAGAAGCAAGTGGAGGTTCACAGTTGTCTTTTCTTATGCCAGAGGAGACCTGAGTGGATGAATCACTTGTCTTAGTTGGCAAACGTTTCCGTTTATAGAAAACCTTAAGTTCAGGCTTAATTGATGTATCATCCTTTTCAATTTCCTCCCTAGCAGTCTTAGTAGAATCGGAGATTATCCTAGTTAAAGGGCACTCGTTTCCTACAAGGGTGAAAGTTCTACCAGTGGGGCACCAAATTTTACCAATGGGTTTGATTTTGGCAACCCACTGGGATTTAAGTCTAGCACGGGATTTCACCTCATTAAGTAGTTTCTTGATACAAGAATCATGATTAGCCGTAAAGACACATTTTCTACATGTTTTACACGTAGCGTATTTAATGTCCGAGTAAGATCTAGAATTCCTAGATGATTGATTGATGCTCCTAGGATGTGACATGCTACGGTTAGCAGTGTTGGATAAACTAGAAGGCATCTGACTAGGTTTGAAATTCCTATCTCTTACTTGTGTCCTTTGCTTAGCTTCCCTTAGACCAAATGTATGGTGAACGTCATTTGAACTAGTTCGAAACGTATTCCTTGGACTATGTTTAGGGAGACTAGAGGCAATCATGTGATTAGGTCTTGCTAAAGCCGTTTTGGTCACATTGGGCCTAGTTGCTGGAGTGACTGGTCTCGAAAGATGAACCAAATCAACTTGGGAGGCAAACCGCGGTCTCGAGGATTGAGGTCACTCGGATCTAAATGTAGTAGGTTGTTTGACGGTCGGTTGTCTGACGAACTGATTTGTAGGCGGTTTCCCCAAGATTGATGGTTTTTCAAGCTTAGTGTCCACACTAGTTCCTCTATCTTTCCTTAATTCGTTTTTCAACGCAGTTATAGCAAAAACCTTTTCCTGAACTTGAGCTTTTAAAGTTTCATTCTCTTTGAGCAATCTATCTTGGGATGCCATCTTAGATTCAAGCAGTTGAATTTGTTTCAAAAGATTATCCTTTTCAGCTTTAGAATCTAAAACTTTTTGATCCAATTTTCTTTCAAGAACAACGTTTGAATTTTCAAGTTTTTCAAAATATGTTTCAAATTTCTCAGTTTTTTTTTGAAAATTCAATTTTGGCATCCTCAAGCTCTTTGGATTGCTGCGCTAAAATTGTTTCAAGCTCTTTAATCTTGGAAGCGGAATCAGTTAATGAAGCAGTCATAAAGCATTTATCATGATGCACTATAGCATTCTGAACAATCTCTCCCCCATTATGACGCACATCGGGTGAATCTAATGTGATAAAACTATCACCCTTTTCCATCCCATGTTTGTCATAATTAGGTTCGAAATGCTCAACATGCGGTAGTTCATCGACATCGACATCATATACAACATTACATTGTACCATATGTGTAGGCTCTTCGTCATAAATGGGAATGGTGTCATCATAAGAGATGTCTGGAACATTCCCTGACTTGTTGCTGATGTCATGCTTAACTGTTGATTCCATGTCCTTGCAGTCTTTAGCAGCCTCCAACGCGTCAATCGTATGACCATTAGTTTCTTCTGGTATCTGCATCGGATTTTCTGGCTTCCAATTATCAGAATCAATTTGGAGTCGTGCTCTTTCTTGAAAAAGTTGCGTAAGAGAGTTCACGTATTTACACACGGTTCCTTGGAACTCTTAAATCTCGATATGCATGTCTTCTAAGAATGACCGACAGAAACCTGAATTTTCTTTCTTGACAGTATCGAATTGAAAAAAAAATCGATAACTGTTTCAAAAGAATTTGAAGTGCAGATGCAGATTCAATATGATTAAAGTTGTCTTTGACAATTTTCTGCTGAAGAATATCCAAATTTATCATCAATGCGTCAATGAAGAAAGGAGCATCTTGACCAAAGACTGCCACAAAGGGTGGTCCATACGTGAGCTTTGTGAGCTCGTCGAGATAACAGTCAAATTGTCTAAATACGACTAGACATCCTTTTCTAGCTTCTTCACGCATTGTCTGCAATTGTCCCTCTTGATATGTTGAACTCAACCAATCCATTGTATTATGATGAAAAAATGATCGTGATTGTAGTTGTATTCGGAATCTTACAATTCGTAAAGAAATCGTGAAGTCAAATTTACGAGGTTTTTACACATCAACCAATTAATAAACCGTAAAAACTTCGTGACAATCCTCGTTTGATGATATAAGTTTCTTTTTACGGCTCAATGATTTCTTGATGATAATACAAACCCGATATTAATAAACTAAACAACTTGATATCCTTTCGACCCAAAAACTTAAGTACTTTGACACGACCCGATTTAACTTAGACAAAAATTTACGTGAATAACTTACTCGAGAATAATTTTCGTCCAAACACAAACTTGGTGAATACTTTTGTTAAGCTAGACGTTGAACAAAACGTGTATAACTTACGAGAATAATTTTGTTAAAAAACTTAAGTTTTACGTTGGTTGTAAAACGTGGCAAAACTATTATAATAATTATTATACGTTGCCTATTATAATAAAGCTAACCAAAAAAACGTGGCATCCAAAAATCTTGGTAACTCCGTCTTAATAAAACGTGTGGCAGACGTGGCCAAATAGCTTCCTAATATATAAAACTAAAACTCAATATATAAAAACTAAAACCCCTAATTTATCTCCTAAATTTATCCGCCCCATCTTCCTATTTTCTCTCTAATTCTTGTTTCCTCCGTCACTTTCTCTTCTCCAAATCTTAGCCACCCAAACCTAATTTCACTCACTTATTTCTCTCAGACTCAGAATAAATTGAAACGAGGAAAAATGAAAAGCTCTATCTGATTATCTTCTTACAAACTCTAAATCTTATTAAACAAAACCATTTTCAGTGTCATTCATCAAAATTGATCCATCAATCAACATATCAAGATCATCTACCCACAAAAGCTCATTCACAAAACCATCTATCTCAACATGTATATTCGACAGACCAACTATCTTTTTGTTACTTGAATCTAAGATTTGAAACGGGGACAAATGAATCAGCTTCAAGATCCTGTATGGGTCTCAGGTAGGTTTCTCTATTTTATTTATGTGTCCTTGATCGATGAGGGTTTTTCTGAGATCTGGAGTGTTTTCTGTTTTTCGAGTCTGTTTGAGTGTGAGTTAAATTTTTGTTGAAAAATCTGAGGTTTTGGTGTGGAGTCGAGGGTGTTGTTGAATGTCAGTCGAGAGATGAGTTTGTAATTGTGTATAGAATCAGGTTTTGGTAAAATCAGTGTGTCGAAGTCAGTTGATTTGAAAACTGAAAATAGATTTGAACAAAAATCAAGTTGTGTTCCAGACTGAGTGTTGGAGTCTTCTGAGTTGTGTGAGAGTTCGAGTGGTTGTCGAGAGCTGTGGGAGTAGAAGGAGTGTTTGAGAGGTGTAGGTCCGAGACAGGGTGTTTCGAGAGGGTGTTTCGAGAGTTGACAGTCTGGGATGATGGTGTTAGACGAGGGTGTGTGGGGATTTGTTGGTCGAGAGATAAAAGTGAGTCAGTCGAGTCTTCGAGTCAAAACTTGGTCAATCGTAGTCTATGATCGTAACTTATGATTGTAGTCAAAAAAATTTCTATCGCAATATTTAACATGTCCATCGCATTCATAACAACACACCATCGCAGTCTTTGATCGTACTAAGATCGTACTCGTACACAGATCGTACTCAGATCGCACTCAGATCGCACTCAGATCGCACTCCGATCGCACTCCGATCGCACTCGTGATCGCAGCTTCGATCGCACTCGTGATCGCAACTTCGATCGCACTCGTGATCGCAGCTTCGATCGTGGGGGAGATCGTAGAAAGTGATTGTGACTTTGGATCACAAGTAGAAACCCCCGGGGTTTATGCGATCACAAAAAATCAGATCGTAGCCGAAACTTATATGATGCCAGATTCTTGATAAAAAAACATATGTTGGATTGCAACAAGAAAGTTATACCCAGAAAAAGTTGATACAGAAAAAGTTGATACAGAAAGAGTTGATATAGTTGATGAAGTAGATAAAGACAAATTGACAGTTTTGGACAAGAAGTTTAATAGAAACAAAAAAACAGATAAAAAATGTGATATTGAAAAAACTGATTACCAAAATTTAGAAAAATTTAGAAAAATTGATGAAGTATGATAAAAAAATTGATAGATAAAAAGATGAAAAAAACGAGAAAAAATTTAGAAAGAAAAGATTTTTACCACCAAATCAATAGATAAAAAATACGCCAATCCGAAGAATCAACCAGGCTCTTGATACCAATTGTAGGTCCATAGTTTCTTAGGATTGAACAATGTTATGGATTATCTATTGAATGAATGGAAGGGAAGAACTTAGAGAGAGAAAGAAGAGAGGCTAAGGAGAGAATGAGAAGAAAGATAGAATGTGATAAATGGTTAAGTGTTCAACCCCTCCTAACATGCTAGGAGGGGGTTTATATAGCCCACCCTACATGTGGGCTGTATGGGCTATATTGGATCACGAGCCCAATACTTGAGTATATCGTTGGAGTGACCGATCCTTTCTAAATACGTAAAAACGTATTTCCAACAATAAATATATTGTATCATATACCGTGTTCATTTGTTTACTAAAATGTAATCAGTTTTGTAACCATAATAAAAGGTTAATCAAAGCAACGAATAAAAACCAAAAGGTGAGCTTATACATAAGCCCAAAACTAAATAATCTCAATGGACGTGTTTTTTCCGTAAACCTTTATAAAAAATACATTTTTCTTTTAATTGTATATTATTTTGAAATGGGACTTGTTTTGTTCAAAGTAATCTTAAACGAAATTAATTTTTAATATTTATAGGGCTTGTCTCACTCAGCGGACTTGTTTTGTCCCATGTCAATTTTTCGTTGTACTAATGCGTGCTTTTTTCTTTGAAACTTTTATGTTGGTTAAACGTAAATTATTGTTTGATATTATTATTTCTCGCTACATCCATCTAGTGTGTTTCGTTTGTATTTTTTTAAAGTACGTTTGCGTATCCGTTATATGTGTTGGTAGTGGCGTATCGTTTTTGTTTAAAGGAAAGTAAAAGTTTTTTTTGTTAATTTTTGTGTTTGGTTATCCAATAGGGCGTGTTTTGTACGACGTGAATATATGGTTTTACAAATATTATTTTGTAATTTTTTCGAAAAGTAGTTTTGTGTATATTATATTTAGAACCTATATATACAACAAAAATATAGTAAAAGATATATGGAATATGAGGTAAATTACTTGAGTTTATGAATCACATTGGTTGTATTATTGACATCGATAGAAAAACTAATCACATCCATTTTTCCTTCACGCTTTTAATCACGACTATAATGTTTTATTACTCTAACGATTACACTACCTAAATGATTCTATCATATAAGAAGGGGCTGCCCATTTACTTCGTCCTTAAAAATTAAATGCATTTCATGGAAAGCCAATTCAATGGAAACCGATATTAGTACAATTTCTTGATGGGAAAGATTTGTGGTTTGTTCTTTTTTAGTTTTTTTGTTTGTAATTTAATATATTTTTGTATAGTTTACCCTAAAGTAAATTTTATATATAATTTAAAATGTATGATTTTTTAATGTTATTTTGTATTGTTTTGTGGTTGAATGTATTTTATTGAATAAATACATATTTTTTGTAATGATTTTTGTCAAAGCGCACATCAACATATCATCAAAATAGACCAATAAAACCAAAATATGCTAAATATAAATTAAAATATATTTGTTATACTTTATTGAGTCTTGGAGGTACAAAGGATATAAAAGGAATAAAAACGGTGATCTTCGGATGTTTTTCGTCAACGTTTACACGTTTTTTGAAATATAAACGGGGTCTATTTTTATCCATGGGCACGCCATTGGAAAGGGCACAAGATTACGATTCCAAGGTACTTTCATTTTTTATTGAAGCAATTCGATGCATATTTTATAGACCGGACAAGACTATGTAATATATAAGTCCAACACAAGCCCAACTAAACTATCATTAAATATAAATGTTTGCATGCTTATAATTAAAATTATCCATAGCCCTGTTGGTTAAAATGCGTGGTGCTAAGTTCTGAGGGAGGAGACCAGGGTTCAAATCCTGTTAGTGGCACTTTTTGCCATTAATTGATTTAACTTGGTTCCGACCCAGTCTAAACCAAAACCTGTCCCGGTTCAAATCAAACATGACCTGTCCATATGAGGCCCGGTTCAGACAAGACCAGATTCGATTCATATTCGAACCGAGTCGGTTCAGTTTCGAACCGTTGAACCAGGCCGGTCCAGATTTGAACCAGACCGTCCAGATTTGAACCAGACCATCCAGATTTCAACCAGACCGGTCCCGATTTGAACCTGACGGGTCCCGATTTGAACCAGACCGGTTCGGATGTGAACCGGATCCGGTTCAATAACCAAAACGTGATATAAAAACGCGATTTCAAAACTGCGTTTTCAAAACGCAGTTTTCAAAAATCTGCGATTTCAGAACTTAAAAAATGTGAAAAATGGAGAAATTTTAGGGATTTATGAAATACTATTGGCTAATAAGTGCCATGTCACATATCACTGGGATTAGGGGTGTGGTATCAAATCATAATTATACCTATATATAATATAAAGATATATATATATATATATATATATATATATATATATATATATATATATATATATATATATATATATATATATATATATATATATATATATATATATATATATATATATATATATATATATATATATATATATATATATATATATATATATATATATATATATATATATATAGAGTTTAGTTATTGTGATGTAGGTCTTTAAAATTGTTAAAATAAAAAGTTATGTAAACCACTGGATCTCTTGATTTGTGCAGGATGAAAATAATAACTAGTGAATGGAATTTATGTAATAAACATCAACTTTAAGGGCTTCATGTACCATGATAAAATGACACTTGATTCAAATAAAATTAAACTTAAACATATCTCCACCCAGTCATTTAATTCTCCCATTTATGTTAATACCATTTTTTGCTAATTTGTAATTATTTTTTTAACTGATTGCATTTGTTAAGCCAAAAATATCACGTTAGTATGTAGATACATTGATACGCATCCCAATTGTTAAATAAATAATATTCATTACAAACTATAATTACATGATACATATTATATAGAATAGAATCAAAAAATAAACCATGATCATATTAAGGCTTTTTTACTACATATGCATGATGAACATGTTACATTTGATAATTGATTGTACATAAGAACGGAAACTTTCGAAAATACAAAGAAACTATGTACTAGCTGTTGATACACATTAAAAAAAAGAATAAAACTTGAAATGATGTCTCATATAACTGATTTTATTAATGAGAAAAATAAGAGCAATAATAAGACAAGTACTATATCAACTTGATAAGCATCTATTTTCTCATTGATTTAAATAATATACACTAGACCACACATAAGTGCTAGTAAAAAACTTGATACTAACAGTAGGTTGTCACCATAAAACTTTTATTTACAAATTCCAACCATGGTTTCTGTGATATATATGAAACTCGTGCAATGTTAAGATGCCATATCTGAAACTCTGTTTGTTCAAAAACAGAAATCCATGTTAACCTTTGTGTACAAAAACTTGATGGACGCAAACTAAGAAAGCCATAAGTTTCGATCGGGGTAGCAACAACGAGTTCTAAAACAAAGGAAATGATTAAACCATCTGTTTGGAACCTGTTTCGACATCGACTAGTTGTACACCACCGACTCGGACATCATAAACTCGTACACAATGGTGAACACGAGCCTCGCCACACTCGTAAACCATCCTTCCATAAACCACCAACTCGTATACCATGGTGAACTCGAGCTCGCCACACACGACTCTTAAACCACCAACTGGTACATCATGTTGAAGTTGAGTCTCGCCTCACACGACTCGTAAACCACCAACTGATACACCATGGTGAAATCAAGTCGCGACACACATGACTCGTAACCACCAACTCGTACACCGTACACCACCAACTCGTACACTACGCATTCAAGCCTCGCCAAACATGACTCAAACACGACCAACTGGTACACCAGGAACCTAAATGATATTGTTACATGATAAGATACAACTTAATTATATCACCTTCCAGCCTTAAAAAAACTCACACATACGACACCTTTTTTCCACATATTATATGCATTACCCGTAATCTATAAACCACCAAAAATATTCTCTTGTACACGAGTACACAAACCGAAAAGTATAAACTATCTGATACACCATCATTTGTTGACCTTAGATCCACTTTCGTTTGTGTCCCTATAAAAATCAA
Organism: Glebionis coronaria; assembly: GCA_025667525.1. Taxonomy (NCBI): domain Eukaryota; kingdom Viridiplantae; phylum Streptophyta; class Magnoliopsida; order Asterales; family Asteraceae; genus Glebionis; species Glebionis coronaria. The sequence goes on along the minus strand of CM046881.1, from coordinate 455,075,107 downwards.
TGTCCTCTCCTTCTGTCATTAGATCTACTTTTTTTTGCGATGACATCAACGTCCTCTACAAGATCAACATCAAATGGACGTCCTCTACCTGCTTAACGTAGTGATCGTTTATTTTGTTTATAAATGTCATAGCCAGATATATAATAACATCGATCTAAGGGATAGAGGGTGATGTTAGTTGCCGGAATATAGTGAGTGAAAGAGAGGGGCGTCAGTTTTAGGTTTAGAGAGAAACATGAAAAGAATAGTATGAACCAACTTAGGAGGCGTTTTGTTTTACTATGCGGATATAGAGAGTTGTGACATACCTAAAATGCCCTTAATCATGTAAAAAGTATTTATTTTAATTTTTAATTTCTTATTAATGATATTAATGTCATCTTAATCAAAATAGTGGATCCAAAGGTCTAAAACACTTTTCATTTTAACAATTATAAGTACCTACACTATTTTAACCAAAATCTATATATATATATATATATATATATATATATATATATATATATATATATATATATATATATATATATATATATATATATATATATATATATATATATATATATATAGGGGAGTGTTATTATGGTGTACACCTTAAAATACAAAACAATAGGCACACTTATGGACCCTTAGATCAAGTTTGATCAAATTTAATTAATAAAAATGTAAATTATATAGCTGAGTGGCTGGTTTGTAACTAAATACAATTTCAAGGTCATGTGTACCACACATTTTTGCACTGTCAATTAATTAATACGAATCAAATTTAAAACTGTATACTTACATAGTCAAATATTATCTTCCATTATCTTCTTCTACCTGCTAAATTGATCAAATTCAAAACTCATGTATATCCCTAAAAATATATCAATCCAGTAAATTAATCCCCATCTCAAATTGTTTATAAAATAGGTTTAGATCTGCATATAATATTAGCTAACACATGTGTTTCATATTCCTATAAGAATCAAGAAACAAGTTTTTTCATTAACCGAATATGTATCCAGGTATGATACACATTTTATTTGAATTGTTTTTGTTATTATAAAATGTATAAATGTATTTGACTTGGGTTTTTTTTGTCTATAGTCAGACGAAGCGGTCAATTAGCTAACAAAAGGATTAAAAATCAGTGGAATGATGATGAAAAAGTGATCGATCTAAAAACACCTGAATGGGAGCATCTAAATGAAGGTATATATGGATCATTCTTTAACTATTTTTGTTTTATTTATTAATTTTTTTGATACAGTAATTAAATTATGATACAGTAGTTGATGGTTTAAGTAATTAAATTATTAATATATTACTTAAATTATGATTGATTTGGTAATTAATTTATTGATACATTAGTTGGTATTAACTATTCATCCTTTAGAAGTGCCCCAAAATCAATTGTTAATATAGGAAAATTATTCAAAATTAGTCACTTATACTAGCTGATGTAAAAAAGTTACAAATTTCATATACGATGACTGATGTATGACTGATGCTAGTTATAGAAAAAGTATTTAAGTTAACCGTTAGAAAATAGGAAATGACCATAATTTATTAATGTGTCCGTGGTAGAATTTATCAATGATGATCCTATTGGAGATGTTAATGTTGGGCAAGATATGGATAATGATCTTTTAAAAAATAAGAAAATGGAACGTAAAGGTAAGTGTATTCTAAATGACAGTATAAAAAATATTACACTTTATGACAGGCACTTTTCAGATAGTGACTTCTAATTCACGTGGTACTTATTGTATCATATGAACGTGTTGTCCTCAAGGAGAAACTGAAGGCATTGGTTCATAAAAGAGTGAATAACAAAAGAGGTATATGTAAAAAAAATTGTTGTTATTGGCTAAAGTAAATTTTGCGGGGAATATTTATTTAATGATAAAGGAATGAAATTTATAAGTAATTTATGTATCAAATGGTCTAGGTGTTGGTGGCAAGGGGAAAATGGATGCGAATGATGAAGAATCAAAAAAAGGAAGAAGCTAAAAAAGGTAACTTATTTTGTAATTCATATGTAATCAATTGCTATTACGTGCATTAAAGTCGTGTTGTATGGGTAAATATCTATTGAATATGAATTGTAGGAGCATGTAAGCGGAAAAAAGCTGTACTTTGTGAAAAAGTAAAGAGAAAAAAGGCTGTTGATGAAAATGGAAATAGTATAGGTAAGAATGTAGTGGAAGGAGTTGGTGGGTCATCAAATGATGATTTTGTTGATAGTTTTGGTGCGAAACATGGAATGGGAAGGAAAAAATGGATGATACTTTTGTTAAACCCAAAAAAGCTCCAGGAATAAAAACAAAATTGGATAGGATACAGTTAAGAAATGCGTCGCGTATTTTATTTAAGGTGATAACGCAAATGACGTATAGACAAAAACAGGACGTAAGAGATATTGGATTTGGTGATATCCATGACTTTAAAATCAGTTCTGTTCCAAAAGAGTTAGTTTATTGGTTGTTGGACAAGTTTGATGCAGACACGTGTTCGATTAATATAAATGGTAGGCAAATAATGATAACAGCAGAGGTTGTTAGGAATTTGCTAGGTGTACCAATGGGTGAAATACATATAAATGCTCGTAATTCAACAAATTTTAGGACCCAACTGGCACGTGATTTTAGGGCACGATTTGGGACAGGTTTTGTGAGGATTTATAATTCTAATGTTGCGGATTTGATTGTTGAAAAAAAAACGTAGCGGTTGGATGTTTAAGATCAACTTTCTAGTACTATTTTTTTCAACTGTTGGGGAGTTGAACTTAAGTAATACCGTAAATCAGAAGTTTCTACATTGTATAAATAGTGAAGATGATATACGTAAGATGGACTGGTGTACATATATTATAGAATGTCTGATCAAAACAAAGAGATCATGGAAGCAAGGTGCGAATTACAATGGTCCTATAGTTCTTCTACTGGTACGTATTTGTTATTTTTTATAATAAATACAGTTCCAAATTTTTTTATATTAGTTAATAAATATAATCTCCGGTACTGTTTGCGCATTCTGAGCCACCTATCAAGATATGGTCTACAGACATGTTACAGAAATTGGAAGCAGATATGTTACACAAGGATGATGATAGTGATACAAATGTTGGAGAAGAATCAAAATTTGAGGGTAAGTTATTGTTTTAACAATTTCAATAAATATATAGTATATAGATTTCGATTAAAAAATCTTATAGAATGTCGAAATGTATATGTAGCAAGTTATGAAGGAATAGTTTTTGGAGAAGATGACGCGAATGAAGATGATTTCAATATGGGTGTACCAGTAACAGACTTAGAGGTACTGATCTTACCCGTTTAAATTATCATTTTGATCATTACAAACATGATAAATGTGCATATGTTCAAACTTTTCCCATTTTATGAAATTACCAGATACATATTTTAAGCAACGATAATTTACGGTCATGTAGGGTATGAAGAAGTATGCATCAGTATGTTTAAAGGAGGCGGGTGAACTTTTAAACGTGGCAGAAGAGGTTGTGGATAAAGGAATGTCAAATAGCCCGCAGGACTCAGGTTTTCAACAACTAAAGGAACTGAGGGATCAACTGATTGCAGGCCGTAGGTACTCTAAGCAACCTACATACTACCAAAAGGGGGATGAAAATGATACTGTAAACGATAACTTGTGTACACCAAAAAATGGCGAAAAATATTTTCAAATCACTCAAATGTATGGATCGCCTACTGGATATTTAGAGTTGTGTGACAAAGTGTGGGAAGAATGGCATATGAATAATGATCAAGTTCGGACAAGGTTGGATTTTGATGAGGTTAGCGATATTGATTTGAATGTGACACAACCGCCTGCTACGCACAGGAAAGTGGTAGGCGATGCACAAAATGAAAAATCTGTTGAAGAAAAATTAGATTTGTTGGATAGTATCCGCAATTATGTGTCACAAGAACCGGCAGAAGAAGAGTTTTTTACGCCTGATCAGACAATAGGTGTTCATGAAAAGGAAATCAATGTAAGGTTTGATCAGACAATAGATGTTCATAAAATGACAAGGTTTGGGAGAGAGAGCAAAGAAATTGTACCTGCATTTATTCAACCGGAACCACTAAATGTATTGGAATATAACTCTTCTTATGGAAGGGGTCAGAGTAGTACGATACTTCCAGAAGTATTAAGTTCCCCATATGTTGTTAGGGAAGTATTGCTGATGAGTAGGATAACACCGCATGAAAATGTAGCAGTCAAATGTTTCTTCAGTGCGAGGCTTCCAGAAAAGTAAGTTTTAATGTATCGTAATTTTATTTTAGTAACGAATTAATTTGTATATAACAATTGTATGTTATAACAATTGTATGTTGACAGTTAGGGATGGCAACGGGTCGGGTTTGGGTCGGGTTTTACTGAACCCGTACCCGCACCCGTTTATAATATCTAAACCCGCATCCATTCCAATACCCGACGGTTATCCGATTACTATTACCCAACGGGTTTTCGGCTTTACCCGCGGGTATCGGGTATCCAAAAATAAATTTCGTTGGACATAATTATACGTATAAAATTAAAAAAGAACAATGAAAAACAATCAAAATACTCTAATATAATTTTTAAGTTTTTAGAAGATAAAGAATAGTAATTCAATATTATATCATGCGATTTAATGTATTCAATAAATCATTGTTTTATTTAAAGATACAAAATCGAAATATGCTTTATCACAAACATTTTAATGCATACAAAATATAACTAATATAAGCATTTTATTTGTTTAATAATCTTCGTCTACTATTTCGCACAAATTTTAAAATTATATAAAATAGCAATAAACGATATGTTTTGGTAAACGGGTACGTATACGGGTAAACGGGGCGGGTATTACTAAAACCCGATCCTGAATCCGTACCCGCGAAAAAAAATATCCCAACCCGAACCCGCATCCAAACCCACCAACCCGAATCCGAACCCGACCCAATCGGTTCGGGTTTCGGTTTTCTTCATCGGTTTCGGGTGCTTTTGCCATCCCTATTGACAGTGATACTGTTTTTAAGACGAGCTATGTTGATGGACCGCGAAGCATCCTAGAAAGTTTGTACCCAGGCGTCGAGATCGCAAGTGGGGCAATTAACTTGTTTACGCACATACTGAACGAGGCAGAGAAGTCAGCAAATGTAGACGATGTGAAAAGGCTTTTCTGCCACATGGATATGCTGGTAACTTTAGTTGTTTTTTACATTGCTAAACTTTATAATTTCTTAAGTTTTAATTTATATATGAATATAGACAAGTGATATGAAGGGCTGGGATTATAATAGGGCGGTTTTAAAGTTCAGTGAAAGAATGGTGGATGTTCTGAGAAAAAGCAAATATAAGAATATAAATGATGTAGATATGGTATGTATCAAGTATCTGTATTTTGGTTGACAATAAAAATGATCCATAATATAAATATTTTTATAGACGAATTACTGATACATGATTCATGTTTTCAGGTGTTTTTTCCAGTCCTTGTAGGGAATCATTTTATACTAATGTGCATGAATCTGAAAGCTGGATTAGTGCAAGTATTTGATAACATAGAATTGAAACTTACTGATATTCGTGCTAGATATGGTGTACTTCCCTTGGTACTGGTAAGTTTCTTTGAAAAACAAGGATAGTAAAATATATTTAATATTTTGTTCGTGATGTGTACAGATTAAAATGTTTTTGGAATATATGTTGCTTGTAAAAAATCCAAAGTATGATCAAATGGTTAAAGCTAATGGATTGATAATGGAATTGGGATGCAACACAACGCCTAACTTTGTAGATTGTGGGGTTTTTGTAATGCGACACATTGAAACCTTTAAAGGTAATGGGGACTGTTGTGGCTTGAGTAGTGAGGGTGAAGAGCAAAATAGAGAACTAAAAGACCTGCGCCGTAAATACGTGGCAAAGATCCTTCTTGCAGACTGCAACCTCTTAAAGAAAGAGTTTGAAAGCGAAGCACATGAATTTAAAAGGTTACCGTTTGAAGATAGGTATCAATCAGAAGATGATGCATTAAAAAATATCAATGGAAGAGTTCAGAAGATGACGAAGTGATCATAAGTTTGGCTGTTTCATTTTGGTTTATCATTTAGGATGTTTTTTTTAATGTTAGGTATGTTTATCATAAGAAATCACATATTAGTTTTATGATGCATGTGTTATTTTGGGTATGGATTTGGATTTGGTTATGTATTTGGTTATGGAAATGAAGTTTAATTTAGTTATGATTCTTAGTTTTGTATGACAAGTACCATTTTTGTATGACAAGTATCAGTTATGGTTTTGGAAATGAAGTTTAATCTGGCTTCTTAATTTTGTATGACAAGTACCAAATATAAAGTTTCTTGACTTGATTTGAATGTTGTTGTGCTACTCTTCATCTGGTGCAAGTACTTGTAACTGTTGGTTGTGCTACCAATTTCTAATTTTGCATCTTTAGTAATTGTAACTTTTGGTTGAGTGAGTGCTACAGATAGATAGTAAATCCTGAGATTGACTCAATTCTACAATTGGGTAAATGTGATTTTTTTTTGTTTTTACTTGGTTATTTGAAGGTTTCAGTCCAAATCTTTTAAGTTTTCATGCCAAATAGATAGATAGTAAATCCTGAGGTTGACTCAATTCTGCAATTGGGTAAATGTGATTTTTTTTACTTGGTTATTTGAAGGTTTCAGTCCAAATCTTTTAAGTTTTCATGCCAAATCTACCACTAGATTGGGTCACAAACCAAGATTTATACAACCTTACAGGATGCCTCCAACAGCAGCAGACTCTGCTACAACATCATTTGTTGCAAACATCATATGCTGCAACATCATCTACTGCAACATCATATACTAAACATGCTACCATAATCATCACAGCCAAGAACAAGACGGATGTATCAAGAAAGAATAACAAAATATGATACATTTTAGCTACATGTAACAAACATTCAAAGAAATAAATGTCAAAATTAAAACAAATGTATTATCCTCCTGATATGTGAAAACTAAAAACATTTTATTAAGCTACTCAGCCAAACAGACAAAAAGCAAAACAATATCATAGTAAAAAAGTGAAAATAACAAGATTATCATGCAAGCTATAAAGAACATAGTAAAAAGTTCAAACTAAAGTAAACATGATTAAAAACAAAAATAACTACTCATTCTCGTACTCATCAGCATCATTGTAAACAACCTGGTACTTGTCCTGACTGTGAGAAGGTTTTTTTCTTTCGGGACAGTTCCGTGCATCATGGTATCCATACTTTTTACAATATCCGCACAACCTCATTGGCTTGTTTAAGTTACAACCACTGCCTGTATTATTAATAATAATAAGAAAAATATAAAAAAAAACATGTTTCGATTTAATATAGTGATATAAATCATGTTATTTACCTTGAATAGAAGAAACGTTGGCTGTAAACATCTTGATTCTTTGGCTGTGAGTTTTGTGATGTATTATTTGACTATGATGTGGTGAGTAACCAGTGTATATGTAGCATATTTAAAAATAAGGATATAACCTATTGGTTAGGGATAATTGCTATTAAGGTGAGTTTTTAAAATTAAGCATATCATGTATGATAGAAATTTTAAATTTTAAATTTGCTGACTGTAAACAGAATGTGTGATAGAAATTTAAAATTTTAAACAATAACAGTAGGCATTGGCAGAAAGCAATAACAGTAGGCATTGCTGATACAAATAGGTAATCCCAAACACACCATTGACAGAAAGCAATAACAAACAATAGCTGTAGGCAATCTCAACGCCATTGAACACAACAAACGACCCACGCTAATAACAAACAATAACAGTAGGCAATAACAGTATGCATCAATAAGGGATGTTAGTATTCGATATTATACTTGCAATATTATAACAGTATGCATCAGAAGGCAATAAAAAACAATGACCTTAGGTAATAACAGTATGTATCAGAAATGCATTTTATTATTCAGTATTATACTTGTAACAATTCCTTAAGCAGACCAAAACACTCATACCTTAAGATGTATAAGTAATTTAAAGGTACATACTTAACTTGTATAAGTAATTTAAAGGACAAATTAATAATGATACAAACGACAGCAAGCAATTCCAAACACTGTTATTCAATCACAGAAAGTGAAAACAAATGCATCATTCTGACAAAAAAATAAATCCAACAACATTCAGGAACCAAAATCCATAAGTCTGGAAAATCATAATTCATAAATAAATAAATATAAAACTAATCACTACCGTACATATCCATGTCGTCACCATCGTCCTACTGCACGAAATCCACATCCACGTCTTCAAATTGTTTTTTCTTTTCGGGGCAATTTCTTGAATCATGGTTTGAATACTTCTTACAGAAACCGCACAACCTCTTCGGCTTGTCAGATAACTTCATTGCAATTTCACTCTTCGACTTAAGCCTGGTATGAATCCTATGACCTTTATTATTAATACGATGAGGGGCGAGAATATTAACCTTTTCAGGTTCGGTTACACCAAGCGTTGATGCATAAATTGCATTTGTGGTCATCTTAGGAGGGTTAGGTACATCAGTCTTAACTTTCTCCGTCAAAGTCTTTTGCGCGTCCTTGTATAAGTGAAGATTTTCAAGGTCACCCACCAAATGTTTGACTGATTGTTCAACATTGCTATAAATCTCCTTATGAACAGAATCAACTTCACAATTCGGCTGGCATGCAGTTTTATCGACAGTTTTAAGGACCATAGCATTCTTTGACCATCTCCTTTGCAAGTAGTGTTTGGGGAAATGGTGCACATTCGACATACGCAGAACGTAAAAAATATGGCTACAAAGTAGACCAAAACACTCATACCTTAAGCAACTACATTCAGCTGCACATTCAGATGGTACATACTTAACCTGTATAAGTAATTTAAAGGACAAATTAAATAGTACCAACAAATGTATAATATAGTAAAATATGAAAAACAAAATAGATAGTTAATATTACCTCATAATCTATATAAGGAGCCTTTATTTTTTTGTTCAAATTCCCTTCTGTATCACGAATAATATATGTAGAAAATTTTTCTGATTCCTGCACAGTTAGTGAAAAGCAATGATACAACGAAGACCAAATTTCATCCTAAACATCATAACACAGTGTGATTGTGTACAACTCGGCTGTTTCCTTTTCTACTTGCAGATCGATTTTTAAGTCAGGGGATTTATAATTGGAGTCATGTGTATTCTTGCCATATTTGAATCTTTGTGAATCAATAGCCGTATCATAGTGGCTTGGGAATTCAACCAAAGTAAGGTTCGGATTAGTAAGCTGACCAAGAAAATGATTTTCACTCTCGGAACGAGATGTCGTTCGCATGAGGCTAGACATGGGTTCATGATGAAAGTATGCAGGTATCCAATTGTGTCGCATACCAAACATATCGGCCAACCATTTGTGATCATTCAACTTAAAATCTTCCATGATCGAACTCTATTCAGATTCAAAATCATCAGGGTCGATTTTGTCTGTCCAAACTATATCATACAACCGTTTTTAAAGTTTGTGTCGTTACATAAATCAACGCCAACCTTCATGGAAAATAAGAAAACTAAAAATTTAAATTTGTTCAATAAAGTAAAGGTAAAAAATAATTTGATCTTGGTTAAACTAAATACCTTTCCAGCTAGCTTCTTCATAATGTGCCACATAAAAAGATGATGCCTTGAATCTGGAAAAATTTGTTTGATGGCTACCTTCATCGCAGGGTCTTGCTCAGTGACAACTACTTTTGGTGCCTTTCCAAAAAATTTCTTGAACCGTTTCAACAACCACCTATACTTCTTGATAGACTCACCAGCTAATAATGCGGCTCTAAAAAGAATGCATCGATTGTGATTATCTATTCCCGTAAAAGGAACCAATATCATGTTGTATCTACATTAAAAAATAAATTTTATTAGTCAACAATATAACTATGAAATATAACAGAAACGGATGAGAAACTAAACCTGTTTGAACGAAATGTTGCATCAAATGAAACAACATCGCCAAAAGCCTCAAAATATTGCTTTGTCTTGTCATCTGCCCAAAACAATCCAATCAAGGTTTTATCGACTTTATCTTGTTTGAATTCAACCGAAAAATTCTCAAAAAACTCTTGCCGACTTAAGAGCTTTTCAACTACCATTTGTACATCACGAGCGCCGATAAAATTATTCAAACCCCGTTTGTAATTTCTACATTCAACATCAGTAACGCCAATATTCTCAAACCCCCCATACATTTCTTTCATTACCTTGAAAGATCGTGTTGGCCCTAACTTAACATTAGATAGGTGATACAACAACTGTTGCTGTGGAAAAGTAAGATTTCGGGCAACCTTAAGATACATGTAATCTTCTTCACGGACCATCCTATGATTATGTTTTTCAAGGAACTCATAAACTCTCCACCTATTTCCTTTTATCCTTCTAATACGAAGTTTGGCCATACATCCACATCGTTGTGATGCCCGTTTTCTCCTATTAATAACCTTGTTAACAACCTTTGCTTGTGGTACACCAGATTGTACCGTATCGGTATTTTTGTTAACATCAGTATGTTTGTTAACATCGGTTTTTTTTGTTAACATTGTTTGCTGGGGGTTTGAAACCTTCTTTAGCACAAACAAAGTACTTCAAGTAGGATCTTCAGCTTTATTAATATGCTTTTGACCTCCTCTCCTAACTTCGAACCCACATTCTCTTGCATAATCTTTATAGAATTTTAGAGCCAATTCAAGTGTGTCAAATTCAGTTCCCTCAACAGGTTTGTTTTTATAATCCGGAATCCAAAATTTACTACCTTCTGGTGTTGGTTGGTAACTACCAACTTGTGGTACACTTTCAGCATCGACAATGACGGGCTCGTTCAAATTATTATTGGATTGTGGAGTTGATGGTTCACCTGATAGCATAGTAACATATGTTGTTATAACATGATCCTAACCAAAAACTTAATCATTTAATTATTTGGGGTGTTTGTAAATTCCTAGTTCAACATCAGTGACTTAATAACAACACACTATGTAAAACATCAAAAATGTACATGATAAATAATCTAAATTTGTAACACAAAAAAAACATATAAGCACAATATCAGTAAATTATCTTAAATAACCTACAACAAAACGAATATAATTAACAATTGAATGCATATGTAATCAAATACCTATGTATATCATACTTTGATTATTACTACATTGTACCACAAAATGGAATCGCATGAGGTTTGAATGTATAATGTATTTCACCCATTGGTAAATAATCGCAGGATGTTTAAAAACTAAATGCATATGTAATTAACAAAAAAATTAACAAAAGACATAAAATTACCTTCCAAATAAATGGTTTGGGAAGTGTCACTGGCCATAGTAATTAATTTGATTGCTATGTGAAATTAGATTCTATGGGATTATGAAATTATGTAATATGTGTGAAATGATAGAATTGTTGTTTCATTAACCATTGAAATAGTCTGATATATTTTTACACGTTGTGGCTAAAAAGAAGGAAGAACCTGATAATATGGAATACTAAATCAGAGAAGGTGTAAACTATGGATTACTAAATTACCCTTTAAAATTAATATAAAATTTCTTTTAAATAAAAGGACACATGTCACTTTCTGAATGGTGCCTATTATATACCATGTTAAGAGTGTGCACTACAAGAACACACACACACACACACACACACATATATATATATATATATATATATATATATATATATATATATATATATATATATATATATATATATATATATATATATATATATATATATATATATATATATATATATATATATATATATATATATATATATATATATATATATATATATATATATATATATATATATATATATATATATATATATATATATATATATATATATATATATATATATATATATATATATATATATATATATGTAACAGTCGGCGCTATAACACCTTCAACAAAGTGAATGTGATTGGATTGGAATTTATTGATAAAATAGTGAATTGATGATCCATATTCTTTTCTTATAAGAATAGTGGTTTGGTGATTGGATGAGTGAAGTTACTTTTGTCCAGCGATTACTTTATTTGCTAAAGGTTCTTTATTTGCTAAAGGTTTTGTTCTTTTTATTCATGTGCTTTATTTGAAAGGTGTTACCGGTTCATTAGTCATCCAAGTGAATAGGTATGAGTTATATATTTTCGGCTCCCGCATACATTCCGACACAAGTGGCATCATTACCGAATGTATTTAGTACCATGACTACTCAAGATCCTACTTGGAATATGGACATAGGTGCGTCTTCGCACCTTAATTCTCATGTTAATAATTTAAGTACTATTTTTAATTCTTGCTTGTATCCGTCTGTTCGTGTTGGTGACGGTAAAACTATACCCGTCACTAATACGGCCATAGTATTCTTCCCACTCTTCATCGTCATTTACATCTTCATAATGTCCTTATTACTCCTAATATTATTAAAAATCTTATTTATGTGCATCAGTTTACTAGGGAAAATAATTGTACTATTGAATTTGATGCTTTTGGTTTCTTTGTAAAAGATTTCCTAACTCGTCAGTTCTTGCTCCGATGTGACAGTTCAGGTGATCTTTATCCGGTAACCCAACCCTCGTCCCTTCCAAGTGCTTTGATGTCTCTCATTCCTTCTACATGGCACCAACGCCTTGGTCACCCGGGTGATACTCCTGTAATAAGGAGAAGTCTCCTCATGTTTGTCATGCTTGCCAGCTTGGCAAACATGTAAAACTTCCTTTTTCAAGTTCTACTTCTGTTGTTTCTAGATGTTTTGAGATTATTCATTCAGATATCTGGACATCACCTATTGTCAGTACGGGTGGTTTTAAGTATTATGCGATTTTTTATCACTTTTCTCACTATTTGTGGATCTATCCTCTTCGAACTAAATCTGAAGTATTTGCTAAGTTTATACACTTTTGCTCTTATGTTAAAAATCAATTTAAATGTGACATTCTTGGTTTTCAACGTGATCATGGGGGTGAGTTCGATAATACCCAACTTCTTGACCTTTTCTCTACACATGGGATTCAAATGAGATTTCTTGTCCTGAAACTCCCCATCATATTATGTTTTATTAATTCACCATTTATAATGGTGAGTACATATCAAACTCTAATGGATCCTAAACCCACAAGTCGGGTCGGGCCATACTTATCTACTAACAGATATAACATGATTATATGTGAGAGATGGTTGATATTACTTACTGGTAGTATCTTATCCTACCCTTAAGATACGTCTCGGCAGGTCTCAAGTTTTCATAACTAGATTTAGAGTCGTCATGTTTTCATAGTCCACTGGCTTTTAATATTGTTATTTGTGTTAGTTGTAGATGTCTCTATATTTAACTTGTCTAAAGGTCTCAATTCAAAATTTATCTTCAATGGGTACTTCTAAAACATAGCTAAATGTGATAAAATTAAGAATGACATATGTGTTATCGTCACACTCTCTGTTATTCATAAGATCCATACGTGTTGCTTTGTCAGTTATCAATTTAAACTTCGATGATGTAATAATATACACTTTTATCGTTTTATTTATAAATGACTAAAATACAATATTTTTCTTTTTGGTATTTTAGTTTCATAAAAGCTGACTTGCTTTTCCTGTGACTTGCTTTTCCTGGAATTCTGCTTCTTGAAAATAGGAGTGGACTCTTTAACCAAGAATTTGAAATTCAAATCTCTCTATCTCCCTTTAAAAACAATCTTAAATTTGTTTATTTTGCTACAAATCTATTCTCAAGTTCCTTTACACTACAGGTAATTCTATTTTCTTTCCACTTTAATATTCTTCATTTTATATCTTTCCTCATGTTATTTAACATATGAATATTCTCAACTGTTTCATCTTCATTTGAGTTATTTTGTCATTAGATAAGGTATCACTGGTTTTAACTCATTTTCAGTTTTTGTATATATAGATGTCCTAAAGTCAAACAAACGTTAACCCATATTCCACATAAATAAATCATAATATACCACTAATAAAGTTGTCAAGGTTCAAACATTACCACTGGCCAATAAAGATATAAGGAAGTTAGACTTTTAACAATATTTGCTGATTTATGTAGCTTTACTAGAAGTGGCCAACATGAGCATGTTGGGAAAAAGTAATTTTATGTTTGGATCAAAGTGGGTATATTTTAGTGTGGGTTCAACAGGTCACATATAAGGTTGGTTAAAGATAGTTAATTTGTTATTCATGATAGCTTATTCGCTACTAAAATAAAGACCTAAAATAATTGAATAAAGTGTCTTGGCACACATTAAATTATGAACAACTTTCTATCCCTATGACCGCATAGATAAATATTTTAATTTGGCTATTTGAGATCAAACATAACCGAAATCTCATTTAAAAGTAGAAAACCTTATGCTTTTTTGTAAAGCTTTGTAAATAAGTCTTTTGCCTCAATAAAATTGACAAAAATAAGTAAAAATGTGATGTCATGTAACACACTGTTATACTTACAAGGGAATGTTTCATACCTTTCACATGTTTTTTAGATAAAACTTTATCACACATCAAAAGTGTTGCAACCTCTTAATTCAACTGATCTGAAGTGTTTTGGTACAACAAAAGGTGTGGTGGCTTACACAAACTGCTCCAGAAGCTGCCGGTTAGAATGATGTTGGCCAACAAGAATTCTATAGTCTATAAAGATTATAGCCTTCGTTTTTTAGCTCTTCCCTTTTTCCTTATGTCTGTTAACATGCATGTTGTTTTTCGGATAAAGGTGGTAGAGGATTGCGACTTGATGAATGATGACGTATAGTCCCTAGTCAGGATGGATAGTCTGACTCACGGGTACTACCCGTATCCATCAGGAATGGACTAATACCTATATGATGCGCGCGCAGCCCAGGAGGCCCAATAAGTCGCTGTCGCACATGCGGTTTATTACTTAACTGTGTCCTCATCGCACTGCGACAGGATCAGATAAGAATATAATCTATCGTATTGATATATTCGCCTAAAGGGAAGAGATATACACTTGCCTTGGTTATGCGATAAGGATCAAGCTATTCTGGGTTATTATCTCTTCCTTTGGCCGCAAGAGTAGGAGAGCCCAGCCAGGACTCTCTCGGGTATAAAAGGAACCCCATAGGTTCCACAAAGGTACGATACACACAATACCCTAAACCCTAACATACTCAAACTGATTACTTACACTCACGCCGGAGTCTAATCATGGGTAACAAACCCACGGTAAGCCTAACGGTGTCTATTTTTAGTGCGCATGGTCCTTAAACAAGTTTCACTTGGTGCAAGAGCCGGAGTCCACAAGACCCCGAATTAAGCCTAATTCGGGTCAAGCTCAGTCCATCCAACTTTTGTATCAACAAGTTGGCGCCATCCGTGGGACCCTGCACTAAAACTCCAAGCAATGACCAAAAACGATGCCAACCACCCAAAAGGTGGATTTAAGAAGCCGCAGGGACCACCCCCGGCTCTCGAATCCCTCAACAACCTAGGGCGTGGGCTAGGAGGCAAGGGATTGCAAGTACCTTTTCCCCCACTAGTCACCCCCACTCGAAAAAAGCGGCGAACGCATCGTTAATAAGTGTGAAACACTTATCCTTTTACCGCTTATTTCCAATAAGAACATGACCAAAACGTGTATTTTATATCGTAAAAGTCGGAATTATGCGTGGTTTGTGTTTTTATTGTATTTCAGGATAAAAATATGAAAAAGGGAGAAAACACGAGCTATCACGGGCTTTTATCAAAGAATGACAAAAGACGAAGTCAACAGATCAAGAGTGCAAAAAGAACGGAAGTCCAAGGCCTATTCTGAAGATTTATCGAAGAAAAAGTCTAAAGACAGAAGTTTAACGAAGTCGAAGAACCAAGTCTACAAAAAGAAGAAAAATAGAAGACGAGTTCAAATTATCATTCGACTAATCCCGAGACTGAGTCGAGAAAGACGAAAAGAGAAGAGAAGAAATAAGCACTTACCACCTCCCCTATATATAGTAGAAAAATAGTCATTAGTGATGAGTTAATTTTTAGTTTTTAATTTTTAGTAGGTAATTAGTGTGTTTATTTCTCTCTCTAGCTTTCTCTTCAAGTTTTCTTAATCTTCATCTTAATCTTGTAACTTTGAATCTTAAATCTTCAATTTAATCAAGTTTTTCAATTAATTCTCATTCTACCTTTCTTAATCTTTTGGTGATTTAATTAATCATGTAGTTGATTTCATCTATTTGATTATGTGATTGATTTATTCAGGTGATTGATCTTATAGTTGTGATGTGGTGGATGTATTGAGCTTATTGTGATTGTTGATCTACTAGTGTTTGGCTTATTTTTTATTAAGTTGGTTTGATAGAGTTATAGATTTGATTATTAGTTGATTTTAAATGTTTTGATTATTTAGTGTTTTTATAGTTTTTAATTTGTGGCTTATTTAGTTTTTCTTAAAATTTATTTGGTTAAAGTTTTAGTTATTTGCTTATTTGATTTGTGCTTAATCATAGCTTATTTTCCTTGTTTCTAGACGTTACAGTATCTGTTAATCTGTTTTTCATTTTTCTTCGCAAAAGGGTTTCAAAACTCTGAAAATATATCATTTCTCTAAAAAAGTCCAACATTCCGAAAATTTACCATTTCTCTGAAAACCTTCAAAATTCCGAAAATTTACCATTTCTCTGAAAAACTTCAATATTCCGAAAATATAGCTTTTATCTGAATTTCTTAATTTTTCCGAAAAATATTGATTTTTATGAATTTAGTCATTATTCCGAAAAAATATTAAAGTCCGAAAAAGTCATTTTTCCGAAGAAAGTTCTGAAGAAAAATTATTCCGAAGAAAGTCCTGAAAACTAAAAGTTCCGAAAAAGTGAAAAAATACAGCATTCCGAAGAATATTGCGAAAAATCAATTATAGCGAAGAAATGGAAAATTTCGTAGCAATTGCGAAAAAGTTGAGCAGCTTGCCTGCCTGGTTCTATTAGTTTCCCGCCAATTGAGGTGCCTGGTTGGCAGCTTCCAGCTGCTTGCTTGCTAGCTTGTTTATTTATTAGTATTGTTCCGTAATTGTTTAGTTTTATCTGAAAGTTGTTCCGATTTTAATTTTGAAAGTTACGTATTTTTAGTTGAATTTTTCATCTAATTTTAAAATTAATATTTTTTTGTAAAGTTCAAGTTTTATGTTTTATTTAGAACCCGCTTTAGGTTTTGCGTCGTTTAGCTTTATAGTACCATTTTAGTTTTATTCTCTCCTTTTTCATTTAGTAAACTTTATTTTTGAGTCGATAGTTAATTTCGTCTTTTAGTTTTATTTTTATTAATTTTTTCGTAATAAATTCACGTTTTATTATTTATATTGTTTTGTTTTTATTAGTTAATTGCTTTTAGCTTATTGTTATTACTTTGCGCATTTACCTTTTAAAGTAGAATAGATAACCAAACCATTTTATTTTCCACCAAGAACGACTGAGTCGCACGTTAACCAAAGATCAATTCGAATTGAATCGAGACAAACAAATTTTTATACCTGGCAAAAACCTTGTATTAAATGGCGCCGCTGCCGGCTCTTTTCGTTTAAATTAACGGTTTTTAGTGAGAG
Organism: Glebionis coronaria; assembly: GCA_025667525.1. Lineage (NCBI taxonomy): Eukaryota > Viridiplantae > Streptophyta > Magnoliopsida > Asterales > Asteraceae > Glebionis > Glebionis coronaria. Next base: position 455,057,473 of record CM046881.1, on the reverse strand, counting down.
ACGCGTTGGATTTTGGGATCCGTTCATTCGTGAATGTTATTTTCCTTGCTTCAAAATTTTCAAAAAATCATAAAAATTAAAAAATTTCAAAAATACAAAAACATTAAAAAAACGTATAAAAAGCATTTATTTTTCAAAGTTATGCACCAAAAAGATTTTATTTTTATAACTATATATATATATATTCTCTATTTCTTTGGTATCTTTTTCTTTTTCTTTTGCAGGTGTATGCGTATTAGATCTTCAACTTATCCAGAGCCCGAGACTCGTGAAGATTTAGATATGGCTGGTGTGCATAACAACAATAACAACCCACCTCTACCCAATTTGAATAAAATTAACAACAACAATATTCCCCCACCCGACCTACGAACAATGGAGAGCTTTGTCAACCAACCATGAACGGACGCGGAGGACCGATTGTGCCGATGCAAATCACGGCTCCTGAATTTTCGTTGAAGCATCACATGATCCAGAAAGTTCAAAACGCTTGTCCTTTTCGCGGATTACCCGATGATGATGCCAACAAACACCTCGACAAATTCATTACCGTCACCCAAAGCATGAAACTTCCCGGTGTTACTATGGATTTCCTTCGCCTACATCTCTTCCCACACACTTTATCCCACAATGCCGAGAAGTGGTTTGATCGTCTTCCCAAAAACTCAATTCATACATGGAATGACATGACTCAACGATTTTTGTCGCGCTACTTTCCACCATCCATGGTCACTAGTCTTTGCAACCAAATCAGTGGATTTACTCAAGAACCTGATGAGTCGCTTTTCGATGCTTGGGAACGTTATAATGTCTTGATCGACCGTTCTCCAAACCATAACATGCTCCCCGTTACTTTGATTGATACCTTCTACAATGGTTTAACTTTTCATGATCGTGATACGATTAATGCTGCCGCCGGTGGTACATTCATGAAGAGAAGACCTGAGGAGTGTAGAGAGCTTATAGAGAACATGACCACTCACCACAAAAATTGGGATTCATCCGCATCCTCAAGATCAAACCCGAGAGTCAATGTTTCTTCTACTTCAGCAACCCTAGATATGACCGAATTCACTCACATGATGGCCGAAATGAACAAACATATTCTACTTATAGCTACGAATCAACAACAACAAGCTAAAGCTGTAGCAACTTCTTGTGAGATTTGCGGGGATTCTCATTCATACACCGATTGTCCTTATACTCATGACAATCCAGAAAATGTGTATGCCGCCAACGGTAACTTTTCTATGGGAGGCTATCAAGCACGTCCTCAAGGTAACCACAATTTGCTTAGTTATCGTTCGAATAACTTTCTTTCACCACCCGGTTTTCAATCCCATAATAGACCACCACCACCTCCATTGAACAACACACAATACCCACCAAGGAACCAAGGCCAAAGAAGTAACTACCAAGGGAATTCTTCTAATAATCAAAGGAATTATAACTCAAATCAAGGGAATTTTCATAGTCAAAATCAAGGGACTTTTAATGGGCAAAACCAAGGGTTTCAAAATAACAACTTTAACCAAGGTTTTAATAATAACAATGCTTATCAACAACAATATCCAAACCAAGGTTTTCAAAATTAAGGGCAAAACACGAATTCTCCTTCAATGGATTTGGTTCTTCAAAATTTGACTGATAAGTTGAGTGAACATGAGAAAATCATGACTGCTATGCAAGAATCGAGTGATAAGAAATTTATGCTAATGTATCAAGCCATTAATCCCCAAGGCCCACCCCAAGGTACTCTCCCTTCTAACACCGTGACCAATCCTAGGGCCAAAGTTAATGCCATCACTACTAGGAGCGGTAAGATCATCGTTGAACCTTCTTCTTCACCAACTAACCAAGAACCCGAGATTCCTTCTACTTGTGATATACCACCCGTTATGCCTTCGTCTGCACCTTATGTCCCACCGATACCTCAAGTTTATACCACACCTTCAGTTCCAAAACCGGTTCCTCCACCTTCCACATCTACCCCTCCACCACCCAAGGATGTGAGTGAGAATTTCATTCCAAAGCCTTCCTCTCAACCCAATATACCTTATCCCTCAAGGTTGAGGAAAGAGAAGTTGAAAAACAAGGATGATATTCAGGTTTCTAACTTTCTTAAAATGTTTAAACAACTGAATTTCAGCATCTCTTTTGCTGAGGCTCTCGCTCACATGCCTAAATATGCTAAGATGTTCAAGGATCTTTTAAGTGATAAAGAAAAATTGCTCGACATCGCCAATACCCAATTAAATGAGAATTGTTCTGCCGTTCTTTTGAGAAAACTTCCAGTTAAGTTAGGAGATCCCGGTCGCTTTCTAATTCCTTGCAACTTCCCCGGGGTAGAGAATCGTATGGCCCTAGCCGATCTAGGTGCTAGTATCAACTTAATGCCTTTAAGCGTTTGGAAACAGTTATCTCTACCTGAGCTAGTCCCCACACGAATGACATTGGAATTAGCTAACCGTATGGTTGCTTATCCGGTGGGGATAGTCGAAGATGTCTTCGTCGGTGTCGACAAATTCACCTTCCCGACGGATTTTGTTGTCGTTGACTACGAGATGGACCCCGTGTTCCATTAATCGTTGGACGTCCATTCTTGAGGACCGGTCGCACTCTCATTGATGTAGCCGCGGGCGAATTAATCATGAGATTTGGTGACGAGAAAATCGTCTTCAACATGGGTAAACTTTCTAAGCAGCCTTCTGAAAACGAGAGCGTTAATTTCAATGACGTTCTTGATGAGGCTTGTGAAGAACATTTCAAAGACGCTTGTAAAAGTGGTTCTTCTTCTCTACCCATTGTTGAGACCGTTGCCTCTATTGCTCCCTCACTAACTCCATTTGGAGAAAGTGATCTCGTTTTGAAAGAATTTGAAGCAACTTTAGGAGATGTGGACTTACAATATGACGATTCTCCCTCCAATTAGGATGAAGACATTCGTACCATTGAGAAACTTCTTAATGAGGACCATATTTCTCCACCATCTCCTAAGGAAATCTTTATCGATGATCCGAATTTGACTACGCCTTCCATCGAAAATCCTCCAGATTTAGAGCTTAAGGATCTACCGTCTCATCTAGAATACGTGTTCCTTGAAGACAATAAGAAGTCACCCGTCATCATCGCTAAGGATTTGAAAGAAGACGAAAAATCACGACTTATCGCCGTGCTGAAGAAGCATAAGAAAGCGATTGCTTGGAAAATCTCTGATATTCGTGGAATTGATCCTCACTTTTGCACACATAAAATTCTCATGGAGGACGACTTTAAACCCACTATTCAAAGCCAAAGAAGGGTGAATCCCAAGATCCATGACGTTATCAAAAAAGAGGTTATCAAATATCTTGATGCGGGAATGATCTACCCTATCTCAGATTCACCATGGGTAAGTCCGGTCCATTGTGTGCCTAAGAAAGGCGGAATCACCGTTGTGCCAATGAAAACAACGAGTTGATTCCTACTCGTCTTGTTACAGGGTGGAGAGTTTGTATATACTATCGCAAACTCAATGATGCTACGAGAAAGGATCATTTTCCTCTTCCTTTTATGGACCAAATGCTTGAACGTCTAGCGGGTAATGACTATTATTGCTTCTTAGACGGTTTCTCCGGGTATTTTCAAATTCCCATCGATCCTAAAGACCAAAAGAAAACCACATTCACTTGTCCTTACGGAACATTTGCTTATAAAAGAATGCCTTTCGGCTTATGCAATGCTCCTGGGACGTTCCAAAGGTGTATGATGGCTATCTTCCATGACATGGTTGAAGAAACTATGGAAGTCTTCATGGATGATTTCTCAGTCTATGGTGATTCTTTCTCTCATTGCCTTGCCAATTTGGAACGCATGCTTAAGCGGTGTGAAGACACTCGCCTTGTTCTAAATTAGGAAAAATACCATTTCATGGTAAAAGAAGGCATTGTGCTTGGACATAAAATCTCAAAATCCGGTCTTGAAGTGGACCGTGCTAAAGTTAATGTCATAGCCAAATTACCTCCACCTTCAACCGTGAAGGGTGTGAGAAGTTTCCTTGGTCATGTGGGCTTCTATCGTCGATTCATTCAAGATTTTTCTAAAATCGCTCGCCCGATGACCCACCTCTTGGAAAAAGATACTCCCTTTATCTTTTCTAAAGAGTGTCTTTAATCCTTCAATCTTCCTAAGGACAAGATAACTAAGGCACCGGTCTTGGTTACCCCTAATTGGGAGCTACCTTTTGAATTGATGTGTGATGCTAGCGACTTTGCTATTGGAGCGGTTTTGGGCCAAAGAGTGAACAAACACTTCCAACCAATCCATTATGCTAGCAAGACAATGACGGGGGCTCAATTGCATTGTACCACTACCGAAAAAGAGCTTTTAGCTGTAGTGTATGCTTTTGAGAAGTTCCGCCCCTATCTTGTCCTTTCCACCACCATCGTGTACACTGATCATTCCGCGTTGAAGTACTTGTTGACTAAACAAGATTCCAAGCCAAGACTTCTTCGTTGGGTTTTGCTCCTTCAAGAATTTAAAATTGAAATTCGTGATAAGAAGGGAGCAGAAAACCTAGCGTCAGATCATCTAAGTAGACTTGAGGATCCTTATCAAGGGGATCATCCTAATCAAGAGATCAATGACTCTTTTCCCCTTGAGGCCTTAATGTCTATCAATTCCAATCTTGATGACACCCCGTGGTTTGCGGACATTGCAAACTACTTAGCGGGTGGAATTCTCAAGGAAGGGTTAACGTCCCAACAAAAGAAAAAGTTCTTTAAAGACATTGAACACTATTTTTAGGACGACCCTTACCTTTTCAAACAATGTGTGGATCTTGTCATTCGTCGATGTGTTGATGGGCCGGCAGCTTTACTAATCCTTGAAGCTTGCCATAAAGGACCCACCAGTGGTCACTTTGGTCCCAATTACACCGCGAAGAAAGTATTCGACTCTGGATTTTATTGGCCCACCATTTATCATGACGCTCATGAAATGGTTAAACATTGTGATGCTTGCCAAAGACAAGGCAAGATCACACATAAAGATGAGATGCCTCAAAATTTCACACAAGAATGTGAAATATTTGATGTATGGGGTATCGACTTTATGGGGCCATTCCCATCATCTAAAGGGAACAAGTACATCCTCGTAGCCGTTGACTACGTATCAAAATGGGTTGAAGCTAAGGCTCTTCCTACGAACGATGCGAGGGTGGTTGTGAACTTTCTGAAGCAACTTTTTGCTCGATTCGGTGTTCCTCATGCTATTATCAGTGACCGGGGGACTCATTTTTGCAATGATCAATTTGCTCGAGTCATGGCTAAGTACGGTGTCAATCACCGTCTTTCCATCGCTTATCATCCTCAAACAAATGGTCAAGGCGAGATATCTAACCGTGGATTGAAGCGAATTCTTGAGCGTACTGTGGGAGAACATCGTGCCTCGTGGGCCGATAAGTTAGATGATGCTTTGTGGGCTTTCCGTACCGCCTATAAGACGCTGATTGGTTGTACTCCATATCGTCTTGTGTACGGGAAGGCATGCCACCTCCCTATCGAGCTGGAACATAAGGCATACTGGGCCTTGAAGTGGGCCAATTTCGACATCAACAAAGCCGGCGATCTTCAGAAGATTCAACTCAATGAGCTAAATGAACTAAGGAACCAAGCTTATGAGAATTGATTGATCTACAAGGAGAAGACCAAGATCATCCATGATGCTAGGATTAAGAACTGAGAGTTCCACGTTGGTGATCAAGTTTTACTCTTTAACTCTCGGTTGAAGATCTTCTCGGGCAAGCTAAAGAGCCGTTGGTATGGTCCATTCACCGTCGCCAAAATCTTCCCATACGACACCATTGAGCTTTCTCAGCCAAATGGGCCCAATTTTAAAGTGAATGGCCAGCGTGTGAAGCTGTACTTTGGTGAAGACATCTCTCATGAGATGATCCCATCCCTCACCACGTTTCCCTTGAATTAGTTTTGGGTCGAGTCAGGCTCGTGACTCGGTTAACAAAAACAAGCGTTTCTCGGGAGGTAACCCGTTGATCTATCCTTTATCGTTTTCATAATAAGTGTAGGGGGAGCCCCGTATGTGTTTGTTGTCTTATTTCTTATGATGTGCAGGGATTAAAGCTTCAAAGATCCATTCTCGATGACTTTTGACGAACTGTGATCCCGTGTACCCGTCTTCCTGGTTCTATCCTAAACTGTCGTGATTCAATATTTCCTATATTATATGTTCACATTGAAATCACTATAGTTGTCCTTCCTGTAGCAAGATTTAACCAACGTGCTCAATGTCCTAAGTGTAGGGGAGTTCACTCCCACATGCTTAAACATTGAGGACAATGTTTATATCAAGTGTAGGGGGACTTCTATTGAAGTAAGTGGGCTTTTCCATTAATTTGTCCGCATTTTAACCGGAAAACTTGATTTTTCGACATTTTTCAAAATTTTTAATCTATTTTGGCCTTGTAGTTTTCCTTTGTTAGCGTTATTTACTTTCTTTGCTAAAATAAAATTTTAAATTTTTCAACGTTGTGAATCTTTTGACTCAACCCGAGTTTACTTATCCAAGTTTACTCTAGCTAGTATCCTTAACGTGTTTAAGTCAAGTTTTGCTAGGCTTTTATATAGGGAACTTTAAAACACGAAAGTCTTAACTCTCACGGGTTAAGAACAAGAACTTTTCGCAAGTTTCTATAATTGATCCTAGAAAGTCGTTTATCAAGGGAACTTTAAAACGCGAATTCTAAACTTGAAAAAGTCTAAGAGTTTGCAAGATCCTATAGATGACTTGAAAACCCAAAACTTTGATTAATTGACTAAGCATCCACGAGTCTCATTCCTTGAGATTTTAAATTGTGGAGAACGAGATATGATAGATTCAATTATAAGTTTGGTATTCTTTCATGAATTTATGTGAGTTGATTATAAGCTTTTTCTCCCATCGCTTGCTAATAAATTTTTCTGCAATAATAAGGTTGTATGATTTGAAAGGTTACTTAGCTTCTAGCACAAGATCGTTTAATAGTTGCTCGGTATTAATTAGAGTTCATAGCCAAGGCATAACTTATTGAAGCGGGATGCGAAGATTTGTGAGTCCGAAAAGGTCCTAACAAGACATGAGGGCTACATTTTGTTGCTAAAGATCCAAAGTTATGTGAAGAATCATTTATCAAAAATCAATATGAAGGATCGAGACACACGACGAAAAGCAAATACTCCCCTAAAGATCATGGAGAAGTCTATCCAAAAAGGCCCTAACAAGGTATGAGGATAAATAGATCCAAGTCCTAAAAGGAGGCGGATCGTTGTATATCAAAGTCCAAAATAAATATTGGAGAAAAATGAAGAAGTCGTGGTCCAAGTATGAAGAATCTCTCAAAACTTCAAGTGAAGAAATTCCTATTATAAAGATAAGACCATTATTTCATGAACGTCTCTCAAGATTTGAAGTATGAAGTCACTGCTATATATCGGTCCGAGAAAGGTCTCAAATCGTGAAGCGAGTTATGCCAAGACATGAACTTTATCAGGTCCCGAGAAGCAGTTTTAAAAGATTTTGTCCTTTAGCTAACTACTGATTAAATCGTCCCACTTTATTTTCGGCCAAAATAAACTATCGAAATAACTCAAACAATGTATCCTCGTGATCATTCAAGACAAAATTAAAATATAAGAGATACACCTAGGAATAAGGGAGTCTAAGTAAATAATTGGGCCACATGAGTTCGTGTTAGTTTGCTAACTTATAATAACAATGATCTCGTTTATAAGCTTGGTTTGGGGAACGTGAAACTTGAGGATGATAAACATTAATGACACCAAAACCCCAATGTAAGTCTTTAATTTCTTTACTTATTTTGTATATATTTCTATCTTTTAAGTTTCCTTAGTGTTTAATATTTAATAAAGGCCAAGGTCGGTTATTTCTGATGAAAAATGTAAACTGTGCTCTGAAATTAATGCATTGCATGAGGGCATTGCAATGGTCAAGTGTAGGGGATTTAATAAGTGTGAAAACGCTTATCCTTTTACCGCTTATTTCCAATAATAACATGACCAAAACGTGTATTTTATGTCGTAAAAGTCGGAATTATGCGTGGTTTGTGTTTTTATTGTGTTTCAGGATAAAAATATGAAAAAGGGAGAAAACACGGGCTATCACGGGCTTTTATCAAAGAAAATGACAAAAGACGACGTCAAAAGATCAAGAGTGCAAAAAGAACGGAAGTCCAAGGCCTATTCTAAAGATTTATCAAAGAAAAAGTCTAAAGACGGAAGTTTAACGAAGTTGAAGAACCAAGTCTACAAAAAGAAGAAAAATAGAAGACGAGTTCAAATTATCATTCGACTAATCCCGAGACTGAGTCGAGAAAGACGAGAAGAGAAGAGAAGAAACAAGCACTTACGACCTCCCCTATATATAGTAGAAAAATAGTCATTAGTGATGAGTTAATTTTTAGTTTTTTATTTTTAGTAGGTAATTAGTGTGTTTATTTCTCTCTCTAGATTTCTCTTCAAGTTTTCTTAATCTTCATCTTAATCTTGTAACTTTGAATCTTAAATCTTCAATTTAATCAAGTTTTTCATTTAATTCTCATTCTATCTTTCTTAATCTTTTGGTGATTTAATTAATCATGTAGTTGATTTCATCTATTTGATTATGTGATTGATTTATTCATGTGATTGATCTTATAGTTGTGATGGTGGATATATTGAGCTTATTGTGATTGTTGATTTACTAGTGTTTGGCTTATTTTTTATTAAGTTGGTTTGATAGAGTTATAGATTTGATTATTAGTTGATTTTAAATGTTTTGATTATTTAGTGTTTTTATAGTTTTTTATTTTGTGGCTTATTTAGTTTTTCTTAAAATTTATTTGGTTAAAGTTTTAGTTATTTGCTTATTTGATTTGTGCTTAATCATAGCTTATTTTCCTTGTTTCTAGACGTTACAGTATCTGTTAATCTGTTTTTCATTTTTCTTCGCAAAAGGGTTTCAAAACTCTGAAAATATATCATTTCTCTAAAAAAGTCCAACATTCCGAAAATTTACCATTTCTCTAAAAACCTTTAAAATTCCGAAAATTTACCATTTCTCTGAAAAACTTCAATATTCCGAAAATATAGCTTTTATCTGAATTTCTTAATTTTTCCGAAAATATTGATTTTTCTGAATTTAGTCATTATTCCGAAAAAATATTAAAGTCCGAAAAAGTCATTTTTCCGAAGAAAGTTCTGAAAAAAATTATTCCGAAGAAAGTTCTGAAAACTAAAAGTTTCGAAAAAGTGAAAAAATACAACATTCCGAAGAATATTGCGAAAAATCAATTATTGCGAAGAAATGGAAAATTCCAAATACATTGTAGCAATTGCGAAAAAGTTGAGCAGCTTGCCTGCCTGGTTCCATTAGTTTCCCGCCAATTGAGGTGCCTCTTCCAGCTGCTTGCTTGCTAGCTTTTTTATTTATTAGTATTGTTCCGTAATTGTTTAGTTTTATCTGAAAGTTGTTCCGATTTTAATTTTGAAAGTTACGTATTTTTAGTTGAATTTTTCATCTAACTTTAAAATTAATATTTTTTCGTAAAGTTCAAGTTTTATCTTTTATTTAGTACCCGCTTTAGGTTTTGCCCCATTTAGCTTTATAGTACCATTTTAGTTTTATTCTCTCCTTTTTCATTTAGTAAACTTTATTTTCGAGTCGATAGTTAATTTCGTCTTTTAGTTTTATTTTTATTAATTGTTTCGTAATAAATTCACGTTTTATTATTTATATTGTTTTGTTTTTATTAGTTAATTTGCTTTTAGCTTATTGTTATTACTTTGCGCATTTACCTTTTAAAGTAGAATAGATAACCAAACCATTTTATTTTCCACCAAGAACGACTGAGTCGCACGTTAACCGGAGATCAATTCGAATTGAATCGAGACGAACAAATTTTTATACCTGGCAAAAACCTTGTATTAATCGTCCTCACGGGAAGTCCCCGACCCAACTCACAACAATACTCTAAATGCAAGGGTTGAGGTAACCCTGCAAACCACGACGGAAACCTCTCTTGCAACGGAGCAAGATATGGAAGACTATGTCGCAAGAAACTTCGCAGCTCTAGTTCCACTTATGAGAGCGCAGATGAGAACAAAATCCGGCAAGAGATCTACGTATCAGCCTAGACTTTGACAAGGAACTTAGGACCTTGGAAGGATAAAAACCCAACAAGGAAGCCAGGAAGGAAAGGAGGAAGCAGAGAAAATAGAAAACATTTAAGATCCCGACATCTCCCTCCGACGCAACCCTTATTGATAACGCATCGTCCTCAGATGATTCTGAGGACCTAAGAGAAGAAGACACCTTCGTCACATCGGTCAATAACCATCGGCGAACAAGCGTGAAAGACATATTAGGGTCTAACCCTTTGAGCCGACGAAGTGCCCTTAATAGATTGGGCCCCTTGGAAAGGAACTCATCTCTGGATTTGCGAAGGCAGAAAGAAAACAGGAGTGCTGAAAAAACACGTAGAAGGGATTCCTCAAGCGAAAACTCCTTCGACTCTAATTACAGCGATCACCATCCTCGCCGAAAAAGGATCACCCTTTCATCCACCGAGGACTCTGATTCTTCTGACTACGACAGAAAATGTTGCAGGGCACTCAAGAAACCAAGGATGCGCAATGAAGAAGAATGGACCCACCCATGGCGTCGCGAGAAAGGAAGCGCGTTTTCTAAACGCATAACCACTTTCAAAGATAATAAGAAGAGACGTATGTCGTCCAATGTCAAAACCTACGATGGTACGACAGATCCAGATGATCACGTAAAGGTGTTCGAATCTCAAGCAAGAATAGAACAATGGCTAGAAGCCGTGTGGTGCCATATGTTCAACTCAACGCTCATTGGGAATGCCTGAACATGGTTCGATCGCCTCCCACGAAGGAGCATCAATGGACTCGAAGAACTAAGGAGAGCATTCAGAAGAAACTATGTGCAACAGAAGAAGTGCGACAAGAGTCCCGTCTTACTGGAAAGATTGAAGCAGAGGTACAATGAAAGTCTTGAAGACTTCATAGAGCATTTCAAATCTGAATGCAACCAAATCAAAGACTGCCCTGAAATCCCCTTAATGTCTCAGGATATCTCGCAGGCATTACTAACCAGGATCTAATAAAGAAGTTGAATGACAAAACCCCAGAAACATTTGATGGGGTAATGAGGAGGGTCAGAGCATTTATTCAAGGCGAAACCACAACAGCGGATAGCAGGTAGATGACATCAGGCTATAAATACCAGGACCAACCCAAGAAGCAGTCATATGGGCAAAACATCAGCCGTACTTTGGATTTCCAAGGCACAGCGAAATCAGGGCGCAACAACAACAATAATAAGTTCACCCCGCTATAGAAAACATCCAGGGAGATATACTTATCTGAGGGCACAAGCTTTTCAAAACCTAGTCCGATGATGGGCCCAGCAGACAAACGGGACAATACAAAGCATTGTGAATACCATGACAATAAGCGCCACGCTACTGATGAGTGCATTCAACTAAAAAGGCACATTGAAAGCCTGGTCAAAACAGGGAAATTGAACCACTTGATAAGAGACTGGAGGAAGGGTACGGACACGAAGAAAAGCGAGGTAAAAAAGGAGAAGGATAAGCCCATAACCATTTACATGGTGCAAAGGGAGAAGTCTTTCATGCAGAGGAGAACGACCGCGGAATTTACGCGCGACAAGGAGATAACGTTCCCTATTCTTTCATACATGGACTATAGGGTCGGATCATTAACTATCGACATAACCCTCGGAGACCATGTTATAGAAAGCATGTGTGTTGATGGAGGATCAGCAACAAGCATACTGAACGAGCATTGCTTCGCACGACTATCGTAGGAAATAAAGAAGGAGTTGAAGGACACTACACAAGTCCTTACAGGTTTTAATGGTGATAAAACCCGACCGTTGGGACACCTCTGGACGCATGTAACTATCGGAAGCGCAGATCACTCGACAACTGTGTGGATGGATATCATGATTGTACGATCACGATCATCGTACAACGGTATCATAGGACATCTAGTGCTAAAGGCACTGCACGCAGTACCCTCTACAGTGCATGGTATGTTTAAATTCCCAGTGCGAGATAGGGTAGTCACCATCCGCTAGATAGACACACTCGAAGAGGGTAGCAGCAACTCCAGCCACAACGCGAAAAGAAATGATACAGAGCAGGGTGAGCGCACCATGGAACCCAGCTCACGGATGATGAAGAGGAGATGTATCTCAGAAGATTCCCAAAGAAAAAGCATATTCATGCGCAAAGGCTCACCAGAAGGGCTTCCATGGGCCTTATTTTTGATAAGCTTCACAGGGAAAGGAGGGCCAAATGTAGGGTTCATCCTCACAGACCAAGGTGACATAAAAATCACCTATGCGCTGTTGTTTGACTTTCCTGCCACAAGCATAGAAGCAGACTATGAAGCCCTAATAGCAGGTCTGAGATTAGCACTCAGAATGGACATAAAGAACCTAGTGGCGTACGTGTACAACCTCTTATTGGCAAATAGGGTCGTAGCTTCATGCAAGCCACGAGGACATACGCTAATCAAGTACTTGCAAAATATAAGGGCCATAACCAGGCAGTTCACAGAGTTTGCCACAAAAAAAGTCTTTGAGGAAAACGGCGAAATCTCAGCTGACATGGATCAACTCTCAATTGTGGACATGGATAAACCTCCTAGTCACGTACTAGTCGATTCCATCCTACACAAAAATATAAGCGCGGATCCTAAGCCAACCACATGGATGACACGTATTAGGGTCTTCCTGATACACAATGCACTGCCAAGCAATAGAAGGAAAGCCAGACAAGTACAGATGAGAGCGAGACACTTTAAAGTCATCAATGGGACACTGTACAGACAATCAAGTAATGGACGAACACTGCAATGTCTAGCGCCAGAGCGAGCACGGGTAGTCGTGGAAGACGTACACAAAAAAGCAAGCCCACACGGACCGATAGCTGAGGTTGATGAGATTACTCGCTCAGGTTATTTTTGGCCATTTATGCACAAGGATGTTCGAAAAAGGGTGGCGCGATGTCTCCGATGTCAAACGGACCAGGTCATAGGAAAGATCCTAACATGATCACTTGGTCGCCCTCAACAAAAGGCACAAAGGAAGAGGGAATCCTCTCAAAGCTAGGGCATACTCTAGGTTTTCTAACCACGTCAATAAATAACATGGCGCGACGAGTAGTAGCAATACTCCCATCACAAGGTGGCCACCAGCAAAAAAGCAAAGGAGCAATCACACCTTCAGCTAGAAGGATCACCCGCATTGCACGACAAAGAGATCAAGCAAACAGGTTAACGGAAGCACGAAGCATGCAACAGCGTAGACGAACAAGTGAAGGACTTCAGTGGAATAGGATGAACACAGATAGCTATGCACAGTCGTTGCCTAGTCCCATGAGGAGTAACTCAGGAGATAACAAGGATTTCGGGCGATATTCTCCCTAAGATGTCGCACCACCATCATGGATCATTTTCATGGTTGTCGACAACCCCCCAATAAAGATCCATGTATTTTTTCTTTTTTCAAGCACTTTAGGATTTCCCGTTTTTTATGTTCTTTGTTTCAACATTTGCAAAAATATGAATAAAACACTACGGTTCCTAGCTAGTTCCGCAGTCCAATTTTTTTTTTTAATCTTTTACGCATAAGAGTATTTTTCTTTTCTGAAAATAAAATTTGGCCCTCCGGTGTACATGTACAATAAAACGTTTCCCGGAGAAATAAGAGGAGTAACTTTACCCTACTAATTAAACTTGTCACGTAAGAGGGATGCACCCCCAGTGGCGCCAGATCAGGTATCCTTTGTTAGGCAGCTTGCTATAATACAGTGTGGTAAGTATGGCCTTCCTTATACTCTATGATGGATATGCAAGACACAGTGTGCACGCCTAGCAAACACGTCATTATCTATGACATCGCTTATGGTAGTAGTGGCTGGCCACACATAATGAATTTTCAACTCACCCATAGTCTCAGAGCTACACTTCACTGAATGTACTCATAAACATGCACTTACACTAACAATCTCAGACGTAGGTACGAAGACCTGGGCATATTTAAAAATACATGCGCAAGGCGCTATATGTAAATAACAACGCATGACGCCATGGACACAATAAAGTTCTTACTTTACAAATAATGCTAGATTAAGTTCAAAGCTACAACTATGCACATAGTACGACAACTACCCTTCATAATAAATAACCAACTGAAAGCGATCTCTTTAATCTGCGATACGAAGGGTTCACAGACGCACGACGCTCTGCCTAAGCCTCCTTCATATATTGCAAGATACGAACATGATGCGCATCAACAGAAGGTAGAATTACAGGTACACCATCAGAACGACTGGGATGCGCAAAACATAAACCAATAACAGCACCGGTGGTGGAAGACTGATTCTTCTTAGCAACGCGTATGGCATGATGCTTCAACTTTTCCTTGAGCAAAACCATCTTTACCACACCAGACGAATAGACGGGAACCCGTAGTTGGGAGACATTCGGCTTGGCGACACAATTTGGATCCTCCTCTGCACCCTCTTGGTAATGCTTCACCAAAGTAAGTCCCACCATGGGCACACCTGGGTCCTTTTCAATAACATCTATGATGGGCAGTGGGCAATCTTTCAATCTACGACATACGGCGTCGAAGCCTTCTTGGGCATAGCGAAAATATATAGCACTACCCTCCAAAGGTCCTGCCAATAACCCATCTTTGAAAGCGCGCTCTATGGCAAGACTTTGCCCTAATAACTGGGCGGAAGCTAAAACCTCCTAAAGTGCTCTATTGATGTTGGGGGACTAAAAAACACCGTTGGCAGCCAGCAGAAGACCGTACCTAATAAGCCATTGCCTATCTGCACGCACTGTCGTTAGGTGCGGATATAGCTCCTCATCAAAATCGGTATACACTTCAGTATCTCTGCCTTCTTGACCATATCTTGTTGGCAATTGGCAACAAAATTATCGCAATTTGAAGTAAGGACTCTCATACCCTCCTCAAGCTTGGACATGACCCAACGATTTTCCTCCTCCTGTCTTGCGCGCAGGCGGCGTTCTTGTTCTATAGATTCTGATAAAGATGCCTTCTCATCTTCCAAGTATTGTATAGATCTGACATTTATACCAGTCACGCCGTGTAGACGCGCTAGTTTAACTTTGGCGCACACAAGCTCGTAGTCTTTTTCTTTTGTCACTTGAGTCATTTTCAAGGACACTTGAGCCAGGCGTTGCGATAGATATGAAATCTTCTTTTTCAGATGAGAAGCCAACGTTACCTCTTGTGACACGCCTATGAGGAGCTCCCTCATAAGCATCTCGTCAGACAGTTTGTCCAGAAATCGGGTACGTCCAGGAGGGGTTAGATGTTGCTGAAATTCCTTACACTCAATTATACTATTCAGTGCGCATAGGTGTTTACAATCCCAATGGGGAAGGAATTTCTCAGAGTTGGATGTGCTCGCATTAGCTTTGGGTACTGCAACGTTTAAACTGCACATCGGATACCATGAAAACTTTAGGAGGTCATTTTTATCTACATTATCAGCGGCTCGAAAAGAGAATTGTGATATACATACCTTGGAGCAAGTGTGTGCTCACGCGGCATTGTAAGCGCACCCTATGCGGCGATGTCAGCGCGGTCTGGTCACCCGTGATCTGATCCTATTGGGAATTTGATTTGTTGGGGAGCACGATAATCTTCTGTATATATGGACCGGGATGATATTCTTTGAGGGGACAGCATGCGATCTACCCTCAAGGTTAGGATCTTTCTCGCTTGACAGATCCGCTTCTCTAGATGAGGATTCTAATATGCACGGCATGCTCCGGATATGAGTGGCATTCAGTGCAACCATCCTCTATGTACCTCCGATGGTTGTAGGAGAAGGAAACTCAAGTGCTACGGTACGTTGACCAATGCGCCATCCATTAGATAGCTCGAATTGTGTAAAAGGTCGAGGGCGCATGGTCACATCACACGGGTGCTCGCTCTTCACGAGTTGAGGAAAATTTAACTCTGTCCGAATAAAGAGGAAGTATGAGAACATACGCATAGCACATTTGCATTTTATAGCTTAAAAAATAAGGAAAGGGATTTTTGCCATGCTCAAAGTTGTCAAAATACTGCGGGAGGTGATTTGCAGGTAGAGTAGAGTAATGACTCAGACCTAATGCGTATAATAACGCCTCTGGATACTCCTGCATTGGTATGTGGTCAGCGTCTATTCTCTGCGCATCTTCCTCATTATATGTGCCAGGGATTGGGCGGTCATCTTTCATCATGGTATCGGGAGTAATGAAATCACACTCAAATGGGAACACAACCTTGTCTACCCAAAAAAATTTGTCGTTCCATTTCTTCAGGGAGTCTATCTTGACTATATAGCATTGCAAATGGCCTGGACATTTGGCGAACGATATCCATCCGTTTATCCAAGAGGGACGGTAGAAGGCACAGAACAAATTTATGGTTGGGTCAATATTCTTCAATAAACAGTTTATTTCCAAGTTAGAGATCTTCGCTACGCCAATACAATGCAGTTAAGACATGTGTAACCGTAGTAGCTTAGCACGTCGATTAGGAAGCGGCTTAGTGGTATACGGTTGTTGGCGAACTCAAAAAACCTGGTGTATACGCCAATTTTCCCTTCAGGGAAGCATCCTATATGTGCTTGTGGATCCGGCACAGTCGGATGGAGGTCTGCAGGAATGTGATATTTGGTGGAGAAATTGGAAAGTTCTTGTTCAGAAATGTGTGATTTCACATCAAATAACTGTGCCACCATTTTTTATTCTCGAGATAAATAAGTTGGATGTTGATTTTAAGATTTTTCAGCTCGAATGATTGTTTCTCGTTGTTTTTTGAAATGATGTGAAGAAGCTTGAAGGTCAACAAAACTGCATTTATATCCACTTTACAGACATGGGATCATGCGTTGTGTGTCCAAGGGATTAGTTCATCATACGGTGTTAATTAGTTGGATCCTCTGACGTGGTTGATGCCTTTCCCAGTTCCCAAAGTAGGTTGTGTTAGCCTCAAAATATTGAGTCAAATAAGAATGTTCGGTCATAGGTTTTTATTGTAACATTTATTAGAACGTTGTAATAGTTAGTTAAATAGTCGTGACATTACGGGCTTGATGGCTAGCTTAAAAGGCCTCTTTCAAGGTACTAAGAATTTATTCAAGCCCGGCCCAAAACAAATATAGTCTAATAGAAAGCCCGCATGTGGGTGGACTATATAAGCACCCTCCTAGCATGTTAGGAGGGTTGGTGGTTTTCATTTTTCTTATCTAATCTTCACATAGTTAATTATCTTTCTATCTCTATTTTTCTCTCTACTTTCTCTCTCTAAGAATTCATCTATCTTCTTTCTTTCTTCTTTCATAATTAATTAATCAAATCAACCATGGTGAAGTGAATAAATATGGGAACAACACTTGGTATCAGAGCAATAGAAGAGTTGAAAGCTCAGTTACAAGAAAAAGACATAGCAATAGAAGAGTTAAAGAAACTCGTTGCTAAGATGGGTGGGAAAATTGTGGAACCTAGAGTTGTGAAACCCGTTGCTAGACAGCTCAATGCATACAAGGCGACTAAACCCTCTGTCTTGGGAAAACCCTCAATTTTCTCAATATCTTCATTTGCAACATCTGGGTTTGCCCCCAAGACAGATGGGAAGAATAGGTTACCACATATTCGTCCCAAAACGGTTATTCAAGCACATAGCACAAATGTGATCAAACTAGGGATGTATAGATTGGCCACAAAACCCACA
Source organism: Glebionis coronaria (assembly GCA_025667525.1). Lineage (NCBI taxonomy): Eukaryota > Viridiplantae > Streptophyta > Magnoliopsida > Asterales > Asteraceae > Glebionis > Glebionis coronaria. The sequence continues at coordinate 455,039,626 of CM046881.1, read as the reverse complement.
CAAAACAAAGATAGTCAATCGCCTCAGACTTCTAGAAACACTAATAGACGTGTGTCTTTTACTACAGGAGTAGTCCCCACTTCTAGTGTTAGTCGGCCGCAGCTTAAGAGCACTCAAATGAATGATAAGGTCTGGAAACACAAGAGTCAAGGGAAGATGAAGAAAGTAGAAGACCACCCTAGGCATTTGAATGTTTCTAAGAAGAAAATGTTTGTAATCGCATGTATTGACGATTTGAATGATTTGAATGCTTTGAATGCTTTGAATGTTAAGTTTTTTGTGTGAAATGTGGAAAATGTGCTATTAATGCTAATCCTTCTATGTGTGCTATGAATAATGTCAAAGGCGTAGATACTAGAAATAAGAAGCAAATTGCGACGCCTATTAGTGCTAGTAAACCCAAACGCAAAGTGAACCATTTTGGTGCAACCCCCCTAAGAAAAGTATTGCATCAGACTCCACCACTAAGAACCTTAGAAGCATAATTAGGTAATTATATGATTCTTCTAGCAAGTCTTGGAAATGGTGGTTTGCTAATCAATGTCCTCCAGGATATAAATAGGTGCCTAAGGTTAGGAACACAAACGTGACAACGAGCGTTAGTGTGCCTTTAAGTGTTGCAACTAGGGAAACTAATGATTCAGATATCACAACTGACATGGAATCCAATTTAGCAAATGCTCCATCGTGTTCTAATTCTTCTGCAGGTGATCGAAATAATTCTCTTCATACTAGACTCCGGGTGCACCAAGCACATGACCGGGAATCTCAAGCTTCTAATTAACTTCGTGGAGAAGTTCCTGGGTACGGTCCGATTCAGAAATGATCAATTTGCACCGATCCTAGGATATGGAGATTTGTTTCAAGGGAATATCACGATAAAAAGGGTATACTACGTCGAAGGCTCAATCACAATCTTTTCTCGGTTGGTCAATTCTGTGATGCAGATTTGGAGGTTGCTTTCAAAAAGAAGACATGTTTTGTTCGTGATTATGATGGGAATGATTTACTTACTGGTTCACGGGGTACAGATCTTTACACAATTTCACTTCAAGACACAACTTCTACAACTCTAATTTGCTTCATGGCTAAAGCTTCAACGACTCTGGCACGGTTATGGCATCAACGTCTATCTTATCTAAATTTTGATACCATCAACTTGCTTTCCAAGAAAGATATTGTGAGAGGCCTTCCAAGCTTGAAATTCATTAAAGATCATCTTTGTTCTTCTTGTGAGCTTTGTAAATCTAAAAGAAGTAGCTTTAAGACAAAGACTACACCAAGCTCTAAAGGACGGTTAGATCTTCTTCATATGGATTTGTGTGGTCCCATGCGTGTACAAAGTATCAATGGTAAGAAATACATTCTAGTAATTGTCGATGACTACTCAAGGTACACATGGACTCACTTCTTGAGGTCCAAGGATGAAACACCCAAAGTTCTCATCAACTTCCTTAAGCAGATACAACGTGGTCTTCAAGCTCAAGTAAAAGTGGTTCGTACTAACAGAGTCACAAATTTTTTGAATTCAACTCTGAAGAAATATTTTGAAGAAGAAGGGATTGAACATGAAACATCTATTGCTAGAACACCCGAACAAAACGACGTTGTTGAAAGACAAAACCGTACTTTAGTAGAGGTTGCTCCAACATTATTATCCGCTTCAAAACTTCCACTATTCTTTTGGGCCGAAGCCGTGTCAACCACATACTACACGCAAAATCGATCCTTAATTATTCCAAGACACGATAAGACACCATATCACATAATTCATGATAGAAAACCTTCACTCAAACACCTTCACGTTTTTGGATGTACTTGTTACATTATACGAGATGGTGAAAATTTGGCTAAGATGAAAGAGAAAGGTGATGCATGCATTCTACTAGGATATGCAACTCAGTCTAAGGGATATAGAGTTACAACAAGAGAACAAAATTAATAGTCGAGACTATTCATATCAGATTTGATGAATTACGAGAGATGGCACTTGAACAAAACAGTTTAAGTCCCGATCCACAACGACAAAAGACTTCTGTGCACAATCGTACGGAACTTGGAACTCAAGACCACAACAATGAACCGTCAAGTTCAAAGCTGGTTCAAGGAAATGTTCTAAGAGCAGATATGACAGTCGACACGAAAATTGAAGAGTTAGAAATGTTATATGGACCAATGTATGATGAATATTTCACGGGGGAGAAACATGTTGTATTAAAGCCTTCTGCTGTCACTCATGATAAGAATGATGATACCTATCATCGTCAACAAAAGGGTACAACTTCATCTACTTCAACACGGGTTGCTGCAGATTTACCTCAAAATATCAGATCAACAACCGCTCCTACAACATCCACAACTATTGTCATTGCTCCAGAGAACACAACTCAAGCAGACCATGCATTAAATGACGAGGACGACTTTATCAACCCATTCGGTACACCGGTACACGAAACTGGAGAGTCCTCCACTCGCCATGTTGATCCGTCAAATATGCATACATTTTACCAACGACATCCTTCAACACATCATTAGACCCGAGATCATCCTTTGGTTCAAGTAATTGGAAACCCTTCACAGCCCGTTCGTACAAGACGACAACTTGAAACCGATGGTGATGTTTGTATGTTCTCACTCGCCATGAGTACAGCTGAACCAACGAATATCAAAGAAGCCTTGGCGTATCACACTTGGATTGAATCGATGACAGATGAACTTCAAACAATTTGAAAGACTTGAAGTCTGGGAACTTGTTGACAGACCATACGATGTAACACCATTAAATCTTCGATGGATCTGGAAAAACAAGATGGATGAAGAAAACACGATCATCAAGAATAAATCTAGGCTAGTGGTAAAGGGTATGGCCAGAAAGAGGGTATTGATTTTGAAGAATCATTTGTACCAGTAGCTCGTATGGAAGCGGTTAGAATTTTCCTTGCTTATGTTTCACATAAGGGATTCATCGTTTATCAAATGGACGTAAAGACGGCGTTTCTTAACGGTCCTTTGAAGGAAGAAGTCTATGTCACACAGCCGGAAGGATTCGTCAATCCTCATTATCCTGACAAGGTGTATCGTCTCCACAAAGCACTTTATGGACTCAAGCAAGCTCTAAGGGCGTGGTACGACGAGCTCTCGAAATTTCTGGTATCCAAAGGTTTCTCAAAAGGTTCCATGGATCTAAATTTGTTCACTTATAAATATGGGGATGACATTTTGCTTGTGCAGATTTATGTTGATGACATTATTTTCGGGTCTACAAACCCAAAACTTTCAAAATGGTTTGAAAAAGTAATGCACATCAAATTTCAAATGTCAATGATGGGCGAACTAAAATTCTTTCTAGGAATTCAAGTTCACCAATCCCTAAGTGGTATCTTTATTAACCAAGCTAAGTATTGTCAAGAGATAATCAAAAAGCATGGTATGACCTCATGTGACCCCGTTGGGACACCATTATCAACCACATTCCTAGATGTTGATTTGGAGGGAGATGTCATAGATCAAACGAGATATCGTTCCATGATCAGATCCCTCATGTACTTAACAGCAAGCCGACCAGATATATCACATGCTACGTGTTATTGTGCACGATATCAAGCACAACCCACTGAAAACACCTCAAGGAGGTTAAACGGATCTTTCGGTACCTTAAGAATACCATTCAAATGGGACTCTGGTATCTGAGGGAAACCGGTTTCTTTCTAACGGCCTATTCAGATTCTGATCGTGCATGGTATCTTGACACACGAAAAATTACTTCTGGTGGTACACAATTTCTAGGTCAAGATAAGCTCGTGGGATGGTCTTCCAAGAAGCAGAATTGCACGTCACTGTCATCAGCCGAAGCGGAGTATGTGTCTCTATCTGCGTGTTGTGCTCAAGTTCTTTGGTTGAGAACACAACTCACGGATTATGGCTTCCACTTTGATAAAGTACCTATGTAATGTGACTCAAAGTCCGCCATAGCCATCTCCTGCAATCCGGTACAACATTCCCGCACGAAACACATTGATGTCAGATATCACTTCATTAAGGAACAAGTTGAAAGGGGTATCGTTGAACTATACTTTGTTGGAACTGATTACAAATTAGCTGACTTGTTTACAAAAGCTCTTTTGAAGGAGAGGTTTGTGAATCTTGTTAGGAAAATTGGTATGAGATGTTTGACTCCAGCAGAACTGGAGATTCTGGCAAAGAAGCCTGCTTGATTCATCTATCAAACATCTACATGTAAATATTAATGAAAAAGCAAAATACAAAATTAAAAATCTTTGAAAATCCAAAAAAATATTCTTCTCGACATGTCTTTCAGTATCGATAATATGGACGTACCTAGAAATGTCACTCAATAACGACACGAGTGTGTACATAAAGCTCGAATGAAAGTTGTAAATATTTTTCAAAACATGTCATTTCTGTTTTTAATAAAGGAAATTGTCTCTTTTAGATAATATTTCCAACAACGGGTAGAGCAATATATCACGGGTTGAGCTTGTCACAAAACATTCAACATTTTGAGCTCAACACAATGGCTTGTAATCACTTTCAGATTGCAACCCAGGTCGATATTCACGGGGGAGTGTACGCTTTAGTGCGCTTACCCTAAACAAAAGAAGAGAAATCTTCTTACACTTGAGTGGATTCATCAAGACATTCAAAGTCTATGAACTCAAGTTTATGCTTTAGAAAAACCATGTCGCCAAAAAGAATGGATTTTCTCAAAAAGCGTTGAACACAAATTTTTTCAAGAATTTCTCAATGATTATTTAAAATCTTCCAAAAATTGTGTGTTCAACAACTCCTATCCTCGAAAGTTTAATGTAAATCATATCCTTGTAATGACAATTCAATTGGATCAGTTTTTGAGGGGGAGCTTTCCTAATTCATGCTAAGTTTGACACATTTTTCTCTCGAAAGTTTTCTAGACTATTTTTCACAATATATTTTAATCAAATTTGGTATCTCTAATATCAACCGATTTTATATATTAGAGATAGGGGAGAAAATGTGATTAAAATGTAATCTAAAGACTCAAGCCCTTATGGTTACGATCAGATACCCACAACATCTTTAATCAACGACGTTATTGGTGTCAAAAGGGTGGTTAGGTTTAAGTCCTATGATCCAACCAGAACCGGAGGGATCTTCCCAGAGATCCAATAGATTATTAGAAGTCCTTAGAAAAGATGGAATAGAATGTGAACGTAGCTGAATGCCGACTAAGTACTGATGCTAGCACTGGAACAATCACAACAAGGTGCTAGTAATGATGTCTTGGTAAGCATTGAAGGGGTTGAAGAATGAAAAAGAAATGTAAGCATAATGGGTGAAAATAAAATAGCCCTCCATATAACTTAGGCAGAAACCGGGTCAACACATAATGAAGACAACACATCATGGACCCAGTGATGTAATGCACAACCCTTACCTAGCTAACTCAGGCTTCTCTCAAAAGAAGTTTGTTTTATTGTCACGGAGATCAACACGACTTCTATTGACTTTCTCACCCCGAGATAGTTAATATTGAATAGGTGGCATCTGCTCCGGCCTCCGACCACTAAAAGTGAACTAATCGAGTCTAGAGCCAAGAGATCAATCAAATATCGCTTGGACACACGAAATGACGATGAAGAGAGTCTTACGCTATAACCTTGCGATATTGCTAGAACACTCAAAGTGATACTACCTAGTATTCACAATGATGAGTGGAAATCCTTCCAGTGTTAACATCAAACAACACTGCGATAGGTCATGTGTAAGATTCTTTATGAATTGAACATATGTAAAACTGAAAAGCAACAGTGGTTTGTTTCTTTAGCGATTTAAACTCGTTTCAGGTTTCTACGCAATATCTTTATGGTCTTGCCAGAAAATTCAGAGTGATATTCATTAATTTTCACAGTGACGAATGGAAATCCTTCTAGCGTCAACATCAAACAGCGCTACGGTAGGTAACTTGCGAGATTCTTTATGAATCAAGCTTGTGTCAACTGGAAAGCAACAATGGGAAGATTCTTTAAGAATCAAACTTGTTCCAGGAATTTGAATTGACGACTTTAATCAAGCGGATATTTATCCAATTGATTCACTCTTTATGTTCGCAGTCTTGCTTTGAGACGGTCGAGTAAAGAGAACGGCTAGTACAACCGCGAAACCCTGTCAAGGAGGTTCCTTAATTGAATCTACCTAATCACATGTACGATATTTAATATCGTGTAACGGCCTTCACCGACCGGAGGTAAAACGCTACCGATTTAGGACGAATGTCAAAGCCATTCAGTCCGTGTATGTGTTTTGTCTCAAGAAGGTGGCGTTACGGTGTACTCAGCAAAGTCGAAGATTCAAAACCACATACTCATGCCAAAAGACATATTCAATAATCAAGAAAGCTAAAGACTTCCACAACTCTGATGATCAAAATCTTCCTTATCAATTAATGTAGAGGAATGACCTCTCTTCAAAGGAGATTGTTAGCAAGCTTTCAAGATAGTGCAACATATGAGCATGTGGATGAAGACACAAGATCGCAAGATAGCAAAGACAAGTCAAGAATAATTTAAAGATCTCAAGATTAAAGACAAAGTCGAAAGGAAACAACAAAAGGCTCAAAGATCACAACATGAAGGAACAAGACTACTATTACACGCTCAAGACTCACTTATGACGAGATTAGTAATCTCTATAAATCTCCAAATGACGAAGAGGAATGACCTCACATTGGGGGAGATTGTTAGCCTCAAAATATTGAGTCAAACAAGAATGTCCGGTCATAGGTTTTTATTGTAACATTTATTAGAACGTTGTAATAGTTAGTTAAATAGTCGTGACATTACAGGCTTGATGGCTAGCTTAAAAGGCCTCTTACAAGGTACTAAGCATTTATTCAAGCCTATCCCAAAACAAATATAGTCCAATAGAAAGCCCACATGTGAGTGGAATATATAAGCACCCTCCTAGCATGTTAGGAGGGTTGATGGTTTTCATTTTTCTTATCTAATCTTCATATAGTTAATTATCTTTCTCTCTCTACTTTCTCTCTTTAAGAATTCATCTATCTTCTTTCTTTCTTCTTTCATAATTAAGTAATCAAATCAACCATGGTGAAGTGAATAAATATGGGAACAACAGGTTGGTACTAGTGGTGTATGACGTGGTTGCATGTTCGCGGGTACATTAAAAATCATTTCGTTTACATTAACGTTGTGCACGAACCTCTTGTTCGTATGCGGTATTTTTGTGAAGGGGCTTTAGAGGTTAATAGTCTAGTCGTCGCGGTTAGAACCTGCGACCACTAGACTGGGGGACATGATGACGTATGGTCCCAAGTCGGGCTGGATAGTTCGACTCGCGGGTACTACCCGTATCGATCAAGAATGGACTAATACCTATGTGATGCGCGCGTAGCCCAGGAGGCCCAGTAAGTCGCTTTCGCACATGAGGTTTATTACTTAATTGTGTCCTCGTCGCACTGCGACAGGATCATACAAGAATATAATCTATCATATAGATATATTCGCCTAAGGGAAGAGATATACTCTTGCCTTGGTTATGCGATAAGGATCAAGCTATTCTGGGTCATTATCTCTTCCATTGGCCGCAAGAGTAGGAGAGCCTAGCCAGCACTCTCTCGGATATAAAAGGAACCCCATAGGTTCCACAAACGTACGATACACACAATACCCTAAACCCTAACATACTCAAATCGATTACTTACTCTCACGCTAGAGTCTAATCGTGGGTAACAAACCCACGGTAAGCCTAACGATGTCTGTTTTTAGTGCGCAGGGTCCTTAAACAAGTTTCACTTGGTGCAAGAGCCGGAGTCCACAAGACCCCGAATTAAGCCTAATTCGGGTCAAGCTCGGTCCATCCAACTTTAGTATCAACAATGAAGAGAAATTTGTATGAAATTTTAAGGTCGTATATATCGGTTTTGTTTTAGCTATATTGTAAATATCGCTATATGTAATCTATTTACATTAATATATCAAAGGTATTTTAAATCGGTCTGGATCTGGTAACTATTGTTGAGTTATATTCATGTTATTAAAGTTTGAGAATATGCAATTATTCCTTGATGAAATTCCTCACAATTACAAGCAATTGTTTATTTATTGCCCGTGTTGAATACGTGTTATGAGCTAGTTAGTTTTAAATATAGCACTTTTAATCTTTTATGTATATAAAATACTTACCCTTTAGGTTTCAAACTTGCAAAATCAATCCTCATAGTTTATCTTTAGGAAAATGACATTTTCAGCCCTATAGTTATATCTTTCATGATTTGGCAAAAAATACCCCTCTAGTTTAAAACAATTCAATATAAGTTAAAAACTTATGAAATTTATACTTTTGGAATCCGATTCTTAATTATAACTCTTAGCTTTCTATAATAATAGCTTTTAGGAGCTTATGTCTTATTAAAACAACTTATATCTTATTATTTCGTATAAAACACAATTTAAGGTTTTATAGGGTACGAATTCTTTATAAAAACATTATAAGAGCTTATTAAACTTCATGGCTTGTTAGGAGCTTATTAAGCATGTATAAATATAAAAATAACTTATAGAATAAGGAGAGGACTTACAAATCTTGAAAGCAGGAATCTAGGGTTTCTAAGGCTCGAATTGACTTCTACTTCTTCAAGAGCTTATTGGAGCTTATCCTTGAGATTAAGATTGATCTTAGGCACCTTAGAGGCCTTCAATAGAGGCTTGTAACCAGAATATAGGTGTAGATCGAAGTGTGTGGGTGACATGAAAAGTTAAGGGAAAGCCGACTATATATAGTGTTGATTTCACCTTGGTGACCCAGGCATAGGTTTGATAGATATTAGAATGGTAAAGTGCTGATTAGGGAAGGTTACTAGCGACTCTCCTAAGCTAGAAATAGAATAGATATGGTGTTAGGGCTAGGAATAGGCCACGACAAAAAAAATGGGGGACAAGGTAATATAGTAACTTACAAGGCTCCTGTGTAGGTGCTACGGTGTGTGCTTGAGCTGCTAAGAAGGATACTATGTGAGTCATAGTGGTGCTTAATGTTTAAAAGTGGTTTAGAACTTGTAAAACCTAATCGGATTAGGGTTTATATGATATTAGGGTTTGATCTTTGTAGTTTGGGTTTAAATCAGTATTTAGGGATATATTAGAGTTTGTATAGTGATTATAGATTGTTGTTAAGGCGTTTGTAAACTTGGTGTAAAAGATTAGACATCTTTAATGTGGTTTTAAGGGAAAAAACCTAATTTGAATATGTGTGCTTAAGGACTTGTACGTTATCCTTAAATGGTTGTACTATGATTTATTATGAAAATATATCCTAAATGTTGTGCTATGTTAACTTTTACACTTGGTTTTGATGGTTGTATAGTGCTTGTAGGAGAAATAGAGGGAGAATTATGATTTTGAATATTATGCTTCAAAGGGTTGTACATTGTGCTTAATGGATTTGTTTTATATTCTTGGAGGAAAAATATATTCAAATATATGTCATTATATCTTGTACATATGCTTCGTTAACTTGTACATATGTTTTGGATATTTACATTTCATAAAATTAGGGTTTTAAGGTGTTATTTTATGTAATAGATTCATTTCATAATAAATATTGTAAATGATATGTTATATGAATAACATATGCTATAACATGGTTTTAGATCATAAACTAAACATATAATAATGTTTACTTGACTATAATGTTTATATAGTTGGCAGTCGTGGTTGCGTGTGCTCGTTTACTTTCCAATGTAAGTCACTTTACATAGTTGATAACTTAAAATAAATAAATAAAAATCCATAAAGATGGCTTTATAAATATCATAATAATATACATTGTGAAAAATATTGGGTTGCTATAACGTTACATGGTCAATTTAAAAGGTATAATAAGAAACATTTGACAATAATGCTCGAGGTTGGAACATATCAATTGTAGGATATCATAAATCTTGCTTATATTCTAGAGAGAGAAAGAGACAGAAAGATGGTAGATCACACACACACTTTAGAGAGAGAAAGTATGAAGAAACACACTTTAACTATGTGAAAAACAATGTGAACCACACCCTCTCCAACTAAGGAGAGGGTTTATATATCAAGCCCATGAGATGGGCTTGGGCTTACAAGTTGGGTCGGCCATACATAACATGGACCGGGCTTTTCCTTGTTTAACTAATGTAAAGGTACTAAACTACGAGCTACTACTAAATATATTGTCGGAGTGACCGAATCTTCCTAAATACGTAGAAACGTATTTCCAACAATCTCCCCCTAAGGGAGGTCACTCCAAACAAGGGCGTTACCCGAGTTACAATAATAAAATAAACCTAGCATACTATGCTTGTCTTGAGCTCGTAGTTTTCGTCTTTCTTTTCTTTTTCTTTTCTGGTGAATATATTGATGTGATCTTTGATATCAATCTTGAGCATTAATCTTTTGCCTTAATCTTGTGCATCCATCACTTGTGATATTCGCCTCTTCGTGACTTCATGTCCCACATACCTATACCTTTGTAATTCTTGAAAGCTTTAGAGTTCGATACAGCGGAAGATTTGACTTTTAGGCTTTATTGAATTAGATGAAGTATTAAGTGCATAAAGTATAAGTATGCGGGACGACTTCTTTTCAGACACTGCAACGCCACTGTCTTCAAATGTATTAACATAAGTAGACACGAACGAAATGTCTTTAAACATTTCATAATAATTCGTAGCACTTTACCTCCGGTCGGTGAAGACCATTGGACGATATAAAATATCGTACTTGTGGCAGGTAGATTTAATTAAAAATCTCCTTGACAAGATTTCGTGGGTAAACCCGTTCTCTTTACTCGACCGTCCAAAGCTAACCCCGAACGTAAAGAGTGAATCATTTGGATAAAGTTATCCGTTTGATTGAAGCCGTCAGTTCCGATTCCTGGAACAAGTTTGATTCATTAAAGAATCACACCATCGTTTCCAGTTGTCACGAGCTTGATTCATATAGAATCTTGCAAGTTACCTACCAAGTGTTGTTTGAGGTTAACACTTGAAGGATTTCCACTCATCACTGTGAACACTAAGGTGTCACTCTGAGTGTTCTGGCAAGATCACTGAGATATTGCGTAGAGGCCTGGAACGTGTTTAAATTCAATTAAGAATTAAACCACTATTGCTTTCCAGTTATCACAAGTTTGATTCATAAAGAATCGCACAAGTCACCTACCATGAGCTTTTTAATGTTCGCTCAAGAAGGATTTCCATCTTCATTGTAAGTACTTGCGTATTACTCGGATGTTCAGGCAAGATCATGAAGATTTTACGTAGTACTCTTAATATCTTTCTTACTTTTCATAGTGTGTGAAGAAGCAAGGAAATAAGGAAGTGTGTCCTAATGAGATGTTTGATGACCTCAAATGGCTCTAGACTCGATCGTGTATTTTGGATTTTATTGATCGGAGGCTGGAGAGGAGTGCCACCATTTCAATACCTATTTATTCAGAGACAGAGTGAATAAATCGATAGATAACGTGTTGATATCCGTGTGATTAAAACAAATACCTTTTGAGAGATATCTGAGTTAGATGGGATGGGTTGTGTATTGCATCACTGGGTCCATGATGTCTATCTTTAATAACATGTGAGTTGACCCGGTTTCTACCTAAGGTTGTAAGGAGGACTTCTTTCTTTTCACCCTTTATCATTACAATTCTTTTTCATTCTTCAACCCCTTCAATGCTTACCAATACGTCATAACTAGCACCTTGTTGTGATTTTTCCAGTGCTAACTTAAGTACTTGGTCGGCATTCAACTATGTTCACAATCTTTCTCCATCTTTCCTAAGGACTACTATTTCTAGCTATGGAATGTCCTTGGGAAGATTCCTCCGGTTTTGGAAGAATCATTGGACTTAACCTATCCTACCATCCTTATGTCACCACAATCTTCATCGTCGTGAAATAAATGGGTTTAGGTAAGAATATGTCACCATGAAATCCATTTTGATATAGCAAATCCATTTTGCTCCCCCTTAACATATGCCACGATATTCGAAAACATTACGCACATGTCGGGATGAGCCACACGTTAAGTAAAATCATTTTGAATAATCATGTCTCTTATTAAATCACATTTTCTCCCCCATATTAAAAATATTAACCCAACCGATATTTTTGATATCAATTGATTTAATGAAGTTTTAACAAAGTTTTGGGAAGAAAAATGCAAGTCCATTTTATCTTCATGATACCAATGTGAGAGAAATGATATCGGTTTATAAAATAATCACATATTCACCATATAAGAATAAATTGACAAGGTTGGAACTGATTGATGAGAACATCATATGATAAGATCACATGGTTCTTGTCGGCAAATGTTGGTCGCCTCGTCACATCTGAAGTCATCTCTTGGCACCACATGTACGATTGGTATTGTTGTCTTGACACCAATTTGTGAACTTGGCACTTCCGGCATCAAAGATTCTGAATGATTGACAATTGCTCCCCCTCAATTGTTAACCCGTGTTCTATCGAAAGAGTTGTAGTCTCCTTTTGAGTAGTTGCATCGTCGAGTATGTAGATACCAATTGTAAATTGCTTCAATTTGTAGAGATGATTACTTCATAAAAACAAGATTTCTCTTGTTTTAACAAACAAATGCACTGATGCGTACATATATCCGTGTTAGATTGTGTTATAAGGTAAACACAATCCCTTACATGGTTATAAAGTAAACAATGCCCGAAAAAATTAATTCCCGTTGTTGAGCCTAAGCTTTCATAAGAAATACTTGACTTTAATATGAAAAGCGGGTTGCAGTCTGAAATAACTACAAGCCACATAGGCATGTTTTATGAAATATTTACCACTTTTGTACGAACTCTATTTATGGCACCGTGTCGATGTTAATCAACATTTCTAAGGCCGTAAATATTATCGTACCAAAAGACATGCCTTTGAAAAATAAAGTAAAAATATTTTTTGATTTTTCTAAAATTTTCATTTTTTATGGTTTTTATATGGTTTTATATTTTTGTATTTTGCTTTTGTGGATAAAAATATAAACAATATATACAGATGATCACAAAGGATACTGAGAATTGTTTACCACCACTATTCTTTCGCTTCACCTGCCAATTCCTTTAGAGTCTCAAGCGAGAATGTTCTCAATCCTAGCTTGTCGGCCAAAAATTCAATTCGAGCGCGATCTAAAGCCTTCGTGAAAATATCCGCCAATTGATACTCAGATCTGTCAAAGTAAAGCTCGATCACTCCATTTTCCACTTGCACCTTGATAAAGTGGTAGCGAATGTCAATATGCTTCGACCGGGAGAATTGAACATTGTTGCAGCATAAGGCAATTGCACTTTTGTTGTCATATTACATCGGAATTTTGTTGAAACCTAGACCATAGTCGGTTAATTGCGATCTCATCCAAAGAATTTGAGCACAACAACCGGACATAGCTATGTATTCTGCTTCCGTACTTGAAATTGCAGCGCTTTTCTGCCTTTTAGATGCCCAACTGATTATTCGATCTCCTAGTAGTTGTAAAGTTCCACTCGTGCTACGCCTTGTATCTTGACAACCCGCGTGATCCACATCTACATATGCCATTAGTGCAATCGAAGAGTCTTTCGAATACCAAAGTCCTTGATTAATTGTTCCTTTAATATACCGAAAGATTCGTTTAACAATAGCTAAGTGTAACTCAGTAGGCCTAGTTTGATACCGAGCACACATACATATAGCAAACTGAAGGTCGGGTCGACTAGCTGTAATATACAAAAGGGTACCGATCATTCCACGATAAAGTGTCGGATCAACAGCAATCCCATTTGGATCTGCATGTAGCTTAGTTCGTTCCACCATTGGGGTGTCCACGGGGTCGCAAGATTCCATCTTATATTTCTTTAGCGATTCAAGGGCATACTTGGATTGATTGATAAAGATGCCTCTAGGACTCTGAGATATCTGAAGACCTAATAAAAATGATACCTTGACCATCATTGACATCTTAAACTTGGAAGACATGAGTGTCCCAAACTCATCCGATAAGGTTTGGGTGGAGGCGGCAAATATAATATCATCGATGTATATTTGTACCATAATCATATCATTACCTCGTTTCTGAATGAAAAGTGTGGGATCCACTTTGCCTTTAGCGAAGCCTTGCGTAATGAGGAATTGTGACAAGAGATCATACCATGCGCGTGGAGCTTACTTCAACCCATAAATAGCCTTCTTAATCTTGTACACGTGATTAGGATATGTAGAATTCACAAAACCATTCGGCTGTTGAACATAGACCTCTTCTTTGATTTCACCATTGAGAAATGTCGTCTTCACATCCATCTGATAGACGATCATATTCATGTGGGCTGCATAAGCGAGGAATAGTCTAATAGCTTCCAAACGGGAAACAAGTGCAAAGGATTCCATAAAGTCGATGCCCAATAATTGCTTGTATCCACGAGCTACTATTCGAGCCTTGTTCTTCAATATTCCGCCTAACTCGTCGAGTTTCACCTTGTAAACCCATTTCAAAGTGAGTAACTTCACTTGATCCGGGCATGGGACAAGTTCCCATACATCAAGACGTACAAATTCATTAAGTTCTTCTTGCATAGCTTCTATCCAACAAGATTGGGTAAATGCTTGTTGCCATGTCTTAGGTTCAACTTCACTGAGAAAAGCATCAAAATGACAAAACATTACGCTTTCTTGTAACTGACTTCGTGTAGATACCGGACGATTAGGGTCACCAATAATAAAATCGATAGGATGATCCTTTGTCCACTTGTTGTCATGTTCACGAATCCGTGGATTGGAGTAGATCGTAGTAGGAGCTTCCTCTGAGGTGGACGACCCGACTTGATTATGGTCGGGAATTGGTACACCAAAGAATGGAAGTTTACGCATTTGAGCAAATTCTAAGTCGTGATCATCATCATCCTCTTCATAATCAATAGGCATGACATGGGTAGTTGATACATGTGTTGGTTGAGAATTACTCGATGAAGGTGCCTCTTGACCAGTTGTAGGTGTAGACGTATCTGATTGTGCTTCGTTTGCTGGAGTGACACCTTCGGTATCCGGAGCTATTACCTCAGGTTCTGGAGCAACAATACTTGGAGGAGTAAAGAATTCATCAAAGAACGATTGAAACAACGTATCCCATTCATTCCTAGAAGGTGGTGTAAATGATGATGAAGTAGGGTTGTTTGGGACAAGACCAGAGCTAATGTTACTTGGTCCCATTTCATGAAGTACGGGTTCATAGCTGCTTTGCTCAGAAGCCATTGTCGTCAGCTCATCAAAATCAACATTCATAGTTTCGAGGATCTTACGAGAATTACGATTGTAGATTCAGTATGCTTTCTTTGCGGGTGCATAACCAATGAAAATACCAATATCAGCCTTTGGTTGAAGTTTTCCCAAATTGTCACCATCATTATTTGGATAGCAAATAGAACCAAATACATGAAGATATGATAAATCTAGTACTTTTCCATTTAGAAGCTCATAAGGTGGTTTTACCATGGCGTTTTCAAATTAGTGACCGGTTTTGGGTGTAAACTGCTGTAGATATTGCTTCTGCCCATAAAAACAATGAAGCCTTTGCGTAAATTAACATCGTTCGAGCAGCTTCCATAAGTGTGAGATTTCGCCTTTCAACGACACCGTTTTGTTGTGGAGTGCGAGCAACGGATATTTCATTAGAATCATCTTGAATCATCTTGAGACGCACTTGAATCATCTTGAGAAATCCGATGATGAATTTAGGTGCTTCATTTTTTGTTGCAAGAAATTTTACCCATGTAAACCGAGAGTAATCATCGACAATGACGAGAATGTACTTTTTACCACTAAGACTTTCAAAACGCATTGGCCCACAAAGATCCATATGCAACAGATAAAGTTTCTCTTAGTTGGTGTCTTCAGTCTTGGGTTTGTATGATTTCTTAGTGTTTTTCCCCATTCTACACGTGGAACACAAATGATCCTTGTGAAATGTAATTTTAGGAAGACCACGAACAAGTTCGTTTTTCGCCAAATGATTAATAGCGTCAAAGTTAAGATGAGATAACCGTTGATGCCATAACCATGACTTAGTCTTCGATGCTTTGGAGAGAAGACATACGGGAGAAGCAGCCATCATATCTTGTAAATACAAAGTGTACAAATTATTCCCTCGAGTACCTTTCAATAAATCAACCCCTTCTAAATTACGAATGAAGCAGGTATGCTCACGAAAAGCGACTTCAAGTTTTGAATCACAAAATTGTCCCACGGAAAATAAGTTGTGACCGAGACCTTCCACAATCTAGAAATGATAACATTCCCAATATGATATTCACCGTAACCCATTATCTTTGAAATATGATCATTTCCAAATCGAACCGTTCCAAGAAACTTGCTGATAAAATTTCTGAGCTGAGAGCGATCTCCGGTCATGTGCTTGGAGCAACCAGAGTCCAAATACCAGAGAACAATCTGGACAACCTGTTTTTAGCAACAACAGTAGGCAATGCATTGGTAACTATTGGTTCCAAAGTGTTAGCAGATACATATATAATTTTATCAGAATTGCTAACATTTTTGTTATCCTTAGTTTTCCGGTGTTTTCTAATGTTTGTTTTAGCAAAAGCAGGTTTTCACATTCCATCATTCTGAGGTTTTGGAGTCGTATCAGGCACTACAGTAGGAGCAGACCTAGTTAAAGGGCACTTGGTTCCTACAGTAGTGTTTGTGTTCCTAGTTAAAGGACACACTTGTGTTGTGGTAGCCTTGGTACTCCTAGTTAAAGGGCACGCTTTCTTCGCTTTAGTGGGAGTGATCCTAGTTAAAGGGCATGCATTTCCTACTATAGTAAAAGTTCTACCAGTGGGACGCCACAACCATCCAACTTGGGTTAACACTTTCCCAGTCGGTTTCTATTCTACGTTGTGCTTTCGGGCATTCATCTCATTCACATGGTCAATAAGGCAAGAATCATGACGACTAAAAAACATACATTCATTATAGTTCCAACATTTTAAATTAGAATTCACAATAGGCTTAGAACGTTGCACAACCGCAGAGCCTTTAGGTTTAGCTACATGATTCTTTTTATTCAAAACACAAATAACATTCCTAGGGTGGGCTTCTACTTTCTTCTTCACTTGACTACTAGATGAGGGCAAGATCCTATCATTCTTCGTATTTCTTTTTAACTTAGATCTTTGATCCTTAACAGTGGTGTTTACTCCTGTAGAAGGCAACATGGGAATATTAGAAGCGTGTTTTGATTTTGCCTTATCCTTAGTGACCAATGTTTGATATGGTTTAGTCATAGGGCCCTTGTTTAATGGTGTGACGGCAATATGACTAATGGGTGGTTTCACTGTAGGAACACTAGATTGAGTGTCAGCGGCCTCTAGTGTCCTTTCCACAGTATCTATGGTTAATTCCTTAGCATCCTTATCACATCTCTGACGCTGTGGAGTTGCAAAAATCTCCCTAATAGATTGATTCTCACATTCAAGTGAAAGACAATGTCTTTGAATCTCATCAAAACGTTTTGAAAGCGAAGTATAAGAATCTTGAAGCTTTAGAAATTCAACATCAGATTTGTGACAAGTACTATCTACCACATTATCCACAGATTCAACATTATGCACAATAGAATAATTATCAACACTATTATGCACACAGACGGTAACAATATCATGCGACATCGCTTACTTGAGAAGCTGATCATTTTGGTGTGAAATTCGTTCAATTTCAAGTAAACTGTTTTCATAAGCATCATCCATTTCATTGAAAACACGTTTAACTTTTTCTAATTCCAAAACCAAATCTTGATCAATATTTCTAAAACACTCTTTAATATTGTTTACAAACGGAACAATTTCGTCTTGAAACGCAGCTCTAGTGTGCTTAAAATTCCATTCACCTTTCGTTATGGCCAAAGCCGTCATACGTTCCTTAATGACCGTGTCAAAATCGGCAAAGTGTTGGTCAACGCATTTAAGCTATCTGACACCTTACTTACCGGTGGAATTAACTTAGTTAAATCCTTTTTGACTAGTGTAGGAGACGTACTAGGAAGGTTTTTATTTGACAAACTTTAGGGCACAAAAGTTGATAATTGAGCTAATTTCTTTTGTAGTCGAAAACGGGTCTTTTTATCAAATTGATCTTTATTATGCTTAACTTAATCAAGCTTATGGAATGTTGAAAGCATTTTAGATCGAGTTTCTTCCGCAAGTGACATTGTCTCCTCAATATCACGAACATAGGTGCTTCTTTCGATTTGCCGATTAGGGTCACATCATAAAGACAAGGAATATATTACTGAGCTTGTTTTGCATAACTGGTATTAGGTGGTAAATCTTGAAGACGCTTAAGTTCTAGTTCTTTAAACGATTTAGTTAAAAGATGAATCTATTATGTGGTAGCGTATTATTATAAAAGTTGTTGTTCCTTGAATTTAAGAAGTTTGGTAGCATTAATTTCCAATTTAAACTTTTTAGACTCGAGAGTTTCGAAATCCGTTTTAAGTTTTTGAAAATCATTTACAACCGACTCTTTTTCTTTTGATTCATTGGAAAGATTAGCTCTTAATGATTCTATTTCGTTTATGTGTTCTATCTTTTCAAAGCGAAATTGGTCAAATTCAGAATAAGTTATTTTCTCTGCTTGAGGGACCATTTCAAAAGTTTTGACCTTTTCCTTATACAGCGCAAGCTTAGCGGTTAGATTGGCATTTAAATCTACGGTTTGTAGGACGGCCATATTCATATTGTCAATAATATGTTTAGGCACCATTACCAAATCATGTTGATCATAATATTCCATAGCCGTCGTAGCATGTGGTTGAGGTTCACTCAAATGTGTTGGATTGGATACCACATCATTTGAGTTACTAGTTCCCGAATGCTGTTCGAGGTTGTCATTTTTATGCTCAACTTGATGTGGATTATCATGAACAATATTAGTTGTGATTGGTACCTCATTGACGACATCAGAACCGTAGTGAGAGAGATTAGAAACTAGATCAGCTTGGGTTGAGTGAATGTCATCACAATCCGAATCATATGCATCAAGATCATCTACTTGATATGCTGCATTAGAAGTAGAGACGACTGCAATGCCTTCGTTATCAGCTGCCCCTTGGTCTGCAAGAAATGATAATTCCTCTGAGTCTAAAATCTTTACCTTAGATTGAGCATCGACCAAATACATCTTCTCACGAAACCACGTTGCATCCCTTCTCCTTTTCGACTGAGTGCATTGCCTAGCCATATGACCTTGTCCTCGACAATTGTAGCAAGGCACAACCTTTTAAGGACTAATGGGGCTTCCATTTCCACTAGCTTGAGAATTCACACCTTGAGCGTTCATGTTCCTTGTTGTGGGTCCATATGAATTTTGCCTTTCCTGAATGGATTGCACCGTCACTTGACCGTCTTGAATAGTGGCTTGTTGTCGAGGATTTGAAGAAGTGCAGAGCTGATTGTTCATTGCTGGAAATGCTCTAGTTGCAACAAGTTTTGACAAGTAGACAGTGAGATGGTATAAGACATCAATAGGTGTATCATTTGGAGTAAAGATCGGTGCTTGAATTGGTGGGAGTTCATTGGAATAAAAGGCTTGTGCTTGTGGTGCTTGAATTGGAAAATATCCTTGCTGAGGAGTATAGCCCATTGGAGAAGTGATAGCTTGTGATAGTGAAGCCTGATGTGTTGGTTGCTGTGGATAAGGCTGTTGAAGAACACTTTGTTGAAATGCTTTTTATGGCATCATTAGTGGTTGATAAGATGGTTCCGTTGGTTGCTGATAGGTGTGTTGTGGTGGCTGCTGCAAGTATGATGGTTGTTGATAAGTGTAAGCCATGTTTTGTTGGGGAGTCATTTGTTGAGAAGCATACATGGCAAGTGGATCATGAACTTGAGGTGTAGACAACCGAGCCTCGATCACGTGGCATTCGTGTTGTTGAAGAAAAGCTTGAAGTTGATCCACGTTGGTTTGATGCAAATCCTTAGCCAATTTAACAGTCGTCACGTACTTGCTCCGTTCATAAGGAATAGTGTTCAAATATTTGGTGTTTAATTGAAACGTATGAATTGCCAGGCCATAGATGTTGAGCTCATTCATCAATAGAGTGAATCTCAAATAGTAATCATTGAGAGTCTCCTCTGGGACATAGGCAAACTTATCAAACGTATCATATAGCTTACACTCTCGTTCTTGTTTAGTTAACGAGGTGCCTTGCATTAGAACACGAATTCTATCCCATAACTCTTTGGAAACTTTATGTTTACTGACAAGTTTGTAGACATCTGGAGGAAGGGCTTGGAGAATGATGTTTGTAGCTTGTTTATCACACTTGTCTTGAATCTTAGCATCTCCAGTTAATTCACCCGTTATGAGAGGACGAGTAACTGCACCTTCCGTTACCGTACCATATACCAATGGTCCATTGAGCACCGATGCCCAAATGAGATGTCCGTTCTCTTTATTCAACATATAAAGTTCCATTCGGGAAGCCCAATCCTCGTACATAGTCTTCACTAACATTGGTGGACGATTATCCGTACCCGAGAGAATAGACTTATCCGTAAGAAAAGTAAACTCCATTTCGATAAGTTAAAGATTTACAAACGTTGATCGAACAATGAGAGAAAGTAAATGTGTTTGTTGTCGTGTGTAGAAGTCAAGAAAAATGTTGAAATCCCCTAAAATATGTTCTCGATAAACCAAAAAATTCCAAGACAAACAAAAACTCACGAATGTTCGAAATTTTTTAAGGAATAATTTTGGTATCTTCTGAATATCACAAAAACAATATCTTCGCAATGTTTAAATGCCAAGTCTTCGCAATGTTAGCAAAATTCCAAAACTTCGCAATGTCACAACTTCAAAGACTTCGCAATGTGAAAATTCCACACTTCGCAATGTTTCAAACTTCAAAGTCTCCGCAATGTGAAAATTCCACACTTCACAATGTTTCAAACTTCAAAGTCTTCGCAATACTCAAACTGCTATTTCTTCGCAATGCAAGCACAAATTCTTCGCAATACCAAACAAATGATCTATCGCAATAAGTATCGCAATACCTGTCGCAATCCAGAAACCCTAGCACATTGCGATGGATTTTGAAGCTCAAGTTTCGCAATAATACAAACAGTATTCCAACTTCCACTTTTATTGGATAAAACTCACCCAATTCGAGATTTTAAGCCAAAAAATGATCCAAACACCCAAAAAAATTTCGTTTTTAGCCAAAGTAAATATACCAAATCTCTACCACAACTATGTAGAAGATTTATATCAAGATTAAACCATAAAAAACACAAAAAAAAATTGGATTGAATGATTTTGAATCAAAATAGACACGAAAATCAAGAACACAAACACAAAAACAATACAATCATCCCATGGCTCTTGATACCATTTGTAAAAATATTGTAAATCTTGCTTATATTCTAAAGATAGAAAGATGGTAGATCAAACACATACTTTAGAGAGAGAAAGTATGAAGAAATACACTTTAACTATGTGAAAAACAATGTGAACCACACCCTCTCCAACTAAGGAGAGGGTTTATATACCAAGCCCATGAGATGGGCTTGGGCTTACAAGTTGGGTCGGCCATACATAACATGAACCGGACTTTTCCTTGTTTAACTAATGTAAATGTACTAAACTACGAGCTACTACTAAATATATTGTCGGAGTGACCGAATCTTCCTAAATACGTAGAAATGTATTATGGACCTGACATGCATATTTTGGGGTACCAGTGTCAAATAACGACCTTAACATTTTATATGGTTTTCTTTTTTGGGATGAGGCTCCAGAATCTTAGTTTGTGGTAAACAAAAAACATACAAACAAGGTTATTATTTAATAGTTAAATTTTATCCTTAATGGTGTGGGTTTGTTATGTTGTTTACAATTGCAACAGATGAAAAAAAAAACGAAGTTTAAAAGAGTTTAAGAAGGTGCAAGAAAATATACCGAACGAGCGTTCGGGGTCTGCAACAATCCGTAAATTTCCAAGTAATATTATATTATTAATTTAACTATTTCATTCTTTTTCGTGTATTCAGACTCAATTGAAGGAGAAATCCGGAACGATAATGCGCATAAACGACCATGTATAACTTCCTCTAGGAAAGTAACTTATATTGATCTACGACATAGATGAAAATAATGTCTACGTTGTAGATAGGTCGAAACCTATAAATAGAGGGCTCATTTCAATTTGACACACAACTTGTTACACCACTTCACCACATGTTCTAGGTCGATTTTGAGGGTTCTAAAGGTCTGCTTTTGACCCAAGGTTTCACAATAAAAGGAGATTTTGTATCTAACTCTATTTGTAATAATCATTCTAGTCCACAAATGTCACACCCCTAAAATATAATGGCCACGTGGGAGTGATGGCGTCATGATTATCATATCACAAGAATATAAAGAACGACCTCTAAATGAGACGTTTGAAAAACTTGATCACTTCCACTAATTAGGAATAAAAATGTTTAATTGTGGAAGCATAATATATGGTCACAGGTGAAATACATAGTTCTCAAAAGTTACAAATGATCATAGTTTAAATATAGGAAAGACTGCAATGCATGAGACCTCAAATAGCACCTTCGTTCTTAACACCTGAGAAAAACATTGCTAAAGTGTCAACATAAAGTTGGTGAGTTCATAAGTTTGTTTAAGAATTAATGTTTAATGAACCACAAGATTTAATCCACATGTGACAATTTAACAAATACAAAGTCACATAAAAATGCATTTGTTATTGTCTAAGCTCATGACACCGATGCATTAATTGATAACCAACAAATGAAAGCCCATGAAAGTATCTAACCTAGGATACTCATAATCTGACTCAAATGAAACTGTATCCGCTTAACTAATGTCAGTCTAAGCCGGATAGGGGTGTCAACCCCGATAGATCTATCCATAACATTCACGCTTACTAGCTATAACCTAGCTACGAAACTAACGGTTCATGATAAGTGGGCAAATAACAACTTGGGTTAAATCGGGACTTAGACCAATAAGTAAACGAGTAAATGTACTGGTGTTCATACGTTAATCAAGAAATGTCTCACCCCAAAAGATGATATAAAACACTAAAAAGTGGGGCTATGAAACTCACCTTGATGAATAGCAAATATGATCAATAGAGTTAGCACGAAAATCAGGGCACGCAAAGCGATGCGTAAAAGATCTACTCGTAACCTAAGTAAAATATTCGTACTTAGGCTAAATACATAAAATAATAATGTACCGTGTACTTGGTTGATAATTTATACTTGCTCTTAAATTTATAAAATGTTTTTAAACATTTTCCATGTTTATCCATTTTAGTCACGGGTCAACTTTGGGTCTTAATAACTTGTTATTCAATAGTCCGAAAAAACCGGCTTCTTATTATGAAAACTAGACCTCAAGGTCTTTGATATTTGATAACTATTATATTTTTATGAAGTCTGTAGGTCCGACAATTAATTAAGCAAAGTAGCACACTTGCACACATTTTTAAACAAGCAACATCTAATCATTTCTAAGTGTCAAACAACAAACTTTGGAAATTAATTACGAGTTCAATATTTAACTTCAAGGCAAACGGGAAACCACGTTATAAACTAGGCCATATCATGTTTATAAGGATACTTTTATCTTGTCGAGGCATGACCTTTAGGACGCTTAAAAATAGGCGCGAAGTAGGCCTTTGGGTCTAAATTTAGCTTATTACATGTATTCTTTTAGTAACTTTTGAAAATAAGGAAGTGTCACTTTATGTTCACACTACATTTTGGGAAATTCTTTTGTTGTTTTCCTACTGCCATACTGACCAAACGAACAAAAGAGGGTGAGCTTACTTGTTTTTCAACATTTGTCATACATACACATAATTACATACATGTCTAAGCCTATACATAGTCACACGCCTCCTTTATTTATCAATAGGACTAGTAGTATTCCCAACCCAGTTTAGCACAGCTACACGAAAGAGGAAAAGAGAAATACTGGACTTGTTCTTACATTTCCTTACATGCATACACACAATAGTACACTCATACTCATTTCATGCATAATCTCATTTTGTGTTTTGTGGTTCCTGACCCACTGTTGTATGCAAGACGACCCACACATCAAAATCATAACCTTGTTCCTTGCATTGTTTCGACAATATACATATTCACACAAGCATACCATGACCCACACCTTATCCTATACATAGTGTTAGCAAAAAGGTAATGACTTTTTGGTTTTATTCTTTCCTGTTGGTAAACAACACAGCCACAAACAAGCAATATACTAAATCATGGAACCTATGTTTGTAAACTAAATATATCACAAGCAGGGACTTGATGAGTGAAAGAACAAACGTATACAATAGTAGCACAATAACACTCTCATTCATCTTACACAAGATACACACATATACACACACACAAGACATGCACCCATGAACGCATACCTACACCTATAGATTTTAGTTTCTGATTTTTGTTGTTGTGGTTCACGACATGTATACATTTTCATTCTTGTTAGGAGTTTTACACATGAAGTTATGCTATTGTTTCTACTCAAGTTCTTACACAATCAATTTGTTCACATGAGATCATATACACCAAAACCGATTTGAACTTGTATATCACCTTTCACATAAAATCATAGATGTCTAAGCATGTATACTCCTCTACTCTTCTTCAATGTGACACACATACATGCAAATGGTATCAAAGCCTTAGTCTACTTGTTTTAGATTGTTCAAGTGTTTAGGTCATCCATAGATTTCAAACGTGGTTTCTTAGTGTCAAAAGAGTCTTAGTCGTTGTGTAAACACCCATTAACCCTAACCCGTGACCTTGTTTACTCTTGTTTGCAAAAGTGTTTTAGCAAGCTTGTTATCAACCAATGTAATATGAGCAAGGGTAATGATTTACTTACAAGGTTCCTATGTGAGTTGAAAAAGATAGAGATGAGAACTAGAGATCAACCACCTAGGTCTACAACTATCTTGGTTCACCTAGCTCGTTACTAAAATCAACCCAAATGTCTTGTTCTTTAGTCACATCTTTGTCTCTTATGGCAACACTTAGTGCATTTTCTTTAGTGAGTTTTTGATATTAAGTTTTGAGTGTGTAAGATTGTGAGGAAATGAGGGTTCTATTTATAGGCCAAGAGTGAGTTTTTAGGGTTAAGTAACTTAGTTACGGTTTAGTTAGGGCATCTTGTTAGTTTGTAACTAGGGCTTTGTCAAGGAAACTAAATTTAGAAAGTTGCAATATTTTGGGACTTGTGTTGGCGTCTTGGGCAGGGAAAGAAAGAAAAGAGGATGTACTTTGGGTTGACAATTGAAATTGTATATTTTTAGGGAAAGTTTAAGGGTTTAAGGAACAATTATGGGAAGGTGTTGTTTTCATTCGATTTGTATATGGAGGAGGGAAACAAAAGAGTACATTACATTAATGAGTGGGTAAAGGTACTAGGATTCAAGTTGTGAAATGTATATAAACGAGGATAGAAGGAGGTAGGGGGGACCGGTTTGAAAGGAAATTATGGAGGAGAAATGTTTGCTTTTTATTTGAGGTGATATTTGCAAGAGTTTATTTGCTAGTTGATGTGTAAAGGTTGTGTATATATAATAGTAGTTCTAAATAAATTGGTGCAAAGAATGAAATGGTAATTTTCCTAAGCGTGACAAAAATGTATTAAGTGAGATGTTCAATTAGTGTAATGGAACTTTCAAACGGAATTACGTTGATATGAATAAATGTCGATTTTCGAGATGGTAATTTATAGTATGTAACGTAAATGAAACAAACAAGTCATTCACGTAGAAAATTGGTAGAAATGTCATCCATAAAGATTCAAATTACTGTACAAAATATGCGTAAACCATCGGGAATATCCCTAGACACACAAGTCTAACCCGAAACATGTTGTTTCACATCATTTAAATGACTTCAAAATTCACGTTTGTGACATTCGATCTCCGTTAAATTAAGCTTCGTCCCTGAAGCTCATACGTCGATGAAACTTATGTAATTAAAAATATGAGGATATTTGAGCTTAAATTGGTCTTCACGTTCCCACGTGAATTCTGGACCTCTTTGAGCATTCCAACGGACTTTGATAATGGGTATACGACTTTGCCTAAGTTTCTTGACCTTACGGTCCATAACCTCTACGGACTCTTCTACAAAGTTGAGTGTTTCATCGAGTTGGATCTCCTCCAAATGCACAATGAGTGATTCATCGGATATGCATATCTTCAAACTACAAACGTGGAAAATGTTGTGCACTCTATTAAGCTCTTGCGGTAACTCCAATCGGTATGCTACTGGGCCAACTCTCCCAATGATCTTGAACGATCCGATGTAGCGGGGTTTAACTTTCCACGCTTCCCAAAGCGGATCACACCCTTCCCAGGCGCGACCTTCAACATGTCTTTATCGCCAACTTGAAACTCAAGAGGCTTTCGTCTCTTGTCGGCGTAACTCTTTTGATGGTCACGTGCCGCTTGCATACGCTTCCTATTATTAAAAATATTTTCCGTGGTTTCATGAATAATCTTTGGCCCGGTAAGTTGAACATCTCCCACCTCAGCCCAGCAAACAGGTGAACGACACTTTCTACCGTAAAGTGCTTTAAAAGGTGCAACTTTGATGCTTGTATGATAACTGTTATCGTATGAAAATTCAACCAATGGGAGATGTTTATCCCATCTATTTCCAAAATCAATAACATAAGCTCTCTGCATGTCCTCCAATGTCTGAATGGTCCTCTCACTCTGACCATCCGTTTAGGGGTGATAAGCAGTGCTCACATCCAACTACGTTCCCAAAGCTTTCTACAACGATCACCAAAATTGTGAAATAAATCGGTTATCTTGGTCCGAGATTATTGACACTAGCACTCCATATCTTGAGACTATCACCTTCATATATAGGTCCGTCAATCTTTCCATTCGATCAGTCTCCTTGATTGGTATGAAATGAGCCGATTTGGTAAGTCGATCAACTATAACCGAAATCGCGTCAAGACCGGTAGATGTTTTAGGTAACTTGGTGACAAAGTCCATGGTTATCCTTTCCCATTTCCATACGGGTAGTTCGGGTTGAACCAATAGACTTGAGGGCTTCAGATGTTCGGCCTTAACCTTGGCACAAGTCAAACATTTACTGACATAAGTGGAAACGTCAGCTTTCATGTTTGGTCACCAAGATAACATTTTAAGGTCATGATACATTTTGTCGGATCCTGGATGAATAGAGTACTTTGACTTATGTGACTCGTGCATAATCAAATATCGTACATACCCGTGGCTCCACTCCTATTATCCAAACATAATGTACCATTAGTGCAGGCTTCTAATTGCTTTAACATACTACTGATATCTTCGGTCTCAATGACTTTTGCTTCTAATGCTTCCCTTTGAGAAATTAGGATTCGAGATAGTAGGTCCAAGCCAATGGTCATTACCAAGGCTCTCACCCTAAAAACTCTCTCCATTAGGCTCAGAACGTCAGCAACGATATTTGCTTTTCATGGGTGATAACGAATCTCACAATAGTAATCACTGAGTAGTTCCAGCTATGGTCGTTGTCACATGTTGAGTTCCTTCTGGTCCAAGATGTGTTGTAGGTTTTTATGATCGGTGAACACAACACACTTGGTGCCATAAAGATAATGCCTCCAGATCATTAGAGCAAACACTACCGCTCCTAACTCCATATCATGTGTCGTGTAGTTCTTCTCGTAAACCTTCAATTGTCTAGATGCATATGCAATCACCTTAGTCCTTTGCATCAACGCAACACCTAACCCTTTTTATGGATGCATCACAATACACCACAAAGTCTTCACTACCCTCTGACAGTGCTAGGATCGGCGCATCACATAACTTTTGCTTCAATAGTTGAAAGGCGGATTCTTGAAAATTATTCGATGTGTCAACTCAGTCATAGGTTTAGCTATTTTGAAAATTATTCGATGAAACTTCTATAATAGCTGACCAGTCCTAAGAATTGGCGAATCTCCGTCGGAGACGTAGGAGATGCCCAATCCTTGACGACCTCAATTTTAGCGGGATCCATGTGAATTGAACTGTTATTAATAACGTGCCCAATAAATTACACTATGTTTATCCAAAACTCACATTTGGAAAACTTTGCATAGAGCTCTTCCTTCTTCAACAATTCTAGTATGCTCTTCAGATGCTCCTTGTGCTCTTCTTCGTTGTGAGAGTAGATGAGAATGTCGTCGATAAATACGATCATAAATTTGTCCAAATATGGTTTGCACACACTGTTCATGAGGTCCATGAAAACCGCGGGTGCGTTTGTCAAACCAATGGGCATAACATGGAATTCATAATGACCGTAACGGGTTTTGAATGCTGTCTTGGGAACATCTTCCTCTCTGACCTTCAGCTGATGATATCCTGACCTCTAGTCGATTTTGGAGTATATGCTAGAATAACTATCGATGAATGAGGGGCTTCGACACGCTCTCTCTCGATTTTGTCGTCTGATGTAATCCTCCACGGTGATACTCTAAGTGATGCTCTGGGTGACTCCCATGATGAACTGATAGTCAAATGTGAGCTAGGACGGTTGTAAGTCCCTGAAGACGCGGAATCATCTGATGAAGACATGGTACTGTGATAAAAACGAAATGAAAATGTGTAAGTATCACTCACATGAATATTTTCTACAAATAGGTATATGTTATAAGTCAAGAATGTTAAAATTCACATGTAGCCCATATAATATATCTCAATTAATGTCATGTCATATGTATCCCATATGAAATATGTATACTACGATACTACTAAGCCACATGTTTCCCATGTACGTATCTTATGTATTATGTAGATATGATAATCTAACTAAGCAGATAAGCGGTTATAGTCTAGAATTACTAAATGCAACCTAGTTCTCTATAACCTATCTCTAATACCAATCTGTCACACTCCCAAATACCATAGTATAATAGCCACGTGGGAGTGATGACGTCATGATTATCATATCATAAGAATATAAAGAACGACCTCTAAACGAGACGTTTGGAAAATTTGATCCCTTGCATTAATTAGGAGTAAAAAATTTTAAACATTGCGGAAGCATAATATCTGGTCACAATGTGAAATACATAGTTCTCAAAAGTTACAAATGATCATAGTTCAAATACTGGAAAGACTGCAATGCATGCGACCTCAAATAGCACCTTCGTTCTTAACACTTGAGAAAAACATTGCTAAAGTGTCAACATAAAGTTGGTGAGTTCATAGGTTTGTTTATGATGTAATGTTTAATGAACCACAAGATTTAATCCACATGTAACAATATAACAAATACAAAGTCACATAAAAATGCATTTGCTATTGTCTAGGCTCATGACACCGACACGTTAACTGATAACCAACAAATGAAAGCCCATGCAAGTATCTAACCCGAGATACTCGTAATCTGACTCAAATGAAACTGTATCCGCTTAACTAATGTCAGTCTAAGTCGGATAGGGGTGTCGGCCCCAGTAGATTTATCTATAACATTCGCGCTTACTAGCTATAACCTAGCTACAAAATTAACGATTCATGATAAGTGGGAAAATAGCAACTTGGGTTAAATCGGGACTTAGACCAATAAGTAAATGAGTAAATGTACTTGTGTTCATACGTTAAATCAATCAATGTCTCACCCAAAAGATCATATAAAACACTAAAAAGTGGGGCTATGAAACTCACCTCGATGAATAGCAAATATGATCAATAGAGCTAGCACGAAAATCAGGGCACGCAAAACGATGCGTAAAAGATCTACTCGACCTAAGTAAAATATTCGTACTTAGGCTAAATACATAAAATAATAATGTACCGTGCACTTGGTTGATAATTTATACTTACTCTTGAATTTATAAAATGTTTTTGAACATTTTCCATGTTTATCCATTTTACTCACGGGTCAACTTTGGGTCGTAATAACTTGTTATTATAGTCCGAAAAATAAACGGCTTCTTATTATGAAAACTAGACTGCGAGGTCTTCGATATTTGATAACTATCATATTTTATGAAGTCTCTGGGTCCGGCAATTAATTAAGCAGAGTAGCACACTCGCACACATTTTTAAACAAGCAACGTCTTATCATTTCTAAGTGTTAAACAACAAACTTTGGAAATTAATTACGAGTTCATTATTTAACTTCAAGGCAAACGGAAAATCACCTTATAAACTAGGCCATGTCAAGTTTATAAGGATATTTTTATCTTGTCGGGGCATGGCGTTTAGGCCGCTTAAAAATAGGCGCGAAGTAGGCCTTTGGGGTCGAAATTTAGCTTGTTACATGTATTCTTTTAGTAACTTTTGAAAATAAGAAAGTGCCACTTTGTGTTCACACTATATTTTGGGAAAATCTTTTGTTGTTTTCCTTCTGCCACACTAACCAAACGAACAAAAGATGGTGAGCTTACTTGTTTTTCTTAATATGTCATACATACATACATACTTACATACATGTCTATGCCTATACATAGTCACACACCTAATTTATTTATCAATAGGAGTAGTACTATTCCCAGCCCTGTTTAACACAGCTACACGAAAGAGGAAAAGGGAAAGACTCAACTTGTTCGTACGTTTCCTTACATGCATACACACAATAGTACACTCATACTCATTTCATAGATAATACTCATTTTGTGTTTCCTGACCCACTGTTGTACGCAAGACGACTCATACATCAAAATCATAACCTTGTTCCTTGTATTGTTTCGACAGTACACATATTCACACAAGTTTACCATGACCTACACCTTATCCTATACAATAGTGTTAGCAAGAAGGTAATTACTTTTTGGTTTTATTATTTCTTGTTGGTAAACAACGCAACCACAAACAAGCAATATACTAAATCATGAAACCTATGTTTGTAAACTAAATATATCACAAGCAGGGACTTGATGAGTGAAAGAACACACACATACAATAGTAGCACAACAACACTCTCATTCATCTTACACAAGATACACACATATACGCACACAAGACATGCACCCATGAACGCATACCTACACCTACATATTTTAGTTTCTGGTTTTTGTTGTTGTGGTTCGCGACATGCATACATTTTCATTCTTGTTGGGAGTTTTACACATAAAGTTATACTAATGTTTCTACTCAAGTTCTTACACAAGCAATTTGTTCATAGAAGATCATATACACCTAAAACGGTTTGAACTTGTATATCACCTTTCACATAAAATCATAGATGTCTAAGCATGTATACTCCTCTACTCTTCTTCAACGTGACACACATATATGCTAATGGTTTCAAGGCTTTAGTATACTTTTTTAGATTGTTCAAGTGTTTAGGTCATCCCTAGATTTCAAACTTGGTTTCTTAGTGTTAAAGGAGTCTTATTCGTTGTGTAAACACCCATTAACCCTAACCTGTGACCTTGTTTACTCTTGTTTGCAAAAGTGTTTTAGCAAAGCTTGTTATCAACCAAGGTAATATAAACAAGGGTCATGATTTACTTATAAGGGTCCTATGTGAGTTGAAAAAGATGGAGATGAGAACTAGAGATCAACCACCTACGTCCACAACTATCTTGGTTCACCTAGTTTGTTACTAAAATCAACCCGAATGTCTTGTTCTTTAATCACAGTCGTGTCTCTTATGGCATCACTTAGTGCATTTTCTTTAGTGAGTTTTTGATATTAAATTTTGAGTGTGTGAGATTATGAGGAAATGAGGGTTCTATTTATAGGCCAAAAGTAAGTTTTAGGGTTAAGTAACTTATTTAAGGTTTAGTTAGGGCATCTTGTTAGTTTGTAACTATGGCTTTGTTAAGGAAACTAAATCTAGAAAGTTTCAATATGGTGGGGACTTGTGTTGGCGTCTTAGGCATGGAAAGAAAGAAAAGAGGATGTACTTTGGGTTGACAATTGGAATTGTAAATACTTAGGGAAAGTTTTAAGGAAAAACTATGGGAAGGTGTTTGTAACACCCCACTTAGATAAGTGGAACGTTACGTGTATTTATGTCGTATTATCAAAGCATGCAAGGCAATGTATTAAACATTAACTGACCATAACAGAAATACCAGAATCAAACATCGGTAATCCAAACATAAGCTCAAATATAAAGATTAAATACTGAAAGGAAAAGGACGAAAAAATGTCCAAACAACGGAAGTAATGTATGAGTGCATAAAATAAAGGAGTTTGGATAGCCCCATCCAATGCACGTACTATCTCAGAAGTCCTAAGAGCGTCTCTGTGTACCTGCCGTTTAGAACATGAAAGGAAAACTACGGCTGAACACAACGCTCAGTGAACGAATATGAAGCATGATAATAATGTACTGGAAAGGAACATGTAACAAATACTGAAACTAAAACTATTATGAAATTAGAGGCAAGCTGTGTGAAATCTGAAAAGTCTGATTTATAATAATAAAACTGAATTTAACTGTTAAATTTGAAAACATGCATTTACTGTATTTTAATTGCCAAGAGCTTATATAGGTCATGTGTTATAACAACTGTTGCATGAATAACTAGAGGGGTGACCTCGTCATGCTGTAGAGGGGTGACCTCTAAATAATGTGTTGGGCGGAGGGATCAGCTCCAATGTGAAGGATGTAGAGCACACACCACATTCACCTGATAACTGTAAACTGATACGCCTAGGATGCACCCATATGCCCCGCTGATAATACTCATAAATGACCAGGCTGAAATAAATGGGACACTGCGAGAAATCACTCCCTCGCAGAGGAGTCATGACACCGGTGCCTCTAGTGTCATGGTTAGGGTACCTCCGTAACTAGTACATAAACCGGTCATGCTTGTATATAATGCTCAGGCAATTTATTTAGTTATTAAAATGATTACTGATAAGCTTAAACATATACTGGGGAAAACATTTGGCTGCAGACGGGAAATCCTAATCATTCATAGAAGGAAGTTCTTACTGGAGGACGGAAAATCCGTACCTCGTGTCCAGTAACCGACCGAGATCAACTGACAGAAAGTCTACTCTGATTTCACGCGAGCTACATAAATAAAGGACGCATATAAGTTAACTGATATTCACTTATTTTATTTATCTCAATTGTACTTAGTTAATTTATTTATTCTTG
This sequence comes from Glebionis coronaria, assembly GCA_025667525.1. Lineage (NCBI taxonomy): Eukaryota > Viridiplantae > Streptophyta > Magnoliopsida > Asterales > Asteraceae > Glebionis > Glebionis coronaria. The sequence continues at coordinate 455,006,461 of CM046881.1, read as the reverse complement.
TAATACTGTTAATATATAAACTGATAAGTCTGAATGTTCTAATATTTCTGATTAACGTATTCCTGTTCTATTATTAATTACGGTATAACACGTATTCTGACGTTATAATATTTCTATATTTATTAACCTGTTAATAATAGAAAGTTTCCTAAATTAAAACTTTTCCAAAATGAATAAAACCATTTAATAAATTTATACCCTTTTTATTTTATAAAACTAATTTAATATAATAAATTAATTTACTAATTAAATCATTTTAAACATTTATTTATAAAAGTGATAAAATAAGGTATAATTAAGTCTTTGTATAAATTCTTTAAGTCTAACCCGAGCCTACCGAGATTCCCCGTTCTCGGTCGCACTAGAACAAGCCAACAAAATGTAAAATCCAAAACTGGATTAGCGACAGAAATTTCTGTCGCTAACTATTGCTAACTGTCGCTAAAAGGTTGTGTCAAAACTGTCCTAAATCTGACCTGACAAACTGTGATAGAAAAATCCGTCACTAAACTGTCACTAATTTCAGAACAAACCCTAATTATTTTCTGTTTAATAATTACCCGCTGCTACTTATATTTTTCCCACCGTTCTTGTGCGTTTTCCCACTGCCCAACACAGCCAAACACCCCCTTAATAAAATTTTAACCCAGCCCATGCCGCCCCTGTGTGGGTCACGGCTGGGCAGGGAAAAGGGTACCACCAAGACCTCTTGGTCTCGGTTTCATAAACCACAACAAACGCAACACCCCTTAATCATATAACCTATGCGTGGGGTGCTATGTTCGTGGTTGGCCAAAATGGAACACCACCGAGACCTCTTGGTCTCGGCTGGGCATCAACACACGCCACCAAGACATGGTGGTGTCTTGGTTTTTCGTGTAGCCATCCAATCCAACAACCCCTTTTATTGTTTTACTGATTTGTATTCTCTTTTTTTTGTCTGAATCAATTTAAAGAAAAAATAAGGGAAGAACAAGATGATTACCATTATATATATTGGCTAGGGAATAAAGATCGTGTACTAGTTTTCTTGAAGCAAACCAGTCGAACCCCTATCTTTTTTGTCTTACTCGGCGGCCACACACATAGGTGAAACCCTAATTTTGTTTTCTCTTTTTTTAACGTATGAAGTGAAAAGGCTGTGTTTTTTTTCTTGTAGTGTGATTATGGGATGGCTGGGCCAAAAGCCCATATGCCTCTTGTTAACACTAAAAACCGCCCCCCCCCCCCTTTAGATACATAAGTTTTCGTTTTTATTATTTTCGTATTAAAGTTATTCACGTATCTCGTATATGTTTCTCGTGTTAATAATAATTACTCTTTTCTGTATCATAAATAATGCACACGTAATATTTTTCTGAAACTTAATAATTATTTTTGAATAATTATTATTTATAATATTTAACTGAAACTGAGCGTGCATATTTAATATTCGGGAATTCTTAAATATGAGTTTTACAGTGTTGTTGTCCGTCGGTTTGCATATGAAGGAGGGAGACAAAAGAGTACATTGCATTAATGAGTGGATGAAAGTACTAGGATTCAAATTGTGAAATGTATATAAATGTGGGTAGAAGGAGGTAGGGGGACCGGTTTGGTAAGGAAATTATGGAGGAGAAATGTTTGCTTTTTTATTTGAGGTGATAATTGCAAGAGTTTATTTGTTGGTTGATGTGTAAAGATTGTGTAGTTATAATATTAGTTCTAAATAAACTGGTGTTAAGAATGAAATGGTAATTTTCCTTAGCGTGTCGAAAATGTATTGAGTGAGATGTTCAGATAGGGTAATGGAACTTTCAAACAAAATTATGTTGATATGAATAAATGTCGATTTTCAAGATGGCAATTTCTAGTATGTAACGTAAATGAAACAAACAAGTAAATCAAGTAGAAATTGGTAGAAATGGCATCCATAAAGATTCAAATTCGAGTACAAAATATACGTAAACGATCGGGAATATCCCTAGACACACAAGTCTAACCCGAAACATCGTGTTTCACGTAATTTTATTGACTTCAAAATTCACGTTTGTGACAACGAACTCTGTAAGAATTTCATAATGAATATGATAATTATATTTTTTGATGTGGTTTTGCTATGAGTGGTAATGTAGAGATTTTACTCGTTGAAAGTTCGTTTCTCGGTATCTTCTCGAATTGATTTCCGGTTAATTGTGTGAGATTAGTTGTTCTTGGTGAAACAAATGTTTTTGGTTTTGGAAAAGTAAATGCACAAGACTTAATAATAAAGGACGGTAAATTAAAACTAAAACTAAGTGAAACGTGAACGGTGCAATATTTAAAATGTTAAAAGTAAATTGACGAGAAATTAAAATGCTAAGCGAAATTAAAATAGACTAAAAATACAACGAGAACAATGGACACTTAAACAAAATACCAAAACAAAGCAAAATTCCCAATCGGAATACACCCGATCGGAATCCAATCGGAATCCGATCGGAATGTACCCATCGGAAAGACTTGATCGGAATAAGCAAATAATAATCCAATCAGAATGAACAAGTACTAATCGGAATATCAAAGGGCCAAATCGGAATGTTATAAACCCTATTCCGATCAAGTGATCGGAATGAGGGAAGCAGATCGGAATCACTGGAAACCCTTTTCCGATCTTTATGATCGGAATAAGGTGGGTGCTGCTCGGAATATATGGTAATCGGAAAAGGGTTTATAACCTTTTCCGAAAATGATGGAATTCGTGAAAAGCTAAGGTAATAAGCTATTATAATGAGCTTATTCCCAAAACTAAAACGAACCAATACTAATCGGATCAAATAAGCACTGATCTCAACTTATTCAACCACAAATTAAGCAACTTTTTGGATCAAACAATAAAAACGTAAACTTTTTAAGCACGAACACATAAATGAACAACACGGATCATAAGTAATTCGCACCAAAAGTAACAAGAATCAAGAAAGGAAGATGAAAGATTAAGACAAGAAAAGCAAAGATTAAAGAACAATGAATGAAAACTTACTTGAAAATTAAATGATTAAAAGTGCATAACAATTAATTAAAGTAAAAGAAATGAAATGACAAGTATGAAAAATGGTGGAAGTGGTGGTTTGTCAAACCACCCAACAACTCTAAACAAATGAGGTTGGTTCTATTTATAGGGGTGATTAGGGAGGAGCTTAGGAAGCTTCCTCCCTCTTTCCTCTTTTCCTTAATTGCGTCATTAGGTCCCTCCTTTCTTTAATCTTCTTAAATCTTGGACTTAAATGATTTTGTCTTCGGGATTTCTTTGAACTCGTCTTGTATTATCTTCATAAATAAGACTCGAGTTCTTCGGCTTTTTAGTGAACTTCCGTCCTTTGACTTTTTCCTCGATAAATCTTCAGAATTGGTCTTGGACTTCCGTTCTTTTTCCACTCTTGATCTTTAGACTCCATCTTTCGTCTTTTTCTTCAATAAAAGCCCGTGAATGCCGTGTTTTCTCCACTTTTCACCTTTTCGCCCTAAATCACAACAAAAACACAAACCACGCATAATTCCGACATAAATGGCATAAAATACACGTTTTGGCTCGGTTATTATTGCAATTAAGTGGTAAAAAGGATGGGTGTTTTCACACCTATCAAATCCCCTACACTTAACCATTGCAATGTCCTCATGCAATGCATTAGTTACAAAGCAAGATTACATTTTCCATCATAATCAATCCACATTGGCCTTTATTAAAGAAATAGAAAATTATAAACATACAAAGTAAAGAAATCAAAAACATACCTTGGGTTTTGAAAATGTCGTGAATGATCATCATCCTTAAGTTTCACGTTCCCCATACCAAGCTTAAAAACGAGATTATTGTTATTATAAGTTAGCAAACTATCACGAACTCATGTGGGTCAATTACTCACTCAGACTCCCTTATTCCTAGGTGTATCTCTTATATTTTATTTTTGTCTTGAATGATCACGAGGATGCATTATTTGACTTATTTCGATAGTTATTTAGTCCGAAAATAAAGTGAACGATTTAATCAATAGTTAGCTAAAGGACCAAATCTTTTAAAACTGCTTCTCGGGACCTCATAAAGTTCATATCTTGGCATAACTCGCTTCACGATTTGAGACCTTTCTCGGACCGATATTTGGCAGCGACTTCATACTTCAAATCTTGAGAGACGTTCATGAAATAATGGTCTTCTCTTCATAATAGGAATTTCTTCACTTGAAGTTTTGAGAGATTCTTCATCTTTGGACCACGACTTCTTCATTTTTCTCCAATCTTTATTTTGGACTTTGATATACAACGATCCGCCTCCTTTTAGGACTTGGATCTATTTATCCTCATACCTTGTTAGGGTCTTTTCGGATAGACTTCTCCATGACTGTTGGGGAGTTCTTGCTTTTTGTCATGTGTCTCGATCCTTCATATTGATTTTCGATAAATGATTCTTCACATCACTTTTGGATCTTTAGCAATAAAATGTAGCACTCATGCCTTGTTAGGGCCTTTTCGGACTCGCCAATCTTCGCATCCCGCTTTAATAAGTTATGCCTTGGCTATGAACTCTAATCCGTATCGAGCAACTTTTAAACGATCTGGGGCTAGAAGCTAAGTAGCCTTTTAAATCGTACAACCTTATTTATTGCAGATAAATTTATTAACAAGCGGAGGGAGAATAGGCTTATAATTAACTCACATAAATTCACGAAAGAATACCAAACTTATAATTGACTCTATCATCTCTCGTTCTCCACAGTTTAAAATCTCAAGGAATGAGACTCGTGGATGCTTAGCCTATTAAGTCAAAGTTTTGGGTTTTCGAGTCATCTATAGGATCTTGCAAATTCTTAGACTTTTTCAAGTTTAGAAATCGCATTTTAAAGTTCCCTTGATAAACGACTCTCTAGGATCAATTATAGGAACTTGCGAAAAGTACTTGTTCTTAACCCGTGAGAGTTAAGACTTTCGCGTTTTATAGCTCCCTATATAAAAGCCTAGCAAAACTTGACTTAAACACGTTAAGGATACTAGCTAGAGTAAACTTAGGTAAGTAAACTCGGGTTGAGTCAAAATGTCCATGACAAAGAAAAATCTAAACCACTTTATTAAAAATTTATTCTAGCAATGGAGAGAAAATAAACATAACAAAGGCAAATACAACTATACAACTAGGCCAAAATAGATTAAAAATTTTGAAAAATGTCGAAAAATCAAATTTTCCGGTTAAAATGAGGACAAATACAAGGAAAAGACCACTTAACTTCGATAGAAGTCCCCCCTACACTTAATATAAACATTGTCCTCAATGTTTAAGCATGTGGGAGTAAACTCCCCTACACTTAGGACATTGTGCACGTTGTTTTAAATCTTGTTAAGGAAAGGACAACTAAAGAGATTCCTATTTAAATATTGAGAAATATAAAATAGTGAATCGAAAAGAGTTTAGGATAGAACCGGGAAGAAGGGAACACGGAGTCACGGTTCGTCAAAAGTCATCAAGAGTGTGTCTTTGAAGCTCTAATCCCTGCACATGAGAAGAAAGAAAGCAAGAAACACCACGGGGCTCCCCCTACACTTATGGTGAAAACAGGTAAAGATAGATAATTGGGTTGCCTCCCAAAAAGCGCTTGTTTTTGTTGACCGAGTCACGAGCCTGACTCGTCCCCGAATTAAATGGTCCATGGGGAAGCCTCGAATGTAATACCGGGATTAAAGACTTTGTCCTCGTTCCCGGTGGACATCAACAAAGGGGAGGCGGGGGAATAAGTCTTAAATGGGGGAAAGGTCCGCTCAACATACGAGAAGTATGTGAGGTTATGATCCACGGGAGGTGGGGTGGGTAAAGGAATCACATTGTCATCCCCCAAAGACAATGGATGTTCAGCAGCAAGTGGCAAAGCCGTAAGGTCATCAAGCATAAAATAATCAATGGCACCCCCCGGGTCAAAGCACGCATCCTCATGAACGTTAATCTTTTCGATTTCTTCATCATAGATAGGTGCGTCAAACCAAGGTTTGTCGTTCCCATCATTGAGGATTTCAGAAACTCGCTCGAAAAGATCACGATCAAGTACGAAACCATCATTCATTTGTGGGGATTGTTGATAAGTTAAATCTGCACGAATGTGGTAAACGTAATTCTCAGTGGAGGAGTGTTGATTAGGTAACTCCTCGAGAATTGGATGATTGGTCAAGTGAGTTGGCTCGTCATTATTATGAAAAATAAGACGCTCCAACTCATCAAGTTCGGCATCGATGTTGGAAAAATCGACCTCGCTCGTAGGAGGAAGCATAGGTAAAGAGCTAGCTCTCGTTCGATAATTTCCGCAATCTCAGGCTCGAATTGGAATTCATCAGTAAAAGCGACCTCATCCTTAAGTTCAGCAAAATTCGTAATATCACAAACCTCATCAAAGAATTCTTAAAGACCAAAATCACTAATCTCACTCAACGAATCACTATCCTTAGACGCATTAGGGTTATCAAGAATAGGAGTAGTAAGCTCAGAAGATTGGTTGAGATCGTAGACATCATCCTCGTCATCATCATGATAGTATGGATACACCGGAGGAGGAGTATAAGTCTCGTTATTCGATATTTGCTCTTGTCGTTGATCCTCTTGCCATTTTTCGATGATCTTGTTGAAAGTTTCTTGAATTTGTTGACTTTGCTTAACAAGAGAGTCCCATTGTTCATGTGGGCTCAATTGTTCGAAGGAGGGTTGATGATCAATGATGTGTTGTGGGGGTTCAAAATGTTGAAAACCTGAATTATAGCATGGGTGTGGCTCATAGTAGTTCATCGGTGGAGAAAAATTAGAAACCGGGTTTGGTTCATAATAATCCATTGGTGAAGAAAACTGAGGACACGGATTTTGCTCATAATAATTCATTGGTTGACAATAATAGGTATCGTGAGGACCCCCACAGTTGTTGCAGAACGGGTGAGGAGAAAGACTTGGTGCGTCTTGTGGATAGCTATTATCATTGTCATACGTGTACCCCGGTTCTTGTCCGTGAATAGACGGGTATTGAACCGGGCACGAAACATGCCAATGAGAATCGCTTCCACAATAGATGCACGGGGAAAGAGTAGGTGGGTTCAAAAAGGACGAATTAAGTGAGTGGCACAAAGGACAAAATCCTGGTATTAATTGTGTATCTTTGATATCGTTTCCGCACCGCTCACATGTACATCATTGACAAGAGTCGTTCCCGTACAATCGTCTCTCGCACCCGACGCAATGGACATAAAAATCCATAAAGAGAGATAGATAAGCAAGAAGAATATTTTTGGTGTAAAACTTTGAAAAAGATATGCTTTTTATGATTTTTCAAATGTTTTTGGATTTTTGAAAATTTTTGAATACGAAAAATAACGTTCACGAGTGAACGGATCCCAAAAGCCAACGCGTCTCTCACAAAAAACCGTAGATCCTCACGAAAAGAGCCGGCAGCGGCGCCATTTTAATGTAGAGATTTTACTCGTTGAAAGTTCGTTTCTCGGTATCTTCTCGAATTGATTTCCAGTTAATTGTGTGAGATTAGTTGTTCTTGGTGAAACAAATGTTTTTGGTTTTGGAAAAGTAAATGCACAAGACTTAATAATAAAGGACGGGAAATTAAAACTAAAACTAAGTGAAACGTGAACGGTGCAATATTTAAAATGTTAAAAGTAAATTGACGAGAAATTAAAATGCTAAGCGAAATTAAAATAGACTAAAAATACAACGAGAACAATGGACACTTAAACAAAATACCAAAACAAAGCAAAATTCCCAATCGGAATACACCCGATCGGAATCCAATCGGAATCCGATCGGAATGTACCCATCGGAAAGACTTGATCGGAATAAGCAAATAATAATCCAATCGGAATGAACAAGTACTAATCGGAATATCAAAGGGCCAAATCGGAATGTTATAAACCCTATTCCGATCAAGTGATCGGAATGAGGGAAGCAGATCGGAATCACTGGAAACCCTTTTCCGATCTTTATGATCGGAATAAGGTGGGTGCTGCTCGGAATATATGGTAATCGGAAAAGGGTTTATAACCTTTTCCGAAAATGATGGAATTCGTGAAAAGCTAAGGTAATAAGCTATTATAATGAGCTTATTCCCAAAACTAAAACGAACCAATACTAATCGGATCAAATAAGCACTGATCTTAACTTATTCAACCACAAATTAAGCAACTTTTTGGATCAAACAATAAAAACATAAACTTTTTAAGCACGAACACATAAATGAACAACACGGATCATAAGTAATTCGCACCAAAAGTAACAAGAATCAAGAAAGGAAGATGAAAGATTAAGACAAGAAAAGCAAAGATTAAAGAACAATGAATGAAAACTTACTTGAAAATTAAATGATTAAAAGTGCATAACAATTAATTAAAGTAAAAGAAATGAAATGACAAGTATGAAAAATGGTGGAAGTGGTGGTTTGTCAAACCACCCAACAACTCTAAACAAATGAGGTTGGTTCTATTTATAGGGGTGATTAGGGAGGGGCTTAGGAAGCTTCCTCCCTCTTTCCTCTTTTCCTTAATTGCGTCATTAGGTCCCTCCTTTCTTTAATCTTCTTAAATCTTGGACTTAAATGATTTTGTCTTCGGGATTTCTTTGAACTCGTCTTGTATTATCTTCATAAATAAGACTCGAGTTCTTCGGCTTTTTAGTGAACTTCCGTCCTTTGACTTTTTCCTCGATAAATCTTCAGAATTGGTCTTGGACTTCCGTTCTTTTTCCACTCTTGATCTTTAGACTCCATCTTTCGTCTTTTTCTTCAATAAAAGCCCGTGAATGCCGTGTTTTCTCCACTTTTCACCTTTTCGCCCTAAATCACAACAAAAACACAAACCACGCATAATTCCGACATAAATGGCATAAAATACACGTTTTGGCTCGGTTATTATTGCAATTAAGTGGTAAAAAGGATGGGTGTTTTCACACCTATCAAATGTGGCTAAACACTTAGGTGATAGACTAGTTATGATATTGTTATTAATGTTGTGACTGTTTCATTGCTGATGTTATTATCTATTTAGGATATTATGCCTGTTATGAAACCCTTATAGTTTGAAACTTTTTGTCTTATTAAAGATTCTCCTTGGGCTATATGATTGGTGCATATGAACTGATTATTGGAAACTTCAGGAAGGAGTTACTAGGGCATGTTGACAACTCTTTTAGTGTAGGGGTCGTACGGATCACCGTCTTTAGTAAGTTGAATACTTAAAAAATGCAAGAAACCGTGGTAGGGTTTGAGTAATAAGGTTACAAGAGTAGTTGTGGTCAAAAAAATCTTAACTTTATACTTGGCCAGTTATGAATCAGTAGCTATGACTTAGAAGACATATGGCAAAGAACGAGGTAAAATACGAACTTGTCAATATTATGACTGCTAAATGATTATAACTTGATATCGCACTAGAAATATGATCACAACTAAATAACAATAAAATATCTAGGCTTATACATTTTCTCTCATTGATCTTTACCAATTTTTAACATTTTTATTTATTTATTATTGTGTCTTTAGTTTTAATTAATCTTTAACTGCAAATTTCGTCCATGTACTTTGCGAAATTGGCAAATATGTCACCGAGAGCAAACTACACTCAACTTTGCTACTATACTTGAAAAGCTCGTGCAATTTTGCCACCGAGTTAACGATTTTTTACTTTTTGTCGTTTTCCTCCGTTAACTCCCACACGTGTCTGGCATGTGTGGGTATATTTGTCATTTCCACTCATACCAAGGATGCTAGGACTCTTCCACTTTTACCTTCGTGCAAAAAAGTCCCCTGAACATTATACCCACCTTTGCCCCCGTTACTATTACACTAACATCTTTTGTTTCGGGGGCGTGATTTGCACGAAGGTAAACATTCCATCATCTTCATAACCACACTATATTAGCTTCAAACGCGCGCGGGCACACACTCACAGAATCGTGCGCACACACAAACTTTCCATCTTCTACATATATTACCCTTCCATTTACTTTTGATATAATGGCTCAAATTTTTGAACTAGTTGGTATGTCTAGGTCATTTCACCTAAGTGAAATGATGGTAGCCTCGTACCAATCAGAGATCGATGAGGACATATGGTAGGCAAGAGAGTTGATGAATAACTCTCAACGGCTAACCGAACGGGTCATGCATAAAGGGAGTTGATGCTCGAGCTCCAACATGGCAATCCTCCTAGATGTGCTAAAGCAAATCTCACAAAGCTTAAGGCCCTCCAAACTTTCGACATGTGTGAGCTCCTCATTCACAATTTTTCCCTTTTCTAGTACTCGTTTGTTTCCCCCCTGTTTTTTTCTCTTTGCCCTTTCCATCACTATTTCTTTCTTTTGTTACGACAATAGCTCTCTTCAATCTTTTACTTTTACCACCTTGAGTTTGGTTGTTATTGTTCCTTTTTCTTTTTGAAAAGGATGTTCAGTCATAAAAGGAGTTGAACTATAATAACGCAACATAGCATCATCTTCTACCCATCCCAAATAATCCCCATCTGAATCCTCTAAATCTAAATCAAGGTTCTTGAAATAATACTAAGCTAGTCTCTGTTTCTTGTGAACAACATATAAATCAATTGAACCATTTGTACAAGCCAGTTCCAACATCGTATGCACATCATTTTCGGTGTGAATCAACTTCAAACCTTCTTCTAGTAATTTGTTAGGCAAACAAAAGAACAAAGCCCATTTTTCATCGCCAAGCCTTCCGAATATATGATTCAGGCAAATTGTAAATATCCTAGCCTTAGAACTAAACCCACAAATTTGGCTACAATTACCATTTACATACCTCAACGGACCATGTACAAAAAAACCTATTATTGTGCATTTTGAAACAGATTATTTCTGATACGCCATTAGAGCTACTTAATAATCAATTGAATCGAGTTTTGGGTTGGTAGTATGAATTTAAGTTGAACCAGTAAAGTATTGATAGTATTAAGGGTATTTAATGTCGAGTTACTAGTGAAAGTTTCAATGTTGATGTTGCAAATTTAGTCCTTGAAAGTGTTGGCGGGAAGCTACAATGGAAGGAAAGGTGCGTATAATGTGTCGGGGACGTTTTTTGCATGAATGTAAAAGTGAAAGAGTGCTAGCGTCCTTGGTACGAGTGGAAATGACGAATATACCCACACGTGGCAGGCACGTGTTGGAGTTAACGGAGGAAAACGACGAAAAGTAAAAAATTATTAACTCGGTGGCAAAATTGCACGAGATTTTTAAGTATAGTGGCAAAATTGAGTGTAGTTTTCTCTCGGTGGCATATTTGCCAATTTCGCAAACTACATGGACGAAATTTATAGTTTACTCTTTCTAATACGTGACACTCTTTTCGAATTAAATCAAATACTATGGCTTTTGTGACGATCCTAGATTTACCAACTATACCACAAATGATCGAGTTTCTTTGCCCATTAGTGCGTGATAGGTAGAACGAGTTTTATAAATTTTAAATCTGACGTGTTTTTATTTAAAAAGAAAATATGCATCGTAACACAACTTTCAATCATGTATCTACACTACATATCAAGCATTTTGGTATCTCTTTTTTAATTTAGTTTTAAGTAATATCATTCTTAAAGCATATGGTACAATTTGTAAATGCATTACTCACAAACATTTTATCCATTTAATGTATTTTAAATGTTAAAAATTTAATCAGTACACATTAAAGCACGAAGTAAATACACTAATTAATATTAAATCTTAAAATTAAAATATACCACATATTGTACAAACCAATAAAACACATACTAATATTTATGCAATTTGTATGTCAAGTTGTTGGTTCAAATGGTTTTGAACCCATAAGAACCGGGGAGAACGGGTGAATCATACCAGATTCTAATAAATTTTTTCCAGTCAATCAAATCGTTATTGTTATTTTGTTTGCGCATGAACTTTTATTACTGGGTTTTCGCAATTGCAACGCGCGAGTACCCTGCTAGTTTTAGTAACACACTTACTTAGATGATTATTTTTGAAAAATTCCTCTAAATAATCTTGATTCATAAATCTTATAGCTAATATTAAAACAAATATAATTTATTCATAAATTTGATACACGCACAAAGTTATAACTAGATACAGTAAATAAACACACAAACTCAGTTAATTAACTTATTATATAATTGAAAAAATTTCAAGAATAGTCCCTATCGTTTACACTGAAAATCATGTCTCGTCCCTATTCAAATTAAGTGCACCAGTCGTCTCTATCGTTTACAACTTAGATCAAAAATCGTCCCTATCTTGGATGGGAGTTAGTTTTGCTTGTTAAGTAGTAAAAATGGAGGGGTATTTTCGTCCTTTACTAACTAGCCCATGCATTTATATCACCCAGACCCATTTTTCACAGACACGATCACACAACACACACACCCCTAAAATCAAAACCCTAAAATCAAAATCAAGACATGGTTTTCTGCTCATGTGGTCGTATTGCTACAATCAAGAATTCTTGGACAGATCGTCATCCAGGTCGTCGTTTCTATGCTTGCAAATTCAAGGACCATCATGTAGGTGGATTGATTGGGTTGATCCACCAATGTGTCCTCGCGCTGTTCAAATCATACCTGGGTTGCTTAGAGCTAGAAATAGGCATGAAGATTCCATCAAAAAACTTAGTAATGAAGTTTGTTTGCTAAAAAATACTTGTTGATTAGTTGGCTAGGGTTTGGTTTAGTTTTATTTTTTTTCCAGATTGGCCTAAGAAAAATGTAAAGGCTAATTTGATAATGTAAGATGGATTTTGGGGTTATGAATGAAAAATCTTTTCCATCTCTTCTAGAAGATCATGTTTTGTCTTGTTCATTTACTAAGGTCAGTAACATTTGCAGACTCATTTACTAACTATGTGTGTTTTGTAGATAAGTAGTTGAGGGGTTGAGGGCATTGAATGGTTATGAGTAAATACCCAACCCCATCATCTACTGGCTTATAAATACAACACCACACACATCACTTCTCCATCACCATTTCTATCTTTCTAGCCCTATCTTATATAAAAAATGTCAAAAAAAGTTGTGCTTGAGTTGAGTGACACTAGTAGTGGGGCTGTCTTTTGTCCAAGTGGTGATGCTGAGTGGACAAATGCTGAAAAGGGCTGTGAAGGATCATCAAGGCTAAGAGCACTTCCTCCCATTGGATCCACCTCAAGGCCTAGGACTTATGTTACCAAGACTGTGCAGAAAGGTTCAGGAATGGGTCTATCCCATATGAAGTGCTAAAATGATATCGGTATGTTGATGAGGCTGAGTATCATGCTGATAAAGATTACTGGGATACATGGGATGAGGATTTTGGTACTCCTTTTGCTGATTCCTTTTCTAAGGATACTGATGATTTTGATGATGAAAGCTCTGAGTCACTAGAGTTTTATGAGGACACTTTCAAAGGCAAAGAAGTCATCCAGAAAAAGAAAGGCCCTGATGTCACCTATGTTGCCAGAAACATCATCAAAAGCCCAACTCCTATCTACAATGCTGTCTTAGGACTTGCAAACAACAAAACTTGGGAGCAGATTGTGACTAAGATGGGAAAGAGGGGGGCTGCTGGTAACCAAGGGAAGGGGAAGGGGGAAGGCTGTGGTTTGAAGCTTGTGGTCTTGATGGTTGGATGTTGTCTTTATGGTTCTTAGTTTTTTCATGTATTGTGTTATTTTCATCTACTTTCTTGTTATGTAATTCTTGAACATCAAATTGACCACATATGATGTTGTGGTCAATTAATTTTGGCTAATGGAATGGAGTTCAAGTTTAGTATGTTATTTGTTTACATGGTTCAGATGAAGCATACATGAAACACAACAAGTTAACAAAAGCACTAAATCATTGAAGCATTAATGAAACTTGTTCAAATTACAAACATGGATCAGATGACTAAAGTACTAGAACATAAATGATACTTGTTCAGATTATAAACATTGCATAAAAAAACATGGCATCAGTTCTTGTTGGACTTTGTAGCATGTTTCTTCTTTGCAGGTGTACTTGATCCTACTGCATCAGATGGTCTTTTCTTCTTTGCTGTTGCAGGTGCACTTGATCATGAGCCTATTGCAGCAGGTACACTTGATCTTGAGCCTGTTGCAGCAGGTGCACTTGATCTTGATCCTGTTGCAGGTGCACTTGATCCTGCTGCACTTGATCCTGTTGCAGTATTTGGGTCCTTTTGACCTTTGCAAGACCTTTTGTTGTGGCCTTGATTTCCACATTTTACACATGTCACTGTCTTATAGGCCCATGAAAACCTTCCATCCTTCACCATTTGAGCCTTCTCATCCCTTGTTTTTCTCCTATTTTTCCTTGGCCTACCAACTGGAGTATTATGCTTTGGTGGGGTGAGTGTTGTAGGAATTTGTGACTTCTGTCACATGACCTTACCATTCAAACAACCTAGAGTGTAACTGTATGTATTTTCCCAAGTAGCTAACCAATAACACTTATCCACCCATTCTTTTTGGATATTCACAGGATGTCCATTAAGTGACATGTTGAATTTGGCTGTTATAGCATGTGCACAAGGGATCCCTGTTAACTCCCACTTCCTAGAACTACATACCTTTTTAACTACAGTAACCACACTCTGAGCACCATATGTTCTCTTAACCTCATACTCTTCACCCCCATTGTACCCAACTATGTACATATTTGCCCTTTCAATGGCTATACCCAATAACTTAGTTGCAGTAGGGGTAAGTGGTCCATCTGACTTTTTAATCAGAACTAAAACATTGACCATCCTTCTCATTAAGTACTCCCTAATGTATTCTAAGGCTGTGATTATTGGTGCATCCCTAACATCTAAAATCTTACCATTGAAACACTCACACAAATTGTTCAACAAGATGTCTGATCTAGCTCTACCTGTTATCATTATAATGGGGGAGTAATAAGTGGCTGTTTAACTACAAATTAAGCAAAAAGTAGATTAAACAAAATTGTATTTTACCTGAGAAATGTGATCTAGCCCAACTGTGAGCTGGTATTTTAGCCAATCATTCAAAAGCTTATTTGTTAAACTCTTTCAATGCTTCCATGGCCTTATCAAAATATGGAACAGTTGTTGTAGAAGCACATATCCACAATAGCTCTTTATAAGCTAGTCCACTCCATTGTTTTTTCATGTTTTCATGAATATGCCTAAGGCAATATCTATGCTCTTCACAAGGAAAAACATTTGCTATAGCAATAGATAAACCCTGTAGAAAAAGACAAAGTTTTAGTGATTTACAATGTTAGAGACCAAGTATGGAGCAAAAAGTCAAATGTAGGAAAAAGAAAAATTACCTTTTGTCTATCACTAATAAAGGTGAAATTTGATTCCTTTTATCAATCCAAGATCATCACCTAGCCATTCTAAAAACCATGTCCAAGAACATGTTGTTTCTTTCTCAACAATGACATATGTAAGTGGATAAATGCCCTTGTTTGCATCTAACCCAATAGCAGTGAGTAGTTGCCCTGTATATAGTCCCTTCATAAATGCACCATCTAATCCCAACAACTCTCTACCACAAGATCTGAAACCTTTCTTTAAAGGGCCTAAACAAATATATCCTCTTGAAAATTCTTGTATTATCATCAGTAGTTGCATCTCTTTCAACTTCAATCCTTACTGTGGTGTCTGGATTAGCCCTTCTTAATTCTAGACAGTAATCTCTCAACATGGTATATTGGTTCTTATAATCTCCTTTGACTTGATAACAGCTGCTGTTTTAGCTCTACCTGCCTTTTGAATAGACACACCTAGCTCAAACTTATTTTGCAACTAATCTTGGAGAGCTCTTAAGGGTATATGTGGGTTTTTCTCAACTTGGTCAATGATGCCTTTACTAAAAAACTTGGAAGTACAAGCACTGACCTTCCTTGTTTGCAAGCAGGTATGTACATTATTATTTGTCTTGACTTCCCATGATTCATAGTTTTTAACCTTAGTAACCTGCAAAAGCCCATGGACATTCATCTGGTGCAAGTTGTTTGGGCCTTCCTCTACTACCTGTTTTGGACCCTTTCTTATTAGACCCTACTTGCTCATTGGCCCCTTTCTTATTAGACCCTACTTGCTCACTTGCCCCCATATCTGTTATACCTTTAGCCTTTTTCTTATTAGGCCCAACATCTTCACTGTTACTAGGCCTTTAACCCTCTAGTAAAAACACAGGGTTTTTTCCATTACACTTTGCTCTAATTCTCTGTTTTTCATTCTTTGCCAACCACAGATTCCTTCTAGTTTCAATAGAATGAAGTCTCACTCTTTCTTTTACTTCAGCTGCACTTGACAAAGTTTGGCCAACATAGATAAAATGCTTCAAGACAATGTTATGTTCACTTTCATTTGCTTTTTTAATCTCTCTAAGCTTCTTTCTCCTAATATGCTCAATCCCATCATCTTCTGAATTTGTTCCACTATCAAATTGGTCATTATCAATTGCATTTACCTCACTTGGATCTAAATCAGCAACCACTTGTACCTCCTTATCATGCATAACCCACTCTACATCTGCATCTATGTTAAAGTGATAATCAGCCATGTCTACATTCACTTCTTCTAAAAATGTATCTTCATCTACAATGTAATCATCATCATCCTCAGAATCAGTATCATCATCCTCTGTGCTATTGTCCTCCTCATCCCCAAACAATGTTTGCCCTTTAAACAATGTTTCTGTTGAACTGTATCCCTTTCTTGTTCATTAACAACCCTATCCCTTTCTTGTTCATTCACAACCCTATCCATTTTTTTTCATTCACAACCCTATCCCTTTCTGGTTCATTAACCACCCTGCCCCTATCTTGTTCACTATTGTCCTCAAATGGATCAAATTTATAGTTCATGTTCAACAACTCTACATATATGGTTTCCACAGTCTCATGGTGAGTAGGCAGAGGTTGACTGGTGGAGGGTGGGGGATTTGAGGTATAATGCTGTTGAGTGGAGGGTGTAGGAGATGAGGTAGAAGGCTGTTGGGTGGAGGGTGGCAGTTGGGTGAAGGGTGTAGGAGTTGAGGTAGAAGGTTGTTTGGTGTGGTATGTTAAATACAAAATATTCTTAGGGATCAAACTAGGGTTTATCTCCTCAATAACAACACTGCTAGAAGGAGGGGGCAAGCATATGTGTCTACCACAGCTCTAGGTGTTCACAATATACAATAATTAGTTTGTTGTTAGGGATATACCTAGCTAACCCAATAACATCTTGATCATTACCTAAAGCTCTCAATCCCACATCAAGGTCAGTCCCAGGAATCATTTAATGATAGTATATAGGTTCCTGTTTCACATATCCTAATTCCCACATTACACCATTCAACTCATGAACTGAAAACCTATCTATATCAACCCATTCAACATAACTAACTAACCAATTTACATATCTCCTTCTATTATTAACAGAGATGATCTTACCAACATGATGTATTTTTAGGGAAAACAGAGCAGGATCCTTTTCTGCAAAATGTAATTGACAAAAACAATTAAATATGCATATTTACTTCAATTACATTATGATTAAAGTAATTTGTACATAAACCCTAAAATAGCTGTAACATTAAAGATAAATTTAGGTCTAATTGATTAATTCGTCTTACCGTATTCAATAGGCATTTTGTAAGGTCCAAATGTCTCTTTAATCTTCCAACCAGTACCATCCATTTTTTGGGGAAAAAATCAAGGTGAATGAATTGAGGATTTTGCTAAATCTGTTTAAGTTTAATGGAGGGAATGGAGTTTGAGAAGAGTGTGTGTGATCGTGTGTATGAAAATCAAGTACTAGGTGTTATAAATGCACGAGCTAGTTAGTAAAGGACGAAAATACCCCTCCCTTTTTACCACTTAACAAGCAAAACTATCTCCCATCCAAGATAAGAACGATTTTTGATCCAAGTTGTAAACGATAAGGACGACTGGTACACTTAATTTGAAATAGGGATGAGACTTAATTTTCAGTGTAAACGATAAGGACTATTCTTGAAAATTTTTCTATTTAATTATCACAAACTTTTCATTTTAGTTCATAAAAGAAATATTATAATCACATAAAGTTTATATATAAATTTTTACATAATGATGTATCAAGTGAATTGAACAAATTTTTACATTCTTTCTTCATTAACTTTTTATTTCATAACAAATTATTTTATTATACAATCATTATATAAATATCTTTATGTAAAAATTATGTTTTTCGAATTCACAGTTACATGGAGGCAAATATAAATAAAAACATGTGTTATAAAACATTCTTTTTAAGTCTTAACTCTTAAGTCAAACAACAGAGTCAATCAGTTCACTATCTTTACACTATTTTAATATTTCCAGTCACTTTTTTTCACACCAAACTCACATATTTAAACATTATTAATTATACATTTTTTTCTTGAGCAATTATCAATCATACATGATTCATCATATCTAGTGTATGATTACATTAAATCCATAAACCTTAAACAAAATCTAGTGTTTTTTTCATTTCTAAATCTTGTTTCAGGAAAATAAAAAAACAAGATTCAAATGGAAAAGAAACATAGTTATAGGATTCTGGGCCATCTTTGTTGGAATCAGTTTTACTTATATATTTATTGGTTAGTCATATGTTGTTGTTGTTGTTGTTATGAAATAAATGCTGATTCTTTCACTATATCAAGCTTTACTTATGGCAGAACTGTGCTCAGACCTTATGATTGGAGATATATTAAAGGTACTTACTATCTTTACTGATTTTAAATAGTTTTTTTTTGTATGTTACTTATTGTTTCATCATTTTTGTAGTTTAATGATAATTTTACATGGTGGGTCATAGTCAAGTTTGTGAATTTTTAACTTGAATCATTTTATGTTGGTGGATTAGCATAAGTGTAACTACCTCAAAAAAAGTAGCTATTAATCAGTATTTACAGTTAAGTTTATTTTGATCGTAAGTTCACGATAGGCAGTGAGGTATTGGAGGTGCTCCTAAGTTTCTTGGTGATAGTTATCTTGATATGCTATATCAATCGCAGTATTGATCTTTGTTTAATTTTATTTGAGAAGATTAAATATTGTCTTTATGGTATATAAGGCTGTAATTTCTAGTTTTAATTATAGTTGAGCTTTTGGTCAAGGATTTCATAAGTTTGTTAGACAAAATCGGCATCATTGGGACTATTTGGGAACAAGTAGGTGCGATAACACTCTTGCTATATTTGTATTGCGGTCCTAAGTAGAATGAATGACATTAAGGTGACTATATACCATTATTGGATTGTCTTCTGATGCATTTCTTTGTTATAAGATCTTCTTATCACAGTCCTTTATATTACATTATAGTAGCGAGGAAAATGGAGAAACAGAGAACAAGATTAACACATAGTTTGATTTATGGCCAAATAAGCTTATATAAGCCCATAAGTCTCCAAATAAGCTTTAACAATTGAGGTTTATGAAAAATAAGCCGAAATATTGCTTATTTCGGCTTATGTAACATAAACCCCAATTTTGTGGCTTATTTTGAGACTTAGGGGCTTATATAAGTTTATCATAACATAATAAACTTATATAAGCCCATAAGTCTTCAAATAAGCCACCAAATTGAAGCTTATGTTATATAAGCCAAAATGAGCTTACGTTATATAAGCCAACCCAAACACCCCCTAAGTTTCTTGGTGGTAGTTATCTTGATATTTTATATTAATCGCAGTAGTTATCTTGATATTTTATATTAATCGCAGTATTGATACGTAGTATTTGTTTAAGTTAATTTGAGAATATAAGGCTGTAATTTCTAGTGTTGATTATAGTTGAGCTTTTGTTCAAGGATTTCATAAGTTTATTAGACAGAATTGGCTAATTGGGAACTACAACTACTGGTTGAAGAGTGAAAAATCAATAAATAAACTTTTATTAAGCACTTATCAAATGCAACTAGTTGAGATAACACTTTTGCTATTTCTGTATTGCCGTCCTTAATAGAATGGATGACATTATATACCATTATTAGATCGTCTTCTGATGCATTTATTTGTTTCACGATGTTGGTATCACATTCCTTTATATGACATAATAATTTGCGAGGAAAATGGAGAAACAGAGAACAAGATTAGCACATAGTTTGTGGTATATGCATAAAACTAGTACTCACGTGCAGTGCACGTGCCTATTCAAACCAACACCAAACGCGCCTTAACCGTTCAACCGAGTTTGCCACCCTTCTATCATTTCTTGATTTCCAACTATAAACTCATTTCTCATTTTCATGTTGTTGTAATCTCTCTATTTACTCTGTAATCATTCCACTTCATTAATAGTACAATTCACAATCCCGTAACCGATTTTAGCTTTGATATAGCTTATTGTGGCTTATTCTAGCTTATCGTGTTGCTAATCCTTGATTATTAGTTAATCTGGATTAAGTACATTCCAGTTTGATATATGGCCAGTAATTATTTATTGTATGCTAATTTATCTGTTTGTTTATTGTTGCAGTTGATTTACCAACATGGTTCTCTTCAATGACTGTATCTCTAGAGTCTGATGTAAACCTTGTAAGTATGTTCGTCAACGTTACAAAAACTGCACAAACTTAATCAGTAAAAAAGTCATATAAAGGCTACATTTTTGGTTAATTTGAAAGTGCTTTCTTATTCATGTAAATGCTGCATTATTAAGACGTCAATATTTCAGATTCGTGTAGATTACTTTCCTTTTAGGTTTCTTGCTTGAAATGATCTTTATTATTTGCAGGATATAAATAGGATTAGGAGGACAGATAAAAGTAGTCTACCAATGATTTGTGCTCGTGAAGGCAGCCCTCCTTTGCCGGACACATATAATACTTCTTTTATTGGTTTAGGTAAAACAACGGAACTCTTTTATTCCGTTTTATTAATTCCCCTCAGTCTTGTATACGACTATATTCCAACTTTTTTTGTGGAATATAAGGTCATTTTAGTTTGCAACACATGATCAGATCTGCATTTTCCACTGAAAGGTTGGAATGTTATGCAGTCAAATGAATAGATCATTTAAAATTCGCATCAAGCTTGGTAGATTCTTTAATTTACATTAATTTTTTATTTGTTTATTGCTGCAGTGCCAGATCCCATTTTAAATGGATCTTTGGCAATAGAAGGTCTTCAATTTACCGAGAAATGTTATCCCATGCAGAAAAATATTCTGATAAGACTAACAAACGATCAGGTTGACTTTCTTTCGTCACATGAATTTTACTTGTGATCGTGCATCTGTATCAGTATCCATCTTCTTAGTTAGTAGCTAAAGACGGTGTTGCTGTACAGATATCTCCTGGAGTATGGTACTTTGGTTTATTTAACGGCATTGGGTCTGCGAGGACTCAATCAAAAATGGTAATTAGATATTATCTCCAATGCTCGTATCAATTGTTTTTTCTTTTGTCATTAGAAGTACTCCATGAACATTGGATGTAGTCTAAGGGAAGTGTCTAACTACATATCAAATGCCTAAACTACCCTTTAACAATGATAATATATGAAAGAATTGTAGACCCAAATCAAGTAATCATGTTTTATAAGATTACCATAATAATTATATCCTGGTCTTTCATTACAGATCAATCGAGGTTCAGGCTATTCTTTTAGTGGGAATGTGAGTGTTGAAGGTTGTTTGAGCCCGTCCGTATCGGGGCAATTTTGCAATCAAACAATTGATCATCTTTCATGTGTGGACCAAAATTCAACTCAGGGAATCGTTACTTCTTGTAGAGACAATGGTGAAAGTTCTTGCATTCACCAGAACGAATCGAAACTTTATTCTTTGGATTTGTTGGGAGTTTCAGAAGAGATTGTTATATCCGCAAGCAATGTCATATTCAACCAAACACGGCTTTTAAATAGTACAAATAACGGTAGTAGTAATATTGTACTAATGTGTTATGTTCGACATGGTGGCATATCATCATCCTTAGTACATGATTATTCGGGGAATATCAATAATAACCCTTTGGTCATACGATCACCAAAAGTTGGTCGGTGGTATATTACGGTTATACCCCTTAATATCTCAAATGGAACTGTGGAGACCATGAGCGTTTGCTATTCATTAGAGTGGAAAATACTTCGTTGTCCTCTGGATAAAGCTGGATTGAATTGTACTTGGGAAAGATACATGCTTCAGGTTTGTTAATATCTCGTTTCGGGCTTGCTTATTTTAATTATTGCTCCAAATATGAGTTAATACCAACCTGCTTATTTTAAAATCTGCTTTTTACTTAAGTGCTTATTAGCTCTACAATAAGCAGATAGACAGATTCATAAAAGCACTTCGAACTGCTTGTTCACTTAATAAGTAAATAAGCAAAATCCCATTGACCCTCGTAATAAGGTCATTTGCTCATGATAATCGTGATATTAGATATAGTCTCTTTTTTGGATCTTATTTGTATGTAAAAAGGGTAATGAAAATATGTGGCGATTCCCATTCTACGTGGAGGAAATGTAGATGGAGCCCATAGTAAGTTTCTTTGATTATCTGTTGTTTCAGTTATATTCTTACAAGAAACACATGCAATATGCAGACAATCTTGAGGAAGAATCCATCGGTACCCTTTGAATCATATTATTTACCTGTCAGCGATAAAGTTTATTCGAATTCTGCCAATTTTCTTCTCGAACCTCTCCTTAGCAATTCGTCAGTTGGTCAAAAGCAAAGTCAACATTTTGGTTGGACTTATTTCCTTGTAGAAATCCCTTCAGCTGCAGCTGGAGGAAGTATTCACATTCGATTGAATTCAGATACAAAAATAGATCACGAAATATATGCATCATATGGGGGATTACCATATGAAGAGCAATGGGATTACTTTTATGCAAATTCGACTACCAACAGTAATGGTTCTATGTTTTTTAAGTTGTATGATTCAGACGAGAAGAGGGTTAGTTTTTATATCTTGTATGTTAGAGGAGGAACATGGAGTTTTGGTGTAAAACATTTGATTTCTGCCGGTAATACCTCAGAAAGTCGAAGTCAAACTACCATGTCTATTTCGATTGAAAGATGTCCTAAAAGATGCTCGTCTCATGGAGCATGTCAGAATGTTGTGGATTTAAGTGGTTTGTCTCTCTACAGGTAGTTAATATTGTCCACCGTGTTTAATCATTTCTATATATGTTCTATTAACCAATAAAAGGGTCTGATTAAGAAAATGCACTAAAAAAGAAAGCTCTCAGTGGGTCGACGTGTCTAGTTGGTTAGAAGTTGCCCAAAGAGTATTTGTGTGCTTAAACTTCCTAAGATATTTTAATTTTTAGATAATTTTATATCAGATATATATATTTGTAATCATATTAATGCTTTAGTCACTTAAAAAAATGGGCAAAATGTATTTTCGGTTCATCACAACCCACTCATTTTTCCACCTCTTACTTGAAGTCACTTAGATTCTAACTTGTTGATATATGTCAGCTACTGCGCGTGTGATCGTAACCATGGTGGGTTTGACTGCAGTATCGAAATTGTCTCACATCGAGGTAAACTTATTTTCTGTCATTCATTAGATCGATAGATCTTGGACTTAATTGGAAGTCCGGCATTGATATGGTGTTTGTTGTATAATGCAATTATGTGGACTCTTTTGTAGGGCATGTATGGCAATCTGTTTCACTTATTGCATCAAATGCTGCATTTGTATTTCCAGCTTATTGGGCACTCCGGGAGAAGGTAAGTCTCTCACTCCCTTTTTCCGGGTTAAGTATAAGTTTGACTTTTGAAAGCTAAAAGCACATAGAGTTTAGATACTTGACAAAATTAGATGATAACCTGAAACTACGTTTGAGGTCAATATGGAATATTGCAATATTACTCACATGTCTAGACGTCTATCGTTTCAGCAATTCGTATCATATCTCAAGCTAAAAATAAATTATGTGACTTTTTCAAAAGTCAACATAAAGGTGACATAAATTTTCAAATGAGATAGACATGAGAGGAATTATGTAATTCTTGCAGGCGTTTGCTGAGTGGGTGATATACACATGTAGTGGAATTTCAAGTGGGTTATATCATGCATGTGATGTCGGCACGTGGTGTGCTTTATCTTTCCATGTTTTGCAGGTACTAATACGTTAGATTTTTTATATTTGTCAATTTCTGATGTTACTGTATAATAACTTTATAGATAAATGTCGTGAAATGGAAATTTTATCCAACAGATTATATAAATAAGGGGTGAGAAAGAAAAAAAATAAAATCCTGACATAATCATTTTTGTTGCTATGCAGTTCATGGATTTTTGGCTTTCATTCATGGCTGTGGTAAGCACTTTCGTATATTTAGCCGATATCGATGAAGGGTCAAAAAGAACAATTCATACGGTTGTTGCCATTATTACAGCCCTTATGGCTGAAAAAGGAGCAACGAGGTAAGCCTGATATGCTTTATGGGCTGAAAAGTGTTTGGTTATGCATGAAGGATGTTCATCTTCATTTTGCTTCTTTGACTGGTTCTGGTGCTTATATTTTCGCAGATCTTCCAATATTTATCTTGTTATAGCAATCGGAGCAACCGGTCTTTTCATCGGCTTCATGATTGAGTTTATTAGGCATTATAGACGATTTTCAGTTTCAGTGGAGCTCTTCTTAAATCTGCTTCATAGGTGAAGTTCTCTATATACATTTACAGTCTCCAATAGGCACTTAAACATTTTGGAGTCAGAACTAGTATATTTCATATTTATCCGAGCCAACATTCTTCATTTTTGGTGTGCATGTTTTTATATGTAAATCTGAATATTAATTAACATCATTTCAATTTGACATATCTGTTTTCAGGTGGCAAACGATTAAATTATGGTGTTATAATCTCTTAAAGACAGCTCTTAAACGATTTCGATTGTACTTTGTGGTCGCCGGATTTGCTGCACTGTCAATGGCGGCCATAAGCTGGCATCTGGAATCGACCAGAAGTTACTGGTTTTGGCACAGGTGAGTTTATAATTACTTTTTGACTAAGCACACTTTACCCCCTTGTAATTTCCCGCTAGACAAACTTCTACGTCAAAGGAAAGTCTTTTATTTCATGGTGGTTGAAGTGGTGTTGAGAATCATTACAAATACATTTGTCAAACTTTTACCTTCCTCGATTTTGTGTTTAAATCACAAATATTGTTTTTGCAGTATGTGGCATGTATCAATATACACGTCTTCCTTCTTTTTCCTGTGCTCGAAAGTCAGTGCAGTTAGTTGTGCAAATAGAGAGGCAGCTCAAAATACAAACTATGAGTTAACTCGACAAGATTCCCAATCAAGAAATCAAGCCCAACCACAAAATGAGCGAGTTCAATAGATGTTTTATCCATTCTTTCAGTTTTTACTATCATGTGGTAAGAGGTAAGCTAGAATTGTATATAAAAGGTCATCAGAACATGATGTAGAAGTAAATTTTTTCTATCTCTTTTATGCGGAGAGGGGGGGCTGATTTATGTAAATGAGAGGGATAGTGTATTCACCACTTTGTATTATTTAGCTTTTGTAACACATGTATAAGGTCACATCTTGAAGCCAACGAGTCTCGGTATATCGACACATATGTACAGAGATTAAAAGGTGTAAATGATGAATTGAAAAACAGCATTTTATGATATTGCTACAACTGCATTTTACTGGATGTCTAGATAGTGAAATACTGGCCACATTCTGTGTTGTAAAAATGAATTTGTAAAGGCAAACGCAGCTTGAAGTTGCAGTTTTTCTCCATAGACTACATAAGCCGGAAGCATAGCGTTTCACCACCAAAAACACTGATATTACATGTAAATAGATTCAGTGTAAGAAGCAATATACAATGTATGACAGTAGTAGCAAATTTTTTTATTCCAATGATATACAAACCTGTAAAGATTGAATTTATAATGCACAAAATCTAACACACTAACGTATAAACCCCAAACAATCGTCTTCGACTCTATTTTTTGTTTGCTGAAACGGTAGGTACAAATACAAAGTAGTACAATCTTTTTCATAGATGCCTCAAACAAGCCTTCACTCAAAAAGACAGACAAAAACACTTCATATCCCACAACTTTATAGGAAAGTTCTAACGATTACTTACATTCCCTTGCAATCTTTCTTATGGTCTTTTTCCAACCGCATTGCAATGACGGAACCAGCAATCTTGAAATTACAAACCAACTATGGAAAATTGCAAACCAAGTATGTTTGGCCCCCTTGAAATGAAATTCAGAGTGATACCATATCAAACTAACATTTCTTTGTAGTCCTTTCTGATGTTCCACAAAACCTCAGCACAGCTCCTCATTATTGGCCTGTTTTGTCTATGAGATGCAACACATTGTAAAGCCAGTTCTAGTATCTTCTCGAGAGCCAACCCGTTGGCATCTGATTTTTCTAGTCTTGGATCCAATACCGTAATTGCATTACCATCTGTAAACTTCTTCATCGCCTGTAATTTCCACCAACTGAATGAGAAACACAATACATTAAAAGGTTATGAGAAACGAGTACATTAGTCTTTTTGAGTACATACCCATTTAGCCGTTACACGTTCTTTAAGTTCCCTTTTGGCTTCGATAGGCCTCCGACCAGTGACTAGCTCCACAAGCAATATACCAAATGAATAAACATCACTTTTTTCTGTGAGTTGATATGTCCTGAGATATTCAGGATCTAAGTAGCCTGCAGTCCCTTTAACCTGAGTCGAGACGTGGGTCTGACCTGATTCTGCATCAGCTGCTAGCCGTGCAAAACCAAAGTCTGCAACCTTGGCTCGTAGCTTTTCAGTGAGCAGGATATTTGAAGACTTTATATCCCTATGAATTATAGGGCGGTCTGCATTTATCACAATATTAATTATCCACATGTTGTACAATATAATTCATAGATTAATGGGCTTGGTTAAAGGAGAAAAGGAGAACCTGTATACGTGTGTAGGTACGTGATAGCGTGTGCTACATCTATAGCGATATCTAGACGAGAGGCTAGACTAAGAACACTTCCGTGAAAACCTGCAGTTTTCATATAGTTGTTAACCGTGGGACCATCTCTTTATAAAAAAAATAAGTAGAAGTTGAAGAACGGTTATTGCCATTTAAAAAAGGATGGTCATTTGTAAGTCACATCATTTAACCATACACCACCAAACTAATGGTATTTGTCCATTTCACCTTCACCAACTAAATGAGCATTGAGAAGGTCAAGAGGAACTTTAAATGGTGCAGGGTAAAATGGTCAAAAACGCTATTTTAAATTACTTCCATATAATCAACTCGCTAGCTCACATACAAATTTGAGTTTCTTTTCTGAGTAAGAAACAACTCACATTCTAAGTGTTCACGAAGTGTCCCATTAGGAACGTATTCAACAACAATGATCCTTTCATCTTCATGCTCTAAGTACCCATAACACTTAACAAGATTCAAATGTTCCACCTGTGATAATGCCTGAATTTCACTCTTGAACTCGCCTCCAAGATTCTTATCATACATACTCTGCACAAAACAATTCAAAATAGAGCAACTTGCTATTGGGATATGAAATTCAATTTATGCTTAGTTTAATGTAATTTGAAAAGCTACAAACACTAGGAATATGAATCTTAGACGCACAACTAGTTTCAGGACTGACCTTTTTGGCACGTTTTACAGCGACGAGAGTTCCATCTAGAAGCTGACCTTTATAAACAGTCCCAAAACCGCCTTGACCAACTTTAAGAGTTGGGGAGAAGTTCTTTGTTGCCTTGTTGATTTCTGTCATAGTGAATTTTATACTTCCAGGCTCTTGCATATGTGTTAAATCATTCTGGACTGCGTATATACCACGAGGAGTGCCTCGCTTCTTTCTTTCCGTCGAATCAGAAGCCCCAGAAACATCTATGAACAATCAATTGCGCTCTTAATTAATGGTACAATAAGCTCTAAAAACACAAAAAATCTAGTTCTGGTAAGCAAGAGCATGCATTCAGTTATAAGAGCTAGAAAACTCATTCATTAAAACTATGGAAACATGCAAAATTGCAAATGCCAGAAGAAACCTAGCTTTAAAATGCCATAAATTCCACCGAAAGCTCACAAACGATGGGCACAATGTTATGGCAAGCATTATGATAGACCCTTTACTTAAACCATCGGACCAAATTCCTTCATTCAGGGCTCTCTCTGAATTCAACTTTTTTTATTTTTGCTTTTCTTCCCCACGATTTTTAACTTGATTAAATTTTACTTTCTTACTCAGATAACATCAAATAAACATTGTCCCGGTTTTATTAAGGCAAAAACCAGTTTCCAAATTTTATCTGTACATCAAAAGGGTCAATGTTCTGTGAAACATTGATAAACGTATGCTGACCAATCCACACACCCTAGCCATCGACACACTTACAAAATGTTAGCATGTGGGAAAGGTTACCATCACATGTTTCATTACTTCCTCTAAACCAACACATTACTTTCAGCATTAACATTTCACATTTAAGAATTTCCAAATGTTAATGTCATAAAATTAAATATCAACGTACTTTATATAATTTTCCATTTTAGTACTTAAGCTTTCTTTATCCAGGTTGGCTATTATACTTTATTGCGTAAGTCACCATTTGTTACTATTCGGAAATTTTCAACCGTTACTTAGTCGTGCTAACATTTCAAAATGTCCAGCATGGCATATGTTATACTCAAATATTGAAATGTTTTGATGTTTTAACCGGTATGTTAAGAAACAGGGCAAAATTAAGAAATCGCAATAATCAAAGATTTTCCTGTTTCTTCTAACACGTCACCAAATATGGATGAACTTTTAACTTATGCACATTATTCGCTGAAAAAGAACAGAAAACTATAACTGTTTAGTCGTTCTATTATTAACCCTCGACAAAAAACATACCCCTTCAGTCTCAAAATTATTGTGCCCGACAAAAAACACACACTCTTAGGCAAAACAATTTTACAATTAGCTAATTAATTTAAGTATTCTTTAAAAGATGTTTAATTGGGACAATTACATAAAGTACATTAGTACTATCAAATTACCTGAATTCCCGACTCCTAAGGCCATATTTGACACAGAAGATTATGAAAAGAATATGCTTATTTTTTCTTGGGTTTGATTACCCCCATACCCTCCCTTTTTTACAAGCAATACTCCTCCAAAAAAAAATTAACTTTTTAATTTTTTTTTAAAATTTTGTTTATATTATAAAACTATGAAATAAAAAGCGGAACGAAAATTATAAGTTTTGATAAGTCAAATACAGTAAAACAGGAAAAATGCGGAGCCGTAAGCTTCTCTTATTTAGTAAAATTGCTGGAAAAAAATACGGAACGGAAATTATAAAGTTTTACAGTTCAAAAATTATAAAATGTGAAAAATACGAAACCAAAAAACATAAAAAGTATCTCTTCCTGTATACCGGGTACTAATGGGTATGAGTGGTAGAAAAAGGTTAGGGAGGGTCCGAATACTATGACCCTTTTTTTCTTTTAGAAAACCAGCTACGGAAAATATAAATTTTGTTGGCATACACAACTTACCGGATTTAGAAAAATAATCTTTCAAAATCTTTTCAAATTAAAGAATTAAGTACAGTAACTTATAAAGATATAATGTCAATTTTTAATCTCCCGCTATCTACAGCTACATCTCCATCTTCGGTTACTTTCACCAAACATATAAATTACAAATAAGTAACCACGTCGGATCTCATCATTTCTAAGCTGAATTACTTCAAAATTAATCACTAACCTGACGTTGAACTAAACGCATCAGAACCAAACCCCGTCGTTGGACTATGATGCTGACGTGTCTCCTCCTCCGGCGGCGTAAAACACGACACAAAAACACCAGCAACCGATCTGGCGGCAGATTTGACTTTATTCCGACCAGACGTTGACTTTGCCAACGAGTACGTAGTAGAGCTTGAGCTTGTTGAAGACGACGCTGGATAACTTGACCTGTCAGTTGTACTCATGCTAGAGCTATCTTTCCGCCGCCCGTACATTTTACTGTCTGTCTTTGCGCTTAATCCACTCGAAACTCGGTTGTTTTTACGTGTTCACGGGTCTTTCTGCAGTAGCCGTGAGCTGTTATAAAATGTTTACTTCATGATATATAAAGTGAAATTTGTTTTGATAATTTTTTTTTTTTTTTTTTTTGGTGTTTTTATGTGTGTGAGAGAGAAAAATTATGGCGGGGAGATGAGTTGTGTGAGGTAACGTATAGACTGAAAGGAGAAGACTTTGAATTGTATGTAAATGGTGGGTGAGGCTAACGTGCGCTTCTGCTGACGTGGAATGTGTATAGCTGGATTATTGTGTGCAACTTGGTGGTGATCTGATGTTTGGGAGGGAATTTATTGCATGCTAGTAGTTGTTGCCGGGGATTTTCACGCGAGGTTAGAGAAAATATCATAAACCAAATGTTTCTAACTTGATTAACAACTTATTTTGCCATTTAATAAAAAAAAGATTTATTGTCATTACTTTTTAAACAAATTTAATATTTTACAAACCGTTAACCATCAAAAGGGAATATATTATCACAACAAAAATCAAATCTTCTTTATATAATACCAATGTTTTGAAACTCGGGTTTCAAATTGACCCAGTCAACTTATATCAACCTAATTTTCTAAAAAAGTTTTATAAATATTTTTAATAATTAAAAAAAGTTATATATATAAAAACCATAAGAATTCCAGTATATTAAAGATTTAAAAACTCAAAAAAGTTATATATATAAAAACCATAAGAATTCCAGTAATTAAAAAAAGTTATATATATATAAACCATAACAAATACGTAAAATTTACATATTTTTTCTTAAAAAACTCGAAAAAATCGAAACTCGATCGGGTCTCGAGAACCGGGTTGACCCGGGTCACCCCAAACCCGACGGGTCGAGCCGGGTTTCGAAAATGTGAAACCTGAGTCAATATGACCTTTTTTCGGCCGGAACCGGGTCAACTGGTTGACCCGGGTTTCAAAACATTGTATAATACTATACTTTCGACCAGGGCCGTCTTTGAGGGTGTGCAAGGTGGGCGACCGCACAGGGCCCCAAGTGTTTTAGGGCCTCAAAATTTGTCCCGTCAACAATTATATGCATATATGCGCATATTTTTATGAAAATTCGTTCTCAAAAAAGTTCAATATGTAATTTCGCACAGGGCCACACAATTTTTCCCAAATTTAGAGACGGCCCTGCTTTCGACGTTTCTTTTCTAGAAATTTTAGGTCATGTTAAATAACTCGTGATTCGTATCACAAATCATACGTGATTTGTAAAATTACATTATGATTTTATGAAATCACATATGATTTATGATATAAATTATATATAATTTTTTCAAACATTACTTAAAAACCTTGATAAATCAGTTTAGTTGGTTAAATAAAAATTCGGTTTATTTCACATATTATAGTCAAATATTTTTAAAAAAAATACTTTAACAAACATTTAAAAAGAACAGATATTGTACTATTTTTTTCATAGACACTCATAAAATGCCACGTACATTGACTTTTATCCGTATTTGCTATGTTTGAAGTTTTTTTTTTTTTTTTAACATTATGTTTGAAGTTTGAACCAGTGTTTTTTCTAATCAATGGTTTTACTTAAATTATAAAGTGTTTACCGTTTTGAATTTTGTCTAAACACCAAATATATACGGAGTATAATATAGTACTAGTACTGATCGTTAAAGCATAAACATGTGTGTTTTCTGTCGACAAAAATGAAAAGTATCATTCTCTCCTTAGTACGAGTATTGATTTTTCGCAAGCTGACTATTAAATGCGACAACTTTATTGACTTCATTGCATTGACTTGAAATAATATCAGCACAACTGGAGAACTCATTTGTCTAGAGAATATACTAACATGTAATTTAACATATTCAACGAACTGGGAAATTTAAGCATATGATAAGTCAGATTATATAGTACAATGATAAGCATATGATAAGCATATGATAAGTCAGCTTCACGACGTGAGAGATCATAACGTAACGTTATGGGCTATCGTGTCATACTTAACAACCAAGGATAATATTCATAACGCGAGGTTACGGCGCGAGATACTGCACCAGGCTCGCGTTATAGTGTCGTTCTATGGTTTATTAACTTTTTCTTTTAGATATTTAAGGCAAAAACGATTAGTTTTTTAAAAATTAAAAAACTAGTCATTCGAGCATAGAATACATCCTATTTTTTCAACATTTTATCCCAAAAGTTTCTTATATCTTTTCATTCACAAACTAAAAAAAACACATTGTATAAAGTTATATCTTTTTATGTTTTTTTATATTTAAGTTTATGTGATATTTTTGTTACTTGTAATATTTTTTATGTTATTTGTAATGTTTTATTTATTGATAAAATTTTAATTTTAATTTATTAATTTGTATAATTTAAAAAAATATTTTTCTTTTTATAAAATCACTATAACATCAAAATTTTAATGTCTAAATTCATTGCAATCCATACATTTAGTAACATCATTACTAATTCCACTTGTATCAACATTCCTCTCAAGGTTAATTATAGTCTCACACGATCAAACTTTAAGCTTTTACACGAGATAGCGTAAATTAAAGTGTTAAAATATATAAATTATTTATAAATTATTATATTTAAATCATATGCCAAAAATATTAAATTTACAAAAAATGTTATACATAAAGAAACAAGTCAAAAATCTATATTTGCATATAATCTTTTTATTTTTATATATAAATTTTTTTTATTTTACTCAACTTATCGCACCTTATCTTATTTTCTTCGCTGCTCGTCTCACATCAAGCCTTAAGTCTACGCTTTAGCCTATTACGTGGCGTGAAGGTTAAGCCTTACGCTTTTACGAAACTTTTGCCTTTTAAACCCACCTTATCATATTTTCTTCGGTGCTCGTGTCACATCAAGCTTTAAACCCACACTTTAGACTATTACGTGACGTGAAAGTCAAGCCTTACGCTTTTATGAAACCAGTCCTTTACGATCCTTTTAAAACGTGGTTAATAGAGAGCACAATATCACGAAGTTTCAATAGCAACCTAGTAGAAGGGCTGAGCACGGCAGACTCAAAACGACAGACCGGAAAACCGAACCGAATCGGACCGAACAATTTCGGTCCGGTCCGAGGTTTTGAACGAATTCGGTTCTCGTTCGGTCCAGTTAGATCTTACCAAAATTTTGTCGATTATGCCTAATAAGACCGAACCGGACTGGACTAACCCAGACCAGAACGGACCATTTCAATCCAATCTCAGTCCAGAGTTTTGAACCATTTCGATCCTTGATCCGATTTTAACCAGTCCGATCTGATTCCAGACCGATGCTCAGCCCTACCTACTAGTAGTATTGCATTTTCTAGCTATCTATAATCACACAAGCATTCAATTGCTTCCTCGGTTACTGTTCAAAAACTGGTAGGATTGCAAATCTACAGCTCGATCTGAAAATTTAAAAAGTATCGATCACGGTGGGACTCGAACCCACAATCTCCCGCTCCGGAGGCGAGCGCCTTATCCATTAGGCCACGCGACCTATTGTTGTTATTTGTTAGCTTGTACGTTATATATCTTAGTTCTAGGTTGCATTTGACTATGTGAATAAAATTGTGGTCGAAATTTCTATGCACAAGCAATGGCAATGGCAATGACTTGGTAACAGGTTGAAAATGAGCACCAAGACGCACGACACGATGATAAGAAAAATTACGATTAACTGAAAAATTGTTCATGGGACCTAATGCTTTTATGAACCCATCGAAAAAGCTATACTATGTTAGGAGAACGCAAATCGCCAATACAGACAATACTAACAAGAATATACAAGTTTGGTTTATCAAACTTGATTTATGATAACAAATTAGTAAAAAGTTGTGACAATTCGTAAACAAATGGCAAATTCTATTAAGCAACATATAGTTGCTAACAACCCAAGAATGATAGAAAAGTATCATAATCAAAGTGGTTGATTTTGGAGATTCTTACATGCCACTTCTATAGACGAAAGTTTGGTTGCTATATCATAGTCAAAAGACACCTACATGAGAGTGCCTGAATAGATTATACAGTACAATTATAGGATGTTGGTTAAAAGGAAGTTAAGAATTCCAAGAGTCTTTATCATTGGTTAATTGGTGAAATGATGCTTAATCCCAAAGGCAAGGCAAACAACATGATTTGAAGGTAAAAAGTTGTATAAGAAGTTAAGGCCAATACATAAGCTATTAACATGTTTTAGGCTGTTTTATTTTCAATGATATATGTATACGAAATGAAACACTTTAGTTCAGACAACTAATTAACATAAAATAAGACGCTATAGCAAATAACGGTGGATATGGGATTCGATATGTGTCGTTGTGATATATGTTTACGTAAAACAAAGATAAGAAAAGATTAATTAGTGAACTAAACATCATAATTAGGCTTTGCTTTAATCATGTCTGCAATATATTTCTAACAATTTCTTTTGCGCTGAATGCAAGACTTGACTTTATTCAGCAAAAAATGACCCATTTTGTGGCTTATTTAGCTGCCCGTGTTTGACTTTGGCATCATTTTGGTTGCAGATGCTTTGCACCAAAAAAAAAATACATTACTATGATATAATACAGCTAGGGGTGTAAAAACTTGGTCTAAACCACTGAATAACCAATAAACTGACACGATCAGTAGGATCTTTATCTTTTTGATTCAATAAACTGTCCTTTTTAGGCAACAGATCGAACTTAAATCAGTGGCCAGGTTCACGTTCTAGCACCAAACCAGGATTACATAGCTACTGAGACTAAATCAAACACCACAATAATTCCTAAGCGTTGCAAGTTTATTAACAGATAGGAGACAAAGTAGCAAAAGAAAAACTTTATTCTGAATAAACTCATGGGTCCAAAAAAAAAAAAACAAAAAAAAGTATCAAAACTCAAATATGAAAAAGCAATGGTGCGGACTCATCCAGGTGTTGAAAGATACGCCATTAAGCAGATTTTAAAGAGTTGGCGACATCAATAACAAATCGATAGCGGACATCAGCTTTGTTGAGACGCTCCATAGCGGTATTTATATAGTCAATGTTGATGAGCTCAATGGATGCTGTTATCTTGTGTTGTGCAGCAAAATCAATCATTTCTTGTGTCTCCTTCATCCCTCCAATCAAACTTCCTCCCACCATTTTCCTACCTGATATCACAAAAACTTGTTAGTGCGTTCTTTAATACAAATACCCATAGAGGAAAAGCAGATTCATACCTGCAAGCAAAGGGAAAGCAGGTAGTTCATATGGCTTTGTTGGAACACCAACCAAAACCAATTTCCCACTTGACTTCAGGAGACTGATCAAAGGCACGAGTGCGTGATCAGCAGAAACAGTGTCAATAATACCGTCCATAGTACCCGCAGCCGCCTGCAGAAACAGTTAAGACACAAAATTATACAAAATGAATAAATTTGAACTATGCTTCAACTATCACAGTGGTTCCTAGAAGCATCAGCCATGCATAAAAGAAAGCGTAAAGTATAAAAGAGCAAAGGCGCTATCGAATGGTCATAGGTAAAAGTGATCAGATGTTACCTCCATCTCGGCTTGTTCACGGCTGACCAAGAATGAATCAGCACCAAATTTACTAATAGCTTCTTCCTTCTTCTTTGGGCTATGACTTATCACAGTAACTTTAATACCAAGAGCTTTAAGAAACATAACAGCCACATGGCCTAACCCACCAAGACCAACCACACCAACATGCATTCCAGGTTTATCAAGCCCATAGTAACGCATCGGGCTGTATACAGTAACACCAGCACAGAGAAGAGGTGCACCACTATCAAGGGGAAGGTCTTTAGGCCATACTACGATGAAGTGTTCATTGGCAACCATGTGGTCAGAGTAGCCGCCAAAGGTTACCTCGTCAGTGGCATTGTAGGTAAACACCGTTTTTGGGCATAATTGTTCTTGATCAATAGCACATTGATCGCATGAACGGCAAGAACTAACCAAACAACCTACCCCAACATTGTCTCCTACTTTGACCTTTGTGACCTTGCTGCCCACCTCAGTCACCACACCCACGATCTCATGCCTGCAATAAAGCAAATTAAGTTAGTAATGTGCCTCTGCTAGACTACTAACAGTTTGTGAGGCTCATGACCAAGCATCCTCAAAACATATGCTCCTTGAAGTAATAAGATCACATATCTAACTTTTTTGAAACTATTTTAGATGTCATCGATACTGAAAAGAAAAAAAAAGCCTTCGCAATTTTAAAATGCAAAACATTACCGCAGATACATTTAAGTTCTGCATTATGATCGTGATATGACCAAAACATAAACTGCTTGAATATAAAACCTGTTTATTAGCAATTGCAAGAGGAAACTATACTATGCAAGTTGTTCCGAAAGGGGCAAACCAGCATACAACAGTCATGCTAGAAAACATATATAGAAAAACCATTGCATAAAGAACAGAATCAGTGACATAAGCATTACCCGGGGATCAAGGGATAAACGGAGTTGAGCCAGTCATTCTTGACAGAGTGGAGATCAGAATGACAAACACCACAATACAGCACTTTGAACCTCACGTCTTCATCTCCTGTCTCCCTATAATCATAATTCATTACAGATTAAAGATAAGTTACAAAAAACTACAATGAGTTACAGAACAGCTTATTTGGATACATCTATAATTCTAGCATCATGCACACATAATTTATCCGAAACAAAACATACTTAACGAAACAGATACAAAAATCATCAGGTTAATTTTTATGAAAAGTGCCAAAAACCTTATTTTCCCATATCGCATAGTTAAGTCACATTTGTTACAAATTGAACCAGTTTTGTTCCATATAAACTCAACTATAATCATAATCAAGATTCAAGCCCATAACCAAGAATCACCAGGTTCATTTTTACCTAAAGTAAGTTACCAGGTTCATTTTAGAAAAATCATTATATTTGACATAATTTTACACTACGCAAGAAAAATTCATCACGGGTTCAACAAAACGTAACGAAGCTAAACAATGATCTGGAAATTAAATGTTTAATATCTTTTGATAATCAAGATTCACATAAGACTCCATAACAAACAATACAGATCTGTACATTATCATTTCATTAATACTATACATAAATAACAACAGTTTATGAAAGGAAATATAATCGAACACATTATACCGTCGCGTAAAGTTCATCGGGGAAAGAACGCCGGAAGCGTCACGAGCAGCGTATCCGACAGCCTTCACTGGATGCTCCATAGCCATTGATGATCAAATGTTTGTGTTTTTTACGTAAAGTGTGTGGAATATGATTGTGAGATATAACGTGTTGTGTATTTATACTAGTTCATAACATGCATCTATGGCATGTATATATTTGCATGTCGTGACCAAATTAGGATTACTTTTATTATGATCAAATAAAGTTTATAACTTCCTTTAAAACTGCAAACAGTAGAATAATATCAAATTATAGGTTGATTCTTGTTTGAAGTATCAGATAACACGTAATTGTTTGTTATTTTGGTATGTACTTCTATCAATAATGGTACTGTTTAAATGTTTCTTAATGGTACCAAACTTCTATTAATAAGGTACTACTCTATTTTCATTGTTCACTAATAGTGTACTTTTATTTTTATGCAACGATGTTAGTACTAAGAGCATGTGCAATGGGTAACTTAAAGAAAGACTTTTTGTCATTTGAAAAAGCTTTCTAAAAGCTTTTTAACATTACATACAAAGACTTTTTACATCATTTGATAAAAAGACTTGGCTTGTGTCAAGTCTTTGAAACAAAAGCTTTTCACTAACACATGTTTGTATTAAATTTAACAACTTTAGCATTTATGAGGTTAAATACTCCAAGTCATTGAGGACTTGGAGCATTGTAGATGCTCTAAGAGTGGTTAGTTTTTAGAAAGACTTTTCACTATTTAGGAAAGCTTTTTAAAAAATTTTATAGAACATTATTTTGTTATCCCACATGTTAGACGCAATTGCAATTTCAATATAGAGAACCTGTATTTCAAAGTTTCGACACCGTTAGCAAAGTAACATCTAAAAGTATTTATTTGTATCATTTTTATAAAGAAGGTTAGAGAGAATACAGAAAACAACAAGGAACCATTGCATCAAAAGAATTTTTAAGCCATTTGATAGAAAGATTTGGCTAGTGGCAAGTCTTTTAGAGAAAGACTATTTATTTTCATAAACTTGTAATAAATGAAACTCCTTTAGTATTTATGTGTACAAATGCTCCAAGTCATGAAAGACTTGGAGCATTGTGGATGCTCTAATAATGGCACAAAACTTTTATTAATAAGGTATTCTATTTTCAAATGGTATCATTATTGATTTATTGTATAAAATTAAATTAGTTTTAATACTTTTGCGTATATACATAAATAATTTTTTACGTAATAATTTTGTTAATATGATTTTAAGTAAATTATATGTTTTTTAAAAATTTATTTTTACATATTTGATTATGTTTTTTTACTTTGTTATGTGTAAAGTAATATAAACCTAATAAGTTATTACTGTTTGTATTTCATATTTTTTTACTCTTTGTATTTTTATTCGTAATAGTTAGATCTTGATTATTAGAAAAAGATATATTAACCTGTGTATGCACACAATTTAGACGGATACTATAAAGAAATTTTGTTTTGAAGTTAAAAATTGTGACAATTAATAAATTTATGATTTTGTAATTTTAATATTTTTTATAAAACTCTATTAATTTTTAAATAATTAAATATTACAACATGCATGTATCATGATGTGTTAATATCGATTGACAGTTTATATAGAACTTTTTGCATGTGTTTGTTCATATGATATTTTTGTATAATCATGTTTATTTATTTTC
Organism: Glebionis coronaria; assembly: GCA_025667525.1. Lineage (NCBI taxonomy): Eukaryota > Viridiplantae > Streptophyta > Magnoliopsida > Asterales > Asteraceae > Glebionis > Glebionis coronaria. The sequence continues at coordinate 454,967,611 of CM046881.1, read as the reverse complement.
TTTATAGCTTGTGCTTTAAATTTAGTATTTATAATCATGCGCATATATATATTGTGTTTTTTTAAATTAGTATGTATTTTATTGTTAGAATAATATATATATATTGTATTTTAAAATCTAAAGTATGAGAGTATAAAGTTAGAGGGAGTATTTGTTTATTTTATAAAATTCTTCAAAAATATGAAATTTATAAATTACATTTAAGTTTATATAAATTGTTCTAATCACTAAAGTTTAACTAATTATTTCTTCTTTTTAAAACTTCTTTAATCACATTTTTGACACATATTTTTTAATGATTTTTTATTCTACATAAGATTTTTCAATTTTGACCAAATTGTATTTAATTTTGACTTTTTATTAGCTAATTATATCGTTCGATTTTACTTATGTGTCAAAATCAAGCATTTTAAATGATCCAAAATTGTTGTCTTCAACCTCCACTTTCGAAATTCGGAAATAATATAATTCTTTTATTATATAAAAGATATGGTAGATCATTATTCGTGATTGGTTCATTAGGCTAGTCATCTCTATTTCTTTCTTTTTGAAATTTCGTTTTTTGAGAACGAAAGAAATTTCCCCGTATATTTTTTCATATTTCTGTCACCGAAGCAAAATGGTTATGTTGTTGGATTTTTTCTCCCAGAAATTGATGTCAAACCACCAACAAAAATTAGGGGTATTCATTGGTTGGTTATGGGTTGTTCGGTAATCGGTAGTGGCTTTGTAATATTTTATTTTTACACTGGGACATAAAATTGGGTAATGGATCCATTAAAATTTAATGGAAATATTTTTGGGCTGTAGTTGGATTTCTTCAGTCCAAACTTTTATCTGTAGAATCAAATCATCAAAACTCCAAAAAAATAGTTACATACTTACGCATAGTTGTTCCTTCTCTTTCTAATTCGTGAATTTCTCTTACCGTCAAGACATCAACAAAATAATAGTGCCAAGATGGCAAGACTTGCCAAAGCCTTTGGCGGTAGAATATGGTTGGCTCACGGTATCGGATGTGGTGCCAAATAGGCTCATATCGAGGGCATCAGTTCATGCCAAAAGATTTTAACTTTTTTTTTGTATTTAGTAAGATATGTGTGGACTCATAGCATTATTTTTTTACACATGGCATTGCATTATGTGGAGCCAATGAGTAATGCATAAAATGTGATGCTAAAGAGTTACTAATGCCAAGAGGCTTTTTGGCCATGTGTCAACATTTTTTGGCTTTGATATCATTTGGCACGAGGTACCATGCATGCTCTTTGGGCACAAAACTGGGTAATGGACTCATTGAAGTTAAATGGAAATATTTTTGTCTGTAGACCTGTAGTTAGACTTCTTCCAAGATCAAACTTTTATGTGTGAAATTGAACTAGAGGAGCTAAATAGATGGTTGGATTAGGTTTGGGTCATAGGTGTAAATGGGTTTTGGGCTTTATACGTTTGAGTTTAGATGAGTTTTTAGAAGGATAGATTTAGGTTTAAATGGGTTTGGGTCTAGACGGATCTTTAAATGGGTTTAGATAGGTTTAGGTCTAGATGGGTTTTATGGGTGTTTATAAGTATAGTGAAGCTTGTTTTACATTTTTTTTAATTTTAATCATAACATTTGTATAAAAATTCTCAATGACTCCCGTTACATTTTTTAATATAATATTTATAAAGGAGTTCTCTTAATACATCTTCATTCCAAATTCAAAATAGTTAACCACATCAAGAGTTGAGGTAGTTTTTCACGTTTCATTCACTACAATTACAAAGAATTTTACACCTATACGTTTTTTTTACATTTTCGTTGTTTTTTACGTTTTCGTCAGTATTTTTACGTTTTCACCATTCATTTTACGTTTTCATCGCTATTTTTACGTTTTCTTCAGTATTTTTACGTTTTCATCAGTAATTTTAGATTTTCGCCAGTATTTTTACGTTTTCGTCAGAAAATGTACGTTTTCATCAGTAAATTTTCGTTTTCGTCAGTATTTTTACGTTTTTGCCAGTAATTATACGTTTTCATCAATAATTTTACATTTTCCTCAGGAATTTTACGTTATCGTAAGTAATTTTACGTTTTCGTCAGTAAATTTAAGTTTACGTCAGATATTTTACGTTTTCGTCAGTAAATTCACGTTTTCGTCAGTATTTTTACGTTTTCGTCATTAATTTTACGTTTTCGTCATCAATTTTACATTTTCGTCAGTAAATTTACATCGTTTTCGTCAGTATTTTTACGTTTTCGTCAGTAAATTTACGTGTTCGTCAGTATTTTTATGTTTTTCAGTATTTTTGCGTTTTCGTCAGTAAATTTACGATTTAATCAGTATTTTTACGTTTCGTCAGTATTTTTACGTTTTCGTCGGTGATTATACGTTTTCGTCAGTATTTTTACGTTTTCGTTAGTATTTTTACGTTTTCGTCAGTAAATTTACGTTTTTGTCAGTAAACTTACGTTTCGTCAGTATTTTTACGTTTTCGTCAGTATTTTTATGTTTCTTCAGTATTTTTGCGTTTTCGTCCTATCTTTTACGTTTCGTCAATTTTTTACCGTTTTTGAAAACGTAAAAAAAATGGGCGAAATCTTTTAAAAACTGACGAAAACCTAAAAAAGTCAGACGAAATCTTTAAAAAACTGACGAAAACATAAAAGGTCAGACGAAAACGTAAAAATTCGTACATAAACGTAAAAGGTCGTACGCAAACGTAAAAATTCGTACGGAAGCGTAAAATTACTAACGAAGTCGTAAAATTATTGATGAAAACGTAAAAATACTGAGAAAAATGTAAAATTACTGACGAAAACGTAAATTTACTGACGAAAACGTAAAAGTACTGACAAAAACGTAAAATTACTGACGAAAACGTAAATTTACTGACGAAAACGTAATAATACTGACGAAAACGCAAATTTACGAACGAAAACGTAAAATTAATGACGAAAACGCAAATTTACTGACGAAAACGTAAATTTACTGAAGAAAACGTAAATTTACTGACTAAAACGTGAAAATACTGACGAAAACGTAAAATTACTGATGAAAAATGTAAAAATATTGAAGAAAAGGTAAAAATACTGATGAAATCCTAAAATTACTTACGAAAACGTAAAAATATTAACGAAAACGTACCATTACTGACGATAACGTAAAATTTCTGATGAAAATATAAAATTTCTAAATAAAACGTAAAAATACTGATGAAAACGTAAAATTTCTGATGAAAACGTAGAAATACTAACGAAAACGTAAAATTTCTGATGAAGACGTAAAATTGCTGATAAAAACGTAAAAATACTGACGAAAACGTAAAATTTCTGAGGAAAACGTAAAATTTCCGCACACGTAAAATTTCTGGTGAAAACGTAAAAATACTGACGAAAACGTAAAATTTTTAACGAAAACGTAAAATTTCTGATGAAAACGTAAATTTCTGATGAAAACGTAAAATTTATGTCAAAAACGTAAAAATACTTACAAAAACCTAAAATTTCTGAGAAAAACGTAAAATTTAGGATGAAAACGTAAAATTTATGATGAAACGTAAAATTTCTGATGAAAACGTAAAAATACTGAAAAAAGTAAAATACCGACGAAAACGTAAAACTACTGATGAAAACATAAAAATACCGTATTTGTTAATTTTTTAGACTTTGTTAGTTTTTCATGTTTTGTTTGTATTTGTTAGTTTTTTTAGTATTTGTTAGTTTTTTCACGTTTTCGTCATGATTTTTTATGTTTTTGGTAGTTTTTTTGTTAATGTTTTCAAATGTGGTTTCACGTTTTTGTTAAGTTTTTTGTGAAAAAAATTGAAATAACAAACGAAAAACGTTGCACGATTAAGAACCATCAAATGTATTTTAGTTATCCATGTGAGACCCATCGAGACCTATGTGGTTTTTGCATTTAGACCCATCTAGACCTATGTGGTTTTGCAATCATCAAGATCAATTTAATTATTTTGATGAAACTAAATTAACCATCTAGACCCATCTATACTTTTCAATAAAACCCATAAGACCCCTTCTTTTTTCATATTTAACCATATAATCCCAAAAATAACTGTTCTAAGAGCATGAGGAATTGTGGTGCCATAGAGGTGGTGCTATGGGTAAAAAGTATTTCCACGTCAGCAAAGTGGGTTCTGACATCAGAATTGTTGTGACACCAGTTTTCAGGGGGAGTGGTGTGTCATGACAATTATGGTGCCATATGAATTTTTTATTTTTTATTTTAAAACAAAAAATATTTAACTTAAAATAAAATTTTATTAAAATTAAAAAAACATTACATTAAGCTTAAAATAAAAAAACATAAACTAAAAAAACATAAAATTAAAAGATATAAAATTAAAAAACATAAAATTAAAAAAACATAAGGCGCCGACTAGTCTCGAATTTCATATGTTGCTCGGACTCGTGCCTTTTGGGCATCGAGGATAGCGGCGTCGACCGCACTCATAATGCTCGTGTCAATTTGGAGGACACGCATGTCCTCCGAAATCCTTTGAGATTGGATCAACCTCCTTCGATCTTCGCTCTCTCTCTCAAGCACGGACAATTTGGCTTCTCGGTCTAATTTGTATTGTTCCGTCATGAACTCTTGGTACGCGGCCGGGTTAGAACCGGAGCTAAGGTTGTGTTAGAGCTCGTGCGTTGACTTTTATTATGTCGGAATAACCTGGCGGGTCGAGGCAACTCATCATGCCCAAAGTGTTCCGGTTCGTCGTCGGTGCCCATAAGACGACATATTCTTGCTTGAGTTGAGTCGACATTTTTCCACTTGTGCTTGTCTTTCTAAAAAATCCACGCACTCCGGTGCTTAAACTCACTCCCAACTACCATTTCGTACAACTTGTACACCCTCGGCATCCAATCGGTATCGTTCTCCCCACTATGAACCGCAGTTTCATTCATCAAATCATTAAACTTTGTAATCGCGATATTCATTGGAGTCCACTTGCCCGTTATCATGTTCTTGGTATGTATAGCATAACCTTCTTTCACGGATTTTTCATTATAGACGGATTAAATTCGGTACCAAAAAGTACTCTTTTTTTATCGGTTCCGGTTTTCGGATCCTCGGACACTTGAATATAACATTTCACCAAAATCTCCTCCTCTTCTTGTGTCCACACACTACGAAGTCTTTTTCTTGTGGAACGACATCTTTCTCTTTGTTTTTTTTTCAACACCAACTTCTTACGTCCAGGCTTCGATGTCGGAGTCGGGACCGGCGTTTCTTCATCATCGGTATCTTGAACATCTTCAACATGGTGCTATTCATTCTCAGAGCGGGGTTTAGAAGTTTGATACGGTTGTTGTTGTTGTGATTGTTGTGAGTGTTGTTGAAATTGTTGCATTTTGAATTGTTGAAACATCAACAATTCTTCTTGACTTTGAAATTGGAGGGCGAAACTAGGATAATAATTCGGTTGGGGGTTCGGATTCGAAGAAGAACCCGTCATTTGGTTGGTTGAGTCGGAAAGCATACCGGAAATCCAATTTTGGTTGCGGTTGGGATTCATTTTTATTATGAGAAAAATGGAGAAGATGAAATAATTAGAAAGTGTGTAAGAAGTATAAAATTTTTAGATGATATTTATAGGATTTTTGGAAATGTAAAAATGAGTTTTAAGGGTTTTTTTTTGAAAATCCGCTCCCCAACGGCTAAAAGACTATTACATGCAAATTAAAAAAAAGAAATAGAGAACCGCGCGGGCTGGTATGGTCGGCCCCAGACTCACCGCGCAAAAGCACAGAGTCCTGTGCAGTCCCCTTAAAACACGCGAACGGATGACGCCAAGGCTTGGTACCACGACTCCTTGTTGGTGATTTTAGCGTCATCAACTATTTTAGTTAATCGGGATTTACTAGACACCAATGAGATTTCATATTCGGCTCTGACACGAGTTAGGGGAAGTGTAGAGTGCACACTCGTTGAGCTAATATGTTATCGCCCACGACGAAATGCAGAGGCAGCGCCCCTTGCGGGGTCAAGGGGTCAAGGGGCAGAGCCCCTTGTTGGAACGATTTTTACGAATCGGTATAAAGGCTTTGCCTTGTTTTTCCCGCAAAAGCCCAACCAACATGTCTGTTGGTGATTACAACTGTTCGGTTTTTTAACTGCTATTAACTGTTTTTATGTCTGTTGATTAACATATTTTTGGTTTTCATATGAACATAACAAAAACACACAATTCCTCTCATTTCGTGTTTTGATTTCTTGTGCTTATAAACGAAGTGTTTTTTGCTTGAATTATCCCGATAAGGATTTCGTATAACCCAAGCACCATAGGGTCGAAATACTTTATACAAAAAGTGAACTTAACACGATTCAAGTAGATATCCAAGATTATCACATTTGTCGTACAGACATATTCACTTACACTCCTCCCCTCTAAATTGAACTATCAAAACTCAAAATAAAAAGTAGCACAACAGTTTGGTTCATTCTCTTGGCTTTTTTTTTTGAACAAATTCTCTTGTCTTTCATTACGCACATATCATAAGTGTATGTATAAACAGGTACAAGTATCTTTTATGTCAAGTTGTATTAGAAGTCATATAGTTTTTCTTCATTGGATGTTAAACATGATAGGAAGTTTGTTGTTTAACACATGCCCCACAAACATAGACACGTACAAATATATTGTAATATTTGAAGGGATCAATCAATCCATTTGGATGAGCTCATCTATGACTGTGTCCATCCAATTAAATTACAGTAACTTTTATATCTCGCACCCTCCAATGGTGCAAGGTCGACATCAAGTTTGATTCGTATAGAAATGAAAGATCACTATATTAAAGTTGTTACTCCGTATTAGAGGTGGCAATTTCAACCCATTCCACCAAAAGTAGGCCATTTGGGTTCAATTTGATAACCTTATTGGTTGAAATGGGTTGAGCAAAAAATAGAGTTATGGGTCAAATGGGTCAACCCCTTTCTTTGTGTAAAATGAAGTTTGGGTCAAATGGGTTTGAGAATGGGTCAAATGGGTTTAAAAATAGGTCACATAGTTTCTATTATTGTACAAAAAATCCAATAGTCTAAAAAGTTAGTTTTTATTATTAAGTCACTAAATTTACGTTTCCGGCACTAAATTTACGTATTCGTCAGAAAATTTACGTTTTCGTCAATAAATTTACGTTTTTGTCAGTAAATTTACATATTCGTCAGAAAATTTACGTTTTCGTCAGTAAATTTACGTTTTCGTCAGTAAATTTACGTATTCGTCAGAAAATTTACGTTTTTGTCAGTAAATTACGTTTTCGTCAGTAAATTACGTTTTCGTCAATAAATTTACGTTTTCGTCAGAAATTTTACGTATTCGTCAGAAAATTTACGTTTTCTTCAGTAAATTTACGTTTTCGTCAGTAAATTTATGTATTCGTCAGAAAATTTACGTTTTCGTCAGTAAATTTACGTTCTTGTCAGTAAAATTACGTATTCGTCAGAAAATTTACGTTTTCGTCAGAAAATTTACGTTTTCATGAGTAAATTTACGTATTCGTCAGAAAATTTACGTTTTCGTCAGTAAATTTACGTTTTCGTCAATAAATTTACGTTTTCGTCAGTATATTTACGTTTTCGTCAGTAATTTAAAGTTTTTGACACTAAATTTACGTTTTCGTCACTAAATTTACGTTTTCGTCAGTAAATTTACGTTTTCGTTAGTAAATTTACGTTTTCTTCAGAAAATTTACGTTTTCGTCCAAAATTTATGTTTTCGTCAGTAAATTTACGTTTTCGTCAGTAAATTTACGTTTTCGTCAGAAAATTAACGTTTTTGTCAGTAAATTTACATATTCGTCAGAAAATTTATGTTTTCGTCAGTAAATTTACGTTTTCGTCAGTAAATTTACGTATTCGTCAGAAAATTTACGTTGTCGTCAGTAAATTACGTTTTCGTTGGTAAATTTACGTTTTCGTCAAAATTTTTACGTATTCGTCAGAAAATTTACGTTTTCTTCAGTAAATTTACGTTTTCGTAAGTAAATTTACGTTTTCGTCAGAAAATTTACGTTTTCGTCAGAAAATTGATGTTATCCTCAGTAAATTCACGTATTCGTTAGTAAATTCACGTTTTCGTCAGAAAATTTACGTATTCGTCAGTAAATTTACGTTTTCGTCAGTAAATTTAAGTTTTCGCCAGAAACTATACGTTTCGTCAGTAAATTTCCGTATTCCTCAGAAAATTTACGTTTTCGTCAGTAAATATACGTATTCGTCAGTAATTTTTCATTTTCGTCAACAAATTTACGTTTTCGTCAATAAATTTACGTTTTCGTCAGTATATTTACGTTTTCGTCAAAAAATTTACGTTTTCGTCGGTAAATTTACGTTTTCGTCAGTAAATTTACGTAGTTTTCGTCAGAAAATTTACGTTTTCGTCAGGAAATTTACGTTTTAATCAGTAAATTTACGTTTTCGTCAGAAAATTTTCGTTTTCGCCAAAAAATTTACGTTATTTACTTAGGAAAACGTAAATTTAGTGACGAAAACGTAAAGTTTCTGACGTAAACGTAAATTTACTGACGAAAACGTAAATTTACTGACGAAAACGTAAATTTTCTGACGAATACGTGAATTTTCTGACGAATACGTGAATTTACTGACGAAAACGTAAATTTTCTGACGAAAACGTAAATTTACTGACGAAAACGTAAATTTACTGACGAAAACGTAAATTTTCTGACGAATACGTAAATTTTCTGACGAAAACTTAAATTTTCTGACGAAAACATAAATTTTCTGACGAATACGTAAATTTACTGACGAAAACGTAAATTTACTGACGAAAACGTAAAGTTTCTGACGAAAACGTAAATTTACTGACGAAAACGTAAATTTTCTGACGAAAACGTGAATTTTCTGACGAATACGTGAATTTACTGACGAAAACGTAAATTTTCTGACGAAAACGTAAATTTACTAACGAAAACGTAAATTTACTGACGAAAACGAAAATTTACTGACGAAAACGTAAATCTACTGACGAAAATGAATTTACTGACGAAAACGTAAATTTTCTGACGAATACGTAAATTTACTGACGAAAACGTAAAGTTTCTGGCGAAAACTTAAATTTAGTGACGAAAACGTAAATTTACTGACGAAAACGTAAATTTTCTGACGAATACGTAAATTTTCATACGAAAACGTAAAGTTTCTGGCGAAAACTTAAATTTACTGACGAAAACGTAAATTTACTGACGAAAACGCAAATTTACTGACGAAAACGTAAATTTTCTGACGAATACGTAAATTTTCTGACGAAAACGTTAATTTTCTAACGAATACGTGAATTTACTGAGCAAAACATAAATTTTCTGACGAAAACGTAAATTTTCTGACGAAAACGTAAATTTACTGACGAAAACGTAAATTTACTGACGAAAACGTAATTTTTTTGACGAAAACGTAAATTTACTGACGAAAACGTAAAATTTTCTGACGAAAACGTAAATTTACTGACGAAAACGTGAATTTTCTGACTAAAACGTATATTTACAGACGAAAACGTAAATTTACTGACAAAAACGTAAATTTACTGACGAAAACGTAAAAATACTGATGAAAACGTAAAAAAATCGATGAAAAACTTAAAAAAACTGACCAAAGCGTAAAGATCGAACGAATACAGATAAAAACGTTTGAACATGTTAAAAGATAGGAAAATATTGTAAGTTAGTGGGTTGACCCGACCCAAACCATTTGACCCATTATTAAATGATGACCCATTTGACCCATAACCCATTTGACCCACAACCCATTTGACCCATGTACCAAACCCAACTAAACCAACCCATTTGCCACCTCTACTCCGTATATTGTATCTGGAGGTATTAGTTATAAATTTCGTGGACGCATTAGTTTATAAATAAATTAAACTTAATTTTATATTTTAGTTTAATATAAAGATATAAAAATAATATTCGTATTTAATATCTTGTAATTGTGATATTATTAGGTTATAAAGCCTAAAGTGTATTTGTTAATTTTTTTAACTTATCGAAAAAATATAAAAAATTATAGTTTTCACTTAATACAATCTAATTATTTAAAATTTAACCACTAAAGTTTTATTTATGACTTCATCTTTTTTTAATTTTTTTTTCACAAATTTGACATTTGTAATTTTATGTTTTCTTTTTTTCATCAAATTTCACCATCAATTTTTTTGAAATTTTTTACCAAATAAGAAATTTTTTATATTTTTTTTAAGAAAAACATAAAAAAAAAATAAAAAAAATCAAGAGAATATTTTTTTATTAAAGAAACATTTTTTGGAATTCTCAACTTTAGATTTTGTTTTAACAAAATAGTTACGTATAAAACTTTTGATCTTTCATAGATTTATCAAAAATAATAACAGTTGATATCATATTTTACACGTAACGCGTGTTTTCTTTTTGGAACGGCGGTATTATTAAAATGAAACTAGCAAGATGCTAGAAATTACAAGGAAATAAGGTACGGGATTTTAAGCGAATCGTTCCTATTGAACGTTGTTTTACACCTAGCATTACACCGAAGAAATGAACAAGAAACAATGTTATCAAAAAGTAACATCTTCGATGGCCGAGTCTTGTCAAACAACAACTTATTGCGATAATCCCATATGAACCACCAAGTAGTGTACCACACACCTTCCAATACTGATTTCAGTTTATCAGGGAGACGAATCGAGTTAAACCACTGCAGCCATTCGTCATACGAAGAAAAAACCTGAGAGGGTAAGTTCCACCAGCGCGTCACCTTGCAATAGAGGTCTCTCGCCAAAGAACACGTGAAAAAAAGATGTGAGGACGATTTCACACCTACTTCACAAATAGGGCACGAAATAACATCAATGTCCATACCTCTTTGTGATATTTTTTGCCGAGTTGGAAGAGCATTAATCTTCACCTTAATAGGAGTCAGTTTAACCCATCTGGTTTTTGAAGGCACACCCGCATGCCTTGAATCGTCAATAATTTTCCTAAATGAAGCTACCAAATAGACACCATCGCCACTCAACGACCAAACATACATGTCTGCTTGTGGGACAATGTTCACACTCTCCAAAATTGCAGTTGCAGCGTCCAGTTGTTCCTGCTCAGCTCCCCTAGCTTTGCGACGAAAAGTGTAGTCTAAATTAGGGTTTTTCTAGTTTTGATCTGATGGTTGCATCTTTGTCCATATCCAGTTGGTAAAATCTATGATATAAATCTTTCAAAATGCCATTGTCCCACCATAAGTCCTTCCAAAAACGAGTATTACAGCCATCACCAACTTTGAGTTTCATGAACTCAAAGAAATCCACTTGGTTACTGCTCAAAGAAGTGACCTCCCTGATAATACTAAGCCAAGACGAATTACCCTTAATATTATGATAACCAATACGCCCATCATCTCCATGTATAGCTTTTATCACCTTCGTCAAAAGCGAGTGACTGTCACTGAAAAATTTCCACACCCACTTACATATTAACGCTCTATTAAGGGCATATAAACTCGCAAGACAAGACCTCCATATTCTTTACTCATCAAAACCTTATCCCAACTAACCCAATTAGCCTTATTAACTTTAGTGTTATGCCCATTGAAAAAGCACCTACGAATGGTTTCTATTTGTTTAAGCACTTGCATAGGAGTTTTATAAATAGACACGTGAAAGATCGGGATAGACCCTAAAACAGCTTTAATAAGGGTAAGACGACCTCCAATAGTCAACGCCTTGGTCTTCCATTTTGACAGCCTATCTTTAACCTTATTGATAAACTCCGTCCAAGAATCTATACGATTCATATTCCCACCAACTTTCCTCCCTAAGTATTTAAACGGGGTTCGAAGGACCATACACCCTAACTTATTAGCAGCTTGATTACTTCTATTAGCATCAACGTGAATTCCCAAAATTTTGCTTTTGCTCATATTAATGTTAAGGCCCGATGCGCGTTTAAAGCATTCTGACACACGAATAAGAGTATCTAGGTTTTTCTCGCTCCATTTACCAACGAAAATAGAATCATCCACAAAAAATAAATGAGAAATACTAACGGTGTTATTAAGTTTCAACCCCGAAAACATTCCCATGTCTACCACTCGTTTGAACGAGATGTGAAAAGATTCCATTATAAGAATAAATAAAAATGGAGATAGAGAATCACCTTGTTTAAGCCCTTTAAAGAATTTGAGCTTTGCAGTAGGACTCCCATTGATGAGTATGGAACCTTTAGACGACTTAAGGCAACTTCTAATCCAACAACGCCATTTATCTCCAAAACCGAATTTGCAGAGCACTTCATCCAAAAAATCCCACCTTACGGAGTCATATGCTTTCTCAAAATCAACTTTAAAAACAAGGGCCTGTTTATGCTTGGCCTTACACCATTGCATTATTTCATTAATTATAAAAGGGTCGTCCATAATTTGTCTACCCGAAACAAAAGCTGGCTGAACTTCGTGTACAATCTTATCTAGGACTGGAACAAGCCGGTTAGCCATGATTTTAGTGATAATCTTGTAAAGACTACCAATAAGACATATAGGTCTATAATCCCTCACCATCTTTGCATTAGTAATTTTAGGGATTAACGTAATAAAAGAAGAATTACAACCGGAAGAAAACTCACTGTTATTGAAGAAATACTTAACAACAGCCACCACGTCTTTTTCCAACAACGACCAAAATTGACGGTAGAATCCAAACGTAAAACCGTCAGGTCTAGGTGCTTTATCGATACCCCAATCCCAAACAACCTTTTTGATTTCATCCGGGAAAACCTCCACTTCAAGTTGCTTATGCTGATCCTGAGTGATGGAATTCGGGAACTCCATGTCAAAAGAAAGATGTTGTTCTACAGATTGTGAGAACCGATCAACGAAACGCTCCAGAAACTCTTGTTTAACACAACTAGGATCCTCCACCCAGGAACCATCTTTCAGAACTCCTCTAATACTCATTAATTTCCATCTTTGATTAATTAAGCCGTGAAAAAATTGAGAGTTTTCATCTCCTTCGACCGCCCATTTAATCTTTGCCTTTTGTAGATATTCTTTAGCTTGAATGTTTCTGTGTTGCTCGATGGCGTTTATGATATCCAGTCTATGAGCTAAGATATCATCCGTAGCATTACCTTTTTCTAACTCCGAATCAAGTTTAGCTAACTCCGCTTTAAATTAAACAAGAGCATTCCTCTTGTGGTACGAATTACTATTGTTCTATTCCCGAATTTTCAATTTGATGAACTGAAACTTTTTCAATAAATTACGCATATCATTACCTGTATCTCCTGGAGCGTTATGCCAATTATCTTCCACCAACTTACGGAAACCCTCCTCCTCCAACCAATGATTATAGAAGCGGAAAGGAGTCGGACCATAATCTAAAATGACTTCCCGCAATAAAATAGGTTTATGGTCCGATAAGTAATGCTCCAAAGTAATGGCCGATAAATTAGGAGAGGTGCTTCATAAACTATCCGATATAAGAAATCTATCCAGCTTGGTCATTTTCTTGGCAGATTTATGACACCAAGTGAAGGCGCTGCCCCCCAAAGTAACTTCGATCAAGTCCGCCTTATAAATAAAGGAGTTAAACCTATCCGCATCACGAGCATTGAAAACCGACCCTAATCTATCCGACGGAAGACGCACTTCATTGAAATCACCCATAATAATTATTTCACCTTCCCAATTATTACAAATAGTCTCTAAGTAATCCCAAAGTAATCTTTTTTCTCTTACATCATGAGGAGCGTAAACTACTACAATGAGAACTTCCAGATTCGTGAGTAACCAATTACAACGCACAATTGCAAAATGATCAGAAATAGTGTGACTCTTCTGTTGAAACAATTAGGATCCCACACACATAAAATACCACCCGAATTTCCCATAGAGTCACTATGAACAAAATCAAACGTGAAATTCCCCGAACATGCTTTAACCGTAACTATCTCCATGACTTCCATTTTTGTTTCTTGAACCGGCAACAAATTAACCTTATTTCTAATGCACAAATCCCTAACCCCGATCTTTTTTGGCTTTTTGGGCGAGGCCTTGAATGTTAAGAGAAAAAAAATTCATCGATCAACCCGATCCTCTCCTTGTGATGCAATTATATTCATAATATCGTTTTCACATCCTCCATGTTATAACCCATAGCTTGACCTACCTTGACTAGTTCCTCCATACAATTAATAATGGACCCTCCCGTCTTAGGAATTTCCGAAACTTTAAAGTGTCCATATTTAGTTTCGCTACTGTTGCTCGTCCTATGAACAGACCCATTAACACTGTCATTGTCTACTTGATTAACCTCCAATATCTCAGGGCCACCTTTCACTGACTGTTATCATCAGCAGGTGTAAATCCTGGGGGGAATTCCCGACTTCTACTACCAACTGACTTATCTTTTCACTCCGTTCTTTTCTCCTTGCTGAAAAGGCCATATATGTCAAAAGGGTCTGAGGATTTGGCTTTTTCCTGTTCCACCGAATTAGAAAATACAGTTTCGGGGCCAGCTTCTGCATCAGACGTGTCCCCTATATCATCTAAGTCCACAGCCCCTCCACCATTACTGTTGACATCATCCTCCGGTGAGATATCATCATCGGAATCATTAGGGTAAGTAGAAAGATTTCCCATGTAACATAACCTTGCTAGACTCGAAAATGTTATGTGGTAACTTAATGGAGATACATAACCGCTTCGAATACAAACTAGACTCCTCCTTGTCATCAAAATCCAACAAGCAACCCCACTTAGCCGCAAATTTCTTAAAAGTGTTGACTGTCCAATATTTCAAAGAGACTCCCTCAATTTATACCCATGCTATTCTTCCCTCAACAGGAAAATCAATGGAAGCGTATTATAAGGTAGAGAAGTATGAAGACACCCCCGTATTTTCCAAACAAGCATCACGAGAAGATGTATCCACAAAATCAATCATTAACCACAGTTCTCCCAAATACCTAATAGATATATCTCGAAAACCCTCGTCCCCAAACACGTTGTCAATGTTGGATAATGAATCCACCTCTTTAACTCTGCCAATAAGGGACATCGACAAATCCCTCTTGTTTAGGCACTCCTCATCAAGCACAATAGTTGGAGTAGACTCATTAACATCGATATGATTGTTACACAAAACATTAGCGAATGACCTACCATTAAACGAAGACCCATCAGCCGTCTTACTCGTCTTCCCAATAGAATTATCCAACTTATCCTTTTTGACCTCATGAGTAGGTACCTTAGAAACTGAAGGTCGTTGAAATCTAGCCACATCCGCGTGTAGTTTAAGACGTCTCACCCCAATCGTGCACAGGTTATTAACTAAACGATCAACGTTGAAAACATTAATGAATCGAATAAACCCAAACCTTTTACCCCCCTTAGATTTCTTATTCGCGATAAACGAGTCTAAAGCATGCCCAGAAACGTTACACGCGTGGAAGAGATCTTTAGCAGTGAACGAGACTGGAAAATTCGTGACAAAAATAGAAGTAGAGACCTTGGCAACATGATCATGATTGGAACGAAACGACTCCATAATAACAAACCCTAAAATACAAGAAACCCTAAAACAGCGCTAAAGAAACAAAGCCGCATGAAAGAAACTCACCTAAGAATCTCGTCGATCCTTGATAACATTGCGTTAGAATATCAAATTGGGAGAGAAAAACACTATCAATGCGTGTTGAATATCGAGCCAAAAAGGGCAGATCCAAAGATAAACCCTAATTCCTCAACTACGTCGAAACACTCACTAAACAATGAAATCCACCCAATCAATACTCAATAACCCAACGTTATAAAGTGAATGGAGATTCAACAGGCTTGAATACAAATGATGCAACTCAGAAAAATAAACGATCCAGACTCGAATCTCAGATCCCTATGGTTCCAGTATTACTAGTGAATAACAAAGCTCGTTCTTTGGGGATAATAAAAAAGATACAACCCATAAGACAACATGTTCCTTAATCACGTGAATAAAAGGAAGGTAGTGGATCAAAGATCGAAGAAGAGATCAGGAAAAAGTTTGATCTATAGTAATTCCTCAAAATTTTCATTTTTACACGTAACTCGTGTTTAAACACACATAGTAACCTTTAAAAATGTTCTTCTGGATATTGTGACTTAAACTTTAAACAATAATTATATGTGAAGTTGCTCTATACATAATATCGTGTATGTGTTTTCATCTCAAAATAATTGCTTTAATTTTAATATTTATATTCTTCTTAATAATAGTTTTAACCGTATTTAGGCGTATGGTAAATTATAATAGTTCTTGATTTGTACTCTTTTCGTTTTATAATTATAATCTACCGATAAAAAACACACAAATTTAAGTTCATTTGAATACCAAACTTATCTAATATATGAGGAGACTCATCCCCACCCCACGTCATCCTATCATCCAATGACAGAGATTAATCCCCATTTTATATTACATAGGTAAACTCGATCATACTATATAAGGTTTTTTTCTTTTTTCCCCTCTCATAAAAAACAGACACATCAACTCTCTCTCTCTCTCTTTCTCTCTCTACCATTGATCTTCTTTATCTATCTACACCTGATCCATTACTAACCGATCATTAATCTATCATGAAACTATCCCGACGCGATCATCATTAATCCATGACGAACTCATCATGAAGCGATCACCAAGAACATCTATAATCACGAATCGATGCATCAATCATCAGATAGCTTACTTGATTTAAATAAGCTTATTATTTTATTATCATTTTAATTATAACCTTTTAATTGGCTTATTTCGAACGATTTTTTTGGATTGATTGTTCTTAATTATAAGCTAACTTCTTAGAGGAGAAGTTATAAATAAGTTATGAAGTTTGATTAATAACCTAGCTTGTTTTAATAAGCTTATTAATAAGCTTTTTGAATTAGATGGTAGTTATGAATAAGCTTTGTGATTTAGATGATTTTGAATTTATAGTGTTGAATTATAAGCTAGCTTATTAGATTATTTTAACGAGTTATATGTTTTTGTGAATAAGAGAGTCATGATTAAGCTTATTTTCGTGTTAATAACCTGTATTATTATTAGGAATTTTTAAATTTCTGATGTTATCATATATGGTGTACATTTGTTATCATATATAACATTGCTCTTTGTGATTTGAAAATATATATACTATCATATATGATACGTGAATAAGTTAGTGATAAGGAGAAAGAAGATGACAAAGAGGGTTTGTTTTTACAGAGGGTGTGGACTTTACAAGGTATGTCTATTTTTTTTCCAGTTTTTAGATATATATAGATTTTGTATCTATGTTTATCATATATGATAATCATATGTTATCATATATGATATTCTTTTTTTGTATGCACATATATGATATCATTTAAAACTCTAATTTTTATGTGCATAAGCACATTTCATTATATTTCTTTAGGTTGATTTTTGTATTATCATATATGATATTTGTGTTTTCTTGTGAATTTTTTAGGTTATGGGGGACGTAGAAAACAGTTCAACAGCTTTTATTGAGAAGTTTAAAGGAGGAAACTGTATTGTTTGATCAAGTTATCGGTTGTTATTGAAAAGTCGAAAGAAGTTGAGTTTGATTGTCCAAATTCTTCTTTCCAAGATCAAGTGTTGTGATTTGGAACAACTTTTAACGACTGAACAGTTTTGGTTTAGATTCAGTAAGACTTTTTTGGTTCTTTTATGTGTTTTAGATTCAACAGAAGTTTTTATCATATATGATATGCTCTGGTTATCATATTTGATTTTACTTTGGTTTTGTTTGTATTTGAATTATCATATATGATAATATGTTGAAACTCTTCTTTTAGAAAGTTGTGTTTTGGTTAATTTTTTTACCTCTTATGTATCATCATTTTTTTATACACTGTGTTGAGAATGTTTTTCTTTTCATTTTTTAACAAGCCATGCTTTTACTTATTTTTACATGCTATGTATGATATATGTTAAACTGGTAATTCTAGATGTGGTGTTTTAATTTTTTGTGTTACCCTGTCATATATGATAAACTTTATATCATATATGATAATATATCAAGGCTGTTTTATTTTTTAGAACAAGTGACCGTATTTTGATATAAAGTTTATTCACCAGATTCAGATTTAAATAACTACAAAATCATCCTTTAAAGTCGTAATGTCAAAATAAAATATAGTGCATACATGTTTTTTCCATGCATAATATTCGAAAATAGATCTAAACTAAGGTTACAGACCAACAAATCCAACTTATGCTTTTGGAGCCCTTATCCCAAGAACTACATTGGTTATAAGAGTCAAGTTGTATGGTTTCTTTATAGCTAGTTCTTCTTGTATGCGCCTTAAGGACCTGAGAGCATATACACCGGTTGTTCTTGAACTTGAAGCAATTTGTTGATGTGGAAAGATGACATCAAGTGGTAGTTGTTCTTGTCCCTAGGTCTTGATAGGGACTTGGATATTTTTTTCTGAGGTTATTAAGGGAATTGGCATTGACGATTTTTATATTCTAGGAACTTGGTTAATCATCACTAGATGAGTAAGTTGATGAATGACTAGATAAATCACTATATGAAACACCATATGAATCACCAGATGAGTCTGGAGATTTTTCATCTTCAGATGTAACTTTCTCCACTGCAAAATGTACAAATATAGTGATTAAAGAGTCGTTAAGTCTAGTTAAAATAATTAAGACTCAATAAAAATCTAGCTAACATTTGACAATTGTCTTGACATCTTCCTTCTCATCTAAAGGTATAACAACTAGTCAATAATTAACATAGTTGATAATTTGGATCATTAAACTATAAACTGCATAATCCTAAAACCTTCGACACATAACAAAACCACATTTTTTAATATATCAAATGTGATACTTGAAATTATCATATTTGATAATGCAATCAATTTTGTTTTTTTTTTGTATCATGTATTTATAACCAGAGCATTTCATATTTTTCAAGTATCAAATTTACTATTTCATATTTTTCAAATATCATATTTGATACTTGAAAGTATCATATTTGATTCTACAATCATATGTGATACTTAAAAGTATCATGTATGATAACATTAGCTAGTTTATAATTTTGCTAGTATCAATTTTGATGTTCCAGTTAAATATTATAAAGCTTAATCTGCTTGGTTTTAGCTAAGGCCTCGGGGCTTTGTGTCTCATTTATCATGTATGATGTATCTCTTTGTTCATGTGTATTTTCACGAATATCATCTATTCATCATCATATTCATTTGTAAATACTGATTTCGTAATCCCTAACCATATTTTTTCCTTAAGAACCTAATATCATCAGCATACTCATTATATGTCGATTAAAAACTGAGTAATTTAACAATAATTACATTTGATTCATAAAAAACGCTATGTAATGCAAAATAATAATAGTAAAAAGCAGTAAATGTGTGATTTATGCCCTTTTGCCTCTTTTTAATCGTCGCTTTTTCTGGGGGGTTTTTGCATAAGCTTCGATTTTCACTTTAGTTTTCATTGTTGATGTTGTTCTTTGACCGTTATTTTGATTTTGTTAGATGATTTACCGGACGTTTTTGATGAAATTGTGTGTGTGTTTACTATGTGTGATAAAATGACGGTTTGTGGAAAGATGGTATCCGATGTATGGTTGGGCGGGGGTGTTAAATTACAAAAATACCCCTCTGCTCTTTTTTTTAATTTTAAATCTTGGCTTTTGATCAAATTTGTATGAAATGCTAAGATTGGTCCCTTGTATTTAAAGAATACAAAGATATTCAAAATAACCCTTGTGTTAAATAAAAACATTATTTTTCATCTATTTTTTTTTACTTTTTATACAATGATACTTTTACTTTTAAGTAATTAAGTTACTAACTTTTTTTATTATTTTTAATAATACTTTTAAATGAAGATAATATAATTAATTTAATTTAACTTTTTATTTATTTTAAAAAATAAATTATTAATCTAAAACATTCGAAAATAATAAATAGATTATAATTTTAAAGCAACACTATAATTTTAGAACAAGGAGAAATCTTTACAATTAAATAATTCATATCGAGTAACTATTGTTTGACTTGTTAATTATTGTCATTAGGTATAATACAATGTCTTAAAAGATATTCTTGCCATGTCGTATATTGATTTGATATTCAAAACGATCATTATTGCATGTATATAAAATATTGACTTATCTTTAAAATTGCTTCTTAGACATGTCTCGATAACTCATATCAATTCCGTTATCTGCACGCTTGTCCCCCTACAATACTTTAATACTGCAACTTATTAGATGTTTTGAGATGGAAAATTAGATATGTAAATATTTATGTGTAATTAACGATAAATTTAATGAATTATATATTGTATTGCTTTTACAATAATTGCAGCAAAACAAAACATTCAAGTTTGCATTATCATGTCGACATTCCGACATAATAGATAATATGCCTTTTCTTTTAACCCATATTACGTGCCACTTAAGTTCTTATAAAACTTTTCAAGTCAAGCTAAATATGCAATTTAATTTTAGATTTTCAACCTAATAATATATGCTTCGTTTGATTTTTTAAATTCTTTCAGGCCAAGCTCGTTTATTTGAAAAATACTCGAGATTTTATTCTCACGTTCTTTATTAACTTGGTACTTCTATTTTCGATAATAAGTTCTTACTAAAAAAAGGTACTCTCATCCGTCCCATTTTTATTGTCCATGTTTCTATTTTGGGATGTCTCAATTTAATTGTCCACTACTAAAAATAAGTAGAGATGTTTGGTCAAGTTTACTATATTACCCTTCTTTGAAATTAATATTACAAAATTTAAAGAAGACTCTAATTAATTAGTTAAGGGTAAGATTGTCATTTTGTCAAAAAGTAAGAAAGAGAAAGTTGTAATAAATACACTTTTCTTAATCTGTGTGTTTCTTGTCTGGGGACAATAATTTTGGGACGGAGGGAGTAATGTTTATTGCTTACTTTTGTTAGCGAAACTTATGAGAGTAAGGGGAGCGGCCGGCTACTGGCTGGCTGTTAAGTCTTTGGCGCCACCCTCCCTTTGACGCACCATACCGGCCCTCGTGTCATCCCTCCTCGCGCCAACAGCAACAGCCAACGCCATCCTTTTTTTTTGTTTTTTAGTTATAAAGTGGGGTATTTGTGGGCCCAGTATACCCCTTTGGCACCACTTTTTCTTGTGCCAACGGCTCCCCCGTAAATGTGGTGCCAAAGGGTTTCTCGTACTGATACAATGATTTTGTATGGGTTCAGATTAAATCTCGGAATCCTCTCGAATTGATCTCGGCCTTAAGTGGAATGATTGTTCTTGGTTACTAAGAAAAAGGGTTTAGTTTTTTTTAAGTCTACTAAAAAGTTTAAATGTATTAAAATGAAAACTTAAATCAAAGACAATTACTTTAATGACAATTAATAAAAACTTGAAATTTAAATTAAAATTAAGATTAAAATTAAAATTACAGTTAGGATATAAATTGTGAAATAAAAGTAAAGAAACAGTAAAACAGTGAAACAGTAACACTAAAAGAAAATTGACTCGGAAGTTTACACCTTGATTCGGAACTTTACTCGGATCCTTCACTCGGAAGTTGATTCGGAAGATTCAGGTTCATTCGGAAGATTTAAGTTCATTCGGAACTTTTCAAAATCAAACTCATTCGGAACTTTGGTTCATGCGGAACTTTAATCGGAAGATTGGTTCATTCGGAACTTTTACTTCATCCGGAACATTTAGACTCATTCGGAACTTTCTATTGGTTCGGAACTTTTAAGGAAAAAACTCATTCGGAACTTTTTTACTCATCCGGAACTTTGGTTCATTCGGAAGATTAGGTTCATCCGGAACTTTCTGTTCGTTCGGAACTTTTTGAAAAGAAATTGATTCGGAACTTAAAACATGCATTCATTCGGAACTTACTGTTCATCCGGAACTTCAGTTCATTCGGAAGATGAGATTCATGCGGAACTTTTAATTAATTCATCCGGAAGATTTGTGTTCATCCGGAAGTTTTGCTTCATTCGGAAGTCTGGGAAACCCAGATACAGTAACTATCCCGAAGAACAAGGAAAAACGATTTTGATCTAAAAATTACCAAGTTTTTCACCAAAAAGTTAAATAAACTAATCACAAAGCATCTACTAACCATAAACTACAAATCCCATCAACAAAAACACAAAACCCAACAACTTTTTAAGATCAAACTCAATAAAATAAAAACGTAAGAACTTGAAGATAAAGATGATGATGAACAAGATGAAATGGAAAGATTAAACAAGAACTTGTATTGATGATTGATGTTTTAACAATAACAAAATAATGATTAAAATTACAAGATTGGAAAATCAAAGATCAAAATCACCAATCACCCTAGTGGTGATGGTGATGCTACGAACAAAGGAGAAAAAAGGGGAGGAGAGAAAAAACTAAAAAAAAACTGGCACTAAGTGTGTGAGGTGTGGGCTTTATATAGCCTTGTCTTTTGGTTGGTGAGTGGGCTTTCTCCCGTTCTTCTTGTCTTCTCGTCTTTTCAGAAAAATTGACGTTTCCGATTCTGATTCGGGATTTGTTGTCGATTAAATTCAACTCGTCTTTTAATTTCTTCGTTTAATAGACTTGAGTTTCTTCGACTTATGTAAATCTTCCATCTTTGGTCCTTTTCTTCGATAAATCTTCGAATAGGCCCAGTGACTTCAAATCTTTTGCATCTCTTGGACAATAGACTTTATCTTGAGTCTTTTTCTTCAGTAAAACCCGTGCAATCCCATATTTTCTTTAATATTCATCTGGTTGGCTCTGAAAACACAATAAACACAAAAACCACGCATAATTCCAAACAAATGATATTAAATACGTGTTTTGGTCTCGTTTTTAGCCAGAATTAAGTGGTAAAAGGATGGGTGTTTACACACCTATCAAATCCCCTACACTTAACCATTGCCATGCCCTCATGCAATGCTTAGTGATAAAGCAATTTTACACTTTTCTCATAATTAATCAACCTTGGCCTTATTAAAATACTACTAAACAAAAATTAAAGAAATTGAACTTTAAAGGAAACAAAAGGATAGAAAACCATTTTCACTTGAAAATAGCTACATGGAAATAACTTGCAAAGAAATCAACGACTTACATTAGGGCTTTGGTGCTGCGAAGATTTATCACCCTCAAGTTTCACGTTCCCCAAACTAAGCTTAAAAACGAGATCATTGTTATTATAAGTTAGCAAATCAAACACTTACACACATGGCTTAATTAAATGCTTAAACTCCCTTATACCTAGGTGTATCTCTTATATTTTATTTTTGTCTTAGAATGATCATGAAGATGCATTTTTGGACTTATTTCGATAGTTTATTTAGGCTGAAAGCAAAGTAGGACGATTTGATCAATAGTTAGCTAAAGGACAAAATCTCTTAAAACTGCTTCTCGGGATATCAAAAAGTTCATATCTTGGCATAACTTGGTTCACGATTTGAGACCTTTCTCGGGCCGATATTTGGCATGTACTTCATACTTCATATCTTGAGAGACGTGCTTGAGATAATGGTCTTCTCATCGTTCATAGAGTTTCTTCACTTGGAGACTTTTGAGAGGAACTCCAACTTTGTTGACCACGACTTCATGATTATTTCTTCAATATCTATTTGGGATTTTGAGATACAACGATCCGCCTCCTTTTCGGACTTGGATCTATTTATCCTCATACCTTGTTAGGGTCTTTTCGGATAGACTTCTCCATGATCTTTATGGGAGTTGATTGCTTTTCGTCGTGAGTCTTGATCCTTCATATTGACTTTGGGAATAATGCTTTTCACATCACTTTGGATCTTTAGCAATAAAATGGAATCCTCATGCCTTGTTAGGGCCTTTTCGGACTCGCCAATCTTCGCGCCCCGCTTCATAAGTTATGCCTTGGCTATGAACTCTTATCATTACCGAGCAACTTTTAAACGATCTTGGGCTAGAAGCTAAGTAACTTTTCAAATCGTACGACCTTACTTATTGCAGATAATTTATTAGCAAGTGATGGGAGAATAGGCAAATAATTACACCAAGTGAGCTTGTGCAAGAATACCGACTTATAATTGACTCTATCATTTCTCGTCCTCCACAATTTAAAATCTCAAGTAATGAGAATCGTGGACACTTAGCCTAATAAACCAATTAAGGTCTACATGGTTAAGGATACTAGCTAGAATAAACTTAGGTAAGTCTATTCGGGTTGAGTCAAAATAAACGCAACGGGCCTAATATGTCAAAGATTTCTAAACTAGCTACACCACTTTATTAATATTTTTGACTTTTAAACAGGCTATATACATATGAAAGCAACGATAAAAATTTAAAAATTACGACTAAATGGCCAAAGTTAAAAAATTTGAAAAATGTTGAAAAATAGGATTTTCTGGTTAAATGAAGGCATTTTCATGGAAAAGTCCACTTAAAACTTCGATAGAAGTCCCCCCTACACTTAAGATAAACATTGTCCTCAATGTTTAAGCATGTGGGAAAAGTTTCCCCTACACTTATGACATTGTGCACGTTGGTTAACTCGAGTTAAGGAAGAGACGACTAAAGTGATCAATTTCAAATGTGAGTATGAAGAAAATTGAATCACGATAGTTGAGAGATAGAACCGGATTTCGGATAACACGGGAGCACGGTTCTTCAAAGTTCCAAGAGTGCACTTATCCCTGTAATCACATCACCACACAAAGACAAACACCCATACAGGTCCCCCTACACTTAGGAGGTTAAAACATAAAAGGATAGATACTCGGGCTGCCTCCCGAGGAGCGCTTGTTTTTGATAACCGAGTCACGAGCCTGACTCGACCCAAAATTAGTTCATGGGGAACGTGGTGAGGGATGGAATCACCGCCTGAGAGGTGTCCTCACCAAAGTACAACTTCACTCGTTGGCCATTCACCTTAAAATTTGGTCCATCAGGTTGAGCGAGCTCGAGAGTACCATATGGAAAAATTTGGGCAATGGTGAATGGGCCGGACCAACGAGATTTCAGCTTTCCCGAGAAGATTTTCAACCGAGAGTTAAAAAGTAAGACTTTGTCTCCAACATGGAACTCTCGGTTTTTGATCTTGGAGTCGTGAATGAGCTTAGTTCTTTCCTTATAGATCAAAGAATTTTCATAAGCCTCATTCCGAAGTTCATTGAGCTCATTGAGTTGGATCTTGCGTAGGTCACTGGCTTTGTTAATATCAAAATTAGCCCACTTCAAGGCCCAATAAGCCTTGTGCTCCAACTCAATGGGGAGGTGGCACGCTTTCCCGTACACAAGACGATAAGGCGTACAGCCGATCGGGGTCTTGTAAGCAGTACGGAAAGCCCACAAAGCATCATTAAGTTTATCAGCCCATGAGGCACGATGCTCTCCCACGGTTCGTTCCAGAATTCGCTTAAGTCCTCGGTTGGATATTTCAGCCTGGCCATTAGTTTGTGGGTGGTAGGCTGTGGAAAGACGATGATTTACACCGTACTTAGCCATGACTCGAGCAAATTGGTCATTGCAGAAATGAGTCCCACGATCACTAATAATGGCGCGAGGCACACCGAATCTAGCGAAAAGAGCTTTCAAAAAGTTACAAACCACCCTTGCGTCATTAGTGGGTAAAGCTTTGGCTTCGACCCACTTTGAAACGTAGTCAACGGCTACAAGGATGTATTTGTTTCCTTTAGAAGAAGGGAATGGCCCCATAAAGTCGATACCCCAAACATCAAAGATTTCACACTCTTGAATGAAATTCTGAGGCATCTCGTCTTTATGTGTGATCGTGCCTTGTTTTTGGCAAACATCACATCGTTTAACCATATCGTGAGCGTCACGATATATGGAGGGCCAATAAAATCCTGAATCAAACACTTTTTTGGCGGTGTAGTTGGGACCAAAGTGACCACCGGTGGGTCCTTTGTGGCAAGCATCAAGGATTTCTGACGCTGCCGGTCCGTCAACACATCGGCGAATAATCAGGTCGGCACATTGTTTGAATAGGTAAGGGTCGTCCCAAAAGTAAGTCTTAATGTCGGTGAAAAACTTTTTCTTTTGTTGATACGTCAACCCTTCCTTGAGAATTCCACCCGCCAAGTAGTTTGCAAAGTCCGCAAACCACGGGGTTTCATTAGGTTTCGAATTTATAGACATTAAGGTCTCCAAGGGAAAAGAATCATTGATTTCTTTATTCGGATGATCCCCTTGGTAAGGATCCTCAAGTCTGCTGAGATGGTCCGCGGCTAAATTTTCTGCTCCTTTTTTATCGCGAATTTTGATTTTAAATTCCTGGAGCAGCAAAACCCAGCGAAGAAGTCTTGGTTTGGAATCTTGCTTTGTCAACAAGTACTTCAACGCGGAATGATCGGTATACACGATTGTAGTAGAAAGGACAAGATAGGGTCGGAATTTTTCAAAAGCATAGACAACAGCTAAAAGCTCTTTTTCGGTTGTCGTATAATGCAATTGTGCCCCAGTCATTGTCTTGCTAGCGTAATGGATCGGTTGGAAGTGTTTGTTCACTCTTTGTCCCAGAACCGCTCCAATAGCAAAATCACTAGCATCGCACATCAACTCAAAAGGCAGCTCCCAATTAGGGGTAACTAAGACGGGTGCCTTAGTAAGCTTATCCTTAAGTGAGTTGAAGGCTTCAAGACACTCTTTGGAAAAGATAAAAGGAGTATCTTTTTCCAAGAGGTGGGTCATCGGGCGAGCGATTTGAGAAAAATCTTTGATGAATCGACGGTAGAAGCCTACATGACCCAGAAAACTTCTCACACCCTTCACGGTTGAAGGTGGAGGCAACTTTGCGATAACATCGACTTTAGCACGGTCTACTTCAAGACCGGCTTTGGAAATTTTATGTCCCAGCACGATGCCTTCTTTTACCATAAAATGGCATTTTTCCCAATTCAGAACTAGGCGAGTGTCTTCGCACCGCTTGAGCATACGTTCCAAATTGGCAAGGCAAGAAGAGAAAGAATCCCCGAAGACCGAGAAATCATCCATGAAGACTTCCATGGTTTGTTCAACCATGTCATGGAAGATAGCTAACATGCACCTTTGGAAAGTCCCGGGCGCATTACATAAGCCAAAAGGCATTCTTTTGTAAGCAAATGTGCCATAGGGACAAGTGAATGTCGTCTTCTCTTGATCTTGGGGATCGATGGGTATTTGGAAATAACCCGAGAAACCATCAAGAAAGCAGTAATATTCATTACCGGCTAAACGTTCAAGCATTTGGTCCATAAAAGGTAGAGGGAAATGATCCTTTCTCGTGGCATCATTGAGTTTGCGGTAGTCTATACAAACTCTCCACCCAGTAACGAGACGAGTGGAAATCAACTCGTTGTGTTCATTGGGAACAACGGTTATTCCGCCTTTCTTTGGCACACAATGGATTGGACTAACCCATGGTGAATCCGAAATAGGGTAAATCATACCCGCATCAAGAAGTTTGATAACCTCTGTTTTGATGACTTCATGTATTTTTGGATTCACCCTTCGTTGGCTTTGAATTGTGGGCTTAAAGTCGTCCTCCATGAGAATTTTGTGTGTGCAGAAGTGAGGATCAATTCCACGAATATCAGAAATCTTCCAAGCAATAGCTGTTTTATGCTTTTTCAACACGGCGACAAGTCGAGTTTTCTCTTCATCCTTCAAATCGTTAGCAATGATGACTGGCGACTTCTTCTCTTCTTCAAGGAATACATACTCGAGATGGGGCGGCAACTCCTTAAGTTCTAAATCCGGAGGATTTTCGACGGGAGGCGTATTCGAAGTCGGAGTATCGATAGCAATGACCGTGGGAGATGGAGGCGAAGGATTGTCTTCGGTGAGAATATTGTCAAAGAAATTCATGTCTTCATCCCCATCGATAGGAGAATCATTAGTAGCTAAATTCACATCTCCCATGGTGTCTTCAAGATTGTTCCAAAATAAATCACTATCTCCAAATAGAGACAACGATGAATCAATAGAGGACACGGTCTCAACATTGGGAAGAGAGGTAGGAATACTTTTGCAAGCATCATTAAAGTGTTCTTCACAAGCCTCATCAAGAACGTCAATACAATTAACGCTCTCATATGAATAAGGCTGTTTAGACAACTTTCCCATGTTGAAGACTACTTTATCGTCACCCACTCTCATGATAAGCTCACCGGCTTCAACATCAATAACAGTGCGACCGGTCCTCAAGAATGGACGTCCAACAATTAGTGGCACACGGGGGTCCATCTCTTAGTCGACGACAACAAAATCAGCAGGGAAGGTGAATTTGTCGACTCCTACAATGACGTCTTCGGCTATCCCCACTGGATAAGCAACCGTACGGTTAGCTAATTCCAAAGTCATTTTGGTGGGGACTAGCTCTGGGAGAGATAATTGCTTCCAAACACTTAGAGGCATGAGATTAATACTGGCACCTAGATCGGCTAGGGCCATGCAATTCTCTACTCCCGGGAAATTGCAAGGGATAAGAAAACGACCCGGATCACCAAGCTTGGTTGGCAATTTCCTTAAGAGCATTGCAGAGCAATTCTCATTAAGTTGGGTGTTGGCAATATCGAGGAGCTTTTCCTTGTCGCTCAGAAGATCTTTAAACATTTTCGCGTACTTGGGCATGTGAGCGAGAGCCTCAGCGAAGGAGATGTTAAAATTCAATTGTTTGAACATTTTAAGGAAGTTCGAAACCTGAATATTATCCTTGCTCTTTTGCTTCTCTTTCCTCAACCTAGATGGATAAGGTATATTGGAAGAAGAGGAAGGCTTTGGGAGAATAGGATCACTCACAACCACGGGTGGAGGAGGGGTAGAAGAAAGAGGTGGAGAAATTGGGGAAGGAGAAGGATGAGGAATAGAAGCAGGTGACTCGTTCTCCTTAGTCACAACCACCGGTAGAGGTATAGGAAGCTTGGGTTCCTTGGTACCTTTGCCACTTCGAGTGGTGATTGCTTTCATATCCCCTCTTGGATTCGCAACGGTGTTACTCGGAAGAGTACCCGAAGAAGAGGGTTGATTACCTTGGAAAAAACCAGCCATCATGTTCCTCAGATCATTAGTTTGGCTATCCAACGTATTTCGCATGTCGGCTCTCAAATCGTTTCCTTGTTTGACCAAGTCTGCCTTCAAGTTTCGCACTTCCTGTTGGAGATTTTCCACGATCACATCATTTGTCCTCATGTAGGTTGCAACCTCTTGGTGTAATGCAGTGGTGGTTTGGTTGGGAGGAGCATTGTATGCGGGTGGTTGATAAGCAGGTTGTTGGTAAACTTGGTTGTTACGTTGAGGTGGTTGTTGCTACTTGTGAGGAGGGATGTATGGTTGTCATGGTTGTTGTTGTTATTGAGGAGGGCGATTAAGGTTTTGTTGTTGGTTTGGGTTGTTTGGGGGAAAACCAGGTGGTGAAAGATAGTTGTTGGAGCGGTAGCTAAGCAAATTACGGTCACCTTGAGGTCTAGCTTGATAAGCAGGTTGAGGATAGGTGCCATATGCCGCATTCACATTTTCAGCAGGGTAGTCTTGGGTGGCGGTACAAGTTGTGTAAGAGTGAGGACCACCGCATATCTCACAAGGTTGGCTGACAGCATTAACTTGAGCGTTCTTGGCGTTGTTGCTGTTGTTGTTGCTGACGGTGTGGGTGACAAGCGATTCAAGAAGCGTGGTGATTTTGTCAAGTCGCTTGTCGTTGTCACTAGTGCTAGCACTAGCGACATTGGTCCGAACACTCTTGGTTTGCACACGAGATTTATTCTCAATGATGTCCCAAGCAGCATTGGAAGTCTTAGCCAACAAATTACCCCCCGAGGCACTGTTCAGTGAATCTTGGTCACTCATGCTTAAACCATTGTAAAAAGTATTAATTTGATGTACTTTGGTAAAACCATGTTGTGGGCATTTTCTTAAAAGATCTTTAAAACGATCCCAAGATTCACTGAACGACTCATCGTACTTTTGTTCAAAATTTATGATTTCATTCCGCAAAGCGGTAGTACGAGAGGGTGGGAAAAAGTAATTGATAAACTTTGTTTCCAAATCCGTCCACGAGAGAATACTCTGTGGCGGTTCCTTAGCAAGCCAATGCCGGGCTTGTCCCTCTAAAGAAAAGGGAAAAAGTTGTAACCTGATAACCTCTTGTGGAACACCATTGAATTTGACCGTGTTGGTGAGTTGCAAGAATCTCTTGATGTGGTCGTGTGGATCATCAATGGTACGTCCCAAGAATGGTTGAGCGGAGACCATCTGGATAAAGCCTGATTTTAGCTCGAAATTGTTGGCGGCAATTGGTGGTATAACAATTGGGTCAGTGTTGCCATCTACATGAGCTTGCAGCAATTCAATCATCGGGCGATTATCAGGAAGGGGCTCATTGTGGTTGTTATTGTTCATGTTGTTGAAAGGTGGGTTGTTGTTGTTATTATTGTTTGGAGGTGGTACACCGGCCATGTCTAAGTGATCGAGAGGCTCGGGCTCTTGATAAGACGTGGATCGAGTGCGCATACACCTGCAAAAGAACTAACAAGGCAAAAACAATACAAAAATATTTTTTTGGTTTTTAATTTTTTTAATTTTTTTGTATTTTTGAAAATTTTATATTTTTTTAGGATTTTTTGAAAATTTTTATGAAAAAGTAACGTTCACGGGGAACGGATCCCAAAATCCAAGTTCTCACAAAAAACTTTTGATCTTAACGAGAAGAGCCGGCAGCGGCGCCATTTGATACAATGATTTTGTATGGGTTCAGATTAAATCTCGGAATCCTCTCGAATTGATCTCGGCCTTAAGTGAAATGATTGTTCTTGGTTACTAAGAAAAAGGGTTTAGTTTTTTTTAAGTCTACTAAAAAGTTTAAATGTATTAAAATGAAAACTTAAATCAAAGACAATTACTTTAATGACAATTAATAAAAACTTGAAATTTAAATTAAAATTAAGATTAAAATTAAAATTACAGTTAGGATATAAATTGTGAAATAAAAGTAAAGAAACAGTAAAACAGTGAAATAGTAACACTAAAAGAAAATTGACTCGGAAGTTTACACCTTGATTCGGAACTTTACTCGGATCCTTCACTCGGAAGTTGATTCGGAAGATTCAGGTTCATTCGGAAGATTTAAGTTCATTCGGAACTTTTCAAAATCAAACTCATTCGGAACTTTGGTTCATGCGGAACTTTAATCGGAAGATTGGTTCATTCGGAACTTTTACTTCATCCGGAACATTTAGACTCATTCGGAACTTTCTATTGGTTCGGAACTTTTAAGGGAAAACTCATTCGGAACTTTTTTACTCATCCGGAACTTTGGTTCATTCGGAAGATTAGGTTCATCCGGAACTTTCTGTTCGTTCGGAACTTTTTGAAAAGAAATTGATTCGGAACTTAAAAACATGCATTCATTCGGAACTTACTGTTCATCCGGAACTTCAGTTCATTCGGAAGATGAGATTCATGCGGAACTTTTAATTAATTCATCCGGAAGATTTGTGTTCATCCGGAAGTTTTGCTTCATTCGGAAGTCTGGGAAACCCAGATACAGTAACTATCCCGAAGAACAAGGAAAAACGATTTTGATCTAAAAATTACCAAGTTTTTCACCAAAAAGTTAAATAAACTAATCACAAAGCATCTACTAACCATAAACTACAAATCCCATCAACAAAAACACAAAACCCAACAACTTTTTAAGATCAAACTCAATAAAATAAAAACTTAAGAACTTGAAGATAAAGATGATGATGAACAAGATGAAATGGAAAGATTAAACAAGAACTTGTATTGATGATTGATGTTTTAACAATAACAAAATAATGATTAAAATTACAAGATTGGAAAATCAAAGATCAAAATCACCAATCACCCTAGTGGTGATGGTGATGCTACGAACAAAGGAGAAAAAAGGGGAGGAGAGAAAAAACTAAAAAAAAACTGGCACTAAGTGTGTGAGGTGTGGGCTTTATATAGCCTTGTCTTTTGGTTGGTGAGTGGGCTTTCTCCCGTTCTTCTTGTCTTCTCGTCTTTTCAGAAAAGTTGACGTTTCCGATTCTGATTCGGGATTTGTTGTCGATTAAATTCAACTCGTCTTTTAATTTCTTCGTTTAATAGACTTGAGTTTCTTCGACTTATGTAAATCTTCCATCTTTGGTCCTTTTCTTCGATAAATCTTCGAATAGGCCCAGTGACTTCAAATCTTTTGCATCTCTTGGACAATAGACTTTATCTTGAGTCTTTTTCTTCAGTAAAACCCGTGCAATCCCATATTTTCTTTAATATTCATCCGGTTGGCTCTGAAAACACAATAAACACAAAAACCACGCATAATTCCAAACAAATGATATTAAATACGTGTTTTGGTCTCGTTTTTAGCCAGAATTAAGTGGTAAAAGGATGGGTGTTTACGCACCTATCACGTACCAAAGCCCCAAAATTCTACGTGGCGGCTTTGGCACCACCTTCTCATGCCAACGACTCCCAGCTCTCTGAAGGTATTTATCACAAGTTGATACATTTATTTGATAACGTATAGTATGGACTGTTTGGTCTATTAATATTTTTATGGGCTTATTCGTTGGAATTAAAGTCATATGTTACAAATGTATCGTTAAACCCGATTCAACGATAGACTGCACGTGGTATTCGTAGGATGAGCAATGATTTGTATTTAGGAAAAGGATAACTTAATTAAATAAAAGATATACTTGACTTATTTAAAAGATTAGAATAAATGCAAATCCTGATAATCACGATCCATTACTTGAGCCGAAAGATTAGTAAACACTAAGGGGTACTTCGACTATAAAAGGAATGTCAGTGGCATTGTAACAAGTATCTTATAAACCCTAATCACATATGATACTCCAAACGACTCTCGACTAATTCTTACACAGTGCTTCCTTTCTTGTGCAGGATCTCAAACATTCACTTGGTGCAATATTCAAGCAACCCAAGCCTGAATAGCCTCCTATTCATGCTACGAAAGACCCAACCACACTTTTTCATCAACAAGTTGGCGTCATACATGAGACCTTACACTAGAATCTTCTCTTAAAAAAATGAGGGCAATGGTTGAAACAACTCCTACCAGTTAACACTGTAAAAAACGAGGAGCATTACGATCGCATCTTACCCGTTATGATCGAAAAAATGCGCCATGAGAAGCGGGAAGAAGTCAAGGCTAGGCTTGACTTCGGACAATATTCCAAAAGAAGTTACCAAACGGGAGAGACCTCCCAATAATCAGGTTTTAGACCCTCAACGAGGAACCACCGCAGTACTAAAAAGGAGAGGTCAAGACACACAATTGCTTAGGAAAAGATGGTCGAAACGTATTCGATCGATTGGGTCGCAGCCGAAGAAGCCCATTCGATAGACTCGGCGACAACTATACTTCGGATTCTAAAAGATCAGAGCCTATTATGAGGAAGTACAAGGGCCACTCTTCTAGCAGAGATCGCTCTCGTAGCGACAAAAGATCAGAAGATGACACTCATTCAGCTCGAAGGAATAGAACGAGACAAATCTTGTCTCCATTATCCTGTATCTTAGAGAGCGGTAGTAGCGACGGAGGGCACTGGAAGTCAAAAACCCAAAAATCAAGAAGTGAAAATTAAGACTTGTTACAGCCCTGGTAATGTGAGGAGGTGGACCCATTCACTCTTCGAATCAGAAACTTTGAATGCCCAAAAAAGATGTGAATGCCTAACAACATCAAAACATATAACAAAATGGGAGTTTCGAAGGATCACCTAAAGGTCTTTCAAGCCACGGCTAAGGTAGAAAGATGGGTGATGCCTACGTTGTAACACCCCATTTTGGTAAATAGAATGTCGCGCGCGATTATGGCATGTCATCAAAGTATACAAGGATAAATGTATAAAACATCACATGACCATAAAGGAAATACCGGAAACAAACATCGGTACCCCAAAAGTAGAACTCATCACACACAAACATAAGTACCGTAAATGAAAAGGACTAAACAATGTCCATAGAAATGAGTATCAAAAGTATGAAGAAATGCATAAAGTAATGAAGGCTAGGAAGCTTCCAATCCATATGCACGTGCGCTTAAAGTCTACGAGCGTCCTTGAGTACATGTCGTTTTGGGAACATGAAAGGAAAATGGCTGAGTATAACGCTCATTGCACGGATATACAAGTATAGCATGAATAATATAAGCATATCAGCATAAAGCAGCGGAAAAGACTAAGTCCTGGATAACCTGTTATACCTTAGTAAAACTGGTTTTATAGTTTGAAAAGCCTTATGTTTATCTTATAAAAACTGTTTAACATGCTTACCATTATCCAATATAGGTCATGAAATATCAACGTGCATGAATACTTGGAGGGGTGACCTCGTCATGCAAATTAGAGGGGCTGCCTCTAATTTAAATACAAGTTTTTCGGTAGGAGGGATCAGCTCCTTGTGAAGGATGCAAGGCACACATCACATTCACCTGAATAATCTGCTGAAAACATGTAACCTAGGATGCACCCATACGCCCCACATGATAATACTAATAATATGGCCAAAAGCTGAAGGGACGTCACGAGCTATCACTCCGCCGTGGTGAAGTCATAACACTGGTGCCTCTAGTGTTATGGTTATGGTACCTCCATAACTAGGTGAAACTGGTCATGCATGTATATGGCTTTAGGTATCTAATTAAACATAAGCAATTCAAAAACATATAAAACATATACTAGGAAAACAGTTGGCTACATACGGAGAATCCTAATAAGGAAAGAATGTCCATACTGAAAGGACGGAGAATCCGTATCTTAAGTCTAGCGAACGAAGAAGACGAACGAAAGAGAGTCCTACTTCGATATCACTAATGCTACATACATAATATACGTGTATAAGTATCTGATTACTGAGTACGTAACTAGTTTTATGTCATATCTTACCCTGTTTTATATGTTCATGTCTAATTTTACTGATTCTAACATTATGATGTGTTTATCATGTATTTTTCTATTCTGATTAAGTATTACTTGTATTTCTTGTATTATTATACTTGTTGCGTAATAATAAGTAACTTTCTAAAAATACCAGGTTTCCTAAAATAGAAAGTTTCCAAAAATAGAAAGTTTCCAAAAATAGATAGTTTCCAAAAAAAGAAAGTTTCCATAAATAGATTAGCTGCCTTAATTAAATAAGTTTCTAAAAATAGAAAGTTTCCATAATTAGATTAGCTGCCTTAATTAAATAAGTTTCTAAAAATAGAAAGTTTCTATAATTAGAAATAAGCTGGATTATTAAGTTAATAATATATAAGCTTAAGTTTTACTGATTAATATTCTAAGTCCTGTGATATATAGTATAGTTTATTAATTATTACATGTAAATTAAATAAACTATAGGTTATAAGATTTAATTAAATATAACCTGATTTAATTAAATAAAAGGTAATAATACTTAGGTTAAAACATGTATTAATATTTATTATTAATATAACCTAAGTCATGAAAATTGATTAATTATAAGTCATGTTTTAATAATTAATTAAGTTCTTAGTCTAAATTAACTAACAAAAATACTTAGGTTAAAATCATGTATTATTATTAATAATAATATAACCTAAGTCATGTCCAAATTAGATTAGTTACTTAGTATGTTAAATTAATTGAATTAATCTTGTAAAAATAAATAATTAATCTTGAAAATAACCCGTGAACCGAACCCGTGTTTTAAAAGTAAACATGTCATGAACCAGACCCGTAAACCCGTGAACCCCACCACCAACCACCACCCATAGCCGTAGCTGCGGCGGCGGCTGGTGGCTGCCTGCCATAGGCGGCGGCTGCTGCCGCTGCCTTGCTGCTCCCCCGTCCGACACAACCAGCCACCGGCGCAAGCCGGTGGTGCTTGCTGCTGCGCCGAGACCCAGACCGAGCCCAATAGGGGTCTCGGTTGTGGTTAACAAGGGACACCGAGAGTCTTTGACTCTCGGTTGGCTGCCGAACCAAACAACCAAACAAAACCCCCCTTTTCCATGTTTTAATTAATCCCATAACATGTTTAGTTAATTGTTTTCATAGATCTAATCATAAACATAATTAAATAAAAGATTAAAGATTAAGGTTTTATGTTTTACCTTGACGTGTGATTGAAAATAACACGAACACGAACCAATTAACCAAGATCCAAAAATCAAAATCGAATTCCCCTTTGTCTTGTGTAGGTGCCGCGGCTATGGGGTCCCAAGGAGCTAGGGTTTTTAATTTTTCTGTAAAACTATTTTTATGAAAAACTCTGTAGTTTTAGTTTTTATTAATTAAACCAAAAATGGGCTTGTGGGCCCCCTTCTTCCTTGTGTGTGCCGCGACTACATGGGCCCACCAAGGGGAAACCCGGTGTTTTCCGTGTTCTAAAATATTGCGTGTTCTCGTGTCGTGTTTACGTGTTGTTTTATTTAGTTATTTTTCGTGTCATAATATATTTATTCATAATCGTAATAAATATACGTAAATACATAATAATAAGCTCATGATTATTTACGTTTATGTTTTCATGTTCGTGATTATAATTATTATTGAAATAATTATCGTACATTAATACGTATAGAATACTTATCGTGTAATAACACGTACGTAATACTTGTTATTTCCTAATCGTGAAACGTAAACGTGCTAAATAAGGAAAATTTTAATCCTGTACGTACGATCATAAGGGTACTATTCATGGTAAAAGCATGTGGGTTTTACAATTCTTCCCCCCTAAAAAGAATAATTCGTCCCCGAATTATAGATAATGTAAACTGGAAAAAGAAGAACATACCCGAATTCAAAATATGAAATGAGGGTAAGAAACCCGGATAGAGTCCTCTGTTTCACAAGTGGATTCCCGCTCGGTATGATCCCTCCAAAGGATTTTGACGAATGGAATCGTCTTCCTCCTCATGACTCGTTCTTGTCTGTCAAGAACTCGTTCAGGTTCTTCTATGAAAGTGAGATCTTCACGAATCTTTTCTAGTGGATACTGAACCATGTGAAGGGGATGATACTTGTACCCTCTGAGTAAGGACACATGAATAACATCGTGAACGTGAGAAAGCTGCGGAGGTAACCGCTAAACGGTAAGATACTTCACCGACTCGCTCAATGACATCAAACGGTCCGATGAATCGAGGACTGAGCTTCCCTTTGATTCCAAAACGTCTAACACCACGTGCCGGCGAAACCTTAAGGAAAACGTGATCTCCTACGTTAAAATGTAAGTCCCCACGATGCGTGTCTGCATAACTCTTCTGACGTGACCGTGCTTATTGCAGTTTCTGCTTAGCTACTGCGACCTTCTCGTTGGTCAACTCAATCATTTCTGGTCCTTCAAGTGTTCGCTCACCAACCTGATCCAAGCATATTGGAGCGCGACACTTCCTGCCATACAACATCTCGAACGGAGCACAATTGATACTTGTGTGCCAACTGTTGTTGTATGCAAACTCTACCAAACATATGTAATCGTCCCAATCTCCCGTCCATTCCAACGCACATGACCTCAACATGTCTTCCAATGTCTGAATTCTTCGCTCCGATTGGCCGTCTATTTGAGGATGAAAAGCCGTGCTAAGCTTAAGTTTTGTACCCCAAGCTTTCTGCAGACTTCTCCAGAATCGCAAAGTGAAACGAGGATCTCTGTCTGAGACGATGCTGGATGGAGCACCATGAAGTCTCATGATCTCCTTCTTGTAAGTATCGGCGAGTTTACTGACCGAATCTTCCTTGCGGATCGGTAAGAAATGAGCTGATTTGGTAAGTCGATCAACGATAACCCAAATCGCATCGTGCTTCCTCTTTGTCGGCGGAAGACCGGTAACAAAATCCATGGTGATTTTGTCCCACTTCCACTCTGGAATATCTAACGATTGAAGAAGACCGCCAGATTGCTAATGCTCGATCTTAACCTGCTGACAGGTAAGACATTTGGAGAGGTAAGTCGCAACATCCTGTTTCATACCACTCCACCAAAAGTATTGCTTGATGTCATGGTACATCTTGGTCGAACCAGGATGAATGGAGAATGGGGAGCTATGAGCCTCAGCTAACAATGCTTCCCGGAGTTCTTGATCATCAGGAACACAAAGTCTCTTGCCCTGCCATAAGATACCATCTGTGTCTACCCGAAATTTTGTCTGCTTCTCCAAGTTCTGATTTATCGCCCAGATTTCACCATCATCCTTCTGAGCTTCCTTGATCTTAGGGAGTAACTCGGGTTCCACTCTAATATTAGCCCAGTAACCGTGCTATCCACTTACCATGATCTCCATGTCTAGTCGCTCCAAATCTCTAATAATTTACTCCTTTATCTCAATGCCGTTGATCATTCCGGACTTCCTACTAAGTGCATCTGCCACTACATTTGCCTTGCCGGGATGATACTGCAGATTAATGTCATAACCCTTCAACAGCTCTAACCATCTCCTCTGTTTCATGTTCAATTCACGTTGAGTGAAGATGTACTTCAAGCTCTTGTGGTCCGTGAAAATGTCACATGATTCTCCATACAAGTAGTGCCTCCATATCTTCAAAGTGAACACAACTGCTGCAAGTTCCAAGTCATGCGTAGGGTAATTTTCCTCATAAGGCTTAAGCTGCCGTGAAGCGTACGCGATCACTTTCCCATGTTGCATGAGAACACAGCCAAGTCCCTTCCCCGATGCATCACTGTAGATCTGAAATCCACCTGTACCAGATGGGAGAGTAAGAATCGGTGCATATACTAACTTCTGCTTTAGGTCTTCAAAGCTCTTCTCTCTTTCTTCAGCCCAGACGAATTTCTCCCGTTTCCGCATCAGTTTGGTCAATGGTAGTGCTAAACGGGAAAATTTCTCCACGCATCTACGGTAGTAACCAGCTAAGCCTAGGAAACTAAGGACTTCAGTTGATACAATGTGACCTAAGAATGCCACCTTGTCTAACCAGAACTCACACTTTGAGAATTTAGCATACAACTGCTTCTGGCGAAGAATCTGTAATACTGTACGAAGATGGTCTTCGTGTTCCTCCTTCGACTTAGAGAATATCAGGATGTCGTCAATGAAGACAATGACGAACTTGTCCAAAATTTCATGGAAGATTCCATTCATCAAATCCATGAACATTGCTGGAGCATTAGTAAGGCCAAATGGCATGACAACAAATTCGTAGTGGCCATAGCGGGTACAGAAAGCAGTCTTGGCGATGTCCTGCTCTTTAACCCGTAGCTGATGATAGCCTGACCTTAGATCAATCTTGGAGAAATGTTTGGCCCCTTGGAGTTGGTCAAACAGATCGTCTATGCGTGGTAGTGGATACCTATTCCTGATGGTAATCTTGTTGAGCTCGCGATAGTCTATGCAAAGACGCATACTGCCGTCCTTCTTCTTAACGAATAAGACCGGTGCGCCCCATGGAGATGCGCTCGGTCGAAAGAAGCCTCGTTCCAGAAGTTCTTGCAATTGATCTTTCAGCTCCTTCATCTCTATGGGAGCCATGCGATAAGGAGCCTTGGAAATCGGCTCAGCTCCTGGGATGAGCTCGATATTAAATTCTACTTCACGTGTAGGTGGTATGCCCGAAAGTTCTTCTAGAAATTCATCTGGAAATTCTGACACTATCGGCTGTTTCTGAATTGATGGGGATTCAGCATCCAGGTCATGAACGGTAGCTAGATAGCCCTCGCAACCATGTGAAAGTAATGCACGTGCTTGCAGGGTTCATATGATTTGTACAGACCTTCCGGGTACGAACCCGTTGTGAATGTACTCTGGTGCATTAACATCACCGAAGATGACTCGGTATGAATGGCATTCTATGGTAGCATGATGATTGGATAGCCAATCCATGCCCAATATCATGTCAAAATCATTCATGTCTAGCGGAAGTGCGTCAACAGGACGAATCTTGTCATCAACTCTAGGGGAAGGCTCTTGTACACATGGGTTATGCGTACAGAGTCTCTTAATGGCGTGGAAATATTCAGTATATTCTCTAGTGGCATGGGGAGTATCCTAACATTCTTAGCATAAGCAGTAGAAATGACCGAGTGAGTAGCACCCGTGTCAAATAGAACACATGCAGCTTGACCATACATATACAAGATTCCAGTGATGGTACCTGTAGACTTGTTGGCCTGATCGCGAGATGTCGTGTAAACGCGTCCACTAGTAGGAGGCGGCTTGGTATCAGCATGTCCTGATGTGCCCTCCATCTCGCCCTTGTGGCAGCCCTTCATGCGGTGGCCAGGAAGACCACACTTGAAGCATGCGTCGCTGTCGCGGTGACATGGCCCTGGGTGCCTACAGTTGCAGGTAGTGCAAAGAGGATAAGTATATCCTCCAGCAGGTGTCCTGACTGGCTGAGAGCCTGATAAGAACAACATACGTGAGATATGATAATACGTACAAAGGACAATGCGGATAATTCGTAAGGTAGAATACCAGTGATAGCTGGACGGTTAGGCTGTGAACCTCTCTGGTTCTGGTCCCTCCCGTTACCATGATTCCTGGTAGAAGATTATCTAATGTGTCAGAATTAAGAATTATAGCATGTAATCATAAGAAAAATGAGTAAGTATAAGGACCTGCTGCTGTTGGAGTGTCCAGCGTTGTTACGGTAATTATCATTACCGCCACGCCTATCCGTAGCAGAACGGTCGTGAGTCTGACCGTTTCCCTTGGGCTGAATAGGCTGTTGCTGAGTAGCCGGCTAAGACCGGTCCCCAGTCTTCTGCCTGGATGATACAGTTTAAAAGAGATGTAAATATTGACATATGCTGAAAAGATACGGTTTGGTCACCGCTGAATATGAATGTTTGCCTCTTCTCGGGTCTCTCTGCTTCCCTGAACTCTTCTCTTTCCTGCAGCATCTCCAGCTTACGTGCTGCATCGGCCACTTGTGCCACCGTGTTAAACGTAGCACACACCAAGTTGTTTGAGACCGATGTACGAAGAGCCCACCGGAAGTGGTGTGCTTGCTCTTCGGGAGTACCCGCTGCTGCACCAAGAAAACCCGCCAAGCGAAGAAAGCGCTGCATGAACTCGTTGCTATTCTCCCCAGCTCTCTGTCGGATTCCATGGTACTCTATCTTCAGCTTGTCTTGCTCAGCCTTTGGAAAGAACTGTCCCATCACCAAATCTCTTAAATGAGCCCAAGTCAAACCAACCACCCAATTATCACCTCCCTTAGACTACTTCAGTACCGTCCACCATGCTAGCACATCACCTTCGAACCGGTAGCAGGCCAACCTCAACTTGAAGACGGGGTCACAGCCCATGGCATCGAAGATCTTCTCAATGTGAGCCAGCCAGCTTTCAGCTTCACTGGAACTATCTGGTCTCTCGAATGCTCGAGGGCGTAGCTTATTGAATCTCTCCAGCCATGTGACTAATGTTGCTAGAGGAGGAGGAGGAGGTGCTGGGTGTTACTGCTGATTGTTGAGAGCCTGCACCTCAGCCCTGATTTCATTCCTCAACTGAGGAAGCATAGCTAGCATTGCAGCTTGGATTGCTGCATTGAGTTATTCCTGCTCGCGTGTGAGAACCATCTGACAGTATAACATAAAATACATGATTAAACTGATCAAGACATAAACTATATACATGAAAAAAAAATTATACCAATAAATCAAGAGAAAAATTTTATGCATGAAAATTAGTACATGAATACATGATGCAGTTTTATGAAAACTTTTGTATGCGCGAGAGTGAACGCCTATGGTCAGTTCACTCAAAACAAAAGACATGACGAGGGGACGCCAATGGGTCGGTCCCAAAGTTAAAAGTTTTGATAATAGCACATGCGACTAAATAGGGTCAGTCCTGTACCAACCATTACTTAGTCATAAACCTGCGACAATGACATATATATGTATGCATGAAAATGATGAATGCATGAAAACCGACTGTCAGTTCTAGGAAGACCATAGTGACTACCCACTAATCACAGGTCGTGTAGGTCGAAGCCTTGGCTCTGATACCATAATTGTAACACCCTATTTTGGTAAATGGAATGTCACGCGTGATTATGGCGTGTCATCAAAGCATACAAGGATAAATGTATAAAACATCACATGACCATAAAGGAAATACCAGAAACAAACATCGGTACCCCAAAAGTAGAACTCATCACACACAAACATAAGTACCGTAAATGAAAAGGACTAAACAATGTCCATAGAAATGAGTATCAAAAGTATGAAGAAATGCATAAAGTAATGAAGGCTAGGAAGCTTCCAATCCATATGCACGCACGCTTAAAATCTACGAGCGTCCTTGAGTACCTTCCGTTTTGGGAACATGAAAGGAAAACGGCTGAGTATAACGCTCAGTACACGGATATACAAGTATAGCATGAATAATATAAGCATATAAGCATAAAGCAGCAGAAAAGACTAAGTCCTAGATAACCTGATATATCTTAGTAAAACTGGTTTTATAGTTTGAAAAGCCTTATGTTTATCTTATAAAAACTGTTTAACATGTTTACCATTAGCCAATATAGGTCATGAAATATCAGCGTGCATGAATACTTGGAGGGGTGACCTCGTCATGTAAATTAGAGGGACTGCCTCTAATTTAAATACAAGTTTTTGGGTAGGAGGGATCAGCTCCTTGTGAAGGATGCAAGGCACACACCAGAATCACTTGAATAATCTGCTGAAAACATGTAACCTAGGATGCACCCATACGCCCCACATGATAATAATAATAATATGGCCAAAAGCTGAAGGGACCCTACGAGCTATCACTCCGCCGTAGTGAAGTCATAACACTAGTGCCTCCAGTGTTATGGTTATGGTACCTCCATAACTAGGTGAAACTGGTCATGCATCTATATGGCTTTAGGTATATAATTAAACATAAGCAATTCAAAAACATATAAACATATATTGGGAAAATAGTTGGCTGCATACGGGGAATCCTAATAAGGAAAGAATGTCCATACTGAAAGGACGAAGAATCC
Organism: Glebionis coronaria; assembly: GCA_025667525.1. Taxonomy (NCBI): domain Eukaryota; kingdom Viridiplantae; phylum Streptophyta; class Magnoliopsida; order Asterales; family Asteraceae; genus Glebionis; species Glebionis coronaria. The sequence continues at coordinate 454,924,653 of CM046881.1, read as the reverse complement.
GTACCTTAAGTCCAATGAACGAAGAAGACGAACGGAAGAGAGTCCTACTTTGATATCACTAATGCTACATACATAATATACGTGTATAAGTATCTGATTACTGAGTACGTAACTGGTTTTATGTCATATCTTAGCTTGTTTTATATGTTCATGTCTTATTTTACTGATTCTAACATTATGTTGTGTTTATCATGTATTCTGTCTATTCTGATTAAGTATTACTTGTATTTCTTGTATTATTATACTTGTTTTGTAATAATAAGTAACTTTCTAAAAATAGCAGGTTTCCTAAAATAGAAAGTTTCTGAAAATAGAAAGTTTACAAAAATAGAAAGTTTACAAAAATAGAAAGTTTCCATAAATAGATTAGCTGCCTTAATTAAATAATTTCTAAAAATAGAAAGTTTCCATAAATAGATTAGCTGCCTTAATTAAATAAGTTTCTAAAAATAGAAAGTTTCCATAATTAGAAATAAGCTGGATTATTAAGTTGATAATATATAAGCTTAAGTTTTACTGATTAATATTCTAAGTCATGTGATATATAGTATATTTTATTAATTATTACATGTAAATTAAATAAACTATAGGTTATAAGATTTAATTAAATATAACCTGGTTTAATTAAATAAAAGGTAATAATACTTAGGTTAAAACATGTATTAACATTTATTATTAATATAACCTAAGTCATGAAAATTAATTAATTATAAGTCATGTTTTAATAATTAATTAAGTTCTTAGTCTAAATTAACTAACAAAAATACTTAGGTTAAAATCATGTATTATTAATAATAATATAACCTAAGTCATGTCCAAATTAAATTAATTACTTAGCATGTTAAATTAATTTAATTAATCTTGTCATTATTTAACTTGTAAAAATAAATAATTAATCTTGAAAAATAACCCGTGAACCGAACTCGTGTTTTAAAACTAAACATGTCATGAACCGGACCCGTAAACCCGTGAACCCCACCACCAACCACCACCCACATCCGTAGTTGCAGCGGCGGCTGGTGGCTGCCTGCCATCAGCGGCGGCTGCTGCCGCTGCCTCGTTGCTCCCCCGTCCGACACAACCAGCCACCGGCGCAAGCCGGTGGTGCTTGCTGCTGCGCCGAGACCCACACCGAGCCCAATAGGGGTCTCGGTTGTGGTTAACAAGGGACACCGAGAGTCTTTGACTCTCGGTTGGCTGCCGAACCAAACAACCAGACAAAACCCCCCCTTTTCCATGTTTTAATTAACCCATAACATGTTTATTTAATTGTTTCATAGATCTAATCATAAACATAATTAAATAAAAGATTAAAGATTAAGGTTTTGTATTTTACCTTGACATGGTTTTGAAAATAACACGAACACGAACCAATTAACCAAGATCCAAAAATCAAAATCGAATTCCCCTTTTTCTTGTGTAGGTGCCGCGGATATGGGGTCCCAAGGAGCTAGGGTTTTTAATTTTTCTGTAAAACTATTTTTATGAAAAAATATATAGTTTTAGTTTTTATTAATTAAACCAAAAATAGGCTTGTGGGCCCCCTTCTTCCTTGTGTGTGTGCGGCGGCTACATGGGCCCACCAAGGGGAAACCCGGTGTTTTCCGTGTTCTAAAATATTGCGTGTTCTCGTGTCGTGTTTACGTGTTTTATTTAGTTATTGTTCGTGTCGTAATATATTTATTCGTAATCGTAATAAATATACGTAAATACATAATAATAAGCTCGTGATTATTTAGGTTTATGTTTTCATGTTCGTATGTTCGTGATTATAATTATTGTTGAAATAATTATCGTGCATTAATACGTATAGAATACTTATCGTGTAATAACACGTACGTAATACTTGTAATTTCCTAATCGTGAAACGTAAACGTGCTAAATAAGGAAAGTTTTAATCTTGTACGTACGATCATAAGGGTACTATTGATGGTAAAAGCATGCGGGTTTTACATACGTGGTGTCACATTTTCAACTCTATCCTAAAAGGGTCGACAAGAGTGTGGTTTGAGGACTTACCAGCGGAAAGCATTGATGGATACACGGACCTTAAGAAGGCTTTTCTGTCACACTTTATGCAATAGAAAAAGTACATCAAGGATCCGTTAGAAATCCACAATATCAAGTATAGCGATACAGAGTCCATCAAAGAATTCATGGAACGTTTCAAAGCTAAAATCGGATATGTGAAAGGAGCTCTTGAATGCATGCGAATCTTCGGATTCATGCACGGGGTTAATAGCCCCGAGCAGTGGCGGAACCAGGAAAATAAGATGTGGGGGCAAATTATTTTTTTGACAATAACAATAAAATGCGGAGGAAAAAACTATGATCGTAATGACAAATCGAGTATTTTTACTTATACGTGAAGAATTTATAATGTTTAAAATAGTTAAATTTTGGGTTTTAAAATGTGAGTGGGGGCAATATGAGTTTTGGGTGGTGGCAATATGAGTTTTGGTTGGGGCACTTCCAAAAAAAGATCAAAATTGTATAATAATTACACAAAAATCTCGTCTTTTTCGACTAGCCATGGGGGCACTGTCACCCCATACCCAAAGAGTGCATCCGCCTCTGGCCTCGAGTTTACAAAACGGTTCAATGACCTTATCCCAAAAACGTAGATGAGATGATGACAATCTACAACTTTTATACGAGGAGAGACGGTCGTCGCTTCCAAAAAGAAGGCGAATCGTCTTGGAAGGGGTAGGACCAGCCTAGGAGGCAAGCGTCTGACCGAAAACCTGACTTTCTTAGTCAGCAGAAGGACGGGAGAGGATCTAACAAATTCGCCCTCTTAACAAAGAAACCCAATGAAATCCTCGCGACTGACAGTAGAAAGTTCAAACCACCACCTCAGTTGGTGACTCTAGTGGAAAAGAGAAGTAGTAGCAAATTTTGTGAATTCCACGGGGAGAAAGGACACAACATGGACGAATGCGTGCAACTAAGAAATCAAATCGAAGTATTGGTGCGAGCAAGCTCGCTCTCGCATCTAATTAAAGAAATCAAACAATAGAAAGATCAACAGAAGGCGAGAAGAAAGGAAGCTCGAACAAAAGACAAAGCCACGACTATCCATATGTTACAACCGTGGCAAAGAGTTACAAGGCAGAAGACAAGTGAGAGCTTTTCCCGTACAGAGAGATCACATTTCCACCATTAACCGCACATAGAAAATAGAGGGAGCGCTCTTCATCAAAGCAAAAATGAGAGGATATGTGATACATCGCATGTACGTAGATGGGGGTTTCACGTCTGAAATATTCTATAAGCACTGCTTCAACAGGCTCCGGCCTGTGATAAAAAGCCAAATGGTTCCGTAAACAACTCACCTAACTAGCTTCAGCGGGGAGGTCATATGCCCCCTTGGAAAAATGAGATTGTTATTAACCACTGGTGATGCAGAAGACTTGACAAGGGCGTGGATTAACTTCCTGATAGTAAGATCATCATCGTCGTAAAATGGAATCATCGGGATACCGGGGATAAGAAAAATTCAGAATGTACCCTCTACAACACACAAAATGCTCAAGTTTCCAGTAAAGGGTGGGGCTAATAAGTGTAAAAACACTTATCCTTTTACCACTTAATTATAATAATAACCAAGCCAAAACGTGTATTTTATGTCTAAAATGTCAGAATTATGCGTGGTTTGTGTTTTTATTGTGTTTTAGGACCAAAAGATGAAAAAGGAATAAAACACGGGCTTTCACGGGATTTTATCGAAGAAAAAGACAAAAAAGACGAAGTCAAAAGATCAAGAGTGTAAAAAGAACAGAAGTCAAAGGCCTATTCTGAAGATTTATCGAAGAAAAAGTCTAAAGACGGAAGTTTAACAAAGTCGAAGAACCAAGTCTAATAAAAGAAGAAGTTTAAAAGCCGAGTTCATTTTATTATTTGACAAATCCCAATACAAAGTCGAGAAAGACGAAAAAATTAAAAGACGAAAAGATAAGAGAAAAAAAAGAAAGCAACAACAACTCCCCCTCCTCCTATAAATAGTCTTTCATTCCTTCATTTTGGAGTGTTAGAAAATTAGGAGTAGATTAGTTTAGGAGTAGGAGTAGATTACTTTCTCTCTCTAGATTTATTTCATGTTCTTAAGCTTTTCTTTCAAGGTTTCTTAATCTTTAATCTTTAATCTTGTACTTTTGAATCTTTAATCTTCATCTTATTTCAAGCTTTTTACAATCATTCTCATTCTACTCTTCTTGTTTTAAAAATCTATTGTCTTGTTTGATTAATCTTAAAGTTTTCATCTTTATGCTTATTTTTTATTAAAGTGCTTATCTTTTTATTCTTATCATTTTTATGTGATTCATGGTTTTAGATTATAGTGCTTATTGCTTATTTTATGTTTTTTTTATTTTTAAATAAGTTAATTTGGTAGATTAATATTTTTATAAAAAGTTGATTTTTAATATTTAGTTTATTTTGTGTTTTTAAAGTTTTTAATTTGTGGCTTATTTAGTTTTTCTTAAAATCTTTTTGGTTAAAGTTTTGATAAAGAGCTTATTTGGTTTGCTTATTGCGTTTTACATTCCATCGGAAAAGGGTTTACCTTTTCCGATGGTTATTTCGACTGTTTTCATCGGAATAGGGTTTGTGTATCCGACACTTTGTTACCTTTAGTTATTCCGACAGTTTTTTATTTTTACACATTCCGATACTTTTCTTATAATTGCATTCTGACAGTTTTTTCCATATACATAATACTCCGATAGAATCAACAAATTCATGCATTCCGATAGTTTTATTTTTGCTAGCCCATTGCGATAGAATTTTGTGGCTATAATACTCCGATGAAAATGACATGCCTACCTGCATGCTTGCTTCATTTTGGCGCCATTTTTCACCAGCTTGCTTAGCTGCTTGAGCAGCTTGCCTGCTAGCTTGTTTAGTAATTAATATTGTTCCGTAATTGTTTAGTTTAATCTGAAAGTTTTTTCGATTTTAATTCTGAAAGTCACATATTTTTAGTTGTATTTTTTGCCAATTTTTAGTATTATTATTTTTTCGAAAAGTTTAAGTTTTATCTTTTATTTAGTGTCCGCTTTAGCTTTTACCTCGTTTAGTTTTAAAGTAGCCACTTAGTTTTATTTCCTCCTTTTTCATTAGGTAAACTTTATGTTCAAGTCGAAAGTTAATTTCTTCTTTTAGTTTTATTTTTATTAGTTCTTTTGTTTTAAATTTCGTTTTATTATTTGTTTCGCTCCTTTATTATTATTTATTTGTTTTTGGCTTATTTTTAGTTACTTTTCGCATTTACCTTTCAAATAGAAATAGATAACCAAACCCTTCTTTTTGTTAACCAATAACCAAAAACGACTGAGTCACACTTTTAACCGGAAATCACTTCGATTAGACACCGAGAAAAACGAACTTTTTAACCTAGCAAAATCTCTTTCAAATGGCGCTGTTGCCGGCTCTTTTCGTGAAGATTAACGGTTTATTGTGAGAGACGCGTTGGATTTTGCGATCCGTTCAATTTTGAACGTTATTTTTCTTGCCAAATTTTTTTTTTCAAAAATCCTAAAAAATAAAAAATTTAAAAAATCCCAAAAGCATTTAAAAATCATAAAAAGCATTTCCTTTTCGAAAGTTTTGCACCAAAAATATTCTTCTTGCTTATCAATTGTTCTTAATGAATTTGTATGTTGCTTGTGCTGTAGGGTGTGGAAGACCATTGTATGGTTTTCAAACATGTCAATGGTGTACATGTGAGCGGTGTGGGAATGATATCGACAATCCAAATTTTTTCCCTCGTGCAATTCGATTAACTCATACTTTGCTTCTAATGCACTTACTCCACCCTCTTGCATATATTGTGGAAGCGATTCTCATTGGCAAGTGTCGTGTCAAAATTCGATACCCGTCTCATGACGAGCAAGAACCAATTATGACAATGGTAATAGCTATCTACAAGAAGCACCGAGTTTTTCGCAATACCCGTATTGCAACAATTGTGGGGACCCTCACGATACCTTTTATTGTCAGCCGATGAATTATTATGAGTCAAATCCGTGTTCTAATTCTTTTCAACCGATGATTTATGATGGACCACATCCGTGCTATAATTCTGGTTTTCATAATTTTGAGACCCCACAATACACCCTCGATCATCAACCTTCTTTGAATCCGAATGACGAAACACACGCCCTTATTTTGCAACTTCAAGAAGCCGTGGTTCAAATAAAAGAAGCAAGGGAGAAGGAAAAGCGACAACAACAAGATCAAGTATCTAATCTTAGTGATTATACTCCTCCTCTTGTGCGTCCATACTACTATTATGATGATGAAGAGGATGATATCTATGATCTCAACCCATCTTCTGAGATTACTACTCCTACTCTTGATATCCCTAATGCGTCTAAGGATAGTGATACGCCGAGTGAGATTAGTGATTTTGGTCTTGATAAATTCTTTGATGAGGTTTGTGATGCACTGAATTTTGTGGAGCCTACGGACGAGGTCGCTCTGAATGATGATTTTTTCTCCATGCTATGAGAATTTCACCTTTGAAATTTCTCAATCTCCTCCAGGAGATGAGGGCGATGTTGATTTATTCTCTCCGACTTACGAGAAGTTCACCACTGAACTTGATCTTGTAGATGAGGTGTAAGACGTTATTCTTCGCGACAAATTACTGAAAGTTCATCTTCTTATTGCTAAAATTGAAACGTTGAATTCTGCTCCTATTTTCGAGTCTTTACCTCCGTCTATTACTTTAGTTGAGAATAATGATACAGCTATGGAGGAAATCGACATTATCTCAATACCTCCGGGTATTGATGATGATGACACGGAGGGGGATATTATTTTTGATAATTTGCTGCATGAAGATATTGTCCCAAGTCCCCCTCCCGAGCACCTTTCATCCACTCCTTTAGACACCATTACGGAGGATGAGTGCTTTGACCCGGGAGGTGACATTGACTATTTTATGAGTGATAACTTTACGACTTTGCTGCTTGGTCAACATCAATTGTCTCTGGGGAATGACAATTTGCTTACTTTACCCACCCCACCTCCGTGAATCGCGACCTCACATACTTTTCGTATGTTGAGAGGACTTTTCTGCCGTTCAAGACTTATCCTCCGGCCTCTCCTTTATTATTTTCCTCTGGGAACGAGGACAAGGTCTTTGATCCCGGTATTACATTTGAGGCTTCCCCATGGACCATTTATGTAAAACCCGCATACTTTTACCATGAATAGTACCCTTAAGATCGTACGTACTAGATTTAAACTTTCCTAATATAGCATGATTACAATTACGTGTTAGGATTTTACGTATTACGTACGTGTTAGAACACGATAAGTATTTACTATACACGAGCACGTAATAATTATTTAACGAGAATTAATCACGAACATGCGACCATGAAATCATGAACGTAATTAAAACACGAACTATTATTAATTACGTATAATATTTATTAAGAGCGTAATTAAATATATTAGATCACGGTATTTACGTAACGAGAACACTTAAATCACGAACACAAATAATCACAAACGTATAACTTAAAAACGAGACATGGAAAAAGGTACGGGTACCCTAAGTGGGGCCCCTACTCGCGGCTACAAGGGCAAATGGGCCAAGCCCATTTGTCAAAATTTACTAAAGGGGGTTAATATCTTTTTCACTACTCATTTAATTTTTACAGAAGATTTTTAGAAAAACCTAAAAACCTCTTTCCATTGTCTTCTTTGTACCGCCACCCTACAACCACCACAAGGAGGTGGTTTGTGATCTTGGATCTTGGGAATTAAGTTGGTGATCGTGTTTGTTCTTCATCCTTTTGATCCACGAATTCGGTAAATCCTTTTTAAACTTTTCTTTTGGTTTGATCTTTAATAAATCAAGAACATGTTATGTTTTTATAAAAACCTAATAATTAAACATGGATCTAACATGATTTGGGGTTTAATAAAATCAAAAGTGTGTTTTTAAGGGGTGTTTGTTTTGGCCGCATGCTGCACCGAACCCAAAAGGGGTTTCGGTTTGCAAACCGACCACCACCAAGACCATACGGTCTTGGTTGGTGCGTGTGGGTCCCACGGCAGCAGTAAAACACGGGGTACCCCGAGTTGGTTCGGGGTACGGTGTCGATTTCATGTCCGGTTCATTGTTTTTAATTTAGATCCGGTTCATGGTGTATGTTTAGTTTTTTTTTATGTTTATGATCTTATGTTAAAAATTAAATTAATAAAATGATATGATTAATTTAATAACATGACTTAGGTTATTTTAATTATTATAATCATGAAATTAATTAACCTAAGTACTATATATTTAAGACTTATAATTAATTAATTATTTTAAAACCATGGATATAATTAATTAATTAACATGACTTAGGTTATATTATTAATACATAATAATACATATTTAAACCTAAGTATTTTACTTATTTAATTAAAAACATGTTATACTTTAATTAAATATTTTAACCTATAGTTTAATTTAATTACATGAAATAATTATTAAACTATACATTATATCATATGACTTAGAAAATAATCATGAAAACACTTAGGCTTATATACTTAGCTTATTTAACCAGCTTATTTCTAATTATGGAAACTTTCTATTTTTAGAAACTTAATTAAATAAGGCAGCTAATCTATTTATGGAAACCTTCTATTTTTAGAAACTTATTTATTTCAGGCAGCTAATCTATTTATGGAAACTTATTTAATTAAGGAAGCTAATCTATTTATGGAAACTTTCTATTTTTAGAAACTTATCTATTTTAAGCAGTAAATCTATTTTTGGAAACTTTCTATTTTTGGAAACTTTCTGTTTTTGAAAACTTTCTATTTTTGGTAACTTTCTATTTTTGGAAACTTTCTATTTTTGGAAACCTCTATTTTAGGAAACCTGCTATTTTTGGAAAGTTACTTATTATTACACAGTAAGTATAATAATACATGAAATACCAGAAATACTTAATCAGATTAAGCAGAATATAAGATAAACACAGTGTAAGGCTTAAAAACAGTAAAACATGATATGAACTCATACAATAAGCTAAGACATGACATAAAACCAGCTACGTATTTAGTAAGCAGATACTTATTCATGTATGTATTTATGTAGCACTAGTGATTCGGAAGTAGGATTCCTCTCTGTTCATCTTCTTCGTTCACTGGACATAAGGTACGGATTCCCGTCCTTTCAGTATGGACATTCTTTCCTTATTAGGATTCCCCGTATGCAGCCAACTGTTTTCCCGTAGTATAAGTTACGTGTTTGATTGCTTATGTTTAATTAAGATTACCTATAGCCATATACATGCATGACCAGTTTCACCTAGTTATGGAGGTACCATAACCATAATATTAGAGGCACTGATGTAATGACTTCACCACGGCGGAGTGATTTCTCGTGGCGTCCCTTCAGCTTTTGGCCATTTATATTATATTTATCATGTGGGGCGTATGGGTGCATCCTAGTTACATATTTTTATTCAGGATTTCATGGTGAATGTGGTGTGTGCCTTGCATCCTGCACAAGGAGTTGATCCCTCCTACCCAAAAACCAGTATATTAAATTAGAGGCAGCCCCTCTAATTTGCATGATGAGGTCACCCCTCCAAGTATTCATGCACGGTGGATTTTCATGACCTATATTGGCTAATGGTAAAATATGACAAACAGTTTTTATAAGATAAACATAAGACTTTCAAACTATAAAACCAGTTTATTTAAGACTTAACCAGGTTACTCGGGACTTAGTTTTCTTCCGCTGTTATATGTTATATGTTATATGCTTATCCTATTCATGCTTTATTGTACATCCGTGCACTGAGCGTATAGCTCATCCGTTTTCCTTTTCTATGTTCCCAAAACGGCAGGTACTCAGGGACGCTCGTAGACATTAAGAGTACGTGCATGGACTGGAGGCTATCTAGCCTTCTTTACTTTATGCATCTCTTTTCCTATGATACATTTGCTATGGACATTGTTTAGTCCTTTCCTTTACTATACTATGTTTGTGTGTGATGAGCTTTACTTTTGGACTACCGATGTTTGATTCCGGTATTTTCCTTTTATGGTCAAGTAATGTTTAGACATTTTTCCTTGTATGCTTTGATGACACGCCATAATTGCATGTGACATTTCCATTATCAAAATGGGATGTTACAATTTAATTCGGGGACGAGTCAGGCTCGTGACTCGGTTACCAAAAACAAGCGCTTTTTGGGAGGCAACCTGATCATCTATCCTTGTAGTCCTCTTTTCTAATAAGTGTAGGGGGAGACCCTAGTATGTGTTTGTTGTTTTCTTTCTTATCATGTGCAGGGATTCGAGCTTTCCTAGATCCATTCTTGCTGACTTTTGACGACCCGTGATTCCGTGTACCCATCTTCCCGGTTCTATCCTAAATTATTTTGATTCATTATTTTATCATTTATGATTGAAATAGGAATCACATTAGTTGTCTCTTCCTTAGCAAGATTTAAACAAAGTGTACAATGTCCTAAGTGTAGGGGAGGTTACTTCCACATGCTTAAACATTGAGGACAATGTTTATATTAAGTGTAGGGGGACTTCTATCGAAGTTAAGTGGGCTTTTCCTTGTATTTGCCCTCATTTTAACCGGAAAATTTAATTTTTTAACATTTTTAAAAATTTTTAATCTATTTTGGGCTAATAGTTTTACCTTTGTTATAGTTATTTTCTTTCTTTGCTAGAATAAATTTTAATAAAGTGGTTTTAATTTTCAAACGTTGTGAATCTTTTGACTCAACCCGAGTTTACTTATCTAAGTTTACTCTAGCTAGTATCCCTAATGTGTTTAAGTCAAGTTTTGCTAGGCTTTTATATACGGAACTTTAAAACGCGAAAGTCTTCACTCTTACGGGTTAAGAACAAGAACTTTTCGCAAGTTCCTATAATTGATCCTAGAAATTCGTTTATCAAGGGAACTTTAAAACGCAAATTCTAAACTTGAAAAAAGTCTAAGAGTTTGCAAGATCCTATAGATGACTTGAAAACCCAAAACTTTGATTTAATTGGCTAAGCATTCACGAGTCTCATTCCTTGAGATTTTAAATTGTGACGAACGAGAGATGATAGAGTCAATTATAACTTTAGTATTCTTTCATGAATTTATGTGAGTTAATTATGAGCTTTTTCTCCCATCGCTTGTTAATAATTTAATTGCAATAAGTAAGGTTGTACGATTTGAAAAGTTACTTAGCTTTTAGCCCAAGATCGTTTAAAAGTAGCTCGGTATTAACTAGAGTTCATAGCCAAGGCATAACTTATTGAAGCGGGATGCAAAGATTGGCGAGTCCGAAAAGGTCCTAACAAGACACGAGGGCTACATTTTGTTGCTGAAGATCCAAAATTGATGTGAAGAATCATTTATCAAAAATCAATATGAAGGATCGAGACACACGACGAAAAGCAAAAACTCCCCAAAAGATCATGGAGAAGTCTATCCGAAAAGACCCTAGCAAGGTATGAGGATAAATAGATCCAAGTCCTAAAAGGAGGCGGATCGTTGTATATAAAAATCCCAAATAAAGATTGGAGAAAAATGAAGAAGTCGTGGTCCAAATATGAAGAATCTCTCAAAAAGTTCAAGTGAAGAAATTCCTATTATGAAGAGAAGACCATTATTTCATGAACGTCTCTCAAGATTTAAAGTATGAAGTCAATGCCAAATATCGGTCCAAGAAAAGTCTCAAATCGTGAAGCAAGTTATGCCAAGATATGAACTTTATGAGGTCCCGAAAAGCAGTTTTAAAAGATTTTGTCCTTTAGCTAACAATTGATTAAATCGTCCTACTTTATTATCAGCCTAAATAACTATCAAAATAAGTCGACAATGCATCCTCGTGATCATTCAAGACAACAATAAAATATAAGAGATACACCTAGGAATAAGGGAGTCTAAGTGAATAATTGGGCCACATGAATTTGTGATAGTTTGCTAACTTATAATAACAATGATCTCGTTTTTAAGCTTGGTATTGGGAACGTGAAACTTGAGGGTGATAATCATTCATGACATGCCAAAACCCCAATGTAAGTCTTTGATTTCTTTACTTGTTTTGTATATATTTTTATCTTTTAGTTTCCTTAGTGTTTAGTATTTAATAAAGGCCAAGGTGGGTTATTTATGATGAAAAATATAAACCGTGCTTTGAAATTAATGCATTGCATGAGAGCATTGCAATGGTCAAGTGTAGGGGATTTAATAAGTGTGAAAACACTTATCCTCTTACCACTTAATTATAATAATAACCAAGCCAAAACGTGTATTTTATGTCGTAAATGTCGGAATTATGCGTGGTTTGTGTTTTTATTGTGTTTTAGGACCAAAAGATGAAAAAGGAAGAAAACACGGGCTTTCACGGGCTTTTATCAAAGAAAAAGACAAAAGAAGGAAGTCAAAATGTAAAACCCGCATGCTTTTTATCATGAATAGTACCCTCAAGATCGTACGTACTAGATTAAAACTTTCCTATTATATCATGATTACGATTACGTGTTAGGATTTTACGTATTACGTACGTGTTAGAACACGATAAGTATTTACTACGCACGAACACGCAATAATTATTTGACAATAATTGATCACGAGCATGCGATCATGAAATCATGAACGTAATTAAATCACAAACTATTATTAATTACGTATATATATTTATGACGAGCGTAAACAAATATATTAGGTCACGGTAATTATTTAACGAGAACACATTAAACACGAACACAAATAAACACGAACGAACAATTAAACATCGAGACACGGAAAACGGTACGGGTACCCCATGTGGGGCCCCTACCCGCGGAAACAATAAGGAGATGGGCCAAGCCCATCTCAAAACTTACTAAGAGGGGTTATGGTAAAAGTTTACTAGTCATTTTTCACTTTACAGAAGATTAAACAAAAACCTAAAAAGTATTTCTCCTCTTCCTCTTTTCTTTTTTGGCCGCCGAATACAAACACACCAAGGAGGGTGTTTGTTTGATTTTGATCTTGGTTTTTGGTGCAAGTGTTCGTGTTTGTTCATCCTCGTTTAGATCCACGCATTCGGTATATTCTTTTTATCCTTTTCTTTTTGATTTGATCTAATAATTAATTAAGAACATGACGTTTTTAAAAACCTAATTAAAAACATAGATCAAACACGTAAATGGTTATTGGTTAAATCAAAAAGGGATGTTTTAGGGGTGTTTGTTGGTCGACGCCTAAACCGAACCCCAAGGGGGGGTCTCGGTTTGGCTACTAGACCACCACCGAGACCATATGGTCCCGGTTGGGTGGTGTGGGTCCCACGGCATCAGCAAGACAAGGGGAACCCCGAAGTGGTTCGGGGTATGTTGTCGATTTCATGTCCGGTTCATGGTTTCTAGTCAAGATCCAGTTCACGATTTATGTTAAGATTATTTTTTTTATAATCATATGTTAAATTAAATTAATAAATATGACATGATTAATTTAATAAACATGACTTAGGTTATATTAATTATTAAAATCATGAAATTATTAACCTAAGTATTTTATATTTTCTAGACTTATAATTAATTAATTATTTAAAAACAATGGTTATAATTAATTAATTAACATAACTTAGGTTATATTATTAATAAATAATAATGCATGTTTTAACCTAAGTACTTAACCTTATTTAATTAAAACATGATATATTTTAATTAAATACTTTTAACCTATAGTTTATTTAAATTACATGAAATAATTAATAAACTATATATTATAATCAGAAAAAACACTTAGGCTTATATACTTAGCTTATTTAACCAGCTTATATCTAATTATGGAAACTTTCTATTTTTAGAAACTTATTTAATTAAGGAAGCTAATCTATTTATGGAAACTTTCTATTTTTAGGAACTATTTAATTAAGGTAGCTGATCTATTTATGGAAACTTTCTATTTATAGAAACTTACCTATTTTAAGCAGTAATTCTATTTTTGGAAACTTTCTATTTTTGGAAACTTTCTATTTTTGGTAACTTTCTATTTTTGAAAACTTTCTATTTTAGGAAACCTGCTATTTTTGGAAAGTTACTTATTATTACACAGTAAGTATAATAATACATGAAATACCAAAAATACTTAATCAGAATAGACAGAATATAAGATAAACACAGTTTAAGGCTTTAAACAGTAAAACATGATATGAACATATAAAATAAGGTAAGACATGATATAAAACCAGTACTGTAAAACCCGCATGCTTTTACCATGCATAGTACCCTTAGGATCGTACGTACTAGATTAAAACTTTCCTAATATAGCATGATTACGATTACGTGTTAGGCGTTTACGTGTTAGGCGTTTACGTATTACGTACGTGTTAGAACACGATAAGTATTTACTATGCACGATCACGTAATAATTATTTAACGATAATTAATCACGAACATGCGATCATGAAATCATGAACGTAATTAAAACACGAACTATTATTAATTACGTATATATATTTATTACGAGCGTAATTATATATATTAGGTCACGGTAATTATTTAACGAGAACACACAAAACGCGAACACAAATAAACACGAACAAACACGTAAAACACGAACACGAGGACACACTTATTAATTAGACACGGAAAATGATCGGGTTACCCCTTGTGGGCCCCATTACCACAAAATAGGGAGGGAGGATGGAATTAGCCCATCAAATTTTACTAAAAGGGGTTTAAGGGATTTTCACTACTCATTTAGTTTTACAGAAGATTTAGAAAAAACCCTAAAAACCCTCCTCCTTCTCCTATTTGTGCCGCCACCTTAAGAACACCACAAGGAGGTGGTTTGTGATCTTGGATCTTGGAAATTAAGTTGGTGATCGTGTTTATTCTTCATCCTTTTGATCCACGAATTCGATAAATCCTTTTTAAACCTTTTCTTTTGATTTAATCTTTTTATAAATTATGAACATGAGATGTTTTTACAAAAACATAATAATTAAGCATAGATCTAACATGTTTTGGCGTTAAATAAAATCAAAAGGTTGTTTTTAAGGGGTG
Source organism: Glebionis coronaria (assembly GCA_025667525.1). Lineage (NCBI taxonomy): Eukaryota > Viridiplantae > Streptophyta > Magnoliopsida > Asterales > Asteraceae > Glebionis > Glebionis coronaria. The sequence goes on along the minus strand of CM046881.1, from coordinate 454,909,626 downwards.
TTTGTTTTGGCCGCAGGCTGCAACCGAACCCGAATGGGTTTCGGTTTGCCAAGCCGACCACCACTAAGACCATATGGTCTTGGTTGGTGCGTATGGGTCCCACGGCAACAAGGTAAACACGGGGTACCCCGAGTTGGTTCGGGGTACGGTGTCGATTCCATGTCCGGTTCATGTTTTTAGCCTAGATCCGGTTCATGGTTATGTTATTTTTTTATTATGTTATGAACTTATGTTAAAATTAAATTAATAAAAGATGTGATTAATTTAATAACATGACTTAGGTTAATTAATTATTAATAATCATGAAATTATTTTAACCTAAGTATTTATATTATTAAGACTTATAATTAATAAATTATTTTAAAAACCATGGATATAATTAATTAATTAACATGACTTAAGTTATATTATTAATATTTAATAATACCTATTTTAACCTAAGTATTTAATATATTAATTAAAACATGTTATACTTTAATTAAATATTATAACCTATAGTTTAATTAAATTACATGAAATAATTATTAAACTATACAATATATCTTATGACTTAGAAAATAATCATGAAAACACTTAGGCTTATTTACTTAGCTTATTTAACCAGCTTATTTCTAATTATGGAAACTTTCTATTTTTAGAAACTTAATTAAATAAGGCAGCTAATTTATTTATGGAAACCAGCTATTTTTAGAAACTTATTTATTTAAAGCAGCTAGTCTATTTATGGAAACTTATTTAATTAATGCAGCTAATCTATTTATGGAAACTTTCTATTTTTAGAAACTTATCTATTTTAAGCAGTAAATCTATTTTTGGAAACTTTCTATTTTTGGAAACTTTCTATTTTTGGAAACTTTCTGTTTTTGAAAACTTTCTATTTTTGGTAACTTTCTATTATTGGAAACTTTCTATTTTAGGAAACCTGCTATTTTTGGAAAGTTACTTATTATTACACAGTAAGTATAATAATACATGAAATACCAGAAATACTTAATCAGATTAAACAGAATATAAGGTAAACACGGTTTAAGGCTTAAAAACAGTAAAACATAGTAAGAACACATAAAATAAGCTAAGACATGACATAAAACCAGCTACGTATTTAGTAAGCAGATACTTATTCATGTATGTATTTATGTAGCACTAGTGATACGAAAGTAGGATTTCTCTCAGTTCATCTTCTTCGTTCACTGGACATAAGGTACGGATTCCCGTCCTTTCAGTATGGACATTCTTTCCTTATTAGGATTTCCCCGTATGCAGCCAACTGTTTTCCCGTAGTATAAGTATGAGTTTGATTGCTTATGTTTTAAATATGATTACCTATAGCCATATACATGCATGACCAGTTTCACCTAGTTATGGAGGTACCATAACCATAACATTAGAGGCACTGATGTTATGACTTCACCACGGCGGAGTGATTGCTCGTGGCGTCCCTTCAGCTTTTGGCCATTTATTTATATTTATCATGTGGGGCGTATGGGTGCATCCTAGTTACACGTTTTTATTCAGGATTACATGGTGAATGTGGTGTGTGCCTTGCATCCTTCACAAGGAGCTGATCCCTCCTACCCAAAAAACCAGTATATTAAATTAGAGGCAGCCCCTCTAATTTGCATGATGAGGTCACCCCTCCAAGTATTCATGCACGGTGGATTTTCATGACCTATATTGGCTAATGGTAAAATACGTTAAACAGTTTTCATAAGATAAACATAAGGCTTTTCAAATTATAAAACCAGTTTTATGAACATGTTCCAGGTTTTCCAGGACTTATACATTTCCGCTGCTATTAAGCCTTTATTATGTTTTAGTCATTCATACTATGTCTATATCCGTGCACTGAGCGTTTTGCTCAGCCGTTACTTTCCTTTCCATGTCCCAAAACGGCAGGTACCCTAGGAAAGACTCGAGCATTTGGAGGACGTGCATCGGATGGAAGCTGCTAGAGACTTCTTTTCCTGTTGCCTTCATATATTTATGCTTATTTAGTCTTTCATTCATTTCTTTTGCTTTATTATGTTTTGGGCTTATGTTTAGGAACCGATGTTTGATTCCGGTTATCCCTATGGTCATGTAATGTTTTATACATTTATCCTTGCATGCTTTGATGACACGCCATAATTACGCGTGAAATTCTATTTATCAAAATAGGGTGTTACAATTATGGTATCAGAGCCAAGGCTTCGACCTGTAGGCTCTAAAACTCGACCTGTGACTAGTGGGTAGTCACCAGGAGCTTCCTAAGCCAACGTCTGTTATTCTACGTATTGATGTTTTCAGCGCATTGTTGTTTTAACCATGATGTTTTCAGCACCTTGAGGTTTTAACCTTGATGTTTTCATCGATATTGTTTTGCTAATATGGATGGACAACCGTCATTTATATTTAGTTATGTGTCATTGTTTCATGCATAATGTTCCTCGTGAACTGTGGCTATGTGGACTGAACCCCAGTAGTTCATAATTAGTCACATAAAATTTTTTTCTGATAAGTGTTGACATATGAGTTTCATTTATTTATGTTTCATGTATCATTGTTGCAGGGATTATGACTAAGTAATGGTTGGTACAGGACTGGCCCTATTTAGTCGCATGTGCTTTTATCGAAACTTTTAATTTTGGGACCGACCCATAGGCGTCCCCTCGCCATGTCTTTTGTTTTGGGACCGACCCATAGGCGTCCCCTCGCACATATAATGGTTTTTATAAACTACAGTACGCATTCATGCACTGTTTTTCATGCATAAAATTTTTCTCATGATTTAAATTGGCATAAATTTTTTTTATTTATTTATTTTTTTTTCATGTCCCCTCATAAGTTATTATGTTTTATGTCAAGTATGTTTCATACTGTCATGGTTAACTTCAGTTTCATGCTGATTATGTTATACATTTCTTCGTGATAGATGGTTTCATGTTTCTTCATGATAATTCCGTCTTCATGTTGATTATGTTTTACGCCTCTTTTGTTATTTACGCTGTCCTGCAAGACATTGTTAGATTTCATTGAATCCTGCTTTCATGATAGTCATGGTTGGTTTTCATTGATCATGCTGTCAGGCAAATCATCGTTGAATTTTGTGTAACCACACTTTAGCGTTTCTCTATGCAACCAGAATGAGGTATATACTGGCATTGCCAGGTTATCATGATGGTTTTCCTAACCGTTTAACCGATATACTTTTCTTAAATCATGATAAATGATCGACCCCATACCGATCATTTCATGTGCATTCCACGTGTACTCCACGTATTGTATTCCATGTGTATTACACGTACCTAAATCCATGTGTATTTCACTTGCAATACTTCACGAGTATTCGCTAGTCTATTCTGAATCACCTCAGACGTATTTTCAATTGCTGATGTTCTACAAGATTGCTGATGCCGCTCATAACTGGGAGATGTTACTAAAGGTTGATGCTGCTGACGTTCGGAGACGCTACGAGATGCGGATGCTGTTCACAACCTGGAGATCCTACAAGACGAAGACAAAGGCGTCGGAGCAAAGCAATTGGACGAGAAGATGCTTCACCATCAGACGATTTCCATCAATCATTGTCCCTAATTCTTAGTTACATGTCATACGTCATTCAGCTGTCATTTCAGCCATATGAGTGCAAACCGGTACCAGCCGGCCACTCAGCTGAATAGTTACATGAATCACGGTCATTAGAATGACCGTCATGGAACTGACAGACAGGACGATAGTAACCACTACTATGACAGAAACTATCCTAGAAATCGCAACCGAGGCTCCGGCCGCGGACGTGATTAGACATACAAATGATCAGCAGTCCAACCGTTCCGCCAATTCTGGCATAATAACCTTATATTATGGTTTTATTTGTTTCACATCTCGAGGCACATGTCAAGACATCAGTCAAGACACATGTCTCACGTATACCTCCTGAAGACACATGTCAAGACACCAGTCAAGACATATGTCATGCTTATAGTTCCAAGAAACGAGTCAAGACACATGACTCACGTCCAACTATGGAACATTTCTAAGAAATTCAGGGTACCCTCCAAGGGTATATCTATTTTGTTGTGCCATGTATTAATCAGGCCACAAGAATTTCTATACCATTATCGGCGCATCAATGAGGACTGTCACGTTGCCGATGTCACTTTCATTTCTTTCTCCATGGTTCATATATTCATGACCATGAAGGACGCCTTTCGTATTCCCACGTATACGAAGGTTTTCCTTCAGTTTAATGATGAGATCCAAGTTGCTAACGCATTTCCTCGGAAATACACGAGATGAATTTTATCCTAATTATGGACTATGAACAACACACCATGCTACAATTTATAATTATGTACAGTAGTGTTCAGGCCCCTGAATACATTCAGCTTGATTTTCCATCGGGAAAATCGGTACAAATTATCTATGCTTACAAGCATGTGCGTTGTTAGCCATGGTCGCTAAAATTTTCTAGCTGTCGTTAAGACACGACCACTTAAGTCTTTTACGCATAGCCAGTTGATTAATCCAAAATCTTCCCATACATTCCAGGAGAACCTACAAGGAGAAGGATGGTACCATGAGATTATGTGTCGACTACCGTCGACTTAAACAAATCAGCATTCATGACCGTTATTCTCCTCCACATATCGACAACATGTCCAATCAACCGTATGGTGTTAATCACTTTTCCAAGATCGAACTCATGATCATGCTGCCAACAGTGACGAATGAAACAGCAGGACATGTCCATGACTGCTATTCGTACACGACTCGGTCATGCTAGATTTATAATTTTGAATTAGTCTCATCAATGCTCCAACGGCATTATAAGAATGAGTTTCCATGAACTCATAGCAAATTCATCAGTGTTTTCATTGAGGATAACCTGATTTCCTTTAATCCTAGAAGAAGAACAGGAAGACCATATATGCACTATGTTGCAAATTCTATGACAAGAGAAATTCCACCCTAGAAATTTTTCCAATATCAATTCTGTTGATTACAGTGACACGCTGGATCACATGGATTTGCATGGTTAATCTTACCATGACTCAGCTTATGCGTAAAGGAGAGAACCCTACACTACATTAGGTGTTCTAGAAAATACTACGCTTTGAGAGGTTTCGATTCATAGATTCAGAGTTTCGCAAACTCCTATGTATCAAGTTCGATGAAGCAAGATACAGTTACGTTCATATCTTCATACCTGTTATTCAAACAGGTTAAGATAGGACACCAACAGACTGGGATGTTTTCATCATCCGAATTTGTGAACTAAAATGGGACAAGATCTCCATGGATTTTGGTTACCAGATTAATGCAAACTCAGAAGAAGCATGATGCTATCTGGGTTATTGCAAACAGTTTGATCAAGTCTACAGAATCCTTACATCTGCAAGGATTGCAGAACCAACAGATTGATCAGACATGTTCCAGCCAAGGCTCATCCTACCACTTGGTAATCCCTCAGCTATCGGGTCAGACAAAGATTTGCAATTGTACTCCTAAATTACTTCACGTCTTCATTCAGATTCCACGACCTGCTTTCGCGCTCGCGTTCATGACACTAGTTACGTTCATGATCGTATCTTGGCTTAAGATTTTACGTTCTTTTCGTTCTGGGAAGTTTTGCAAGAACTTGAGAGACCAGACCCAAGTTTAGTATAACTCTCCATCTTCAGATAAACGTTTCACGTCATACTCCACGTCTCACCTTGTAGCGTTTGGCGTTACCGCCATTGTATTCTATGATCATGATATGTTTCACATGTCATTTTCATTCCACGTTCCTCATATCATGATCAAGATATGTTACACATATCATGGATCACGATATGTTTACTCATACTACACTCGCCATATCTCCACGTAGCACGTTCAAAAATTTTCACGTATCACGTTCAAAATTTTTCACGTACTACGTTTCTTTATGTCTCGCGCATCGTTTCTAGTTAACAGTTAAGTCAGATTTGTCTTTCATCGTAACGTATCAGTTACTCTTACACGATTAATTCTTATTCCCTCGATCAAATTTAGGGGATCTACCTTACGTTGATAACCAAGAACTTCTTCGTATTCCAAGTCAAGGTCAGGAGGACCAAGACTTATCATTCGTGTCTAGATCTTATAAAGGAACCGTTCCAAGAGGGAAGCCACTTGGAAACGGAAAAGTTCATCCGGACTTCTTATCCGTTTTCTCTTATCAATTTGATATGTCCTTTCAGCCACGTCACGTTCCATGTCCTTTTTAGACATGTCACGTTCCGCGTTCTTTCTGCCAGGTCACTTGCACATTAATTTATCTTACATACCCTCTCAGTTTGATTCGGGTATGTTTCTCTTTCAGTTACGTTATCTATAATTCGGGGACGAATTATTCTTTTTAGGGGGGAAGAGTTGTAAAACCCGCATGCTTTTACCATGCATAGTACCCTTAGGATCGTACGTACTAGATTAAAACTTTCCTAATATAGCATGATTACGATTACGTGTTAGGAGTTTACGTATTACGTACGTGTTAGAACACGATAAGTATTTACTATGCACGATCACGTAATAATTATTTAACGATAATTAATCACGAACATGCGATCATGAAATCATGAACGTAATTAAAACACGAACTATTATTAATTACGTATATATATTTATTACGAGCGTAATTATATATATTAGGTCACGGTAATTATTTAACGAGAACACACAAAACACGAACACAAATAAACACGAACAAACACGTAAAACACGAACACGAGAACACACTTATTAATTAGACACGGAAAATGATCGGGTTACCCCTTGTGGGCCCCATTACCACGAAATAGGGAGGGAGGATGGACTTAGCCCATCAAATTTTACTAAAAAGGGTTTAAGGGATTTTCACTACTCACTTAGTTTTACAGAAGATTTAGAAAAAACCCTAAAAACCCTCCTCCTTCTCCTCTTTGTGCCGCCACCTTAAGAACACCACAAGGAGGTGGTTTGTGATCTTGGATCTTGGAAATTAAGTTGGTGATCGTGTTTATTCTTCATCCTTTTGATCCATGAATTCGGTAAATCCTTTTTAAACCTTTTCTTTTGATTTAATCTTTTTATAAATTATGAACATGAGATGTTTTTACAAAAACATAATAATTAAGCATAGATCTAACATGTTTTGGTGTTAAATAAAATCAAAAGGTTGTTTTTTAGGGGTGTTTGTTTTGGCCGCAGGCTGCAACCGAACCCGAATGGGTTTCGGTTTGCCAAGCCGACCACCACCAAGACCATATGGTCTTGGTTGGTGCGTGTGGGTCCCACGGCAGCAAGGTAAACACGGGGTACCCCGAGTTGGTTCGAGGTACGGTGTCGATTTCATGTCCGGTTCATGTTTTTAGCCTAGATCCGGTTCATGGTTATGTTATTTTTTTATTATGTTATGAACTTATGTTAAAATTAAATTAATAAAAGATGTGATTAGTTTAATAACATGACTTAGGTTAATTAATTATTAATAATCATGAAATTATTTTAACCTAAGTATTTATATTATTAAGACATATAATTAATTAATTATTTTAAAAACCATGGATATAATTAATTAATTAACATGACTTAAGTTATATTATTAATATTTAATAATACCTATTTTAACCTAAGTATTTAATATATTAATTAAAACATGTTATACTTTAATTAAATATTATAACCTATAGTTTAATTAAATTACATGAAATAATTATTAAACTATACAATATATCTTATGACTTAGAAAATAATCATGAAAACACTTAGGCTTATTTACTTAGCTTATTTAACCAGCTTATTTCTAATTATGGAAACTTTCTATTTTTAGAAACTTAATTAAATAAGGCAGCTAATTTATTTATGGAAACCAGCTATTTTTAGAAACTTATTTATTTAAAGCAGCTAGTCTATTTATGGAAACTTATTTAATTAAGGCAGCTAATCTATTTATGGAAAATTTCTATTTTTAGAAACTTATCTATTTTAAGCAGTAAATCTATTTTTGGAAACTTTCTATTTTTGGAAACTTTCTATTTTTGGAAACTTTCTATTTTTGGAAACTTTCTATTTTTGGTAACTTTCTATTATTGGAAACTTTCTATTTTAGGAAACCTGCTATTTTTGGAAAGTTACTTATTATTACACAGTAAGTATAATAATACATGAAATACCAGAAATACTTAATCAGATTAAACAGAATATAAGGTAAACACGGTTTAAGGCTTAAAAACAGTAAAACATAGTAAGAACACATAAAATAAGCTAAGACATGACATAAAATCAGCTACGTATTTAGTAAGCAGATACTTATTCATGTATGTATTTATGTAGCACTAGTGATACGGAAGTAGGATTTCTCTCAGTTCATCTTCTTCGTTCACTGGACATACGGTACGGATTCCCGTCCTTTCAGTATGGACATTCTTTCCTTATTAGGATTTCCCCGTATGCAGCCAACTGTTTTCCCGTAGTATAAGTATGAGTTTGATTGCTTATGTTTTAAATATGATTACTTATAGCCATATACATGCATGACCAGTTTCACCTAGTTATGGAGGTACCATAACCATAACATTAGAGGCACTGATGTTATGACTTCACCACGGCGGAGTGATTGCTCGTGGCGTCCCTTCAGCTTTTGGCCATTTATTTATATTTATCATGTGGGGCGTATGGGTGCATCCTAGTTACACGTTTTTATTCAGGATTACATGGTGAATGTGGTGTGTGCCTTGCATCCTTCACAAGGAGCTGATCCCTCCTACCCAAAAAACCAGTATATTAAATTAGAGGCAGCCCCTCTAATTTGCATGATGAGGTCACCCCTCCAAGTATTCATGCACGGTGGATTTTCATGACCTATATTGGCTAATGGTAAAATACGTTAAATAGTTTTCATAAGATAAACATAAGGCTTTTCAAATTATAAAACCAGTTTTATGAACATGTTCCAGGTTTTCCAGGACTTATACATTTCCGCTGCTATTAAGCCTTTATTATGTTTTAGTCATTCATACTATGTCTATATCCGTGCACTGAGCGTTTTGCTCAGCCGTTACTTTCCTTTCCATGTCCCAAAACGGCAGGTACCCTAGGAAAGACTCGAGCATTTGGAGGACGTGCATCGGATGGAAGCTGCTAGAGACTTCTTTTCCTGTTGCCTTCATATATTTATGCTTGTTTAGTCTTTCATTCATTTCTTTTGCATTATTATGTTTTGGGCTTATGTTTGGGAACCGATGTTTGATTCTGGTTATCCCTATGGTCATGTAATGTTTTATACATTTATCCTTGCATGCTTTGATGACACGCCATAATTACACGTGACATTGCATTTATCAAAATGGGGTGTTACAAGTACGTATTTAGTAGTCAGATACTTATTCATGTATGTATTTATGTAGCATTAGTGATACCGAAGTAGGATTCTCCTCAGTTCATCTTCTTCGTTCACTGGACATAAGGTACGGATTCCCGTCCTTTCAGTATGGACATTCTTTCCTTATTAGGACTCCCCGTATGCAGCCAAATGTTTTCACGTAGTATAAGTTTATATGTTTGACTTGCTTATGTTTAACTTAGAATACCTATCGCCATATACATGCATGACCAGTTTCACCTAGTTATGGAGGTACCATAACCATAACATTAGAGGCACTGATGTTATGACTTCACCACGGCGGAGTGATTGCTCGTGGCGTCCCTTCAGCTTTTGGCCATATTATTATATTTATCATGTGGGCGTATGGGTGCATCCTAGTTACATGTTTTCAGCAGATTACTCAGTGTGAATGTGGTGTGTGCCTTGCATCCTTCACAAGGAGCTGATCCCTCCTACCCAAACCAGTATATTAAATTAGAGGCAGCCCCTCTAATTTACATGACGAGGTCACCCCTCCAAGTATTCATGCAGGGTGGATTTTCATGACTTATATTGGCTAATGGTAGAACATGTTAAACAGTTTTTATAAGATAAACATAAGGCTTTTCAAACTATAAAACCAGTTTTACCAAGACTTAACCATGTTACTCGGGACTTAGTTTCTTCCGCTGTTATATGTTATATGCTTATCCTATTCATGCTTTATTGTACATCCATGCACTGAGCGTATTGCTCAACCGTTTTCCTTTTCTATGTTCCCAAAACGGAAGGTACTCAGGGACGCTCGTAGACTTTAAGCGTACGTGCATATGGACTGGAAGCTTTCTAGCCTTTCTTTACTTTATGCATTATCTTTCTTTTGATACACTTGCTATGGACATTGTTTAATCCTTTCCTTTACAGTACTTATGTTTGTGTGTGATGAGCTTTACTTTTGGACTACCGATGTTTGATTCCGGTATTTTCCTTTTATGGTCATGTAATGTTTAGACACTTTTCCTTGTATGCTTTGATGACACGCCATAATTACGTGTGACATTCCATTATCAAAATGGGGTGTTACAATTATGGTATCAGAGCCAAGGCTTCGACCTGTAGGCTCTCAAAATATGACCTGTGAGTAGTGGGTAGTCACTACGGTCTTCCTAGAACTGACAGTCGTTTTCATGCATTCATCATTTTTATGCATACGTGTTATCGTCGCAGGTTTATGACTAAGTAATGGTTGGTACAGGACTGGCCCTATTTAGTCGCATGTGTTTTATCGAAACTTTTAAATTTGAGACCGACCAATAGGCGTCCCCTCGCCATGTCTTTTGTTTTGGGTGAACTGACCATAGGCGTTCACTCTCGAGCATACAAAAGTTTTCATAAAACTGCATCATGCATTCATACACAAAATTTTCTTGCATAAAATTTTTCTCTTGAAATTTTGGTATAATTTTTTTTCATGTATATATATATATTTTATGTTTTGATCTGTTTAATCATATGTTTTATGTTATACTGTCAGATGGTTCTCACACGCGAACAGGAACAGCTCAATGCTGCAATTCAAGCTGCTATGCAAGCTTTGCTTCCTCAACTGAGGAACGACATCAGGACTGAAGTTCAAGCTGCCAACAATCAGCAGCATAATCAGGCACCTCCTCCTCCTCCTCCAGTGACATTAGCAGTATGGCTGGAGAGATTCAACAAGCTCCGTCCTCGAGCTTTTGAGAAAACAGATAGCCCCAGTGATGTTGAAAGCTGGTTGGATCACATCGAGAAGATTTTCAATGCTATGGGTTGTGACCCCGCATACAAGGAGAGGTTGGCATGCTATCGGTTCGAAGGCGATGTGCTAAATTGGTGGTTAGTGTTGATACAGTCTGAGGGTGGTGACGAGTGGGTTGCTGGTTTGAATTAGGCTCAATTCAAGGATAGGGTGATGGAGCAGTTCTTTCCCAAGGCTGAGCAAGACAAGCTCAAGAGGGAGTACCATAGGATCCGATAGAGAGATGGGGAGAATAGCAACGAGTTAATGCAGCGCTTTCTTCACTTAGCTGGTTTCCTTGGTGCGGCAGCAGGTACTCCTGAAGAGCAGGCACACCACTTTAGGTGGGCTCTTCGCACATCGGTCGCAAACAATCTGGTGTGTGCTACGTTCAACACTGTAGCACAAGTGGCCGATGCAGCACGAAAGCTGGAAATGCTGCAGGAGAGAGATGAGTTCGGGGAAGCTGAGAGACCCGACAAGAGGTAAACATTCGTATTCAAGCGATGATCTAACCGTATTCTTTCCATGTATGTCAATTATTCATCTCTTTAAATGTATCTTCCAGGCAGAAAACTGGGGACCGGTCTTAGCCGGCTACTCAGCAACAACCTCATCAGCCCAATGGAAACGGTCAGACTAACGACCGTTCTGCTACGGATAGGCGTGGCGGTAATGACAGTTACCGTAACAACGCTGGACACTCCAACAGCAACAAGTCCTAATATAATACAATGCTTTTGCCTAGTAAGAAAGTTAATTGAAGTTCGTTGTGTTGGTCTAATCGAATTGATCTTAGTTTTCTATGTGACTCAGTTTTATTTTGGTGGAAACAAATAATTTTGGTTGTTTTTAAATTTAAATGTGCAAAGACTTAAAAGTAAATGTCGTTAAAGTAAAGGGCAAGTATTAAAGTAAAGTGCGTGAAAATAAATCTAAATCTAATTAAAAGAGAAATGTGCGATATTTAAAAACGTGACGGAAAGTAAATTAATTAAAATGACTAAATCTAAAAGCGTGACGGAAATTAAATTAGACAAGTATTAAAAACTTAAACTAAAAATTAAACAAGACAAAACATAAAAGTTAACCCAGATCGGAATATATTCCGATCAACCTTACCATCGGAATGAACACACCACCTATCGGAATGTTGAAGAAACCCAGATCGGAATATGTCACCTTTTCAGATCGGAATAACCTAACAACCCCAGATCGCAATGTAGTCCAGATCGGAATGTGTCCTATCGGAATGTACCTATCGGAATGAGGCTAAGGAAAATTTGGTAGCACTTCGTCTAAGTAAGCCTCAAGAACCGTCGGAAAGAGCGATCGCAATATGCGATCGCAATCCCCAGATCGGAATGAGGTAAAGATACTCCTGTCGCAATCCCGGATCGGAATGCAAAAACCCTTATGCCAATACTGTCACTATAGGAATGTGGTGTTGCAACCGTCGCAATGTGGAAAACCCTCTCTTTCCGATGGATACAAATTCGTAAGAAGCACAAGAACTAAATAAGCTATTCTAATAAGCAGTTACCAAAAACTTAAATGAAATGAAATCACAACGAAACAATAAGCTAGAAAGTTAAAGTATTTCAAACTTTTAAACACGAAACTTAAATGAAATCAAAAGTTAAAAATCAAAACTTTAAAGAAAACTTTCAAAACACTTAAGAAAATTTCCAAATAAGCACACAAGGTTGTCAATCTCGTGGCTTATTTCGTAGGAGGAAATAAAAAGGGCAAAACTTTAATCAAGATAAGCAAATGGATTAAGCAAAACCTTGCTTAATCCGAAATTCAAGCCGAAACAAAAAGAGAGAAAGGTAGAATGAGATTGATAAAAAGACTTGATCAAATGATAAAGAAAGATTAAAGACAAGAATTTAAAGAACACAAATTGAAAACTTACTTGAAATTAAAAGATAAATAAAGTGCAAAACATGTATTTAAATGACAAGTAAATAAAGGTGCATAATTGAAAGTGGAAGAATGGTTTGTCAAGCCACCAACAAGAGTAAATGAATGAAAATGAGGGTTTATATAGGTGATTAGGGAGTGGTTAGGGGAAGCTTCCTCTCTCCTTCCTTTCTTGTTAATTGCACCATCAAGTCCTTCCTTCTTAATCTTTTTGTTAATCTTGGAATGTGATGACTTTTGGCTCGGGATTTCTTTGGACTCGTCTTTTAATTCTTCGATAAATAAGACTTGAGTTCCTCGGCTTTAAGTAAACTTTCGTCTTTTGACTTTTTCTTCGATAAATCTTCAGAATTGGTCTTGGACTTCCGTTCTTTATCCACTTTTGACTTCTTGACTTCGTCTTTCATCCTTTTCTTCAATAAAAGTCCGTAAATGCCCGTGAATTCCCGTGTTTTCTCCACTTTTCACCTTTTCGTCCTAAATCACAACAAAAACACAAACCACGCATAATTCCGACATAAAAGACATAAAATACACGTTTTGGTCCGGTTATTATTGTAATTAAGTGGTAGAAAAGATGGGTGTTTACACACCTATCAAATCCCCTACACTTGACCATTGCAATGTCCTCATGCAATGCATTAGTTACAAAGCATGTTTACACTTTTCATCATGATCAATCCACATTGGCCTTTATTAAAGAGATAGAAAATTATAAAAATGCAAAGCAAAGAAATTAAAAGCATACCTTGGGTTTTGAAAATGTCATGAATAATCATCATCCTCAACTTTTCACTTTCTCCAAACCAAGCTTAAAAACGAGATCATTGTTATTATAAGTTAGTAGACTAACACGAACTCATGTGGGCCAATTATTCACTTAGACTCCCTTATTCCTATGGGTATCTCTTATATTTTATTATTTGTCTTGAATGATCACGAAGATGCATTGTTTGACTTATTTCGATAATTATTTAGTCTGAAAATAAGTTGCACGATTTAATCAATAGTTAGCTAAAGGACCAAATCTTTTAAAACTGCTTCTCGGGATATCAGAAAGTTCATATCTTGGCATAACTTGGTTCGCGATTTGAGACCTTTCTCGGGCCGATATTTGGCGGCGACTTCATACTTCAAATCTTGAGAGACGTTCATGAAATAATGGTCTTCTCTTCATAATTGGAATTTCTTCACTTGAAGTTTTGAGAGATTCATACTTGGACCACGACTTCTTCATTTTTCTCCAATCTTTATTTTGGACTTTGATATACAACGATCCGCCTCCTTTTATGACTTGGATCTATTTATCCTCATACCTTGTTAGGGTCTTTTCGGATACACTTCTCCATGACTTTTGGGGAGTTTTGCTTTACGTCGTGTGTCTCGATCCTTCATATTGATTTTCGATAAATGATTCTTCACATCACTTTGGATCTTTAGCAACAAAATATAGCCCTCATGCCTTGTTAGGGCCTTTTCGGACTCGCCAATCTTCGCGTCCCGCTTCAGTAAGTTATGCCTTGGCTATGAACTCTAATCCATACCGAGCAACTTTTAAACGATCTGGGGCTAGAAGCTAAGTAACTTTTCAAATCGTACAACCTTATTTATTAGCAGATAAATTATTAGCAAGCGATGGGAGAATAGGCTCATAATTAACTTACATAAATTCACGAAAGAATACCGAACTTATAATTGGCTCTATCATCTCTCGTTCTCCACAGTTTAAAATCTCAAATAATGAGACTCGTGGATGCTTAGCCTATTAAATCAAAGTTTTGGGTTTTCGAGTCGCCTATAGGATCTTGCAAATTCTTAGACTTTTTCAAGTTTTAGAAATCGCATTTTAAAGTTCCCTTGATAAACGACTCTCTAGGATCAATTATAGGAACTTGCGAAAAGTTCTTGTTCTTAACCCGTTAGAGTTAAGACTTTCGCGTTTTATAGCTCCCTAAATAAAAGCCTAGCAAAACTTGACTTAAACACGTTAAGGATACTAGCTAGAGTAAACTCGGATTGAGTCAAAAGATTCATAACGTTTGAAAATTAAAACCACTTATTCAAAGATTTATTCTAATAAGGAAAGAAAATAACTATACAAAAGGGGAAAAACTAATAGGCCAAAATAGATCAAAAATTTTGAAAAATATCGAAAAATTGATTTTCCGGTTAAAATGAGGACAAATACAAGGAAAAGACCACTTAACTTCGAAAGAAGTCCCCCCTACACTTAAGATAAACATTGTCCTCAATGTTTAAGCATGTGGGAGTAAAGTCCCCTACACTTAGGACATTGTGCACGTTGTTTAAATCTTGCTAAGGAAAAGACAACTAAAGAGATTCCTATTTTAATATTGAGAAAATATAAAATAGTGAATCGAAAAGAGGTTAGTATAGAACCGGGATGAAGTAGAACACGGAATCACGGGTCGTCAAGAATCATCAAGAGTAGATCATTGAAGCTCGAATCCCTGATTAGGAAGTGAAGAGAGGAAATAGCAATCCAAAGGGTCCCCCCTACACTTATGATAAAGAAAGCGGAAAGATAGATGCATGGGTTGCCTCCCAAGAAGCGCTGAATTTTTGTTAACCGAGTCATTAGCCTGACTCGACCTTGATCATCAACGGAAGAAGCATAAGACATATCCACCAGGATCAAAGACATAGTTTTCATCCATCAATAAGCACGAGCTTAAGGCGAACAAGGCAAGCCAAAAGAGAAATGGCAGGGTTCCCTTAAGCAGCGATGGAGCACGGTGGAAGCAAAGTGGAAGTGGTGCAAGCATGTCTTCAATGGTTCCAAAGATTTTTCCTTTTATTTCATCAGGTGGATACTGAGATGGCTTAAAGACTTCAATACCGGGATCGAACACCTTTTCCTTCATGGGAAAATAGCACTCCGGCTCAGCCGAGTGTGAAGAAGATCCGCAAAGAAGCACAACCTCGTCCTCAGAAGTGGGACAAAGAGGTGTTAAATCATACGTGCAACGGATTTCGGTGTCAACCGGTTTCTTCTCCTTTGACAAAATGCTCTTCAAATCCAAAGTAGGATCAAGGCGATAATCTTCAAAGTCAAAAGGAGGAGCATCACTCTCATGAGGGAAGTATGTGTTAAGAAATTCAGAGAAATCTTCCTCAAATGAATAATCGTCCACAGTAGGATCGAGTGATGGTGGAGGAGCTTCATCATGGGAAGAATCGCTCGAGAGAGTATCAGCCTCATCAAAATCATCGAAAGTGGGCAGCTCGGGATACTCAGAAGTACAATCAAAATCATCCGAGTCTGAGCTAGAATCATCATCATCATAAGCATCGAAGACCGGTGGAGAATCAAAAATGGGAGAAGCGTCCAAAGTGGAGCGAGAATCATCCACATCATCATGAAAAAGTGGATTATCGATGCAAGAGTCGAATAGAGGATTTTCGTAGACGGTAAAGTCATCGAGCACATTTATCATATTCACTGATTCTCGTCCAAAAGATTTGCCGGTAAGCTTCCCCATTTTAAAAACTTTTGAATCATCCCCGACTCGTAAGATTAACTCACCTTCGGCCACATCTACTAAAGCACGTCCGGTTCTCAAGAATGGCCGACCAAGTATTAAAGGAATACGAGGGTCCATTTCATAATCAACTACGACAAAATCGACCGGGAAAGTAAATGTGCCAACTTTGATAAACACGTCTTCAGCTATACCAACGGGGTAAGCGAGAGTGCGATTTGCAAGTTCGAGAGTCATCTTTGTTGGAATGAGGTTGGGCAATGATAGTGTTTTCCAAACACTGAGTGGCATTAAATTAATACTAGCCCCGAGATCAGCAAGGGCAGTAAATTCTTCAGTTTTGTTGAACACGCAAGGCAACACAAATCGACCGGGATCTCCATGCTTTTCCGGAAGTTCTTTAAGAATAACTGCAGAGCAGTTTTCATTTAAGCGTGTGTTGGCGAGCTCAATCAGCTTCTCCTTCTTGTTAAGCAATTCCTTAAATGCTTTAACAAATTTGGGCATGTGGACAAGTGCTTCAAGAAAGCTAATGTTGAAGTTCATTTCAGAAATCATCTTGATATAGCTAGTTACTTGAGCGTCCTCCTTGTTTAGCATTTTGTTCTTGCCCAAGCGAGAGGGATAAGGGATATTGGGTTTGGGTGGTGAAGGTGCAGGTGTAGTAGGTGAAGGGTGAGATGTTGAAGGGTCATTGGCGGGAACTTCATCACGTCGAGGCGGAGACGGTAATGGTGCACTAATACTAGGTGTAGGAGGAGTAGGGATACATGGTGGTGGAGGAGGTGTAGATGATGGGGGTGGGATTGGTGGTCCTACAATGGTGACTCCACTACGAGTAGTAATAGCACTCACATTGGCTCGCGGATTGGTGACGGTGTTTGAAGGTAGAGAACTTGAAGAAGAAGGTTGAGCAGGGGGCAAGAAACTAGCAAGCATATTCTTCAAATCATTGGTTTGATTGCTGAAGGAGGATTGAATATCATTTCGAAGCTCGGATCTTATCTCATTTCCTTGCTTTGTGATATCCCCTTTAAGATTGATAATTTGGCTCTGCAGATTCTTGATTTGCTCACCTTGGGTTCTCATGATGGCCTCAACATCCGGATTACTGGGTGGGGTTTGTTGGGCGGGTGGGTGATAAGGATTAGAAGCTCGTGGTGGGATTTGGTTGCTTCTAGTGTAGTTGTTGGCGGGGTTTTGGTTTTGAGGGGAAAAACCGGGTGAAAGGTAGTTGTTGGATCGGTAGCTCAGCAGATTTCTATCCCCTTGAGGTCGAGCTTGGTAATTTTCCGGTGAATAATTACTATAAGCTGCATACACAGTTTCCGGATTTCCTTGTGTTGAAGGACAATCGGTGTATGAGTGAGGACCGCCACATGTTTCACAAGGATTAGCAACCGCTTTAACTTGTTGTTGTTGTTGGTTTGAAGCGAGAAGCGTAATACTTTTGCTCATTTCAGTCATCATGCGGGTGAGTTCGGTCATCTCAGGGGTTGCTGAGGTTGAGGAAACATTGACTCTCGGGTTGTTCCTAGAAGATGCAGAGGAATCCCAGTTCTTGTGGTGAGTAGTCATGTTCTCAATTAACTCTCTACACTCCTCGGGTCTCCTTTTCATGAATGTGCCACCGGCGGCTGCATTAATCGTATCACGATCTCGAAAAGTCAATCCGTTGTAGAAAGTATCGATCAAGGTGACCGGAAGCATGTTGTGGTTTGGACATCGATCTATCAAGACATTATATCGCTCCCAAGCGTCAAAAAGTGATTCATCGGGATCTTGCATGAAACCGCTGATCTGATTGCGAAGGCTTGTGACCATGGATGGTGGAAAATAGCGCGATAAAAAGCGTTGAGTCATGTCATCCCAAGTGTGAATAGAATTCTTCGGGAGACGATCAAACCATTTCTCGGCGTGATGTAATAGAGTGTGTGGAAAGAGTTGTAGGCGAAGCTCATCCATTGTGGCACCAGCCAACTTCATGCTTTGGGTGATTGTAATGAACTTGTCGAGGTGTTTGTTGGCATCATCATCAGGCAATCCTCTAAATGGGTTTGTTTGTACTTGCTGAATCATGTGGTGCTTCAACGAAAACTCAGGAGCGTTGATTTGCATCGGCGCAATCGGTCCTCCTCGTCCAAACATTGTTGGTTGACAAAGTTCCTCCATGGTCCGAAGATCGGGCTGTGGAAGAGCATTGTTGTTATTATTATTATTCAGGTTCGGTGGAATGTTGTTGTTAACACCTGCCATATCTAAATCTTCTTGAGGCTCGGGCTCTTGATAATTAGAAGATCTAGTACGCATACACCTGAAAATGCAAAAGAAAACAAAACCAAAAACAAAGACAATATATATACACAAGAAATATAAAATCTTTTTGGATTTTTGAAATTTTTAATTTTTTATGGATTTTTATCAATTTTTAATTTTTATGATTTTTTGAATTTTTTATGCAAGAAAATTAACGTTCACAAGTGAACGGATCCCAAAAAGCAACGTGTCTCTCACAAAAAACTGTTGATCTTTACGAAAAGAGCCGGCAGCGGCGCCATTTAATACAATGCTTTTGCCTAGTAAGAAAGTTAATTGAAGTTCGTTGTGTTGGTCTAATCGAATTGATCTTAGTTTTCTATGTGACTCAGTTTTATTTTGGTGGAAACAAATAATTTTGGTTGTTTTTAAATTTAAATGTGCAAAGACTTAAAAGTAAATGTCGTTAAAGTAAAGGGCAAGTATTAAAGTAAAGTGCGTGAAAATAAATCTAAATCTAATTAAAAGAGAAATGTGCGATATTTAAAAACGTGACGGAAAGTAAATTAATTAAAATGACTAAATCTAAAAGCGTGACGGAAATTAAATTAGACAAGTATTAAAAACTTAAACTAAAAATTAAACAAGACAAAACATAAAAGTTAACCCAGATCGGAATATATTCCGATCAACCTTACCATCGGAATGAACACACCACCTATCGGAATGTTGAAGAAACCCAGATCGGAATATGTCACCTTTTCAGATCGGAATAACCTAACAACCCCAGATCGCAATGTAGTCCAGATCGGAATGTGTCCTATCGGAATGTACCTATCGGAATGAGGCTAAGGAAAATTTGGCAGCACTTCGTCTAAGTAAGCCTCAAGAACCGTCGGAAAGAGCGATCGCAATATGCGATCGCAATCCCCAGATCGGAATGAGGTAAAGATACTCCTGTCGCAATCCCGGATCGGAATGCAAAAACCCTTATGCCAATACTGTCACTATCGGAATGTGGTGTTGCAACCGTCGCAATGTGGAAAACCCTCTCTTTCCGATGGATACAAATTCGTAAGAAGCACAAGAACTAAATAAGCTATTCTAATAAGCAGTTACCAAAAACTTAAATGAAATGAAATCACAACGAAACAATAAGCTAGAAAGTTAAAGTATTTCAAACTTTTAAACACGAAACTTAAATGAAATCAAAAGTTAACAATCAAAACTTTAAAGAAAACTTTCAAAACACTTAAGAAAATTTCCAAATAAGCACACAAGGTTGTCAATCTCGTGGCTTATTTCGTAGGAGGAAATAAAAAGGGCAAAACTTTAATCAAGATAAGCAAATGGATTAAGCAAAACCTTGCTTAATCCGAAATTCAAGCCGAAACAAAAAGAGAGAAAGGTAGAATGAGATTGATAAAAAGACTTGATCAAATGATAAAGAAAGATTAAAGACAAGAATTTAAAGAACACAAATTGAAAACTACTTGAAATTAAAGGATAAATAAAGTGCAAAACATGTATTTAAATGACAAGTAAATAAAGGTGCATAATTGAAAGTGGAAGAATGGTTTGTCAAGCCACCAACAAGAGTAAATGAATGAAAATGAGGGTTTATATAGGTGATTAGGGAGTGGTTAGGGGAAGCTTCCTCTCTCCTTCCTTTCTTGTTAATTGCACCATCAAGTCCTTCCTTCTTAATCTTTTTGTTAATCTTGGAATGTGATGACTTTTGGCTCGGGATTTCTTTGGACTCGTCTTTTAATTCTTCGATAAATAAGACTTGAGTTCCTCGGCTTTAAGTAAACTTTCGTCTTTTGACTTTTTCTTCGATAAATCTTCAGAATTGGTCTTGGACTTCCGTTCTTTATCCACTTTTGACTTCTTGACTTCGTCTTTCATCCTTTTCTTCAATAAAAGTCCGTAAATGCCCGTGAATTCCCGTGTTTTCTCCACTTTTCACCTTTTCGTCCTAAATCACAACAAAAACACAAACCACGCATAATTCCGACATAAAAGACATAAAATACACGTTTTGGTCCGGTTATTATTGTAATTAAGTGGTAGAAAAGATGGGTGTTTACACACCTATCATAATACTTACAAATTTTCTTATGATTTCATGTTATAACTCATATTCTGACACTTTAGCAAAACTTCTACCAGGAACCATGGAAACGGTAGGGACCAGAACCAGAGAGGTTCACAGCCTAGCCGTCCAGCTATCACTGGTATTCAATCTTACGATTATCCGCATTATCCTTTGTACCCTATTATCATGTCTTATGTAAAATGTTTTATCAGGTTCCCAGCCAGCCAGAGCACCTGCTGGAGGATTTACTCATCCTCTTTGCTCTACTTGCCACCGTAGGCACCCAGGGCCATGTCGCCATAACACTAACGCATGCTTCAAGTGTGGTCTTCCTGGCCATATCATGAAGGATTGCCGTAAGGGCGAGATGGAGGGTACATCGGGACATGCTGATTCCAAGCCGCCTCCTACCACCGGGCATGTCTACACGACATCTCGAGACCAGGCCAACAAGTCTACAGGTACCATCACTGGAATCTTGTATATGTATGGTCAAGCTGCATGTGTTCTTTTCGATACGGGTGCTACTCACTCGGTTATTTCTACTGCTTATGCTAAGAACATTAGGATGCTCCCCATGCCACTAGAAAATAGGCTTACTATTTCCACGCCTTTGAGGGACTCTGTATTAATCACCCATGTATACGAGAGTCTTCCCCTAGAATTTGACGATAAGGTTCGACCTGTTGACGCACTTCCGCTGGACATGAATGACTTCGACATGATTTTGGGCATGGATTGGCTATCCAAGCATCATGCTACCATAGACTGCCATTCATATCGAGTTATCTTTGGTGATGTTGATGCACCAGAGTACATTCATAACGGGTTCATACCCGGACGGTCTGTACAAATCATATCTACCCTGCAAGCGCGTGCATTACTGTCACATGGTTGCGAGGGTTATCTAGCTACGGTTCACGATATGGATGTTGAATCTCCATCAATTCAGGATCAACCAATAGTATCGGAATTCTAGGTTTCATTCGACCGAGCGCATCTCCATGGGGCGCACCGGTCTTATTTGTTAAGAAGAAGGACGGCAGTATGCGTCTTTGCATAGACTATCGCGAGCTCAACAAGATTACTATCCGGAATAGGTATCCATTGCCACGTATAGACGATCTGTTTGACCAACTCCAAGGGGCCAAACACTTTTCCAAGATTGATCTTAGGTCAGGCTACCATCAGCTACGGGTCAAGGAGCAGGATATCGCCAAGACTGATTTTCGTACCCGCTATGGCCACTACGAGTTTGTAGATATGCCATTCGGCCTGACAAATGCTCCAGCAGTGTTCATGGACTTGATGAACAGAATCTTCCATGAATTTCTGGACAAGTTCGTCATTGTCTTCATCGATGACATCCTGATTTTCTCAAAGTCCAAGGAGGAACACGAAGAACATCTTCGTACAGTACTACAGATTCTTCGCCAGAAGCAGCTGTATGCTAAATTCTCCAAGTGTGAGTTCTGGTTAGACAAGGTGGCATTCTTAGGTCACATTGTATCAACAGAAGGAATCACTATGGATCCAGCGAAGGTTGAGGCCATTACTAAGTGGCCGAGGCCGACTTTAGTGACGGAAGTCCGCAGTTTCTTAGGCTTAGCTGGCTATTACCGTAGGTTCGTGGAGAACTTTTCCCGCTTAGCACTACCATTGACCAAACTGATGCTGAAAGGGGAGAAATTCGTCTGGACTGAAGAACGAGAGAAGAGCTTTGAAGACCTGAAGCAGAAGCTAGTATCTGCACCTATTATTACCCTCCCATCTGGTACGGGTGGATTTCAAATCTACAGTGATGCATCGGGGAAGGGACATGGCTGTGTTCTCATGCAACATGGGAAAGTGATCGCGTACGCTTCACGGCAGCTTAAGCCTTATGAAGAAAATTACCCCACGCATGACATGGAACTTGCTGTAGTCGTGTTTGCATTGAAGATATGGAGGCACTACTTATATGGAGAATCATGTGACATTTTCACGGACCACAAGAGCTTGAAGTATATCTTCACTCAACGTGAATTGAACATGAGACAGAGGAGATGGTTAGAGTTGTTGAAGGATTATGACATTAATCTACAGTATCATCCCGGAAAGGCAAATGTAGTAGCAGATGCTCTTAGCAGGAAGTCCGAAATGATCAACGACATTAAAATCGAGGAGGAAATCATAAGAGACTTGGAGCGACTAGACATCGAGATCATGGTACGTGGACAGCACGGTTACTGGGCTAATCTTAGAGTAGAACCCGAGTTACTCTCTAAGATCAAGGAAGCTCAGAAAGATGATGTAGAAATATGGACGATAGTACAGAATTTGGAGTAACAGACAGAATTCAGAGTAGATGCAGATGGTATCGTATGGCAGGGCACGAGACTTTGTGTTCTTGATGACCAAGAACTCCGGGAAGCCTTGTTAGCTGAAGCTCATAGCTCCCCATTCTCTATACATACTGGTTCGACTAAGATGTACCATGACATCAAGCAGTACTTTTGGTGGAGTGGTATGAAACAGGATGTGGCCACTTACGTCTCCAAATGTCTTACCTGCCAGCAGGTTAAGATCGAGCATCAGCGATCTGGCGGTCTCCTTCAACCGTTAGATATTCCAGAGTGGAAGTGGGACAAAATCACCATGGATTTTGTTACTGGTCTTCCGCCTACCAAGAGGAAGCACGATCCAATTTGGGTTATCATAGATCGACTTACCAAATCAGCTCATTTCTTACCGATCCGCAAGGAAGATCTGGTAAGTAAACTCGCCGATACGTATAGAAGAGAGATCATGAGACTCCACGGTGCTCCATCCAGCATCGTCTCAGACAGAGATCCTCGATTCACTTCGCGCTTTTGGAAGAGTCTGCAGAAAGCTTGGGGTACGCAACTTAAGCTTAGCATGGCTTTTCATTCTCAAACGGACGGACAGTCGGAGCGAACGATTCAGACATTGGAAGACATGTTGAGGTCATGTACGTTGGAATGGACGGGTGATTAGGACGATTACATCTGTTTGGTAGAGTTTGCATACAACAACAGTTGGCACGCAAGTATCAAGTGTGCTCCTTTCGAGATGTTGTATGGCAGGAAGTGTCGCGCCCCAATCTGCTGGGATCAGGTTGGCGAGCGAACACTTGAAGGACCAGAAATCATAGAGTTGACCAATGAAAAGATCGCAGTAGCTAGGCAGAAACTTTAGGAAGCACGGCCACGTCAGAAGAGCTACGCCGATAAGCATCGTAGGGACATACATTTCAACGTAGGAGATCACGTCTTCCTTAAGGTTTCGCCGGCACGTGGTGTTAGACGCTTCGGGATTAAAGGGAAGCTCAGTACTCGTTTCATCAGACCGTTTGATATCATTGAACGAGTCGGTGAAGTATCTTACCGGTTGGCGTTACCTCCGCAGCTTTCGCATGTACATAATGTGTTTCATGTGTCCTTACTCAGAGGGTACCAGTATCATCCCCTTCACATGGTTCAGTATCCACTGGAACAGATGCGTGAAGATCTCACTTTTATAGAAGAACCCGAACGAGTTCTTAACAGACAAGAACAAGTCATGAGAAGGAAGACGATTCCATTCGTCAAAATCCTATGGAGGGATCATACCGAGCGGGAAGCCACTTGGGAAACAGAGGAGTCTATCCGGGCTTCTTACCCTCATTTCATATTTTGAATTCGGGTATGTTCTTCTTTTTCAGTTTACTTTATCTATAATTCGGGGATGAATTATTTTTTTAGGGGGGAAGAGTTGTAAAACCCGCATGCTTTTATCATGAATAGTACACTTAAGATCGTACGTACTAGATTAAAACTTTCCTATTATAGCATGATTACGATTACGTGTTAGGATTTTACGTATTACGTACGTGTTAGAACACGATAAGTATTTACTACGCACGAACACGCAATAATTATTTAACAATAATTAATCACGAGCATGCGATCATGAAATCATGAACGTAATTAAATCATGAACTATTATTAATTACGTATATATATTTATGACGAGCGTAAATAAATATATTAGGTCACGGTAATTATTTAACGAGAACACATTAAACACGAACACAAATAAACACGAACGAACAATTAAACATCAAGACACGAAAAACGATACGGGTACCCCATGTGGGGCCCCTACCCGCGGCAACAATAAGGAGATGGGACAAGCCCATCTCAAAACTTACTAAGAGGGGTTATGGTAAAAGTTTACTAGTCATTTTTCACTTTACAGAAGATTAAACAAAAACCTAAAAATTCTTTCTCCTCCTCCTCTTTTCTTTTTTGGCCGCCGAATACAAACACACCAAGGAGGGTGTTTGTTTGATTTTGATCTTGGTTTTTGGTGCAATTGTTCGTGTTTGTTCATCCTCGTTTAGATCCATGCATTCGGTGTATTCTTTTATCCTTTTCTTTTTTATTTGATCTAATAATTAATTAAGAACATGATGTTTTTAAAAACCTAATTAAAAACATAGATCAAACACGTAAATGGTTATTGGGTAAATCAAAAAGGGATGTTTTAGGGGTGTTTGTTGGCCGACGCCTAAACCGAACCCCAAGGAGGGTCTCGGTTTGGCTACTAGACTACCACCAAGACCATATGGTCCCGGTTGGGTGGTATGGGTCCCACGGCAGCAGCAAGACAAGGGGAACCCCGAAGTGGTTCGGGGTATGGTGTCGATTTCATGTCCGGTTCATGGTTTCTAGTCAAGATCCGGTTCATGGTTTATGTTAAGATTATTTTTTTTATAATCATATGTTAAATTAAATTAATAAATATGACATGATTAATTTAATAAACATGACTTAGGTTATATTAATTATTAAAATCATGAAATTATTAACCTAAGTATTTTATATTTTCTAGATTTGTAATTAATTAATTATTTAAAAACCATGGTTATAATTAATTAATTAACATGACTTAGGTTATATTATTAATGAATAAAAATACATGTTTTAACCTAAGTACTTAAACTTATTTAATTAAAACATGATATATTTTAATTAAATACTTTTAACCTATAGTTTATTTAAATTACATGAAATAATTAATAAACTATACATTATAATCAGAAAAAACACTTAGGCTTATATACTTAGCTTATTTAACCAGCTTATATCTAATTATGGAAACTTTCTATTTTTAGAAACTTATTTAATTAAGGCTGCTAATCTATTTATGGAAACTTTCTATTTTTAGGAACTATTTAATTAAGGCAGCTGATCTATTTATGGAAACTTTCTATTTATAGAAACTTATCTATTTTAAGTAGTAATTCTATTTTTGGAAACTTTCTATTTTTGGTAACTTTCTATTTTTGGAAACTTTCTATTTTAGGAAACCTGCTACTTTTGGAAAGTTACTTATTATTACATAGTAAGTATAATAATACATGAAATACCAGAAATACTTAATCAGAATAGACAGAATATAAGATAAACACAATTTAAGGCTTTAAACAGTAAAACATGATATGAACATATAAAATAAGCTAAGACATGATATAAAACCAGTACTTATTTAGTAGTCAGATACTTATTCATGTATGTATTTATGTAGCATTAGTGATACCGAAGTAGGATTCTCCTCAGTTCATCTTCTTCGTTCACTGGACATAAGGTACGGATTCCCGTCCTTTTAGTATGGACATTCTTTCCTTATTAGGACTCCTCGTATGCAGCCAAATATTTTCCCGTAGTATAAGTTTATATGTTTAACTTGCTTATGTTTAATTTAGAATGCCTATAGCCATATACATGCATGACCAGTTTCACCTAGTTATGGAGGTACCATAACCATAACATTAGAGGCACTGATGTTATGACTTCACCACGGCGGAGTGATTGCTCGTGGCGTCCCTTCAGCTTTTGGCCATATTATTATATTTATCATGTGGGGCGTATGGGTGCATCCTAGTTACATGTTTTCAGCAGATTACTTAGTGTGAATGTGGTGTGTGCCTTGCATCCTTCACAAGGAGCTGATCCCTCCTACCCAAACCAGTATATTAAATTAGAGGCAGCCCCTCTAATTTGCATGATGAGGTTACCCCTCCAAATATTCATGCACGATGGATTTTCATGACCTATATTGGCTAATGGTAGAACATGTTAAACAGTTTTTATAAGATAAACATAATGCTTTTCAAACTATAAAACCAGTTTTACCAAGACTTAACCATGTTACTCGGGACTTGGTTTCTTCCGCTGTTATATGTTATATGCATATCCTATTCATGCTTTATTGTACATCCGTGCACTGAGCGTATTGCTCAGCCGTTTTCCTTTTCTATGTTCCCAAAACGGCAGGTACTCAGGGACGCTCGTAGACTTTAAGCGTACGTGCATATGGACTGGAAGCTTTCTAGCCTTTCTTTACTTTATGCATTATCTTTCTTTTGATACACTTGCTATGGACATTGTTTAATCCTTTCCTTTACAGTACTTATGTTTGTGTGTGATGAGCTTTACTTTTGGACTACGGATGTTTGATTCCGGTATTTTCCTTTTATGGTCATGTAATGTTTAGACATTTTTCCTTGTATGCTTTGATGACACGCCATAATTACGTGTGACATTCCATTATCAAAATGGGGTGTTACACAAAAGATCAAGAGTGCAAAAAGAACGGAAGTCAAAGGCCTATTCTGAAGATTTATCGAAGAAAAAGTCTAAAGACGGAAGTTTAACAAAGTCGAAGAACCAAGTCTAATAAAAGAAGAAGTTTAAAAGACGAGTTCATTTTATTATTCGACAAATCCCAAGACGAAGTCGAGAAAGACGAAGAAATTAAAAGACGAAAAGATAAGAGAAAAAAAAAGAAAGCAACAACTCCCCCTCCTCCTATAAATAGTCTTCCATTCCTTCATTTTGGAGTGTTAGAAAATTAGGAGTAGATTAGTTTAGGAGTATGAGAAGATTACTTTCTCTCTCTAGATTTATTTCATGTTCTTAAGCTTTTCTTTCAAGTTTTCTTAATCTTTAATCTTTAATCTTGTACTTTTGAATCTTTAATCTTCATCTTACTTCAAGCTTTTTACAATCATTCTCATTCTTCTCTTCTTGTTTTAAAAATCTATTGTCTTGTTTGATTAATCTTAAAGTTTTCATCTTTATGCTTATTTTTGATTAAAGTGCTTATCTTTTTATTCTTATCATTTTTATGTGATTCATGGTTTTAGATTATAGTGCTTATTGCTTATTTTATGTTTTTCTTATTTTTAAATAAGTTAATTTGGTAGATTAATATTTTTATAAAAAGTTGATTTTTAATATTTAGTTTATTTTATGTTTTTAAAGTTTTTAATTTGTGGCTTATTTAGTTTTTCTTAAAATCTTTTTGGTTAAAGTTTTGATAGAGAGCTTATTCGGTTTGCTTATTGCGTTTTACATTCTATCAGAATAGGGTTTACCTTTTCTGATGGTTATTCCGATTGTTTTCATCGGAATAGGGTTTGTGTATTCTGACACTTTGTTACCTTTAGTTATTCTGACAGTTTTTTATTTTTACACATTCCGATACTTATCTTATAATTGCATTCCGACAGTTTTTTCCATATACATAATATTCCGATAGAATCACCAAATTCATGCATTCCGATAGTTTTATTTTTACTAGCCCATTCCGATAGATTATTGTAGCTATAATATTCCGATGAAAATGACATGCCTACCTGCATGCTTGCTTCATTTTGGCGCCATTTTTCACCAGCTTGCTTGGCTGCTTGAGCAACTTGCCTGCTAGCTTGTTTAGTAATTAATATTGTTCCGTAACCGTTTAGTTTAATCTGAAAGTTGTTCCGATTTTAATTCTGAAAGCCACGTATTTTTAGTTGTATTTTTCTTCAATTTTTAGTATTAGTGTTTTTTCGAAAAGTTTAAGTTTTATCTTTTATTTAGTGCCCGCTTTAGCTTTTACCTCGTTTAGTTTTAAAATAGCCACTTAGTTTTATTTCCTCCTTTTTCATTAGGTAAACTTTATTTTCAAGTCGAAAATTAATTTCTTCTTTTAGTTTTATTTTTATTAATTGTTTTGTTTTAAATTTCGTTTTATTATTTGTTTCGCTCCTTTATTATTAGTTATTTGTTTTTGGCTTATTTTTATTACTTTTCGCATTTAACTTTCAAATAGAAATAGATAACCAGACCTTTCTTTTTGTTAACCAAAAACGACTGAGTCACACTTTTAACCGGAAATCAATTCGATTAGACACCGATAAAAACGAACTTTTTAACCTAGCAAAATCTCTTTCAGGGGCGGTGACAATTCACAGCACCATCCCAACGCTAATAGAGTGTACAGCCGTGGTAATGACCCCAAGACCCTAAGTGGAGCCACAACCCACCTGAAAACCTCAATATAGCTATACATCCGGACTACCCAGATCATGAAATTGTTATTGGAGGAACCTTATCCGAGAAGGGACAGACATAATTGTACTCCATCTTTAGAGAGAACCTGGATATTTTCGTGTGGCAACCGTCAGATATGACAGGCGTGCCCTGTGTAATCGCCAAACACATGCTCAATATCCGTGAAGGATACCCATCAACCCGGAAGAAAAGAAAGCGGACATGCCCTCGAGCGCGTAAAAGCTATCCAAGAGGAAGTACACAAACTTGTGAATGTATGGATTATAAAGGAAGTTTACTACCACAAATGGCTATCTAATCCGATCATTGTAAAGAAGCAAGATGACAACTGGAGGATGTATGTGGATGTAACACCCCACTTGGATAAGTGGACCGTTACGTGTATTTATGGCGTGTCATCAAATCATATGGTAAATGTCCTAAAACATTAATTGACCATAACGAAAATACCGGAATCAAACATCGGAAATCTAAACATAAGCTCAAAACATGAAAACTAAATATTGAAGGAATGGACTAAACAATGTCCAAATAAGAACAGTAATATAAGAAGTGCATAAAGTAAAGAAGTCTGGATTGCTTCCATCCAATGTACAAGCTCTCAGAAACTTAAGAGTGTCCTGGTGTACCTGCCGTTAGAACATGAAAGAACTACAGCTGAGCATAACGCTCAGTGAACGGATATAATGCATGATAAGAATATACTGGACTTGAAATAATTAATAATTACTGAAGCTGAAAGACTGATATGTGTAGTTGATAGGTGTGAAAACACCTATCCTTTTACCACTTAATTATAATAATAACCAAGCTAAAACGTGTATTTTATGTCATAAAAGTCAGAATTATGCGTGGTTTGCGTTTTTATTGTGTTTTAGGACCAAAAGATGAAAAAGGAAGAAAAAACGGGCTTTCACGGGCTTTTATCGAAGAAAACGAGAAAAGACGAAGTCAAAAAATCAAGAGTGCAAAAAGAACGGAAGTCCAAGACCTATTCTGAAGATTTATCGAAGAAAAAGTCTAAAGATGGAAGTTTAATGAAGTCGAAGAACCAAGTCTAATTAAAGAAGAAAATTATAAGACGAGTTCAATTTATATCGACAAATCCCGGGACGACGTCGAGAAAGACAAAGAATTTAAATCGAGTCGAGACAAAAAGAAAAGAAAGAAGACAAGCCACCAACCACCTATCAATTCTCCTCTCCTATAAATACCACCCTCACTTGTCATTTGAGGGTTGGTTAGTTAGTTTAGATTAGGAGTAGTGTAGTTTTACTTTCTCTCTCAAGTTTTTATTTCTTTCTATCTCTAGATTTAATATGTAGAATCATTTAGTTTCATGTTTTTAAATTGTTGAATCTTATACTTTTAATCAAGCTTTTACTTTTAATTCTCATCCTTTCTTTCTTGTTTGGTTTAATTTAGTGTTTGGTTTATTGATTTGGTTGATTTAAATTTGATTAATCAAGTGGGTTTTATAGGTTTATTGCTTTTGATTCCATAAAGTTTATTGATTTAGATGTTTTAATGCTTGGTGGATCTTAATTAGTGATTTATTGTTTTTAGTTTTATTGTTTTTGGTTGATTTAAGTTTTAATTTATTA
This sequence comes from Glebionis coronaria, assembly GCA_025667525.1. Classification (NCBI taxonomy): domain Eukaryota; kingdom Viridiplantae; phylum Streptophyta; class Magnoliopsida; order Asterales; family Asteraceae; genus Glebionis; species Glebionis coronaria. Next base: position 454,878,729 of record CM046881.1, on the reverse strand, counting down.
AGTGGGTTTTGATTAATTTGGTTTTATTTTTAGTTTTATTGATTTGGTTTGATTGATTGTTGTTAGTTGATTATTAGTGGTTAGTTTACTTTAATTTTTAGATTGATTATGGTTGATTTTGGTTAAATTCGTGTTCCCTATTGCTTTGTTTTGTCCACTATTTAGTTTTTCCAGTTTTTCCCGAACGAGCAATTTTTACCGAACGAGTAATTTTTCCCGAACCAACATATTTTCCCGAATGAGCATAATTTTCCCGAACCAATCAAAATACCGAACGAAGGTTTTAAAGAAATTATCCCGAATGAATGGATTTATCAAAAATTCCGAATGAGCCAACTTGAGAAAAAATATCCCGAATGAACATATTATTCCGAACCAACCATTTTCCCGAGTAAATAAATTGAGCAACCTGCTTGTCTGCTTCCAACCTTTTTCCCGCCAAAAAAGGAGGTGTGTGCTTGCTAGCTTGAGCTGCTTGCCTGCCTACTTACTTATTTATTAATATTGTTCCGTAATCGTTTAGTTTAATCTGAAAGTTGTTCTGATTTTTATTCTGAAAGTCACATATTTTTAGTTATATTTTTTGTCTAATTTTAGTATTAATATTTTTTCGTAAAGTTTGAGTTTTATCTTTTATTTAGTACCCACTTTAGCTTTTGTCTCGTTTAGTTTTAAAGTACCCTCTTAGTTTTATTTTCTCCTTTTTCATTAAGTAAATTTTATTTTCCAGTCGAAAGTTAATTTCTTCGTTTAGTTTTATTTTTATTAATTGTTTTGCTATAATTTACATTTTATTATTTGTTTTGCTCCTTTATTATTAGTTATTTGTTTTTGGCTTATTTTTATTACTTTTCGCTTTTACCTTTCAAATAGAAATAGAAAACCAAAACCTTCTTTTTGTTAACCAAAAACAATTGAGCTCCACTTTGAACCTTAATCAATTCGATAAGATACCGAGAACGAACAAAGATATAATTTTTAATATACTAAAAAACATTTATTAAAATGGCGCCGGTGCCGGCTCTTTTCGTAAAGATTAACGGTTTTTAGTGTGAAAAATTGGATTTTGGGATCCGTTTACTTTTGAACGTTATTTTTTCTTGAAAAAATTTCAAAAAATCCAAAAACATTTGAAAAACTCATAAAAAGCATTTCTTTTTCAAAGTTTTGCACCAAAAATATTCCTCTCAATCCTCTATTGTGTTTAATTCTTTTTCTCAACCCTTCTTATTTTTAATTCTTCATGGATTCATATTGCGTAGGGTGTGGGAGACCATTTTATGGTTTTCAAACTTGTCAATGGTGTACATGTGAGCGGTGCGGAAATGCTATCGACAATACACAATTTGGATTTTGTCCCTCGTGCAATTCGACTAACTCATTTTTTGCTCCTAATGCACTTACTTCCCCCTCTTGCATTTATTGTAGAAGCAATTCTCATTGGCATGTCTCGTGTCCGATTCGATACCCGTCTCATGACGGGCAAGAACCGGGTTACAATTATGACAATGGTAATAGCTATCCACAAGACGCACCGGGTTTTTCTCAATACCCGTGTTGTAATCATAGTGGGGGCCCTCACGATACTTCTTATTGTCAACCGATGAATTATTATGAACCACATCCGTGTTCTAATTCTTCTCAACCGATGAATTATGAGCCACATCCGTTCTATAATTCCGGTCGTCAAAATTTTGAGCCCCCACAATACTCTGTCGTTCATCAACCTTCTTTTGGAATGAGTGCGGAACTACTCACTAATTTGGCTGGAATTCTAGATCGCCTCCCAGCTATCTTGGAGAGGGCAAGCCGACAAGAGCAAATATCAAATATCGAGACTTATACTCCTCCTCCTGTGAATCCATACTATTATGATGATGATGACGATGAGACTACTATTTCTTGGAATGATCTTGTTGCTCAATGTCCTAGTGCAATTGCACCTCCTTCTCTCGATATCCCAAATGCGTCTAAGGATTGTGATACATCGAGTGAGATTAGTGAATTTGGTCTCGACAACTTATTTGAGGAGGTTTGTGATGTCTCTAATTTTGCTGAGCTTACGGACGAGGTCGCTCTTAATGATGATGATTTTTCTCCATGCTATGAGAATTTCACTTTTGAAATTTCTCATCTTTCCCCATTTCCTCAGGGAGATGAGGACGATGTTGATTTATTCTCTCCAACTTACGAGAAGTTCACCACTGAACTTGGTCTTGTAGATGAGGTGGAAGACGTTATTCTTCGCGACAAATTACGGAAAGTTCATCTTCGTTTTGCTCAAATTGAAGCGTTGAATTCTCCTCCTCTTTCCGAGTCTTTACCTCCATCTATTACTCCCGTCGAGAATAATGACACATCTATGGAAGAAATCGACATTCACTCAATACCTCCGGGTATTGATGATGATGACACAGAGGAGAATATTCTTTTTGATACTTTGATACATGAAGATATTGTCCCAAGTCCCTCTCCTGAGCAACTTTCATCTCAGCCTTTAGAAACCATTACCGAAGATGAGTGCTTTGACCTGGGAGGTGACATTGACCATTCCACGATTGACACCTTTACGGCTTTGCCGCTCAGTGATAATCATATGTCTTTTGGGGCTGACATTTTGATTCCTTTACCCACCCCACCTCCCGTGGATCATGATTTCACATACTTTTCGTATGTTGAAAGGACTTTTCTACCCTTCAAGACTTATCCTCCTGCCTCTCTTTTATTATTTTCCTCCGGGAACGAGGACAAGGTCTTTGATCCTGGTATTACATTCGAGGCTTCCCCATGGACCATTTAATTTGGGGATGAGTCAGCCTCGTGACTCGGCTAACAAAAACAAGCACTTCTCGGGAGGCAACCCGATTATCTATCTATCTTTATCTGTTTTCATAATAAGTGTAGGGGGAGTTCCGCAGTTGTTTGTTGTTTTCTTTCTTATGATGTGCAGGGATTTGAGCTTTCAAAGATTCATTTTTGATGACTTTTGACGACCCGTGATTCCGTGTACCCGTCTTCCTGGTTCTATCCTAAACTCTTTTGATTCACTATTTTCTATTCTTCAATATTAAAATAGGAATCACTTTAGTTGTCTCTTCCTTAACAAGATTTAAACAACGTGCACAGTGTCCTAAGTGTAGGGGAGTTTACTCCCACATGCTTAATCATTGAGGACAATGTTTATATTAAGTGTAGGGGGACTTCTATCGAAGTTAATTGGGCTTTTCCATGAATTTGACATCATTTTAACCGGAAATTCGATTTTTCGACATTTGTCAAAAATTTTGATCTATTTTGGCCTAGTAGTAGTTTCCTTTATTTTTTTATTTTCTCTTAATAAAATAAATTGGTTTTAGAAAGTTTAGATGTCTTTGATATATTAGGCCCGTCGTGAATATTTTGACTCAACCCGAGTTTACTTATCCAAGTTTACTCTAGCTAGTATCCTTAACCATGTAGACCTTAATTGGTTTATTAGGCTAAGCATCCACGAGTCTCATTTCTTGAGATTTTAAATTGTGGAGAACGAGAGATGATAGAGTCAATTACAAGTTTGGTATTCTTTCATGAATTTATGTGAGTTAATTATGAGGTTTTTCTCCCATCGCTTGTTAATAAATTTAATTGCAATAAACAAGGTTGTACGATTTGAAAAGTTACTTAGCTTCTAGCCCAAGATCGTTTAAAAGTTGCTCGGTATTAATTAGAGTTCATAGCCAAGGCATAACTCATTGAAGCGGGATGCGAAGATTGGCGAGTCCGAAAAGGTCCCAACAAGACATGAGGGATATATTTTGTTGCTAAAGATCCAAAAGTGATGTGAAGAATCATTTATCAAAAATCAATATGAAGGATCGAGACACACGGCGAAAAGCAAATAATCCCGTAAAGATCATGGAGAAGTCTATCCAAAAAGGCCCTAACAAGGTATGAGGATAAATAGATCCAAGTCCTAAAAGGAGGCGGATTGTTGTATATCAAAATCCCAAATAGAGATTGGAGAAAAATGAAGAAGTCGTGGTCCGAATATGAAGAATCTCTCAAAAAGTTCAAGTGAAGAAATTCCTATTATGAAGAGAAGACCATTATTTCATGAACGTCTCTCAAGATTTGAATTATGAAGTCACTACCAAATATCGGTCCGAGAAAGGTCTCAAATCGTGAAGCGAGTTATGCCAAGACATGAACTTTAAAAGGTCCTGAGAAGCAGTTTTAAAAGATTTTGTCCTTTAGCTAACTATTGATTAAATAGTCCCACTTTATTTTCAGCCTAAATAACTATCGTAACAAGTCAAAAATGCATCCTCGTGATCATTTAAGACAACAATAAAATATAAGAGATACACCTAGGAATAAGGGAGTCTAAGTGAATAATTGGGCCACATGAGTTTGTGTTAGTTTGCTAACTTATAATAACAATGATCTCGTTTTTAAGCTTGGTTTGGGGAACGTGAAACTTGAGGATGATAAACATTCATGACAATCCAAAGCCTCAATGTATGTCTTTAATCTCTTTATTTGTTTTTCTTCCTTTCATTATGTTTAATAAAGGCCAAGGTGGGCTAATTATGATGGAAATGTAAATCTTGCTTTGTAATTAATGCATTGCATGAGGGCATTACAATGGTCAAGTGTAGGGGACTTGATAGGTGTGAAAACACCCATCCTTTTACCACTTAATTATAATAATAACCAAGTCAAAACGTGTATTTTATGTCTAAAAAGTCGAAATTATGCGTGGTTTGTGTTTTTATTGTGTTTTAGGACCAAAAGATGAAAAAGGAAGAAAACACGGGCTTTCACGGGCTTTTATCGAAGAAAATGAGAAAAGACGAAGTCAAAAGATAAAGAGTGCAAAAAGAACGGAAGTCCAAGACCTATTCTGAAGATTTGTCGAAGAAAAAGTCTAAAGACGGAAGTTTAATGAAGTCAAAGAACCAAGTCTAATTAAAGAAGAAAATTATAAGACGAGTTCAATTTATATCGACAAATCCCGAGACGACGTCGAGAAAGACAAAGAATTTAAATCGAGTCGAGACGAAAAGAAAAGAAAGAAGACAAGCCACCAACCACCTATCAATTCTCCTCTCCTATAAATACCACCCTCACTTATCATTTGAGGGTTGGTTAGTTAGTTTAGATTAGGAGTAGTGTAGTTTTACTTTCTCTCTCAAGTTTTTATTTCTTTCTCTCTCTAGATTTAATATGTAGAATCATTTAGTTTCATGTTTTTAAATTGTTGAATCTTATACTTTTAATCAAGCATTTACTTTTAATTCTCATCCTTCCTTTCTTGTTTGGTTTAATTTAGTGTTTGATTTATTGATTTGGTTAATTTAAATTTGATTAATCAAGTGGGTTTTATAGTTGTATTGCTTTTGATTCCATAAAGTTTATTGATTTAGATGTTTTAATGCTTGGTAGATCTTAATTAGTGATTTATTTGTTAGCCTCAAAATATTGAGTCAAACAAGAATGTTCGGTCATAAGTTTCTATTGTAACATTAATTAGAACGTTGTAATAGGTAGTTAATTAGTCGTGGTTTACGGGCTTAGATTTAAACTAATTAAAGTCCAAAAGACAAGCCCGACCCAATATATAGCCCATTAAAGCCCGCATGTGGGTGGACTATATATACTACCCTCCTAGCATGTTAGGAGGGTGAATGGTCATTTGTAACTCTCATTATTCCTAATCTAATATTCACCAAGTTAATCACCTCTTCTCTCTACTTTTTCTCTCTACTTTCTCTCACTACTTTCTCTCTCTAGGAATCCATCTCTTTTCATCTACTTTCTATCTTTAATCATCTAAATAATATGGGACAACATTTGGTATCAATCGCCACGGGGTAGATTATGTTTGGTTGTTTGGTTTGAATTTGATTCGGTTGATTTTTCCATATAAATCATCCCGAATTAAATTTTGTTTAGTATTTTCGGGCTAGAAATCTTGATATAAATCATTTATATCGATTTGGTAGGGATTTGGTTTGGTTTTCGTGGTCAAAATCGCAAGATTTTGAGGTGTTTGGATTCATTTTAGAGTTACGGTTAGTTTACAGCTTCAAGATCATTCCAAATTCAGTTTTTCGGAAAAGGGTTAATTATTCCGAAAAAAGGATTTTCGGATAAGGGTTTATTTTTCTGAAAAGGGGATTTTTCTGAAAAAGTGGTTTTTTCTGAAATTTTTTCTGAAATTATCATTAGTCCGAAAAAGATTCCGAAGATTTCAGTATTCCGAAGAAGTGTTTCTCTGAAAATCTACTTATTCCGAAGAAGCATTTATTCCGAAGATTATCTTTATCTGAATTTTGTTTATTCTGAAAAACCCATTATTCCGAAGAAGTGAAATTTCTGAAAAAGTGTTTATTCCGAAAAAGTGGGTTTTTCCGAAATTTTCTCTGAAAACAACAATATTCCGAAAAAGCAATTATTCCGAAGAAAGTTCTGAAAACTCATTATTCCGAAGAATTGCGTATTCCGAAGATTATTCCGAAGAATTGCCTATTCCGAAGATTATTCCGAAGAATTGATTATTCCGAAGATAATTCCGAAGACTTGCTTATTCTGAAGATTATTCCGAAGATAGTACTTATTCCGAAGATTTGCATTTTTCTGAAAACCTCATTATTCCGAAATACCCAATTTTTCTGAAAATGTTAGTTATTCCGAAAAAAACCCAACAGTGAAAATTTTTAACGTGTGATTTTTCGCTTTCGATTTTTTGGTTTCTTGTAAAGACAATTTTTAGGGGATTTTAACATTTTTCATCGACAACAACAATCAACACACATCTACTTAAGATCCATTTACACTTCATCGATTTCAAGTTTCTAGATATGGATTCTACTCAAGAGTATCGTGTCACAAACAACAATATCATGGTGGCGGGGAATAAAGAGAGACCACCAATGCTTGTATATGGTCGGTATGCTCAATGGCAATCACGTTTCATACGATACCTTGATACAAGACCAAATGGTGATGCCTTGAGGAAATGTATTACTCATGGACCATATGTATTCAAGAAAATCTCAAGTCCTCTAAGAGCAGCCACAGATACTACTAATCCAATACCTGCAAGTGAACGTGATGAAACAAGAGCTGATCTCACACCTGAAAATTGTGCCTGGCATGATGCGGAGAAGGAAGCCATCTATATGGTTCTAAGTGGGATTGGAGATGACATTTATTCCACGGTTGATGCATGTCCTACAGCACATGAAATGTGGATTGCTATTGAACGCTTGCAACAAGGAGAATCACTCAACAAACAAGATGTCAAAACAAACTTGTTTTGGAATTTTGGCAAGTTTACTTCAAGGGATGGAGAATCAATTGACTCTTAATACTCCAGGTTTTATAAGATGATGAATGACATGACAAGAAATAACTTGCAAGTCTCCACCATGCAAGTCAATGTTCAATTTCTTCAACAACTTCAACCTAAGTGGATACAGTTCGTCACTTTGGTGAAACACAAGAAAAATTAGACGAGGTCTCATATCATCGACTCTTTGACATCTTGAAGCAATTTCAGAATGAAGCAAATGAGATTCGAGCTGAACGTGTTGCCAAGACGGCTAATCCACTTGCTTTAGTGACTACAACTCAACATGTTCAAGGTCATAACTCTCGTGCTCCTAAGTCATATTCTACTACATCATCTTCACCACGATCCTCCACATCATCTAAGTCTTCATCATCCACAAGATCTCGAGGTAAAGTGTCAAGAGCACAATCACCACCATCCGAGTCCTCATCTGAAGAAGGTAGTGATGAAGACCAAGCTCAAAAGAACCAAGAGATGAAACAACAAATTGCTTTCATAATGAAGACTTACAAGAAAATCTACAAACCCACCAACAACAATCTTCGTACATCATCTAACACCAAGAACCGATATGTTGAGAGTCCTCCAAGGTATGACACACGTCGACGTGGTGAAATTCCTTCTAGGTATGATCGACATAATCCAACGCATGTTGAGGGTTCTGCAAGATATGATCGACAAACTGCCAAGTATGATACTCAGAGGATTGCTGCTGCTACTGGGAATAGGGAAACGGTTGGAAGTCAAGTGGTTCAGCAGAGTGGGATTCAATGTTTTAATTGCCAAGGTTATGGGCATATGGAAAGGGAATGCAGGAAGCCGAAAAGGGTTAGAGACTCCGGCTATCACAAGGAAAAGATGCTGCTATGCAAGAAAACGGAAGTAGGGGTTAAATTGTCATCTGAGGAAGGAGCAATGCTTGATGATACTGATGATGAAGATTCTAATCAAGAGCTCGATGCACATTACTCGTACATGGCAAAGGTTGAAGAAGTTCTCAAAGTCACTGAAGATGACAATGGCCCTATCTTTGACACTGAGCCAATCGATAAGGTACACACTACGGATGAATATAATGTGTTTGGTGATATTCCTGAGCATAGTGATCTACCCAATGCCATTAATGACACGTGTATGATGGAAACGGTTGATAGCAATACCACACCCGATTCATCAGACATGTGCAATAATGAGTCTGAGGATGATCAACGTGCAAATGAATATGATGAAGAGGAACGTATTACGCTTGCTAATTTAATTGCTACTTTACAAAAAGATGTCACTGAAAATAAAAAGAGTCAAAAGCAATTAAAGAAGGCAAACGCTACGCTCACTCAAAGTTTTGAAGAATGCAAAGCTGCTCTTATCAAATCTACTGAGATGACTGAAAGCTATAGAGATGAGCTCCTTCAGAAAACCAAAGAGCTTGAGGGGTACAAGGGAAGTGCGTTAAAAAGTCAAAAGGACGATTTTGAAAACAAATATAATACAACTCTTGAGTTATTAGCTAAAGAGAAGCGTCAATATAATGTTTTCTTAATGGATGAACGCCAAAAAACGTACCTTGCCAACACCAAAGTTAATGAACTTGAACAAAAGATCTCTATGACCACTACTGATTCTGCTAAAATTCTTGAGGATAAGAAACAAGAGGTAGATGCGTTAAAACAAGACTTCAAAAGTAGATATGATAAAGAAACTGAAAAAGTAACAAAACTAGAAGCACAAGTCGAATTTTTGAAGAACGTTGTTTACAAAACGCATGATTCTATTCAATCCGTAAGAATGCTAGCACCTCCATCGATGTTTAAGGGTTAAGCTAGCTTTGCAAGTCCTGAGTACCTTGCCAAAGCTCAAGCTGCGAACCCGCATCTTTATCTTGATAAGACTGAAAGGACTGATCTTGATAGCATGCCTATTAGTGCTGATAGTGAAGAGACTGCCCTTTGGGATGATGATAGTCAACCTCTTGTCAATAAGGAGTTTGTGAAACCATATAATTATGCTTATGAGAATAGTCTTTATGGTCTTTTCAACAAACAAACTCAAAAAACTCGTGAGGAAGTGTTTCTAGAATGCAAACAAAAGAGAATTCAATGGAAGAACGTATTTTCCCCTAAGAAATCTAATGTTTACAAATACATAAACTACCTCCCTCTAGATGAATCTTAAAGCAAGAGTAGGAAAACATTAGGTATTCTTAAACACCACATAGATAATGTTAAATCTATTGTTGAAAGAGACTGGGCAAAACGTGAAAATGCTGAGTGGACACGTTCGATTCCTCAAGATATTACCTTGCTTGTGAAAGAACTCTTAATTCCTAACACGGCGTTGATTAAAGAAACTGTTCTTCAACTTGAGGAGTTCATTCAGACTGAAATGTATGATGATTTGAAATATGTTGAATCTCTTGAGAAACTCATTCAAGATCTTCAAATGGAGAAGTCTGATTTTTCAGATGAATATGATTTACTATTGCAAGAATGCGTTTCTAAAGATGTTATGTGTGCTTATTTTACATCTTGTGCTGATATTGATGAATATTCTGATGTTGCATGCAAATATCTTGATAAGATTAAAGAATGTGAACGTCTTGAAATTGAGCTTTCGAAACGTAAAGAAAATGTTGATAAAAAGGCTTTTGAGTTACTTCAACACAAAACTGATTTCCTTCAAAAACATTGTCATTCTCTTGAACTTGCTTTGCAAAAAGACGTTGGTAGTTTTCCACATAATAATAAATTGCAAGAAAAACTTTCCCAAACGTTTTGAGAAATGAATGAACAGAATTTGGAAATTAAAGGGTTGAAAGCTCAGTTACAAGACAGGGACAGAGCGATAGCAGAGTTGCAGAAACTCTTTGCTAAAATGGGTGGGAAAATTATGGAACCTAGCTTTAAGAAAAATGTTGTTAGACAACCCAATGCCTCTAAAGTGAATAGATCCTCTATCTTGGGAAAACCATCTGCTTTATCAAATTCCTCGTTTGCAAAACCTGTGTTTGCCCCCAAGATGGATGGAAAGGAAAGGTTACCACAAGCTCAACCCATAAGGAATGTCATAGCACCAAGCGTTAAGCACAATAATGTGATTAAACCAGGGATGTATAGAATGACCAGTAAGCCCACAAACAAAGTTATTCAATCGCCTCAGACTTCTAGAAACACTAATATTCGTGTGTCTTCTACTACAGGAATAGTCTCCACTACTAGTGTTAGACGACCTCAGCTTAAGAGCACTCAAGTGAATGATAAGGTCCGGAAACACAAGAATCAAGGGAAGATGAAGGAAGTAGAAGCACACCCTAGGAATTTGAATGTTTTTAAGAATAAAAAGTTTGTAATCGCATGTAATGACGATATGAATGATGTGAATGATTTGAATGCTATGAATGTGAAATTTGTTTGTGTCATATGTGGCAAGTGTGCTAATGCTAATCATTCTATGTGTGCTATGAATAAAGTCAAAGGCGTAGATACTAGAACTAAGAAGCAAGTTGCGATGCCTATTAGAGCTAGTAAACCCAAACGCAAAGTGAACCATTCTGGTGCTACCCCCACTAAGAAAAGTAATGCATCAGACTCCACCACTAAGAATCCTAGAAACAAAATTAAGGAATTATATGAGTCTGCTAGCAAGTCTTCGAAATGGTGGTTCGTTAATCAATGTCCTCCCGGATATAAATGGATGCCGAAAGCTAGGACAGAAAATGTGAAAACGAGTGTTAGTTTGCCTTTAAATGTTGATAAGGACACTAATGATTCTATTATCACAACTACTGTGGTATCCAATTTAGCAAATGCTCCATCGTGTTCTAACTCTTCTGCAGGTGATACAAATAATTCTATTCATACTGGACTCCGGATGCACGAAGCACATGACGGGGAATCTCAAGCTTCTAATTAACTTCGTGGAGAAGTTCCTGGGTACGGTCCGATTCGGAAATGATCAATTTGCACCGATCCTAGGATATGGAGATTTGGTTCAGGGGAATATCACGATTAAAAGGGTATACTACGTCGAAGGGCTCAATCACAATCTTTTCTCGGTTGGTCAATTCTGTGATGCGGATTTGGAAGTTGCTTTCAGAAAAAAAGACATGTTTTGTTCGTGATTATGATGGGAATGACTTACTTACCGGTACACGGGGTACTGATCTTTACACAATTTCACTTCAAGACACAACTTCATCAACTCCAATTTGCTTCATGGCTAAAGCTTCAACGACTCAGGCATGGTTATGGCATAAACGTCTTTCTCATCTCAACTTTGATACCATTAACTTGCTTTCCAAGAAATATATTGTGAGAGGCCTTCCAAGTTTGAAATTCATCAAAGATCATCTTTGTTCTTCTTGTGAACTTTGTAAAGCTAAACGAAGTAGCTTCAAAACAAAGACCACACCAAGCTCTAAAGGACGGTTAGATCTTCTTCACATGGATCTGTGTGGTCCCATGCGTGTTCAGAGTATCAATGGAAAGAAATATATTCTGGTAATAGTCGATGATTACTCAAGGTACACATGGACTCACTTCTTGAGGTCCAAGGATGAAACACCTGACGTTCTCATCAGCTTCCTTAAATTGATACAACGTGGTCTTCAAGCTCAAGTTAAAGTGGTTCGTACGGACAGAGGTACATAATTTTTGAATTCAAATCTGAGAAAGTATTTTGAAGCCGAAGGGATTGAACATGAAACATCTATTGCTCGAATACCCGAACAAAACGGCGTTGTTGAAAGACGAAACCGTACTTTGGTTGAAGCTGCTCGAACATTATTATCCGCTTCAAAACTTCCTCTATACTTTTGGGCCGAAGCCGTGTCAACCGCATGCTACACACAAAACCGCTCCTTAATTATCCCAAGACACGAAAAGACACCATATCACATAATTCATGATCGAAAACCTTCACTGAAACACCTTCATGTTTTTGGATGTACCTGTTACATTATTCGAGATGGTGAAAATTTGGATAAGATGAAAGAAAAAGGTGATGCATGTATTATTGTGGGATATGCAACTCAGTCTAAGGGATATAGAGTATACAACAAGAGAACAAAATTGATTGTCGAGACTATTCACATCCGATTTGATGAATTACAAGAGATGGCACTTGAACAAAACAGTTTAAGTCTCGATCCACAACGACAAACGACTTCCGTTCACAACCACACGGAACTCGGAACTCAAGACCACAACAATGAACCGTCAAGTTCAATGCTGGTTCCAGAAAATGTTCCTAGAGCTGATATGACAGTCGACACGACAATTGAAAAGTTGGAAATGTTATATGGACCAATGTATGATGAATATTTCACGGGGGAGAAACAAGTTGTATCGAAGTCTTCCGCTGTCACTCATGATAAGAATGATGATACCGATCATCGTCAACAACCGGATACAACTTCATCTACTTCAGCACGGGTTGCTAGAGAGTTACTTCCTCAAGATATCACTTCAACAATCGATCCTACAACATCCACAACTACTGTCATTGCTCCAGAGAACACAAATCAAGCAGACAATGCATTATCTGACGAAGACGAATTTATCAACCCATTCAGTACACCGATACACGAAATTGGAGAGTCTTCTACTCGCCATGTTGATCCGTAAAATATGCATACGTTCTACCAACGACATCCTTCAACACATCATTGGACCCGAGATCATCCTTTGGTTCATGTCATTGGAAACCCTTCACAGCCCATTCGTACAAGACGACAACTTCACACTGATGGTGATGTTTGTATGTTCGCACTCGCCGTGAGTTCAGCTGAACCGAAAAACATCAAAGAAGCCATGGGTGATCATGCTTGGATTGAATCGATGACGGATGAACTTCAACAATTTGAAAGACTTAAAGTCTGGGAACTTGTTGACAGACCATACGATGTAACACCATTAAATCTTCGATGGATCTGGAAAAACAAGATGGATGAAGAAAACACGATCATCAAGAATAAATCTAGGCTAGTGGCGAAAGGGTATGGACAGAAAGAGGGTATTGATTTCGAAGAATCATTTGCACCAGTAGCTCAAATGGAAGCGGTCAGGATTTTTCTTGCTTATGCTGCACATAAGGGATTCATTGTCTATCAAATGGACGTAAAGACGGCGTTTCTTAACGGTCCTTTGAAGGAAGTAGTTTATGTCACGCAGCCAGAAGGATTCGTAAATCCTCATTATCCTGACAAGGTGTATCGTCTCCACAAAGCACTTTATGGACTCAAGCAAGCTCCAAGGGCGTCGTACGACGAGCTCTCGAAATTTCTGGTCTCTAAAGGTTTCTCAAAAGGTTCCATTGATTTAACATTGTTCACTTACAAATATGGGGATGACATTTTGCTTGTGCAGATTTATGTTGATGACATCATTTTCGGGTCTACAAACCCAAAACTTTCAAAATGGTTTGAAAAAGTAATGCACAACAGATTTGAAATGTCTATGATGGGCGAACTAAAATTCTTTCTAGGAATTCAAGTTCACCAATCCCCAAGTGGTATCTTCATTAACCAAGCTAAGTATTGTCAAGAGATAATCACAAAGCATGGTATGACATTATGTGACCCCGTTGGGACGCCATTATCAACCACATCCCTAGATGCTGATTTGGAGGGATTACCCATAGATCAAACGAGATATCGTTCCATGATCGGGTCCCTCATGTACTTGAAAGCAAGCAGACCTGATATATATCATGCTACATGCTATTGTGCACGATATCAAGCACAACCCACTGAAAAGCACCTCAAGGAGGTTAAACGGATCTTTCGGTACCTTAAGAATACCATTCACATGGGACTCTGGTATCCGAGGGAAACCAGTTTCTTTCTAACGGCCTATTCAGATTCTGATCATGCAGGGTGTCTTGATACACGTAAAAGTACTTCTGGTGGTGCACAATTTCAAGGTCAAGATAAGCTTGTGGGATGGTCTTCCAAGAAGCAGGATTGCACCTCATTGTCATCAGCCGAAGCGGAGTATGTGTCTCTATCTGCGTGTTGTGCTCAAGTTCTTTGGATGAGAACACAACTCACGGATTATGGCTTCCACTTTGATAAAGTACCTATGTACTGTGACTCAAAGTCGGCCATAGCCATCTCCTGCAATCCGGTACAGCATTCCCGCACGAAGCACATCGATGTCAGATATCACTTCATTAAGGAACAAGTTGAAAAGGGTATTGTCGAATTATACTTTGTTGGAACTGATTACCAATTAGCTGACTTGTTTACAAAAGCTCTTTCGAAAGAGAGGTTTGCGTATCTTGTTAGGCAAATTGGTATGAGATGTTTGACTCCAGCAGAACTAGAGGTTCTGGCAAAGAAGCCTGCTTGATTCATCTATCAAACATCTATTTGTAAATATTAATGAAAAAGAAAAATACAAAATTAAAAAATCATTGAAAATCCAAAAATATTCTTCTCGACATGTCTTTCAGTATTGATAATATGGGTACCTAGAAATGTCGCTCAATAACGACACGGGTGTGTACATAAAGCTCGAATGAAAGTTGTAAATATTTTTCAAAACATGTCATTTCTATCTTTTCAAAAGGAAATTGTCTCTTTTGGACAATATTTCCAACAACGGGTAGAGCAATCTATCTTGGGTTGAGCTTGTCACAAAACATTTAACATTTTGAGCTCAACACAATGGCTTGTAATCACTTTCAGATTGCAACCCGGATCAATATTCACGGGGGAGTGTACGATTTCGTGCTCTTACCCTCAGCAAAAGAAGAGAAATCTTTTTACACTTGAGTGGATACTTCAAGACATTCAAAGTCTATGAACTCAAGTTTATGCTTTAGAAAAACCTTTTCGACAAAAAGAATTGATTTTTCAAAAAGCGTTGAACACAATTTTTTCAAGACTTTCTCAATGATATTCAAAATCTTTCAAAAATTGTGTGTTCAACAACTCCTTTCCTCAAAAGTTTAATGTGGATCATATCCTCGAAATGACAATTCAATTGGATCAATTATTGAGGGGGAGCTTTCCAAAATTCATGCTAAGTTTGACACATCTTTCTCCCGAAGATTTTCAAGACTATTTTTCAAAATATATTTTAATCAAATTTGGTATCTCTAATATCAAACTTTTTATATATTAGAGATAGGGGGAGAAAATGTGATTAAAATGTGATCTAAAGACTCAAGCACACATGGTTACGATCAAAAACCCACAACATCTTTAATTCACGACGTTATTGGTGTCAAAAGGGTGGTTAGGTTTAAGTCCTATGATCCAACCAGAACCGGAGGGATCTTCCCAAGGACAATCCAATAGATTATTAGAAGTCCTTAGGAAAGATGGAGTAGAATGTGAACGTAGCCGAATGCCGACTAAGTACTGATGCTAGCACCAGAACAATCACAACAAGGTGTTAGTAATGATGTCTTGGTAAGCATTGAAGGGGTTGAAGAATGAAAAAGAAATGTAAGGATAAAGGGTCTAAAGAAAAAAGCCCTCCATACAACTTAGGCAGAAACCGGGTCAACTCATCATGAAGACAAACTCATCATGGACCCAATGATGTGAAGCACAACCCTTTCCTAGCTACTCAGGCTTCTCTCAAAAGAAGTTTGTTTTATTGTCACGGAGATCAACATGACTTCTATTGACTTTCTCACTCCGAGATTGTTGATATTGAATAGGTGGCATCTGCTCTAGCCTCCGACCACTAAAAGTGCACAAATCGAGTCTAGAGCCAAGAGATCAATCAAATCTCGTTAGGACACACGGATGAAGATCAAGAGAGTCCTACGCTATATCCTTGTGATATTGCTAGAACACTCAGAGTGATACTACTTAGTATTCACAATGATGAGTGGAAATCCTTCCAGTGTTAACATCAAACAGCACTGCGGTAGGTCATATGCAAGATTCTTTATGAATTCAACATATGTAAAACTGAAAAGCAACAGTGGTTTGATTCTGAATTGATTCAAACTCGTTTTAGGTTTCTACGCAATATCTTGATGGTCTTGCTAGAACATTCAGAGTGATATTCATTAATATTCACAATGACGAATGGAAATCCTTCTAGCGTCAACATCAAACAGCGCTACGGTAGGTGACTTGTGAGATTCTTATGAATCAAACTTGTGTCAACTGGAAAGCAACAATGCTAAGATTCTTAATGAATCAAACTTGTTCTAGGAATTTGAATTGACGACTTTAATCAAGCGGATATTTATCCAATTGATTCACTCTTTATGTTCGCAGTCTTGCTTTGAGACGGTCGAGTAAAGAGAACGGCTAGTACAGCCGCAAAACCCTGTCAAGGAGTTTCTTAATTGAATCTACCTAATCACAGGTATGGTATTTAATACCGTAAAACGGTCTTCACCGACCGGAGGTAAAACGCTACCGATTTAGGACGAATGTCAAAGCCATTCAGTCTGTGTCTATGTTTTGTCTCGTGAAGGTGGCGTCACGGTGTACTCAGCAAAGTCAAAGGTTCAAAACCACATATTCATGCCCAAAGACTTATTGAACAATTAATAGTGTGAGCATGTGGATAAAGACACAAGATCGCAAGATGGCAAAGACAAGTCAAGAATGATTTGAAGATCTCAAGATAAAAGACTAAGTCGAAAGACAATGACAAAGGCTCAAAGATCACAGCATGAAGGAACAAGACTACTATTACACGTTCAAGACTCGTTTATGACGAAATTCATGAATCTCCATTGGACTATAAATATCGAAGAGGAATGACCTCACATTGGGGGAGATTGTTAGCCTCAAAATATCGAGTCAAACAAGAATTTTCGGTCATAGGTTTCTATTGTAACATTAATTAGAACGTTGTAATAGGTAGTTAATTAGTCGTGGTTTACGGGCTTGGATTTAAACTAATTAAAGTCCAAAAGACAAGCCCGGCCCAATATATAGCCCATTAAAGCCCGCATGTGGGTGGACTATATATACTAGCCTCCTAGCATGTTAGGAGGGTGAATGGTCATTTGTAACTCTCATTATTCCTAATCTAATATTCACCAAGTTAATCACCTATTCTCTCTACTTTTTCTCTCTACTTTCTCTCACTACTTTCTCTCTCTAGGAATCCATCTCTTTTCATCTATTTTCTATCTTTAATCATCTAAATAATATGGGACAACATTATTGTTTTTAGTTTTATTGTTTTTGGTTGAAATAAGTTTTAATTTATTAAGTGGGTTTTGATTAATTTGGTTTTTATTTTTAGTTTTATTGATTTGGTTTGATTGATTGTTGTTAGTTAATTATTAGTGGTTAGTTTAGTATTAATTTTAGATTGATTATGTTTGATTTTGGTTAAATTCGTGTTCCCTATTGCTTTTTTTTGTCCACTGTTTAGTTTTTCCAGTTTTTCCCGAACGAGAAATTTTTACCGAACGAGTAATTTTTCCCGAACCAACATATTTTCCCGAATGAGCATAATTTTCCCGAACCAATCAAAATACCGAACGAAGGTTTTAAAGAAATTATCCCGAATGAGTGGATTTATCAAAAATTCCGAATGAGCCAACTTGAGAAAAAATATCCCGAATGAACATATTATTCCGAACCAACCATTTTCCCGAGTAAATAAATTGAGCAGCCTGCTTGCCTGCTTCCAACCTTTTTCTCCGGAAAAAAGGAGGTGTGTGCTTGCTAGCTTGAGCTGCCTGCCTGCCTGCCTGCTTACTTATTTATTAATATTGTTCCGTAATCGTTTAGTTTAATCTGAAAGTTGTTCCGAATTTTATTCTGAAAGTCACGTATTTTTAGTTATGTTTTTCGTCTAATTTTAGTATTAATATTTTTTCGTAAAGTTTGAGTTTTATCTTTTATTTAGTACCCGCTTTAGCTTTTGTCTCGTTTAGTTTTAAAGTACCCTCTTAGTTTTATTTTCTCCTTTTTCATTAAGTAAATTTTATTTTCCAGTCGAAAGTTAATTTCTTCGTTTAGTTTTATTTTATTAGTTGTTTTGCTATAATTTACGTTTTATTATTGTTTTGCTCCTTTATTATTAGCTATTTGTTTTTGGCTTATTTTTATTACTTTTCGCTTTTACCTTTCAAATAGAAATAGAAAAGCAAAACCTTCTTTTTGTTAACCAAAAACAACTGAGTCACACTTTTAACCGGAAATCAATTCGAATTGAATCGAGACGAACAAATTTTCATACTAGGTAAAAACCGTGTATTAGTAGTGTGATGAAAACTATAGAAAATCTTATAAGTCTGATTTATAAATAATAAAACTGAACTGTTATCTGTTAAATTTGAAAACATGCATTTAGTGTATTTTAATTGCCAAGAGCTTATATAGGTCATGTGCTGAAACAACTGTTGCATGAATAACTGGAGGGGTGACCTCATCATGCTGTAGAGGGGTGAACTCTAATTACTGTGCTGGATGAAGGGATCAACTCCAATGTGAAGGATGTAGAGCACACACCACATTCACCTGATAAACTATAAACTGATAAGCCTAGGATGCGTTCATACACCCCACTAATAATACTGATAAATGGCCAAGCTGAGCTGAGTGAAACGCTGCGGGATATCACTCTCCCGCAGGTGAGTCATGACATCGGTGCCTCAAGTGTCATGGTTACGGTACCTCCGTAAATAGTGTTGAACTGGTCATGCTTGTATATAAGGCTCAGGCAATATCTTAATTATTAAAATAATTATTGATAAATTTATAACATAAAACTGGGGAATAAATTTGGCTGCAGACGAGGAAATCCTAATCATGTATAGAAAGGAAGTCCTTAGTGAAAGAGCGGATAATCCGTACCTCGTGTCCAGTAACCGACCGAGATCAACTGACAGAAAGTCTACTCTGATTTCACGCGAGCTACATGAATAAAGGGCGCGAATAAGTTACCTAATATTCGTTTATTTTGTTTATTTCAATTGTACTTAGTTAATTTATTTATTCTTGTAATACTGTTAATATATAACTAATAAGTGTGAATATTCTGATATTTCTGATTATGGTATTCCTGTTCTATTATTAATTACGGTATACACGTATTCTGACGTTATAATAGTTCTATATTTAGTAGCCTGTTAATAATATAAAGTTTCTTAAATTAGGACGTTTCCCAAAATAAATAAAATTATTAAATAAATTATACCCCTTTAAATCTTATAAAAACTATTTTAATTTAATCCATTTAAAGATACAATTAATACATTTATAAAATTAAGTGCTAAAAGGTATAATTCAAAAATATCCATTTTTATAATTTGACTATATCCCGAGCCTACCGAGATACCCGTTCTCGGTCACACTAAAACAATTCAACAAAATATAAAATTTGCCTATATGGATTAGTGACAGAAAAACTGTCACTAAAAAGTGTGACCAAAAGCTGAGTATTTAAAAACTGTCACCAAACGAATCTGCGACGGAAATTAGTGTCACAAAACTGTCGCTAATCTTATAATAAAAATCATTATCTTCTGTCCGAACTGTACCCACTGATGACCTACATTGTTCCCACTATTTTTTATATGTTTCCCCCCATTCTGCTTATTATCCCTACTGTTTATTTCGTGGTTAAAGTTCCCACTGTATGTGCAGTGGTTCCCACTGCTAGTGTAGTGGTTCCCACTGCCTACAGACCCAAACACCCCTTTTTGCCAGCTAATCCCAAACACCCCCTGTTGCTGCGTATTTCCCACTGATTTTGAACCAAACACCTCTGATGGGGTTTGAGGGATGTGGTTGATTACACCACCACGCCGACCCCCCCCCCCCCCCCACCCCCCCCCCCCCCCCCCCCCCCGTGTCGATTTCCGTGAATCAGCAACATCCCAAACCATTGTTCGATCTAATTCATGTTGTCTTTTTAATTAACATTGTGTTCTTGATAGATTCGATTATATATAAAATAAAATAAGAGAAAGAATGGATTACCAGCCATTGATTCAAATGATCATCAAACACGAAAACCAATTCCTTTTCACAATCAAAACTCAAAACCGTCTCTTTTTTTGTTCTTGTTTTTGGCCGGCGGCACCTCAAGCATAGAACCCTAGTAGTATTTTTTTTGTTTCTGTTTGACAGTAGGGGAAAAATACTCCCGTATATTGTTTGCAATATGGGCTGGGCTCCCAAGTTTTTTTTTTTATAATAACCGGCCCCCTATTCTATATAGTTTTTTTTAACTCTCGACATTTATATTTAATTCACGAACAATCGTATTTAATTCTCGCGTTTTAATTTTTCTGAAACGTAAAAATCTTTTCTGTATATAATACATTCATAATAACTAGTTTCCTGACTAATTATATATATAGTTATAATAAGTCGAGACTGCGTATTTAATATTCGTAACCTTTAAATACGGGTTTTACAATTCTTCCCCTCTAAAAAGAATAATTCATCCCCGAATTAAGAATACGACTATATTGGGTTTTACAATTCTTCCTCCTCTAAAAAGGAGAAATTCGTCCTCGAATTAAAGGTAATATGCTGATGAAGTTGTAAGAACTGAAAGAACACGTAAACTGAAAAGACAAATAAGCTGAAGGATAATTTGTCTTCTAATTAAGACATAATGCTGCTGATAGGTATAAACCTGACATGACTGAAAGGACTTAACTGGATTTATTAACGGAAAAGGAATAAGAGGTCCGGATGGACTCCTCCGTTTCGAGTGGCTTCCCACTCGAAACAATTCCTTCAAAGGTCTAAACATAATGAACAAAATCTTGGTCCTGATGACCCTGTCCTGATGAATGCTGAATAGTTTTTGGTTCCATACTTAAGATGGGTTTTCTGAATCTGATAGAATAATAAGCTATAGCATGTAGTATACATGAAACGGTATGTACAAGTATCTGGAAAAGATAACATTTATATATCTGAGCAAGCTGTTGAAAACATAAAGGAACGAACTACGTGAACAATTGCGAACGTGCTACGTGAGCAATTATGAACGTGGTTCACGATTATATGAGGAACGCTGGGCATGGAATATATCGTAAACGTGATGCATGAACATGCTATGAACGTGATACTAGGACATATCATGAACGTATGCTGACTGAGGGAGGAATGCCAAACGATACGACCTAAGATGTGAAACGTCTACCTGAGTCTGGAAACGCTGTACTAAACTTAAGTCTGGTTTCCTTAAGCTTCTGTAACCGCATTCGGTAACAAGCTGTGAAACGTGTATCGCGAGATGGAACACTAACCTGCACGTGAACAATATCATGAATACGAGCGTGAACTTAAATCATGAGATAGCACAAACTATGGACTGAAACAACATCATAATGTGAACGTGAGACACAAATGTGAAGGTGAAAGTAAATGTGAACATGAACATAAACGTGAACGTGAATGTGAACATAACGTGATTCGTGAAAATGAACGTGGGCGTAATTCGTCAACGTGAAAGGTTGTGTATAAAAATTACTCCTATTGAAGATTCTGTACAACTGTGAGAAGATAATTCTCGTGTTCTTCTCTAGAATTTAGCAGATCAGAATGTGATCAATGAATATACTGACGATTTTGTTTGAGAATCATGGGAAAAACATTTTATTCATAATTTCATAATATAGCTGGAGCATTAGGGAGTTCAGAAGTATAAAATCAAAATTTTTAGAGAGACTGTAATATGTGCAATATCAGTCTGGAAACGTCATGTTCTTTCTCTCACCACTGATGGTAGCATGATCGGAAATTATTCTGGAAAAATGTTCAAGCCATCGTAGCAGGTCAGATAAACCTTCTATACGTGGAATGAATATTTATTAAGAATGGTGATCTTGTAAAAATTTTGGTGATCGATACAAGATCTCATGTTACCGACCTTCTTTCTGATAGACAGAAACGGTACACCTCCTGGTGGTGCGCTAGAGCGAATAAAGCCTCGTTCTGGTACTTTTGCAGCAATTTTTTTTTGCAACTCTTGTAACTTAGCTGAAGCCCTGGAATAAAGAGTTTTGAAAACACGTACTGTTCTTGAGACAAGCTCGATGTTAAATTATGTCTCACGGTTAGGAAGGAATTTTTGGAACCTTCTGGAATTACTTCTGGAAATGCTGAAAAATATATGCTGATCATAAATCTAAAGAACTTCAGAAGTAGATTATAACTGGTGGCTAGAAAGTCTTCGTAGCTATGGACTCATAAGTCACGCGCTTGTAAACCAGAACCAATTTGTACTGATTTTTCTGGCAGAAATATAATGAATAAACTTGGGATTTAGTAAGACGGATCTCGTCGTTAACTGAAAGGAGAAATTTAATAAACATGGGTGGTACTGTGAAGTCTTTTTTGGCGGAGAGGTAGGTAAATACCTGTTTTAAAATAAATCTGTCATAGGAATACGTGAAGTAAACATGGCGATTTTCACTGAATGTGTTCGTCTGTAACATCACAGAATGAATACTGCGTGTTTAACCTGAATAATATTCTAGTGGTGGTGACTGAATCTTTAATGGTCTGAAATATGTGTGGCATGACACAACGGGTATACCCCCTTGGAGGGTACCCTGAATTTCCGAGGGTCTGGTTTAGAAAACATATAGAGTTATGAGTTCTGACTCGTACTTTGAGAAGGTACTCGTATGACTTGTACCAGGACTGGTGTCCTGACATGTGTCTTCCAAATGATACTTGAGACCTGTGTCTTGACTGTTGTCTGGACATGTATTTTAATGGGTGAGTATGAATAAGGTTAAGAATCTCGGGTAACTGCCAGGGTTGGCGGACCGGTTAGACTGCTGACCTTTGTATTTTTTGTCACGTCTGTTCTGGAGTTCCGATGGCTAGTAAGTGATAAATATAAGCATGGTGGTTGTCATTACCGTTTTGTCTGTTAGTTTCACAATGGTCATTATTATGACCGTGATTTATGTAACTATTTCTGCTGAAAGATTAACTGAGTGAAGTGTGACATCTATCTAGGGAAGTAAAAGCATGGAATAGAATGGTAGTGTCTGATGGTTGAAATTTATTCTTGTCAGAAATTTCAATTTATAGTTTTTGACCTTGTTCTGCAGAGTCTTCATAGTATAAATAGCATCAGCATCTTGAGAAATCTCCAAAGCATCAGCAACATCAGCATTTGCGAGGTCTTCAAAGTGTTAGCAGCATCAGTATCTGGTAAAATCTTCAACTCACGAGCAGCATCAACATCTGGTAGAATATCGACAAGTGGAAACGCTTGACACGATTGAGGATCGATTAGTAATACCATGGAGTAGGGTACCTGGAGTTCACCTGGACTACTGTACATGAAGTACAAAGTGAATACTACATGTGGAGCATATAACTGAGACACTGTACGTGGAGTACACAGGAAATACTGTACATGGAGTATAACTGAGACACTATGCAAAGGGTACATATAGAATACTGTACATGGCACTAGTGGAAACTTTATGGAATGATCAATACTGGCGTCATTCTCTGACATGATCAAGTATTAAATTGATTTAAATGGTAGTAAACTGAACTGAAATGGGTATCGTGACAGCCTGGTAATTCCTGCATAGACTTAATGCTGGTTGTATAGAGGTTCAAGAATATGTTTAAACAGAATTTCAATAATGGTCAGCATGACGAAATGCCTGATGAAGATCAAACATGATTTATTATGAAAATAATATTTTACTGTAACTCTTCTGTAGCTTAGCATGAAAACATCATCACCTTGCAGAAAATGAAATCCTCATAAGGAGACATGAAATTAATCAGCATGAAAATGACATCCACTTGAGGGTATGAAACTTGATTGTTATAAAGAACATAAGGGTATAGTCAACTGGTGTGGATGGCTATGGTTCAATCCACAGAATTTACAGGAGAAAGCATGTGACTAAGTATGGGCGATTCTGGTTCGATCCATACTTGTCAAATTTTCTGAGAACTGAAAAGCATAAAATTTAAGATGATAAATGGTGAACGCATATGGGTCAGTTCACCTAATAACATTTGACTGAAAACATAAATCTGACATGAGTAAGGATGAACGCCTATGGTCAGTTCATCTATACAAAAATCTGAACGGGCAAGGTGAACGCCTAGGGTCAGTTCACCAAAACGAAAATTCGCTAAAAAAATGCACATGCGACTAAATATGGCCAGTCCTGTACCAACCTTTTACTTAGTAAAAAATTTAAGAAAAACTGACCGATAAATAAAGGAAACTGACTGATAATTGCATGAGAAACATGAAAGATAACAATGCCAAAATCTGGGAAGCTCCTAGTGACTACCCACTAGTCACAAGTCAAGTTTTAGAGCCTACAGGTCGAACCTTGCGCTCTGATACCATAATTGTAACATCCCACTTGGATAACTGTACCGTTACGTGTATTTATGACGTGTCATCAAAGCATATGTTAAATGTCCTAAAACATTAATTGACCATAACGAAAATACCAGAATCAAACATCGGTAATCCAAACATAAGCTCAAAACATGAAAACTAAATACTGAAGGAATGGATTCAACAATGTCCAAATAAGAACAGTAATATAAGAAGTGCATAAAGTAAAGAAGTCTGGATTGCTTCCATCCAATGCACAAGCTCTCAGAAACTTAAGAGTGTCCTGGTGTACCTGCCGTTAGAACATGAAAGAACTACGGCTGAGCATAACGCTCAGTGAACGGATATAATGCACGATAAGAATATACTAGACTTGAAATAATTAATAATTACTGAAGCTGAAAGACTGATATGTGTAGTGTGATGAAAACTATAGAAAATCTTATAAGTCTGATTTATAAATAATAAAAATGAACTGTTATCTGTTAAATCGGAAAACATGCATTTACTGTATTTTAATTGCCAAGAGCTTATATAGGTCATGTGCTAAAACAACTGTTGCATGAATAACTGGAGGGGTGACCTCGTCATGCTGAAGAGGGGTGACCTCTAATTACTGTGATGGATGGAGGGCTCAACTCCAATGTGAAGGATGTAGAGCACACACCACATTCACCTGATAAACTGTAAACTGATAAGCCTAGGATGCGTCCATACGCCCCACTAATAATATTGATAAATGGTCAAGCTGAGCTGAGTGGAACGCTGCGGGATATCACTCTCCCGCAGGTGAGTCATGACACCGGTGCCTCAAGTGTCATGGTTACGGTACCTACGTAACTAGTGCTGATGCAACACCCCATTTTGGTAAATGGAATGTCACGCGTAATTATAGCGTGTCATCAAAGCATGCAAGGTAATATGTACTAAAACATACATGACCATAGGGAAAACCGGAATCAAACATTGGTTCCCAAACATAAGCCCAAAACATAATTAAAATAAATGAACAAAAGGAAGACTAAACAAGCATAAATATATGAAGGCATGAGGAGAAGAAGTCTAAGATAGCTCCCATCCTATGCGTGTCCTCCAAATGCTACATTCTAACTTTAGGTACCTGCTGTTTTGGGACATGGAAAGGAAAGTAACGGCTGAGCATAACGCTCAGTGCACGGATATACGACATAGTATGATTGGCTGAAACATAAATAAGACTAATAGCAGCGGAAATGTATAAGTCATGGAAAACGTAGTTGTCTGTCATGTTAACTGGTTTTAGTTCTGAAAATATAGCTTATGTTACTTATGAAAATCTTTATTAGTTACTGTACCAAAAGCCAATATAAGTCATGAGGTCAACAACGTGTATGAATACTTGGAGGGGTGACCTCGTCATGTAAATTAGAGGGGATGCCTCTAATTATACTGGTAAGTGGGTAGGAGGGATCAGCTCTTGTGAAGGATGCAAGGCACACACCACATTCACCATGAAATCCTGACTGATACATGTAACTAGGATGCACGCATACGCCCCATATGATAACATAATAATATGGCCAAAAGATGAAAGGGACGCCACGAGCTATCACTCCGCCGTGATGAAGTCATAACACTAGTGCCTCTAGTGTTATGGTTATCGTACCTCCATAACTAGGTGAACTGGTCATGCATGTATATGGCTAAGGTAACTAATAAAACATAAGCATTTAATCAATAACTACTGGGAAAAATAGTTGGCTGCATACGGGAAATCCTAATGAAGGAAAGAATGTCCATACTGAAAGGACGGGAAATCCGTACCTTAAGTCCAGTGAACGAGGAAAATGAACGGAAGAGATTCCTACTTCGATGTCACTAATGCTACATAGATAATATATGTATATAAGTATTTTGATTACTGAGTACGTAACTGCTTTTATATCATGTATTAGCTTGTTTTATATGTTCATGTCATGTTTTACTGATTTTATCGTTATGCTGTGTTTATGATGTATTCTGTCAATTCTGATTAAGTATTACTTGTATTTCTTGTATTATTATACCTGTTGTTTAATAATAAGTAACTTTCTAAAAATAGCAGGTTTCCTAAAATAGAAAGTTTCCAAAAATAGAAAGTTCCCAAAAATAGAAAGTTCCCAAAAATAGATAGTTTCCATTAATAGAAAGTTTCCAAAAATAGAAAGTTTCCAAAAATAGAAATTTTCCAAAAGTAGAATAGCTGCCTTAAATAAATAAGTTTCTAAAAATAGAAAGTTGCCATAAATAGCTTAGCTGCCTTAAATAAATAAGTTTCTAAAAATAGAAAGTTTTCATAATTAGAAATAAGCTGGATTATTAAGCTAATAATATAAGCTTAGTTTTACTGATTAAATCTACTAAGTCATGTGATTAATAGTATAGTTTATTAGTTAGTACATGTAAATTAAATAAACTATAGGTTATAGGATTTAATTAAATATAGTCATGACTTAATTAAATGAAGTGGTTAAAATACTTAGGTTAAAACATGTATTAATATCTATATTAATATAACCTAAGTCATGGAAATTAATTAATTATAAGTGTTGTTAAAATAATTAATTAATACTATGATATAAACATATAAATACTTGGTTTTAAAACATGTATTATGAAATAATAATAATTAACCTAAGTCCATGATTAAATTAATTTAATTAATAGTCATGTTAAATTAATTTAGTTTTCCTTGAAAAAAATAAAAGAACTTGTAAAAATGTGAATCTTGTAAAGAAAATGTTTAACTTGTAAAATTCGACCCGTGCCCGTGTTTAAAATAAGCCGAGCCAAAACACACCCAAGCCGGCGACTAGGACTGTGACCAGCCGTCGACTGCCACTGACTATGCAGGGCTTCCCCTGCTGTGATGTTAGTTCCCACCGGTCTAGACCGGTTCCCCCTGCTTCCTAATCAAAACCCACCGAGACCTTGTATGGTCTCGGTTTCCACTGCCTGCACCAAGGTTTCCCCCGTGGGTTCCTTGGTTGCTACTGTCCATACAAAAACCACACCGAGCCCTTTAAGGGTCTCGGCTGGTGGAAGACAAGTGACACCGAGAGCTATGAAGCTCTCGGTTTAGATGTGGTCGAGCCAAAACAACCCCAAACCCGAACCCTCCTTGATTTATAACATGGTAAGATCATTTATTTATAATGACAATTAAATAATGATAATTAAAACATGAATTAATTAGAAGAAAAAGGGTTTTATGAATTACCAAAACACGTGGAATGAATAAATCTTGATCTCACGAACACACTCCTAATCAATAATTATAAATCAAAACCCGTCCTCCTTTTGGGTGCTGCTGGCGGCATAACCAGAACATCACGTTCTCCTTTTGGGTGCTACTGGCGGCATAAAAATAACATGACGTTCTCCTTTTGGGTGCTGCTGGCGGCATAAAGAGAACATCACGTTCTCCTTTTGGGTGCTACTGGCGGCATAAACAGAACTGGCGACCACCATAGGGTTTGCTAGGGTTTTTGCTTTGTTTTGAAAATGTGATAAATTAAAATATAATGTTTAACCTTCCTGACATATTTTTGTGAAGTGGGTTGGGCCATAAGGCCCGTTACCGTTCTTTGTGTCCGCGGGTAGGTGGGGCCCACAAGGGAAACCCGAACCTTTTCATGTTTAATAATTACGTGTTCGTACGTTTGTATTTACGTTACGTTATTATAATTTATTCGTGTTATTATAAATACTTGTACGTAATCGTAATAATAACATACGTAAATACATATTTATGTGTTCGTGTTTCTTACGCTCATGAGTTAATGTTCGTGATTATAATTATTATTGATAATAATTATCTTGTATTAATACATACTTAATACTTATCGTGTAATAACACGTACGAAATTCTTGTAATTAATATTCGTGACACGTGTTCATGTTATATAAGGGAAGTTGTAATCTTGTACGTACGATTATTAGTGTACTGTTCATGGTAAAAGCATGCGGGTTTTACAACCCTTCCCCCCTAAAAAGAATAATTCGTCCCTGAATTATAGATAAGTAACTAAAAGAGAAACATACCCGAATCAAACTGAGATGGTATGTAAGAAAAATGGACGTGTGGGTGACATGGTAGAAGGAATGTGGAACGTGACATGTCTTGAAAGGACATGGAACGTGACGTGACTGAAAGCACATATCTAATTGATAAGAGAAAAACGGATAAGAAGTCCGGATGAACTTGTCCGTTTCCACGTGGCTTCCCTCTTGGAACGGTTCCTTCACAAGATCTTGACACAATGATAATCTTGGTCCTCCTGACCTTGACTTGAAAACACGCAAAGTTCATTGTCATCTACGTAAGATAGATCCCCTGAATTTGATCGAGGGAATAAGAATTAACGTGCAAGGATAACTGAAACGTTATGGTGCAAAACAATCTAACTTAACTGATAATTAGCAACGATGCGCGAGACATATTGAAACGTAGTACGTGAAAATTTTGAACGTGATACGTGAAAAATATTGAACGTGATACGTGGAGATATGGCGAGTGTAGTATGAGCAACATATCGTGATCCATGATACGTGTAACATATCGTGAACGTGATATGAGGAACGTGGAATGAACATGACATGTGAAACATATCGTGAACATGTAAGACAACTGCAGTAACGCCAAACGCTACAAGGTGAGACGTGGAATGTGACGTGAAACGTCTATCTGAGGATAGGGAGTTATACTAAACTTGAGTCTGGTCTCTCCAGTTCCTGCAAAACTTCCCAAAATGAAGATGACCGTAAAATCGTAAGCCAAGATACGATCATGAACGTAATAGTTTCATGAACGTGAGCGTGAAAGCAAGTCGTGATATTAGAACAAGGACGTGGACGTAAATAAGGAGCACAAAATGCGAACCCTTGTCTGACCCGATAGCTGACGGATTACCAAGTGATCGGGTGAGCCTTGGCTGGAACGTGTCCGATCAATCTGTTGGTTCTGAAATCCGTGCGGATGTAAGGATTTTGCAGACTTGATCAAACTGTTGGCAATAACCCAGATAGCATCTTGCTTCTTCTGAGTTTGCGTTAATCTGGTAACCAAAATCCATGGAGATCTTGTCCCATTTATGTTCACAATTTCTGATGATGGAAAGACATCCTAGTCTGTTGGTGTTCTATCTTAGCCTGTTGGTATGTCCGGTACTTAGATATGAACGTAATTATATCTTGCTTCGTAGAAACTTGATACATAGAAATTTCCGGAACAATAAGTCTCCGAAATTAGACTTTTCTTAGCGTAGGATTTTTTGGAACACCTAATGCAGTGTAGGGTTCTCACCTTTACGCATAAGTTGAGTCATGGTAAGATTAACCATGCGAATCCATGTGATTCAACGTGTCACTGTAATCAACCAGAATTTATATTGGAAAATTTCAAGATGAAATTTCTCCTGTCGTAGAATTTGCAACATAGTGCAAATATGATCTTCCTGCTCTTCTCTAGACCTATAGAAATTTCAGGTTGTTCTCGATGAAAATACTAATGAATTTGTTTATGAGTTCATGGCAACTCAATTTATTAAGTCTATAATGCTGCTGGGCATTTATGAGACTAATAAAAAATCATGAATCTAGCATGACCGAGTCGTGAACGAATAGCAGTCATGGAAATGTCCTGCTCTTTCACTCGTCACTGTTGGCAGTATGATCATGAGTCCGATCTTGGAAAAGGGTTTGACACCCTAAAGTCGATTAGTCATGTTGTCAATACGTGGAGGAGAATAACGGTTATGGATGGTGATTTGTTTTAAATCGACGGTAGTCGACACATAATCTCATGTTACCGTCCTTCTCCTTGAAGGTTCTTCTGGAATGTATGGTAAGATTTTGGTATAATCGGCTGGTTATGTGTAAAAGGAACCTCAGTGGTCGTGTCCTAACTGACAGTTAGAAAATTTTAGCAGTCATGGCAAACAAAGCACGTGCTTGTAGAGCATAGATAATTTGTACAGATTTTCCTGATGGAAAACCATGCTGAATGTATTCAGGAGCCTGAACATTAATGTACAAAATCATGAATCGTAGTAGGGTGTGCTGTTTATAGTCCATGATTAGGATTAAATTTAACTCACATCTATCCGAGGTAATGCGTTAGCAGCTTGGATCTCATCCTTAGGCTGAACGAAACCTTCGTATACATGGGGGATACGAATGGCATCCTTTATGGTCATGAATATATGAAATATGGGTGTAAAAGATGAAAGTGTCAACGAGCAAACGTGACAGATCTCACTGATACGCCGGTGATGGTACTGAAATCCTTGTGGCCTGATTAATACATGGCACAACAAAATGGATATACCCTTTGGAGGGTACCCTGGATTTCTTTGGGATGTTCCAGAATTGGACGTGAGTCATGTGTCTTGACTCGTGTCTTGGGAGTTATAAGCATGACATGTGTCTTAACTGGTGTCTTGACATGTGTCTCGAGATGTGAAACAATAGAACTACAAATATTAGGTTATTATGCCAGAATTGGCGGATCGGTTGGACTACTGACCCTTTGTATTTCTGATCACGTGCGTGGCCGGAGCTTCGATTGCGATTGCTAGGATAGTTGTTTTCATAGTAGCGGTTACTATCGTCTTCTCTGTCAGTTCCTGACGGTCATTCTCATGACTGTGATTCATGTAACTATTCAGCTGAGTGACCGGCTGGTACCGGTTCGCACTCATATGACTGAAACAACAACTGAATGACATGTGACATGTAACTAAGAATTAGGGACAATGATTGATGGAAATCGTCTGATGGTGAAGCATCTTCTCGTCCAATTGCTTTGCTCTAACGCCTTTGTCTTCGTCTTGTAGGATCTCCAGGTAGTGAACAACATCAGCATCTCGTAGCATCTCCAGCTAATCAACAGCATCAACCTTTAGTAACATCTCCAAGCTATGAGCGGCATCAACAATTTGTAGAGTATCAGCAAGTGGAATACGCACATGGATACGGTACATGGAGTACACATGGAATGCACATGAAATGATCGGTATGGGGTCGATCATCTGACATGATTTTAAAGGAAAATAACTGATTAAACGGTTAGAGAGACCATCATGATAACCTGGAAATGCTAGTATATACCTCATTCTGGTTGCATACAGAAACGCTAACGTGTGGTTAAACGAACTTCAACGATGATTTTCCTGAAAGCATGATTAATGAAAACCAACCATGACTATCATGAAAGCAGGATTTAAATGAATTCCAACAGTGTCTTGCATGAAAGCATAAATAACAAAAGAAACGTAAGACGTAATCAACATGAAGACGAAATCATCATGAAGAAACATGAAGGAATATATAATATAATCAGCATGAAACTGAAGTTAACCATAACAGTATGAAAACATAATTGACATAAAAACATAGTAACTTATGAAGGGACATGAAATTTTGTTTTTGCCAATAAATCATGAGAAAAATTTATGCATGAAAACAGTGCGTGAATGCATGATGCTGTTTATAAAAACCTTTATATGTGCGAGGGGAGGCCTATGGGTCAGTCCCAAAACAAAAGACATGGCGAGGGGACGCCTATGGGTCGGTCCCAAAGTTAAAAGTTTCGATAAAAGCACATGCGACTAAATAGGGCCAGTCCTGTACCAACCATTACTTAGTCAAAATTCCTGCAACAATGATACATGAAACATAAATAAGTAAAAATCATCTGTCAAAACTTATCAAAAAAAATTTATGTGACTAATTATGAACTACTAGGGTTCAGTTCACATAGCCACCGTTCACGAGGAACATCATGCATGAAACAATGACACATAACTAAATATGAATGCCGGTTGTCCATCCATATTAGTAAAACAATATCGATGAAAACATCAAGGTTAAAACATCAAGGTGCTGAAAACATCATGGTTAAAACAACAATGCGCTGAACACATCAGTACGTGGAATAATAAGCATTGGCTTAGGAAGCTCCTGGTGACTACCCACTAGTCACAGGTCAAGTTTTAGAGCCTACAGGTCGAAGCCTTGGGCTCTGATACCATAATTGTAACACCCCATTTTGGTAAATGGAATGTCACGCGTAATTATGGCGTGTCATCAAAGCATGCAAGGTAATATGTACTAAAACATACATGACCATAGGAAAAACCAGAATCAAACATCAGTTCCCACACATAAGCCCAAAACATAAATAAAATAAATGAACAAAAGGAAGACTAAACAAGCATAAATATATGAAGGCATGATGAGAAGAAGTCTAAGATAGCTCCCATCCTATGCGTGTCCTCCAAATGCTCCAGTCTAACTTTAGGTACCTGTCGTTTTGGGACATGGAAAGGAAAGTAACGGCTGAGCATAACGCTCAGTGCACGGATATACGACATAGTATGAATGGCTAAAACATAAATAAGACTAATACCAGCGGAAATGTATAAGTCATGGAAAACGTAGTTGTCTGTCATGTTAACTGGTTTTAGTTCTGAAAACATAGCTTATGTTACTTATGAAAATCTTTATTAGTTAATGTACCAAAATCCAATATAGGTCATGAGGTCAACAACGTGCATGAATACTTGGAGGGGTGACCTCGTCATGCAAATTAGAGGGGATGCCTGATAACTAGGTTTTCACTTAGTTATGAAAGAGTTATCGTCCGATCTTTTCGAATTGATTATTTGAAGAAAGTGCGACTCAGTCGTTCTTGGTGGAAAGATAAATAGGGAAACGTTATCTATTTTAAACTAAAAATAAAAATGTCGTTGAAAGCTTGAAAAATTAATCTAAGATAAAACAAGTTAAAACAATGCTAAGTAAAAAGGCGGGAAAAACTAAAGTTGGAAAATAGAAACAATTCAGAAAACTAAAAATTTAACTAGGTCTGGAACAAGATAATTGAAATTTCAGGAAAATCAACACTTTCGGAATAAAGGTATTTTCAGAAAAATAGGATCTTCGGAATAATTGTCTTTTCAGAAAAAGTTATGTTTTCGGAATAATGAAGTTTTCAGAGATATGGTTTTTTCGAAATAAGTACTTTTTCAGAAAAAATGATATTTTCGGAAAAACAAGTTTTTCAGAGAAAATTGGATTTTCGGAATAACAATGTTTTCAGAGAAATTTTCGGAATAATAGAATCTTCGGAATAATAGGTTTTTCGGAAAAAGATGGTTTTCATAAAAATGATGAATTCAGAGAAAAGATAATTTCGGAATAATTGCTTTTCAGAGAAAGGAGTGTTTTCAGAGAAAGGAGTGTTTTCAGAGAAACAAAACCCTTTTCCGAAAAAGCTAGAGAACAAACACAATTAAACAGTAATATCAAAACTAAAGAAATAAGCCACAAATAAGCACAAACCAAACAAGAAATTAACCAAAACTTTAACCAAATAAATTTTAAGAAAAAACTAAATAAGCCACAAATTAAAAACTATAAAAACATTAAATAATCAAAACATTCAAAATCAACTAATAAGCAATTCAATAAATCTATCAAAACAACTTAATCAAAAATAATCCAAACACTAGAAGATCAAATACCACAATAAGCTCAAAACATCCACCACATCAAACCTACAAGATCAATCACATGAATAAAACAATCACTTAATCAAAGAGATGAGATTAACTACATGATTATCAAGATTAAGAAAAAGATTAAGAAAGGTAGAATGGGAATTAATAAAATAAGCTTGATTGATTAAAGATGAATATCAAAAGATTACAAGATTAATGAAAAGATTAACAAGTTTGAAAGAAAAACTAGAGAGAAAAATAAAACACACTTAAAAATTAAACTACAACTATTAAAAACTAAAAAACCTAACACCCTCCTAATGACATATTAGGAGGGTATTTATAGGAGGTGGGGAGATTACATGCTTAAGCTATCTAATTTCTTTCTTCTTGTCTCGACTCGACTTAATTTCTTTGTCTTTCTCGATGTCGTCTCGGGATTTGTCGATATAAGTTGAACTTGTCTTATAATTTTCTTCTATAATTAGACTTTGAGTTCTTCGACTTCATTAAACTTCCGTCTTTAGACTTTTTCTTCGATAAATCTTCAGAATTGGCCTTGGACTTCCGTTCTTTTTGCATTCTCGATCTTTCGACTTCGTCTTTAGTCTTTTTCTTCGATAAAAGCCCGTGATAGCCCATGTTTTCTTCCTTTTGCATCTTTTGGTCCTAAAACACAATAAAAACACAAACCACGCATAATTCCGACTTTTACGACATAAAATACACGTTTTGGTCTTGTTATTATTGGAAATAAGTGGTAAAAGGATAAGTGTTTTCACACTTATTAATGCCTCTAATTATACTGGTAAATGGGTAGGAGGGATCAGCTCCTTGTGAAGGATGCAAGGCACACACCACATTCACCATGAAATCCTGACTGAAACATGTAACTAGGATGCAGCCATACGCCCCACATGATAACATAATAATATGGCCAAAAGCTGAAAGGGACGCCACGAGCTATCACTCCGCCGTGGTAAAGTCATAACACTTGTGCCTCTAGTGTTATGGTTATGGTACCTCCATAACTAGGTGAACTATTCATGCATGTATATGGCTAAGGTAACTAATAAAACATAAGCATTTAATCTGTAACTATTGGGAAAAACAGTTGGCTGCATACGGGAAATCCTAATGAAGGAAAGAATGTCCATACTGAAAGGACGGGAAATCCGTACGTTAAGTCCAGTGAATGAGGAAAACGAACGGAAGAGAGTCCTACTTCGATGTCACTAATGCTACATAGATAATATACGTATATAAGTATTCTGATTACTGAGTACGTAGATGGTTTTATATCATGTCTTAGCTTGTTTTATATGTTCATGTCATGTTTTACTGATTTTATCGTTATGTTGTGTTTATCATGTATTCTGTCTATTCTGATTAAGTATTACTTGTATTATTATACCTGTTGTTTAATAATAAGTAATTTTCTAAAAATAGCAGGTTTCCTAAAATAGAAAGTTTCCAAAAATAAAAATTTCCCAAAAATAGGAAGTTCCCAAAAATAGATAGTTTCCAAAAATAGAAAGTTTCCAAAAATAAAAAGTTTCTAAAAATAGAAAGTTTCCAAAAATAGGATAGCTGTCTTAAATAAATAAGTTTCTAAAAATAGAAAGTTTCCATAAATAGATTAGTTGCCTTAAATAAATAAGTTTCTAAAAATAGAAAGTTTCCATAATTAGAAATAAGCTGGATTATTAAGCTAATAATATAAGCTTAGTTTTACTTATTAAATCTACTAAGTCATGTGATTAATAGTATAGTTTATTAGTTAGTACATGTAAATTAAATAAACTATAGGTTATATGATTTAATTAAATATAGTCATGACTTAATTAAATTAAGTGGTTAAAATACTTAGGTTAAAACATGTATTAATATCTATATTAATATAACCTAAGTCATGGAAATTAATCAATTATAAGTCTTGTTAAAATAATTAATTAATACTATGGTATAAACACATAAATACTTGGTTTTAAAACATGTATTATGAAATAATAATAATTAACCTAAGTCCATGATTAAATTAACTTAATTAATAGTCATGTTAAATTAATTTAGTTTTCCTTGAAAAAAATAAAAGAACTTGTAAAAATGTGAATCTTGTAAAGAAAATGTTTAACTTGTAAAATTCGACCCGTGCCCGTGTTTAAAATACCGAGCCAAAACACACCCAAGCCGGCGGCTAGGACTGTGACCAGCCGTCGGCTGCCACTGACTACGCAGGGCTTCCCCTGCTGTGATGTTAGTTCCCACCGGTCTAGACCGGTTCCCCCTGCTTCCTAATCAAAACCTACCGAGACCTTGTATGGTCTCGGTTGCCACTGCCTGTACCAAGGTTTCCCCCGTGGGTTCCTTGGTTGCTACTGTCCATACAAAAACCACACCGAGCCCTTAAGGGTCTCGGCTGGTGGAAGACAAGTGACACCGAGAGCTATGAAGCTCTCGATTTAGATGTGGTCGAGCCAAACAACCCCAAACCTGAACCCTCCTTGATTTATAACATGGTAAGATCATTTATTTATAATGACAATTAAATAATGATAATTAAAACATGAATTAATTAGAAGAAAAAGGGTCTTATGAATTACCAAAACACGTGGAATGAATAAATCTTTATCTCACGAACAAACTCCTAATCAATAATTATAAATCAAAACTTGTCCTCCTTTTAGGTGCTACTGGCGGCATAACCAGAACATCACGTTCTCCTTTTGGGTGCTGCTGGCGGCATAAAAAGAACATCACGTTCTTATTTTGGGTGCTGCTGGCGGCATAAAGAGAACATCACGTTCTCCTTTTGGGTGCTACTGGCGGCATAAACAGAACTGGCGGCCACCATAGGTTGGCTAGGGTTTTTGCTTTGTTTTGAAAATGTGATAAATGAAAATATAATGTTTAACCTTCCTGACATATTTTTGTGAAGTGGGTTGGGCCATAAGGCCCGTTACCGTTCTTTGTGTCCGCGGGTAGGTGGGGCCCACAAGGGAAACCCGAACCTTTTCATGCTTAATAATTACGTGTTACGTTTGTATTTACGTTACGTTATTATAATTTATTCGTGTTATTATAAATACTTGTACGTAATCGTAATAATAACATACGTAAATACATATTTATGTGTTCGTGAATCTTACGCTCATGAGTTCATGTTCGTGATTATAATTATTATTGATAATAATTATATTGTATTAATACATAGTTCATACTTATCGTGTAATAACACGTACGAAATTCTTGTAATTAATATTCGTGACACGTGTTCATGTTATATAAGGGAAGTTGTAATCTTGTACGTACGATTATTAGTGTACTGTTCATGGTAAAAGCATGCCGGTTTTACAACTGAACTGGTCATGCTTGTATATAAGGCTCAGGGAATATCTTAATTATTAAAATAATTACTGATAAATTTATAACATATAACTGGGGAAAACATTTGGCTGCAGACGAGGAAATCCTAATCATGCATAGAAAGGAAGTCCTTACTGAAAGGACGGAAAATCCGTACCTCATGTCCAGTAACTGGCCGAGATCAACTGACAGAAAGTCTACTCTGATTTCACGCTAGCTACATGAATAAAGGGCGCGAATAAGTTACCTGATATTCGTTTATTTTATTTATTTCAATTGTACTTAGTTAATTTATTTATTCTTGTAATACTGTTAATATATAACTAATAAGTCTGAATATTCTAATATTTCTGATTAACGTATTCCTATTCTATTATTAATTACGGTATACGTGTATTCTGACGTTATAATAGTTCTATATTTAGTAGCCTGTTAATAATATAAAGTTTCTTAAATTAGGACGTTTCCCAAAATAAATAAAATTATTAAATAAATTATACCCCTTTTTAAATCTTATAAAAACTATTTCAATTTAATGCATTTAAAGATACAATTTATACATTTATAAAATTTAGGTGCTAAAAGGTATAATTTAAAAATATCCATTTTTATAATTTGACTATACCCCGAGCCTACCGAGATACCCGTTCTCGGTTGCACTAAAACAATTCAACAAAATATAAAATTTGCCTATATGGATTAGTGACAGAAAAACTGTCACTAAAAAGTGTGACCAAAAGTTGAGTATTTAAAAACTGTCACCAAACGAATCTGCGACGGAAATTAGTGTCACAAAATTGTCGCTAATCTTATAATAAAAATCATTATCTTCTGTCCGAACTGTACCCACTGATGACCTACATTGTTCCCACTATTTATTATATGTTTCCCCCCGTTCTGCTTATTATCCCTACTATTTATTTCGTGGTTAAAGTTCCCACTGTATGTGCAGTGGTTCCCACTGCCTACAGACCCAAACACCCGTTTTTGCCAGCTAATCCCAAACACCCCCTGTTGTTGCGTTTTTCCCACTGATTCTGAACCAAACACCCCTGATGGGGTTTGAGGGCTGCGGTTGATTACACCACCACGCCGAGACCCCCCCCCCCCCCCTGTGTCTCGATTTCCGTGAATCAGCAACATCCCAAACCATTGTTCGATCTAATTCATGTTGTCTTTTCAATTAACATTGTGTTCTTGATAGATTCGATTGTATATAAAATAAAAGAAGAGAAAGAATGGATTACCGGCCATTGATTCAAATGATCATCAAACACGAAAACCAATTCCCTTTCACAATCAAAACTCAAAACCGTCTCTTTTATTTGTTCTTGTTTTTGGCCGGCGGCACCTCAAGCACAAAACCCTAGTAGTATTTTTTTTTGTTTCTGTTTGATAGCAGGGGAAAAATAAACTCCCGTATATTGTTTGCAATATGGGCTGGGCTCCCAAGTTTTTTTTTTATAATAATCGGCCCCCTATTCTATATAGTTTTTTTTAACTCTCGACATTTATATTTAATTCACGAACAATCGTATTTAATTCTCGCGTTTTAATTTTTCTGAAACGTAAAAATCTTTTCTGTATAATAATACATTCGTAATAATTATTTTCCTGACTAATTATATATATAGTTATAATAAGTCGAGGCTGCGTATTTAATATTCGTAACCTTTAAATACGGGTTTTACAGTGGACTTCACTGACTTGAACAATGCCTGTTCGCGGGATTGTTATCCTTTTCCGAAGATTGATTGGAACGTATAATCCTTCTTCGGGTATCCTTTCAAGTGCTTTCTTGACGCCTATAAAAGATATCACCAAATATAAATGGCAGAAGAGGACGAAGAAAAAGCAGCCTTTCGCACCAGCCTAGGGGTATGCTGTTATATAAAAATACCTTTTAGCCTTAAGAAAGTGGGAGCCACATACCAACGATTGGTAGACAAGGCTTTTGATGGTCAAATTGGCATAAACTTGAAGGTATACATTGACAACCTGGCCATTAAAAGTCATAGGGAGAAGGAGTTGCTAAGGGATATATAAGAACATTTCGCACGTTATCAAAAATATGACATTCAATCCCAAAAAGTGTACGTTTGGAGCCACGGAAGGCATGTTCCTAGGATGCATGATTGAGTCTTGTGAGTTATGACTCCCTTATCTTTCTATAATCATATGCATATAAGTCCTCTAGTTAGGGTGCTTGAGAATTAGAAACAAATACTTAATAATTTAGATATAAACACAAGCTATTATACTTATTATTTTAAGATACAAAAAAAACCATGTCCGAATTAGGGTTACACCTTCGTTAGCTTTATGTTAATAAGATTTTAGAACATGTATGATGACGTATAGTTCTGATTATGGTAAATTACACCTCTTAGGAAAAAGGCGTAAAAGCGGTAAGTATCGAGTGATGATTTAGGAAAATCAACACTAATGACCCTTATGGATTCCAAGTTCGTTTCCCAGGGAGGTATATGTGTGTGAAAAATTTGTTAAATGTTTGTGATTAATGATTGGTTTAGAAGGGGATGAGAAAAGAAAATGACGAAGACGTAAAAAATAAAAGTTAACAAAAAAAATCACTATTAGAAAGTTAAAACGTAGAACCTTAAAAACCACAAAAATAAAAATAAATTCTAAAAATTACCAAAAATTCACCAAAAATCAAAATAAATAAACTAAGAGTTTACCAATGATCGAAACTTTTTCAAACCTTTTAAATAATTAAATATTCAATTTTTAAATGCTAATTAAAGCCCTAAAAATCAAATAAATTATCAAAAAGCCCAAATAAAGATTTTACAATTGGAAAACCTCTAAAATGACCTAAAAAGATTAAAAACTATTTTTAGAAATTTTAAAACTAATAAAAACTATTTAAAATGATTTAAAAACTATTAAAACTTAAAATAATTATAAAAATTAATCTATAAGTGATAAAATTATTCTAAAAGTTGTTAAATTCCTATTTTAATTAAATTCCTATTTTAATGTATTAAACCTAAGAAAAATGTAAAAAGTTGGAAAATATGAAATTTCAAAAATAATAATAAAATAATATTAAAATAATATTATAAATCCAAAAATTATAAAAAATTCTAAAAACTTGC
This sequence comes from Glebionis coronaria, assembly GCA_025667525.1. Lineage (NCBI taxonomy): Eukaryota > Viridiplantae > Streptophyta > Magnoliopsida > Asterales > Asteraceae > Glebionis > Glebionis coronaria. The sequence continues at coordinate 454,838,096 of CM046881.1, read as the reverse complement.
AAACTAGTTTATTTTAACCTAAATAATCAGAAAATGAAAGTGAAATTACCAAAATACCCCTAATGGGCCCTCAAATGGGCCAAATCCAAATTCAGTCCACACAAATGGGCTTTTGGGCCCAAAAAGTCAAACTTGGCCCAATTGACTTGGAAAAGCCCTATCTGACTTAAAATTCAATTCTAAGAACAAAACTCTAAAGGCCCAAAAGCTGAATGTGAGCTTATCACAGCTTATTGAACACAAAGCTTATTCTTATTGGGCTTTTCAGCCCATTAAGCCATAAGCTAATGCCATAAGCTCTAATTTGACACACAACCCTCTTTTAGGATGCTTAAGAGATCTGTCAAAAGAAATTTCCAAAAAGCACACTCAATAAGCCAGAAAATAGAAAAGCAAAAATCCACAAAACGACAAAATAGTCGTTTTTGAGAAATAATGCACCTCAGGACTTGATTCAACTTGCAAAAGCTTTCAAATGGACTCAATAAGCAATATCAATCAACAAAAATCCAATAAGCTCAACCAATAAGCCAGAATAAGCACAAATGAACTTATGTAAAAGTCAAAGGAGTTGGTTTTCTAGTCAAACCTAAAAGTCAACCACCCAAATGCTCCAGTATGAACAAATGGGTCAAAATATGAGCACCTATTACAAAAACAAAGTTGATGCAGGTTGGAATAAGCTATTATAGCTTATTGATAAGCTGACCCTAAATTAACACTAGCAGTGGTAACCAGCAGGGGAAAGGAGTTCCCACTACTTTGACTATTTGACCAAGCTTATATGAGAGTTCTGGTTTGATTCAATTGGAAACAAAGGCACCCTTGTGATTAGTGAATCACAAGGAGTCAATAGCAACAATAAAATCACAAAATGGTTCACACAATAAGCCACAATAAGCCAAACAGTTAACAGATATGCTCTAGATATGGAAATAAGCAGTTAAGCACTTAATAAGCAGATTTAAGCAAAATAAGCCAACCAAACTTAACAGGATGCATACACAAGCTATATAAACTAAGAACAAACACAAAGCAACAAGAATCAAACACTGAATCAAAGTAAATAGCAAGATCAAAGCACAAATTGTTGCTGATGAACAAAGAACAATATGCAGACAAGTTTTGCTGATATACTTGACACTTAATCCAATTTCAAGCCTCAAATCCTTCTACCCTGGTGTGATTAACTATGATTTAGCACTTGTTAGCCCTAGCCTAAGCCTAGATCTAGGTGTCCTCAAAATCCTAGCCAATTTTACCAAGTATTTAAGATTTTATAGCCAATTCAAGAATCAATGTGTTCAAAACCTCAAAACCTGCAAACAGATGAACAAATACACCCAAACAACAGATACCAACTCTTGCTAACAACACACAAGCACTTAGCAAACCACAAATCCAACTTATGCAGTAATCCCAAACACCCTTTTAAAACTTGATTACACAAATTTTCAAAGGCTTATGAAGATTCAACCCACAAATCAGATCACTAACACCTCAATAACATCAAACCAAGCCAAGTCAACAATATTCAACCACAATAACACAGATTCAAGCATAAATCCATAAAGATCACAAATAATCAGAAACTTAAAGAGAAAATGAAAAGGGAAGAAGATGCAAACCTCCAAGACCTACATCCAGGCCTTGGATTGTTTGAGCTGAGGTACTAGCAAAACAAGTACCAGCTTCCAAGCTGCTAAGAAGAACAAACCACAAGGTGAGATCAAAAATAATGCCAACTTCTGATTTTTGATGCACAAGCTTTATCACTTAAAACCTAGCCTAAAAAACCTTCAAACAAGATAATGGAACTCAGATTTTAGCTTCTCAAACACCAAACTTTTATAAATAACATATTAGAACTCAAAATTTTAAGAAATTCAGACTTTATTTCATAAAAAGGAATTACAAAGATTAAAAGCTAAAATCTGGAACAAAGGGACTCTCACATGTTGAGGTCTCCTTTTATAGGCAAATGCCTGGCTAAACACTATTCACAAACCCTAGATGTGATTTCTCTATAATGCCCTTGAGTCTTCTAGACGTTTTCTGAATTTGAGCTGTCCAAGTTGATCAAGGCTGTTCATTTTAGCTTTGGAATGAAGCAAGGATCCTAGGCTGTTGATTTGGACACGTAGGATAACTTGGAGGCTAAGTTGTCATGTGATTGGCTAAACGGGAATTGGGGGTGGGGTCCTTTGTGAGTGGGAATAAGGGTTTTATGGTTTGGATGAGTTCCTGCACATGTGAATCACTCATGTGCAAAGGTAATTGTATTTTACCCTAAGTTTAAGTGGTGGTAATTCTGGGTGGGGTAAAAGATGAACAGTAAGTCATTTGATCCGATTTTGGGGGAAAGTTGTGTGTTTGGCGCATTTTTGATTTAAATGTTTCAAGTGCACAGCTTTAGCCCTTGTTCTTTGGTATTTTTGGTAAACAAAGTCTTTCAGCCCTAAAACGTATTCTCCTTTGTTAATAAGTTTCATACTTTGGCAGATTTGGCACAAAACTTTTCCAAAAGGTTAACAAGGGTTGTTTTTGACATTTTGAGATATTTCAAGGGCTGATCTTTGACATTCTTGATCTTCAAAGGTCTTCGTTGTATCTTTGACTTCATGAGGGACCATTATTGGGAATTTTGATTTGATGAGGGACTAATCTTGCCATTTCTTCAAAGTTGAAGGACCTTTTGTGTAATTTTGACAAACTTAAGGGACCAAACTTGTAATTATTAATATACAAGGGTTTTAAGTGTCATTTCTTCAATAAATGAGGATCAATCTTGTATGTCTTCAAGTCTTCAAGGGTATTTGTTGAGAATTCCATGATTAGGGCCCGGTTCTTTGTACGGCTTCGTTTCTCGTGTCCGTTTTTCCTTGTAACTTGTGATCTTTTGTCTTTTTCACGATATCCATACCTAAAATACACAAGTAAACAAACACAAGCATATATATGGTATTTTATGACATTTTTATGCATTAAAAGCCCGAAAAGAACGATGAGATCATGTATAAATGCCATCTCATCAAGTTCCTATTCGGGTTGAATATCCCGGCCCACGGGTACTACCTGTATCTACTGAGTATGGATCACTAGTTCATAGCGCACGGCCCAGGAGGCCTAGTAAGCCGCTGCCGCACAACGGTTTATTACTTAGCCGTGTCCTCGTCGCACCGCGACAGGATCAAACAGAATATAATCTATCTTATGATTATATTCGCCAAAAGGAAAGAGATATACACTTACCTTAGTTATACGATAAGGATCAAAACTATTTTAGGTCATTATCTCTTCCTTAGGCCGCAAGAGTATGAGAGCCCAGCCAGGACTCTCTCGGGTATAAAAGGAACCCCCGAGGTTACACAAAGGTACGATACACAATACTCTAAAACCCTCACATATACTCAAACCGATTACTTACTCTTACGCCGGAGTCTAATCGTAGGACATGTGCCCATGGTAAGCCTAACGGTGTCTATTATTTAGTGTGCAGGGTCTTCAAACAAGATTCACTTGGTGAAAGAGCCAAAGTCCACAAGACCCTGAATTAAGTCTAATTTGGGTCAAGCGCGGTCCATCTAACTTTTGTATCAACAAGTTGACCCTACACTAAAATCTAAGCATGACGAGAAACAACACGAACGGAGATGGCCGAAGATCATCGACGATAGACGGCCATATCACATCCACGGGAGTCACCCCTAGATCTGCCAGTGAAGCAAACAGTCGTGATGTGGTGAATCCACCTCTCCGAGGAGCAAGCTCTCTATTCTCAACCCCCTACCTACCATAGGGGAGAGGGACGTAGGTCAGGGATCGGCTCAGCCTCCTCCCAACAAAGACAAGCGGAGATTACCTCCCACACCAGCGAAAAGCGAAGAAGTGATCGCTACAGATGCACGAGCAATGGAAGAATATGTAGCAAACAGCTTACAAGCTTTGCTCCCATTCGCTACCAAAAAGCACAAGCGCAACTATTTACATGGTACAAACGTGGCAACGAAGGACGAAGCAGAAAGTGAGCCAGAGGTTCTCTAGAGGGAGGGACATCTCTTTCCCACCCCTCAGGGCGAACACTGTGGCAGAGGGCCCATTAGTAATAGAAGTAAATATCGGCGATCATAACATTCACCGCATGTACGTCGATGGAGGCTCATCAACGGAAATCATGTATGAGCATTGTTTCTCAAAACTAAGCCCAAAGATAAGGAAACAAATGGTACCTGCGACTTCACCACTCATTGGCTTTAGTGGAGAAGCAGTATGGCCTTTGGGCCTGTTAAAGCTAATAGTGAAGGTGGGGAATGACGAGCATTCAACGAAAGTCTCAATGAATTTCCTGATAATACGATCACGATTATAGTACAATGGAATCATTGGGCGACCCGCCATCTTAGCAATGCGAGCAGTACCCTCCACAGCCCACGGCATGATGAAATTCCTAGTGGAAGGAGGAATTGTAACGATCTTCAATACAGCCGTACCACTCGTAGAGTGCAACACAATTAAGGAACCTCCTGGAGTAACGACAGAGCCAAAATTAAATTCACCACCAAACCTAAAGGTAGTAATTTACCCAGAATACACGGATCAAGATATAACAATTGGGGGAACATTATCCGACAAAGGAAAGTCAGACATGTGTCAACTTTTAAAGAACAATTTGGACATTTTCGCATAGGAACCAAAGGATATGACTGGTGTACCACGATCAATATCCGAGCACAGGTTACAAATCCGCGAAGGATATACGCCAGTCAGACAAAAGAAAAAAGGGACCGACTCCAAAACGCAGTAAGGCAATACTAGATGAAGTGAAAAAAATGGTAGACGTAGGAATCATGCGAGAGGTCTACTACCATGACTGGCTTTCCAATCTAGTTATGGTCAAAAAGCACGATGGCAGTTGGCGCATGTGTGTTGATTTTACAGATCTCAATAAGGCTTGCCCTCAGGACTGCTATCCGCTTCCAGAGATAGACTGGAAAGTCGAATCACTGTGCGGGTATCCTTTTAGATGCTTCCTTGACGCATACAAAGGATACCACCAGATAAGGAGAAGACATCATTCCATACTAGCCAGGGTGTATACTGCTACACAAAAACGCCATTTGGACTCAAGAACGCAGGACCTACGTACCAACGACTAGTGGAAAAGGCGGTCGACAGTCAAATCGGGTGAAACTTGGAGGTATATGTTGATGACCTGGTGATAAAAAGCCACACGGAGGATGAACTCATCCGTGATATAGAGGAAACCTTCTCCACGCTTAGGAAAATAAACATGAAGTTAAATCCGAAAGAGTGCACTTTCGGGGCCACTGAAGGCATGTTCCTAGGCTACATGATAGACCCTGACGGCATTAAACCTTGCCCAGAGAAGACAGACGCAGTCATACAACTCCAAAGCCCGAAAACAAAGAAGGAAGTACAATCGCTAAATGGAAAACTGGCAGGGTTGAACAGATTTCTGTCTAAATCCGCAGAGAAATCACTCCCTTTATTTAAAACACTCAAGAAGTGCATAAAGAAGCAGAAGAAGCCTTCGAGGAACTGAAAAAGCATTTAGCATCACTCCCTATGTTGGTCGCACCTCGGCCGAAAGAGGAATTGATAATATACCTTCGGCTACATACGGAGAAATTAGAGCGGTGCTAACGACGGATAGAGAAAACGTACAGACACCAGTATACTTCATAAGCAGAGCCTTACAAAGCTCAGAATTGAATTATGCACCAATGGAGAAATTGGTACTAGCACTGGTATTCGCAGCAAAGAGACTACGACGATATTTTCAAGCACATCCCATAGCGGTAATCATAGACCAACCAATAAAGCAGATAATACCAAAGCCAGACGTTGCAGGAAGACTACAGAAATGGAGCGTTCTACTTGGGGAACACAACATTACGTACAGACCACGGAACGCCGTCAAAGGACAACATCTGGCAGACTTCATTTTGAAAAGCCAGAGAAGGACGAACAGAGATCTACACAGGAGGAAGGTGACCAAGATCCATGGGTCTTATTCACTGATGGATCCTCCTGCACAGACGGAGCTGGCACAGGCCTTATTCTCACTAACCCCGAAGGTATAGAGTTCACGTACGCATTACGCTTTGAATTCACAGCTACAAACAATGAAGCACGGTATGAAGCGCTTATAGGAGGGCTACGGATCGCAGCCCGTATGGGCGTAAGCGATCTCAAAGCAAATGTGGACTCTCGCTTAGTGGAAAATCACATAATAGGCGAATACGAAGCAAAGGAGGAAAATATGATACAGTACTTGCAATAAACCAAGTCACTAATCGAAGGCTTTAACAAGTTTCTGATACGTCAAGTACCAAGAGGAAAGAACAAAAAGGCTGTTTCCCTCAGTTGGATATCATCTACCAGCTTCGCACACTTATCCAAGCAAGTTTTGGTAGAGATCCTCAAAGACAAATCCATAAAAGAAGAGGAAATTGCATTGGTCGTAGAAGAAGAAGGTCCTACGTGGATGACATCGATCATTGAATACTTAACAAAAGAATCACTCCCACTAGACGAAACTAAGGCGCGACGAGTACGAAGACGCTCGAAACAGATTGAGGTCAGAGATGGGATCCTTTATAAGCGATCATCCCTTCAACCATGGTTACGATGTGTAGGACCCAATAGGCGCAATACATCATCAACGAGATACATGAGGGATCTTGTGGCATGCATGTAGGGCCCGAAATCAATGGTGGCAAAAGCACTGCGCAGCGGATATTATTGGTCAACCATGCACTCAGATGCGCGGACACTCATCTCAAAGTGCAGCGATTGCCAAGTGCACAGACCAGTGTCGCGCCAACCCCAGCAAGAGTTAACACCTATTACTTCTCCTTGTCCATTTTACAAGTGGGGGATCGATATCGCAAGACCCTTTCCTGTAGAAGCCAGAGGGATTAAGTTCCTAATAGTGGAAATGTATTACTTCACGAGATGGATTGAGGCCAAAGCGTTAGCAATAATCACAGGCAACCAAGTAAAAAGGTTCGTTTAGGATAACATAGTATGCCGCTTCGGGCTACCAGGAGAAATCGTCTCCGACAACGAAAAATAATTCACGGAGAAACCATTCAAGGACTGGTGCGCGAAAAACAACATCAAGCAGTGATTCGCACCAGTAGCCCACCCACAATCCAATGGACTCATTAAAAGAGCAAATAGGAGCCTGGGAGACGGCATAAAGGCACGACTAGGGGAGGAGAACAAGAAATGGGTTGATGAATTATCGCACGTGTTATGGGCGCATCACACCATGATAAAGACCGCAACCGGAGATACCCCCTTCGCCCAAACATATGGGACGAAGGCAGTCATTCCAGCCGAAATCGGATTGCCAACACCCCGCACAGGGGAAGTCGACATGATTATGAACGACGATGAATTACGGTTGAATTTGGACATAATCGGTGAAAGACGAGAGTTATCGGTGATCAACAAAGCTAAAGAAAAATACAAAATGAAGGTTCCTACGACACTAGGGTGCGAAGAACTTCTTTCATACCGGGAGACTTCGTATATCGCGCGAACGCGGATAGTCGCGCAGAAAATACGGGGAAACTTGGACCCAAGTGGGAAGGACCCTATATGGTAACGGAAGCTTTAGGAGATGGTGCGTATAGGCTATGCGACATGAACGGTCGCGACTTGCGAAGGACTTGGAATATCTGTCATCTGAAAAAGTGTTACCTTTAGCAGCGACGACCTTGAAACAAGAATCACCAACTGCGTCCAGCTCCAGTAAATCCATGTATTATTTTTCTTTTTTCATGTCATGTACTTAAAATCTTGCAAGTATTAATAAAATGTCGTGGTCCCTAGCTAGTTCCACGACGCATTCTCAAACATTTTTTGCATATATTCTTCATATATCATATCATGCTTACTGGCGTACGCGTACATGACGTTTCCAGGAGAAATAAGAGGAATGGGTCTAATCTACTAATTAGATTCGTCGTGTAAAAGGGATGCAACCCCATCGGCCACGGATCACGTATCCTTGTTAGGCCCCTTGCTATTTATGACGTCGTAGCAAGTTTATACAGCCAGTACATTCCATGTCGGGCGTGAAAAAAGACACAATCGTGCACACCTAACAACGGGCCAACCTCCCCTGACCGTCCCTATGGTAGTAGCGGTATACCGCACGTAATGAGCCTGCCTCACCCAGAGGGACCATTTATGCAATTACATCAATTCATAAAACAAACGAACACCGCGTTGCAAACTTAAACATGGAAAAGATAATATCATAATATAAAAGTAATTAAACTATTACAGATTAGGTGCGAACACTCCCACCTACAAAGTAAAAAAAATAAATTGTTCACAGGTCACAACAAGTGTTTGATAGTAAGTCAGAACCAGAGGAAGACTTGTTGAGCTTCATGGCAAGAGGATAATAGGAGGATGCTCGGTGCTCCTTCAAATTTTTCTCCATCACATCTAATAACCGTGTGTTCCTCTCTAGCAAAGGCGATGGAAGCACATGAATTGTAGAAACAAGGTGGGCGGCACCAGCAGATGAAGAGGCTTATAAACCCAACACGGCACTCTTGGCTGCGGTATGGCTAGCGTGCGCTGCAAGTACCTCTGATAGCGGCACCTCCTTCACAATCTGGAATGGGTTAAGCACATCGCGAGGGTGGGAAAAAACTGGTACCATCAGCTGCTCCTTGGCGGGCTTCAGATGGAAGTCTGCTTGAGTGTTAGCGCCTTCAAGCTTGTAGCGCGCTAAGGTTAAGCCCTCTATAACAACCTCGAAGGGAAGCTCTTGATCATCACTACGAAGACCACAAAAAGGCAGCTTGGACTTCGCGGAGGGATCATAGAAAGAAACATCCTTCAGCTTCTTCTTTAATAAATCAACCACATGTGCCTTCTCCAAACCCACATATGTACCTTCGTTGATAACAGCTATCATAGACTGGGCAAAGTTTTCCCGCAGGGTTGGATCTTCAAGGGTACCCATACCCGCCAAGCGCAAGCCACGGCGCACCAACCAACGCTTCTCAGTAACCTCACACATTAAGCGTGGGCACAAGTCTTCATCATATTCAACATTCAGGCGCATAAGCTGGTCCGCAAGGTCACTTATACTCCCTTTTACCTGTGCACCTAAGGAGTCCACATCGGCGAACATTTGGTCTTTGCCTTGCTCGAATGATTTCATCACATCTTTATTGGAAGCTTTGAGCTGGTCCAATTGGACGTGCTCATCTGACAGAGCGGCAACAAGGTCATTACTCTCCTCAGCCAGCAAATGTATGGTTGCAGCATCCTGCTTTCCTCTCTTCACCTCATTAGCAATTTTTTCTTGTAAATCTTGGAGAACCTTAGCCTTCTCCTCAGTAGCTTGGGCGAGTCCTTCTTCTACAGATTGAACCTGCATGGATAACTCCATGAATCTTCTCCTAACTCGCGACAGTAGTGTCACGTTTTGAGAAGATATAAAGCTTACTTTATCAGCTAGAGCAGCATCGCTAAACTCATTCATCACACTCGCCCGCCCAGGAGGCACGATGTGGTCCAGATAGCTAGCACAGTCAAACGCGCTGGACAAATAAGAGGACATGGGAATGTTCCATTCAGGACTGAACACTGGATCTTCCACAAAAACGCTTCCCCCTGCTGCAGTAGTATCCTTTGGGGGGAAGGCACGCCAGCATCGGCAAGAGATGGATTCCCCTGGTCATAGCTGTAAATAGATATACGAGAAGTCAGTAAGATATATAAATAAAAGAGAGAAGTTCTATGATGGAATATTTTTATAGGCGCGCACCTCAGATCGATGATAGAAGGGGGGGGGTCTTTGGGGGAGTTCTGACAAAGTTATCCCTAGTGTCTTCCTCTGTTGGGTGCTCGAAGGAGGTTTCTTCTTGGTGCTCATGAGCCGCTGCAAAAGATGGCCCGGTTTCCACGCGAGCGGACTTCTGAGAGGTGGTGGGTGAACTCCTCTGTCTTTTTCGAGACAAACTAATGTCAACTTCTTCTTCCTTTATCAAACTGATGGGCAGCGATCTCAGTGTTTTTGGAGAGATTAAACTCTGTCAATGAAGGACTTCCCTCTTGTTGTCGTTGTGATTGTTGTTGTTGTTGTTCTGCGTCCATGTCTTCCTGTGCATGGGCCGATGATGCTTCCCCAACCTCCAGGTGCATAGTGTTTCTCTCAGCTCGGACATTTAGTGGATCCTCATTCTTCTTAAGAGGGCGCGAGTAAATGATCAGATCTTCAGGGAAAGTGTTGCGAACAAGGTCGAGGATATCTATTACTGTACAACAAAATAAAACAAAACAACAGTTCTGTTAGATGATAAGAGAGATAAATACTTACAAAATGGTACGAAGGACGTTGAGAGGACCACTAACCCTGGCCACTTCGATCTTGGAAGTAGGGAACTTTGCGTTCGCCAAAAATAATTGCGCGATTGAGTCCCAAATTACACAACAGAGCTTCAGGATAGACCTAAATGGGAATGCGATTGTTGTTCAATATATCTGCGTCTGTAGCGCATATGTGGTAGGGCCAAGCATGGGGTCTTTCCTCAATGTTCAGAAGGTCAGAAATGGGTAGGCAGCGTCGTCAATCCATAAGAAAGAGTCATTCCAATTCCTTAAAGAATCTACTCTCTCCTCGTAGCATTGAAAACCTCCTTTTCGTTTGGCAAACGATACCCACCCATTAGATAGAAGGCGCTGGTAGAAGACACGAAATAGGTCCACGGTTGGTTCTATAACGAGCGTGCGTCATTCGAAATTGTAAATCTTAGTCGCCCCTATACAATGAAGCTGGGAAACATGGATTTCATAATGAGTCAGTACGCTTATGAGGAAACGGCGACATAGGGATTCGGTGATTGACAAAATCAAAAAACCTAGTATACATGCCTACTTTACCCTTGGGCGCCTGTCTAATGTTTCGCCGAGGGTTCGGTACTTCGGGGTGCAAAAAATCAGGGATATAGTAATCCGTCGTGAACCGGTCAAGTTCCTCGACGGTGATAGTAGAGGTAACTTCAGATAATTGTTTGACCATGGTTGTACGAACGTGTAAAGATTATAGTGATTCACAGAAGATTATCTCAAGAATGTCTTGCTTCGGACGGAGGAAAAGGCTCGTTAATGGAAGTTTTTTTTATTTACTAAAGAGGGTGAGCAGTCAAAAGTGGCGCTAGGGTTATAAATAGTCCTCGGATTACTGTTCAAAAAAAGATCGGATATGTGCCACGTGTACTCCACTAGCTTAATCTAACGGTGGAATATGAATGGTTGAGATGACGTGGCAGACGTTTTTCTCAGATTTCGAGGGGATTAGGTAAAAGGGGGGGATGTATGTTATCCTGGAGAGAGAATTTAAAACCTTCTAGGATACTCATTGTTGCGATTATCTACAATACATATTTCGTTGGCAACTTAGCAGGTTATAGTCTAGTAGCCGCGGAACGGACCTGCGACCACTAGACTGGGGGGACATGATGACGTATAGTCCATATTCGGGTTGAATAACCCGACCCACGGGTACTACCCGTATCTATTGAGTATGGACCATTACTTCACAGCGCGCGCAAGGCCTAGGAGGCCCGGTAAGCCGTTGTCGGACAACGATTTATTACTTAGTCGTGTCCTCGTCGCACCGCGACATGATCAGACAGAATATAATCTATCTTATGATTATATTCGCCTAAGGGATAGAGATATACACTTACCTTAGTTATGCGATAAGGATCAAAGTTATTTTAGGTCATTATCTCTTCCTTGAGCCGCAAGAGTAGGAGAGCCCAGCCAGGACTCTCTCGGGTATAAAAGGAACCCCCAAGGTTCCACAAAGGTACGATAGACAATAATCTAAAACCCTCACATATACTCAAACCGATTACTTACTCTCACGTCGGAGTCTAATCGCGGGACACGTGCCCACGGTAAGCCTAACGTTGTCTGTTATTTAGTGTGCAGGGTCTTCAAACAAGATTCAATTGGTGCAAGAGCCAGAGTCCACAAGACCCCGAATTAAGCCTAATTCGGATCAAACGCGGTCCATCCAACTTTTGTATCAACAATGTATATAACCTGTTTTAGTTTGTTGGTGAGTAAAAAGTATGTCAATTTTCAAGACGAATGATAATAGGATGTGTGTGTGTTTTAGATAGAAGGCGCTGGTAGAAGACACGAAATAGGTCCACGGTTGGTTCTATAGCGAACGTGCGGCATTCAAAATTGGAAATCTTAGCCGCCCCTATACAATGAAGCTGGGAAACATGGATTTCATAATGAGTCAGTACTCTTATGAGGAAACGCGACATAGGGATTCGGTGATTGGCAAAATCCAAAAACCTAGTATACATGGCCACTTTACCCTCGGGCGCATGTCTAATGTTTCGCCGAGGGTTCGGTACTTCGGGTGCAAAAAAATAGGGATATAGTAATCCGTCGTGAATTGGTCAAGTTCCTCGACGGTGATAGTAGAGGTAATTTCAGATAATTGTTTGACCATGGTTGTACGAACGTGTAAAGATTATAATGATTCACAGAAGATTACCTCAAGAATGTCTTGCTTCAGACGGAGGAAAAGGCTCGTTAATGGAAGTTTTTTTATTTACTGAAGAGGGTGAGCAGTCAAAAGCGGCGCTAGGGTTATAAATAGTCCTCCGGATTACTGTTTAAAAAAAGATCGGATATGTGCCACGTGTACTCCACTAGCTTAATCTAACGGTGGAATATGAATGGTTGGGATGACGTGGCAGACGTTTTTCTCAGATTTCGAGGGGATTAGGTAAAAGGGGGGGATGTATGTTATCCTGGTGGGAGAATTTGAAACCTTCTAGGATACTCATTGTTGTGATTATCCACAATACATATTTCGTTGGTAACTTAGCAGGTTATAGTCTAGTAGCCGCGAAACAGACCTGCGACCACTAGACTAGGGGGACATGATGACGTATAGTCCCTATTCGGGTTGAATAACCCGACCCACGGGTACTACCCGTATCTATTGAGTATGGATCATTACTTCACAGCGCGCGCACGGTCTAGGAGGCTCGGTAAGCCGCTGTCGCACAACGGTTTATTACTTAGCCGTGTCCTCGTCGCATCACGATAGGATCAGACAGAATATAATATATCTTATGATTGTATTCGACTAAGGGAAAGAGATATACACTTACCTTAGTTATGCGATAAGGATCAAAGCTATTTTAGGTCATTATCTCTTCCTTAGGCCGCAAGAGTAGGAGAGCACAGCCAGGAGTCTCTCGGGTAAAAAAGGAACCCCCAAGGTTCCACAAAGGTACAATACACAATAATCTAAAACCCTCACATATACTCAAATCGATTACTTACTCCGGAGTCTAATCGTGGGCACGTGCCCACGGTAAGCCTAACGGTGTCTGTTATTTAGTGTGCAGGGTCTTTAAACAAGATTAACTTGGTGCAAGAGCTAGAGTCCACAAGACCCCGAATTAAGCCTAATTCGGGTCAACCGCGGTCCATCTAAATTGTGTATCAACAATGTATATAACCTGTTTTAGTTTGTTGGTGAGTAAAAAGTATGTCGATTTTCAAGACGAAGGATAATAGGATGTGTGTGTGCGCGTGTGTGACGTACTCACACGCTAGGCTTTGGACACTATTACCCATTTAAATGCAATCCAATAATTATAGTCTCACTTGTGCATTAACAAAGACCTAGCGTAATTTGTTTTGCCTTTAGAATCACTTAAGATGGTTTAGAAACGAAATTGATATAACCTTCTAGAACTCTAGGAAAACTGCTCATGTTTTGGTCTTTTTAAATTCAGCCGAGAACCATGATCTTTGGAAAATTATTTCGAAGTGTACACTTAATGGAATCGAGAACCAAAAGATGCTAACTAGATTCTACTATGCTATCTTGGGTTTAGAAAATAAATCACTCAAATCGAACAAGTAACTAACCCGCAATACGAGTCCACAGATGGTTGTGTGTTGCATGTAAGAATCATTTCATCAAACACCTTGCAAACACTTAGGCTACCCGCAATGGTGTCTAGGTCGCGACCTACACATGTCAGCTTTCTCTCTCCTACGACCTAGTGCGACCTATTTGCTACAACAAGGCGACCTATTTAAATTAAAAAAAAGATATATCTTTTTTTTCTTTATAAATACCACATTTTCTCACACAATTTTCACACACAACTTTCAGTATTTTCACACACAACTCTCTGTTTTTCACACACACTTTTAGAAATAAAAAATGACATGCTCTTTCCCACACAACGATGACGAGATTAATGCTATGATTCAGAAACAAATACGTCAACAACAACGTCGTTACGATAAGCTTACGTGGTTAGCTGAAGATTTCGAAGTCGCGTCCGAAGAAAATTCGAAATTGCGCATAGCATGTGCCAAATGCACTGATCTTTCCGCAGAGAAATGTCATTTAATCGACACGTATCTAAGTACTCAATCTGATGTCGATTTCAGCATTCAAATATATTTATTTAGAAAGTCGATAAAACTTGAGGCTAGAATTGAAAAAAAAATACTGAATGGCTGAATAACTTGGTTTCTTCATTCCAAACTCATAACGCTTCTTCGTCACAACAACAACGAAGCCGAAATGTGTCTCCCGATCTACCTTTTCCAATTCCAAACGATTCAAATGGCTTGCTTACTGATAAAGAGGTGTATCAATTATACCTAGATGAAAAAGTATTGAGACAAACAGAGGAAGAACAAGAAAGGGAACGAAGGGAGCTGATGCCCAATTTATGGCCGAAGAAGATGAAGAAGAAACAATGCGCTGGGATTTAACTGGTCAGTTATCGGATTCAGATCCAGAAACTGACTAATCGTATTATGTATTTTTATGTTATCTGTTTAGTAGTGTATTTCCTTCCGTATTGTATTCGAATTTTAGTATTTTCATGTTTTAAGTATAGAATAAATGTTTTAATTTTCGAATAAAAATTGTTTACGTTTACCGTATATGGTTTATACTTTAGTCAATGTTTTAAAAACCGGTTTGACCTGACCGGTTCAACCGGTTGAACCGAAAACAAGAGTACCAATCGGGCCGTTGTGAGCCGGGTTTTCATCAAAATTCGGCCCGGATTAAACCGCCGGTTTTTTGTCGAACCGGTCAAACCGTCAGACCGGAACCGGCCGGTGCAACACATATCAAAGAAAAGAAAGAGAATGATCTAACATCACGCATGAAATTTGACCAGCTTGATGTATTGTTAGTCACACCGGTACTTCGACGTGAAGGAATGATGAGGATCTATTTCAACAGGGATGAATGAAGATAAGTAGTTATGAAAATGAGAAACACATATCTGTGTGGGGATGATATATTGTGGATGAAAATGAGAATCACAGATCTGTGTGGAGATGAAATATTGTGGATGAAAATGAGAATCACAGATCTGAATTTTGGTTTTGTGAAGATGATAAAGGAAATGAAATGATAATAGTTGGAGAATAAATATTTTTAATTAGGCGAGATATTAGTTGTACACAGTTTTCTTGTACAATTTCCTTTCATATATCTTCATTTGGTTTTGGTTGGATGATTTTTTTTTAATTATCCAAGATCTGAGTTTTGGTTGGATGAAAAAAAGTCTAACATTAGCTTGGTTTATATTACATACGGGCACTTCTTCTTTGGATGAAAAAAAGGTCTAACATTAGCTTGGTGTAGAACCGGTTTGATCCGGGGGTTCAACCGGTTGAACCGGTGATCCGATAAACCGGTGACTTGACCGGATCAACTAAAAAATTGGGTTTTAAAACATTGCTTTTAATTAAAAAAAATTTTTTACAAAACCAAAAACACAAACACAAAACACAAACAAAACCACACACACAAACACACAACCCAGTCGTGAGTATGACCCTTTTTCCCTCGACCTACACCCACGATCGAATTGCCACAAGGGCGCGACTCGGTCACGATCGAGTACGATCGACCGAGTTAAACAACCGTTGTAGGTAGCCTTATTTCCTTTTTTTGTTTTTAAAACCCATTGCGACTACTACCACCTTGCACTCGATTTTAACCCTTTAAACGTTTCAAATACCAAAACTCAAAAAAAAATTAAAAAAAATACCAAAACTCAAACAAGGAAAGTGCGAATAGACATGGCCATGATTCTAGACGTATCTTTAGTTTGCAGTATAGTCTATTAATGAACCCGTAATTAATTTCTAAAATGATAGGATTTCGCCTATATTTTTATAACTAAAACACTAAATGTAAATTAGAACTTTTTTTTAGAAAATCTCATACCATTCTTATTTTAATTTATTAAATTGACCTAAACAAATAGTTCCATGAAAGGAAAACTTATACATTATCATTTTCTAAAGAACCGACATTGTAAACTCACGGACATGTATTTAGGAACTTGTGACCCGTTATGATTTACTATTTTCTTTATGGAGTTACTAATTTTCGCAAGTGAACTAATTATTGATTTCTCATAAAAACTCAAGCACGTATTAAGGACGGTGTATTATTCACATTTAGTTGATGTTTTGTGACACAATTAGTAAAGCAAATGTATTATTCACATTTAGGTTACCGATAGAGATTAGCATTGTTTTGCGTGCATCGTTTTTTATGCCTACATCTTAATTGATGTTTGTGCCATTACTTTGAGGTGAGTTTTATTACCTTACTTTTTAATTGGTTTAATTATCTTTTGGGTGAGAATATTGTTTATTGGAACGAATGAATACAAATTCATTTATTAGTTTACTTATTGGTCTAAGTCCCGATTAAACCCAAATTGATATGTTGCCCTTTTATTATGAATGGTTAATTACTTTGAAAGCGTGAATGTTATGGATATATTTATCGGGGTTGACGCCACTGTCTGTCTCTTTATTGACATTAATCAAACGGATGCAGTTTCATTTGAATCAGATTACCGGTGTCCAAAGTTAGAAACTTACATGGGCGTTCTTTGTTGGTTATCGGTTAATGTTTCAGTGTCATGAGCTTCGAAGTAAATTCATTTTTATGTGACTTTTGTTTGTTATATTTTACATGTGGATTAAATTTTGTAGTTCATTAAACATTACTCCTTAAATAAATGTATGAACTCACCAACTTTTTCTTAACGCTTTAGCAATATTTTTTTCAGCTCTAAAGAATGAAGATGCTATATGAGGTCTCATGCATTGTAGTCTTTTTCAGTATTCAAATCATGATCATTTGTAACTCTTGAAAACAATGTTATTTCTTTTGTGACCATTTTTATGTTTCACACTATGTCTAATTTTTTTTTTATCTTTTATTCAACGTAAGTGATCAAATTTTTCGAACGTCTCATATAGAGGTTGTTCTTTATTACTTTATGCTATGATATTCATGAATTCAAATACTATCGGTTGCCATTAGGGGTGTCGAAAAAGTTGACCCGACCCGAACCCGACTCGAACCCGAACCCGAATAATCATATCGGGTCGGGTCACTCGGGTCACAAAGTGTATTCGGGTCAATTCGGGTTGACCCGAATTGACCTGAGTTCTAATTGGCTCGGGTTCGAGTTATATATTTTTTACCCTTGACCCGACTTGACTCGACCCGACCTGACCCGAACCCGACCAACCCGACTTGACCCGACTAAAATTACATTTTTTACATTGTATTAGTACTTATTTTAGCCACTTTTTACACATTTTCTTTAAACTCGGGTTGACCCGAACCTGAGTTGACCCGACCCGAGTTGACCCGACCCGAATTGACCCGAACCCGAATGACCCGAGTTCTAATTAGACTCGGGTTCAGGTTATATATTTTTTACCCTTGACCCGACTTGACCCGACCCGAGTTGACCCGAAGCCGAACGGGTCAACCCTAATCACACCCCTAGTTGCCATTATACTATGATATCTTTTGTCACACTCCCAAAATATCAGAGTATAATGGCAACAAGGGAGTGGTGACGTCATGATTATATACACACACAGTTACAAAGAACGACCTCTAAATGAGACGTTCGGAAAATAGATCACTTGTAATTGATAAAATAAATAGTTTTAACATAGTGCGGAAGCATAAAACTGGTCACAGTTACAAAACATAGTTTCCAAATAGTACAAATGATCTTTGTTTCAATAGAAATGACGGCAATGCATGAGACCTCACTTAGCATCTTCCTTCTTAATACCTGAGAAAAACATTGCTAAAGCGTCAACATAAAGTTGGTGAGTTCATAGGTTTAGTTAATTTGAAATGTTTAATGAACCACAACATTTTCCCAAAAGTGATGACAATATAACAAATATAAAGTCATCATAAAAGTATTTATTACAGTCTAAGCTCGTGACACCGAAGCGTTAACAACACCGGTAGTATAATCATATAAATGTAGCCCAACTGGATGCCTAAACCCACGACATCCTATCTCAGACTCAAATGAAACTGTGCCCGCTTTTCCCTTGTTGGACAAGACAGACAGGGGCGTCAACCCCGATAGATCTATCCATAACATTCGCGCTTACACAAAGTAATTAACGGTTCACGATTCACGGGCCAAAGCAACTGGGTTTTTAGTGGGACTTAGACTAATATGTAAATCAGTAAATGCACTTGTGTTCATACGTTAAATCAAGCAATGTCTCACCCCAAAAAGCAGTAAAAGCAGTAAAACGTGGGGCTATAAACTCACCTCGTGAAATCAGCAAAATAAATGGAACTATGAATGTAGCTCGAGAATACGGTTACGCTAGCCGTGACCTATTCGAATATAAAGTTCGTGTTACGACATCAAAATTTATATTAATAAAAAGGCATGACATCCTAGTTGTGCTTGACGGTACTTTTCGTTTACGGAAAACACGACACTTAAAAGTCGGGTATTTAACAAATGAGATTTATGGGCTAAATAATACCCTTAAGTTAAACAAAATCGGTTTGGGCCTTAAGTAACCCAACACAACCAAACGGCCCAACATTTATCCCAAAATAACCCACCCAAGTTTTGGCCCATAGGCCATTTGTAACACCCTATTTCTATAAATGGAATGTCACGCGTGATTATGGCGTGTCATCAAAGCATGCAAGGTGATATGTAGTAATACATACATGACCATAGGGAAAACCGGAATCAAACATCGGTTCCCAAACATAAGCCCAAAACATAAATAAAGGAAATGAACTGAATAAAGACTAAACAAGCATAACTATATGAAGGCAAAAAGGAAAAGAAGTCTCTGGCAGCTTCCATCCTATGCGCGTCCTCCAAATGCTCGAGTCTTGGGTACCTGCCGTTTTGGGACATGGAAAGGAAAGTAACGGCTGAGCAAGACGCTCAGTGCACGGATGTACAGTATAGCATGAATAGGATAAGCATGTAACATATAACAGCGGAAGACTAAGTTCTGAGTAACTGGTTAAGTATCAAGAAAACTGGTTTTATAGTTTGAAAAGCCTTATGTTTAACCTGTGAAAACTGTTTAACATATATATACCATAGCCCATATAGGTCATGAAAAGGTCACGTGCATGAATACTTGGAGGGGTGACCTCATCATGCTGATTAGAGGGGATGCCTCTAATCAATATACTGATTTGGGTAGGAGGGATCAGCTCCTTGTGAAGGGTGCAAGGCACACACCACATTCACCATGATAAACTGAATAAAACATGTAACTAGGATGCACCCATACGCCCCGACTGATATAATAATATGGCCAAACTGAAAAGGGACGCCACGAGCAATCACTCCGCCGTGGGGAAGTCATAACATCGATGCCTCCAATGCTATGGTTATGGTACCTCCATAACTAGGTGAAACTGGTCATGCTTGTATATGGCTATAGTTTATGCTAAATTAACATAAGCAGTTCAAAACAATAAAACAAATGCTGGGGAAAACAGTTGGCTGCATACGGGGAAATCCTAGTAAGGAAGGAATGTCCATACTGAAAGGACGGGAATCCGTACCTCAAGTCCAGTGAATGAACGGAAGAAAGACTCCTACTTCTGGATCACTAACGCTACATGAATACACACGTGTATAAGTATCGATTCACTGATTACGTACTGGGTTCTGTGTCTCATTATAGCTGATTTGGTATGTTTTAGGTCATGGTTCACTGTTTAAAGCCTTAAACTGTGTTTATCTTGTATTCTGATTTATCTGATTAAGTATTACTGGTGTTTCATGTATTAATATACTTACTGTGTAATAATAAGTAACTTTCCAAAAATAGCAGGTTTCCAAAAATAGAAAGTTTCCAAAAATAGAAAGTTACCAAAAATAGAAAGTTTCCAAAAATAGAAAGTTTCCTAAAATAGAATTTACTGCCTAAAATAGATTAGTTTCTAAAAATAGAAAGTTTCCAAAAATAGATCAGCTGCCTTAATTAAATAAGTTTCCATATATGGAGGGTTTCCATGATTAGATTAGCTGCCTGAAATAGATTGATTTCCATATATAGAATTAAGCTGATTACATAAGCTAACATATAAGTCTAAGTGTTATAAGCTTATTTCTTAAGTCTTATGATATAGTGTATAGTTTAATTATTATTTCATGTATTTTAATTAAACTATAGGTTAAGCATTTTAATTAAAGTATAACATGTATAATTAAAATGAAATGAAAATACTTAGGTTAAAATGTGTATTATTATTAATAATAATATAACCTAAGTCATGTCTAAATTAATTAATTATAAGCATGTTTTAATAATTAATTAATTATAACTTATAACATAAAATACTTAGGTTAAATTAATGTCATGATAAACTAATAATTAAAATAACCTAAGTCATGATTTAATTAATATTTCATGTTATTAATTAATTATATCCTAAGTTCATGATTCATAAAAATTACATGTAACATAGATCATGATTTTAACCAACGAACCATGAATCGGGTATGAATTCGACACCGTACCCCGGGCCAAACCCGGGGCACACGTGTCCCCTTGCTGCCGTGGGTCCCACATGAGCCAACCAAGACCAATTGTGGTCTTGGTGGTGGCGGCAATAGCAAACCAAACCCCCCCTCGGGTTTGTTTGCTAGGCGGCCAAAAACAAACACCCTTATAAACCATTCTTTGATTTTAATTAATACCAAAACATGTTAGATCAATGATTAATTACCTTGTTTTCATAAGAAAAATAATAACATGTTCATGAAAATAATCAAAGATTAAAAGAATTAAAAAGAATTAAAAAGAAGGGTTAGAAAGGTATACCACTATGTAGCTTGGAAAAAGGATGAACAAACACGTATTCTAACACTTGTTTTTAAGATCAAAATCAAACAAACACCCTCCTATGGTGGTGTAAGGGTGGCGGCACCAAGAGAGCAAAAAGGAGAGGAGAAAAACTCTTTTAGGGTTTTTGTTTATTTTCTTGAAAAATGAAAGTGAAAACATGTTTAACACTTTACCCCCTTTAACTTGTAAAGTCCATGGGCCAAGCCCATTTTGTCTATGTGTGCCGTGGGTATGGGGGCCCCACATGGGGTACCCGTACCTTTCTCGTGTCCCGATGTTTCGTGTTCGTTCGTGGTTAAACGTGCTCGTGTTTAACGTGTTTCTGTTTCTTTTAACGTGTCGTTTATCGTAAACTCCACGCTCGTGAATATATTCTGAGTATTTACGTAATTATTATAATTAGTATTTTAAATGGTGTTCATGATTTAATTATGTTCACGTGATATATTATTAACTGTTTATCATGAGTTCGTACGTAATCGATACTTGTCATGTCATACACGTATGCACTTGCTTGATTATTAGCACATGAATGTGATCAATACTACATGAGGTAAGTTTTAATCTAGAACGTACGATCTTAAGGGCACTATTCATGGTAAAAGCATGCGGGTTTTACAATTCTTCCCCCCTAAAAAGAATAATTCGTCCCCGAATTATAGATAAAGTAACTGAAAGCGAAACATACCCGAATCCAACTGGAAAGGTATGCAAAAATAACGGAAATGAAGGTGACATGGTAGAAGGGAACGTGGAACATGACATGTCTTGAAAAGACATGGAACGTGACGTGGCTGAAAGAACATATCTAACCGATAAGAGCAAAATGGATAAGAAGTCCGGATGAACTTGTCCGTTTCCAAGTGGCCTCCCTCTTGGAACGGTTCCTTCAGAAGATCCTGACACTAATGATAAATCTGGTCCTCCTGACCTTGACTTGGAATACGAAGAAATTCTTGGTTATCAACGGAAGGTAGATCCCCTAAATTCGATCGAGGAAATAAGAGTTAACGTGCAAGGGTACTGAAACGTTACGATGCAAGACAATCTGACTTAGCTGATAATTAGAAACGATGCGCGAGACATAAAGAAACGTAGTACGTGAAGAATTTTGAACGTGATACGTGAAAAATTTTGAACGTGCTACGTGGAGATATGGCGAGTGTAACATATCGTGATCCATGATACGTGTAACCTATTTTGATCATGATATGAGGAACGTGGAATGAACATGACATGTGAGACATATCGTGATCATAGAATATAATGGCGGTAACGCCAAACGCTACAAGGTGAGACGTGGAATATGACGTGAAACGTCTATCTGATGATGGAGAGTTATACTAACTTGGGTCTGGTCTCACAAGTTCTTGCAACTTCCAGAACGAGAAAAGAAATGAACGCAGAATCGTAAGCCAAAATACGATCATGAACGTGAATAGCGTCATGAACGTGAGCGCGAAAGCAAGTCGTGGAATTAGAATGAAGACGTGAAGTAACTTAGGAGTACAATTACGAATCTTTGTCTGACCGATAGCTGAGGGATTGCCAAGTGATCGGATGAGCCTTGGCTGGAACATGTTTGTTCAATCTGTTGGTTCTGAAATCCGTACGGATGTAAGGATTCTGCAGACTTGATCAAACTGTTGATAATAACCTAGATAGCATCCTGCTTCTTCTGAGTTTGCTGAAATCTGGTAACCAAAATCCGTGTAGATCTTGTCCCATTTTAGTTCACAATTTCAGATGATGAAACATCCCAGTATGTTGGCGTCCTATCTTAGCCTGTTGGTATGTCAGGTACATAGATATGGACATAGCTATATCCTGCTTCGTAGAAACTTGATACATGGAAGGTTGCGAAACTCTGAGTCTTTGAATCAGACTTCTCCTAGCGTAGGATTTCCTAGAACACCTAATGTAGTGTAGGGTTCTCTCCTTTACGTCACAAGCAGAGTCATGGTAAGATGAACCATGCAAATCCATGTGATCCAGCGTGTCACTGTAATCAAACAGAATTGATATTGGAAAAATTTCTAGGGTGAAATTTCTCTTGTCATAGAATTTGCAACATAGTGCAGATATGGTCTTCCTGTTCTTCTCTAGGCTTAGAGGAAATCAGGTTATCCTCAATGAAAACGCTGATGAATTTGTTTAGGAGTTCATGGAACTCAATTTATTAAGTCCATAATGCGGTTGGAGCATTGATGAGACTAATTCAAAATCATACATTTAGCATGACCGAGTCTTGCACGAATAGCAGTCGTGGACATGTCCTGCTTTTTTCACTCGTCACTGTCGGCAACATGATCATGAGTTCGATCTTGGAAAAGTGATTAACACTATACGGTTGATTGGACATGTTGTCCATATGTGGAGGAGAATAACGGTCATGAATGGTGATTTGTTTAAGTCGACGGTAGTCGACACATAATCTCATGGTACCATCCTTCTCCTTGAAGGTTCTTCTGGAGTGTAAGGAACAATTTTGGAATAATCCGTTGGTTATGCGTAAAAGGACCTTAGTAGTCGTGTGTTACTAACAGCTAGAAAATTTTAGCAATATGGCTAACAAAGCACGTGCTTGAAAAGCATAGATAACTTGTACAGATTTTCTTGATGGAAAATCAAGCTGAAAGTGTTCAGGAGCCTGAACATTACTGTACATAATTATGAATCATAGCATGGTGTGGTGTTCATAGTACATAATTAGGATAAAATTTATCTCGTGTCTGTCCGAGGAAAATGCGTTAGCAGCTTGGATCTCATCATTAAGCTGAAGGAAAACCGTCGTATACGTGGGAATACGAAAGGCGTCCTTCATGGTCATGGATATATGAACTATGGTGAAAGAAATGAAAGTGACGTCGGCAACGTGACAGTTCTCACTGATGCGCTGATAATGGTATTGAAATTCTTGTGGCCTGATTAATACATGGCACAACAAATAGATGTACCCTTGGAGGGTACCCTGAATTTCTTAGCAATGTTCCATAATTAGACGTGAGTCATGTGTCTTGACTCGTGTCTTGAGAAATGTGAGCGTGACATATGCCTTGACTGGTATCTTGACATGTGTCCTCAGAAAGTATACGTGAGACATGTGTCTTGACTGATGTCTTGACATGTGTCTCGAGATGTGAAACAATTAGAACTACAAATATTAGGTTAAAATGCCAGAATTGGCGGATCGGTTGGGTTACTGATCATTTGTATGTCTGATCACGTCCGTGGCCGGAGCCTCGGTTGTGATTTCTAGGATAGTTGCTGTCATAGTAGTGGTTATTATCATCTTGTCTGTCGGTTCCATGACGGTCATTCTCATGACCGTGACTCATGTAACTATTTAGCTGAGTGGCTGGCTGGTACTGGTTTGCACTCATATGGCTGAAATGACAGCCGAACGACGTGTGACATGTAACTATGAATTTGGGACAATGATTGATGGGAATTGTCTGATGGTGAAGCATCTTCTCGTCCAATTGCTTTGCTCCGACGCCTTTGTCTTCGTCTTTTAGGATCTCCAGGTTGTGAACAGCATCAGCATCAGCATCTCGTAGCGTCTCCCAACATCAGCAGCATCAACCTTCAGTAACATCTCCAAGCTATGAGCGGCATCGACAACCTTGTAGAATATCAGCAAGTGAACCTACGCCTGACATGATTTAGAATCGACTAGCGAATACTCGTGAAGTATTGCGAGTGGAATACACATGGATTAAGGTACATGTAATACACATGAAATACGGTACGTGGAGTACACATGGCATGCACATGAAATGATCGGTATGGGCTCGATTATTTGTCATGATTTAAGGAAAGTAAACCGGTTAAACGGTTAGGAAAACCATCATGATAACCTGGCAGTATTAGCATAGACATCATTCTGGTTGCATAGAGAAACGCTAAAGTGTGGTTACACAAAATTCAACGATGATTTGCCTGACAGCATGATCAATGAAAACCAACCATGACTATCATGAAAGCATGATTAGAGAAATCTAACAATGTCTTGCAGGACAACGTAAATAACAAAAGAGGCATGAAACATAATCAACATGAAAACGGAATTATCATGAGGAAACATGAAACCATCTATTACGAAGAAGTGTATAACATAATCAGCATGAAACTGAAGTTAACCATGACAGTGTGAAGGCATACTTGACATAAAAACATAATAACTTATGATGGGACATGAAAAAAAAAATTTTTTTTTATGCCAATTTAAATCATGAGAAAAATTTTATGCAAGAAAAACAGTGCATGAATGCGTAATGTAGTTTATAAAACCTTTATATGTGCGAGGGAACGCCTATGGGTCGGTTCCAAAACAAAAGACATGGCGAGGGGACGCCTATGGGTCGGTCCCAAAGTTAAAAGTTTCGATAAAAGCACATGCGACTAAATAGGGCCAGTCCTGTACCAACCATTACTTAGTCAAAATTCCTGCAACAGATGACATATGATATAAATGCATGAATGCATGAAACATAATAATCAAAAGTCATTGTCAAAACTTAACAGAAAAATTTTATGTGAAAATTATGAACTACTGGGGTTCAGTTCACATAATCACAGTTCACTAGGAACATCATGCATAGACTCTGACACATAACTAAGTATGGATGACGGTTGTTCATTCCATATTAGTAGGACGATACTGGTGAAAACATCATGGTGAAAACAAAAGGTGCTGAAAACGTCATGGCTAAAACAAAAGGTGCTGAAAACATAATGGTTAAAATAACAACGCGCTGAAACATCAATACGTGGAATAACAATCGTTGGCTTAGGAAGCTCCTGGTGACTACCCACTAGTCACAGGTCGAGTTTTAGAGCCTACAGGTCGAAGCCTTGGCTCTGATACCATAATTGTAACACCCCATTTCTATAAATGGAATGTCACGCGTGATTATGGCGTGTCATCAAAGCATGCAAGGTGATATGTAGTAATACATACATGACCATAGGGAAAACCGGAATCAAACATCGGTTCCCAAACATAAGCCCAAAACATAAAAAAGGAAATGAACTGAATAAAGACTAAACAAGCATAACTATATGAAGGCAAAAAGGAAAAGAAGTCTCTGGCAGCTTCCATCCTATGCGCGTCCTCCAAATGCTCGAGTCTTGGGTACCTGCCGTTTTGGGACATGGAAAGGAAAGTAACGGCTGAGCAAGATGCTCAGTGCACGGATGTACAGTATAGCATGAATAGGATAAGCATGTAACATATAACAGCGGAAGACTAAGTTCTGAGTAACTGGTTAAGTATCAAGAAAACTGGTTTTATAGTTTGAAAAGCCTTATGTTTAACCTGTGAAAACTGTTTAACATATATATACCATAGCCCATATAGGTCATGAAAAGGTCACGTGCATGAATACTTGGAGGGGTGACCTCATCATGCTGATTAGAGGGGATGCCTCTAATCAATATACTGATTTGGGTAGGAGGGATCAGCTCCTTGTGAAGGGTGCAAGGCACACACCACATTCACCATGATAAACTGAATAAAACATGTAACTAGGATGCACCCATACGCCCCGACTGATATAATAATATGGCCAAACTGAAAAGGGACGCCACGAGCAATCACTCCGCCATGAGGAAGTCATAACATCGGTGCCTCCAATGCTATGGTTATGGTACCTCCATAACTAGGTGAAACTGGTCATGCTTGTATATGGCTATAGTTTATGCTAAATTAACATAAGCAGTTCAAAACAATAAAACAAATGCTGGGGAAAACAGTTGGCTGCATACGGGGAAATCCTAGTAAGGAAGGAATGTCCATACTGAAAGGACGGGAATCCGTACCTCAAGTCCAGTGAATGAACGGAAGAAAGACTCCTACTTCTGGATCACTAACGCTACATGAATACACACGTGTATAAGTATCGATTCACTGATTACGTACTGGGTTCTGTGTCTCATTATAGTTGATTTGGTATGTTTTAGGTCATGGTTCACTGTTTAAAGCCTTAAACTGTGTTTATCTTGTATTCTGATTTATCCGATTAAGTATTACTGGTGTTTCATGTATTAATATACTTACTGTGTAATAATAAGTAACTTTCCAAAAATAGCAGGTTTCCAAAAATAGAAAGTTTCCAAAAATAGAAAGTTACCAAAAATAGAAAGTTTCCAAAAATAGAAAGTTTCCTAAAATAGAATTTACTGCCTAAAATAGATTAGTTTCTAAAAATAGAAAGTTTCCAAAAATAGATCAGCTGCCTTAATTAAATAAGTTTCCATATATGGAGGGTTTCCATGATTAGATTAGCTGCCTGAAATAGATTAATTTCCATATATAGAATTAAGCTGATTACATAAGCTAACATATAAGTCTAAGTGTTATAAGCTTATTTCTTAAGTCTTATGATATAGTGTATAGTTTAATTATTATTTCATGTATTTTAATTAAACTATAGGTTAAGCATTTTAATTAAAGTATAACATGTATAATTAAAATGAAATGAAAATACTTAGGTTAAAATGTGTATTATTATTAATAATAATATAACCTAAGTCATGTCTAAATTAATTAATTATAGGCATGTTTTAATAATTAATTAATTA
Organism: Glebionis coronaria; assembly: GCA_025667525.1. Taxonomy (NCBI): domain Eukaryota; kingdom Viridiplantae; phylum Streptophyta; class Magnoliopsida; order Asterales; family Asteraceae; genus Glebionis; species Glebionis coronaria. The sequence goes on along the minus strand of CM046881.1, from coordinate 454,810,244 downwards.
TAACTTATAACATAAAATACTTAGGTTAAATTAATGTCATGATAAACTAATAATTAAAATAACCTAAGTCATGATTTAATTAATATTTCATGTTATTAATTAATTATATCCTAAGTTCATGATTCATAAAAATTACATGTAACATAGATCATGATTTTAACCAACGAACCATGAATCGGGTATGAATTCGACACCGTACCCCGGGCCAAACCCGGGGCACACGTGTCCCCTTGCTGCCGTGGGTCCCACATGAGCCAACCAAGACCAATTGTGGTCTTGGTGGTGGCGGCAATAGCAAACCAAACCCCCCTCGGGTTTGTTTGCTAGGCGGCCAAAAACAAACACCCTTATAAACCATTCTTTGATTTTAATTAATACCAAAACATGTTAGATCAATGATTAATTACCTTGTTTTCATAAGAAAAATAATAACATGTTCATGAAAATAATCAAAGATTAAAAGAATTAAAAAGAATTAAAAAGAAGGGTTAGAAAGGTATACCACTATTTAGCTTGGAAAAAGGATGAACAAACACGTATTCTAACACTTGTTTTTAAGATCAAAATCAAACAAACACCCTCCTATGGTGGTGTAAGGGTGGCGGCACCAAGAGAGCAAAAAGGAGAGGAGAAAAACTCTTTTAGGGTTTTTGTTTATTTTCTTGAAAAATGAAAGTGAAAACATGTTTAACACTTTACCCCCCTTAACTTGTAAAGTCCATGGGCCAAGCCCATTTTGTCTATGTGCCGTGGGTATGGGGGCCCCACATGGGGTACCCGTACCTTTCTCGTGTCCCGATGTTTCGTGTTCGTTCGTGGTTAAACGTGCTCGTGTTTAACGTGTTTCTGTTTCTTTTAACGTGTCGTTTATCGTAAACTCCACGCTCGTGAATATATTCTGAGTATTTACGTAATTATTATAATTAGTATTTTAAATGGTGTTCATGATTTAATTATGTTCACGTGATATATTATTAACTGTTTATCATGAGTTCGTACGTAATCGATACTTGTCATGTCATACACGTATGCACTTGCTTGATTATTAGCACATGAATGTGATCAATACTACATGAGGTAAGTTTTAATCTAGAACGTACGATCTTAAGGGCACTATTCATGGTAAAAGCATGCGGGTTTTACACCATTTGACCCGGCCTGGCCCAAAGGCGACACAAACAAGAAAAGGGAAGTTAAATACGTGTTTAATCTATCACATTATCCCAAAACACCCAGTCAACTCTCTCTCTTTCTCTCGAAAATACTCCAACCGTTCCCTTTTCTCTCTATCTAAAAACCAAACGGATCTAATACATTCCCCATGGCAAAAATGGTTTCTCTGATTATTAATATCAATTATTATGAAGGTTTAGGATGAATAATCATGCGTGGGATGTGGGGTTTCATCCCCACATCAAAACCAATTCGATTCGAGGTGTTTTCCAGGAGATTCGATGATAGATTCATCATCAAAAGATAAGTTTTAAATCCTTTTTCCTTTTAATTAAATGATCTACTGATTTTCGTTTCATAAAAGGATTTATGGGTTCAAATCGTTTGTATTAATAAGCTGTGAGCAAAGGGGCTCTCGAATTTAATAAGAATCGATTTAGGGTTTTCGAAAATAATTGGGGGTTTTCCAAATCTAGGGTTTCATTATAATTAAATAATGTTTTCATACGTATATTAATGTTAATTATTAAATAAAATAAGTTTTCGAAAATTAGGGTTTTGAATAATTGGGGGTTTTGGTAAATCTAATGTTTAATAACCATTAATCAATGTTTTCTATCATAAAAACATATCAATTTCATCATATAGTCCGATTTGTAAAAATTAGGGTTTCGGTCAAATTGGGGGTTTATTCATATTTCGGTTTTAATTAAATTAATTAATCAATTCGTGTTTGGATTGGGTCTAATTAGAGTTTAAATTAATAAAATAAAATTAGGGTTTATATAAATTTGGGGGTTTTGTACACGGTTGTTTATTTGTAATTAAATAATGTTTTTGGGAGATATAATGTGTTAATTTCATCAATAAGAAGGATTTACAAATTTAGGATTTCGAATTAATAAGGGGTTTTTATACACGCGGGTTAATGGTGGTTAAAAAGATGTTTCTGTAAAAAGGGAATTGTGTAAATCTTATGTTAGAGCCTCGGCAGAATAATGGGGTCTCGGTTTGGTCTCGGTTTGGTCACGGTTTGGTCATGACAGAAATAATGTAAGAAAAACTGTAAAGGGGGTCTCGGTTTTGGTCAAAGTCCAAGTTAAAATTGTTATCATTTATCTCTATATTTTTGTTTAACCGAACCGTAATAAAAAGACTAATCCATTTGTTTTATTTTCGCAGGTTTGTTTAAAAAATGACGAGCACAACTAAGACATATGCAGGAAGATAAAATAAGGTGGTTAAAAGACTCACGACGAGGGTTTCGTTTCGGTTTGCAGGTTTGGACGAGAAGGAAATGGATCGGCTAGCTCAAGACTTGTCACTACTCTTTATGTTTACCCAGAACTTGTATTTAAAACTGCTCAGGAACAATTTTGTAATATTTGGACAGTGGATAAGTTTTGTGTTGTGTTTGGACATTGAATATTTTGGACAGTATTTAACTTTGTAATATTGGTTTAGGGTTAGTCTAAAACTGGAAATGGTATGCTTGTGATGTACCCATTTTGGGTAAACTAGGCATGTGTGCTGGATTTTAGTGGTTAGTGGGTTGTATAAACAAGTATTTAGTTCCTAGGTCTGAATATTTGACTCTTGTTGACCAAGTTTTGAAAAGATAAATAAAAGTTCACTAATTTAATTCTTGTATGAGTTGTATCATTGTATCATTCGGCCCAGGGTTTGTCAAATGTCTAAGTTTTAGACGCGAAAACATAACATGAAAAACTTGATAACAATTCGACACACGACTTAAATCAAAGACGGATACGCGTATTCTCGAGGGATTCAGCAAACAATCCTAATCGGCACACGGTTAATGCATAAAACGTTTAATAACTCGCACGTTTCATTCATAAAATAATAGACGCGAAAACTCGAGTTGTTACATTCGCTCTCCCTAAAGAGGGCTTTGTCCGCAAAGCAAAATAAACAATACACTTACATCGACACCTCATTGGTAAATAATTAAGGTACTTCACTATATGAAGAAATAAAGATGAAAAATTTGACGGATGTCACAGTATTCCCATGTTTTAGAGATTTCGTCACGAAATCAAGACGTTGTTGTAGTAGGGTGGTTAGCGAAAAGATGAGGATACTTGCTCTTGAATTGATCTTCACGTTCCCACGTGTATTCTGGACCTCTACGCGCATTCCAACGGATCTTTACAATAGGTATACGACTTTGCTTGAGCTGTTTGACCTGACGGTCCATGACCTCCACCGGTTCTTCTACGAAGTTGAGTTTGTCGTCGAGTTGAATCTCTTCTAAAGGAGTAACGAGTGTCTCGTCGGCTAAACATTTCTTCATATTGCAGATGTGGAACACGTTATGCACTCGGCTAAGTTCTTGAGGTAACTCCAAACGATAGGCTACGGGGCCAATCCTCTCTATGATCTTGAATGGTCCAATATAACGAGGATTCAACTTTCCACGCTTTCCAAAGCGAATCACACCCTTCCAAGGTGAGACCTTCAACATGACTCTATCGCCAACCTCAAACTCAAGGGGTTTGCGTCTCATGTCAGCATAGCTCTTTTGTCGATCTCTTGCGGCTTGCATACGGCTCTTGATCTTAAAGATCTTCTCAGTAGTCTCGTGTATGATTTCGGGTCCGGTGAGTTGTGCCTCACCAACCTCTGCCCAACACACGGGTGAACGACACTTCCTGCCATACAATGCTTCGAACGGTGCTGCCTTAATGCTAGTGTGATAACTATTGTTGTACGAGAACTCCACCAGAGGTAGGTGCCTATCCCATCTATTTCCAAAGTCGATCACACAAGCTCTCAGCATATCTTCTAGGGTTTGAATGGTCCTTTCACTTTGACCGTCAGTTTGGGGATGATATGCAGTGCTCATATCCAACTACGTCCCCAATGCCTTCTGCAGCGACTTCCAAAATTGTGAAGTAAATCGGCTATCCCGGTCGGAGATTATAGACACAGGCACACCATGCCTCGTGACTACTTCCTCCAAGTAGGTTCTTGCTAACTTATCCATTCCATCTGTCTCTTTGATTGGTATGAAATGAGCCGATTTGGTGAGTCGGTCGACGATTACCCAAATAGTGTCAAATCCGGCTGAGGTTTTAGGTAGCTTTGTAATGAAATCCATAGTGATCCTTTCCCACTTCCATTCAGGCAGTTCGGGTTGGACCAACAATCCTGATGGTTTCATATGCTCGGCCTTGACCTTGGCACAAGTCAAGCACTTGCTAACGTAGGTAGCAATGTCCGCCTTCATGTTCGGCCACCAATACAACATCTTAAGATCATGATACATTTTGTCAGATCCCGGATGTATGGAGTATTTTGACTTATGCGACTCATGCATAATCAAAGGTCGTAGGTCACCATGGCACAGTAACCAACTCCTATTATCAAGGCATAATGTCCCATCCGAGCGAGCTTCTAATTTCTTTATCATGCCTTCAACATCTTCAGTCTTGAGAATTTCTTCCTCGACTGCCTCTTTCTGAGCCTTGAGAATTAAGGATGGAAGGTCTAAGTCAATGGTCATCACCAAGGCCTTCACCCTAAGAACTCTCTCCTTTCGACTCAAAGCGTCGGCCACGACATTTGCCTTGCCCGGGTGATAACGGATCTCGCAATCGTAACCACTGAGCAACTCTAGCCAACGTCGTTGTCTCATGTTGAGTTCTTTTTGATTCAAAATGTGTTGTAGACTCTTATGATCAGTGAATACAACACACTTTGTGCCATAAAGGTAGTGTCTCCAAATCTTCAGGGCAAACACCACTGCTCCTAACTCTAGGTCATGAGTTGTGTAGTTCTTCTTGTGCACTTTTAGTTGTCTTGACGCATAAGCAATTACCTTAGTCCTTTGCATCAACACCGCACTTAACCCTTTTATGGATGCATCACAATACACCACAAAGTCTTCATTACCCTCGGGTAGGGCTAGTATAGGTGCTTCACACAACATCTGCTTCAATGTTTGGAAAGCCAAATCTTGATCTTCTTTCCACTCAAACTTCTTATCCTTTTGAGTTAACTCCGTCATTGGTTTAGATATCTTGGAGAAACCCTCAATGAATCTACTATAGTAACCAGCAAGACCTAGAAATTGGCGGATCTCTGTGGGTGTTGTAGGAGTCGCCCAATCTTTCACAGCCTCGATCTTAGCAGGATCAACGTGAATACCACTACTATCGATTACATGCCCAAGGAATTGCACCGTGTTTATCCAAAACTCACATTTGGAAAACTTTGCATATAACTTCTCCTTCCTCAGCAGCTCTAGTATGGTCTTCAAATGATCTTTGTGTTCCTCCTCATTACGAGAGTAGATGAGAATATCATCGATAAATACAATCACAAACTTGTCCAAGTATGGTTTGCAAACTCGGTTCATGAGATCCATGAATACCGCGGGTGCGTTTGTCAAACCAAAAGGCATAACTTGGAACTCGTAGTGTCCGTACCGGGTTCTAAAAGCCGTCTTGTGGACGTCTTCCTCTCTAACCCTTAGCTGATGATATCCTGACCTTAAATCAATCTTCGAGTATATGCTAGATCCTTGCAATTGATCGAAAAGATCGTCAATTCTTGGTAATAGGTAACGGTTCTTTATCGTCAGCTTATTCAACTCTCGATAATCAATACACATCCTAAAGGATCCATCTTTCTTTTTGACAAATAGGACCGGTGCTCCCCAAGGTGAGGAACTCGGCCTAATGAAACCTTTGCCAGAAAGTTCTTTTAGTTGTTCAGCTAACTCTGTCATCTCGGCTGGTGCTAAGCGGTATGGGGCTCTAGCAACAGGCGCGGCTCCTGGTGTAAGCTCTATGTGAAACTCCACTTGCCGTGCTGGTGGTAATCCCGGTAAGTCTTCTGGGAATACGTCTGGAAAATCTCTAAAGATCGGTACATCTTCCACTTTCTTCTCATGATCTTCTTCTTCCTCCTTTCGTGTTACTTGAACCAAGAACACTGGACATCCCTTCGCAATGTATCTTTGGGTTCTAATACATGAGATGACTTCCAGTCTTGATCCATTCTTTACTCCACTTCTTTCGCCTTGTATGATTAGTACATCGTTTCCATAAGGAACACGGACGCACTTCTCATGACATACAATTTCCGCGTGATGCTTCGACATCCAATCCATTCCGATGATGACATCAAAACTTCCTAATTCTATGGGGAGTAAGTCGATACTGAACGAACGATCTTGTAACCTTATACTACATCCTTTCAGAATAGCATCGGTGGTTACTGACTTCCCATCGGCTAGTTCTACGTTATACTTAACATCTAACGCAGTAGAGGTAATATTTAGGCGTTCACTAAATACAGATGACACAAAACTCCTATCCGCACCAGAATCAAATAGTACTGAAGCATAGTTGTTATTGACTAGAAACGTACCAGTCACAACATTGTTGTCCTGCACCGCAGCCTCAGCACACAGATGATACACCTTGCTAGGTGCCGTGAATCCTCCAGGAGTACTAGTTGTGGCTCGGTTATTTCCTCCCCGATTCCCTTGGTTCTGCTTTTGGTTCCCTTGGTTGTGATTCTGGTTGCCTCGAATCTGATTACCACGACCTTGGTTCCCACCGCTTGGACACTTATTCTTGTAGTGGCCTTTCTCTCCACATCCAAAGCAAGTGACATTTGCTCCTTGGCCACCCTGTGTTCCTATTCCTCTTTGGTTAGCAGGACGGGGTGGTGCTCGACATTCCTTTGCCTTATGTCCATCCTTTCCACAGTTGTAGCATGTAGGGGGACATGCTCCCTCGTGGTGTCGGCCACACTTTCCACAGAAAGGAAGTCTTCCAGCATAGTTTCCAGTATTACCTTGTCCAGCAGTAAACACCCTTGCTACTTCTTGTCGCTTGTTCTGACTGTAGTTGTTAGTGTTATTGCTGTTGTTGCTATTGTTGGTATTGTTGTTGTAGTGGTTTCCAGACCACTTTCTCTTATCTCCAGTATTTTCTCCCAACTCTTGTACCACTTGGTACATCAGACTCTGAGCCATATCGATTGCCTCGTGCAAATCAGTTGGCTTGGATGAAGTCACATTCCCCTTGATGCTCAAAGGTAGTCCTTCAATGTATCGCTCCAACAATCGGTCGTCGTTGGGCACCATTTCGGGACATAACAAGATCAGCTCTTGAAAGCGCTGATTGTAAGCAGTAAGAGCGGTACCCTTGACCTTCAAGTTCCACAGCTCAACCTCCATCTGCTTGACTTCATTTCGTGGGCAGTATTTCCTTACAAACATAGCTTTGAACTCACTCCAAGGCGTCGCTTGGGCAACACCAATGGTCACTGCACGAGCATAGACGTTCCACCAAGTCAAAGCACCATCCACTAATGTGCTTGACGCAAACTTTACCTTATCAACTTCAGCAACATTGCTAATCCCAAATTGGGATTCCAACTTCTCAAACCATCTGGTCAAACCTACTGCTCCTTCAGTACCGCGGAAACTCACTTGCGTAACTGCACGAAATTCCTTGTAGGTACAGGTTCGTGCAATGGCAACAGTAGCTCCTTGGTTTGTGTCCTCTTGTGTGCTTGCTGTACGATTCGCTTCAGCTGCTGCGAGTGCCTCAGCCACCCGTTCAGCGATCATTTGACTGAGCATGACGGGATCAATTCCACCGGTAGCAGCTGGTGGATTCTGTGTCTCAGATCTTCTAACTGGCTCCATAATCTAAAAAGGTAATAAGACAATGAGTTTTGCCAAACGTAACATGCATGGCACGCACAATACAATTATGAAATGCTCCATGGTATAATAAACAATATATAATGATCTCATAATTTTTGTAACCCAAATAACATAATATCATTCATAGAAATGTTTTGTAATACATCATAATTCGCCATACATAATAAAGAAAAAGAAAATGCCAACTAGCTGAGATAAACCTCAAAGCTTAGTGGTCGTACAACAATAAGTCAATGGTACAAGATAAGTCTAACTAGTGCCCTCACGGCGCTGGTGAAGCTCTCTCTCCAACTCTGCCAACCTCCTCTCAACCATGATCTCACGAGCCTGGGAATCCTTAAGTCTAACATCGGTATCATAACAAGCGGCCCTAAACCTCTTATCCAGGTCAGCAATAGGGTCCTCCACAGGTGCCTCTAGTCCACCTGTCTCAACCAATGGCTCTACTCCCCAACGGGTCATCAGGCTCTCGATCTCCTCAAGACGAGCATTCGGCATGGTATCCATCTGGTCGAGAACAGCATGGAGCTGTCCTCGTAGACGGGTCACACAAACCGTTAATACCGTCTCATCCCTAACTGGACTCTTCTTCGTCAGTGCCTCCAGCTTATCCTGCACCTCATTATACTCCTCACCCAAAGCCTCTACCGCATCCTCCAACCTGTTTAAACGGGTCGTCACACATCCATCCGCTGCTCCAAGCATCACCACTGTCGACGTAGCTCTCCTAGGAAGAGGAGTCGTAGCTCTCGGCCCAGTAGAGATGCCAACATCAGCAAGCATCTCCTGATACACAGCAGGTACAGTCTCTGGTGGTGGTGGTAGAGATGCCTCTGGGGCAGGACTGGCAGGTGTGCGGGCTGCATGCCTGTCAGTAGCAGAGAAGGGTATGAGGGGTCGGTAAGGTGAAGGTGGTGGTCGGGCAGCTCTCCCCCGAAGACGTCGCCTAACATAGTAGAAAGGCAGAGTACCAGGTGCTGGAGTAGGAATGTCTGTCCTCTCCCTTTCGTCTTCAGACGAAGACGAGGAGATGTGTGCGAGGGAAACCTCAGGAGTAGCAGCATATGTAGCAGGGGGTCCTCAGTGTTAGTGACCTCCATGGGTTCACCTTCTCCATCGGTGAACTCCATATCATCATCCTCTGTCTCCTCCATCGACTCATCCCTAGTGACTGATGCCTGTCCTAGTGACTGCACCACATCAGCGGCTAGGTCATCCTCTCCTCCGCCTTCTAGGCTAAGTACGTCATCAGCTGACGCATCAGGGATACGGATCGGTGAACGGTGAACCTCCTCAGTCTCTCTCTCAGTCTCATCATCTGAAGCCATCCGGTACCACAGATATCCTGATGGTGATCCTCTAGGTAATCCTACTGATGAACTGATAGTCGACTGTGAACTGCGGTTGTAGTATGCTCCTGTGGACGTGGAATCATCAGAAGAAGACATCGCTGTAACATAAACAGAATAAATGTGTGTAAATATCTCATATAATTAGTCCGTAAAGGGACATTAACATAACATATAGCAATCATTGTTAAACCCACATGTATCCCATATAACATAATTCAGATTTTGTTGTTGCACATGTAACCCATGTAAATATACCTCGTAATTGTTAAATCACATGTATCCCATTTATTACTTATATATATATATCCATGTATATATATATACTTAATACTTACAATCCGTATGATAATCGATTAAACACATAGCAGTTATAGTCTAGAGTTACTAAATGCAACCTAGTTCTCTATAACCATGGCTCTGATACCAATCTGTCACACTCCCAAAATATCATAGTATAATGGCAACAAGGGAGTGGTGACGTCATGATTATCATACACACACAGTTACAAAGAACGACCTCAAAATGAGACGTTCGGAAAATAGATCACTTGTAATTGATAAAATAAATAGTTTTAACATAGTGCGGAAGCATAAAACTGGTCACAGTTACAAAACATAGTTTCCAAATAGTACAAATGATCTTTGTTTCAATAGAAATGACGGCAATGCATGAGACCTCACTTAGCATCTTCCTTCTTAATACCTGAGAAAAACATTGCTAAAGCGTCAACATAAAGTTGGTGAGTTCATAGGTTTAGTTAATTTGAAATGTTTAATGAACCACAAGATTTTCCCAAAAGTGATGACAATATAACAAATACAAAGTCATCATAAAAGTATTTATTACAGTCTAAGCTCGTGACACCGAAGCCTTAACAACACCGGTAGTATAATCATATAAATGTAGCCCAACTGGATACCTAAACCCACGACATCCTATCTCAGACTCAAATGAAACTGTGCCCGCTTGTCCCTTGTTGGACAAGACAGACAGGGGCGTCAACCCCGATAGATCTATCCATAACATTCGCGCTTACACAAAGTAATTAACGGTTCACGATTCACGGGCCAAAGCAACTGGGTTTTTAGTGGGACTTAGACTAATATGTAAATCAGTAAATGCACTTGTGTTCATACGTTAAATCAAGCAATGTCTCACCCCAAAAAGCAGTAAAAGCAGTAAAACGTGGGGCTATAAAATCACCTCGTGAAATCAGCAAAATAAATGGAACTATGAATGTAGCTCGAGAATACGGTTACGCTAGCCGCGACCTATTCGAATATAAAGTTCGTGTTACGACATCAAAATTTATATTAATAAAAAGGCATGACATCCTAGTTGTGCTTGACGGCACTTTTCGTTTACGGAAAACACGACACTTAAAAGTCGGGTATTTAACAAATGAGATTTATGGGCTAAATAATACCCTTAAGTTAAACAAAATCGGTTTGGGCCTTAAGTAACCCAACACAACCAAACGGCCCAACATTTATCCCAAAATAACCCACCCAAGTTTCGGCCCATAGGCCATTTGACCCGGCCTGGCCAAAAGGCGACACAAACAAGAAAAGGGAAGTTAAATACGTGTTTAATCTATCACATTATCCCAAAACACCCAGTCAACTCTCTCTCTTTCTCTCGAAAATACTCCAACCGTTCCCTTTTCACTCTATCTAAAAACCAAACGGATCTAATACATTCCCCATGGCAAAAATGGTTTCTCTGATTATTAATATCAATTATTATGAAGGTTTAGGATGAATAATCATGCGTGGGATGTGGGGTTTCATCCCCACATCAAAACCAATTCGATTCGAGGTGTTTTCCAGGAGATTCGATGATAGATTCATCATCAAAAGATAAGTTTTAAATCCTTTTTCCTTTTAATTAAATGATCTACTGATTTTCGTTTCATAAAAGGATTTATGGGTTCAAATCGTTTGTATTAATAAGCTGTGAGCAAAGGGGCTCTCGAATTTAATAAGAATCGATTTAGGGTTTTCGAAAATAAGTGGGGGTTTTCCAAATCTAGGGTTTCATTATAATTAAATAATGTTTTCATACGTATATTAATGTTAATTATTAAATAAAATAAGTTTTCGAAAATTAGGGTTTTGAATAGTTTTCTATCATAAAAACATATCAATTTCATCATATAGTCCGATTTGTAAAAATTAGGGTTTCGGTCAAATTGGGGGTTTATTCATATTTCGGTTTTAATTAAATTAATTAATCAATTCGTGTTTGGATTGGGTCTAATTAGAGTTTAAATTAATAAAATAAAATTAGGGTTTATATAAATTTGGGGTTTTTGTACACGGTTGTTTATTTGTAATTAAATAATGTTTTTGGGAAATATAATGTGTTAATTTCATCAATAAGAAGGATTTACAAATTTAGGATTTCGAATTAATAAGGGGTTTTTATACACGCGGGTTAATGGTGGTTAAAAAGATGTTTCTGTAAAAAGGGAATTGTGTAAATCTTATGTTAAAGCCTCGGCAGAATAATGGGGTCTCGGTTTGGTCTCGGTTTGGTCACGGTTTGGTCATGGCAGAAATAATGTAAGAAAAACTGTAAAGGGGGTCTCGGTTTTGGTCAAAGTCCAAGTTAAAATTGTTATCATTTATCTCTATATTTTTGTTTAACCGAACCGTAATAAAAAGACTAATCCATTTGTTTTATTTTCGCAGGTTTGTTTAAAAAATGACGAGCACAACTAAGACATATGCAGGAAGATAAAAGAAGGTGGTTAAAAGACTCACGACGAGGGTTTCGTTTCGGTTTGCAGGTTTGGACGAGAAGGAAATGGATCGGCTAGCTCAAGACTTGTCACTACTCTTTATGTTTACCCAGAACTTGTATTTAAAACTGCTCAGGAACAATTTTGTAATATTTGGACAGTGGATAAGTTTTGTGTTGTGTTTGGACATTGAATATTTTGGACAGTATTTAACTTTGTAATATTGGTTTAGGGTTAGTCTAAAACTGGAAATGGTATGCTTGTGATGTACCCATTTTGGGTAAACTAGGCATGTGTGCTGGATTTTAGTGGTTAGTGGGTTGTATAAACAAGTATTTAGTTCCCAGGTCTGAATATTTGACTCTTGTTGACCAAGTTTTGAAAAGATAAATAAAAGTTCACTAATTTAATTCTTGTATGAGTTGTATCATTGTATCATTCGGCCCAGGGTTTGTCAAATGTCTAAGTTTTAGACGCGAAAACATAACATGAACAACTTGATAACAATTCGACACACGACTTAAATCAAAGACGGATACGCGTATTCTCGAGGGATTCAGCAAACAATCCTAATCGGCACACGGTTAATGCATAAAACGTTTAAACAACTCGCACGTTTCATTCATAAAATAATAGACGCGAAAACTCGAGTTGTTACATTCGCTCTCCCTAAAGAGGGCTTTGTCCGCAAAGCAAAACAAATAATACACTTACATCGACACCTCATTGGTAAATAATTAAGGTACTTCACTATATGAAGAAATAAAGATGAAAAATTTGACGGATGTCACATCTTTGAGGTGTGACATATAACATTATCAAATAAAAAATTTATGGGTAAATCCCAATCTTTATTTTTTCATCAAATAACAAAAACAATTTCCATCTTTTCTTACATAAACATAAATTTCAAGCGATAAATCATTGGATTACGAAAAATACATCGCAACGAGAAAATTATTATCTTTCAGTAAACAGAAACTTTGATACATTTTTTTGACGATTCTTTAGTGTCGAACTTTTCGTCCAGAAAAATCACACATGATTTGTAAAAGTACTTGTGATTTTTTATATTTATATTTTGATTTTTTACAGAATAGATTAAAAAAAATTGTTATTATGGATTATTATTTACATAATAGTGGAAGACAAATAAATAAAAAGCTGTGCCGCTAGCCTTTCTTAATTGAAAAATTAATTCTGTGAAAATCATATTTGCGGATTTAGGTGTAATAACACTATTGTTCATAACGTGTTGAGCAGCTCCGCTGCTTCATGTTTAAGAAAAGTAAATCACATGTGATTGATTTTATGAGTAATGAAGATAATATTTTTGTTATTTAATAGACAGTAACTTTTATATGTTTTAAACGATTTTTAGAGTTGAAATTTTCGGCAAGAAAATTATTTATAAAATAACTTGTGATTTGTTGTTTTAAAATTCATGTGTGATTTCACATTCGCATGTGATATTTAAAATAACAAATTATATATGATTTCATAAATTCATAAATCGTATATAATTTTATAATTTTACGTATGATTTTCAAAGTAATAAATTATATGTGATTATCTGGAATCACATGTGACTTTTTTGAGCTAAAATAAAAAAAAAATCGTTCTAAGTATATGAAAGTGTTTATTTATAGAATGATAACTTAATTTTCGCTATGGTAATATAATTCTTTTTGTGTAATGATTAAAAATTTGTGAGATATTTTAATTTTAAAAAATAGATTAAATTAATTTTTTTAATCAAATTAAAAAACAATTAAGATCATTAGATGAAAATAAAATAAGCTTTTCAAATTAAGTGATTTTCTTTCTTTTATTAAATGGTCAAAAAATTTCTTTATCAACCAAAAACATAATACTAAATTGGGTAAAAAAAAAAGAGAGTAAAAAGACCATTTTACCCTAATGTAATAAACAAACTTATCAATACGGTTGTATTAAGCTTATCCATTTGTTTAATTTTAGAATCTTTTATATTATAAAATGAATAAAGCCAATATAAAAAGCAAATACATTTATTTTTCATTTAAGTGACACAAATAATTTATTAGTACAAGACTAAAGTATAATAAAGGTGGGCGTCCCTTGTTTTGTTTACTCTTTTCCTTAAAACCCCACTTTTTCTTTCCATTTGTTTACTCCTTTTTCTTATCTCTGTCACAATAAAATCAAAACACACACACAAAAATTTTCTAACAAAAAAAAACATGTCTTCTCCAAGCAAACGCAGAGAAATGGACTTGATGAAGCTGTAAGTTCATCTATACAAGTCTACATATTTTAAAGTTTTTTTTGTATGTTGGGTTTTTATTTGTTTATTTGATATATAGGATGATGAGTGATTACAAAGTGGAGATGATCAATGATGGGATGCAAGAATTTTATGTGCATTTTCATGGACCTGCTGAAAGTATGTTTTTTTCTTTTCTTTTTAATGTTTATAAAATAAAATAAAATTTTCTTTTTGTTTTTTTAATGTTTATGTTTTGTGGGTGTCTTTTAATTCAGCTAATATGATCTGAAGTTTTTTACTGTAGTTTTTTTTTATTAAAGTACTTTATGGGCTTTTTGCTTTTTGTGATGTTAAGTTTTGTGTGTGTGTGAACATGGTTAGATACTTAGATTAGAGTTTGATTTTGATATAATGTTTTTTGTTAAAGTTTTGATCTTTTTATGATTGGAGTATATTAGAAGAAAAGGGTATTTCTTTAATTTAAATTTGGGGAATGTTAAATGATTTTGACCTTTTTGTTCAAAAATATTACTCCCTCAGTCCCATAATTACAGTGTACCGACATAAAGCACGCAGTGACTTTTTCAGCTTTCTTTTTTACTTTTACACAACGACGATATTACCCTTAACCAATTAATTTATTGTTTGTAATTATACAACCAATTAATTTACAAGTTATTTATTGTTTGTAATTATACCTTCAAGTAAGGGTGATATGGTAAACCTAATCTATATTTCTTATTTGGAAGTGGACTAGTATTATTTTGGGACGTCCGAAAATAGTATATCAGACTATAATTTCTGGATACAGAGTAAATTAAGTTTTTATTTTAGTATTTTGTTTTTTATCTGCAAAATGTGTTTAATTCTTTGAGTTTATATTTAGAAAGGGATATTTTTGGGGCTTCGCTTAGTGTGTCTTTGTCCTAGTGTTATGAATTTTTCCTTCTTGGTTTCGGTAATGTTTGTTATGTTGAGATTGGGATGTTTATAAAGGTTTGATCTTTTTATTACTCACATATATGGTTGTGAATCACGCAGGTCCGTACCATGGAGGCGTGTGGAAGTTGAGAGTTGAGCTTCCGGATGCTTATCCTTATAAATCTCCATCCATTGGCTTTGTCAACAAAATTTACCATCCAAATGTGGATGAAATGTGAGTTTGAATGTGTGATTTTGGACTTTCTAAACTGAAATAATATAGTATGATGTAGTGTCTAAGAAACAATCAAACTGTGTAATTCAGTTCAAGATCCTCACATTTTGTGTGTAAAAAATGATTTTTCAGGTCTGGTTCAGTTTGCTTGGATGTGATTAATCAGACGTGGAGCCCCATGTTTGGTAATATAAAGCACACTTTTTCTGTTCAATGAATTTAGCAACAGATGTCCCATGATAATGGCAGTATTTCCATTTTAGGATGTCTTCATACTCTCTTTGTCCCGAAAGGATTGTCCAAAATCTATTATTGTACCAAAACACGTGTCCACTCTAAGAAAACGGATGGCCGCTCTAAAATGTTTCACCGTTTTTGTATACTTACCTTTATCATTGTAACTTGCAAGTTTTCAGTGTGAAACCGTTTTTGCATACTTACCCTTATCATTATTGCCTTAACTATGCCTTCAATTTTGTGTTTTTCGTTTGTAAACAATATAATTTGGGATAGCAGTACTGCAATTATACGCTTTGTTAACATAACAAAAGTTTCATGAAACTTGGATGGGCAAGGTTCCCTTGTTTTAATGGTATTAAACGGTATTTTGGACTTTTGACATGTAGTCAAACACTGTCCTAAGACTTTATGTTCAAACATTGTGATCTTTATGGGACAAGGGAAGCAACGAAGCTTAGATTTTACTTCTCTCTATTTATCGTTGTTGAGGGAATTTAGATCTTTTACTGATATAATTATGTATCTATTTTATAGACTTGGTGAATGTGTTTGAGGTGTTCCTTCCACAACTTTTGTTGTACCCTAACGCTTCGGATCCATTGAATGGGGAGGCTGCTGCTCTCATGATGCGTGATAAAACTCTATATGAACAACGAGTGAAAGGTACGTAACACTCTATTCAGTATGGTTGCGCTACTTTGTCCTTCGAAACTTCTTTTTGTCTTTAATCATACTTTTTACACATAATGTGAAAAGCCAGACTCACAAGAAAAATCCATTAGCTAAATATGATTGTGGTTCACTTAGGGGAGTTAAGAACTAGAATCACATAATCATTTTGTTAAAGCAGCACAATTTTACACTTGCATATAATAATCGTTTCCTTTCATCTTCAAATCGAAGGATCATAAGCTATGGTAAATCACTTTTGGGAATTGAAATATCCTTCTAAAGTATGTGCCCAACAAATTTCCTACTCATATGATCATAACATATCATAAAATCAAGGGAGTAGATGTGGAGGTAATGAGTGGATGCCACATCTCATGATTGTGGTTAGGATTATTAATTAGGAGGATGAAGTGATGAAGTCGGAGGATATAGCATTACTCGTCACTAATTATCCCGCATCCAAATACCATAGAGAATGATATTTGGAGTGTGCTTGTAAGGTGAAACTTTTGATATAATGAATCATAATCATGCAATATAAGTTTTACATTTGTGTGTGTTCTTTCTCTTGCATAATTTGGTTCACCTGTGCTATAAATATAATAACCTCTACCCTTGCAACTGAAGTTGCCCATGAGAGCTCAGTGTTTTTCTTGCATAGTTTAGTTCAATCAATGGAATACAAAGCGATATATAACTTAACGGAATACATAGCGACAATGACGACTTGGTTCATTGAACTGCAATAATTTATTACCTAACTTGTACACATAAATTGAAAGTTGTGTGTTGGTTCATTGACCAGAGTACCGCGAAAAGTATGCCAAACCAGAAGACGTGGGTGACCTTCCAGAGGAAAAATCAAGTGATGAGGAGGAGCTGAGTGAAGACGAATATGACTCTGGAGATGATGACATGACAGCGGGCCCAGTTGACCCATAGTCCATCCGGCCGATTGTTTTAGCGTCTCAATGTTTGTAATTATGTTTTAGTTGTTGAAATGGTGGTTAACTTTGTGGTATAAAAAGACCATTCATATGGGAAGGGGATAAAAAATAAAAATCCCAAACCCACAGTTAAGTTCATCTGATGTACATAAGTTTCCTTGGCTTTGTTTATGTGCTTTGTTGATGTAATTTACTTTTGTGTATTTAAAACAGCTTGTACATTTCCAAAATGTACTACTAGTAGTTGTCTTCTAAAGTTCTAATTGTGTTTACTTCTCTACTACTTGTTGAAAAATAAAAGAACTTATGTAACAACGGCAGGCACAAAACAAGAAGACGATCTTAAAACCATGCTCAGTTTGGTGGATAGATTGTCGATTAAGGCGAAAAGGTCATAAACCATTGTCACATAAGAAAACATGCTCATCCGAAGACATTTGTTTGTCTCATCACTCTCATGACCTCAAGTTACATGGAGATAGGTGTGCTACCGATTTTTGTTAAGGTTATATAGTGGAATAAGAATGTAATAGGTTATCTTAATCGTTAAAAGTCTTGTATAGTAATAGGCTAGTTGGGATAACCGGACTTGGACTTTAAGCTACTATTGTCTAAGTTAAGAGCTTTATGTCCAAGATAAGCCAAACCCGGCAAAAAAAAACCTAACCCACGGCTCATAAAACCTCTTCCATGTGTGGAAGAGAGGTTGTTGCTCACTATTTTACACATAGTATTTCAACCAAACTTTCTCTTTTATCTCTCTAACTTCTCTCTATTTTCTACATTGATCTTACTGATGGACTGATATGGGATAACATTTGATATTAAGAGTCTAAAGTAGATAGATGATTGAACGTTTATTGTAGTTTGTTTATTGAATTCATGGCTCATTTATAAGCATAAAGCATCTCAAATTTTTTTTAGTGTTTGATTTGAAAAAGTTTGCTACTTTTATGTTTATTCACTTTCGGCTAAGTTAGAAGTACAAGAAAAAATTTGTTTTTCATTCAAAATCATCATCTTTTTATCATTTTTAGTTCAAAAATTAGTTTTTTTTTTTTATACTTTTCTTAATTTAAAATTTTTCATCTTAAAAATAAACAAGTTTTGATTTTAATGGTTCTTTGGTGCCTATAATACTTGGAAGTATGACCCGTTTTGTTGGATTCGATCAAAAAGTTCATCTTTTTTAAGTCGCAACTTTTTGTCAAAATCATGTTCCATAAACCCTTTATATCGGAATTTGCTAAATATTGGAACGGGAATTTCATATATTTTGAGCACCGAAAATGCTAAGGTTATGAGTACCGAAAATTCTAAAGTTTTGAGTATCAGAAATGCTAAGGTTTTGAGGAACCGGAAGAGATGTTTGAATTCTTGTACCGGAGTTATTAAAATTTGAGTACGGGGGTTTCATTGTTTGTAGTACCGGAATTGTTCAAATTTGGAAGAACCGGAACTACAATGTTTTTGGTACCGGAGATGTTTAAGTTTTAGTACCGGAATTGTTCAAGTTTTCATACCAGATATATCAAGTTTCATGTACCGGAAATATCAAGTGTTTTAGTACCAGAATTAACAAGAACCGGAATTTCACTACCGGAGATTTGCTCGTACCGGAGACTTGCTAGTACCGGAGATTGCCAAATTTTTGTTCCACCACTTTCGAGACTTAGCCACCCTCACACTGATCTCGAAGCACCATTTAAAAAAACAGAGTTTTTTTGCGGGAAAACCGGAGTAAATTAATTTTTTCGACCATATTTAAGCCATTTATGCTTCAATTTCAAATTTTGGCGATACGAACAAAATTCGACCAAAAATTCAAATTTTTCGCGCAAAATAGACGTTAAAATTTTAAAAATTTCTAATTTTTTTCTACGATCTTAGAATAGGTTTCTTAAGTGAATTTTAAAATTTAGGTCAATTAATTTCGACCCGAGATTCGAATTTAATATTGGACTGAAAAATATCGATATTTTTCGGAATTTCAACCACAACTCATCACAACACATCTACTTAGATCTGCAACCCATTCACACACATCGACAATGTCCAACAACAGCTCGAATTAAAAAATTTTAAATTTAGGTCAATTCAAAAAAAAATCGACCCGAGATTCGAATTTAATATCGGACTGAAAAATATCGACATTTTTCGGAATTGCAACAACAACTCATCACGACACAACTACTTAGATCCGCAATTCGTTCACACACATCAAAAATGTCCAACAACAGCTCGAATTCTAATACAAAGGATGTTCATGCAATCAAATACAAGATGATGAAAGCAAAAGAGCAATGTTTGGAAGATTTCAGACTACTTTAGTCACACCTTGAGACTCTTTCACAAGAACTCCTCCAAAGAACTAATCTGGAAATTGAATACAACTAGATATTCATTCTTCTACCTGGTCAAGAGGATGGAACATTAACAAACACGTTCATACTCAACATGAATCAACTTCACATGCAACTTGAAAAAGATGATTTAAGAGGATGAATCAATGGCAGCCTTTTTAGTTCTCTACAACCAGTTTTAGCAATTCATTGAGTCAAAGGACAAGGCATTCTATCTTCACTCGTTTAAAGAGAAACTCCTTCATCACATGAGTAATGTCAAGAAGTCCATTGTTGAAAGAACACGTCATAAACGATAATTTGAATGAAGGGTGAATAAAAGAGTGATGCTAACAAACGAGAATAATGTCGATAATGGTCAAGCATTGTATGCTTGTTCGATTGTCACAGAAAGCAGCGGGACATAATCAGAAAACCAGCGTACCAGCAACAACTCAAGGAATGATACAGAAGCCGATGAATCGGATATCCAACCCATATATGATCATGAGCTAATGGCTGAGGTACAATTAACTGCTGAATATGATGCACATCAACATACTGAGCAATCTGAACCCATTATTGACACATATCTATTGGAAAGGTTTGATAGTAATACCACACCTAATTCATCAGATATGAGTAATGATGGAGGAGAGACCGCTCAGGATGTTGATTCAAAGATTCACGAGCTCGAAACTATGTTAGCTCATAAGACAAAAGATCTTGAGGATGCCAAACTCGAATTTTCGAAGAAAACGAACAAATTTGAAGCTTATTTTGAAAAACTTGAAAAAGCAAACGCTGTTCTTGAACACAAATTGTGTCTTCAGTGCTATTCATGATGATTGTATACCGAAAGTCCTGAATAATGTGAACTCCTATGCTAGAGTACCTCAAAGATGGATCCCTAACGAAATATGTTTTCTACAAATAAGTCTTCCGTTGTGCCTAAGAAAACATTGTCTCCCAGATCTAGTCTTAGGTGGCATCCCACGGGTAGAATCTTTAAAACAATTGGTCTTAGGTGGGTTCCTACAGGAAATATATTTCCCTCTAGCACGACAAAGGTTCACTGTGAACCCCCACATGGTTCTAACAAAGATATCACTAACCCACATGCAAGCATACAAACTACTGATGAAAGTGCATGTACCAAAGTCAAGGTTAAACGGGAACACAATGGTCCAATATTTGTATACCGTTCAATAAAAGACAATCTCAAAGTTTGGTTTCTAAAGAAGCTGATATTTAAGAAACAAGTGTCTCAGGGGTTTCACAATTAAGCATGGAAATGACTTACATTCACATATCAGACTGTAACTCGATCTCAAAAGAAAGGAAAGTTCGTCCCGAAGATGACTTATCCTCAAAACGAGAAATTTAATTTTCTCTAACACGAGCTTGCATTAAAACTATTCAAAAGTTTTAAGCTCGTGTACATGACTTCTAAGCATATTGCAGCTTAGGACTCAGACCTTACACTAAGGAGTGTTTATCACGGATGATAACTTATCCTCATAACGAGAAATTAATATTTCTCGGTCATGAGCTTCTTATAAAAACGTTCTAAGTTTTTAAGCTCATGAAATACGACTTCTAAGTAAATGTCAGCTTAGAACTCGGACTTCTACATAAGGAAATTTCATCACGGATTATAACTTATCCTTCACAACGAGAAATTAATTTTTCTCGGTCATGAGTTAGTCACAAAACAATCAAAGTTTTGAGCTAATGTAAATCGGACCCGAAAGGGAAGTGTACGTTTCAGTGCACGTGCCCTAAGAAGAGAAGTCATCTATCATGATAATTTTAAAACCATTGAACACAATTTTTCAGTAATTTCTCAAAAGGTTTTTCTAAATCTTTCAAAATTGTATGTTCAACACTCCCTTCCTTATAATGTGGTTTTATATCTCAAAAATGTATCAAGCCTTTAATGTTGTTGGTTACATCTCAGAAATTGTCATAGTTTATGTATCCAACACATTCCAAAAATGGTTTAAAACTGTCATATATAATATACTATGTCGGATAAGGCATATCATCTTCGTACCTCAACATATTTTGTGGTGTCAAGTTTCTAAAATATTGTCAAATTCTGTTTCATTTGGACACACACATATTGTTGAGAGGGAGCAACCCGACTAAGTTTCATGATTCATGCGTGCACACATCTTTCTCTCCCAAACGATTTTCAGAAATTGTCATATTTTAATCAATTGATATCTCTAATATCAACTTTTTATATTAGAGATAGGGGAAAAAATACGATTAAAATGTAATCTGTCAAAAAATATGATCTTAAAGACTCAAGTGCAACTCTTTCCTTCACATGCGAAACTATTTTGAATATCGATGCATGTGTGTAAGGGGAGTATTTCGAATGTAAAACGTTCAAAGTGTTAAAAGTTTTTGTTAATGCAAGCAATGCCTAAAAACATTATTAGTGTTAACTAATCTATCTTAGTTTTGATCACGACAAAGTAAAAAGAAATTTATCATCAAAGACAACCGAAAGACAAATTATTCAGCAAACACTATCATCAAGGTAATAATCATTTAAGTCTTACACAAATATATCTTAATCATGATTAGTGGTCATAGAAAGTGATTAATCTTCAAACTCACATTTTGACAAATGTGACAAAAGCTTTAATAAACCTTATTTTTAAGAAAATGTTTTATTAAAATGGAAAATAAAATTTTAAATATGGCATATTCCAAATGTCATAGGAATATCATTTGAAAGTAAAAACTACCTCAAATAACATTTTCCCACTAAAAGATAAAAAAGAGCATAGTCTACTCTGGGCGGTTCCCTAAATAGCTATGCGATTCTTTATTGATATTGAATCGCATGCTAAATAATGAACCGCGCCCAGAGAGCCGTTGGTTTTTGTCTCTTATAAATAGTGGATCACATCTTCAGTTTCCAAGAACCTTTTTGGACATTCCTTTTGCCCCTTATCTTCTTTCTATATCCTAATCATTAGTAAATGATCACTTAATGTGTTAAGTTTGTTTACTTATGATTATCATCTTGATCTCCTTATTTACTTATCCAAATAGAAGATCACTCACATATTTGTGATGTGATTAAAGATGAAGCTTTGATGAAGATCATCCTTCCTTAGATCTAGTCATGTTCATCATTTTGTTTAAATTAAGTCTTGTGTAAATCCAATGTATTTGTGTAGACATGGATTAGTGTTGTGTTGATCCAAGGTATTTGTGAATACTTGGATTAGTCTTGTGTAAATCCATTGTATATGTGTATACTTGGATTTGTGTTGTGTAGATCCAAGTTACATGTGTATACTTGGATATGTATATTTGAGTTGTAATAAGTGTTGTGTGTTAGTTCTCACTAAACTACAAAGTGGTGTGTGTGTGTCTTGTGAGTTCTCACTAAACTTGAAAGTGAAGAGTTATGAAGATTGGTTCTAGCTTTGGATTAGGACTCGACATCTAGCCTTGTGTCGGAAAAGAAGATCGGCGATGAAGATTGGTTCTAGCTTTCGATTAGAACTCGACATCTAGCCTTGTGTCGGAAAATGGTGAAGTAGACGACGTGTGTAGATTGGTCCTAGCTAACATTAGGTCTCGACATTTAACTTAGTGTTAAAAAATAATGTAAGCAACGTTGTAAGATTTTTCCGCCAAGAAGGGAGCTTGTCGATATAGTGTAAATCTCGAGTAAGGTGTACTCGAGGAGTGGAGTAGGAACGAAGAGAGAGCTTCGTTGCCGAACCACTATAAATATTGGTGCCGTACCTTAGGTTGTTTCTTTCCTTACTCTTTGCTTATGCTTTCATTCTTACATTGCATTTCGTTGTCACTAGATATTGTTAATGCATTAGAATTGAACCAAACAACTATGAAACTAGTTTTCAAGTAAAAGGTAATTTTGGAACAAACCTAATTGAAAAGATTTTTAATTAGGACCATAACCATGAGAAACTATTCAACCCCCCCCCCCCTCCCTTCTAGTTTCTATATTTTTTATTTTTATCAAGCACTTTGATTGGTTTTTCAATGGTTTTATGGTGAGGATCGATACCCAAACAACCTATTATCCACGATGGAATTATGGAGTCAAAAGGTGGTTTAGGACAGGAAACTAAGTCCTATGATTCAACCAGAACCCGAGGGATCTACCCAAGGACATGTCATAGTTAGAAATAGTTGTCTTTAGGAAAGATGGAGTTGAACGTGAACGAAGCTGAATGCATACTAATGACTTAAGTTAGCACTTGAACAATCACAACAAGGTGATAGTGATGACGTCTTGGTAAGCATTGAATGGGTTGACGAATGAAAAAGAAATGTAAGGATAAAGGGTATAAAGAAAGAAGCCCTCCATACAACTTAGGCAGAAACCGGGTCAATACATCTACTATCGAAATCATATTGATGATTGTTGATATTGAAGACAAGTCATCATGGACCCAATGATGCGATGCACAACCCTTTCCATCCATTCGGGTTTCTCTCAAAATAATCTTGTCTCATTGTCACGGAGATCAACACGTTATCTATTGACTTTCTCACTCCGAGTTAGTTGATATTGAAAAAGTGGCAGTTTGCTCCAGCCTCACTAAAACCAAAATGCACTATTGAGTCTAGAGCCAAAAGAGATCAATCTATCATCTCATTAGGACACAATCAATGTAACACACTTGATGTTCATTATCTAGAACACAAGTGCTAACAAAGAGTCCTACGCATTATCCTTGTGATATTGTTAGAACATCTGAGTGATACGATTCATGATGAAGATGGAAATTCTGCTTAAGTCAACATTAAACAAGCTCATGGTAGGTAACTAGTGCGATTCCACATGAATCAAAGTTGTGATAACTGGAATGCAACTAAGTTTAGATTCTTAAGTGATTCAAACTTGATTCCAGGTCTCTTCGCAAAATCCGTATGATCTTGCCAGAACATTCAGAGTGACACTCTTTAGTGTTCACAATGACGAATCGAAATCCTTCCAGTGTCAACCTCAAACAACACTACAATAGGTGACGTGCAAGATTCTTTATGAATCGAGCTTGTAAAAACCTGGAAAGCTACAATGGTGCGATTCTTAATTGAATCAAACTTGTTCCAGGAATCTGAATTAACGACTCTAATCAGACGGATAACTTATCCAACTGATTCACTCTTTATGATCGTAGTCTGCTATGAGATGATCGAGTAAAGAGAACTGGCTAGTACCACCAGGAAACCCTGTCAAGGAGGTTCTTAATTGAATCTACCCTATCACAGGTACGATATCTAATACCGTCTAACGGTCTTCACCAACCGGAGGTAAAACTCTACCGTTTTAGGGAGAAATGTTCAAAGCCAATTTGTCCGTGTATATATATGTTGCTGCATATCAAGATGGTGGCACAGTTGTGTACTAACCGAAGTCATCTCTACATGTTCATACTAAAAGTTAAAGGCTTCCTCTACTATGATAATCAATGGATACCTCAAGGTATAACAAGAATTAAGTATGTATGAGAGATTGTTAGCTTTTCGAAATCAACAAAGTATGAACATGTCGATTCAGAAGTCACAAGAGCACAAAATTAGCGATAATCAAGATACTCAAGGATAGATTGAAGATCTCAAGCACTCAAAGTCAAAAGACAAAGGCTCAAGATCAAGATTACAAAATCATGAAGGAACAAAGCCGTTACAAACAAGATCAATACCAAGATACAAGACCTAAGAAGGCAAAGCTCAAAAGTCAAATAAAGATCACCTCCACAAGAATGTATTCCATCAAACATTTTAAGTGTTTTAAGATGACCGATACATCAGGGGATTTGTTAGCCTTATATTTTATATAGTCGAACAAGAATGTAATAGGTCATCTTAGTCGTTAAAGGTCTTGTATAGTAATAGGCTAGTCAGGATAACCGGGCTTGGACTTTAAGCTAATATTTTCTAAGTTAGGGGCTTTATGCCCAAGATAAGCCAAACCCAGCCCAAGGAAACCCAACCCACGACCCATAAATGCGTGGGGTATAAAACCCTCTTCCATGTGTAGAAGAGGGGTTGTTGCTCAGTATTTTACACATAGTATTTCAACCAAACTATCTCCTTTCTCTCTCTACTTTCTCTCTCTTACTTCTCTCTATTTTCTACTTTGATCTTATGTGATAGATTGATATAGGATAACATTTCTTATGTTGAATTGTAGATCGTAATGGCATTAATGAACATAACTAGTAGAAAAGGCTTTAGTACAGTTGATACATATTTTCAAAAATGTGCATTGTAGAAATTTTATGGATAAAGGGTATAGGTTCAAGTCTTTGTACCAGTCGGTTTCTTTGGTTTTTTTATTTTACTTTTTGTCTATGTGTAGAAGGATCTATACTTAATTTTAAATTTATGTTGGATATATACGTAATTTTTATTTTTTGTAGGGATATATATGCAATTCCTCCTATTTTATTTTGATATAACACTAATCTCTAGCATTCTTTCGTTAAACGGATATTATGTTTATGTAAAACTCCAAATGATTCATCGTTTTCTGCATTGAAAAAAGACACGTGTTTAGCTTTCCAATCATATAGCACACACAACTTTTAATAATTTTCAAATTAAACAGTTTACTCGTGGAAGCTAGCGAAAATATATGAATATGTTTTTCGATATTCAAACTCGCTTGATATAACGTGATATAACATTAATCTATAGATTCTAAGATTAAACATAATGTCGTAAAATGAAAATAACTATTATTTTCGGTGCACAAAATACTTTAATATTTTTTAGTAATATCTAAATGCCTCATGTTTTACAACAACATGTTAAGTGTTTAAATTTACATATTAGTGACATAAAGAGAGTTATCAAATTTTCTTCTATTTTGTTCAACATCAACGAATTAAATCATCGATTTCAAGTTTCAAATATTATTTGTGATGTTGGGGTAGAAAAGATAATAACGTACATTTTTAAAAATAAAATATGGCGACTCTTATAGAATTATATAGAATTTTACGACAACATGTTGAGTGCTCAACTTACGATTGATGTTATATCACATGTGATACATTAAATGAGTTTGACTGAAAAATGTTTTGGGAATTTGCAAATATACCTAGTGAAATTTGTTTATTTGCATGTTTCTTCAAAGTACAAGTTTCTAATGCATAATTACAATCTTGTTTAAGTTATGTTTGGAGAAATATGCAAACATAAAAGTTTGACTTAGTATATATGTAACTGCCACAAAATGTTTTATTTTCTCATACTTCTATGAATAGATTGTGCCGATTTAGATGTTTAATAATAATGTGTGGTTAAAAAGTTATGTATGTGTATTAGAGTTGACATCCACATATACCCTATTTTTATTATAGACCAAATAAACTCATCTCTATCCCTCATCTCATTTTTAACCCAAGGATCAATATCTCACTCATCTTCCGTCTCCATCTTACTTTATCCACACAAAATACACACACATGCACCTCTCCTCTCTCTATGACCCATTCACCAACCACCACCGTCGTCAGCCACCAACCAACCTCAACTAACTGGCCACCAACCATCCTTTTTCCAACGAGCTCCCTAACAACCCACCTTCTTCCGACGAGATATCCATACAAAAACCATCTTCCGACAATAAGACCTCGATAGTCATCAACAAAAACTCAAAAACAACTTAATCGAACCATAA
This sequence comes from Glebionis coronaria, assembly GCA_025667525.1. NCBI lineage: Eukaryota > Viridiplantae > Streptophyta > Magnoliopsida > Asterales > Asteraceae > Glebionis > Glebionis coronaria. The sequence continues at coordinate 454,782,968 of CM046881.1, read as the reverse complement.
ACGTATCAAATTGAACCATAAAATCATCAATTAGGGTTTGAAATGTAACCTTAATTAAGTTAGGGTTTGGAGAACATGTCGTGTCAATTATATTGATGTTATTATCTTTATGCAAAAAAGAATGTTACCCATAAGTTGATTTTAGTTGTTGTTCCAATTGTTGATGATGATAACGTTTTATTGAAGCTAATTTTTTAGATTTAGTTGAAGATGAGAATATAGTAACTGCTCTATAGTCATATATGATTTTGAAATCTTATATGATTCTAAAAATGGAATCACCAATGATTGTGTTTTTGTGTATATTTTGTTTGGTTAAATGATCTGAATATCCTTTTTGTTTTGTAAAGGCTAAGCCTCCTTCACGTAAAGCATTAGATGCTATTGAAGATCTTTAAGCAATAGAGAAACAAGCGACGAGAATTGATGCAACTCAACAAGTGACTACATTTCTTGAATATCATACTTTGTTTAGATTTTTATTTTTTGTATTATACTTTGTTTAGATTTGGATTTTTCATATTTGTGTTGCACTGTTGGAAAAGTGTTACACAGATCTTAATACGACTATTTTTAATTGACTACTTTTTGTATGATGTGTCAGCAAATTTGGTATTTTTAAATGAATAAAATCGTATATGATTCATACTAAATCATTAATGTTACTATAGAATCATATATGATTCATGTAGACGGAGATATGATTCGTGGATCATATATAATTCATAACAAAATCATATATGTTGTTAACAAAAGTTTATTCACAAAATCATACATGATTCTTAACAAAAATGATCCTTAAAAAAACCTTATTCATAAAATCATATATGATTCTTAACAAAAATGAAGGCAATGGACTTACAAAAGCCAAAAATATACTAAAGTGTTAGACATGCCCAAACACTCCACAATTACAATTGTTGCCATTAAACTGTAAAAATAAACACCATCGGGTAACTAAGCATTCCGTTGCTTTTACTGGAACCGTTTATCTTTTCCTAAACAAACCTTCTATGCTTCTCTACATCTATACACAGAGTGAGCTCCTCTTCTATTTGGGAAGCAAGCATACATAAGTGTCATACAAATGTAGCGGGACTGTTTCAAGGCATACATCCCACCAAAAAGAGTGATATCATTGTTCACCATGATAATAAAAGATCCCATATAGTCAGTCACACCAATGATTCTATACAGATCACTAACACATTTACGCTTCTACACACCTATAAGTTACAAGCAAATCATTCAGCCACATATGAACTACAAGAAAAACATAAACACTTGATATATAAACAATAAGAACACGTTTTTATGTATGAATATTGTAGAAACTAGAAGGGGGAGGGGGTGAATAGTTTCCCTAATAAAAATTGTGATTGCCATTAAGTGTGACTATTATTTAAAAGCTTGTTTCATAATAGTTAGGCCAATTAACAATGTTTCAAAACATTTGCAATATCAAGAGATCATGACAATGAATAACTAAAGATAAAGACAAAGATAAATAAGGAGTAAGGATAGAAACAACCTAAAGGATGACACCAAGGATTTATAGTGGTTTGGCAATAAAGCTCTCTCTTCGTTCCTACTCCACTCCTCGAGTACACCTTACTCGAGATTTTCACTATATCCACAAGCTATATTCTTGGCGGAGAAAACCTTACATCGCTGCTTACAAAATTACTGACACTAAGCTAATTGTTGAATTCTAATCCTAACTAGAACCAATCTACTCTCGTCGGCCATTTCCATTTACCAACACAAGACTAGATGTCGAGTTCTAATATTAGTTAGAACCAATCTACACTCATCGCCTATTTTCTTTACCGACACAAGGCTAGATGTCGAGTTCTAATCTTAGCTAGAACCAATCTACACCCATCTCTCACACTCACATCACTTTCAAGTTAAGGGAGAACTAACACACTCATACTCACACTTACATCACTTTAGAGCTAAGTGAGAACTTAAACACAACACACTAATACTTACAAGACTTTACAGCTAAGTGAGACCTAAAACACACAACACCCATACTCACATCACTTTAGAGCTAAGTGAGAACTAACACACAAGACTCATCCAAGTATACACATATACCTTGGATCTACACAAAACTCAAATGAAAAAATATGACAAACATGACTAGATGTATAGAAAGGATAATCTTCATCAAGGCTTCATCTTTTAACACATCACAAGTATGTGAGTGATCTTCTCTTTGGACATATGAAGAATGGGATCAAGGAGATAATCATAAGTAAACATACTTAACAAAGTAAGTGATCATTTACTAATGATTGAAAGATAAAAAAAGAGATTTAGAAGCAGAAAGTTGTCCAAAAAGGTTAAAAGAAAATGGGAAAATGATCCACTATTTATAGGAGAAGGAACCAACGGCTAGTCTGCCAGCGGTTCCTTAAATGCCCCTACGGTTCCTTATTAAATGCCCCTACGGTTCCTTATAGGAACCGCTGGCACCTATAAAGCACCGCGTGCTGTAGACTCCGCTCCCTTTTGTCCTATAGTGGGGAAAGTCCATCTGGTGAAGTTTCACCTCATAAGGAATATCCATCATTTTGGAATATCTTAAATTCAAACTTTCCATTTTCCATTACATTTTCTTAAAAAGGAAGTTTATTAGAAAAATGTTTTGTCACATTTAAATATATGTGATTTTTAAGGTTAATCACATTTAATAAGGATAGTGTTCGTTAAATAATTCGTCTTACAATTATTTTTGATGATAAATATTTTTACAGTTTATCGTGATCAAAACTAAGAAGGATTAGTTATTACAATTATTGTTTTTAGGCATCGGTTGCATTAACAATCTTCTCTTTTTTATTATGAAAAAATATAAACTCATTCATATAAAAACAAATGATTTCGAATTATTAACGAGTTTATCCACTACCATTTATCCCCCTTTTGTCAAGGCAAAAATGTAGCACACGTTTTTGAAGAAGAGAAGAACCGACTATGCTAAAAGCTCCCCTTTGGTGCTTACTCCCCTTGCTTGGGGCACCAAGTGATCGAGCTATGGTGACAAGCTACATACAGGGGTTAGTAGAAAGAAACACCCATGTAAAGGAAATGGTCATAAATATTTACTAGATAATTTGAGAGGGAGAAAGAAAAGAAATCTCAAATTATGAAGTAAATAATTTCTAAGTATGTCAAAGGAGAGTGTTGTGACATGATAAATTCAAATGTATTGGATTGGAGGTAGAAAAGAAACATCCAACAAATTTTAAGGTATGATGTAAAATGGTAAAAAATGTTGAACCTTTGGAATCAATAATGATTCGCAACCCTATTTAACGAACACAGACATGAGCTGTCCAAATAGGATTTTCTGAAGTTTTGAAAAAACACAAGAACTTCTTCAAATTTTAGCAAATTTTATATTTCTACCTCTATTAGCATTAGGTTAGGCTAAGGTTGCATAAAGAGCAACATACTCACAAAAGAGTATCTTGACAAAGGGTGACAAAATATTAATATAACATTTTGATCCAGTTTTAGTCAAGTTTATAGGTGACAATAGATTTAGGTTTAATTTTAAGGTTAAATTGAAGTTGATTAATATGTGTAAGAGAGAGAGAAATAACACATAAAGAAACATCTAAAACCATTCAATAACTTCATGATAAAAACATGTAGGAAAATAAAGATACAAAAGATAACTAAGCAACTAATCTATCTATTCTAATCTTGGTTGGTTGATCTTCATGGATTGATAGTTTAAAAATATCTACATCTCATCCCATATGTGGAGGAGGCTGAGGAGCAAAGAAGGACAACACAAGATTTTCCAACCTTCCATGCAACCCATGCATTTCCATCCTAAGAGATTGGATGAGATAGTTGTTTTATAGACAACATGGAAAATTTGTTCCATGTGCCTCAAGAAAAGAAATAGGTATAGGTCATCCAAAGGATGGCAGATAGAGGAGGATGCATGGTCTTTAAAGGTAAATTTGGGGAAGGAACAACAAAGTCATTTAAAAAAAGGATGCTTTGAAGTGGTTAAGAGTTCTCATCCAAGAAGAGACTTGGAGAGAAGGGTCATTCTAGATTGGAATGAAGAGGAGGTAAAACCATGTGAATGGTTACCATAGGTGGAAGAAGTCTTGCATGGTGCAAGAGGTGGTGAAGGTGATGAAGAAATGAGAATGAGAGAAGGAGTTAACTCATTTATAGAGGTGGCTAAAGAAGAAGAACACAATTTGGGTATGTACAATTTGGGTATCTTGATCTTAATTTTGAGGCTTTTTCTAGTGGAGGAGTTTTTTGTGGAAGATGATGATCTAGTGGACACCATGGTTGTAAGTATTTAGGTTTAGAAAAGTTTGAGGATGATGAAGAAGATGAAGAAGGTTTATAAAGAGGGGGAGTGGCCCAAAGTGGTAATGGGATTAAAATGTTTTTAGTAAACAAGAAAGCTTGTCAAGCTTATTTTGGAAAATCATATAGTTAGAAAAAGTTTTATCCATGTTTACAAAGATTTAGAAAGAACAGTGTAAAGGAAAGATTATGTTCGAAAAATACACATGTGGTTCAAACATTACACCTGCGATTCAATATATATATTGCACCACCAGTATTTAAGGGACCGCAGACAAAGGGGTTAAAAAACATTTTCCATAATTTTTCAGAAGTCTAGAATTTCCAGTTTTTAATACCAAGCCAAAATAGATTACCAACCAAAATTTAAATAGCTAAACAACAAGTAAATGAACATAAATCATGTAATTTGGAAATCCAAATACATGAACACATAATTAGGATTAAAAATAAGCAATCCAAACACATAGTTCAAACATAAAGCTTAAACCAGATATAATATAACATCAAGTAATTTTGACTAATGTAATATCTATGTTTATAAATAAAAAGGTGATTTTACTAAAAAAAATTTGCATTTTAATATGGTATATGACTAAATTGTTGAATATATGGATTCTCGCCATCTCAATTATCACTTCCACATATGCCTATATGTTTTATACACTATATATATATCAAGTCTGAGTTCTAAAAGTAACTATATGTATAAATAATGAATAAGAACAAATCAAATACAACAAGGATACCCTAAACCATAGAAACCTTAGAAATCCCTTATAAACTAATGTTTTAAGCAATATAACTACATAATATCTATGTACTATTATCAAATACATTATACTAATTATAATCTACCATATAAAAGAAAAGGTAAATAATTATAAAACACTAATATTCACTAATCTCAAGCTAATTACAAGAAAATGACCTAAAACCAAGATTAGCATATAAAATGCATTCTATAATGAATTAAAGTCTAATATTTTGCAACTGATAGGTGTGTAAACACCCATCCTTTTACCACTTAATTCTGGTTAAAACAAGACCAAAACACGTAATTAATATCATTTGTTTGGAATTATGCGTGGTTTTTGTGTTTATTGTGGTTTCAGAGCTAACCGGATGAATATTAAAGAAAACATGGGATTGCACGGGATTTATCAAGGAAAAAGACTCAAGATAAAGTCTATTGTCCAAGACGTGCAAAAGATTTGAAGTCACTAGGCCTATTCGAAGATTTATCGAAGAAAAGGACTAAAGACGGAAGATTTTCATAAGTCGAAGAAACTCGAGTCTATTTAACGAAGAAATTAAAAGACGAGTTGGATTTAATCGACAACAAATCCCGAATCAGAATCGAAAACGTCAACTTTTCTGAAAATACGAGAAGACAAGAAGAAGAGGAGAAAGCCCACTCACCAACCAACCACTAGGAGTATAAATAGAAACTCCCTTCACACATTAGGGGGAGAGCTTCATTTTTTTTCTTTCTTTCCCAGGCTTTGTAGTTCGTCCCATCACCAACTCCATTAGGGAGTTTGGTGATTTTCATCTTTTTCTTTTCATCTTGTAATCTTTAATCATTAACCTTGTTACTTTTTCATTGATCAATCCATTCCATCTTTCTATTCATCTTGTTCTTCATCATTTTTATTGTAAGTTTCTTAAGTTTCTTATTTGATTCAAGTTTGATTTCAAAAAGTTGTTGATTTAGTGTTTTTATTGGTGGGATTTGTTTCCTATGGTATGTTAATGATTATTGGTTAGTTTGGTAAAACCTTTTTGAGTATTTGGTTAGATTTTGGTTATAATTCGTATCCCTTGTTCTTGCGGTTACTGTTTCTGTTTTTGGATTCCCAGGATTTTCCGAACAAAGCTTTTATTCCGAGTAGACTTGTTCCCGTTTGCCTTACTCGGAATATTTCAATTATTCCGAGTGGAGGTTTTATTTTTCTTTATTCGGAATATTCCACATATTCCGAATAGGTCCTTACATTCCGAATAGGGGTGTTTTTATTTCATTACTCGGAATAATTTCAATATTCCGCATAGCCATTTCTTTGTTCCCTTATTCGGAACTTTCCAACATTCCGCATAGCAAATTTTTTTGTTCCCTTATTCGGAACTTTCCAACATTCCGCATAGCAAATTTTCGTTTCCTTATTCGGAACATTTTCCGAATAGGCATTATTTTCCGCATGGCAAAACATTCCGAATAGAGCTTGATTTTCCGAATAGCAATTTTTCCGAGTAAGCTTATTTTCCGCATAGAGCAGTACTTTCCGAATAGGTATGTTATTCCGAATAAGACATATATTCCGCATAGATGCCAACATTCCGAATGGTGTTTTATTCCGCATAGGGTCTTCTTCAGTAAGAGTTATTTTTCAGATTATTATTTGTTTTTTTTGTTGCTTGTTTTAAGTTTACTTCATTACCATTTTATTTACTTACCTGTTTAGTAGAATAGAAAACAAAATCCACTTTTTGTCACCAAGAACAAATCATTCCACTTTTAACTGAGATCAATTCGAGAGGATTCCGAGAAATCGAACTTTTTCACCATAGCAAAACCCTTGTATCAAATGGCGCCGCTGCCGGCTCCTCTCGTTAAGATCAAAAGTTTTTTGTAGAACTTGGATTTTGGGATCCGTTCCCCGTGAACGTTACTTTTTCCTAAAAATTTTCAAAAACACAAAAAAATATAAAAATTTCAAAAATCCTAAAAAGTAAAAAACAATAAAAACCAAAAATATTTTTGCTTTGTTTTTCTTTGTTCGTTCTTTTGCAGGTGTATGCGCACTCGATCCACGTCCTATCAAGAGCCCGAGCCTCTCGATAACTTAGACATGGCTGGTGTACAAAACAACAATAACATACCACCTCCGAACAACAATAATAACAACAACAACCCGCCTTTCAACAACATGAATAACAACAACAATGAGCCACTTCCGGATAATCGCCCAATGATCGAATTGCTGCAAGCTCATGTTGATGGCAACACGGATCCAATTGTCATTCCTCCAATTGCCGCCAACAATTTCGAGCTCAAGTCAGGCTTTATCCAGATGGTCTCAGCTCAACCGTTCTTGGGACGCACCATTGATGACCCACATGACCATATCAAGAGATTTCTACAACTCACCAACACGGTCAAATTCAATGGAGTTCCACAGGAGGTCATAAGGTTACAACTTTTTCCCTTTTCTTTAGAGGGACAAGCCCGGCATTGGCTTGCTAAGGAACCGCCACAGAGTATTCTCTCGTGGACGGATTTGGAAACAAAGTTCATTAACTATTTTTTTCCACCCTCTCGTACTACCGCTTTGCGGAATGAGATTATAAACTTTGAACAAAAGTACGATGAGTCATTCAGTGAATCTTGGGATCGTTTTAAAGATCTTTTAAGAAAATGCCCACAACATGGTTTTACCAAAGTACATCAAATTAATACTTTTTACAATGGTTTAAGCATGAGTGACCAAGATTCACTGAATAGTGCCTCAGGGGGTAATTTATTGGCTAAGACTTCCAATGCTGCTTGGGATATCATTGAGAACAAGTCTCGTGTGCAAACCAAGAGCGTTAGGACCAATGTTGCTAGTGCTAGCACTAATGATAGCGACAAGCGACTTGACAAAATCACCACGCTTCTTGAATCGCTTGTCACCCACACCGTCAGCAACAACAACAGCAACAACGCTAAGAACGCACAAGTCAACGCTGTCAGCCAACCTTGTGAGATATGCGGTGGTCCCCACTCCTACACAACTTGTACCGCCACCCAAGATTACCCTGCTGAGAATGTGAATGCGGCATATGGCACCTACCAACAACCTGCTTATCAAGCAAAACCCCAAGGTGACCGTAACTTGCTTAGCTACCGCAACAACAACTATCTTTCACCACCTGGTTTCCCTCCTACCAACCCAAACCAACAACAAAACCTTAACCGTCCTCCTCAACAACAACAACAATCTCGACAACCATACGTCCCACCTCACAAGCAACAACAACAACCTCAACGTAACAATCAAGTCTACCAACAACCTGCTTACCAACCACCTGCATACAATGCTCCTCCCAACCAACCTACCGCTCTTCATCAAGAAGTAGAAACTTATATGAGGACTAATGATGCTATAGTGGGAAATCTACAGAGAGAGGTGCTCAACCTGAAGGCAGATTTGGTCAAGCAAGGAAATGATTTGAGAGCCGATATGAGAAACACGTTGGATAGCCAAACAAATGATCTGAGGAACATGATGGCTAGTTTCTTCCAAAGTAGTCAACCCTCTTCTTCGGGTACTCTTCCGAGTAACACCGTTGCTAACCCAAGAGGGGAGATGAAAGCAATCACCACTCGAAGCGGCAAAGGTACCAAGGAACCCGAGCTTCCTATACCCCCACCAGTGGTTGTGACTAAGGAGAACGAGTCGCCTGCTCCTATTCCTCATCCTTCTCCTTCCCCAATTTCTCCACCTTTTCTTTCTACCCCTCCTCCACCCGTGGTTGTGAGTGACCCTATTCCCCTAAAGCCTTCCTCTTCTTCCAATATACCCTATCCTTCAAGGTTGAGGAAAGAGAAGCAAAAGAGCAAGGATGATATTCAGGTTTCGAATTTCCTTAAAATGTTCAAACAACTGAATTTCAATATCTCCTTCGCTGAGGCTCTCGCTCACATGCCCAAATACGCCAAAATGTTTAAAGACCTTCTGAGCGACAAGGAAAAGCTCCTCAACATTGCCAACACCCAACTTAATGAGAACTGCTCTGCAGTGCTCTTAAGGAAATTGCCAACCAAGCTTGGTGATCCGGGTCGTTTTCTTATCCCTTGCAATTTCCCGGGAGTAGAGAATTGCATGGCCCTAGCCGATCTAGGTGCCAGTATTAATCTCATGCCTCTAAGTGTTTGGAAGCAATTATCTCTCCCAGAGCTAGTCCCCACTAAAATGACTTTGGAATTGGCCAACCGTACGGTTGCTTATCCAGTGGGGATAGCCGAAGATGTTATTGTAGGAGTCGACAAATTCACCTTTCCTGCTGATTTTGTTGTCGTCGACTACGAGATGGACCCTCGTGTACCACTGATTGTTGGTCGTCCATTCCTTAGGACCGGTCGCACTCTCATTGATGTTGAAGCCGGTGAGCTTATCATGAGAGTGGGTGACGATAAAGTAGTCTTCAACATGGGAAAGTTGTCCAAACAACCTTATTCATATGAGAGTGTTAATTGTATTGACGTTCTCGATGAGGCTTGTGAAGAACACTTTAATGATGCTTGCAAAAGTATTCCTACCTCTCTTTCCACTGTTGAGACCGTGTCCTCTATTGATTCATCGTTGTCTCTATTTGGAGATAGTGATTTATTCTGGAACAATCTTGAAGCTACCATGGGAGATGCGAATTTAGCTACTAATGATTCTCCCACCGAGGGGGATGAAGACATGAGTTTCTTTGACAATCTTCTCACTGAAGACAATCCTTCGCCTCCATCTCCCACGGTTATTGCTGTCGATGCCACGACTTTGAAAACGCCTCCCGTCGAAAATCCTCCGGATTTGGAACTTAAGGAGCTGCCGCCTCATCTCGAGTACGTATTCCTTGACGACAACAAGAAGTCACCCGTCATTATTGCGAAGGATTTGAAAGATGAAGAGAAGACTCGCCTCGTTGCTGTGTTGAAGGATCATAAGAAGGCTATCGCTTGGAAGATTTCCGATATTCGTGGAATTGATCCTCACTTCTGCACACACAAAATTCTCATGGAGGACGACTTCAAGCCCACTATTCAAAGCCAACGAAGGGTGAATCCAAAAATCCATGAAGTCATCAAAACAGAGGTTATCAAACTTCTTGATGCGGGTATGATTTACCCTATTTCGGATTCCCCATGGGTTAGTCCAATCCATTGTGTGCCCAAGAAGGGCGGAATAACCGTTGTTCCCAATGAACACAACGAGTTGATTCCTACTCGTCTCGTTACTGGGTGGAGAGTTTGTATAGACTACCGCAAACTCAATGATGCCACGAGAAAGGATCATTTCCCTCTACCTTTCATGGACCAAATGCTTGAACGATTAGCCGGTAATGAATATTACTGCTTTCTTGATGGTTTCTCGGGTTATTTTCAAATACCCATCGATCCCCAAGATCAAGAGAAGACCACATTCACTTGTCCCTATGGCACTTTCGCTTACAAAAGAATGCCTTTTGGCTTATGTAATGCGCCAGGGACTTTCCAAAGGTGCATGTTAGCTATCTTCCATGACATGGTTGAACAAACCATGGAAGTCTTCATGGATGATTTCTCGGTCTTCGGGGATTCCTTCTCATCTTGCCTTGCCAATTTAGAACGTATGCTAAAGCGGTGCGAAGATACTCGCCTTGTTCTAAATTGGGAAAAATGCCATTTTATGGTAAAAGAAGGCGTCGTGCTTGGACATAAGATTTCGAAAGCCGGTCTTGAAGTAGACCGTGCTAAAGTTGATGTTATAGCAAAGTTGCCTCCACCTTCCACTGTGAAGGGTGTGAGAAGTTTCTTGGGTCATGCGGGCTTCTATCGTCGATTCATTAAAGATTTTTCTCAAATCGCTCGCCCGATGACCCACCTCTTGGAAAAAGATACTCCTTTTATCTTTTCCAAAGAGTGCCTTGAAGCCTTCAACTCGCTTAAGGATAAGCTAACTAAGGCACCCGTCTTGGTTACCCCTAATTGGGAGCTGCCTTTTGAGTTGATGTGCGATGCTAGTGATTTTGCTATTGGAGCGGTTCTTGGACAAAGAGTGAACAAACACTTCCAACCGATCCATTACGCTAGCAAGACAATGACTGGGGCACAATTGCATTATACGACAACCGAAAAAGAGCTTTTAGCTGTTGTCTATGCTTTTGAAAAATTCCGCCCCTATCTTGTCCTTTCTACCACCATTGTGTATACCGATCATTCCGCGTTGAAGTACTTGTTGACAAAGCAAGATTCCAAACCAAGACTTCTTCGCTGGGTTTTGCTGCTCCAGGAATTTAAAATCGACATCCGCGATAAAAAAGGAGCAGAAAACTTAGCCGCGGATCATCTCAGCAGACTTGAGGATCCATACCAAGGGGATCATCCGACCAAAGAAATCAATGATTCTTTTCCCTTGGAGACCTTAATGTCTATAAACTCGAAGCCGAATGAAACCCCGTGGTTTGCGGACTTTGCAAACTACTTGGCGGGTGGAATTCTCAAGGAAGGGTTGACGTCCCAGCAAAAGAAGAAGTTCTTTACCGACATCAAGACTTACTTTTGGGACGACCCTTACCTATTCAAACAATGTGCTGATCTGATAATTCGCCGATGTGTTGATGGACCGGCAGCGTCGGACATCCTTGATGCCTGCCACAAAGGACCCACCGGTGGTCACTTTGGTCCCAACTACACTGCTAAGAAAGTTTTTGATTCGGGATTTTATTGGCCCTCCATATACCGTGACGCTCACGATATGGTTAAGCGATGTGATGTTTGCCAAAAGCAAGGCAAAATCACACATAAAGACGAGATGCCTCAGAATTTCATTCAAGAGTGTGAAATTTTTGATGTTTGGGGTATCGACTTTATGGGGCCATTCACTTCGTCTAAAGGAAACAAATACATCCTTGTAGCCGTTGACTACGTTTCAAAGTGGGTTGAAGCCAAAGCTTTGCCTACTAATGACGCAAGGGTGGTTTGTAACTTTTTGAAAGCTTTATTCGCTCGCTTCGGTGTGCCTCGTGCCATTATTAGTGATCGTGGGACTCATTTCTGCAATGACCAATTTGCTCGAGTCATGGCTAAGTACGGTGTAAACCATCGTCTTTCCACAACCTACCACCCACAAACTAATGGCCAGGCTGAAATATCCAACCGAGGACTGAAGCGAATTCTTGAAAGGACTGTGGGAGAGCATCGTGCCGCATGGGCTGATAAACTTGATGATGCTTTGTGGGCTTTCCGTACTGCTTACAAGACCCCGATCGGCTGTACGCCTTATCGTCTTGTGTACGGGAAAGCGTGCCACCTCCCCATTGAGTTGGAGCACAAGGCTTATTGGGCCTTGAAGTGGGCTAATTTTGATATAAACAAAGCCGGTGACCTACGCAAGATCCAACTCAATGAGCTGAATGAACTTCGGAATGAGGCTTATGAAAATTCTTTGATCTATAAGGAAAGAACTAAGCTCATTCACGACTCCAAGATTAAAAACCGAGAGTTCCATGTTGGAGACAAAGTCTTACTTTTTAACTCTCGGTTAAAAATCTTTTCGGGCAAGCTCAAATCTCGTTGGTCCGGCCCATTCACCATCGCCCAAATTTTTCCATATGGTACTCTCGAGCTCGCTCAACCTAATGGACCAAATTTTAAGGTGAATGGCCAACGAGTGAAGTTGTACTTTGGTGAGGACACCTCTAAGGAGGTGATTCCATCCCTCACCACGTTCCCCATAAACTGAATTTGGGTCGAGTCAGGCTCGTGACTCGGTTATCAAAAACAAGCGCTCCTCGGGAGGCAGCCCGAGTATCTATCCCTTTAACCCCCTAAGTGTAGGGGAGGACCTATTTTGGTCATTTGTGTTTGTGTGGTGATGTGCTTACAGGGATAACTGCAATCTTGGAAATCTTTGAAGAACCGTGCTCCCGTGTTATCCGAAATCCGGTTCTATCTCTCAACTATCGTGATTCAATTTTCTTCATTCTCACATTTGAAATTGATCACTTTAGTCGTCTCTTCCTTAACTTGAGTTAACCAACGTGCACAATGTCATAAGTGTAGGGGAGACTTTTCCCACATGCTTAAACATTGAGGACAATGTTTATCTTAAGTGTAGGGGAGACTTCTATCGAAGTTTTAAGTGGACTTTTCCATGAAAATGCCTTCAATTAACCGGAAAATCATATTTTTCAACATTTTTCAAATTTTTAATTAACTTTGGCCATTTAGTCGTAATTTTTAAATTTTTATCGTTGCTTTCATATGTATATATCCCGCAATAAAATTGGTGTAGCTAGTTTAGATATCTTTGACATATTAGGCCCGTTGCGTTTATTTTGACTCAACCCGAATAGACTTATCCAAGTTTATTCTAGCTAGTATCCTTAACCATGTAGACCTTAATTGGTTTATTAGGCTAAGTGTCCACGAGTCTCATTATTTGAGATTTTAAATTGTGGAGGACGAGAAATGATAGAGTCAATTATAAGTCGGTAATCTTGCGCAAGCTCACTTGGTGTAATTATTCGCCTATTCTCCCATCACTTGCTAATAATTTATCTGCAATAAGTAAGGTCTTACGATTTGAAAAGTTACTTAGCTTCTAGCCCAAGATCGTTTAAAAGTTGCTCGGTAATGACGAGAGTTCATAGCCAAGGCATAACTTATGAAGCGGGGCGCGAAGATTGGCGAGTCCGAAAAGGCCCTAACAAGGCATGAGGATTCAATTTTATTGCTGAAGATCCAAAGTGATGTGAAAAGCATTATTCCTAAAGTCAATATGAAGGATCAAGACTCACGACGAAAAGCAATCAACTCCCATAAAGATCATGGAGAAGTCTATCCGAAAAGACCCTAACAAGGTATGAGGATAAATAGATCCAAGTCCGAAAAGGAGGCGGATCGTTGTATCTCAAAATCCCATTTAGAGATTGAAGAAATAATCATGAAGTCGTGGTCAACAAAGTTGGAGTACCCCTCAAAAGTCTCCAAGTGAAGAAACTCTATTATGATGAGAAGACCATTCTCTCAAGAACGTCTCTCGAAGATATGAAGTATGAAGTACATGCCAAATATCGGCCCGAGAAAGGTCTCAAATCGTGAACCAAGTTATGCCAAGATATGAACTTTTTGATATCCCGAGAAGCAGTTTTAAGAGATTTTGTCCTTTAGCTAACTATTGATCAAATCGTCCTACTTTGCTTTCAGCCTTAATAAACTATCGAAATAAGTCCAAAAATGCATCTTCATGATCATTCTAAGACAAAAATAAAATATAAGAGATACAATTAGGAATAAGGGAGTTTAAGCATTTAATTAAGCCATGTGTGTAAGTGTTTGATTTACTAACTTATAATAGCAATGATCTCGTTTTTAAGCTTAGTTTGGGGAACGTGAAACTTGAGGGTGATAAATCTTCTCAACACCAAAGCCCTAATGTAAGTCCTTGATTTCTTTACAAGTTATCTCCATCCTTTTGTTTATTTTAAAGTTTTAAATTCTCTTAGTATTTTAATTATTGTTTAGTAGAATTTAAATAAGGCCAAGGTTGATTGATTATGAGAAAAATGTAAAATTGCTTTATCACTAAGCATTGCATGAGGGCATGGCAATGGTTAAGTGTAGGGGATTTGATAGGTGTGTAAACACCCATCCTTTTACCACTTAATTCTGGCTAAAACAAGACCAAAACACGTAATTAATATCATTTGTTTGGAATTATGCGTGGTTTTTGTGTTTATTGTGGTTTCAGAGCTAACCGGATGAATATTAAAGAAAACATGGGATTGCACGGGATTTATCAAGGAAAAAGACTCAAGATAAAGTCTATTGTCCAAGACGTGCAAAAGATTTGAAGTCACTAGGCCTATTCGAAGATTTATCGAAGAAAAGGACTAAAGACGGAAGATTTTCATAAGTCAAAGAAACTCGAGTCTATTTAACGAAGAAATTAAAAGACGAGTTGGATTTAATCGACAACAAATCCCGAATCAGAATCGAAAACGTCAACTTTTCTGAAAAGACGAGAAGACAAGAAGAAGAGGAGAAAGCCCACTCACCAACCAACCACTAGGAGTATAAATAGAAACTCCCTTCACACATTAGGGGGAGAGCTTCATTTTTTTTCTTTCTTTCCCAGGCTTTGTAGTTCGTCCCATCACCAACTCCATTAGGGAGTTTGGTGATTTTCATCTTTTTCTTTTCATCTTGTAATCTTTAATCATTAACCTTGTTACTTTTTCATTGATCAATCCATTCCATCTTTCTATTCATCTTGTTCTTCATCATTTTTATTGTAAGTTTCTTAAGTTTCTTATTTGATTCAAGTTTGATTTCAAAAAGTTGTTGATTTAGTGTTTTTATTGGTGGGATTTGTTTCCTATGGTATGTTAATGATTATTGGTTAGTTTGGTAAAACCTTTTTGAGTATTTGGTTAGATTTTGGTTATAATTCGTATCCCTTGTTCTTGCGGTTACTGTTTCTGTTTTTGGATTCCCAGGATTTTCCGAACAAAGCTTTTATTCCGAGTAGACTTGTTCCCGTTTGCCTTACTCGGAATATTTCAATTATTCCGAGTGGAGGTTTTATTTTTCTTTATTCGGAATATTCCACATATTCCGAATAGGTCCTTACATTCCGAATAGGGGTGTTTTTATTTCATTACTCGGAATAATTTCAATATTCCGCATAGCCATTTCTTTGTTCCCTTATTCGGAACTTTCCAACATTCCGCATAGCAAATTTTTTTGTTCCCTTATTCGGAACTTTCCAACATTCCGCATAGCAAATTTTCGTTTCCTTATTCGGAACATTTTCCGAATAGGCATTATTTTCCGCATGGCAAAACATTCCGAATAGAGCTTGATTTTCCGAATAGCAATTTTTCCGAGTAAGCTTATTTTCCGCATAGAGCAGTACTTTCCGAATAGGTATGTTATTCCGAATAAGACATATATTCCGCATAGATGCCAACATTCCGAATGGTGTTTTATTCCGCATAGGGTCTTCTTCAGTAAGAGTTATTTTTCAGATTATTATTTGTTTTTTTTGTTGCTTGTTTTAAGTTTACTTCATTACCATTTTATTTACTTACCTGTTTAGTAGAATAGAAAACAAAATCCACTTTTTGTCACCAAGAACAAATCATTCCACTTTTAACTGAGATCAATTCGAGAGGATTCCGAGAAATCGAACTTTTTCACCATAGCAAAACCCTTGTATCAGCAACTAATTATAAAACTCAACTAAGTATCATAATAAGTTAATACATTTACCTTAAAACAAGTTACAAATTATTAAAGCATAAAGTACAAGTTTTCAAAGCATAGGACATTAAGCTTACTTAATTAACCCTAGAATATGATCAACCTATATAAACCCTTAAACTAAGAATGTAGAACCCATAGAATAAGCATATCATATAAGACCTAGAATAAGTTTACATAAAGATATAAACACTAATTACCCAAAATATAAAGTCATTAGGCTTAATATAGAAACCCTTATATTAAGAAATCTACATGGAATCATTACCTAGTCTTTTAGGACAAGTCTACAATCACTAATAGGACTTAATTAAGGTTATAAGATTATTTTAAGACAATTTACAAGTATCTTAATGCACAACATACAAGATTTTAATGCATGACTTGTAAATTAGGTCAAAATAGGTATTTTCACTCTTTAGACATGTATACCTAAACTAAACCATCAAACAAAGTGTAAGAAATCTTTGGAAACTTAAAATACAATGTATAGGACCTAAATTAAGTTTAAATTAGTATTTAAGAAGAGGATAATCACTTTTATAAAGATTTAAACCTAGATCATAAGAAAACCCTAATCTACATAAGTATACTTCCATTTTCACATCAAACCTTTGTTAAACTTCAAACCAAGGACCCAAATATATTAAATATAATTTTTAAACCATTAAGCCTTAATCATTCACTAATCACTTTCCTAAGTCCCTAATCACCAAAATCACAAACCATAAGTTATAAGCCCTGGAAATTAGACCCAGTTCTGTTATTTACCTCTAAAACTCATTTCAAACACTTCCCCTCCTATTCCAAATTCAAAAACAATATATTTACATGTTTTAGGATATTTTATAAGTGGTGAAAAGTAGGTGCATCACCTACTAGGGTGCTACACATCACCATTCTTATCAACACCATGTCGTGACCTCTTTTGAACCACAAGTGAAGATTGGAATGAAGATAGGGGATATAAACTTGTTTAGAGCTTCACTAACTATCCTTAGTCATTTTCCTATCTAGATTACACGTTTAGGAGCTTATCTTGGAGCCTAAGTGTTGCAAGTAGTATAAACAGATCCGAATACACAACATGAAGACTTGCACCCCGTTTTCCTTAAACCTCCTACCCATTATTCATGTTCACTTCTATAAACGTCATATGACATCCCACAAGACCAAAACCCAGGTCTAGAAGTAATCCATTGAAGCTTTTGAAGCTTTGGTAGCAAGTAGTGTTCATAGGAAGCCATAAGGAGCCATTTTGGAGCTACCTAGGTAATTTCTATGTCAAACAAGCTTTGATCTTGTTATAATGAATTCTAAGACTTTTTATAATGCCAAAATTATGTTAGAAAGATAATCCAAAAAGAACTAAGTCATTTCATCAATTTAAATGAAAGTTATAAGCTAAAGATGTCTTAAAACCCTAGTTTTGTATTTTACATCAATTAATGACTTAAAATTCATTTCAAGAGCTATAATTCTGGTGAAATGTTTTTATAATTATTATAAATATGTTTTGAAACTTTGTTTTAAAATCCTAGATCATTTGGTACCTTTTTGAAGAAGTTATATGATTTTTACATGTATAGGGACCAAAACTGTCATTTTTAAAACTATTTAACATTTTGGGCCAAAAGTGTCATTTTATGAAAGTTAAAGCTATAAGAATAAATGTTGGAAAGTTTTAGACCCTAACGTTAAATATTGAGGGATTAAATTGCAATTAATGAAACTATATACTTAAAGGGTTAAAAGTGTAATTATGCCAAAATATAACTAAAAGGACTATTTTTGCCAATATTGAAACTAAAGACATAAAATGTAATAATATACTATGTATCATATTAGTAGGTAAATTTGTACAAAGATGTCTCATCTCGATATTACGTTCTAACTGAGTGGTTGGGTTTACGATTTAAAGTGCCCTCGCTCCTCAAACGTTTATAGAATGGCTTCTGAGTATAATGACCCGAACAATGATACTATTACTCCAAAAATAATTAAATCAAAGATATGTATACAAAATACTATATGAAAAGATTGTACTCGGAGATTATGACTTGATATATATACATATTGTATGTCAACTCAAATATTGTGAGGAGGTTGTAATTGGTCATAGCTAAATAATTCAAGACTCTTTAGGCTAAGGTGAGTTCATAGCCTCACTTTTAAATGGTTTATAAATGATTTGAAAACCCGTGAGGGGGATATATGCTAAAACTAGAATACAAGTGTTTTGTATGCTGCATATATGATTATTGATACTACGTTTATTAATTGCCGTTAAAGTCCCTTTTTAATTATAGACCGCTAATCATGTAATGAACGCTAATATTGTGAATAGTACTATTGGAGACTGACATCTCCCATCTGGGCAAGTCGCACTTGCTAGCAGCTAATGGTTCCTACCTAGGCTAAATAGATATGCTTTATTTTGCTAATTTAGGATAGTCCGGCAAACTTCCTACTTAAGGGCAATTTGTTGGGTTTTTCCTGATAATGTCTAGTCGCGGGGTCATGAGCTAGTGCAATAAAAATTGATGAATTTAAAAAGTTGGGTGTATATTATTGTAACCCTAGAGTCGTACTTGTATTCAAATATTGTTTATAACTTATGAATTCACTCAACCATTATGTTGACTTTAAGGCATATATTTCAGGTGAATGAGGACTGGCGGGCTACGGATGGTGGTGTCTTGAAAAGTTATCATTCTAGAGAATAAAAATAGATCTTTGGGAAACCTGTGTTTGTACATTTATGTACAGTTGTTTTTATTAAACTCTGAATAATAAATGAATGATAACGTAAATATTTATAAAATGTTTTTGAGCATTTTCTATTATTATGACTATGATACTTTGATAGTAATACCCCAAATTAGCTTTCGCTGCTATAAGGTAAAATGAGGGTGTTACATATAAGTTCAAGTTTAAACAAACAAAAACCTACTACTCCCACTACAAATCTTCCAAGAAGATTTATTTCTTCTTCTTGCAAAAGCTCCTAAACATATTCCCAATGGTCTTGAAGACACTCATTGATTACTCTAGATGATCATGAGTGTCCTTCCTAAGGTTTTGGCAATAGAGATGTTCAAGGTTTAAGCCTTGAGGAATCTCACTAGAGGAAGGAGACGAGGGGCAATTCATTGGGGTAAATCATCAATGTAAGTGTACACAGATGGTGAGGAGCCACTCAGGGAACCTACACTGGTACTAGGTCCACCTTCATCATCATGATGAGATGAAGATGACTTTTGCCCAACATCGTAGGCAGCTTACTGATGAACACTTATTCTCCTACCAAAGTCACTCCTAGTCTTACGTGGATGATTCCCTTGAATGGGGAACATCACACGATCAACATGGTTATAGGAGGATAGACGAAGGTCGAGGAAGTCACAATCAACCCTTTTGAAAAGGCGTGAGAAGCATGGCATAAGGGAGGTTAGTTATCGACTTGGAGATGATGGAGTTGATTCTTCTAGTGATTAAGTATGCAAGATTGTAGCGGATGGAATGTGAGACACAAAACATCGTGTGTGCAAAACATGCGGGTATGTGATCACGATTCCCACTATGACAAAATACATCCTCCCTAATGATGTCAACCAAAGGGATCATACAATCATTTAGTTAGCCTCTTAGTAATTCAAATTGAGATAACTCATGATAGTCTCCATGAATAGTACGATGGACCGGACCTACGCGGGGTTTGGTGAGAGTGAAAATGGTGTCCGCGAGGTTGAGGAGAGGAGTTTCATTGATACCATCATTGTTAGCCGAGACTAAAGAGTCGAGACTCCAAGAATCGATGAACCGACATTGGCCATCATATGGCACAAAAAGAATTTGCCCAAAATCGACGAGAGAGTAAAAGATGGGTTGACCCCGAATAAAAAAGCTAATGAACATCCCATCATCATTATAGAAAATAGAATAAGAGCTAAAGAACTCAAGGATAAATTTAAGGTATATTACCTCATTGATTTTAAGTAAGCGATCAAAATCATTATGCTCGAACATCGAACGAATGTAGGTATACCCTTCATTCTCCGAAAACAGGACACGACACTCATGACAGAAGCATTTATAAAGAGAACGAAAAGTATTTGCGAGGTGAGGGGAGGTACAAGACTCGAAAAACTTAGGCATATAATTACTAGTGTTTTGGTGGTCTTTTTGATATTTTGAAGGCATTTTGGTATCTATAATAAACAAAGAAAAATATATCCACAAATCACTCTATGTTACATAAGTATTAATAATTTTCAAAATCATAGGAATATGCTTAATCAATAAATTGACTAACCAAAGGATGATTCTGTGACAACCTGATATTTTTAGGTAGTAAATTTATTCTGTAAATTATTTTTATATTTTATTTTAACGTTAGTTCATGTACTCACAAATTTACGGGATGAAATTAGGGCTTACGTGCATAAATTAACGTCTTTTACGATTAAACCGGGAACCCTAGGTTTACGTATTTACGCTTTTGTGCTCCGTTTTTTATGAGACAATTTTTATTAGAATCGTTTTTTGCCGTAGATTCATAATTTCTAAAAACGTTTTTTGTCAATCGACCCGAGGACACGGAAATCGAGGAAACTAGAATCGAGGAGTATCCGTAAATTAGTGGGGATGAAACAAGTTTACACTTGTCTCACCCCCACTATGGGCGGCCAAAACAAGCCAACACCACCCCTTGGTGTCACATTTTTACAAGTGTTAGGACACTTGTCTTAACAACTTGCAAACCACTACCTCAAAACCATCTAAACCTTCTTCCAACTTTCTCATACATGAAAATCTAGCAAAAAGTTTTCCCACTCTCTTCTCCCCCTTCTCCTTGCCTTCCAAACACCCTCACATAATCATCATCATCATCAAAAATTTACCATAAACTTTACCTAAAATTCACATATGTTGAAGGCCATTTGAAGAGATGAAGATTGGAGGTGATTTTAACAAGTAGAAAGGAGTTTTCATGGAGGTTTAGGGCTGATTTTCAAAGAAGTGTTCATACGTTTGTTGGTCTCAAAATTAATCTTGCTAAACTCATAAGATTTGGTTACAAAAACCAAGTCTTGTTCATCATAAATCTCAACCTTTCATCATATTGGTTGGTACAAGATCATTTCTTTCCATCACCTTATTGTTTTATAAATGTATTCATTTATTTTCTTCAAAAATGTATATGTATGATGATGATAAATGATGATCAATATATTGTGTGGGGATTGTTTGTTATTAGATTAGGTTAAAAAGGCTAAAATCTACAAGTAAAAGTGTTAAAATCATGACTAGTCATATATGCTGTTTAAAACAGTAGGTTTCTATATTTTCACTTGGTTAAATGGCTTAGATTAATTGATATAGAGATAGATAATTGATTTTTACATAAGTGGTTAATTGGCCACTCAATAGAATGTTAAAAATGAGCAAGATATGGCCAAAACACTTTTGTAGTACCAATGTGTCTAGTCTGTTTTGGACGAATTATTACAAATACTTAGATGTTGTTTGAGCAGTAGCTAAAGAGTTATTTGTAGCACACACCATGTAGTTTATGCTTTTAAAATTTGAGGTTCTATCTCCTTGTAGAACTCAAGATATGACAAAAATGGTGGACTTGACTTTAGAAATCACATTTCTTAATAAACTATATAATATAAAAATGTCACTTGAAGTAAAATACTATTATAAAATAAGTATATAAAAGCCACTAAATAATAATAACTATTATAAAATAAGTTTATATACTATAAAAAATAAATATTACATTTTATAAAAATAGAACTCAAATGTTTTCTAAAACTACAAACTATATATAAGTTTTACGTCTTTTCAGGTAAAACCGAAAGATTAACGTTTTCGCCAAATAAAACTTAGATGGTCGGACCCGTCTAATGTAACATTTTTATAAATCATATACTGATATGTAAACACATTTGACAAGTAAAAATCGGCAAAACCGAGCTTTGTAACATATGGACCATAATTGGCCAAATTAGCCTTGTTGGACCACTAGGCCCAACTAGTTTGGTTTGATATTATTGGACTTACTCATGGGCTTAACCCACTTGGGCCCAACATATGAGTATGGGCTTGGTTTTAAAAAGATAAATAGACTAATATAATGTATTGGACTCTTAATGGGCTTATTAGGCCTTAATATATAAATGGGCTAAAACTAGTGTAACTAGACTAAGTTAACTAGTACATAACAACTAGTAATGTATAATGAAATAAAACCCCACTTGATCATCATGTTATGACATCATTACATATACATAGCAACTTTTATAAATATTATTTGACAATAGTCTAAGACCGAGTATTATTTGTTTAGGTTTCCGTGATCGAGGCATGTACCGTACATCCTAATTGCCGATAACCCGCCTTTCCCAACCAATGTGAGTTCATAGCTTTGCACTCTTTTAAATATTTTATGAAATATTTTGTAAACCCGCGAGGGAGATAACATGCGAGTTTTTTAATGAAAAATAGAACACAAGTAGTCCCGATTGTATGCTTATAGATATGGACCCGATTGATTGTATGACCCAAATTAGATGACTGAAATGGATTATTAAAAGTTAGGTTATGTCACTATAAGTCCCATTAGCATGATTTGTGAACTACCGGGATTTGGTAGACGCTTATGCATATAATAGTACTATTTGGGGAAGATCACCCCAGTTCGCGCCTTGACGGTTGATCCCCGTCGTGCCACATTGATTGGTAAGCGAATTTATGTATGAGAAGATATATATAGCGTGATATTAGTGACGACGCGCTGATTTAGATGGGCACATATTTGTCGGGCTCGCGACCCGTTGTATATTATAGAAAGGCAACAATGTCATGCAGCTTATAATAATCCAACAACGATAATAAATACCGATAATGGTAAATACTAAGGCTACGGTCTCATAAATAATGTATTCTATATGAATGGAATTATAATATATTGTCTGACTAGCAATATGGGGTCTCATTATTGATATTAAGCTTGTGTTTCTGATTTACATAACTGTTTTATATAACGGTTTTTACTAAACTCTATGAATTCACTCGGCATTCTCTAATATATTTTTCGCATGTTTTATCTCAGGTGCTTGAAGGTAACTTGGATGGAGATCGACTCTGATGGCCCACATAATAATAATATTCATTCGAACTATGTTTTGTAAACTTTATGACTGTGAAACTGGGGGACCTTGTGTAAACTTTAAACTTGTACTCGAATGAATGTATGTTTAACCTTGTACAACCCTTTTTATGCGTTGTCTATGATTTGAGTTATTATGCTATCCCGTAACACTCTATTGACCCTTCCGCTGTACCTATATGAAATTGAGAGTGTTACAGTTTGGTATCAGAGCTCTCGTTATAAAGAATGCAAGCTTTTTAAAACCAAGGTTTTGTATAAAACATTTCAAAAATCTTTTAACTATAAACATTTTACTCAAAATGTTTAAAAATCTTTTGACTATAACGGTGCCGAAGATCTCCGATGTTACCAACAAGCTTTACTGAGAAGATATATATTTTGATATATAATTTATATATATATATATATATATATATATATATATATATATATATATATATATATATATATATATATATATATATATATATATATATATATATATATATATATATATATATATATATATATATATATATATATATATATATATATATATATATATATATATATATATATATATATATATATATATATATATATATATATATATATATATATATATATATATATTAGCCTTTAGACCCGTCCGGTGGACGGGCTAGCTTTAAGTATATATTTTTTAATAAAATTGAAGTTATGTTTGTTTTATTATAAGTTTAATATATGTAGTGTTAATTATGACATTAATATTTTAATAATGAAATAGAATGGACAAAAATATCATAGTTTAAGATATTTTATTTACTTCAGAATATTATGAGTTAGTCGAATTTGCATCGTTAACGTTATGAATAAGTTTGTTACATTAATTTTTTTTAGAATTTTATTAATATTGTATAAATATTTTATGTATGTTTGAATTTAATTTTGTATATGTTAATTTTATGAATAACTTTTTTATATTAATTTTTTTGAAAGTAATATTATTGTTAAAAAAAATTTGTTAGCAAAAACATTATAGTTAAATATTGTTTACAAATGATTTTGTTTTGTAAGTTTTGTGGTAAAGTGTATTCTAGCAAAATTAAGCCCAAAAAACTCATTTCTGGTATTATTTTATGTTACATGTATAATATAGCAACAATATATAGCCCAGTCCAAAACTTGACAGTCCGAATATCTAAAAATATTTTCATTTTAGTAAGTCAAACTATTGTGAATCATTTGTAATTCCTATTTTTTTCTTTTTGAAGCATTTTATGGAACCCTTTTAATGAATTACATGTGTCATTTTTATAGAATTTTGTATTTAAGACATAATTTGTAATTCTTATTTTCTTTTTGAAGCATTTTATAGAAACTCTTTAATGAATTACATGTGTCATTTTTATATAATTTTATATTTAAGGCATTGTTTCATTATCCTTCCTTATATATTTTTGTAGAATTTTATATTTAAGATATCATTTGTAATTCCTATATACATTTTTATAGAATTTTGTATTTAAGGCATCATTTGTAATTCCTATTTTCTTTTGAAGCATTTTAAGGAATCATTTTTATAGAATTCTTTATTTAAGGCATTGTTTCACCATTCTTCCTTATATGTCTTTATAGAATTTTTTATTTAAGGCATCATTTGTAATTCCTATATATATTTATACAGATATTTGTATTTAAGGCATCATTTGTAATTCCTATTTTCTTTTGAAGCATTTTATGGAAACCCTATTAATGAATTACATATGTCATTTTTATAGAATTTTGTATTTAAGGCATCATTTGTAGTTCCTATTTTCTTTTTGAAGCATCTTAATAGAAACCCTTTAATGAATTACATGTGTCATTTTTATATAATTTTGTATTTAAGGCATTGTTTCATCATCCTTCCTTATATATTTTAGTATAATTTTATATTTAAGGTATCATTTGTAATTCCTATATATATTTTTATAGAATTTTGTATTTAAGGCATCATTTGAAATTCGTATTTTCTTTTTGAAGCATTTTAAAGAATCATTTTTATAGAATTTTGCATTTAAGACATTGTTTCACCATCCTTCCTTATATGTCTTTATAGAATTTTTTATTTAAGGCATTATTTGTAATTCTTATATATAATTATATAGATATTTGTATTTAAAGCATCATTTGTAATTCCTATTTTCTTTTTTAAGCATTTTATAGAAACCTTTTAATGAATTACATGTGTCATTTTTATAGAATTTTGTATTTAAGGAATTGTTTCACCATCCTTCCTATATAAGTTTCTGATATATATATATATATATATATATATATATATATATATATATATATATATATATATATATATATATATATATCGTGGTTTCAGTATGTAACTGCTTAATAGTTATTTTATGCTAATACGAGATATATTATATAATGCAGATTTGTCATGGCAGACCCTAATATTCCCGTAGAGAACCCTGCTATTCCTGAACCTAACGTAGATGATAACCCTTACTTAGGCTTCGTGGATTATAATACAGAAGATGATATAGATGATGAAAAGGAGGAACCATTTGAGGATCCTGAGCCCGAAATAGGACTAGGAGATCAAATTGCCCCTTAGATTGATGTTGTAGAGAATGATAATGATAATGTTGGTATCGAGGAAGATGATGAGGTTGGTATAGATAATGTAGGTAATGAGGATGACGATGAGAATGACGAGGAGGAGGTAGATATAGGTGATGAGATTGATAATGATGAGGTAGAGCTTATCTTTCCTTATGATGTAGAGGATGGTGAGCCCTTACCCCTTCCAGTTGAGTGGTCTGATTCTGATTCTGAGTTACCTTGTGACAAATCGTCCGAGTCTGAGTCTGATTTAGAGGAGGATGAGAATGATGATGATGCACCTGATGGCACTAATGGGATTACTACCCGTAGGCATGTGATAGGAGAGTCGTCGAGGGTTCGAGAGGCTACTCATATTGATGGACTTGCACCTTGGGCCTTAAGACGTGATTTAGATGCTTCCTGAGTTCAAGGTAGTATGACAGAGATTGGTTTAGGTGTTGTTCAGACTCATGTTGCTTTATTGGAGTCGAAGACAAAGATTGGTGAGAAAGAGCGAGAGTTGCTTGATTTGGGTTTGAGTGATGTGAAGCGTAGTTTGAATGAAGCATTTAGGAGATTGTCTATGTTGGAAAGTGGTGAGTATGCAGAGATGAAGAAAAAGGTGAATACGATGGAGATTTAGTTGAGTGTGGCTCGTGCGATGCGCGAAAAGGTAGAAAAAGAGTTAAATGTGTCTTTTGGTTGGAACAGTAGATTTTATGCTGAGATGGTTGAGAGAGGAGTGATTCATAAGCGCCCAACTGATGATGATGAGTATTGTGATCCTCCGAGGAAGATATCAAAGAAGGATGATGATGGACCTTCTAGCAGTTCTCAGTAGACTAGTTTATCTTTAGTAGTATCTTTGTATCTTTTGTAAAACTTTAACTAAACCGGTATGTCGGTTAGTAGATCTAGCACAAATTTTGGGCTTGTATAGTGCTAGAATTATGATGTGGAAGTTAACTAAGACTATGTGGTTGTTTATGATATACGAAATGTGTATGTTTTGTCTTGAATTTCATGTCATACCTTATATATTTGCTTCATTGATTATCAATTCGACCCTTTTTAATTAAACCCCTCATTGAGTGAATGCTTATTATACTTTGAATTGTGCAATAATAGAATCATGCCGCCCAAGAGAGCCTTGACTGAGGAAGATGTACGTAGGATCATTGCGGAGCAAGTTTCCGCATCTATGGCTGAGTTTATGGCAAATGCTAGAAATGGAGCTGGCGGTAATGGAGCTGGCGGTAGTGGAGCTGGCGGTAGTGGAGCTGGCGGTAGTGGAGCTGGCGGTAATAATGTGAATGTGAATTTTAATAATGTGAATGCTAATGCTGGAGGAAATGTAGGAGGACCTGGACCTAATGCACATGAAGTCGGTAGTTGTACTTATGTGACGTTCATGAAGTGTGGCCCACTCCCTTTTAATGGAACTGAAGGTGATGTAGGATTACGTTAGTGGATTGAAAAGATTGAGTCGGTGTTTCGCATTAGTAAGTGTAAGGATGAAGATAAGGTGACTTTTGCTATGGCTACTCTTAAAGGTCGTGCGTTGACTTGGTGGAATGGGAGGATTGCTTTTATGGGCATTGATGTTGCTAATGCTACTCCATAGGCTGAAATTAAGAAGTGGATGACACAGGAGTTTTGTCCTCGTAGTGTGATTATAAGGTTGGAACAAGAGTTGATTCATTTGAAGATGAAAGGTGTGGACATTGATAGTTATACAAACCGATTCCATGAGTTGGCTTTGTTGTGTCCCCGGTTGGTTGAACCCGAGGAGATAAGGATTGAGCAATATATTAAGGGGTTGACCAAGAACATCCGAGAGGATGTGACTTGGTCAAAGCCATTGACCATTGATGATGCGGTTCGGATGGCTTACCAGCTCATTGGACAAATCATTCAGGACAAGGAGGATGAAGCATATGCTGGTGAGAAAAGAAAGGGTGAAGGCAATCGTGCAGGTCGAGGTGACAATAGGAAACGTTTAATCGCTGTCAAAACCAAAGGAAAGGAAATGTAAATGCTCTGGCCAACAATGCCCCGCGAAGTGATGAAAAGTGTCCGAAGTGTGGTAATAAGAGGCATGCTGGTGATTGCTGGACGTGCCAAAATTGTGGAAAGCTAGGACATAAGGTGGAAAAGTGTAAGAAGGGAATTGTTTGCTACAATTGTGGAGAACATGGTCATAAGAAGCCAGATTGTCCAAAATTGAAAAAGATTGGCCAAGGAAGTAACAACAAGGGTGGTGCTTATCTACTTGGAACGGTTGAGGTTAAGAAGGAGGATTTGAATGTCGTTACTGATACGTTTTTACTCAACAATCATTATGTTGTTGCTCTATTTGATTCGGGTGCTGATAGGAGCTTTGTATCTACTAAATTTAGTGACCTTATTGATATTGAACCCATTGAGATAGATACTAGTTACGAGGTGGAATTGGCTGATGGTAAATTGGTAAGAACTAATAAGTTGTTGCAAGGATGCTCTTTAAATCTCTTGAACCATTCCTTCCCGATTGATTTGATGTTAATAGAACTAGGTAGTTTTGACATTATCTTTGAATAATGCTACAATTTTATGTGGAGAAAAGAAGGTTAAAATTCCTCTTAAGAATAGGACGTTAGTAATTGATGGTAATCGAGGTGAATCCCGTTTGAAAATCGTTTCATGTATTAAAGTCCAAAAGTACATCAGGAACGGTTGCGAGCTGTTCTTAGCTCAAGTGACCGGGAATGAGTCTAAGGAGAAACGATTAGAAGACGTGCCCATTATCTGTGATTTTCCTGAGGTATTTCCCAATGATTTACCCGGACTTCCGCAGATAAGGCAAGTAGAGTTTCGAATCGATCTAATTCCTGGTGCTGCACCGGTGGCACGTGCCCCTTACCAATTAGCACCTTCCGAATTGAAGGAATTATCCGAACAACTCAAGGAGTTTTCTGATAATGGTTTTATTCGACCGAGCTCGTCACCTTGGGGAGCTCCAGTCTTGTTCGTTAAGAAGAAGGATGGATCTTTCCGTATGTGCATCGATTACCGTGAGCTGAACAAGTTGACGATTAAAAATTGATATCCTTTACCAAGGATTGATGATTTATTTGATCAACTACAAGGCTCTAGTGTATATTCTAAGATAGATCTGCGGTCTGGATATCATCAACTTCGCGTCCGTGAAGAAGATATTCCCATCACTGCATTTAGAACTCGTTGTGGACACTATGAATTTCAAGTAATGCCATTTGGGTTAACTAACGCACCGACGGTATTCATGGATCTAATGAATCGAGTGTGCAAACCCTATTTGGATAAATGTGTGATCGTGTTTATTGACGACATTCTAATCTATTCTAAGAATAAAGAGGAGCATGGAGAACACTTAAGGACTATCTTGAATTTGTTAATGGATGAAAAGTTGTATGCAAAGTTTTCAAAATGTGATTTTTGGTTGGACTCTGTTCAATTTCTTGGTCATGTGATTAACAAAGATGGAATTCATGTTGATCCGGCAAAGGTTGAAGCCATTAAGAGCTAGTCTTGACCGACAACGCCAACGGAGGTGCGACAATTCTTAGATTGGATGGCTATTATAGACGATTCGTTAAAGAATTTTCTTTAATAGCTAAACCCCTGACCAAGCTTACCCAGAAA
Organism: Glebionis coronaria; assembly: GCA_025667525.1. Classification (NCBI taxonomy): domain Eukaryota; kingdom Viridiplantae; phylum Streptophyta; class Magnoliopsida; order Asterales; family Asteraceae; genus Glebionis; species Glebionis coronaria. The sequence continues at coordinate 454,753,200 of CM046881.1, read as the reverse complement.
AATAAACCTTTTGTATGGGGGAGTGAAGAAGATGAAGCATTTCAGGTATTAAAGCAAAAGTTATGTAGTGCGCTTATTTTATCATTACCCGAAGGTAGTGAGGATTTTGTGGTATTTTGTGATGCGTCTCTTAGAGGTTATGGAGCTGTCTTGATGCAACGAGAAAAGGTGATAGCTTATGCTTCTAGGCAATTAAGGAAAAATGAGGAAATTTATACTACTCATGATCTTGAGTTAGGAGTTGTAGTCTTTACTCTTAGGTTGTGGAGACATTATCTGTATGGCACCAAGTGTACGGTATTCACCGATCATAAAAGCCTATAGTATATTCTCGATCAAAAAGAATTAAACATGAGGCAACGAAGATGGATAGAATTGTTAAGTGATTATGATTGTGATATAAAATATCACCCAGAAAAAGCAAATGTTGTTGCCGATGCATTAAGTAGAAAGGATAGAGAGCCTATCAGGGTACGTTCTCTAGTCTTGACTGTGCACAATAATTTGCCTGAACAAGTTAGAAATGCACAAATAGAAGCCTGTAAGAAAGAAAATTTTGATAATGAAGGGTTTCGAGGTGAAGGAGATCCTTTAGAGGTTAGAGCAGATGGAGTGAAATGCTTAAGAGGTCGTATGTGGATACCTAAGTATGGAGGCTTAAGAGATTTAATCATGTTAGAATCCCATAAATCCAAATATTCCATTCATCCTGGTTCTGATAAAATGTATCATGACCTGAAGAAGTTATACTAGTGGCTGAATATGAAAGCTGATATTGCTATGAATGTTCACTTGTGCAAAAGTCAAAGATGAACATCAAAAGCCATCAGGACTACTTCAACAACCCGAAATTACTAAATGGAAGTGGGAGCGAATCACGATGGATTTCATCACTAAGCTTCCAAGAACCTCTTCTGGAAATAACTCGATTTGGGTCATTGTCGACAGACTGACCAAATAAGATCATTTCATTCTTGTTAAAGAGCAGTTCTCACTGGAGAAGCTGACTCGTATTTATCTTGAGGAGATTGTATGTAAGCACGGAGTGCATGTATCGATTATTTCTGATCGAGATCCTCGATTCGCGTCGAATTTTTGGAGATCCCTCCAAAGATCTTTGGGAACGAATCTTGATATGAGCACTGCTTATCACCCCCAAACTGATGGGCAGTGTGAAATAACGATACAGACACTGGAGGATATGTTAAGAGCATGTGTGATAGATTTTGGTAAGAATTGGGATAAACATTTGCCATTGGCAGAAATTTTCATATAATAACAGTTATCATGCTAGTATTAAGGTTGCACCGTTCGAAGCTTTATATGGTAGAAAGTGCAGGTCTCCTGTATGTTGGAGTGAAGTTGGGGATACCCAGCTCACAGGACTGGAATTGATCCGGGAGACTACGGAGATGATAGTTCAGATTAAGAAACGATTGTTGACAGCCCAAAGTAGGCATAAAACTTAACGCGGATGTGCGGCGGAAACCGATGGAGTTCGAAGTGGGTGACCGTGTGATGTTGAAAGTGTCGCCATGGAAAGGCGTTGTAAGATTTGGAAAGCGTGGGAAATTGAATCCCCGCTATATCGAACCATTCAAGATTTTATCTAGAGTATGTCTGGTGGCTTATAAATTAGAATTACCCCAAGAACTTCATGGTGTCCACAATACATTCCATGCAGTGTTGTAAAAAGCGGCCTAGGCGGCCGCCTAGGCGCTAGGCGGTCATACTCCGCCTCGATTTATGGCTAGGCGGAAAAGTCAAAAGGCGGTCAAACATCCGCCTAGGCGGAGCTAGGCGGTTAAAAAGTCAAAGAAAAGTCAACAAAAAGTCAATATTTTTTTACAAAAAATTAAGAATTTTCTTTCTAATATATAATTTCCATATTTATTTTAACATAACATCTTAAAATCAAAGATAAACCTATGATTGTTAACATAAAGTAATGGATTTTTCGTGAGAATTGGAACCAACTGAACTATATGTCACGTTTGAAGTTTTAAGTCCTTAAATTTTTATGTTTATTTGTCTATTTTGCAACTTAAAGCTATGTGAACTTTAAATTATTAGAATTAGAAGTATTTTGTCATATTATACGTATTATTTATAATTTTTTATGCATAAAATTCCAATCCGCCTAGACGAATTCCGCCTCGAAGGTGGGCAGGTGGCCAACCGCCTCACTAACGCCTAGCGATTTCTGCAACCTTGATTCCATGTATCTAATCTGAAGAAATGTTTAGCTACGTGTGATGAGAAAATTTCATTGGATAAGATCAGGATTGATGAGAAGTTGCATTTTATTGAAGAACCCGTAGAGGTTATGGATCGTGAAGTAAAGCAACTTAAGCAAATTCGTATACCTATCGTTAAGGTTCGGTGGAATTCAAAGCATGGGCCACAATTTACGTGGGAGCGAGAGGATGAAATGTGGAAGAAATACCCACACCTCTTTGACTTCAATAAGAAACGGGCATCGAAATGAAATGGATCTACGAGGGCGTAGATTCCTTTTAGGAGGAAATGTTGTGACAACCTGATATTTTTAGGTAATAAATTTATTCTCGTAAATTATTTTTATATTTTATTTTAATGTTGGTTCATGAACTCACAAATTTACGGGATGAAATTAGATAATTTAACGTCTTTTACGATTAAACCGGGAACCCTAGGTTTACGTATTTACGCTTTTGTGCTACGTTTTTGATGAGACAATTTTTATTAGAATTGTTTTGTGTCGTATATTCATAATTTGTAAAAACGTTTTTTGTAAATCCACCCGAGGGCACGCAAATCGAGGAAACTAGAATCGAGGAGTACCCGTAAATTAGTGGGGATGAAACAAGTTTACACTTGCCTCACCCCCACTATGGGCGGCCAAAACAAGCCAACACCACCCCTTGGTGTCACATTTTTACAAGTGTTAGGACACTTATCTTAACAACTTTCAAACCACTACCTCAAAACCATCTAAACCTTCTTCCCACTTTCTCATACATGCAAATCTAGCAAAAAGTTTTCCCACTCTCTTCTCTCCCTTCTCCTTGCCGTCCAAACACCCTCACATAATCATCATCATCATCAAAAATCTACCATAAACTTTACCTAAAATTCACATATGTTGAAGGCCATTTGAAGAGATGAAGATCGGAGGTGATTTTAACAAGTAGAAAGGAGTTTTCATGGAGGTTTAGGGCTGATTTTCAAAGAAGTGTTCATACTTTTGGTGGTCTCAAAAGTGACCTTGCTAAACTCATAAGATTTGGTTACAAAAACCAAGTCTTGTTCATCATAAATCTTAACCTTTCATCATATTGGTTGGTACAAGATCATTTCTTTCCATCACATTATTGTTTTGTAAATGTATTCATTTATTTTCTTCAAAAATGTATATGTATGATGATGATAAATAATGATCAATATATTTTGTGGGATTTTATGTTTTTAGATTAGGTTAAAAAGGCTAAAATATACAAGTAAAAGTGTTAAAATCATGACTAGTCACATTGGCTGTTTAAAACAGTAGGTTTCTATATTTTCACTTGGTTAAATGGCTTAGATTAATTGATATAGAGATATATAATTGATTTTTACATAAGTGGTGAATTGTCCACTCAATGGAATGTTAAAAATGAGCAAGATATGGCAAAAACACTTTTGTAGTACCAATCTGTCTAGTCTGTTTTGGACGAATTATTATAAATACTTAGAGGCTGTTTGAGCAGTAGCTATGTTTGTAGCACACATCATGTAGTTTATGTTGCTAAAATTTGGGGTTCTATCTCCTTGTAGAACTCAAGATATGACAAAAATGGTGGACTTGACTTTAGAAATCAGATTTCTTAATAAACTATATAATATAAAAATGTCACTTGAAGTAAAATACTATTATAAAATAAGTATATAAAAGTCACTAAATAATAATAACTATTATAAAATAAGTTTATATAATATAATAAATAAATACTACATTTTATTAAAATAAAACTCAAATGTTTCTATAACTACAAACTATATATAAGTTTTACGTCTTTTCGACTAAAACCGAAAGACTAACGTTTTCGCCAAATATAACTTAGATGATCGGACCCGTCTAATATAATATTTTTATAAATCATATACTGATATGTAAACACATTTGACAAGTAAAAATCGGCAAAACCGAGCTTTGTAACATATGGACCATAATTGGCCAAATTAGCCTTGTTGGACACTAGGCCCAACTAGTTTGGTTTGATATTATTGGACTTACTCATGGGCTTAACCCACTTGGGCCCAACATATGAGTATGGGCCTGGTCTTATAAAGATAAATGGACTAATATAATGTATTGGACTCTTAATAGGCTTATTGGGCCTTAATATGTAAATGGGCTAAAACTAGTGTAACTAGACTAAATTAACTAGTACATAACAACTAGTAATGTTGTATAATGAAATAAAACCCCACTTGATCATCATGTTATGACATCATTACATATACATAGCAAATTTTATAAATATTATTTGACGATAGTCTAAGACCGAGTATTATTTGTTTAGGTTTCCGTGATCGAGGCACGTACCGTACATCCTAATTGCCGATAACCCGCCTTTCCCAACCAACGTGAGTTCATAGCCTCGCACTCTTTTAAATGTTTTATGAAATGTTTTGTAAACCCGCGAGGGAGATAACATGCGAGTTTTTTTAATGAAAAATAGAACACAAGTAGTCCCGATTGTATGCTTATAGATATGGACCCGATTGATTGTATGACCCAAATTAGATGACTGAAATGGATTACTAAAAGTTAGGTTATGTCACTATAAGTCCCATTAGCATTAATTGTGAACTACCGGGATTTGGTAGACGCTTATGCATATAATAGTACTATTTGGGGAAGATCACCCATGTTCGCGCCTTGACGGTTGATCCCCGTCGTGCCACAATGATTGGTAAGCGAATTTATGTAGGAGAAGATTTATATAGCGTGATATTAGTGACGACACGCTAATTTAGATGGGCACATATTTGTCGGGCTCGCGACCCGTTGTATTTTATAGAAAGGCAACAATGTCATGCGGCTTATAATAATCCAACAACGATAATAAATACCGATAATGGTAAATACTGAGGCTGCGGTCTCATAAATAATGTATGCTATATAAATGGAATTATAATATATTGCCTGACTATCAATATGGGATCTCATTACTGATATTAAGCTTGTGTTCCTGATTTACATAACTGTTTTATATAACGGTTTTTACTAAACTCTATGAATTCACTCTGCATTCACTGATATATTTTTTGCATGTTTTATCTCAGGTGCTTGAAGGTAACTTGGATGGAGATCGACTCTGATAGCCCACATAATAATAATATTCATTCGAACTATGTTTTGTAAACTTTATGACTGTGAAACTGGGGGACCTTGTGTAAAATTTAAACTTGTACTCGAATGAATGTATGTTTAACCTTGTACAACCCTTTTTATGTGTTGTCTATAATTTGAGTTATTGTGCTATCCCGTAACACTTTATTGACCCTTCCGTTGTACCTATATGAAATTTGAGAGTGTTACGGATTACATAGCATTCCTATGTTCAAAATGTACCGAATTCACCATTGACGAATGCATATGAACTATACACATAAATTATTAATTTGAACATTAGTTTTCAAAAATTGTTTTTAGGTAAGCCTTAACAATGCAATTACCAATCCATTCAAGGGGTCATAACAATTTCAAAATTAAACTGAATTACTTTAATCAATCTCGAATTTGTTCAATAATTGAGATTCATGGAATTTCAAGGAATATGAACCTATTGGAATCATAGCAATTAAACTATGGATACCCACATTCCAAATTATTCTAATTCATTTTAATTTCAAAAATTTCTATTTATGAAATTAAGAACCCTAGAATGAATTAGATAAAATTGAATGAAAATACTTATAATTAATTGATGATAGATGAAGGTTTGATGAAATTCTTGACTTGGAATTAATTAATTTGAGTGATTTGAGAGTTCTGGAAAAGTGTTAATGGTGGTTTGAGGTGTTTCCCGTCGCACACCAGCATGTAGGGAGAAGAGGGTATTTTTGAAAAAATGTAAAATAATAAAATCTGATTATTTTATGTCTAGTGGGCCCGCGGTTCCATATCATATTGAACCGCGGATGGAACCGCGACAATTAGGGAACCGCAAATAGAGTCCACTGTAAACCCGTGAAAATGAAAGAAATTTTTCAAACGAATTTTTCCTAAAATACTTAAAATATATTCTAAGCGTTTTGAAATTTATTAGACCGCTTGAGCACTAGATTATAATGCCTTAACAAAGGATTATGAGTTGAATCGAGACAGAGAACCGAAAAAGCGAAGAAACGGATACTCGTGAAAGAAGGGAAGTGAGAGGATCAAAGAGGATTAATTCAAGACCAAAGATCAATGCTCAAGAGATGAATGACGATCTTCACGATGTCGAAACAAAGAGCTTGTGTCATTTATAGCGATTCGTGACGTGCCTTTCCAGCGTATGATGAAACGGCTTTGGCAATGAACAATACCAAGCTCTTCTTTGTTTCTTAGAGCAAGAACACTTTAAACAAATGTCTTAAACTCTTACAAAAGATGAGCAAGAATATAGATTCACTTTCTCTCCCTCTTGATCGTATTTTGAGCATTGTAATGAGATACAATGACAATATCCTTGGAATATTTTAGTTCCAAATGTGTAGTATCCCAACTACATCATATGATGTAATAGGTTATTTCAAATAATTTAGAAATCATCTTGGAAACGAGCTTAATTCCACACACTACACATGGTATAGAGCCTATTTGTCGTATGAGGGTGCAAACCATGTAGATCATGCTCGATACTTTGAACTTCGACCAACTCACCTATGTGAGCCAATTATCCGAGACCATGAAGCTTTGAAAGGGTAAAAGGAAATAAGCACATTGGACAAGCAAAAGTCAAGGCAAGGATGCCAAGAACATAACAAGCACATAGTCAAGCAAAGATCAAAGAATGATCAAAGGGTGTGTGGAATGACGAAAGCGTACCTTGGCCGCAAAGTGCATCCCTAGTCTTCTATGGACTAATAACACATCTAACAATCTTGATATCATCATCCCATGATGTTGGAGATCAAGAGGAGATGATTCTTCAACAAATTTAAGTGACTCATGATCACCAATCCATAGTCAAATCAATGATTAGTCTTCATGAGTACCTACACCAAAGAAAGATGCAAACTAGTAGATACATTTCAAGAGTATATCTAAAATGCATAAAGACTACTAAAGAGATCATAATCAAGATAAGTTGATATAACATCAATTTCAAGGTTAATTATTTAAGAAAAGAATTTTTGCCCAAAAAGGAAACTTTAGTGCAACCGGCCCTTCTATGTAGTAGAGACCATACACCGATCCAAGATTTAAAGCACAATATACTTCAAAGATCTTGAATAACCTAGGCTCTGATATCAATTGTAGAAACTAGAAAGAGGGTTGAATAATTTATGCTTGCCATTAAGTGTGACCATTATTTAAAAACTTGTTTCATAACAGTTAGGTCAATTAACAATGTTTCAAAACATATTCAGTATCAAGAGATCATGACTAAAGATAAATAAGGAGTAAGAAAGAAAACAACCTAAAGGAAGACACCAAGGATTTATAGTGGTTCGACAATGAATCTCTCTCTTCATTCCTACTCCACTCCTTGAGTACACCTTACTCGAGATTTTCACTATATCCACAAGCTCCATTCTTGGAGGAGAAAACCTTACATCGTCGCTTACAACAATTACCAACACTAAGCTAAATGTCGAGTTCTAATCCTAGCTAGAACCAATCTACTCTCATCGCCCATTTCCATTTATCGACACTGTCACACCCCCAAATTATTAGAGTACGTGAATACACCGGGGCATGAATTCATGACCATCATAAGACATAATAATAAATAACGACATTGAAATAAGTCATTTTAATTTATTTAAATGATAATAAGTGTAAAACATTGTTCGAAAGCATTTTTTTACAACAACATAAATTAAAGGCAGTTGATATGTACACGGAGCAAATTACTTTGCACACAGCAAGTGAAGATGAAAGTACATTAATACCCTTAGTAGCCCTTTTACCTTATTATCTTTTTATCTCTCCGATAGTTCTGCACTGTGTATATTGTTGCTAAACTACCATTATTACACCATTCTTTTTATCTCTCTTCTTTTTTCTTTTAACACTGCAACAAAACCTGTCCGTAGCAATTAAGTCACCAGCTCTTAAAAAAACTGCTAAAGTTGGAAGGTTTATTTAGTGTGATCGAATTAATCGATGAAATAAAAGGCTCTTACATTCTATCCGGCATATAGTTAATGAAATCAAAAGATTAATGATTCACAGATCTTTTTTCGTCGGGATATGTATGATCTTAATCTTAGTATTTTTATATGATAATCATATTAGTATTTAGCCACCCCTCCCTCTAACAGTGGAATGTTAACGATTTTGATCGGCGTTTTGACGCCCAAGTGGGGCCACCGTTTGCAAAAATTGATTCTACTATATTGAACTGATTTGGTGTCTTATTAATGAACTGTCGAATTTGATGGTTGTCGGAACCATCTGGGAGAGTAGAACATTTTATAAGAGGTTCCAAAAGGTGACAGTTAAATATGGCTTCGAAAATCGATGTGGAGTCAATGTCAACTACAGGAGAACTATGATTATTGATCGATGATGGATCGAATGAAATAAACTCAGATCATAAGTTATCCTTTTGTCAGGATTTTATAAGTATTAGACAAATATCTCACATTCGGTGGTTTTATGAAACGTTACATCGCATGGTGAAATATTTGGATATATATGGAAGACAGAGGAATAGGAGAGATCAAACTAACAGAAAAGAAGTACCAAAACTTTTGGAGTGGTCAAACTTATGGAAAAGTAACTTTTTAGGGCAAAAATGTCATTTCATCTTATATTTCTGTGTGCATAGTGATTCGGTCCGTGTACATATCATCTTAGAGTTTTTAGTAACATAGTAAAGGTTCAAAACACCAACTGATAGTCACATGTTTATTTCTCCTTTGGCATAACCAAGTCACTCCTCCGTCATGAAACCTGAGAAAAACATTGCTAAAGTGTCAACACAAAGGTTGGTGAGTTCATAGGTTTAGTTATAAATAAGTGTGATGAAGCATAAGATATTAATCAGGAAACCGGCATATAACCAACAAGGCTATGATCATAAAAGTATACATTTACATTCCTACGTCTAAGCTCATGACACCGAAGCGTTAACCAAACCGACAATATATAATAAAAGACCAAAGCAGATGCCTATCCTAGAGCATCCGTGAGGATTCAAATGTAAGTGTATCTAATTTGACCATACAGTCACAATTAGATAGGGAGGTCAATCCCAATAGATCTATCCATAACATCTGCGCTTACATACAAGTAATTAACGATTCATGATAGGATTTAAAGGCAACTAGGATATCGAGGACTTAGACATCAAGTAGGCAAAAGAATCAAGTTTTAGCACTTATGTTCATCGGTAAAATAAGCAATGTTCTCACCCCAAAAGTATATTAAAACATGTAAAAAGTGGGGTCCATGAAACTATCCTCGAAGCAATAGCAACGGTCTAATAGCACAACATAGACATGGAGAAATAATAGCTCGAAACAATCCGTAGTTTAAATTAAATAAGGTATGTACTACTATACAATCATAACGATAATAAACATAGCATTTAGTCTCTTAGTATGTGCTTGAGTTTATTTAAATAAATCGATAGTTTTCAACACTCGAGAGAGTTTAACGCTTTAATAAATGTGTAGTCATTTAATCAGGATATATTTAGTAATATTTAACATTCCGTTGTCGCAACAGTGTATTTAAAAATTAAAAACTTGAGACATGTGTCATGTCAGGAGACAGAAACATATCTCAAAAATTGTATGTTGAAAATGAGCGTATCGGGTTCGAGGAAACCGTTTCGAAACAAATGATATCGTCAATATTTCGAAGGAAATAGTGAGCTCGTTAGTAGCTCGCGAAGTAAACCACGAGTATCGTTGGATAGCCATCCGGGTCACCTATAGACCCGTATCTTAAGTTTTATAAATCAAGGTCGTTTAACGGGTTAAAATCGTGTTCGAAGTAAGGATCGTGAAACTGTTTTAAACATTACGAGGTCTACCGGGTCAGTTTCGACCTCGTCTACGGTTCTCGATAGTGACTTTCGGGTCGAATAGAAAGTATGCTCGTGTAGAGGCACGACCGTCTACAACTCTCATTATTTAACCATCTTTGGGCAAGGTCATTTCGGGGGTCAAAAAGGGGTCGAATGTGGGTCACGGGTTAAAAAAGTTCATATAATACATATGTATATATGGTACTATTTTTGGGAAAGGTTATTCCTAGGTGTATGTGGCATTATCAATTTCATTTATCAGAAAAGGTTTCGACCTGTTGTTCATTCTATTCCTCGAAATCAACTCAATAAAACTTGCCCTTTTTGTGTTTATAACTTTTACTAAAACATGTTGGTTTCAACGACTTTTAGTGGACAATATCTTGGTCGTTTCCAAGTCATTTTTGTTCATTATTTCTCCTACATGATCTATGTTGTCTCAAATTTGATTATCAACTATGGCGCGACCTATCCTCATGTCAAAACGGGTCAGAAGACACCCAAATTTAACCCACATCATACGCCTTTGTACGTAAAATATTAGTTTTTCGTCAAGGGTTTAATATAGCAAAACTAAGTTTCACGATATGATTTTTGGCATGTACACTACTCATGTTCCTCGTTAAAGAGTGGTAAACTCAGGTTTTTCATACGTCGCGTTTTTATATGTCTTTCTCAACATACCTGAAACATATCAGATATTTGTTTAACTGTGTAAAAATGTGTTTTATTGCTTAAAGGGTTTACAAGCACAAGACTAGGAGGCTTATATGCATGTTAAAAGTAAGATTAAGGAGAGTAAGAACTCACAAAGAGAACTGAGGCGTGAAGTATGGGACTCCATCTAAAAGGAAATACTCATTTTCTATGTAGATATAGTATAACGCTTGTTGTGATTATTTCGAATGACACATCAAAACTAAATAAACGTTAAACCTGCACCTTCAACAAATGGGCTCGATTCAACAGCTTCAACACTAACGAACCAAAACCAAGATTCCAAAACCAACTCCTTAACAAACTCGACCCCATTTGAAAACCAGCTTGAATCTTCGTATGATCACTAACGTAAAAGCAAGAAACAAAGGTGATATCGCGTTGTGGTTTTTCATCTGTCGACCAAGGAAAACAAGGAACACATAAAGGAATTTATTAGGGTTTTAAGGTCTCACATTGAGGCTTGTGTGGTTTTCTTATGAGGTCAAAAGGGGATATGTAGACTCCTTAAGTGTCTTAGGTTTTTGGTATAAGTAGTAGATTTAGGATAGTTTGAATGGTATAAAAGGGGGGTCACGTGGTTACGTACCCTTAATGCATGTAAATGATACATGAGGAATAGCTTATTTGGTTAATGCCATCCAAGTACGAATAGAAGAAAATGACTTATTAGTTATTTGTAGTGTTTGACAATTTGTGCTATTGTATATTTTGAACTTTGTTTTCTTGTCCTTTGCTTTAGTCATTGTCGTTATCGCACAGGGAAAAGAGGAATAGATGGGACTCGTTGGGAAGGAGTTTCATTGGGTTAGGTTATGTGTGGACGTAGATTAAGAAAAGCAGGGAGTGGTACAAAAGAAAACATAGGATAACAGGTACAGGGGGATTAGAGTTTCCAAGAGTTAACCCCATGGTTATATGGAAAGTATTCTCATTACTTAAGGGGTTAAAGCTATTTATGGGAGACAACAATTTGAATTTGACAAGAGAAAGAGGACGTGTATAGCTAGAATAGGGGGCGGTTTTTGAGTCCTTATTTAAAGGGATTTGCTTTGAAATTTGGTAAGCAATAATTTAGGATATGTATTATGCGATTTATTATAAAAGCTATAATGTAATTAAATTAAAAAAATAATGTCTAACATTAATATTAATATTTGAAAAAATGTTAGTCTTAAGAGGTTTTCGTGTTTCGTTGGGTAAAACATATATCGTTTAAGGGCAAAACAATAGTCGTCGTGTCGTAGTATACCGAAGACGGTTTGAGTTTACGAGAGATGACTACCTTTTGATGGAAAATTTTCAATTTACAAATATAGTATTAGCAATAAAAATTTAACAAGAAAATGGTTCCGTGAAAATGATGGTCATTTAACGTAAGCTTTGGATTCGTACACTTTTCAAGAGGTAACAATCGGGGATTTCAATAGGCGTACAAGTCTAACGCATAAACGTTGTATTTAATACCAAATAAATAGATCAAAAGTTCACGATTATTACATTTGATACCTGTTAAATTGATTTTTGTCCCAAAACTCGAACGTCGATGTCGTTAGACAAAATAAGAGATAAGATATAGTACTTTCATATATTTGGCACGACCTTATTTGCTTTCCTTGGAGTTCATCGTTTACGCTTTCCTTAATTTCTCAATAAGGTTAAAAAATATTGTAACCACATTAAAATTTGACCTAATAGAATTTTCTTCCAATTTTACATGAACATATGGTGTTCCTCAATGGTTTTTAGTAGTAATCCTCTTTTGTATGTCGAATCTCCTCGACGATATTGGTTTTTTTAAGTGAAATTTAATCAATACTTTTCTCGTTGTCTTGCGTATTTTTCTGATCTAGAGAGTTAGGCGTTGTCATCTTTCGCATGGGTTACGAGTAACAATACTTTCTAATCTCGTAAGGTCTCAAACCATGTCATCCCGGTGACTATAGTTTACCAGTATCATCTCAATCATTGTATGTTTATTCCAAATCCTCCTAAGGATAACAACACACATTTGAAATCAGTTCTCCATAGTTTTGGTTAATTACGTTCAGCTTGATTCATCTACTTGGTAGTGATAAGTAGTACATATGTCAAAGTTTCTCGAACGATCTTGCAAAACTCTAGAACAAATTATCATCTCAACTCTTGTTGGTTAAGACTTTTCTTCTTTCTATGGGCATTTCCTCCTAGAACAATCTCGTTAGTCAACTAACTTAAATCATTTTCCTCGTATGGTGAGAGAATGAATAGTATATATCGATTACTCTCACTATTAGCTCCTTCACATTCCTCTCCTTTTTATGGAGGGGAAACGGGTGAATCATGCACAATTAAATCAATTCATGATCTGAACGGATTCATATTCCGACGGTAATGTACAATATCTAATTTTTCTAAGTTCTATGTGTATGTCCTATACTCCAATTTCTTATACAAAAGATTATACTTATCTCGACCAAATTTGTTCTTAACATCGTTTAAACAACAATGGGTCTTGATACCCGTTAAATATGAGTTTTACTTAAGTGGTGTCTCACCTTCACACTATTATATATAGTTGTCGTTCTCTTGGGTCTCTCTCAACTCGAGTCTATTTGAGTTTATATATCGTAGGTACTCAGTGTTTTCCTTCGCTAGTGCTCATAATATTTCTTGCTTCTTTCACGGGCTCGTATGTCATAGTAGCGAAGAAAATAGTCTTAAGGAATTTACTTATAAGGCGTATGCGGCACTTTTTACTTAGATGACGGTATGGAAATATTTGACATTTATAGCACAAAACAAATTTTCTTTGGCAAATAAAGCAAACTTTGAATTTTTTTTAATATCACTAATATATCGTATTTCTACGATGACTACTACGAACATACTCGCGTTCGACCACGATCATGCGTAGTTGATCAGGCTACGTACGTCTCAGGTCCAACAATTGCATCCTCCTTTTCATCATCATTTAATTCTTTGAGGTTGTAATTTATATATTGGTAGTCCATAGTTCATTTCGTTCGTTACCATTGTTCACTTCCAGAATCAATAATTTAATTCTCATAATTATTAGTACTAGTTCTCATCAAGTTCATTAATAGTTTGTATTTTCCACATCAAGTTGTTCGTGTAACTAGATTTTTCCAATACTTTACATGATAGTCCTTAGTAAAAATATTTCTTCATTAGTAGCGGCATTTTATTAGTAATACCTTTACTGATTTTTTCAAATTGCTTTATCACAACTTTTTTTGTCATTCCCACTAATAAAGTTCTCGATGATGGTTTCTTTATAGTAAAGAGGTTTTTGTAATGTTTTCTAAAAATATTTTATAAAACTCCTTAAGTAAAAAAATTACTTGATTAATTTTTCTCTGACATATGAAAAGAAAATATCGTAGGATTAAAACTCTTTCTTAAGTAAAAGATTTGCAAGATATAAAAGATAAGTTTTAAAGACAACTAGAAACAACTAAATACATAATTAGATTTTGTTGGTGGTAACATCGACGGATGTCGAGTCACTTGATTTGCATTGCATAAAAGAAAATTATTTTTGATATTCCACGCAATTTCTAAATTCTACATACGACCGGGTTAAAAGTCCTTCGGTTGACCCTTATAAGTTATTAGGGGCGCTCTTCTCGAGTGGTACACGGTACATGACGTGGGCGGTATTTCACGCTCTTCATCTATGAGCTTCCTTCTTGAGCAATTTCTTTTTCCTTTCGGAGTCGATCTTTCTTCTTTGACATTCTCCAAGGTAACACTTTAAAATACTTCTCATGTGTCTTAACAATGCAGCAGTCTTTTTCCCAATGTCCAAACTCGTCACAGAGCATATAGTGGTTCGGGCAAGTACCTTTGTGTTGGTACTCACACTTATGGCAAAATGGTAGTTTACTAAGATACCCTTTGTTCATAGTAGGAGTTGTCATTGGCACATTCTCTGAGGGGATGGTTCTAGCATACTGAGTAGGTGGTTAAAAATCATTTCCTTGATTAGTACACGGTTTCTGGCATGGTAGGTTCTTTGGTCTAGTCGGGTGGTGAGGGATAATCCTCCCTTCACCCTACCTTACCGAGTTCAACATTGGATTGCTTCCCGAAATGGGATATTTCTTCTCATGGGGTCTTATTCTTTCACAATCACGCAAGTCTGCTTGGTTTTTGAAAAGACCTTTCGAGGTCCAAGAGTGTTAACTGGAGTAACTCTTATTTCCTTAATTCTTGAGCACATACTCACGGTTTGAATGTTTCATACGAATATTAACATCGAATGAGTCATTTGCTTTAATGGCGTTCTGATATTGACAAAAATTCACTTCCTTAAGATTCTTGCAGTTTTGTCTTTGCTTTATTGGCATATTTTAAATTTTTTAGATATACAAATCCTTAGTTAGTTCCTTCATGGTTATCAATTTAACGATGATTCCAATCGACTGAGCTTTCCTCGCAGTTATTGTAATACAATTATCAAAGGATCACATTATAAAAATCCGTACATTTCCTTCTTGAATTATGTTCCATAAATAGTTTTGAAGCTTAGAATACAAAGTTCTCATTCAAACAAATGAGTGACTCCTTTTAATCTCGACAACACGTCATATTTTTATTACAAACATCATACTTTAATTAGGAGAGTGTGACATCCTAGAGGCCTAAATGGCGTAGGATCTCCTGAATCTGAGTTCGATCTGCAGCCTGCTTGGTTTCAGCATCATATGCTCTCATTGCACTCACGTTCTCCGCGGCTTCAAGAGACTTCCGAAATTATGCTATCAATAGGTCCTTATCCGCATCATTTGTCGTACGAGTATCCACTTCACGTCCTACATCCTCTAGTCAGGCTATCACAACTTCTGCATCACGCTCAGTTGTTTCCTGAGTGGTCCCACTATCTAGATACGTAGTAGTGTTAAAATGTGGTGGCGGTGAAAATGATTGGTTTCTTTTTCGGGATGTTTCGAGTAATTGTAAAGGTATAGGAGTTGAAACTGGTATGGTAACCTAGGGGATATTCTGAATTACCCTTGACGGTTCTCTCGTGGTGCCATTTGGTGTAGTGAATGGTGAATCTTACTCGTCTTCTGAAACGGTCGTGATTACTCCCCGGATGGTGGTAATTTCTTGTCAAATTCGGATGGCACAATGACAAATGGAATGAGAGACATATTCGATATTCATTCGTCGCCAAATGGAAAACAATGGTTTTTAGGTAGGCATAGACGAGCGATATTTTTCCTAGGTTCTTTAAATGGAAATCAAGATGTATGATGACTTGTAAATTTCTAACACTTAGAATAAGTTCTTGTACGATCATTCCATAGGCCTACTTAAATGTCCAAGTAGTCCTTAAATAAGAATCATAGGCGATTGTAGAAAGTTAGAGTCTTCTAACATGCTCCTACACATGCTCATGTTTGTACTTTCACTTAGTAGTAATGAATCACGGATGGATAAATACAATTATCCTCAAACAATGTTAAACCTTTCATCGAATTGGTTTTCCCAAATACTCATTTTCGAAATTTTCCTTGCTAAGCGTTCGCTACTATCACTCGGTTGAGCCAATATGTCTTTGAAGTTTAGTCAACTTACGACTATAACCTAGCCATACTAGTTCTTGTTCTTTCTTTATCTTTCCTTAACTTAGTGTTGTTAGTTCGTATACTTTCAACAATTTTTACCCATTGTAAAATTGTTCAATCGATTTAAACCAATCAATCACTCAGTTTTATCACAAGAATTTATTTGAGCTTTGATTACGTTTCAAATGTTTCGGTTATTCTGTTCTTGTCTTGCGCTTTACTCGTAATTACTAGATAGACTTTTTATGTTTTATATCTGATATTAGAATTTCTAAGAAGTGACCACAATTCACATCAGGGGTTCTCAAACTTCGCGACATGCGATAATCCTTTTAATTTAGAGTCTGGTATAATCCTTATATATTTGAGTTCTTCCTTTAATCTTAGTTGTTATATCATACTTTGTAAATTTATAATAGATTCATAGTAAATTAGTCGCAAACCAAATGGACTATAATATTTTTTTATTCGTCTTTGCATAATTTATCCCAAACGAAGTTTCTCTTCGGTAACCATTTGACTTACGCGTCAGCGTATTTTATGGATAGTCCTCATATTGTGAAATAGTATCCGTTCTTTGAATTATAGTACTTTTGGAGCATTACAGGATTAATATTTGTATAAAGTGTTTATCGTCATAAGTTGTATATAAATAGAAACGTCGTCGTCGTTTTTCAGTCGTAATCAAAATGAGCGAAACTATGATACAACATGATAATTTATATCCAATTCCAATTCCTAACCCGTTAATTAATGTAGGCTACTCTTCCCTCAACCGAGTCTAGTTAAATGTCAAGTGGAGTAACAATTTACCGGACCCAATAAATAGTTGCTCCTGTCGACTTTTATGATAGCGCCGCTTGATTCAAGTATTACTACAAATTAACATTAATACTACCACACACATGGTACATATATATATATATATATATTCATATAGTTTTATGTTCTAGAAAACGTGACGATATTTTTAATTCGGCGTATATTGGTATAGGGTATTAAGGAAACACACTAATGATTCGATAGTCGATAGTAGTCCCATGAACTATTTTAACAAAATACATGATAGCATAAATATGTGTACTTTTTAATCAAAACAAATATGGCGCAAACCATTTTAGCATGGCACAAATCGTTTTACTTCAAATAAGCATGGCACAAGCCATTTAAGTAAAATAATAATCCAAACAAGGACGTTAGGTATTTTACTTCAAAAATAAAAATTGTTTTAGTGCATATCCCTGTAAGGATATCGTATATGACTATATGGGTATCATTCAAACAAGAAAAAAGGAATACCTAATGCTAATAACACGTAGCAATCAACTTTTAAAGTAGCATGGCAAAACACATGGAATCATTTAAGTCACAAAATTTACTTTTATCGAAGACGTGGAATGGCATAGCCCATGGAGATAGAGAAATGGTCATAGTCTAGTATTACACTTTTTCCAAAATTTCATTTTTAACACAACATTGGTAAAAAGGATTTATATAAAAGTAACCTAGTTCTATATAACCATGTCTCTGATATCAATATGTTACACCCCAAATTATCAAAGTACGTGAATACACCGGGGCATGACTTCATGACCATCATAAGACATAATGATAAAGAACGACACTGAATCAATCATTTTAATTTATTTAAATGATTATAAGTGTAAAAGATTTTTCGGAAGCATTTTGTACAACAACATAAATTAAATCAGAGTTTTCAATAACAAAGTAAAAGTTTAAAACACCAATTGATAGTCACATATTTATTATCTCCCATGGCACAACCAAGTCACTCCTCCGTCTTGATACATGAGAAAAATATTGCTAAAGTGTCAACACAAAGGTTGGTGAGTTCATAGGTTTAGTTATAAATAAGTGTGATGAACCCTAAGATTTTAATCTGGCAACCGACATATAACCTACAAGGCTATAATCATAAAAGTATAAGTTTATATTCCTACGTCTAAGCTCATGACATCGAAGCGTTAACCAACCCGACAATATATAATAAGAGCAAAGCAGATGCCTATCCTGGAGCATCCGTGAGGATTCAAATGTAAGTGTATCTAATTTGACCACACAGTCATAATTAGATAGGGAAGTCAATCCTAATAGATCTATCTATAACATCTGCGCTTACACACAAGTAATTAACGGTTTATGATAGGGACTAACGACAACTAGGATATCAGGTGCTAGACATCAAGTAGGCAAACTTATCAAGTTTTAGCACTTATGTTCATCCGTAAAATAAGCTATGTTCTTACCCCAAAATTATATTAAAACATGTAAAAAGTGGGGGCTATGAAACTCAACTTGAAGCAATAGCAACGGTATAATAACGACAATAAACGTAGCATTTAGTCCCTTAGTATGTGCTTTAGTTTATTTAAAAAAATCGATAGTTTTCAACAATTGCGAGAGTTTAACGCTTTAATAAATGTGTAATCATTTAATCGGGATATATTTAGTAATATTGAACATTCCGTTGTTGAAACAATTTATGTAGCTGGGTCGTTTAATAGGTCAAATATCCTAAATACATTTTATATTTTTATTATTAAAAATATATTAAATAAAATTAATAATTAAAGTAATTTAAAAAAAGAAAATTATTATAAATTTGAGACATGCTTAATGTTGGGAGACATGAAACATATCTCAAAAAGTGTAAGTTTTGAAAATGAGTGTACCGGTTCGAGGAAATCGTTTCGAAACGAATGATATCGTCAATTTCCGGAGGAAATAGTGAGCTCGTTAGTAGCTCACGGAGTAAACCACGAGTACCATTGGGTATCCAGTCGGGTCCCCTATAGACCGGTGTCTTAAGTTTTATAAATCGAGGTTGTTTGACGGGTCAGGTTTGACCTCGTCTACGGTTCTTGATAGTGACTTTCGCGTCGAACTGAAAGTATGCTTGTGAAGACGGCATGGTCGGCTACAACTTTCGTTATTTTACCGTCTCTGGGCAAGTCGTTTTGGGGGTAAAAAATAGGTCGAAAGTGGGTCACGGGTTTAAAAAAAAGTCACATAATACATATGTACATATGGTACTGTTTGATGTACATTTCCTCCTTCACGACTTCATACTAGATCGCTTCTATTGTTTTTTTTCCTAGGTGCATGTGACATTATCAATTTATTTATCAGAAAAGGTTTCGAGCTGTTGTTCATTCTATTCCTCGAAATCAACTTGACAAAACTCACATTTTTGTGTTTATGACTTTTACTAAAACATGTTGGTTTCAACTACTTTTAATGGACAATATCTTGGTCATTTCCAAGTCATTTTGGTTCATTATTTCTCCTACATGATCTATGTTGTATCAAATTTGATTATCAATAATGGCGCGACCTATCCTCTTGTCAAAATGGGTCAAAAGACACCCAAATTTGACCCACATCAGACGCCTTTATACATAAAATATCAGTTTTTTGTCAAGGGTTTAATATAACAAAACTAAGTTTTACGATCTGATTTTTGGCATGTACACTACTCGTGTACCTCTTTAAAGAGTGGCAAACTCAGGTTTTTCATACGTCTCATTTTTATATGTGTTTCTCTAACATACCCGAAAAATATCAGATGTTTGTTTAACTGTGTAAAAATGTGTTTCATTGCTTAAAGGGTTTACAAGCACAAGATTAGGAGGCTTATATGCATGTTGGAAATAAGATTAAGGAGAGTAATAACTCACAAAGAGAATTGAGGCGTGAAGTATGGGACTCCATCTAAAAGGAAATACTCATTTTCTATGTAGATATAGAACAAGGCTTGTTGTGAGTATTTCGAATGACACATCAAAACAAATAAATGCTAAACTCGCACCTTTAACGAACGGGATCGATTCAACAGCTTCAACACTAACGAACCAAAACCAAGATTCCAAAACCAACTCCTTAATGAACTCGACACCATTTGGAAATAGACTTGAACATTCGTATGATCATTAACGTAAGAGCAAAGAACAAAGGTGATATCGCGTTGTTGTTTTTACCCGTCGACCAAGGAAAACAAGGAACGCTTATAGGAATTGATTAGGGTTTTAGGGTCTCACGTCGACGCTTGTGTGGTTTTCTTATGAGGTCAAGAGGGGATATGTAGACTCCTTAAGTGTCTTAGGTTTTTGGTATAAGTAGTAGATTTAGGATAGTTTGAATGGTATAAAAGGGAGGTCACAGTGGTTATGTACCCTTAATGGATGTAAATGATACATGGGTAATAGCTTATTTGATTACTGTCATCCAAGTACAAAAAGAAGAAAATGACTTATTAGTTGTTTGTAGTGTTTGACAATGTGTGTTATTGTATATGTTGAACTTTGTTTTCTTGTCCTTTATTTTAGTCACTATCGTTATCACACATGCGAAAGAGGAATAGATGGAACTCGTTGGGAAGGAGTTTCATTGGGTTGGATTATGTGTGGACATAGATTAAGAAAAGCAGAGAGAGTTACAAAGGAAAACGTATGATAGCAGGTACAGGGGGGTTAGAGTTTTCTATAATTGACCTCGTGGTTATATGGAAGGTTTTCTCATTACTTAAGGGGTTAAAGCTATTTATGGGAGACAACAATTTGAATTTGACAAGAGAAAGAGGACGTGTATAGCTAGAATAGGGGGCGGTTTTTGAGTTTGCTTTGAAATTTGGTAAGCAATAATTTAGGATATGTAGTATGCGATTTATTATAAAAGCTATAATGTAATTAAATTTAAAAGATAATGTCTAACATTAATATTTATATTTGAACACACGTTATTCTTAAGAGGTTTTCGTGTTTCGTTGTGTAAAACGTTGTGTAAAACGTATAGCGTTTAGGGGCAAAACAATAGTCGTTGTGTCGTAGTATCCCGAAGACGGTTTGAGTTTACGAGAGATGACTAGCATTTGATGACAAATTTCAATTTACACATTTAGTATTAGCAATAAAAAATTAACAAGAAAATGGTTCCGTAAAAACGATGGTCATTTAACGTAAGCTTTGGATTGGTACACTTTTCAAGAGGTAACAATTGGGGATTTTAACAGACGTACAAGTCTAACCCATAAACGTTGTATTTAATATCAAATAGATAGCTCAAAAGTTCATGATTGTTAGAGACACAAGGCTAGATGTCGAGTTCTAATCTAGTTAGAACCAATCTACACTCGTCTCTCGCACTCACATGACTTTCAATTTAAGTGAGAACTAACACACTCATACTCAAACTTACATCATGTTAGAACTAAGTGAGAACTTACACACAACACGCTAATACTTACATCATTTTAGAGCTAAGTGAGAACTAACACACACAACACTCATACTCACATCACTTTAGAGCTAAGTAAGAACTAACACACAAGACTCATCCAAGTATCCTATATACCTTGGATCTACACAATACTCAAATGGACAAATATAATGAACATGACTAGATTTATAAAAATGATGATCTTCATCAACGTTTCATCTTTTAACACATCACAAGTATGTGAGTGATCTTCTCTTTTGACATATGAAGAAGGGGATCAAGAAAATAATCATAAGTAAACATACTTAGCAAATTAAATGATCATTTACTAAAGATTGCAAGATAGAAAAAAGATTTAGAAGCAAGTTGTCCAAAAAGATTCAAGGAAAATAGGAAAATGATCAACTATTTATAGGAGAAGGGAGCCAACAACTAGTCTGCTCGCGGTTTCTTAAATGCCCTTGTGGTTCCTTATATATAAGGAATCGCTGGCACCTATAAGGCACTACGTGCGCTAGACTCCGCTCTCTTTTGTCCTGTAGCGGAGAAATTCCATCTGATGAAGTTTTACCTTACAAGGAATATCCATTTTCATTTTGGAATATCCTAAATTCAAACTTTTCATTTTCTAATTTCATAAAACATTTTCTTAAAAAGAAAGTTTATTAAAAAAATGTTTTGTCACATTTAAATAAATGTGAGTTTTTAAGGTTAATCACTTTTAATGATCACTAAACATGTAAAAGATATGTTTGTGTAAGACTTAAATGATTATTACCTAAATGATAGTGTTCGTTAAAAAATTCTTCTTACGATTATTTTTGACGATAAATGTTTCACACGTTGTCGTAATCAAAACTAAGAAATATTAGTTATTAAAATTAATGTTTCTAGGTATCGGTTACATTAACAAATATGATTTCATGTGTGATTCTTGTCAAGTATGATTGTAGTACAACATATATGATTGTAGTACTACACTCAATTATCAATATGGTTTTTTCTAAATATCCTTCAGAAATCATATATAATTCAGTATTAATCTACTGAATCACATATGATTCATCCATGAATCATGTATGATAATGTATGATTTTACAAGAATCATATATGATTCTACAATAATCATATGTATATGGTTGTATCAAAAAGACAACTAAAACTACTGATGTAAAAAGCTAAACACATAACAAATAAGAAACAATTATTTTCATGAACACAACAACAACGATCATATATGATTCTCAATTAAAAACCTAAACACATCAACAAGAAACAACGAGTCAATTAATACTTATTCAACGAGTTAAGAGAGAGAGAGAGAGAGAGAGAGAGAGAGAGAGAGAGAGAGAGAGAGAGAGAGAGAGAGAGAGAGAGAGAGAGAGAGAGAGGTGGACGGTGGTTTTAATCGATGGTGGTTAGTGGCGGTGGTTGGTGAGAGAGAGAGAGAGAGAGAGAGAGAGAGAGAGAGAGAGAGAGAGAGAGAGAGAGAGAGAGAGAGAGAGAGAGAGAGAGGTGGACGGTGGTTTTAATCGATGGTGGTTAGTGGCGGTGGTTGGTGAGAGAGAGAGAGAGAGAGAGAGAGAGAGAGAGAGAGAGAGGTGGCGGTTGTTTTAATCGATGGTGGTTAGTGGCGGTGGTTGGTGGGTGGGTGGTTGGTGGCGATGGTTAGCGGATGGGTGGATCGTGAAGTGAAGTTTTATCATAGATGAATGGAGGGTGAAGATGGGTTCATAGGATATGTCAATACCAAACGGATGAATCATTTAGAGTTTTACGCAAATATTTGTGTCCATTTTACGACATCACGTTGAGTACCTGAACTTACGAACTTACTCACAGATTAGTGTTATCACATGTCATATCAAGCAAAATGTTGTATGATCTTTTTAGCTTCCGAAAGTATGTGAAAATACCCATTTAGCGAAAGATAATGTCATAACACTTCCAAGTTTTGTCCAAAACTAAAGGTCATAACTAGACCTGTAAATTCAAATAAGATTAACAGATCAAATCACATGTCCAGTGACTGAGTCCCTCCTAGTCTTATATACTTGCGAAACTTTTATCTAAGAGCAATCAGTGAAATTGAAACAGGGTTTTGATGCTTGAAGAAACTTTAATTTTTCGTTTTAATTTACTTGTTCACTTACGAAGTATTTTGGTTTGATAGGTCATAGGTGTATGTTTTGTTTTGATCTACTTCAGCAGAGACGGAACGTGGCAGTTGCTACCATTACCACCCATGCAACAGTTGAGACTTCGAGACCAAAATTTTACAAAAACGATATTAGATTTGTTAATTTTTTGTCAAACCATAAACCAAACCATAGTTCGCTTTTAAGCATACACTAACTAAAAATTTCGGTTCAGTTTTATTCTATTTTGATCTGGTTAATATTTCAGTTTATCCGGTGTCAAACCAAACATTGAACACCCCTAATGTCACACACAAGCTAAAAGAAACCAGATATCATGGCATACTTGGATACAGTTTATTGTAAATGAAGATCTGCCAAAAAAATTAGCGTTTACTATCTACATTAAACTTCAAAAGCAGTATCCCACTAGTATTATATGCTTCAGTACTGGTACTTAGTGTTGCGATGTACCTACAAACCTTATGCTAACCTGCATGCTATCATAGTTGACTTGGTCGCCTTTTCCCTGTGTCTGTCCTCATTCTCTTAACAGGATTAGCCCAACCAATGCTAGGTCCATTTCCATTTCCCTGCCGACCAACTGTTTGACTTTGGCTTGGTCTAGTTTGACCTGGGCTCATAGACACACGACCAATGGGTGACACAGGACCTCTCTCCTTTCTCTTCTTCTTGCAGATTACAAGCTCACCTGGATGGGCGAGTGGTGATCTAACTTCTTCGTGAGCAGGGGCAGTGGCTGCAGCCTTGGTGCTGCTGTTACCAAACCGTGTTTCTTTAGCAGGGATGGACCCACGAGAAAGTGATCTTTGGTGAAGACTTGGTTCTGGTTCTGGGTCAATTACCTGTTTGCTTCGCTTGTTTTGACCAATGGGTAGCAGCCCTCTAGGAGATGAGGAAGCCATTGAGCCAGAGAAAGTGAGTGCATTCCTGGCTTCTCGAAAGTCTGTGTCGGGAAATCCAATCTTCATAATATCAAAAAATAAATCATGTACCTTCTTTGCTTCCGACCTCACCTGTTGCGAAAAAGTAATACAATCAGAGACAGCACAAACAATCTACCGACTACTCGTTCCAAATACACGACCAATTTCTTCACTCATTAATCATTATCATCAACATGATTTCCTTGTGTTTTTTCAACTTTTCATTTTAAAAAATGTTTGCATTCAATTTATCAGACAAATATTTAATCAATTTCCCCAATCGTTAACACAGATGTTGCAGCTTTCATAATTCAGATAAAGCACTATTATAGCGCAAAATTAATATCAGAATAAGAACACAAAATAGAATTAAAGGGTTTTACCTCATGGGAAAACTCAAAATACTGCATTCCACCTTTTAACATAGCTTGCACATCAGCAATCAAATCCATAGCTCCATTGCACTTGAGTCGATCAACACGCAGTTCAATTTTCCGTAGGTCAAGAAGACCATTTCCAACACTGCTCCCCTGACTTCCAGTTCTCTTCCACAAATCAGCCAGCAATGGAATAATTTGCTGGCCTTCCTTGTCAATCCTTCTCTGGATCTTGGTGATCACATGTTTGCACTGCAATAAGCCAGTGTAAGATTCATGCACAGCCAGCATAACAAGATAACACTACTAAATTTACGATCAAGTTAATAGGTGAAACCTGACCTTTAATAAAAAAATAATAATACTGATCTAAATAATAGTATATTCTTTATTCTGTTATGATGCTTATCGCAAAGCAACAGAAACCCATTAAAGGATTTAATAAATACCATGAGAAATTATCCAACGACTATGAAACTTGCAACATAGAACTACTAATTCACAGCAAAATGGGTGAATACAAAGGAGCAAAGCAGGTTCACGGTAATTCACGCGGAAATGCAAAAGAGCACATTATGTTATACGGATGGACAAGTTTATAAAACTGCAAAATGCATATTTGAAATTAGTATTCCACAATCTTCCTTAAATGCCCCACACTGCTCACATGGTTGTTCATTAATTTATTTAGCTTCATGTTTTCATACTTAGCCTTATGTTGCAACTTGCAAACAAGCCATGGCTCCTATGGAAATGCAAAGTGAACCACTTTGCAGAATAAGCAATGTTCAACAACAAAATGTCGAATATAACTAGCTAATCGTAAAAATATATTCAGGATTTTATCAAATATTAGCCATACTAATGCAATAATACATACCCTTTTTTGAATAGCCTCATTTATCGTGGCTCCGCTAAAAGGACCATTTCCATTGTTTACTTTCACATCTGGTCTTGCTTTAGGTTGCTCCAAGGCATCTTTTGAAGGGGCGGATACAGGATTTGTTCTGGTTGCTTTCCCTGCAATTTTCCGGGCAGGTGGATTTTGCTTACCCTTTGATGAGGGGTTGCTCTGGTCATGCTTGTAAGCATTGCTCTCTTGAACTGGCTTTCGGTCAGCCTGAGTCTTGGCATGTAGCCTCCGGTCAGCTTGAAAAGGCAGCTGAGAGCAGTCACCGCGAAGGAGGGAAGACCGATCACTAGACTTCTCATCCAGCCTCTCGGCAGCAGGTCTTGGTCGAACTCGAATACTACGTTTCCGTTTTATTTTTGGTTGTAAAACATGTTCATCTTCATTTTCATCACGATCGTGATTCGAACTACCAGATTGCTGAAGGTTCATGTGTGCATCTCCGGACATTGCAATCTCACCTTCCTCTAGATCATCACGCTATTATCACATAAAAAAGTTAGATGCAAAGTTGACAAGAAAAAAAAGATGTTTGAAGTAAAGATTGCATACGCAACCCATTGACTTGGGAAAAGGTTAATTAAGCAATGTTTTATCTTATGACGCATAGGAGTAAAATGTTGAATGGAATTAAAGTCGCCCAACGGCTACTAATAATCAAGAGTAATGAAGCTCCTAATTCCTTTTATTATACCATTTTGATTGTTATTTAAACTACATGATTTTTGAAAATAATATTTTACCAGATAACAATAAATTTAAAGTTATATGAAACTTTTAACAAAATTATGTTTAATGTTAGTAAGTGTTAACCCAACAGGACCTGAGCAAAAAGAAACACCATTTTAACCCAAGACCTGTTTTACCCGTCAACCTATCCTTTTTAACACCTATAGTTCGGAGCATAGAGACACATACCAGCCTTCTAGGACGAGAACCTGGCCGACCCTCTAATGCAGAAAGAGACCCGAATTTCTGGGAAGAACTAGAAGGAGCTGCTATCGGCATTGATCGTCGACTATCTGCAGATGATGCTGAAGAACCAGCTTCTTGATGCATGTGACTGGGTCTAGCAGAAACAGGTGCACGAGTATATTCATACCTATTAACAGGAGCAGGAACATCATCTTCCGATTGGCCTTTATTAACTGTAGGTGTTCCGATCACACCAACAAGATCATCATCTTCAGAATCTGCATTTGCAATCTCTTCAGAGCTACCTTCAGAGAACTCATCTATGTCATCATCCAGCTCAGAATAATTTGGAAACTTTTTTCCTTTGAAACGGCCCCTTCTTTTGTCAGGAGTATCAGAAGCAATTTCACTAGATTCCACACCTATATTTTCCCTAAATAAAGTGTTTTTTGGGAGCTTTTTAGAAATTTGGGCAATAGTAGCATTTAATTCTTGGGTACCAGCACGAAGCCATTTAGGAACTTCGTCGTATCTTGTCATTTCATCTTCCCAATCGAGTTCTTCATCCATCTGGTCAAATAGCTCAACTTCTTCTTCACTTCTAGCAATCATTCGGTTGACTTCTTGAAGTGATGGAACATCGTGAACTGTTTGTTGATATCTTTCTTCGTCACGTAACAAGGACTCCAAGGTTGACCGCCTTTCTTCGTGTGTGGTTCTCTGGTCAAACCTTCCAGCATTGATAACTTCATCAGCCATTTCAATCTTATATTGTTGGATATTATTTCTTATCAGGCTCTCAATTGATCCTACGTATCGATCCTTACCGGCCAGGTCATCATCATCTGACTCAACACTACCTCCGTTCCTAAAAGTATCTTCCTTTTGATAACTCGTAACTTTATCAACCACAGCTTCCATGTAAATGACTTTGACTTCTCGTGTCTGACCAATACGGTGAGCTCTAGCAACTGCTTGTTCTTCATTTTTAGGGTTTGGATCAGGATCATATATGACAACTGTGTCGGCTGTCTGAAGATTCAAACCTCGTCCAGCTGCACGTATACTGAGCAAGAAGATAAAACAGTTGGTATCAGGGCTATTGAAGTCAACTATAGCTGATTCACGATCTTCCAAGCTGGTTGTACCATCAATTCTTCTGTACACAAGCCTGCGCCACTGTAAATATTCCTCCAAAAGATCTAGAAGTTTTGTCATTGTACTAAACAAAAGTACTCTATGCCCGGTTCTTTGAAGCTTCACTAGGATTCTGTCAAGAACCCATAACTTGCCACATGATTTAACAATAAATTCTTTGGAGAGATCATTAAAATATGGGTAATTAAGTAACGGATGGTTGCAGGCTTTTCTGAGCTCTATGCATTTATTGTTCAATGGCTTGAATGTTTTGGCCTGGTACAGCTTACTCTTTTGAACCTTGCACTCTTCATCTTCCGGGTCGAGTCGGATTGTATTAGTAGCCTTTATCCAATCATATATCGCACCTTGCATAGCTGACATTTTGCATCTCAAAATGATGGAGATCTGCAACGACCGGTTTAAAGGTAAATTTTAGGGCACAGACAATAGTTTGTAAGCCAATGGTAAAGATACAATATGAAAAAAGGTTGAATATGCAAGTGAGAAAAAAAAAATGGATGGCTCAAACAACATGAAAACCTCCGAGAGTCCAACTATTGCATAAAACCTCCTAACCCATTATGTATAGAATTTTAGGTTATTGTTGTAATTCTAACTGATTTATAGCTTGGAGGTTAACTCAACAAGCCAACCCGCTCACCCCTGCCCTGTTTTGACAATTACAAATTGGCTCGTTTAGATCATAATCACTTTTACCCATTACCCTGAACCACCCAACTTGCCATTCCTTATAAAAAAAATGATTACCTTTGGCGGAAGTGAACCTTCCACATCTTCCACACGGCGTCTGAGCATGAAAGGCTCCAATATCTGATGTAGTCGGTGTATGATAATAACTTTTTTCTCAGTCTCAAGCCAATCATCTTCACCATTGTGCGATGCTTCTTTTTGGAAAGGCTGTGAGAACCAATCATGAAACACTTTGCGATTGTCAAACACTTCTGGAAGCAATAGATTTAGTAATGACCAGAGCTCTTTAAGATCATTCTGCAGCAAATGACACAATACTTATCAACCCACCATATGAAACTAACAAGTCAAATATGAAAAGAAATATTAGTCAATGTGCAATTATATATCACGGCATTATGCTCTAATAGACCTGTAAGGGGGTCCCAGTGAGAAGAAGCCGCCTCTGGCACCGGTATTTGTCAAGATCACGAGCTAAAACAGACTCTCTGTCCTTCATTCTTTGTGCTTCATCTATAACTATATACTTCCAATCAACTTTCGAAAGTTTGGACTTGTCGAACATGATAAATTCATAGGTTGTCACAAGGACATTAAATCTCATATGACAAACTTCCTAAAAGAATTAAAAAAAGAAGCTTCAGAGCTAGAATCTCGTAAATGAAAACTTTGAAATGGGAAAAAGAACAATGGTGGGCAAATCTTACTTGAGAAAATAATTTTGCTCGCTGGTCTTTGTTACCGACATAGTATATGCAGGCTACATTTGGCAACCAACTATGTAACTCACTCTGCAGAGAACTAAGTTAGACAGGCATGAAAAGTAAACTATCAACAGGGATGCATTTAAAAGGTTAACCAACCTTCCAGTTAACAAGAACAGCATTTGGAACTATTATGAGATGTGGGCCATAATTGCTCTTGAACTCCATCAAATAAGCAATCAAAGCCATAACCTGTGAAAAAAAATTAATAATTAGAAACAAGAAAATTAAAATTTGGTTGCCACTTGGACGGTTAAATTACAGACAAGTAGCTACCTGGACAGTTTTCCCAAGACCCATTTCATCAGCTAATATACCGTTCAACTTATTGTTATACAATGAAAGCATCCACTGCAATCCAACCTGGAAAAAAAATAAACTGATGAGAATTTGCGATAAGCATTTAAACCAATTTAAGATGGACAAAGCAGTAGATGCAACTTGTTAAGGATAAACATACAAGTTGATAGTCCCTCAATGTTCCTTTCTTTAGCAATGAAGGTTGCCTTATGACCCTCTCGCTGACAGCATGTGCAAGAGTATAATACCTATTGACAATCAGAAGAAACTGATATTAGGATAAACATCTATTTCCAAAAGTATATCATGATAACCAAGTTAAAAGTTATAACCATCTCTGACAAATACATGGGAAACTAGTCAATCTCATAGAACATTCCAATTAAGGGCATGACGCATATGCACTTTTAGTAGAGTTATAAAAATATAGTAAATTAATCAATATAAACATGGAGATAAGTATAAACTCAGTTTCTAAATGCATCTCAATATCTCATATGCAACAATTTTATGAGTTTTAATTAACTAGCCACAGGTATATAGAGCTTACTTGCTAACAGACGAACCGTCCTGGGGAGCATTCATTTCAGAAAAGCGATTTCTTATTAGAACTTCCTCCCTCGCACATGATGCTGCAGCTCTCACTTCTTCTTCAGATAGACCCTTCATAAGAAAAAGTACATTTATATTAAAAAGGAAAATTTCAGATGAGATGAAGAATCTTTTTCATGTTTAAATTCATACGATGTTATGAATCCCGTCTGCACATGAAAGGAAATAGTAGAGGTGGTTGATATGCAGTTTGGGCCGGCGGGTTCAGGTTTAACTATTAGTTTGGCTCGGGTCAGGTTGGCCCGACCAACATATACTTCTTTCCGATTTTTAACTTCTATATATATATATATATATGTATTTTGTTAATACTCAACTATGATTGCAAGGGTATACTGTTACAAACAATAATCTCAATTTGCTCTTTCATAAAACAATTTTAAAGTTTGTTAGCAGTTGACTACATTTTGGATGACTTTCAATCAGCTTGACGCCTTGACCCACTCATCCCATATGACATGTTTACTTTTTAACTATATCGTTTAGCTTAACCCGACTGACCCGTACATAACCCAGATTGAGCCATTGTAGATATAAATGTGTGAGATCTGCCACTTTTAAGGTGATAGTACCTGAGCTCTTGCAGCTGCGTATGCAGCAACTGAAGCGTCCTCAACCTCCTGTTGGTTCTTGGAAGCTGTTATTTTGCCTCCGAGTTTATTGAGATAATCTTCCGTCTGTGATAGAAACGAAGATAAAACCTCATATCTCTCATTAGCCTCACCCGGTTGGCTATTTTGTTGTTCCATAAGTATCTGTCTATACCTCTCCACATCATTATTCTTCAAAGCCTCCATTCTTTTATCCCTATCATCATCATGATTCTTTGAAAATTCCCTCAACATCTTCTCATGATACTTAGCAACGCCTCTATTTCTTTGAGTCCGTGCATCCCGAATCGCCCAATGAGATTCTAGAAGCTTCTTACGCCACTGAAATATGACTTTCAATTGTTTGTCTCTTTTGGCTTTTTGAGCAAGGCGTACTTGTCTGTTGAGATCTATACGTTGACGCGCACATAATCTTATAAATTTCCTATATGGTCTATCCGGCATAGCCATTATATCTTGTTGCTCCTGATCAACTTTATCTCTAACAAGTGATTGCAAATCTTTTAGTTGGAGCTTCTTTTCTTCAATTTGTAATTTCAAAACAAGATCAGGCCTTATCCTTTTTCTTTCCAAATTCACAGCTAATAAACCACTTATTTTCTTCAAGCTCTCGTTTTTCTTTTTATTGATTACTTCGCTACCTCCGTCAACAAGGAAATCCTTGACATCATATGCTAAGGCTAGATTGCTATTGTTGTTGAGCATCATACTTGATCCAAAGGTATCATGTTTCCGAGTGAAGAAAGGAAAGTCAAACAGGGGACCATGGTACTTTCTAGATTGACCGGAATCTTTTGTTTGAGCTAAACTTCCTGATTGTGTTGTCATTCTACCTTGAACATTGTCAGAGACAACAGCAGACCCTGAGGCAACCGCCTTACCCTTGTCCATGGCAACCTCACCTACATGAGAAGTTCTCTGAATCCCATGTTCTGCTTCATGTTCCTGTTTAGTAGGAAAGGCAATATTCCTCTGTTCTTCTTTTGCAGGGAGAGTAACTGACGGAGTTTCATTCATTACAGTTGTACCATGTGCATTAACTATTGAACCTACAGTTGCTTTCTCCTCGTATACTTCTCTTTTCGAATTATTCGCCTCTGCTGAAAATGTCACAGCTTTAAGCTCCGGCTTATTTGACTCCACAGGACTTCTGCCAGCAGGGGCACTGATCTGCTGAGCTTGTACTTCGAGGGGAAGAGGCACAATAGACTGAAGTAGTTCACGAGGTAAAGTTTTCTCACCTTTCTGCGATCAAGTCAAATCATGAAGACCACAAAACAATAAAGAAAAAAAATAATAAAACAAACATGTGCGTAGCTATAAATGTAAAAATAAAAGCTTTGCAAACCTTGATACGCCTAAAAGCAAGAATTTGGGCTTTAAGAACATGGAATTGCTGTTTTGTAAAACCCGGAATTGTTGATTTTCCTTTCTGAGATGGTCGAGGATTTTCCAGCCCACCATCATTAGATGGCGCTGGAGGCTGTGAAGAAGATCTATTCATCTGCTGCCTAGCATGCTGCATTTGCAGTGATTCCGAGCCAGTTGACATGCCCTGGCTCATGTTAGCAGGTGACTGTGGAGGAGGCATAGACGACATCCCACTACCGCTAGTGGTAGGTTGTCTAGGTGGCAACTGGTTCTCCCTCCCATGAATAGGAAACTGTTGACCTTGTGCGGCACCAGAACTGTTAACTAAAAAGGTATTTGAGGTTGATCCCAGATGACCAGGTGACATCGCCTGTCTTGCTTTGGTAGAGCCCGAATGCCCAGATGCATCACTACGTGGAGAACTTTCACTTGCAAGTTGTGGAGAAGTGACCTGCTGCCTTGACTGTGGACCCATGTTGCTTTCGTTGACTTTTTGTTGACCAAGCATTCTAGACTGCATGAGTTGTGCCATCATATGAGCATTTTGAGGAAGTGAAAGATCAATGTTACGCTCAAGAGCCATAGCCTGCATTGCCTGCAATGCCTGCATTTGCATTGCAGCATTGCTGTTTCCCATGTAATGCATACTCTGTTGAGCTTGCGGGTTTTGCATTGGCTGTCTCATACTATTCCCTGGTATCAACGACCCCTGCGATGTTGGAGGTTGTCTCATACTATTCCCTGGCATCAACGGCCCCTGGGATGTTGTAACGGCAAAATGTTTCTGATTCTGATTTGAAAATTGATTTTGACTTGGATCAGAAACCGCCTGGTAACTTTCCTCCACAGTCTGCTTCCCTCCATGACCAAAATGATCAGGTCGTTTATTGGACAATGAAACCTGTGCCTGATTAGCAGCTTGAAATGAGCGCATATCCTGCATACTCATATTACCCATATTTAAGGCTTGATCTTTCGCCATCATTCCCATTTTCATTTGCTGTTGGGCTTGCATGCCAGGAGACGACTTCAGTTGGGCTTGTTGAGCTTGGAGAGAAAATTGCATATATGGGTTTACCATGTGTTGATCAAAACCCTGTCGTATATTTTGTCCTTCCTCTTGGCCATGCTGCTGAGGTACACGCTGCTGTTGCATAGAACCAGAACTCGAGGTAGGACCTCCTCCTTGTACTCCTTGCCGTGATCCAGACTGATACGCTAATAAAGCCTCTCTCCCCTCATTTCGTAGTAGCTGCTGCTCATACTGCACAAACATTGTATACATCAATGTTATGCTTTGGATATTTTGATGACAACTTCCAAACATGCCACATGTAAGGTAACGATCGGAGAAACACCAACTCCCTAATCAAAATACATGTGCATCACATTCTATATATACACAAAATATACTTCATCAACATAAGTACATAACAATGGCACAACTTTATCAGCTACCTTGCTACCTTTTCAAAAAACACAAAAGTGCTATTTTAATTACACTTGGTCCTAAACAAGGTCCTTATAGATTCTCTAAGTCACTATTACAACAGCGTGTACAAATCATCACAAAACCTTTACACATAAACAAGCTTACCGGTGCTGCTAAGTAAAACACACATTAAACGTCTGCCTCAATTTACTAATATTCAATAGCTTGATCTTAAATTCAGCTCAATTAACCGCGTTTCTTTATAATATAACAAAATCACAGCATTATATACAAGTTTAAGTCCACAATTTGACACAAACAAACTTTTCATTATTTTCACGAATAACTTGAGATTCAGCATATTCCGTGACTAGCGTAAACAACAGCTTAAGGGACAAAAAAGGACACTTTACGTGAGAATACAGCAACAAAACACTGAAGCTCGTAAAAAGTATACTTCCAAGGTGCAAAGTAATATCAATTTACTAAAATTCAATAACTTGATATTAAATTCAGCTCATTTAACCGCGTTTTTACACATATAACAAAATCACACATCATATACAAACTTAAATTGAGCTCAATCCCCAAACTTTCCATTATTTTCAAGAATAATTTGAACTTCAGCATATTCCGAGACTGATAAGGTGTTTGTTTCGGCTTATATAGCGGGCTTATGGCTTATTTGGTTTACGGCTTATGTTTCATACGCTCATTTTTTTTTTTTGGCTTATTTTGGAACTTTTCTTCTTATATAAGTTTATTATGTCATTATGACATAATAAGCCACAAAAGGTTTTAAAATAAGCCACAAAAAGTGAGCTTACGAAACAAAAGCCGAAAACCAAATAAGCCATAAACCCGTTATATAAGCGGAAACAAACACCAGCTTGCAGAACAAAAAACACTAAAGCTCGTAAAACGTATTCCAAGACACAAATTCACACCACACAAGCAAACTACACCTCAAATTCACCTCATTTAACCGTGGTTTTGTAAACACATAACAAAACCGCAACTTGCAGAACAAAAGACACTCTATGTGAGAGTACACGTTACTCGTAAAAAAAAGTATACTTTCATGATGCAAAGCAAAACACACATTCAACATTCGCTTCAATTCACTAAAATTCAACAACTTTATCTTAAATTCAGCTCATTTAACTGCGTTGTTTAAGCTTAAGTCCAAAATTTGACAGAAACAAACAAATAAGCAAAAACACACCTCAAATTGACCTCATTTAACTGCGCTTGCTAAACGCGTAACAAAACCACACATTATATACAAACTTAAGTCCAGAATTTGACGCAAAGAAACAAATAAGCAAACTACACCTCAAATTCAACTCATTTAACCGCACTTTCTAACCGCGTAACAAACCCGCACATTACATACAAACAATCACAACATACAACACTAACTAACCATTCATAACCAAAATTCACCCAATTTAAAACCCTAACCTGCCTCTGCTGCCTCATATACTCATCAACCATTCTATCTCCAGTCAACAACTGCGGCTGAGACACCGCCGACGACGAAGACGACGGCGATGCTGAGGCGGACGGTGGCCGGCCGCCACCACCGCCTGATTGCATTATTTTATATATAAAAAAGCTAAAAGCTATAAAAACGGTAACTAACTAACTAACTAATTAATCTTTTATAAAAAAAGAAAACCGATCTAGTTTTTTTTTATAAAAATAATTTTATAAACAGATGGGTTTTTTTATAAAAATTGTTTATTTATTTATAGATGGTGTGTGGGCCATAGATCGGAAAACCGAAGTAACCGGAAGGATCATCTGATATTTGTGAAGAGATGGTTTTTGGTTTTGGGTTTTTTCTCTCTCACACAGTGAAGGTGTTTTTGTGTGTGTGTGATTTTTTATGCCCAATTGGTCGCAGTCAAACGAACCCTAGTTATAGCTCTGTGTGTTTATTTTTATTTTTATTTTTTACCCTTGTGTGTGTTTGCGTCTTATATTGAAGTTTTTAACACGGGTGGGGTCCATGTGGTTGAGTTAGATGAACTGTGGTTAAAGAGGTGTGGGGTCTACTTTTGATTGGCTTTGTGTTTTGTCTTTGGAACTCACATAACAAAACAAAAAGAGTTAAAAACAATCTTACAAAAATCGTAAATCGTTAATCGGTCGGTCAATCATCTTCTAACTTATAATCGTTTTATGTAAGATTAATTGATGATTAATCGGATTAATATTTTTAGCAGAATTTTGATATTTTTGTCAAGTTTTTGGGTATTTCTAATAATTTTTAAGTATATTTAGCAATATTATTTTTAAAATACTACTAATCACATATAAATAGTTACTATAAGTGATAAACACAATTTTACACTGAATATTCGGTGTTTTCGCCAAAACTTGCATGTTTTTTACAAGTTTGACCGTCGTTGACCACAATTGACCGTCATTAATCGTTTTTTATTAATCGGAAAAGTTGAAGGCCTTGTAACGATTAATCAGTCTTGTAGACCCTTTTTTTCAACATTGGTTAAAAAGACAAATTTTAAGTAAGTATATTTCCAGCCAAAAAAAAAAGTAAGTATATTCGTTATAAAAGACTAGCAGGGTACCCGCGTGTTGCGGCTGCAGGTAGTGTGAAACTTAAATTCCGTGAGCGTAATATTTATGAGTATACATATTTTTCGATAATAACTTTACAAATAATAATGATAGTTTTAAGTTGAATATCTCTAATCAATAATAATTACGTCATATAAGAATAGTATTACGAAATTGTGATGATTGATCCTAAAAGGTATTTGCTAATCTCTCAATCTCTCTGTAACATTCGTCATAATATTATACTAGCAGGGTACCTGCGCGATGCGGCTGCGGGTACCTATAACATAATTTCGGTGAACAGTATTTTAACTTTACATTTTTTTAACAACAACATTTCAAAAAGCGAAAATTTAAAGTTTATGTAGCTTTATCTAATTGTTTAACCGAATCGGTGGTGGCTCTGGTTTTCGGTTGAACCAGTTTATCTGGTTTGATATTGAAAATTGTAGATATATATGTTTTAAATTGTTTTGTAAGGTGAATATAAAATTGTATATTTGAGTAATGGGGTGTATTAATTATATGTTTATTGTTATTAATTGATTTTGAAAAAATAAGATGTAGTGACATTTGTTGTTTTGTACTTTATGTTATTTTATTTGTAAATTGTGGTAATGAAGTGTTTTAATTATAATATTAATTACATTTTAATGATAATTTTAAATGTAATGTGTTATAAAAGTTCTTCTGCTTGTTGTGGTTGTACATAGGTATTAATAGGTTGTATTACTCAAATTTTAGTTTGTTATTTGCATTAATAAGTTGTACATTATGTTTTATTTGTTGTACTACTTAAATTTTGTGTATTTATTAAAGAGAGATATACCAATTTATTTTATAAAGAGTATAGATAACGTGTAAATATAGGAAAAAAAATGTAATTTATTTGTGTACACCTTTCATATATTATAATAACCTTAAAATCTTGTTATTTTGATATGTACGATTTAATCGAATTAATTAGCAAAATAATTAGTATTCCACTAAATTTGTACTAAAATACATACATAGACGATATGTGTTTTTGAATATGTAAATTTATAAATAAAAATTGAATGCTTCAAAATCAAACCCCCCCCCCCCACGTATAATATTAAACTTACATTGTGAATATATAGCAATAATAATTTGTACATGTTGCATATTAATTTGTATTAAATTTGTCATTTAATGTGTATTGCTTCCTAATTAATACATAAATAAATTTATGAAGTTTTTTTGTTGTAAAAGTTTGTACCACAAAAGTTTGTAAGGATGTACTACTTTAAATTTTGGAGACAGTGTCTAATCTCTGTTATAAGTAGTACAGGTTTATGGGTCTTTAAAAATAGTACATATTTATGTAATGGGAATGTTCTTATCGGTTTCGTGGGGCCTTTTCGGTTCTTATTCTGACGGCTTTTTCGCTATTCTTACTCGTTGATCCGGTTCGGTTTCAAAACTATGTACACCATTATATTAGGTAGACAAAATGCGTACGATCATATAGATATATGTTTTTCATTGGTGTACAATGTGTATATATAATTGTATTTTTAAGTAATGGGGTGTATTAATTATATTAATTAATTAGTATTAATTAATTTTATTTTTAATTGTGTATTAATTATTATGTATTAATTGGTTTTAATATGAGTATTAAATTATGCTTTTATGTTTTAATTGATTTCTAATTATGTATTAATACTTGTATGTATGTTATAATTCCATGTTTCAAGTATTCTAAAAATGGCTTAGTATGTTGTACAAATGACTTAGTATGTTTTAACTTGAAATTTCAAGTATTCTTAAAATAACATGTCAATATGCTTTATAAGGGAGTATGATTTATGGGTAAACTGCAATTTTCATCCTTTAAATTTTCAAAACGGTAATTTTGCCACCGAGTGCAAACTACAAACAATTTTTTCATTATACTTGCATTTCATGCAAATGAGCCCCCGAGTTAACGTTCGCCCGTTTTTCTCCGTTTACTCCCACACGTGCTACGCACGTGAGGGTATTTTAGTCATCTCCCATCGTTTACAGCCCACCCACCTTTTGTTTCATGCAAAAAACATCCTCGAAATGGTTTTCCCCGCCATTCATGCCACAACCACAGGTTTGCACAACTTAATAATGCTCGTTTGACACTTCGTTTCCGCCAGTATCACAATGAATTCCCCACAAAATGATGATAATTGTTATTGCAACCGGTGCCTAAAAATAATATTTATAATAACTAATATTTCTTAGTTTTGATCACGACAAAGTGTAAAAACATTTATCGTCAAAGATAATCGTAAGACGAATTATTTAACAAATACTATCATTAAGGTAATAATCATTTAAATCTTACACAAACATATCTTATACATGTTTAGTGATCATTAAAAGTGATTAACCTTAAATCTTACATTTATACAAGTGTGCCAAAACATTTTTAATAAACTTTCTTTTTAAGAAAATGTTTTATTAAAATGGAAAATGGAAATTTGAATTTGGCATATTCCAAATTGTCTAAGAATATCCTTTTTGGGTATAATCTTCACCAGATGGCATTTCCCCACTTAAAGACAAAAAAGAGCGGACTCTAGAGCCTGCGGATCATTATAGGTCCTCACGGATCATTAGTGATAATGAGTCGCATTCCTATTTAATGAGCCGCGCTCAAATAGCCGTTGGAACTTGATGAAACCATGAATCATGGATTGATTAAGCTTACTAGGATAACCAACGTTCATATGAAACAATCATAGCGGAATTAGAACATTGATTATAACAAGGTGTTTTATTCTTCAACGATTACTTGTATTAATAACAACGATTACAAGTAATAACCTAGACGTGTTTACAAAGAAAACCACACGCCTAGAACACACGCTTTAGGACTACATTGTGAATAATGGGATGTCTAAAACCTACGCACGGTGTATGTTTATATACTACACATAACCTTCTTACAAGAAATCTAATTACACTAAGAGTACTTCCATTTTTTGCACTTTAGTCCTTTTCCTTGTATAAAAGGTCTCCATATTCTTGTACTTCTTGATATTTGCATATAAGTCCTCTTGTTTCATTATTTGATGTTTTGTCTCATCAAATCTAATACCCAACAATCTTCCCATATTTGATGATGATTGAACTAAGCTTCAAATCTTGATCTTCCACGAATGAAACAAGCTTCCTATAAAGTAAGATTTCTTTTAAAACATACCACCACATAATATAAGTTGCATACCTTGATCTCGTAATATTCTTCTCCTTTTTATCTCATCCAATAAGGGTCTTCTAAAGCTAAACAGCTAATAAAATACTTCCCCTTGAGTGGTGCATGTAGATGGTTAAATAAGCTTCCCCTAAAATAATGCTACAAACATGTTTATTACATTTTAGTTATCGTTCATCGTTGATCATGGACCAACTCCCCCATAACTAGTCTTTTGATCCTATATCAAACCACAATAATAATGATCAATTGGTCATATACCAATATTTTTTAGTATTACAAAATGCAATCAACAACTTGTATCACTAAATCAGATCTTCTATTTGTAAGTCCCTAATCAATGCAAGAAACCTTAATCTTAACTTAATCAACACAAGGTATTACTTTTCAAATGTAATCTTATTATTGTATAATAAAGAATTACAAGTGTTATGGATAACACCGTTTGATGACAATGTGTTGTGCACACTTTGAACAACTATAAACCCTAACTTATGAATACAGTCGTAGCTGTTTGATTCACTAAGTTATGTGCAATAATGTTATGAATATCTCAAAGTGTTGAACATTAATGCATGGATACACATCCTATTTATAGTGTTACGAGATTGACCTAAATAGTACTTGATGGTGACTACACAAGCTTTTACAAGTTCTCACATCAGTCACATGATGTCCTTCTATTCTTGGTAGTCTTCCATTATGTTTTAAGGAAACAGTTGTCAAAACAGTTTCCTTTTTCTTCATAGTCTCGAACACACAAATGGCATGTCCAAAGTGTGCTGAGTGTTAACAGGGTATTGCCACCCCTGTTAACCCTCAACCCCTCAGAGTCCCTGATACATCTTGGTTGTTATCCATCACAGCCAATGAGTATGTCTTCAAGTAATCTTTGACTTCCTTGACAATGTCTCTGACATGGACTCCTCTGAGGTTGCTCACAGAGACTTGGATCTCTGTGAGTCTTGCGAAACTTGCCTGCCTCCTAGGCACAGGCAAGGGACTATCTAACAGCCTAATTATGTTTAAATCAATGATCAGGGAATCTAACAAGTTTAGATTCCCAACAATCTCCCCTATTTAAACATAAATAATGCTAGATCTAACTAAGTTAAGGTAAGTGAGTTAACAGCTTCTTCTTACATATAACAGATCTAAACAAACATACCTCATGATTTTATTAATACTTAAAGGAAATTACAAGTGCATTACATAAGTAAAATAAAAGGTGAAGGTAAAATTGGGCTGTGAACATCTTCAATAGTCATCATTTTTAATCCTTTCTTCAGCTTCAGCCAAGTCCAATCTGTTATCTAATTCTTCCTGCAAAGTCTTTGCAAACTTCTTGGAATACTCTGAGTTGATCTTGAGTGACTTCTAGTGACAAATTAGTTGAATTGTTGAAGCTAAGCACAGCTCATCTTCTCTTTGAAATGCATATTGGCAAGCCCTGTTCATGAATGCCATTCCTCTTTCAGGCTTTGTATATGTCTGACCATCAACAGGGCCAACTATACCATTGGGTAGGATCAAATCCCTGTGCATGCCATCCACTTGAACATCATCTGTAACAAAAGTTTCTTTAACAAGTTGAGAAATTCTTCTTCTTTTGTTGCCAGTCTTTGGGGGTTCTTGTTCAAAAAGCTGTGGAGGGGGATCAATCTTGAGTTTGGCAGCTGTTTCTTTGATCCAGGTAAACTTGGCCTTAATAGTCTTAAGTAGAAGAAAATTGGCCTGTCCAGTTCTTTTGGCAGCTAAGGCTTCAAGTTCGAACCATTCTGATAACCCAAGTGTCTTTAGCCTGAAGTTGTCAAACACATTCATATTTCCCTGTTGGTTATCCCTCCATAAGATCATCTATGAGGTGTTTGTGGATTTATGAATGGTGTATTTGAACTTGGTTATCTTGCCAGGGGCATATCTGTTGTTAACGCAGGCATCATAGTCAGCTTTGACTTTCCTTAGTGCCTCGGCGCGTTTTGCTTCCATTTCTCTCAACCTTTGTTTTGCTTTTCTCTTTCAGGTGGAGTCATCTTCCTTAGAGTAGCTTCATTCAATTATTTGGCTGTCTTGAGTTCATTTAATCTCTTGAATTCCTCAGCCTGTTTCTCTATTTCTTCAGGGGTTAAAGGAATCTCATTGGAAGGTGTAAAGGTTGAGAATTGGGAAAGGTCTGTGGTGGATCCTCCTGTCTCTAGCATCGCAGCTATCTTCTTGAGTTTGGTGTCTGTGTCAACCAAAACTATCTCTTTTCCTTTCTTCGAGACAGAGGACTCCACACTTATGTTTTTCAAAACATTAGCTCTTTTGATAAATGCTGTCTGAGCCTGAGTTTGAATGGCTTTGGGAAGGGAGCTAATAGTGAACTTTAGCTTCTTGGCAGCTGGTTCATCATCATCCCCAGGCTCGCTGGTGTTAACCAAAACCAGGGACTTTGATGAGTCAGCTCCATCTTGATTCTGTTGCTCCCCCTGAGTGTTATCCTCATCATCAGGTATGGTGATAGGTGTGATGACTTGGAGAGGAACAGGTGTAATGGTGTTGTTAGCTGATGATGAGCCTTGTTTAGCAGATGCAAGGTTGAGTGTTGTTTCTTTCTCCCCCTCACGTTCATCCTGGCTACACAGACGTTTGGATGAACGTGTCTGAAAATGCCTTGCAATCTGTTCAACAGAGGCAGCCATAGCACGTTGCTTCTTCCTTGAAGCCCTGGCAATCTTCAGCCGAAGGTTGCTATTAGCATTAGTGTTGGCCTGAACTCGACTGACAATGAAGTTTGCATGACGGT
Organism: Glebionis coronaria; assembly: GCA_025667525.1. NCBI lineage: Eukaryota > Viridiplantae > Streptophyta > Magnoliopsida > Asterales > Asteraceae > Glebionis > Glebionis coronaria. The sequence goes on along the minus strand of CM046881.1, from coordinate 454,710,639 downwards.
ATTGCCTGTTGCGAACAGCTTCAAATTGTCTGTGCATAGTCAGCTCATGCTCATGAAGTAAGGCAGGGACCTCTGAGTCAATGACATCCTTCATTCTTGTTGAAAGATGACTAAGTCCCTGTGCTACACCTTTCCTTGCACCATCTTTGATTGGTTCAGTAACCGCCTCAGCCACAGCCTTTTGGATGATTCCAGGGAATGTAACAGTGAAGTTGTGCATTTCAGACTTGATCACATCCAGCTTCCTTGATAAACGTTCAATGTCTGATTGATGATGAACAGGCTGAAGATTATGTATGTTGAGGCTTTGTTGAGCGTAATCATCCCCCCTTGGAAAAAGATCAAAGTTGGTTTGGGCAGGATGATCAAACATCAGAAATTCAGCTGTTGGATCATAGGCTGGGCGTTGGAAAACTGTTGTTGTTGAGGTAGCAGAGTTTGGAGTAACAACAGCGTCCTTGGGAGGAGGAGTATTATTGCCAGCTGGTGTGGACACAGCTATTTCTTTTGGAGGAGAGACAGATTGCTGATCTTCCTCATCTTCTTCATCCTCCTCCTCAAACATCCCTTCAGGGATTTCATCTTCAGGCATTGACTCTAGATCAGAGACATCATCCTCTAATGATAGCATTTCTTCATCAGTATTTAGCAGAGGCTCATCGTCATGAGGATGATCTTGAGTCATTGTATCAGCCTCCTTTTCTTGTTGTACCTGAGATTCGATGACTGGCTGTACAATTTCAGCCTGCAAATTGTTTGAATTAGTAACAGGGAAAAAGATAAGTGGAATGGTCGCCATTTCGCTGTCCCAGAGAGGCTGAGGGTGATTACTCAGCCACTCCAAAGGATAAATCCTTGGGATTCTTTTAAGTGTGAAAAAAATATGGTTAATGATCGCCATTCGCTGCCCCTAGGAAAGCTGAATGTGATTATTCAGCCCCCCCCCCAAAAGGTTAAAACCTTTGGGACTCTTTTGATTGTGAAACATATGTTGTTTATGGTCGCCTGTTACGCTGCCCCTAGGAAAGCTGAGGGTGATGATTCAACTCCCCCTGAAAAGGATAAATCCTTTGGGACTCTTTTAAGGAGGGAACCAAGAGGCTGTGTGAAGTACAGCTGATCAAGGTTGAGACATAAGTGTATTCAGGTTGTTGTAAGCCTGAATACTGTCTAGAGGGTGCAGGGTCATCGGGGTGCTTTATAAACACAAATGAATCATTCCCTGGTGCAAAGACAGGGTGTACAGGAGTCTTAAAGAGTTCTAAGTGCATTGACAGACTTCTATGGGTCGAGGATTACCCTAACTTTACCACTCTCTCCTACAGACAATTGAGAGTGGTTGCTTGTGAACCTCTAAAAATGTACACTGATTACCTGTGAGATATCAGCTGGATTAGGCTGGTTTCCTGTCGTCTCAGCTGACTTTGAGACACTAGACTCCTGTTGTTGGTCAACAGATGTATCTGATTCCACATGAGTATCTGGAACAGAGGAGGTGTCAGTCTTCTTTCCCTTGGCCTTAGTAACAGCTTTGGTGTGGGAAGAAGAGGGGATTTTCTTCTTCTTGGGTTGTTGGCCAGAAGAAGCCTTGGACTTGGTAGTGTGCTGCCCAGAGGTCAAAGACTTAGACTTGCCAGACACACTAGAAGTATTCACCTTCTCAGAAGAAGGGAGCAAGGGCTTCTCAGCTGTTGGTAGTTTGTTGGCCACATTCATCATATGAGAGGTGACAGAGACATCTTCAGCTCCTATTTCTTTGTAGATGGCACCTGTGATGCGGTAGGGCTTCAGAGCAGTCAACGCAGTGTTGTGGTAGTTGTCTCCCAACAGACTTTCAAAGATCAGAGACAGGAAGCGCACATAGCAGATATTCTTTTCCCTGACTTGATTTCTTCCCTTCAGCTGTTCTACAAGGTTGGAGAAGAGAATGCTTCCAACATTAACATCAGCTCCCCAGATCAGCCCATATGCAATAGCCTGATGGTTGAAAGACATCTGATCTTGAGATCCATGCATTCCTCCCAGGGATTTAACAATGTGGGTGAAGAGGACACGCCACATGGGAGTGAAATACTTAATCTTCAAGGGAGATTTGGAGAGGACCTCAGCTGGTGTAAGGGCAGGGTTTACATCATGGCAGGGTTTGAGTGTGGCCAGGGCTTCTTTGACAGCCTTTTTATCAACAACCTTAAGGCAGTCATCTCCATGTTTCAATCCAGCCACACTCGAGAAATCTTTGAGGGAGAAAGCGAATGGGTGTTCATTGCATGAAAGGCTAAAGGTTATGGTGTCATCAACCACTTCAGCTGAGTACCAGAATTCCCTAAGGTATTCTTGGTAAAAGGTGGATGGGGATTTGGTGAAGGCTTCACTTAGGTCACAATTTTGCATGAAACTAACCAGATCTGAGTAGGTGCTAGTTGGAGCCTTTATCCATCCAATGGCGTTGTTGGGGGCGAGGATGCTTTCGTTGATCTCGAAGTTAACATTTGCTGCTTTGGGAACTGAATACGCCATGGATTTAAGGTCGAAGGTGAAAGAAAATGGAGGATGGGTTAAGAGAGAGAAGTACTTAGAGAGAGAAAAGATTTGAGAAATGAGAATGGTGGTGGGTGAGAAGAGAGGAGAGACAATATATATATTCAAAATACGTAAACAGTTATTCAACCGCGTTAATTGCAAAGTGAGAAAATGACTGCTCAAGTGGGTCTCTTGACCTTTCAAAACTTATTTGTCTCCTCGCTATTCAAAAAATAAATGATTAAATATTTGAGAATGTCTTTTGCATTTACTTGGAAAGTAACTACCTAGTTTCATGTGAAAAACATTTAATATAGAATCAATCATTTAATGAACGTATTTAATATCAAGCTACAGGCTTTGAGATATTGAGCATTCCTAGCTCAGCAACTAGCCTGTTGAACGAAGGTTCAGCCAAAGGCTTTGTAAAGATATCATCTAGTTGCAGCTCTGTGGGAACAAAATGCAGCTCAATGTCTCCCTTCATTATATGATCCCTGATGAAATGATACCTGATATCAATGTGTTTGGTACGAGAGTGAAGAACAGGGTTGTTGGATATGGCAATGGCGCTGGTGTTGTCACAAAAGATTGGCACTTTGTCATATAAAATTTCATAGTCAGCCAATTGACTTTTCATCCAAAGCACCTGAGCACAACAGCTGGCTGCAGCGACATATTCTGCTTCAGCTGAAGACATAGCCACAGAGTTTTGCTTCTTAGCACTCAATCCAACCAATTTTCCTCCTAGGATTTGACAGCTGCCTGAAGTGCTTTTCCTGTCAATACAGCATCCAGCATAATCTGAATCTGAATAGGCCTTGAGATCAAAGCCTGATTCCTTTGGATACCATAGGCCTAGGGATGGTGTTCCTTTGAGATACCTAAAAATTCTCTTAACAACCACTAGATGGGATTCTTTTGGGTTAGCTTGGTACCTTGCACAGAGACATGTGGAGAATTGGATATCTGGACGACTAGTTGTTAGATACATGAGTGACCCAATCATGCCTCTATATAAAGTCTCATTAACAGAGACCCCTGACTCATCAGGGCCCAAGTTGTTGGGTGGAAGCATGGGGCATTTCACTGATGCACAATCAGCTAAGTCATATTTTTTAAGTAAATCCTTAACATACTTTTCTTGACAAATTGAAATTCCCTTAGGACATTGTTTAATTTGAAAGCCCAAAAAGTAAGTTAATTCACCCATCATACTCATCTCATATTTCTTGGTCATTAATTTAGCAAAACGTTTACTAAGATTGACATTCGTTGACCCAAATATGATATCATCCACATAAATCTGCACAATGATGAAATCACTCTTATCCTTGAAGGTAAAGAGTGTTTTATCAATAGAACCCCTGACAAATTTATTTTCAGTTAAGAAATTGGAAAGAGTTTCATACCATGCTCTTGGAGCTTGTTTCAGCCCATACATGGCCTTGTGAAGTCTGTACACATGGTTGGGAAACTCGCTGTTCTCAAATCCTTCAGGTTGTGCAACATACACTTCCTCAGCCAAATCACCATTGAGGAATGCACTCTTTACATCCATCTGATACACAGTGATGTTCATATAGGCAGCATAAGCAAGGAAGATTCTGATGGCTTCAAGTCTTGCAACTGGAGCGAATGTTTCATCATAATCAATTCCTTCAGTCTGAGAGAACCCCTGTGCCACCAGTCTGGCCTTGTTTCTGATGATGTTCCCAATTTCATCCATCTTATTTCTATAGATCCATCTAGTGCCTGTGATGTTCTTTCCAGGTGGAGCTGGCACTAGTGTCCATACTTTGTTCCTTTTGAACTAATTGATTTCTTCTTGCATAGCAGCTACCCATCCTTCTTCTACCAGAGCCTCAGCTACCCTTTTAGGTTCAATTTATGAGAGAAACTCAGCAAAGAGACATTCATTGGCTGAGGCAAACTCTGAGTCATGGATTCGCTGTCTAGTTGTGACCCCTGCATTAGGTTCCCCAATAATGTTGACAAGAAGAATGTGTTGATCTCTTGACCACTTATTTTGAGGAGCTGGAGACTCAAGGACAGGAACACCTGAGGGCACAGCTGGTACAATTTGAGTTTCATCCTGCTGACTAGGAAGGCTTTCTTCAAAGACTACTTCAGTGTCAGAGTCTTCTTCAGCCATATCAAGAGGTACAACTTCATTATCAGCATGAGAGTCTTCAGGGATTTGAAGAGTTGGTGAGTCATTAACAGCATTAGAAGGACAAGGACTACCAGAGGTTGGTGGTTCTTCTTCATCAAGTTCCTGAGAGGTAGGAACTTCTATGTTGTGAGTAGACAGAGGGTCAAAGGCAGGAACATAAGGAGTGAGAGTGTTCGAGTGATGATGACTGGTAGGTCTAGGTTCTGTGAACTCATCACTTGGGAAAGATGCATTTTCATTAAAATCAATTTCATCACCCTCTGTTCTTGTTCTCTGTATGACTTCATCATCTTCATTGAATCTAACATGAAAGGTTTCTTCTACTTCTTGTTTTCTGACGTTGAATACTCTGAAGGCTTTGGCTGTTGGAGAGTATCCCAAGAAGAAACCATCATCAGCTTTTTCATCAAACTTTCCAAGTTTATCCCTGTAGTTATAAATGAACACAGGACATCCAAACACATGAAAATAGCTGACATCTGGAGATCTTTTCTTGAAAACTTCATAGGAAGTTTTACCATGTCTTTTGACAATGATTGATCTGTTTTGTGTGTAGCAGGCAGTGTGAACAGCTTCTCCCCAAAATTGCTTTGGTAAGGCTGCACCATTCAACATAGTTCTGGCTGCTTCAATCAAAGTCCTGTTTCTTCTTTCAGTCACACCATTTTGTTCAGGGGTGCCAGCTGAAGAGAAGTTCTGTGAAATCCCTTTTTCATCACAAAAAGATTCAAGTTGATGATTCTTGAATTCAGTACCATTATCACTTCTTAGATCTTTGACTCTAACATCATTCATATTTTCAACCTGTCTGATAAAGGACATGATGGTTTCAGCTGCATCACTTTTCCTTCTGAGGAAGAACACCCATGTGTATCTTGAAAATTCATCAACTATGACCAAGGTGTATTTGTTGTGATTAATGGTCTGAGGTTTGACAGGCCTAAACAAATCCATGTGAAGGAGATGTAAGCACTTGTCAATAGAGAATGATTGCCTAGTCTTGAATGAGGACCTGTGATGCTTTCCTTTGACACAGGCAGAACAAGTCTTGTCTTTGGAAAACATCACTGAAGGTAGACCAGCAACCAGGTTTTGAGTGGCTATCTTGTTGATGTTCTTGAAGTTGAGATGAGACAGTCTTTTGTGCCACAACCAATTGACACTTTCAGAGGCTTTAGCAAGAAAACAATTTGAGTTGTCTTCAGAGAAAACAGCCATGTTAATGACATAAACATCTCTTCTTCTAGGTGCAATAAGCACAACATCATTGTTTTTGTTGAATATGGTTCCCTGAGTCTTAGTAAACAAAACTTTATAGTCAGCATCACACAATTGGCTGATACTAATAAGATTGTGTTTAAGACCATTCACATATGCAACCCTGGTGAATGTAATCCCATTGCAGTTCACTGAGCCATATCCTTCTGTGTCACCTGAAGAGTTATCTCCAAACACCACTTTAGGACCTGGCTCCTTTGAGTATCTGTGCAGGTATTGTTGAATCCCTGTCATGTGTCTAGAACAGCCACTGTCTAGATACCATACCGATTCCTTGAGATATTTCTGCACAGATACATAGAAACAGGTTAGTTCCTATGGTGAACCCACTTTCCAGTGGGTTCCCTGAATTGCTGATTAGCAACTCTTGTGTTCCTGTAGAACGTATGGCGTTGGGAGGGACAATTCACTGTTTCATGGTTATAACTTCCACAGATATCACACCCAGGGAAGTCACCACACTCGTCTGAGTGATGGTCTGTGAACCCACATAATTTACAGTGAGGATAAGGTTTGTAATTTCCCTGTTGTCTTTTGGAACTCTGTGGTCTATCTCTAGAGGGTGTCTGAGCTCTTTTAGCTGCCATGTGTCTGTCATGATCTAAAGTCATGTGGTGAGAGTTTTTACATACATTGCAATAAGGTTTGTTTAACCTTTCCCCTTTGGGTTCACCTAGGACTGACTTAGGTTCATGTGAAGTAGAGCATTCAGCGGAAGGCTTAATGTGTTGTTTCAATAGTTTTACTTCTTTCATTAGAGACAACAGGCGATCTTTAGTGGTAGGGTCAACCTTATTCACAGCTTTAGTAGCAACAGGCTTAAAAGCTACTTGTTTACCAGTTATTTTAGCAGGCACATGAAAAACTTTAGCTGGAGGTTTCTCAATATCTGTTCTAAGTTCACCCTTAGCAGCTCGAGAGGAACTGCTAGGTTCAACTCCAGAGAGTTTGGTCAAAGGTGGTAACTCAGCCACATCTTCAGAGACAGGGTCATTAGTCAAAGTGGTATCTGACATATGAATTGTCTCTGTAGATTTGAAGACAATGTCTTTGGGTTTGGTGAGAATTCTCAGCTTATTTTTCTTAGCAGATATATCCCTTTTGATGTCAGCAGGCACTTCATCATTAAGCAATTGATCTATAGTGAACCTAACACACAACTATTTTTCAATAACCTTGTTAATTCAGAGACTTGATCATTTAAAGCAATGTTTTTCAAGGTTAATCTAGCTACTTCATTTTGTAGGGATATTTTCTCTAAATTAACCCGCCTGAGAGTTTCACATTCAGATTTAGCATTTAGCAATTCAGATTTAACAGAGTGAAACTTATCAAGTAGGTTCTTTCTTTGTTCCTCAACAAAGTGTAAATCAACAATGGTGTAATCAAGGACATGCTTACGTTCATCACTATCAGACATAGATAGAAGCCTGTGTACCTTTTTCATTGTGATGTCAACCCATTGTCCTGATCTTGCATCACCTTTTCCAACAGCTGGTTCATCCTCAGCTATCGCCATGAAAGCCCTGACTCTGGTGGTATCTTCTTCATCTGAAGTCAGTGGCTCATCATTCCAATCATAAGTTTCAGCAACCAACCCTTTCTCTATCTTTTTATCACCACCCTTCTTCTTGGACAAAGCTTCAATCTTCAAGTTCATTTGTTCTAACTCAGCTTTAAGTGCCTTGTACTTATTTTTGTAATCCTTCTTCTCAGTGTCTGATGAATTGGATTGGTGAGATGAGTTGTTATGTTGTTTGAACTTGTAAGGTTTGGATGAAGATGATGGATAAGAGGGTGAGGATGTCTTGGTGGAAGGACAGTCTTTTTGAAAATGTCCAAGCTTTCCACAGGCAAAGCAAGTTTCTTTTGACCTGTCAGTAGGTTTACTAGGTGATCCTACTCTTCCTGATCTTTTGAAGTATCTTCTTTGGTTGGCTAGCAAGGCTCTTTCATGAAACTCTGCATTAAGGTCTGTCAAGAACTCTTGGCTGCTACGGGTGTCTTCTTCAACATCAGAATCGCTGTCATGAGGATGTGTTGCAGAGATCAAGGCTTTGGAAGATGCTCCTTGGACCACGAATCTTTCAGTCTCTGACTTGTAAATAGTATCCATCAGCCCTTCTTCATAATTATACTTTCCATAAAGCTGAGCAAGGATGTCATTTTTGATTGAGTTGTTAGCTCTCTGAGTCTGATTCATACTCAGCCACTTTCTTGGAAGGCTGTTGACAAATGTGGCATTGATCTCAGCTTGACCAATAGTGACGTCATTCATTGCTAGGTCATTGAGAAGAATCTTCAGCCTTGTATAGGTTTGCTAAACCTTTTCACCTTCAAGTGACTTGAAGGCATTGAACTGAAGTCTGAGTGCCTGAATCTTCGTCTCTCTTGTTTCAGAGGGTCCTTCATGGCTAAGGATGAGGTCTGTCCACATTTGTTTGGCTGTGGGACACTGAATGACAGACTTCATGATATGTTTGGGAAGACAGGATATTATGATGCTCTTGAGACGTTTATCTTGGTTTGCCAATTTTCTATCAGCTGGAGTCCATTGTTTGAGAGGTTTGGGAAGAGGGTTTTCTTCAGTGGATGTAAGCGCCATGGGAATATAAGGACCATTTTCTAAAATTTCTAGAAGAAAAGGTTCAAGTCCATCGAGATACACAAGAAATTGACTCTTCCAACTGGCAAAATCTTCTTCATCAAAGACTGGTACACTTGTGACGTGTGATCCACCTCTTGAGTTAAGAAGTTGGGGTAGATCATCGTCATTGGCAGGAGGGTTGAGTCTTGGTGAAGATGGGTTTGTGGAAGGTGATTGTGGTGGGTTAGAAGTTTCTGGCATGGTGGATCTTGATTATAAAACTGAGAACGATGTTTCTTGAAGGTTTTAATATCAAACACCGCTCTGATACCAATTGTAAGTCCCTAATCAATGCTAGAAACCCTAATCTTAACTTAATCAACACAAGGTATTACTTTTCAAACGTAATCTTATTATTGTATAATAAAGAATTACAAGTGTTATGGATAACACCGTTTGATGACAATGTGTTGTGCACACTTTGAACAACTATAAACCCTAACTTATGAATACAGTCGTAACTGTTTTGATTCACTAAGTTCTATGCAATAATGTTATGAATATCTCAAAGTGTTAAACATTAATGCATGGATACACATCCTATTTATAGTGTTACGAGATTGACCTAAATAGTACTTGATGGTGACTACACAAGCTTTTACAAGTTCCCACATCAGTCACATGATGTCCTTCTATTCTTGGTAGTCTTCCATTATGCTTTAAGGAAACAGTTGTCAAAACAGTTTCCTTTTTCTTCATAGTCTCGAACACACAAATGGCATGTCCAAAGTGTGCTGAGTGTTAACAGGGTATTGCCACCCCTGTTAACCCTCAACCCCTCAGAGTCCCTGATACATCTTGGCTGTTATCCATCACAGCCAATGAGTATGTCTTCAAGTAATCTTTGACTTCCTTGACAATGTCTCTGATATAGACTCCTCTGAGGTTGCTCACAGAGACTTGGATCTCTGTGAGTCTTGCGAAACTTGCCTGCCTCCTAGGCACAGGCAAGGGACTATCTAACAGCCTAATTATGTTTAAATCAATGATCAGGGAATCTAACAAGTTTAGATTCCCAACACTATTTACTATCTTTTGAATCACGAACTCTGTAGACTACAATTGAGATTATCAATGAAGAAAAATAAATATAACCGATTTGTTGAAGAGGTGGAATATCCCAAGCTTGTTCCTTATATCTCGCACTATCCATGTGATGTCGAACTTGTACACTTGTAAAATATAAGTAGACCTCGATCCCTTTGTCAAAATTCTCATCTTCTTGTGAGACACTGAGCACAAATAACATAACGCCTTCAAGTGATAGCAACCATTCATTTCCTAGATATGACAAGTCTTTGTCACCAACAATGTAAGCATGAACAAGTTATCTATAAAGTCAGTGGTGACCAATCACGACTTTAAGATATGATAAGTCAAAAACTTGTGAAAAACAACTCCAACACCAAATAAGTAATAATCAAACGTCTTCGTCGAAACTCCAATAGACGAGCCATAAATCCTGAAAAGTCAGTTCTGTCCGAGATTCATTATCATCTGATATCCTTCAACATGTATTATCCAATATCGAACAACACTTATCAGTGAGTAGACTATATATCGGACAATATTGTTTTTCCAACAGTAGGTATAATACATGTGGCAGTGGCTAGCGCTACCCACTGTTGTCCAACAATGGCAACAATTAACGTAACAGTGGGTAGAATTTCAACAGTGGATAAAATAATATTAGTGGCAACCAAATTAGCTTCCGTTGCCTTAAAAGTAATATCCTAGATTAGCTTTCGCATCTATATGGTAAAAATAGGGGTGTTACAGATTGGCATCAGAGCACACAGTTATAGAGAATAAAGGTTTTTCTTAAACTATAATTGAAAATTTTAATTTCGAGACCATCATCATCATCAACGCCAGTGTAAGAATTTTATTCCCTTAGTAGCATATCTTATGTTATTATATTATATAAACTACAAGGATGTCTACTTCCACCTATATTATCGTTTCCGATGATGACGAAATAGAATGTCCGATGTTAACTCCATCTCCCACATATGTGTGTGTTCCGACTTTGTCTCTTTTTGGTAATCCCGGAGTACAAGAATATTTTTCACATCAAAATGAAGTGATGAATAGTACATCTTCACCTACGTCTCATTTTCTATTATGTGATGATATTTTCTCATCTCCCAATCGAAATCGTGAAGAGCCTTATGAAACTAAAGAGGAGTCTAGAGCACGGATTATGGAGAAACACGACAAGCAATTATTCGCAATTGCAAGTTATCTCGATGAAATATCTTTAGAAGCTTTTAGAAGGGTGGAGAAGAATATTAAGAGTTTGATGAGGGAAGGATGGAAATGGAAGAGCATTTTAGGCAGTTGGAATATAAGTTGGACGTTACCCGACGCCATAATATTATACTGAGTAAAAGAATGCACCTGTATGAGGAGGAGATGAAGAAGTTGAATTTTGAAAATTCCGAGTTGGACGAAGGACTTATGAGGACCGAGCTTAATCTAGAAATACTCATCGACGATCTTAAAACAACTCAACAATCTGACTCCGGATATATTTTGGACATAATTGAGGAGATCAAAATGAGGAGTTAAGCTTATAAATCTAGTTCTAGTCTGTAAGATATGTATAGTTTTCTTTATGTAACAAAGATGCTTATCGTGTAAATATGAACGATAAGCTGTTAAATAAATAAAGAAGTGTGCTTTTGTTCTCGGAAATCCTTGTCACTTTATCTTTAGCCTTTATCGTCATTTCATATTATGAATCCTCATGTATGAAGTTGTCGAAAGAATTAGAAACTATCGTTGTTCTATGATATGTTAAATTGATTCCATACTCGAACGTATGAAAATCTGAAAACAATATCATTCTTATCAAGTGTTATTTTGAAGTGTTGATAGAATGACTTATACGAGAGCAACAACATCTGCAACAGTGAATATGACACCTAAAGAAATAAGGCAATTGGTTGCTGAGAGTGTGACTACAGCTTTGCAAGCACAAGCTGCCAATATAGCTAGTTCAAGTAATGGAAATGATGCTCGAAGAGAATTTCCTATGGCAAAGAAGAGTACTTACAAAGATGTCATGAACTGTCAGTCTTTTAACTATAAAGGATCTGAAGGAGCTGTTAGACTTATTCGTTGGTTCGAGAGAACTGAATCAATATTTGTTCGCAGTGACTGTTCTGAAGATTGTAAAGTGAAGTTTGTTACGGGTACGCTAATAGAAGAAGCTTTGTCTTGGTAGAATGATTATGCTCAACCCATCGGGATAAAACAAGCTTATTAGACTCCCTGGAATGAATTCAAGAATTTGCTAATTAAGAAGTAGTTTCCTCGTAATGAAATAAGAAAAATGGAGGAAGAATTCTATAATCTAGCAGTGAAAGAAAATAATATCAAAGTTTACATCCGAATATTTCAGGAATTGGCATTATTATGTACTAATACGGTGCCTAATACGGAAAAATTGATGGAAGCTTTTATTGGAGGATTGCCTAGAAGTATTGAAGGGAACGTCACCGACTCTAAACCCCAAACTTTAGAGGAAGCTATCACCATTACTCAAAGATTAATGGATCAAGTGATATGGTACACTCCTGTACAAACGGCAGTTAATAATAAAAAGAAGTTTGATGATAGGAGGAGCTTTCATGTTAATCGTAATTTCCAAAAGAATCATTTACGTAACTATAATCAAGGCAATAGTCGTCAGAAATGATGTTTCTAAAGTTTATGTTGTAACGTTAAGCAATGGTTATAAATGAGGACTTCCCCTATGTCAGAAATGTTCTTTACATCACACGGTATATTACACTATCAAGTGTTAGATCTGTGGAAAAATAGGACATCAGACAAGAAACTACAGAGGTAAAGGAGTAGCTACTGGAAGTAATCAAATTCCTGTAACTAAAATTTGCCTTAACTACGGAGAAAAAGGGCATTTTACGAATGAGTGCCGTAAAGAGAGCAATAACAGAGGAAAAGCTTATTTGCTGAACGATACTCAACAAGATCAGAATACGGTTACGGGTATGTTTCATCTAAATCAACGTATGGTTAAAGTAATATTTGACTCAGAAGCTAATAGAAATTTCATATCTGTTAAACTAGCTGCTAAATTAGATGTTCCGACTGTTTCTTTGAATACTAAGTATGATATAGAAATAGCCAGTGGAAAAATAGTTAGCACTAATACCGTTATTAGAGGATGTATCATTAATTTATTACGACAATCCTTTGAAATCGAATTTATACCCATTAAGCTCGGTAGTGTTGACGTAGTCATTGGGATGGATTGGTTATCTAAATATCATGCTAAAATCTTTTGTGACGAGAAAGCCGTTCATATTCCTATTAACGGTGAAGTTTTGATTATCCATGGTAATCGGAGTAGAACTCGACTAAATCTCATATCATGCTTAAAGATAAACAAGTATGTATCCCGAGGTAGTCAAGTTTTCTTAGTTCAAGTAGTGTTAGAAGAAGGAAGACGAGAAGCAACTAGAAGATATACCGATAGTTATAGAATTTCCCGAAGTATTTCCTGAGGACTTACCAAGTTTGCCACCTGTGCGACAAGTTGAATTCCAAATCGATTTGATACTTGGAGCGACACTAGTTGCTAAAGCTCCTTATCGATTAGCACCTTCGGAAATGCAAGAGTTGTTAAGTCAAATATAAGAGCTAACTGATCGAGGTTTTATTCGACCAAGTATATCGTCGTGGGGAGCTCCAGTCTTATTTGTTAAAAAGAAAGATGGATCTTTTAGGATGTGTATCGATAATTGTGAGTTAAACAAATTTACCATAGAGAATCGTTACCCATACCCAGAATCGATGATTTATTTGATCAACTTCAAGGATCGAGCATATATTCGATGATTGATTTACGTTCAGGTTATCATCAACTGAGAGTTAAGGAAGACGACATTCCTAAAACTGCTTTCAGGACGCGATACGGACATTATGAATTTCAAGTGATGCCTTTTGGTTTAACCAATGTACCAGCTGTTTTCATGGACCTCATGAACAGAGTGTGTAAGCCTTACTTGGATAAATTTGTAATCGTGTTTAACGATGATATACTTATCTACTCTCGTAATAAAGAAGAACATGCTAAGCATCTTGGTATAACTCTCGAATTACTTAAAAATGAGGAATTGTATGCTAAGTTCTCGAAGTGCGAATTTTGGATCAATGTTGTGCAATTTCTAGGACATGTCATTGATAACCAAGGTATTTGTGTGAATCCTACTAAGATTGAAGCGGTAAAGAATTGGACTAGACCTGTTACGCCAACAGTAATAAGACAATTCTTAGGATTAGCTGGATATTATCGAAGATTTATTGAAGGTTTTTTAAAAATTGCTAAAGCTTTGACTGAATTGACTCAGAAGAACAAATTGTTTGACTAGGGAAATGATCTAGAGATAGCTTTTCATTTGTTGAAACAAAATTTGTGTGAAGCACTTATCCTAGCATTACCAGAAGTTAACGATTACTTTTTCGTTTACTATGATGCATCTATTCAAGGAATGGGAGCAGTGCTTATGCAAAGGAATATATTTATTGCTTATGCATCAAGGCAACTTAAACCTAATGAGAAGAATTATACTACTCATGATCTAGAATTAGGAGTGGTGATATTTGCCCTTAAAATCTGGAGACATTACCTCTATGGTACGAAGTGTGTAGTATTTACTGATCATAAGAGTCTTCAATATATTCTTCATCAGAAGGAATTGAATACGAGACAACGAAGTTGGTTAGAGTTACTTGCTGATTACGATTGTGAAATTCGTTATCATCCAGGTAAAGCCAATGTAGTAGCTGATGCTTTGAGTCGAAAGGAGCGTGTTAAGCTGTTACAAGTTAAATCATTAATGATAACTCTTTTCCCGAAGTTACCTACCCAAATTCTCGAAGCTCAAGAAGAAGCACTTAAGGTATAATATGTAGAAGCTGAGAAGTTGAGAGGAATGGATAAAGAATTTGAAGTTCGTCAAGATGGAATTTGTTGTATTAAGAATCGTAGTTGGTTACCTGTCCATGGTAATTTACGAGATTTGATTATGCACGAGTCTCATAAATCAAAATATTCTATACATCCTTGTTCCGACAAGATGTATCAAGATCTGAAGAAACTCTACTGGTGGCCTAACATGAAGGCAATCATAACATAATACGTTAGTAAGTGTTTAACATGTGCAAGAGTTAAAGAAGTGTATCAAAAGCCATCTGGACTGCTGATACAACCCGAAATTCCAATATGGAAATGGGAAAGAATTACGATGGATTTTTTAACTAAGTTACCTAAGACATCAAACGGACATGACACCATATGGGTTATTGTCAATCGTCTTACTAAATCTGCGCGTTTTCTTCCTATTAAAGAGACCGATAGTATGGAAACTCTTACGAGATTGTACATCAAGGAGATAATCTCTCAACACGGAGTGCATGTATCTATCATCTCAGATCGTGACAATCGCTTTACATTTGTATTTTGGAGATCGATGAAAAATGCCTCAGGGTCTCAATAGGACCTAAGTACGACATATCATCCTCAAACAGATGGACAAAGTGAAAGAACAATTCAAACTCTCAAAGATATGCTTAGAGCTTGCGTAATAGATTTCGGGAAAGGATGGGAGAAACATCTACCTCTAGTAGAATTCTATTATAACAATAGTTATCATGCTAGTATTAAATCAGCGCCTTTCGAAGTACTTTATGAAAGAAAGTGTCGATCGCCTGTTTGTTGGGCTGAAGTTGGAGATGTTCAACTCACATGACCGAAAATAATACATGAAACTATTGGAAATATTTTCCAAATCCGACAGCGATTACAAGCTACACAAGATAGACAAAGAAGTTACGCTAATACTAGACGTAAACCTTTGGAATTTGCAGTTGGAGATCGTGTTATGTTGAAAGTTTCACCTCGTCAAGGAGTTATTCGATTCGGAAAGAAAAAGAAACTGAGCCCAAGGTATATATGACCATTCAAAATAACCAAAATAATTGGCCCTGTGGCATATAAACTAGAGCTTCCTGAAGAGCTTAGTGATGTTCACAATACTTCTCATGTATCAAATATAAAGAAATGCATATCAATGAATCTCTCATCATACCGATGAAAGAACTTCAACTTGATGATAAGTTAAATTTCGTAGAAGAACCTATGGAAATTATGGATAGAGAGATCAAACGATTGAAGCAGAGCCGTATCCCAATAGTTAAGATACGATGGAACTCGAAAAGAGGACCTGAATATACTTGGGAACGTGAAGATCAAATTCGAGCTAAATATCCGCATCTATTTTCTTAGTAATCCTAGACATAGCTAAATCTCGGGACGAGATTTAAAATAAGGGGAAGAGACTATAACATCCAGTAGTTTTGGCTAATGTAATATCAATAAATATGTAATTGCTCATCCGATAAATAAATAAAGAGGAGATTTTGCAAGAATTTTTTTGCATTTTGCTATGATACATGACTAAATTGTTGAATATATGGATTCTCACTATCTCAACTGCCACTTCAACATATTCTTATATGTTTTGAATAATATGTATGTATCAAGTCTGAGTTCTAAAAGTAACAATATGGATACATTATAAGTAAGAACAACTCAAGTATAACAAAGATGCCCTAAATTACTAAAGAACATTAGCAACTCTAGAATTCACTTTATAAACCAATGTTCCAAGCAATATAACTATATAATATCTATGTACTATTATCAAATACATTATACTAATTATAATCTATCATATAAATGAAATGTAATTGATCACAAAACACTAATATTCACTAACCTCAAGCTAATTATAAGTACATGACCTAGTAACCAAGATTAACATATAAAATCTATTTCATAATGAACTAGAGTCTAATTATAAAACTCAACTATGTATCATAATAAGTTAATACATTTATCTCAAGCTAAGTTACAAATTAACAAAGCATAAAGTACAAGTTATCAAAGCATAGGATCTTAAGCTCACTTAATTAACCCTAAGATAAGATCAACCTATACAAATCCTTAAACTAAGAATGTAGAAACCCTAGAAGTCATAAACATACTATATAAGACCTAGAATAAGTCTACATTATGATATAAACACTAATCACCCAAATTAGAAAGTCATTAGGATTAGTAACCTATAAACCCTTATATTAAGAAATCTACATAGAATCACTACCTAGTCTTTTAGAACAAGTCTACAAACACTTATAGCATTTCATTAAGGTTATAAAAAATATGTTAAGACGATATATAAGTATCCTTAAGCACAAGGTATAAGATTTCAGTACATGACTTGTAAATTAGGTCAAAATAGGTATTTTAACTCTTTAGACATGTTTACTTAGAATAAGCTATTAAACCAAGTGTGGGAACTTATTGGACACTTAAAACACAATGTCTTTGACCTAAATTAAGTTTACATCAGTAGATAAAAGGAAAATAATGAGTTTTACTAAGACTTAATCATAGATAATTAGAAACCCTAATCTACATAAGTTTTCTTCTTAAATTCACATCAAATCTTTGTTAAACTTCAAACCAAGGACCTAAATCTTATAAATACAATGTCTAAACCCTAATTAATCCTTAATCATTCACTAATCACATTTCTAAGTCCCTAATCACCCAAATTACAAAGTATAAGTTACAAGCCCTATATTTAGGACCTAGTTTTACATTTTCCCTCCAAAACCTAGTTTAAACACCTTTCCTCCCAAATTTAAACCTTAATTCAAATATTTAGAGTATTCCTTGATATTTTAGAGTGCCAAAAAGGAGATGCATCACCTAATTGAAGGCTACACATCACCATTTCTATCCATACCTTGTCGTGACCCATTTTAGACCACAAGTCTTATATATTTTCATCCTAGACTCTAAAAACTTGCACAGACCTTCACTAGCATTCATTAGTCACTAACGTAGCTGTGTTACACGTTTGAGGCTAAGACTTGAAGCCTAAGGGTTGGAATTACTATAAATATGGCGAACTACATACCTTGAAGACTTGCACCCCGTTTCTTAAGTATCTCATACCCATTATTCAAATCTACTTATATATACATTCTAGAACTCTTAGAAGATCAGAAACCAGGTCTAGAAAGAAGCCATTGAAACTCTTGAAGCTTTGATAGCAAGTTGTGTTCATAGGAAGCCATAAGGAGCTATTTTCGAGCTACCTAGGTAATCTCTATGTTAACCAAGCTTTGATCTTGTTATAATTAGGGATGAGCGTGGGTCCAGAACCGATGGAACTAGAACCAGAACCGGTGGAACCGAGAACTAAAATTTTGAGAAAAGTAGGAACCGAGAACCGAACCAAATATATTTTTCGGTTCCAGTTCTGGTTCCAGTTCCTGTTCCGGTTCTTTGGTTCTACCCTATAGGAACCGAGTTTCTAGAAGAAACAAAACTTATTCACTAATGAATTAAGTCAACAAATAACACACGAAAAATAAATCTTTTAATTATTTACAAACATTTACGTTAAAAGTAATAACATTTAACAACTAAAGCATAAGCTCAAATAATAAACATTCTATAGTTTCGCATGTTCAATACGTTTCTTTTACTCTAGTTCGAATCAAAGTTTCAAGCTCAATATTTGTTGTATTCATATCACCTTAAAAAGCAATACAAAATAAAGATATTAGATTACTAATCATTTAACATTATGGTTACAAAAGGAATGTATTTTAATGCCTAGTCATATTATATAAACCTCTTTGTTATAAAGTAAAATCAAAGAATTCAGAAATTAATCAAACTTGTTTGAACATACTAGGTTAGTTGTGTTTTCTTATATTAAATGTGATGTTAGTTAGCTTTTGAGTGTGGTAAATAATAAAATTACAATGTTTTTATAAGTATTGGGTATTTGGTTCCGTAACCGAGCACCGGTGGAACCGAAACGAACCGAACCGAACCAAGAACCAAAAAATCTCAAAAATAAGAATTGGAACTGGAACCTACGGTTCTGGTTCCGGTTCGGTTCTTCGTGGTTCCGGTCCGGTTCTTTGGTTCTTTTTGCTCAACCCTAGTTATAATAATTTCTTAGACTTGTTATAATACCAAAATAATGTTTGATAGATAATCTAAAAGAAACTAGAGCATTTGATCATTTTCAATGAAAGTTATAAGCTAAAGATGTCTTAAAACCATAGTTTTGTAATTCACATGAAATAATGACTTAAAATCCATTTCAAAAGTTATAATTATGGATAAATGTTGTTATTATGATTATAAATGTGTTTTCAAACTTTTTTTTAAAATCCTAGATCATTTGGTACATTTTTGAGGTTGTTATGTGATTTTTACAAGTATAGGGACCAAAACTATCATTTTTGAAATTATTTAACATTTTGGGCCAAAATTGTCATTTTGTAAAGGTTAAAACTACAAAAATAAATATTGGAAAGTTTGAGACCCTAAAGTTAATTTTTGAGGGTTGAAATTGTAAATATTAAAACTATATACTTTAAGGGTTAAAAGTATAATTATGCCAAAATACAACTATAATGGCTATTTTTGCCAATATTGAAATTAAAGACATAAAAATGTAAATAATATACTATGTGTCATGTTAGTTGGAACTTTGTACAAAGATGTTCCATCTCGATATTACATTCTGACTGAGTGGTTGGGTTTACGATTTAAAGTGCCCTCGCTCAAACGTTTATAACATGGCTTCTAAGTATAATGGCATGAACAATGATACTATAAACCTAAAATATGTAAATCAAATAAAAATACAAATTACTATATAAAGAAATTGAACTTATAGGTTACGACTTGATATATATACATATTTGTGTATCAACTCAGATTCCGTGAGAAAGTTGTGATTGGTTATTTCAGAATAAATCAAGACTCTGTTGGCTAAGGTGAGTTCATAGCCTCAATTTTGAAACTTTATAAATGATTTGAAAACCCGTGAGGGGGATATATGTTAAATTGGAATACAAGTGTTTTTGTATGCTGCCTGGTATAATTATTGACAATATGTTTACTTGTTGCCATTAAGTCCCTTTTATCGTGACCGTTAATCAGAAATGAGCTCTAATATTGTGAATGATACTGTTTGGGGACTGACATCCCCTATTTGGGCAAGTCGCACTTGCTGGAATGCCAATAGGTTCCTACCTAGGCTAAACGGATACACTTTATTTTGCTAAACTCGTGAGTCTGGCAAACTACCTGCATAAGGGCAATTGTTGGTTTTCTGTTATGTCAAGTGGCGGTGCATGAGCTAATTCAATAATAAATGTGAAATGATGAATTTAAAAACATAGGGTGTATAACACTATAGCCCTGAAGTTATGCTTGTATTCAAATATTGTTTAAACCTATGAATTCACTCAACAGTTGTGTTGATTTTTAAGCATATATTTCTGGAGAATGAAGACTGGCGGGCTGCGGATGGTGGTGTCTTGAAAAGTTGTCATTCTAAAGAATAAAACTAAATCTTTGAGAAACCTGTTATGTACAGTGTATATACAGTTATTATATTTAACTCTGAATAAATCAATGATAACAAGTTTTTAATAAAATGACTCTTTGAGCATTTTTCTATTATTCTGACTTCGATACCTTGAAAGTAATACCCCAGATTAGTTTTCGCTGCTATATGGTAAAAATGGGGGTGTTACATCACTTAACTAGAAATTGATGTGAGTGAATATTGGTTCTAAGTTAGGATTAGAACTCGACATCTAGCTTTGTGTTGGCAAAGAAGATGGGCGTCGAAGATTGGTTCTAGCTTAGGATTAGAACTCGCCACTATGGCCTAGTCACCCAGTAAACCTATCCCTTCCTCTGAACCAACCTCCAAAACAACCACCGCCACCATCACCATACATATCTTTACATTGATAATTTGTCCTTTGTATATTTTCGTTCACTGATAGTTTCTATTGTGGCTCGCCTCTTTCTTCCTTTTTATCACTTCTTTCACCATTAAATTGTAATTTTACGACTTTTGTTGCTAATTTATCATCAACTAATATTTTTGATTCCCTATTGTATCGTAGAAAGCTATGTCATAGTTGTTAACTAACTAATCTCTACTACCTATAATCTCTACTACCTATAAAGAGTTTATGCAAAAAACTTGAATGTTGAAAAACCAAGTAAATATGGAAGTGTTGAAAGTATTTTTAGCATTGTTGAAATATAATGGTTTGTTGGAATACTCGCAATGATATACGTAGGAAATGAGATCAACACCTGTTGAAATTATTTTTGGCAAGACACCTTGTATAATAACATACTAGGCGAGTACCCGCGCATAGCGACGTAAATGCTTAGCCACATATAATTAACGAAGCGCAATTTCGTGGTAAGTGATTTTTGAAACCAAAAGTGAATTTGTTAACATGAAAGTGGAAACGGTCATAACATGCAATAATTCTTAATATGTATTAAAAACATATAAAGACATTTAGGGAAAAATGAAATACTACATCAATTATGAGATATTATGCAATCTAAGAACACGCGTTACTCGTCGCGTAAAACTTCTTAGTACACGACATATGACTTGTAGACTCCTCCATCATCAAACTCCTTGACTGAGTTCACGAGTACTTTGGTAGTTGTACGTGATATTTTTTGTAGATAACGCAACATAAATTTGGCCATGCAAGAAAATAGTCGAGCAAAAAGACATCAACATTTGAAACTGTTTGCGCATGAGCTTTATCGATCATTACAATTAATTTGATTCTTTCTTACCAAAAAGATGAGTAAAGTTCAATCCACTGTGATAACCCATACTTTGACTTTTAGCTACAAATGTTAGTATACCATTACCCATCATTTGATGAACAACAGTTACTAAAGTTTATAATCTTATACATTCCATAATTCTATATCAAAATACATGGCACACATGAGCAACACCTGACAAATAAGACAACTGTGTATGATAATAACTACTAATATTCACTTAACCTTCACATTAACTCGTTCTGTTTGTATACATATAGAAACCAAAAATAAAGTTCGGCTTTATAGTCAGCATTAATCGGTGTATGAAGTGTGAATGAAGTTATCTGGTCTAGTTTTATTATTAGGATTGGTTAATAAAAGGGCTGGACACAATGTCAATGTTCGTTGCACGAGATCATGGAGCAACACACTTTCCTCTAAAAGAGATCTCAACTCCTTGCACAAACTAACTGTCATCACCAACATATGAAAGAAAACTACAAATATGAAGTCTATTACGATAAGTATGTTCTCCTTGCGGTTGTACAAAATAAATTTCGTTGAATAATTTAAACTCCTCATAAGGACCAATCTATTATCCATTACAAGAAAATGTATCAAGATGGGGTTCATTAAATATAAAATAAAAATATGTCTCGGTCATCCTAACGAAAGAGTCTTACATTTGATTCATTAGCTGATCAACGGAGTGAGCACCATCCTCGTCGATTCTGTTTCAAAGAACCATTAAACGAACCCCCCTTGAGGGATGGTTTGCTTAGTAGATCAAAGAGGTATGTCTTTGACGTATTGATATTCTCATGATCTGTAGGTCAACAACATCGCTGCACAAATACTTAAAAGTCAAAGTATTTCTAAAATTTTAAAAGCCAACATATTAAGGTTTTCGTAACATACACTATTGCAGAAGCTCCATGACTATATCTCTCCCACATGCATGTTGTGAAATCGTGGTCGTCCTCCAATGTCCCACAAGTTAATTGACACGTTTTCTTTCGTTATTTTTTGCATATTGAACCCGTTCACATACAAAAAATAAATAAACATGTGTCACATTCATAATGATCTCAAAAAGGCCAATACATAGTTAGTAAAATCTAACCAAAACTACATGACTCGAGTATTGTCCAAAAAACTCACTTTAGGAATATCCGCACAAAATCCACAAGTCTAGCAAACATAGACGAAACAATATTAGATTAACACACACTAACCCAAACTAACTACTCATGTACGTAACAAAAGAACAGTACACTAACAGAACCAAGACGCAAAAGTGACCAAAAAATACCGAGTATTACAAACTTCAAAATGTTAAAACTTTTACATTTGCCTGGTTGTTTAAAATATATATGCACAAGCTTTACTAACTACATATAAAATACACAAAATCGTTACAAAATTACACAAACTTTACAACTCCAGACATAAAGAGTCCTTTCTGTGGGAGTAGTGAAGAACTAAACGAGGATACCTAAACAAATTTATAACAAACTTAAGATAAAATTTATAAAAAATTTTATGCAATATTATAACTTCACATGCATTTCAGTCCGTACGGTAGCAACAAACATTTTCGATATACGGGGGTGTAGTGTTAGCTTATTTGGCCGGATTATTAATACTGAGCTCATTGTCTTTTCCAAACTCAAATAATGTCATGTTACTGCAAATGAAACATGTCCTGAAACAACCCTTCAAGGGTTGAAAAAAATAAAAATAAAATAATACTTAGCCTATCATCCTAGAAAGCACCAAACACAAACACATTGAGAACCAAAAACTTTACCCTCGTTCTAGAAAACATGGAAACCAAGCATGCAAAAGAAATTGTTTCTATGTTGTGGTCAACAACATAGAAACCAAGTCATTGTTACAATTCTCTATCTAATTGTTTCTGAACACCCACATGTATTGGTTATTAGTTTTTATATGTTAACTTAGTTTTAAATTATGTAATCTTTGCTGAAGAATAGCCAAGTATTGCTTAACAGACCTGAATGCACCATTATCTTAAAAATGGCCACTGATGCAAAGTTATTGTTTAAATACAAACTGCAGTATCATCTAACAAAATTCCCCAAATAAAACTACACATAAATACTAAGTAGTAAAATAATATAGACGAATGAATATATAAATGAATGTACTTGTTCATATCTTATTTTGGAAAGCATCATATCCCTCGACACATTCTCTTTGGCTCTAGTAATGTGCTAGTTCCTATCAGAGATCCGAGCAACGTCCTTTATTCAGTCCACTTTCTTTCATTTAACTTTTGCCCAATGGATTACAACAACTAACATCTTTACCTACGTTCACATAAGACGGTAATTGAGAACTAAAGTAGTGATTATGATCTTCAAAAGCAATAGACCCAAAGAGTAATGTACTTACATACAGTCGGACTTTTTTGACAACATTATAAATAGGCTGACTATAAATGGCGGTGTAGCAAACTTCTTTAGCCTTTGAGGACGTTTGTTGAAGCGGTGCGTGTAGTGGAATGCACATAATGGTACATTAGCATCTATAGCCAACATATTTACGACACACTGATTTATACCCTTAAAGAATACTTATTATGAGCACAACATTTTTAGAGTCACTTTTTCATCACCTCCATACGAAGTGCTCATTTTTTACCTTCTGGTCTAGCCACCTATTGGCACCTCAAATAGGAGGGCTATGCAACTCTTTAATCATTTTATGGGCAACATCCTTAGTTTCGCCTTGCTTATAGAAATAAACTTTAGCATACCTGCAATATCATTAAAGAAAATGGAATATTACCACCAGTCCCTGATAATGTAGTATGAGCAGATGTAAATTCGGTAAAAAATATTGGAAAAGAAAAAGTAATCTTGCCATACATTTTGCACATTCCGCTTCATACACTGTCATCGCTCATGTTTGCCCATAGTTATAGTTGCTTTGGTGACTCAAAATTCAGTTTAAAACCTCATACAAAACATCATAACCCAAAAAGATTAAGGGTAGTTGTTTCAACGTATTTTCGTAGGTATGAGCCTATTTGCTTTGGCGTATATATTTCATTAGCTCAATGACGATACTTAACTAACAGCCATATGGTATTTTCACCTAAAATGATCCCTTATAAGTAACCATCCCAGCTCATAATAATGGAAATCAAAACAATGTAATCACATACGAGTAATATGTATATAAACATCCTAAAAGCTATATCTCTCCCACATGCATGTTGTGAAATCGTGGTTTTCCTCCAATGTCCCACAAGTTAATTGTCACGTTTTCTTTCGTTATTTTTTGCATATTGAACCCGTTCACATACAAAAAATGAATATCACATTCATTATGATCTCAAAAATGCCAATACGTAGTTACTAAAATCTAACCAAAACTACATGACTCGAGTATTATCCAAAAAACTCACTTTAGGAATCATATCCGCACAAAATCCACAAGTCTAGCAAACATAGACGAAACAATATTAGATTAACACACACTAACCCACACTAACTACTCATGTACGTAACAAAAGAACAGTACACTAATAGAACCAAGACGCAAAAGTGACCAAAAAATACCGAGTATTACAAACCTCAAAATGTTAAAACTTTTACATTTGCTTGGTTGTGTAAAATATAAATGCACAAACTTTACTAACTACATATAAAATACACAAACTCGTTACAAAATTACACAAACTTTATAACTCCAGACATAAAGAGTCCTTTCTGTGGGAGTAGTGAAGAACTAAACGAGGATACCTAAACAAATTTATAACAAACTTAAGATAAAATTTATAAAAAAATTTATGCAATATTATAACTTCACATGCATTTCAGTCCGTATGGTAGCAACAAACATTTTTGATATACGGGGGTGTAGTGTTAGCTTATTTGGCCGACTTATTAATACTGAGCTCATTGTCTTTTCCAAACTCAAATAATGTCAAGTTACTGCAAATGAAACATGTCCTGAAACAACCCTTCAAGGGTTGAAAAATATAAAATAAAATAATACTTAGCCTATCATCCTAGAAAGCACCAAACACAAACACATTGAAAACCAAAAACTTTACCCTCGTTCTAGAAAACATGGAAACCAAGCATGCAAAAGAAATTGTTTCTATGTTGTGGTCAACAACATAGAAACCAAGTCATTGTTACAATTCTCTATCTAATTGTTTCTGAACACCCACATGTATTGGTTATTAGTTTTTATATGTTAACTTAGTTTTAAATTATGTAATCTTTGCTGAAGAATAGCCAAGTATTGCTTAACAGACCTGAATGCACCATTATCTTAAAAATGGCCACTGATGCAAAGTTATTGTTTAAATACAAACTGCAGTATCATCTAACAAAATTCCCCAAATAAAACTACACATAAATACTAAGTAGTAAAATAATATAGACGAATGAATATATAAATGAATGTACTTGTTCATATCTTATTTTGGAAAGCATCATATCCCTCGACACATTTTCTTTGGCTCTAGTACTGTGCTAGTTCCTATCAGAGATCCGAGCAACGTCCTTTGTTCAGTCCACTTTCTTTCATTTAACTTTTGCCTAATGGATTACAACAACTACCATCTTTACCTACGTTAGACGATAATTAAGAACTAAAGTAGTGATTATGATATTCAAAAGCAGTAGACCCAAAGAGTAATGTACTTACATACAGGCGGACTTTTTTGGGCAACATTATAAATAGGCTGACTATAAATGGCGGTGTAGCAAACTTCTTTAGCCTTTGAGGACGTTTTTTGAAGCGGTGCGTGTAGTGGAATGCACATAATGGTACATTAGCATCTATAGCCAACATATTTACGACACGCTGATTTATACCCTTAGAGAATACTTATTATGAGCACAACATTTTTAGAGTCACTTTTTCATCACCTCCTTACGAAGTGCGCATTTTTTACCTTCTGGTCTAGCCACCTATTGACACCTCAAATAGGAGGGCTATGCAACTCTTTAATCATTTTATGGGCAACATCCTTAGTTTCGCCTTGCTTATAGAAATAAACTTTAGCATACCTGCAATATCATTAAAGAAAATGGAATATTACCACCAGTCCCTGATAATGTAGTATGAGCAGATGTAAATTCGGTAGAAAATATCGGAAAAGAAAAAGTAAACTTGCCATACATTTTGCACATTCCGCTTCATACACTGTCGTCGCTCATGTTTGCCCATAGTTATAGTTGCTTTGGTGACTCAAAATTCAGTTTAAAACCTCATACAAAACATCATAACCCAAAAAGATCAAGGGTAGTTGTTTCAACGTATTTTCGTAGGTATGAGCCTATTTGCTTTGGCGTATATATTTCATTAGCTCAATGACGATACTTAACTAACAACCATATGGTATTTTCACCTAAAATGATCCCTTATAAGTAACCATCCCAGCTCATAATAATTGAAACCAAAACAATGTAACCACATACGAGTAATATGTATATAAACATCCTAAAAGCTATAAATAGAATTCAAAAACTCACGTTAGGCTGACATGCAATTTCAAAATTTTCTTTTATAAAGAGCGAGAGAAAGAGAACAGGGGATCATGGCCTTTGATAATACAAACCACATCTTTAAGACGAAAAGAGTAAACCTAAAAGACTTAAAAAGCAATAAATTAATTAAAAAAGATTACCCGTTGGGAGGAGCCATGAAAAAGATGGCTTCTTTTTGGGGTTGAGTTTACAAATCAAATACATCATTGAACCAACTTCTATCATCATAGCACCATCAAACAAACTCCCCAGCATCGTCACATTCCCACCACGAAATGACGACACAAAGAGCAGATAATGGGGAGTGGGTTTGTGAGATTAGGTTTAGAGATATATGATCGAAAATAAAATCAATCAAATCTCCTAGAATAAGGGTGGGGCGATTAAGCTGTGTGTGTATTAGGTTAAAAGAGGAGTAAAAGCATAAAAAACCGATCAATCAAATCACCACAGATCACAAACATCATACAACTTCAAATACACATATCCAGATCACTCGCAAAGAAAACAGCCACCTAACCTCGCTGACGTTGCCTGCCGACCATCAACGCCGCACACCATGAACGACGACAATGAAGAAGCCGACAACAACGAAGTAGGTTGTGGACTGTGGGTATGTGGTATGAACCAAATAGAATAAATAACTAAATCACATGAGATGAGAGATGAGATATCATAAACCAACGCGTGATGATCTGTGGTGGCAGATGTGGTGGCGGCTGCCACTTTTAGAGAGAGAAAGACGGAGGCTGTGTATTTCATTTTTAGAGTTTAGAGAAAGAAAAAGATGGAGGCTGCGACATGTGTGTGTGTTTTCAGTTGAGAAGTATGGAGTATCATTCATCATTCAAGTTCAAAAAAAGTCAGAACTCAAAGATGGAAATATAGAAAAAATATTCCTATATTTCCCTAATTAGATTACTTAAAAAAACTCCTAAACCCTTTATATGTGTAGGGATGAATAAGACTCGGATATTTTTGGGAATGTTGAAACCATAAAAGCATTAGGTACTAATTAAGGAATGTTTGAAAGAATTGAAATTAAAATTAACATTGTATTATCTTAGGAATTTTGAAATCTGTAGCAAGCAATATTGAAAGTTCAAATTTCAAAATTTCAGAAACATTGAAAGTTCAAATTTCAAATCTTTGCCTATATTTACTAGCAAAAAATATGTCACTATGCATTCGAATACATTATACCAAATGGATTTGCAAAGTGAGAGAAACATCGATGATGATTTTGAGGTTGGTTATGTTCTTCTTTTTCCGTACATAATAAAACTTGTTCTCCCAAATTTAATTTACTGTTGGGACGATGTGATTATCATCTCAAGTGATGACGAGGATGATGATGAAGAGATTTCCATCAGCTATTGATACTCAAGTAAGAGTGATCGAGAGGAGACGAGTTTATGTTATGATTCATGCAAGTGACCTTCGTGAATAATAAGTTGTACGGTTTTGAATTTTAAGTTTATGGTTAAAAATCTTGTTCAGCAACAAGTATAAATCATGCTATAATTCATGAAAGTGATGTTCGCTAATAATAAATTGTGGTCAGTTATTCTGGCTTTTTCCATCTAACTTACTATGTTATGTTTTCCTCTTTACATTTAACATATCAAACAAATATGTCTAAAAAATATCAAATATATTGTTGTTACAAACACAATATTAGATGCAACAATCTCTATATATACATACTCGAAATCATTAGAGGTCACCATAGAAAACAGTGACATAAACACTCTGCACTCGAGTACCATTATGATGAATTTGAGTAACCCAATCGTGCCCGAGACAAATGTTCTACAAAATTAAGATGATGCATGCTTGCTCAAAATCCATACGTATAATGCAACATTATGCTTAGTTTTTTACTTACGGTCTTGTTCACTTTTAGGGGTTGAGTACTTTAATTCTTTATTAGAGGAATATGTTATTAACCAGATAGTTAAATACAGCTAAAGAATGGCTTTGAATGAAATGCCTAGTGCGCACATAATAACAAAAGTAAGCCGAATACCAAAGACACATACTGCAACAAAAAAGGATTAGCGAAACCAGGTAGTTAATTTGAATGATTGCATATGCAGAACATGATGAGTCAGCTAACCAAGCTAACAATCAAATGAATGACGAAAATTCAAGCTCAATAACACCATAACCTGTTATCATATACGAAGTATATGGTTTAGAATACTAGTATCAGTGAAAGTAAAAATTGGTACAAGGCCTCACATATGAAAAAAGACTACACGTTAATGAATGAGGTGTTTGGCACAGCGTATCTCTTTAAAACAATAACAACACAAAGGGTTAGAATTTGGATCCATTTTCGTCCTAATCATCTCAAATTCACCTCATAACAGCAATGAAATACACAAAGCCTGGAAATTCCATATACACATTCAATAAACCTTGTATTATTACCAACATTTTTTATATAAGGGATAGACGACATTCCTATGTTACCACACGCCATTCTTAAATCTTAATTACCATTGACAATTGTGTATCTGTATTTTTACAACTGCTTCACTAGCTAAGTTTTTTTTATATCAAATATCTTTACAAAATAACTTCTATACTACAACATCTACTTAGCGGTGTTAAGACATGGAATCATCATCAAAAGTTGATGATAATATTCAACCCATTGTTGAACCGAATATTACCAAACTCGATGAATAGAGGTTATTCCCAACACGCCTTTAAGTTTTTTGACTAACATATACGTGTTTCAGTTCGTTCTAATGTATCTTCTAATTGTTATGTTAACTCTGAGATACAAAAATCTTTTGCATCAATGGATCTGGACATGGTGTTCGACCCTACTACAGTTGATCTTCAATGCAAGTTGAGGGAAAAGATACCATACACACTTTATCCTGGTACTCGCGCAATGCAGCGGTGAATACCAAATGATACAAATGTTACATTTTTACCCACCAACTTCGTATTCAAGTTAACGTTAAAAACTTAAATCTAAATAAATAAACTCACTAAAAATGAAAAACTAAAATTTATTATAAAGGTTATTAGAAAGTTTGTTAAGATGAATGAATGAGATTAATTTTTAAATTAAGAAATGTTAGAGGATGAATTTTTTAAAAACTTTTACAAAAATTAAAAAGGCTAAATGATTTATAAAGTAGTATAGACGAGTATTCTATTATTCATGTGTCATATAATAAAAAACATTAGGAGAAAGTGAAGTTGATATCGTTAAATATTCATAACTATAATTTGTAGAAAAATCACATAAGATATATTAATATTTGAATTTTCGGTACCATTAATCACAACATTTAAAACCTTTACGTTCTCGAGTACTAATGGTCCTCAAATAATCTTGCCATTCAAAACAACTTCGCCTCAAACCGTGTCAAGAAACAAAGAAAATATAAGACCATTACAAACACCACATCCCTTTGATTCAACCTTTTTAGGCACAAGTGTAAAGTGTAAATACCTATTTTAATCAAGTTTCGTTAGGAACATTGCATAAATGATTAATAGTTATGACCATCGAATAAATTTTTCAAATGTTGTTTATTTTTTTATTTTTTTTGAACGACAGTTTGGTGCAACGGAGTATCTTGCGTGCCACCGAGGCACCTCATATGTTGTTTAATACATGTGTAAAGTTGAATTATCGCACGATATGGTATTTTGCAATTACAATTTGATCTTTCCACCATATAAAATATCGTTAATTCTTTGTCGCCAGACAATTTCGCCGCTATGCGCGGGTAATCATCTAGTTTCTAATAATTAAAGATTGTATTATCAAGGTTTACGTTTCTCTCAAGTAAAATTTGCACCGGTAATTAAATTTATAAGTGATTTGTTTTGATATCATTATGAATAAATCGATGTTTGGTAGTATTTGACTTTCTGTGCTCGTATAAATACTATCATTTTCTTAGGCCATGGAAGAAGCGGTTAAGTAATGTGTGCACTGCTGGTAGCTTTTGGCGTGGTTGAGAACGAAAAAATGCTTAAAAACTAATCAAAGAGAAACGACCTTATATATGAATGCATGATCTCCACCACAAAGCCTTTGAAGAATCGTCAAAGGACCGATTGTCTTCTCCTAAAATAGGAGGCAATACACGTTATTAATTAGGTGTTGATTTATCAAAGATTGATGCAACTGTGAGAACTTTAACTTGTTTACATACTACATTAATGAATTATACGATTCATAGTTTATCATAGTCAAATTTCTTTGGGAAGAAAATATGATACATGTATTATGTTTATCTAAATCGTGTTAAGTAAATATGTATTTGACTAATGATCACCTCTATAGTTGTAAAACTGATTTAATCTTGTAGTATGTATGAATTACATCTACTATGTGGGTACTTGTGGTAACACCCTTAGATACACATGTCTAGTAACATATATTAATCCGAATTCAATGATAGTTGTCAATGTGATTCACGACCATATTCTTCTATACCATGTATGCATATTACATGATGCTTTCAAATTTACTGATAATACAAAAACTTGATGAATGTTCCCACTGCTGTAGCACTATTACAAACATTAAAATGTTCAAAACTATCATAACTTGTGGACCATAAAACTAAAAATATTAAAAATTGAACATGCTAAAACTTGTAGAAGCTTGCAAACGTTAAACTTGTAGAAATAATTATCAAAGGAGAATAGTCGATGTTATTTTTGACATTAAATTATGTAAAAAATAATTATAGGTATTAAACCATTTTCAAATGCAGACTTATCGAATGACTCAAGATAAGAACAATTGGTTGGACATTATCGAATGACCCAAGTGGATGAACATTATTACCAATAAAGTGATGTAAATTACTTTCAGTAAATCGGGATCATAAAATAGCATAGAAAGTAGCAAATACCAAATAGAAAATACCAATCATAGGTGTTAAGAACAACAATAAAGGATGCCAACAATATTATCTTTAAGAAGAACCTAATAGTTATGCAGAAGCCTCTTTTCCTAGAGTTTTAACGTCATGTAGACCTCTTGTTTTTGCCAAAATCTATAAAGAAAATTATGCGTCAGTGTGAGATTCTAATATATCAAGTGAAGTTGATAAGTAGATCTTCATATCAGAAACTTGTACAACTCTAAACTTGTACTTCATAAATTGGAATTGGGAGAATTGGTTTGTGTTGATAAAACTGAAAAAACGAACTTGTATGGGGATATATTCAGTTTGCTTCTCGAATTTAAAATAGATTACTGCTCGGTATAGTCAACTCATGTAACTAGTAAATGAACCCCAAACCCATTTCTTTCAAGCTCCTTAATGTTTTTAAAACTTGAAACGTTATCAATTTTATTAATGCAATGGTGCCTAAAAACGTGACTTGCATTTTTGGTCTCGATTTGTTTTGATTACGATAAAATATAAAAACAAGCATTTAGCAAAAACAACGAATATCAGATTCTTGAGTTTAAGTAACTTCCATTCCATCTACAATCACTTACGTATGAGTAAACAAGTTTTTAACCTAACTAAGTGATTAAGGATTTATAATTTTCTTAAACCTCAATTTTATTTTTAAGTGACAAAAGTTTTTAAATAAACTTTATTTTTAAGAAAATGTTTTATTAAAAAGAAAATGGAAATTTGAAAATAGGAGATTCCAAATGAATAAATGATATTCCATTTGGGTAAAATCTGCACCAGTGGACTTTCCTCACTAAAGGACAAAATAGAGGGCACTCTAGTGTACGCGGTTCCTTATAGGTGCTAGTGGTTCCTTATTGATAAGGAATCGCATGTGCATTTAAGGAACCGCGCCCAGAAAGAGCTGTTGCCCCTTTCTCCTATATATAGTGGGTCATTTCTAGATTTTCTTTCCACCTCTTTTGTACACACTTTATCATACTCAAATCCCTTCTTTAATCATTCAAATCTTTGGTTATTTGATTGATTGTTTAATAAGTGAATCTTTCTCCTCTCATCTCATCTTCTAAAGTGCAAAGAGAAGAACACTTTCATCCTTGAAGTGTTGCGTTAAGTTCAAGATCCTCTTAAGATCCAAATCTTATTTCATTCTTGTGTCATTATGAAGATCCAAATTGGTGTATAATTTGGAAGTTGTGTATGTATTGTGGTTAATACTTAGGCCTTAAAGTATATTTTTATATATTAGCTCTAGCTAGGATTAGAACTAGACTTTTAGCTTAGAATCGGTAATTAGTTAAGCGGAGTGTAAGGTTTATCCACCTCAAGGAGCTTGTTGATAAGTGAACTCTCTAGTAGGTTACTCGAGGAGTGGAGTAGGGACGAAGATAGAGCTTCGTGGTCGAACCACTATAAATCCTTGGCGTTTGGTTTGATCTTTCTTTTTATTACCTCTTTACATTCTTTATTTATACTTGCATACCTTGTGATTATTAGTTTACCAACACTATCTCTTCTTTATATTGTGCATAAGAAGTTTTCACATAAACGCATTTGATAGTGTATCTTTATACTAGTTCCGTCAGTACACCTAAACCCATTTTGCTCACTAATTTTTTCTTAATCAGTTGAACACTTTTAATAGTGACCAAGCCTAGTATAATAATCACCCATCGACTGATTTTTTTCTCATTTTGAATGCACCTCATCTACCCAGCTTCGAGATTCAGTAGCAACTTTCCATTGAACAACTTTATAAGCAGTTTATTCAAACTGAACCTTCCTATCTTCTGCTTTTCTCTGAAGCCAAAGTAACTCACTCATGAGCTTAGCAACAGAAACAATCCCAACTACATAACCTTATATTGAAGTCCATAACCTCTCGAAACTAACAAACACTAACAACAATGGCATCAAAAACCATATTCCCATATAAAAAAAATCCATTCTTCATTTAAAATCAAACCCATTCCAAAAAGAATCCACTCGATTTTTTAATTGTTATCGAGTGTTATAAATGATGCTCTTAATCAGAAGGTTTTGATTGTTGTAGTTTGTTGTGAGGATTGATTTGAGGTAGTGGGATATAGATTCGGTGGGTGCGGTTTTTGGTGGGTGTGGAGTCGATGGGTGCAGTTTTTTATCGGTGTGGTTTTTGGGTTTTGATGGAAGATGGGATTTGAATCTTGGTTTGAATGATTGAGTGGTATATTGATTTTTGTTTGTGTGAATTGATCTAGATATAGAAAGATGATGAATCTGTAATGGAGTAAAATAGTTGTTAAATTTGGATCTGTGTTTTTTATAAGGGTGGTGGAGATTGTGTGGTGTAAAAAGAATACACATATTTTGATGGTAGGTGTTGTTAGGAATTGTTTTAGCATAGGATTAGTACATACGTAGGTAACTAACATTTCCAAAAAAGTGCTCCTAAAGTCATAACGTTTCGAATTGTTCAATCAAGTTACTCAAGTAAACGGGTTCGCTAAGTAGGTTACAAATCTATTACATCTAAATTTTAGGTCCTTATATTAAATGTGCAGGAGTCCATTTAACGTTAGAACTTTTTTTCTCTAATATTTAACATCAGTCCTGTTTAGAATGCTAAAGATCATGACATTACATTTAGTTTTTGCAAGTTTTAATTGTCCAGGTATGTGAAGGATTCATGCGATTATTGACATACAAACCATCAAGCATTAAACATATACAACACCCTGTAAGAATACTAAGCACTCCAGCCGTTACAAACCTTTCATCTGCTGTAATTACATTATAAATAGCACAAACTGAAAACATACTCTTCCACCGCCACAACCACTAGAATTGCTACCAACATCAACGTTTTCTGCTGTCGACACCATCGAATCCTAATTTAAGAGGTGGTGTTTCGAGCTTGGGTGGTTTCGTTGTTGTTTTGGTAGCTTCAATCACAATTAGAAGCAGCTTGAAAAAGAAAGGCTCGCTAGTAATATTTGGACCTCGGAACAAACTTTATGGATATTTGAAAAAGGATGGCTCGCTAGTAATATCTGGACCTCGGAAAACACAAATTTTATGGATACTGGGTCAAGCTTAGCGAATACAAAATACAAGTCACATCAGTAGGGTATGTTTACTACATATTTGATACCTTACACCATGATCTCGAGGATGATGGGCTGAGTGGTATAGAGTGAGTAACTTCTACGTAACCACCTGTTTCTATAATGGGAACAAATCAATCCAACTCAACAAATCTAAATCAAGATTGGAATGAGAAAAATAATAGATATCATATTTGTTTTTGTATGATACAAGATAAGTTCAAGACAATACAGA
This sequence comes from Glebionis coronaria, assembly GCA_025667525.1. Taxonomy (NCBI): domain Eukaryota; kingdom Viridiplantae; phylum Streptophyta; class Magnoliopsida; order Asterales; family Asteraceae; genus Glebionis; species Glebionis coronaria. The sequence continues at coordinate 454,675,520 of CM046881.1, read as the reverse complement.
TGTGTCACACAAATATTAAATCATCATTGATCTATAAAGCTCTGATTCTTTCCTTAAATTTACGAAAACTGACATGTTACGATCTTTCTTCTTTTCGTTTGAAAGCAAAAATCAAATCACAAAAGACGACATGCAATCAGTGTAACCTACCCGAGACCTTGGATTATTAAGATCTTAAAGATGAAATACACTTCACATATCATTCGACTCTTTCAGTAATTAAAACCTTTTAATGGTACATATAAAGAAATTGATATGAAGGTCATACGATTAGGCATTTGTTATATTTCTTATTGATGATGGCTGAGATTTGTGAGATTGGTTCAATTTGTGTAATTGTTATAGATGGGGCAAATGAAGTTTGAGATTAGGTTAAAGATGAGGGCGGATAAATTCTGAGATTAGGGTTTACTATGATGAAAATTAGGTATAGTGTGTTTATATATCCCAATGTTAAACATTGACTAGATTTATGTTATAACAGATATTATGGCCTGGTTATATGATGTGGGCTAATCTCTTCTGAAGCAATAGGTTGGTGGGCTATGCAAACTTATAATAGGAGTATTATATAAAAATGAATATTAAGGTATGTTGGAGTAAAGATTTATTGATCGTGTATGAAAAGTAGGAATTTTGTATTTATATAAACTTTGATCGGAAAAGAAAAATAAAATGCACTCTCGTATTTACACATAAAAACTTCACACACGTTACAACTAAACGAGTGCATAACATGATCGGAAACAGTTACCCACAATTTCAACGAATCGACATACTTACTAAATGAATCCGGCATGTAAAAATTGCATCACAAAAGTCCAAACATTATACATATATGTTATTATCACACTACAACTAAATACTGAAAAAATCACACATGATTGGAGAAAAACGATTCAATTTTAACAAAATAATGTATTAAGTTACAATATATTTGGTATTATCACGCTACGACTAAATATTAAAAAAATCTCACACGATTGGAGCAAAACGATTCAACTCTCACAAAATAATGTAGTATAAACTTAATAACGCTAACCATAACAAAAATTCCAATTTTAATAAACAAAACTAAAACGTAACATGGTGGGGAACATTTTAAACATAATTGCAACTACTCGATGAGTGGAACATTCAACAATAAAACCATGTCACGAACCCGCATGCAACGCGCGGGTCTGCATGCCTCGTGATTGTAAAACTTTACGATAAAGTGATTTTGTAGAAGGGTTATGGGATACACACCCCTTATCCTTTCCACGTCAGATTTCCACTATATGACTCTTTTAAAAACCCTTAAATATCAGTCCACCCCTACCCACCATCCTCTAAACACTTATCATAGATCCAAAAATTAGGGTTTTTCAACAAACACCATGAATCATAACCTCAACCAAAACATTAACATCCTTTGTGGGTGTGGTGACCCAGCAAGCTTGCAAACCTCATGGACTCAAAATAACCCAACCACAAGGTTTCTTAGTTGCCCTAATTATATGGATCCAACAAGGAATTGTAATTTCTTCAGATGGATTGATGCTGCATTGCCAAATCGTTGGTATCAAGCTAGGATGTATCAAAATCATGTTAACTTGATTAATGCACAACAACAATTTGCTCTACCTTAGAATCAACAGTCTTGATCTAAATTATTCAATAAGGTTATGATTGTTAGCATGATGGTTATTAGGTTATTTTAGGTCTATTAAGAATGTGGAAAGTAGTTGTTATGTTCCTGTTTTGATTGTCGTTTAGGAATGTGGTTGTAGTTGTTCCTGGTAATAAACTAGTAAGGAACATTTGGATGATCTTTTGTAGGATGTTGTAATGATAATATTATGTTTAGTATGAATTATGTTTTCCTTTACTTGTGATTTTAAGCATACAAAAACTTTTAACAAAGGTTGTTCATACAAAAACTATTAACATTATATATGTCTAATAATAGCAACATTATATACTTATGTTAACATTAATACAAGTCTTAAACAACCAGAGACTGTTAACATTGGTTGTTCATACTGGTTACATTGACTAGGAAGGATAATTTGATGATATACAAAAGAGCCTAACATTTGGCCAACCAATACATCAAGATTTACATAGTTAACTACATGTCATAGTTTTACAACATTAGTGGATTGACAGATATACAAAAGGGCCTAACAAATAGCAAGCCAAATTTTCACATAAACCTAAAAGCTACAATAGTTCTATGGCATCATCAGGATGTAGACCTGGTCTAGGTAATAGTGGTTGTTTCATCTTTCTAAGCTTTATCCTTTCTAATACTCTTCTTACTGCAATTGGTTCTTCATATGAGTGGTCTTGATCAGCATCCCGCACTTCATCCCTTGGATTTGGCTGAGTTAAAGTAATCTACGATTGAGATTCTTGTTGTGCATCTAACTAAGTTTGGATAATGCAATCCTTTGGATTAATTATAGGAGGCCATGCATGTCTAGGCAGACCCGTGTAGTTCTGCAACCAAGGAAAGTGACTCTAGATTAAGAAATAAAATGTATAATATATAAAGCTCCAAAATAATTAAGCATACTTGCCCCTAACATGGTCTCTCCATCAACAGGATCCCAAGACACTTCATAACCTATTAGCCTAATTCCATCTGGATACATTATTGACTTTGATCCATCTCCCCTCCCTATTTGCCTAACAAATTTTCCATTGATGGTCTCTGGTATATGCCTACTGTTGTTAGCACCAGCTTCTATGTTTCTTGGGGATCCACCACCTCTTGTCCTAACACCCCCACCCCTTGTCTCACACCACCTCTTGTCCTCACACCCACCCCCTTTTCCTCACACCCCACTCCCTTGTCCTTACACCCCACCCCTCCTAGCTTCTGGTACTTGCATTTCAAATCCAGGAGATGGAGTTGATAGTAGTGTTGAACGTGGTGTAGTAACAAGAACCCCACTTTGTTCACTCACAACAACATCTCTACTTATTGTCAAATCACCACTAGGTTCACTCACACCACTAGGTTCAGTAACAACTTCACTCAATTTACTAGGTTTAGTCACACCACTAGGTTCCCTTACAATATCACCTCTGCCTAACCCTCTCCCCCTCTACCACATTTAACAGACCCACCCCTCTACCACCTCTAACCGAACCTCTTCCACCTCTAACAGAACCTCTACCACCTCTCCTCTCTTACCTTTTCATCTACATAACCATCAAGCTTATTATGACAAGATCTAATATTGTGACCTGGTTGCTTACAATAGTGGCAATGGCCTACTTGTCCCTTCCTACTGATCCTAGTCCTATTGCTATTATCTTCATTTTGCATCCCTTTTCCTTTTATGTAGAGGTCTACCCGGTATTCTTCTCTTCATAGGTGGCAATGGTTTCTGAAAATTAGTTGAAGGTCATTGTTCCATGCCATTCATCCCCTGAATGTAATGGCTATAAGCAGACACAAATGTGTCTTTGAGATACCATTTTAAAACATAATCTTCTGGTCCTTGTGTAAAGAATAAACTGTGGCTATAGCATGCTCACAAGGGATACCAGATAACTGCCAAGCTCTACAGCTGCAAACCCTTAAACCTTCAACTACTTTGAAACCTTCATATCCATTTATAACGTCAAATCTTGTTTCACCACTTGCAATTACTTTCCAAGTTATAAAAAAACAATAATTAGATACAACTATATGGAAGTAAATTTATAAAAAAGAGAATAAATACATTTACCTATGGTTATCCTTCAATTTTTCAAGTTTTTTCTTGATGTTTGGACAGATACCATCCTGCCACTTTAAATGCTTTTCCCTTATCTTTTGTAACCTTTCCATACACATGATCCTGATGTCATCTAGCATGTTTATAATTAGTTTCCTTTTTTGCTTCTGCTACGAGGACATTGAAACACTCTGAAATACCATTTTCCACTGCATCACAAACCTTTCCAGTTGTGAAGTATACTCTACTCTAGGTTTCAGGATGCCTATCCATCAAGTGTTTGTGTGCTTCTTTTCTTGTACTCCTGATTTCTGTCACGACTTTCTGAAACCTTGTTGGATATGTAGCCTTGGCTGCTTTCCAAAATAGATTCATGTATTGCACCCCTATGTATTTCTTCCAAAAATCAGCACAAATGTACCTAACACATTGTCTATGCTCAGCCACAGGAATAACCTCTTTTGTAGCTTCAATAATACCCTACAAGCATAATTATTTATCATTATGGTGGTCAAATACCCTACAACTACAAGAAAATTATATAATTATCAATATGTTAAGATTTAAAGAATGTACCTTATGCTGATCAGATATTATAGTTAGCCCTTCACCAATAACCATATCCAAGTCATTCATCAGCAATTGCATAAACCATACCCAGTTCTCTTTGTTCTCCACATTAAAAACAACCCAAGCAATTGGATAAATATGATTATTCCCATCTCCACTAAATACTACATCTATGCTCTTCATAAAGTTTCTTAATTTGAAAAGTCCTTTGATTTTATATCCAAGATGCCCACAACCTAAATAGACAATGCCTTTCAGTCTCACCTCTACAACATTAGAAAGTATATTGTTTTGATTGTTAACTTCATAATACAACCTATAACCATGAGCTAAAGCATAATACGTTAAGGCTCTTTTAAGTTGCTCAACCGAATCATACTTCTCACCAAAAATATGACGCATTAACTTCTATTTTATATTAGGATCATGTGTTGGCCATTGATCACCTAACTTATCAACTTCCCTATCGGTAGCATCTTTCTCTGTATAAGCATCCTTAGACAACCCATTGTAAATCTTACTTAGAAAGTTAGCATCAAACATTTTCTTTTTAGGGGTAGCATGGTCGGGTATCCTAGTCTTAGTCTCATACACCTCATCTTCATCATCAGATAAATGGTCAACACTAGCAGTATCACTCTCTTCACCCTCACTGTTATAGTCAAAGATATTATAATCATAATCAACCTTTAAGTCACTATCTTCGCTCTAAGGATTATCTTCTACACCTTGATCTTTGCTACAAGTGTCATCAACAAACTCGAACACAATGTTGGACACATAAATGTCCATCACATTATCATTTTCAGCCCCAATATCTATAACCTAAGATAAGTCTTTGTCATTTTTTTAACATTCTCATACCTAACTATAACTCCAAACCAGGAACAACCTAAAGGAACTGTTGATACAAAAGTTGGATGGACCGCGCTTGACCCAAATTAGGCTTAATTCGGGTGTTTGAGAACTCTGGATCTTGCACCAAGTGAAATTGTATGAAGACCCTGCACACTATATGTAACACCCCCATTTTATCTTTATGTAGTGGAACATTGGTCTGGGTTATTATTCATAGAAAACAAGTCATAATAATAGAAAACAACTCAAAAGAGTAATGAAATCAACTTTCTTTATATTTCAATAAAAAATTCAGAGTTTTACAATATAAGGTTCCTAAAATCTAGAATAATTTCAGTCTTGTGCCTCTTCATGCCATCCTTATGCTGCCCCATGCTATCAATCACCATTTATCTGAAATATATGCTTAAAGTCAACACAAAGGTTGAGTGAATTCATAGGGTTTAAACATGTTTTGAATACAAGTATATCCTCCGGGCTACGTTGTTATATGCCCACATAAAATAGTTATCATACTGCACTATGCTCATGACCCCGCTGCTAGATAATGTCATAACCAACAAACTGCCCTTATAAGAAGGAATCCCGCCAGACTATCCTTAGTTTAGCAATATAAAGTGTATCTATTAGCCAAGGTAGGAACCTTCAGCTGCTGGCAAGCGCGACTTGCCCAGATAGGGGATGTCAAACCCAAGTAGTACTATTCATAATATTAGCGCTCATTTTCAAGAAATGATTAGCGGTTCACGATTAAAAAGGGACTTAATGGCAATAGTAAACATAGTGTCAATCATACCGTACAATTTTAAAAGCACTTGTATTCCAGTTTTAGCATATATCCCCCTCACGGGTTTTTAAATCATTTATAAAGCATTTAAAAGTGAGGCTATGAACTCACCTTATGTCCATAGAATTTGAGCTATAATCAGATATAGTTCATTCACAGATGAACAACTTGATCATACAAACCACAACTTGGTCTCATAAACATCAACTTGATCTCACACAAACTTGGATTAATACATTGTGTCTAATATCAAGTCTTTGACTTTTAGTTTAATATTGTTAAGTGTTGGTTATATATTATTTTATTAATATTTGGTTGTAATTCTAGCACCATTGTTCGTGCCATCATACTTAGAGCCATTATATAAACGTTTGAGGAGCGAGGGCACATTAAAAAGTAAATTCAACCACTCAGTCAGAACGTAATATCGAGATGGAACATCTTTGTAAAAAGCTCCCTACTAACATGATACTTTCATTACTTCCTCATATTCATAATTAATCGTCTTTAGTTTCAAAATTGGCAAAATAGCCCTTTTTGTTATACTTTGGTATAGTTACACTTTTAACCCCTAAAGTATATAGTTTTAGTATTTGCATTTTAAACCCTCAATATTTAACCTTAGGAACTCAAAATTTCCAATATTTATTCTTATATATTTAACTTTCACAAAATGACACTTTTGGCCCAAAATGTTAAATAGTTTCAAAAATGACAGTTTTAGTCCCTACACTTATAAAAATCACATAACAACCTCAAAAATGGATCAAAAGATCTAGGATTCTAAAACAAAGTTTCAAAACAAGTTTATAATCATAATAAAAACATTTCTCCAGAATTATAGCTTTTGAAATAGGTCTTTTCTTATTATTTCATGTAAATTATAAAACTAGGGTTTTAAGACATCTTTAACTTATAACTTTCATTTTAAATGATCAAAAGCTATAATTTCTATTAGATTATCTTTTTTAACATCTTATTAACAGTATAAAAACTCTAAGAAAGTATTATAACAAGATTAAAGCATAGCTAAAAAAGTGATTACATAGGATGCTCCAAAATGGCTCCTAATGGGGTATATGGACTATATTTTCCTCATAACTCTTCAAGAACTCCTAGAACTTCTTCCAAAGCTTGCTAATGATCTTAGGGACTTCTTATGGCTCCAATGGTCGTGTGAGAACATAATGTATAGGTGTTTAGGTAAGAAATGGAAGGATGATTCTAAAATGAAGCTAAAGGCTCCTATTTATACTATTTCCAACCCTTAAGCTCAAAGTTTTGGATATGGACGTTTATAATGGATAAGTTAGTGACTAAGGGATGCTAGGGAAGATCTATTCAAGTTCCTAGAGTCTAGGATGGAAAATATGTTGGTTTTGTGGCTAAAAATACCTCACGGCAAGGATAGGATATGTTTGATGATGTGTAGCTTCAAGTAGGTGATTCACCTACTTGAAATCACATGGAAAATATCTTAAAACATATAAAATATCTGATTTTCAAACTTAGAATGGTAGGGAATGGTTTAAAATAGGTTTTTGGAGGGAAAACATAAAACCGGGTCTAAATTAGGGCTTGTAACTTTATACTTTGTGATTTTGGTGATTAAGGGATTAGGAATGTGATTAGTGATGGATTAAGGTTTAATTAGTGTATATACATTCTATTTAATAGATTTGGGTCCTTGGTTTGAAGTTTAACAAAGATTTGACGTGAAACTGGGAAGTATACTTATGTAGATTAGGGTTTTCTAATGATCTAGGGTTTAATCTTAGTAAATGTGATTATCCTTCAACTAATTACTGATGTAAAATCAATTATACATCCTAAATTGTCCTTAATGTGTTCATGAAGTCTCCACATTGGTTTTATTAAGTTATTCTAAGTAAACATGTCTAAAGGGTGAAAATACCCATTTTGACCTAATTTACAAGCCATGCATTAAAATCTTGTACCTTGTGCATTATGGTACTTTTACATTGTCTTAAAATAATCTTATAACCTTAATGAAGTCTTATAAATATTTATATACTTGTCCAAAAAGAACTAGGTAGTGATTCTATGTAGATTTCTTAATATTAGGGTTTTTAGGTCATTAATCCTAATGACTTCCTATCTTGGGTAATTAGTGTTTGTACCTTTATAAACACTTATTCTAGTGCTTATATAGTATGTTTATGACTTTTATGGATTATACATTCTTATTGTACGGGTTTGTATAGGTTGATCATATTTTAGGGATAATTATGGGAGCTTAAGATCCTATGCTTTGATAACTTGTACTTTATGCTTTACCAACTTGTAACTTGACTTGAAATAAATGTATATTCTTAATATGATATATAGTTTAGTTTTATAATTTATGGCAAAAGATTAGACTCTAATTCAATGTATAGTGGATTTTATATGCTAATCTTGGTTACTAGGTCTTAACTTGTAATTAGCCTTGGATTAGTGAATATTAGCATTTTGTGATCAATTAACTTCCCTTTATATGACAGATTATAATTAGTATATTGTTTTTGACACTTGTACATAGATATTATGTAATTACATTGCTTGAAATATTGTTTTCCAAGGGTTTCTAGGTGGTGATCTAGACTATTATGTACAATTACTTGTACTTAGCTTTGTATGGTTTGTTCTTGCCGTTCTTAGGTATTATTATGTCTTCAAAGTATATTTTAAAACTTGTTTATAATCCATAATGACATTCATATTTATTCTTCGTTCATAGTTTACCATTCTTGAGTTTACAAGTCATTTGTAAGGATTCTAGGGTTTCTAAGGGAATTTAGGGCATCATGGTTATATTTGAGATGTTCTTATTAATACTGAAATTATTGGATCACTTTTAGATCTTAGACTTGATATATACATTGTATTGACAACATATAGGACTATGCTGTAATAGTTCAGGTTGTGAGAAGCAGTTCATCTTACCAAGTAAGGCATAAAAGCAAAAATTTCTTGCCAAATTTTCATATTGAGACAATCATAGCTTATAGCATAGATGTGAATTTTGAGGACTGTCACAGTCTCTCCCCCTTAAAGAAATCTCGTCCCGAGATTATAAAGGTAACATAGCGTATCAAGGGCAAACATAGCTCGTGGGTGTTCAAATTCTTTCTTAGAATTTTATTCACATATCAAGAATACAGTTTTACGGTTGGTATTTAGTTTCAAATCGATCTCTTCTATCATCATTTTTTATCAAAAATGGTTATATATGAAATATCATTCATATTTTAGGGATCAAAATCATTTTATTATCTCATAAGATTTTAGTTTAATACCAAATGGAATATTGAAAACATACTAGTTAATCACATAAATCTTCCTTAGATTCCAAAATACGAAAAGGATTGTGATTATTACTGAGTTATTTGGGAAACTCAAGTCAATATGTTATTGTTCAATTCAAAATCTTGAATTGATTATCGCATTTTTCAAAATCAATTTGGGTAATTGATAGAGAAAAGATCCTTTTCAACTAGATAATGTTTAATATGGTGTAGTTTCTCATTCACAGTGAGAAATCTTTATCAAAAAAGTCTTTCCAATTTACCATTTAAATCTAGTAGTTACCTAACAGTCACTATTCAACGTACTATGAAGCTCTATTCTCATATAACCTTCTCAAATAGTTTCATGAACTACTTTGAGTTTCGTAAGTTGAAAATCTCCAACTTTAGCCCAACAGATACGCAAATGGCACTTCTCTCCATAGAGTGCTTTGAATACTACTGCTTTAAGTATAACAGGATAACTATTGTCATACGAGAAATTTTACCAATGTTAAGTGTCCTTCCAAACTTTATAAGACATACAGGGAGTATGTAGTTTAGTATTTGGATAGTTCTTTCACTTAGTACAATAGTATACTTATCTTAAGTAAGTACAACATATTACCCTCGGGTATTTTGTATATACTTTCAGGATTAAGATGTGAAACACTTGTCACGATCTTAGGTGATAGATATTGATTCTCTATGTCGACAGATTATTTTTGGTATAACCTCGTCAAAGTTCCTATATCATTATTTTTCTCGATACAAATAAATCCTGCAGCTTTAATATGATATTGACAATGATCCGGATGACATCATGTTTACTTGAAGTAACAAAATTCTCATTGTTCTTTCCTATTTCTATGGAGGAAATTCAGGTTGAACTAGTAAGTCGGATGACTTAATATTCTGCTTTTAAGAGCATATTATAAGGATTTCAAATTTTCTTCGAGTTGAATGGAATACTTCAACTTACAAATTCCAAATCTAAGACGAATATTCACATTTTCTCACTTAATGTTCTAACGTTTTATTAAGTCCACACTTGTCTTATATCGAATCTCTTTAAGTCCATTTATAAATTCTCACTAACATAAAGATGCGTCCAACTTTATGCAAGGAAGAAATTATAAATTTGGTGATTTAAATTTATTCATTTGACTGAAGAAGCGTCCTAATTCAATCAAATAAATAGAATGTAAATCATTGACTTAGAAATTTCCGAGATAACATGAATATAAACAAATATTCTACCCTTAAGTTTCCTTTTTACATTGGCGTGTGTAAGACGTCTTGTATATAATATCTAGGAACACGATTTTCAGAGACGAACAACGTTAAAATAGAAGATGGTATTTTATTCCCTATAAAATACAAAATAATCCTACCAACATATGATTTATAAGGCCACTTGCCCTTACAAATACTTGTCCAATAATCTACTATGTTGAAAATCCGACACCAGATGGTGCACATTTCTATGTGATGCAGAGTGCATTATCTTCACAAAAGAATATTTCCATCATATTTACTGTAGTTTGGATTTATAATCCTATGTTCTTGGTTTACTAGAATCAACGGACGTTCATTCACTGCCGAGTTTATGCTTAAGATTTTTTGGATTTTTGCATAGGATTGTGCCTACTTACCTTGTTCATTAACTCTTTGGGTAAAGGTTAATGACTTTTTCCAATGTATTGGGATTTTTGGAAGTGGTAGTCTTTCTTCATGATCTTCAATAAAATTCCTTAATAAACTTTTCTAACAAAATCTTCAGATGGAGTATTCTTAATAGAATTTCAGATGAAATTCCATGACATAATTCCATGATAAAATCTTCGGATGAGGCTTTTATCATTCTACGGAATAGGATCTAACTCTACTAACTCTTGAAATTTCCTCTTGTATGTCTCGATGTTAATTCCTTTTGTCATTAGATAGCGGAGTTCTTCTATTATCTTCTCGATCATATTTCTAAGAAATATTTGAAATTTAATCAAGCGATCTTATGTACTCCTTTTATCTCAATGGGTTGAGTATAAAGAATTTACCAAGATAACTGACGAAGTGCTATCTTCTTACAACAAGCTTCATTTTATAATTTCAAATACGATTTATACGATGGGAAATTGAATTGGCTCTTTCAATCCAAAGGGTGATACTAATAACATATTTTCTTCCTTAGATATTAATCAATCATAGAATCGTCTTTCGAATATTACTTTTCATTTACTATTTGTAATTGTAGGATTTCAGCCATATTATCGTTAATCATTTGTCTCACATGTTCAGGGTTAAGGTATACTCATATCAGAAAACATTCGTCACATATGTATAGGAATACACATAAATGCTTATTGGACAGAAGGTATATCTTTTAGGTTTGATTATCATTCATATCTAAGGATAATAAAACGAACTATGAAATAAAATTTCAAAGTTTACAATGGATTTATAAAGATATGACTCATACATAATCGTAACATAATTTTTCCATGATATGGAATGGAGGAATATAACGGAAAATGTAAAAACTCGTCTTATAGAACAAGCTTCTCTTTTACATATCCTATAGAAGAATCTTTTGATGGACAAAAGTCGAGAATAGAATATTTCTAGAAAACTTTGGAAGTTTCCTTTCTCTTTCTTCAAACATGCGGGTTATGTTCAACTTGATAATTATCATTATCATAGAAGATAATAGAAATTCTAAAGAATTATACTTTATCAAGTATATGCTTTTCTTAGAATTAACGCAATTTTATTCATAAATACTTGTGAGAAAACCAAGAAATAGGGGTTTCTTACTCCTCAAAAATAAATATGAAATGACAAGATGAGAAACACAACTTTTATTTATTAACAACTTGTCTGTTTAAACTGACAAGACAAGCTTCGCTGTTGTCCCATATTTAGTGATGATATAACACGAATTAAAGAAAGAAAAGATATGAAAGTAGATGAATTTTAGAGAGAGAAAGTAGAGAAAGAATGGTGAAACTTAGGGAGGATTAGATTAGAGAGAGAGAGAGAGAGAAAATACAAATGACCAACCAACCCTCCTAACATGCTAGAAGGGGAGTTTATATAGTCCACCCACATGCGGGCTTTTATGGGCTATATAGGTTGGGCCGGGCTTGAATAAATGCTTAGTACCTTGAAAGAGGCCTTTTAAGCTAGCCATCAAGCCCGTATTATCACGACTATTCTACTACCTATTACAACGTTCTAATAATCAATACATAATAAACCTATGACCGATCATTCTTGTTTGACTCAATATTTTGAGGCTAACATTCACTATTAACATAAAAGTGAAGAAATAAAGTTGAAAGTATTTACAACTTAATAGTCTAATGTTTTCATCTCTCCCTCTTAAGTTCTTTGATGGCATCAAAAAGACTTCGTATATTGGCTCGATGTCTAATTTGAATGTCCACAATGACTAATTCAAGAGTATAAATCTTCAGTCGAGCTTGAACAATCTCTTCATCGTGTATCATCTGTCTTCTCTGCAACTTGGCTTTAGCTTCTTCTAAATCTCCTTCTAATTTCTCAAAATCTCGTTGTATAATTCTTCGACGTTTATGAAGTCCTTCAAATTTATCTTCAAGATCTTCAATACGCTCGGGAGGAACTTCTTTCATATAGGGTAGGACATCTATAAGTTGTTGTAAGTTTTCCGATATAGGTGATGGTTCATTAATAGGGTAAGGTGATGGAAATTTTTGGTGTCGAGGTGTAAAATTTATTTCTTCATTATATGCTCATATAACTTGCATATAGGGGTCGTCATCAAAAGGTAAAATGAATTTTGGGATTTTCTGGTCTTTGGGTGTATTTTCTAAAGTATCATAAGGATTATTCATCGGGAGAGTGGAAATATACTTTGGGAAGTTACCAGGAACATATGCAGAGCGCTCTTCTTGAGAATCCGATAAGATGATAATAGAAGGGAGATAGGGATACTGATATGAGTGAATTTACTCATATCATTTGTATCAATAAACAAGCCTAAAATGCATAAATTGAATGAATATAGCATTGTATATGTGTATTTTCTTGTTTCGTGTGTGTAGGTACCAAGATCGCAAAAACCGGCAAAAACCGGCAAAAACGACATAAGTTTGAAGAAAGATCAAGAAAGCCAAAAATCGAGTCGTTTTCGATGATTTAAGTTTATCAAGGTTATTTGGGCCTTGTGGGACCCACATTTGGTTAATGGGACCAAAAGCCCATTTGTGAATTAGTAATTATCTAAATTGGAGTCAAAGCCTAAAACATGGCCCAAATAACAACTTATGGGACGGATGAAGTAATGTTTGGAGTATTATTTCCAAAAGCCCATATTCACATTAATTATAAACGGATGGAAATTCTTTTTGTTCCAAACCCATGATTCATAAGTGAAACGTGTGGAGGTTGTTGGATTAAAAGCCCAATAGGGTAAAGTAATATTGAGACGGTTGAAGTATATTAAGTTATACTTTTCACTTTCACTTGGTCAACATACACACACTTCTCACTTTTACCTTTCGATACAAACAAGAAAAAACACACAGAGAAAAAAAAAGACGCAGCCACCAAGAACACCACCCAAACCCTAATCACCCAATTTGGGATTTTTCTAATCCAAAGAATTTGTACTACACGCGCCTTTAAATAATTACCAAGTTTTTCGGAGGTTGAAGATGCCCCAGTCAGGTCCACGTGGCAATCCATCTTGTCACCCCTTTCATATGATTGGCTGATATCATTCCAGCCAAGTCATAGCTCCAATAGAATCCTTCCACATCAGCATAGAAGTAGCACAACTAGCACACATCCATGCCACCTTGGCAATTCGTGTGTGAGAGGCTTTATCTCAGCCATTCGATCAAGAAAGAGAAGAGAGATGAAGGATCTACGGCCAAGATTGGTTATCTTCCTCAACAAACTCACCCAAGAGGGCTTGGGGTTTGCCTATAAAACCCCCCAAATAATGTGTAATATTCATCCCATTTTTATTTTTAGTGTTATAATGTTAAAATAGATGTAGGATTTATTATATTTTTATTTTATTAGTTTTGTAATCAACTTTCTGAATTAATAAAAGTTTTATTGAGCTTTAACTTTTAATTTCAAGTATTTACTGTTAAAGATTTATACATTCATCTTAATGTCTATTTGATGTTATAATATAAAAGTTATTGGATTAAGCTGAAATAATAGCTTGAATTAAATAATCTAAAAGTGAGATTGGGAATAACTTTTCCCCACGGAAAAGTGAAGTATACAGTTGAATGGTGGTTTGAGATTAAATGAATGGAGTCTCTTCAAACAAAGGTAAACCTCATTGTTTTTTCATATAAGTTTTAAGTCTGCTGAGTTTGTTGAATAATCTGTTTTAGATCTGATTTAATTGTTTTGTTCTGCTTTCTATGAATCTGATTTCCTTAATTTTGACGTGATAAATGGATTTGAAATATTAATATTGAGACTGTTATAGTTTAGCTAGTTGAGATTTATATCCGGATTTAGTCTGCTGAGTTATAATTACTCTGTAGTAATTTAAGTTGAATTATGTCTGATTTAGATCTTATTATTCTGTTTTAATAAAATCATATGTTCTGCTAAAAAATGTTATGGGTTTGATTTTGATGGTCACTTTGAATATGCGAGTTATTTGACTGAATTATAGGGTTGATTTTATAAGAGTTTGGGCAGCTTCTATTACTGAGCTGTGACTTGTTGGATTGTAGCAGACATCAAGTTTACTGATATAGAATTGCTAATTACGAATTTCGTTAAGATAAGTTTGAATTATAGTCTGATTTCGTTTGTTTAGACTGCTGAATGTTTAATTTTGTTTGAAAGTTGCTTAGTCTAAATTTCATTAATTTGAGTAGTACATTTAGTCTGCTGATTAGTGATTTGTTAGATTTTTACTGTATTCCATAGTTTGTTTTTGGCATTAGCATATATTTCATACTTTACTATTGAATCTGTGTTTAGTTGTGAATCTGTGATGTATTTGATTAATTTGATTAGGCTGCAAATCAGTAATCCAAACGTGATGTTTGGGTACTAATTTTCTTATTCTGTCTAAATATTATATAGTCCAAAAATAATCATTCCAAAAAGTACCACCATGGGGCTCGAACTCGAGACCTAGACATTCACTGCCCAACGTGCTAACTAACTGGTCTAGCAAAGTGTTTTAGTTTATTTACAGCTTAATTACTTAGTATAACTAAGAAATCTTAGCTGTCAGCTTTATTTCAATTTTAATACAAAGTTTTCATTAATTAAATTTAAACCATTTGTTTAAAATAAATTTTATAAATTTAAAATAAATAAATAAATAAACAAATAAAAATATATTTTATTACTTTTAGAAATTAAAATTGTTTTTAAAATTAGTTTTTAAATAAACTAGTTTTAATTGATTTTGTTTTAAATAAATTTGGATTTAAATAACTTGGTTTAATTAAAAGTAATTTTATAAATAGATTAGTTAAGTTTATAATTTTTAAATAGTTTTAAAATTCTTCTTAATTTATTAGATTAATTTTAAATAGTTTTAATTTTATATAGATTTAAATAATTGTCTAATAGATTTAGTTTTGGGATACGATTCATGCACTTTAGGATTAAAAAAATTGGTAGAATTATTTTTAGATTAAAAACCGAAACCCAATTCGAATCAATTGTCCAAATTAAATCGAACGTCTCAAATTCATAAGGTCCTTGTGTACAACGAACCGGGATTGCTCACGTGTTTAATTGAATTCGTCTTTGGCTTATTTATGGATTATTACCTTTTCCTAGGTAATTTCCTAAATTTTTTCTATAACGTATCTAATTAAAATACACCGACATTTCCCATCACATCAAAATTTTTGGCGTCGCTGCCGGGGACCTTGTGTACGATTCGTTCGTGGAGATTTGTTGATCGTTGATTTGAAGACCCTTTCCATTTTGGAAGGTTATGTTTATTTTTGTTTTATCATCATTATGTCTTCATCTATCGTTTGCGTTAAGTATGGGGGTCCATTGTATGATGGCGTGTGCCCTTATCTTCAAATGAAAGACGACTCCTCACAACTTTCCATCGAACAATTACTTATGCTAGAGCAGATGAATTTTTACAAAGATTTTTTTCAAAGATTTTTTTCAAAGATGATATTTTGGTGAACTATGATTATGACGATAAAGACGATGATGAGGATATTTTCGATCTCACTCCATCCTATGACATCACTACTCCTATTCTTGAATCTTCCACCGTGGAACCCGAAAATTCTTTAAGCAAGGGGGACGAGCATCTTAGCACTATTCCGGAAACAGAATTGGATGAAGTCATAAAGTCTAGTGTTGAGATCCTTTTCCAAAACCAAAAAGAGTCCGCTGGTATTTCCAATGAAACGTGTGATTTGCCACATTGTGATAACTCTCCTTCTTCTATTCACTTTGAGATTTTCTCCAATTCTAATGATGAAAATTGTGATGGAAATGAAGATTTTGAAACTTCTAGTGAATTTTCTAATGAGGAGTTCTCCTATGAACTTTCTTATAAAGATGACATTCACGACTTGGATTATGAGGGGTTCCCCGATGAACCTACTCTTCTTCACCCATTTCCACCGGGAAATGAGGATGATAGTGATCCGGTATTTGAGAGGTTCACCTTTGAACTTACTCCTTTAGACCCATTTCCACCGGGAAATGAGGTTGATTTGACTATTTCGATCTTTGAGAAGTTCACCAATTAACTTACTCATTTAGATGTGAAAGACGTGATTCTTCGTGAAAAATTATCAAACGTCTATCTTCTCATTTCTAAGATCGAAGCTTTGAATTCTAAGCCTAATGACAAGTCTTTCTCTCCATCTCCTATTCCCGTTGAGGATAGTGATCCGCTTATGGAAGAAATTGACACTTTTCTTGCTTCTAATGATTCAATACCACCGGGTGTTGATGATCTTGACCCGGAGGGGGACGCCCTCTTTTTAGAGAATTTACTTGATGATGATTTCGTCCCAAGTCCTCCTGCCACTCACTTTGATCTTAATGTGCGGGTTTATCATGTGTCTCATATTGAGTACCATGACCCGATTGATCACATTCCTAAGGGTGAAATGGTCGATAAAGATAAGAATGTTGAGAACATCTCGGATGTGATTTTTTTCACCCCACCATTACCATGTGCTTCATATGATTATGGATTAGCATGGGGGAAGACACCGTGTTGTCTATTCCTTTCTCTCCCGAGGACGAGGTATTCGATCCCGGAATCATTGATTTAGGGAAATCTCAGCCTTTCACCGATGCAATAATTGAAATACTTTTCGATCATCTTGGTACGAGTTTATCTCGGGGAGCATACTAGTCCATTTCATGATTCGTAACATTGACTACCATCTCTTATTGGAGATTTGTGTTGGAGTTTCATCCTCTCGTTTGTCATCCAACAACGAGGATGTGATCTTTGACCCCGACATCATGCTTTGTTATGGATTTTATTCCATTATGCCGGTTTTCACCATTTTCCCTAAGGACCAATGAATGCGGGGATCGAGTCGAGCTCATGACTCGGTTAACAAAAACGAGGTGCCTTGTGGGGGAGTCCCATACATTCTATCTTCTATCTATTTTCTAACACTAATAAGGCTTGATCTTTCAAGCTCGTGCTCGTATTTTGTTGTGTTGTGAATCTTAGGTATGACCCTTATCATTGAAGACTCTCGTGTTCGGTTTTTGCCCGTCCACTCGAGCTTCCATACTTTGATTGTCAAAAAGGGGCACTCACTATCCTTTGATTTTTATCGACTAACGTTTTATCTTGAAGCATAATTAATGAACGGATTATAGATTTGCGTGCTCTTTCCATATTAGGACTTTTGCATTAGACTCTTCGTGTTTTAGCAAGGGGGTGTTACTCTTGAGCTAGGAAACATTGAGGACAATGTTTGGTTTTATCATGGGGGAGTCAATCGATATAATCGCTTACAATTGCTTTTGTCGTGTCCAAACATAATCGTTTTTCGTTTTTCATAAAATTTTAAATTTTTAGTGTTATTTTGTGTTTAATAATAAAGAAAATAAGTGTTTTTGACACAAATGTAGGCTTTTCGCTGGTGAAAATAAAAATAGTTTTTGACTCAACTTGATTTTTACCTTAGCTTTTTCCTTAACGTGTTTAAATCAAGTTTTGCTAGACTCTTATATAGGGAAATTTAAAACGCGAAAGTCTTAACTCATACGGGTTTAAGAACGAGAACTTTTCGCAAGTTCCTATAATTGATCCTAGAAAGTCGTTTATCAAGGGAACTTTAAAATGCAAATTTTAAAACTTGAAAAAGTCTAAGAAGATGCAAGATCCTATAGATGACTTGAAAACCCAAAACTTTGATTTAATTGGCTAAGTGTCCATTAATTTTGCATTTTTAAGATTTTACAATATGGAGAACAAGAGATGATAAAGTTTAGTCATAAGTTTTGAGGTTAAGTCTTCCTTGTGTAAGTAGTTTTGTGTTTGATTTAATCTCCTCGTATTTATTTTCCACACTTGAATAATAAATTGCTTAATAAATGAAGTTTTTAGCGGTTTAGGCTTAATATCTTAACTCGTAACTCCTTCTTTTTCTTCCCTTGTAATTAAAGTGAGAGCACATTACTTGTGCCAGCGTCATGGACTTTTGATCATGGGATTGCGGAAATTTGGCTTACTATACATATCATAATAATAAGAAGAATAAATAAAAACATGTTCTATATAAGCCTTTGGGTGGGAGTCATGTAGCACTAACCTTGTCATTAGAGCCTTAGGGTATATGGCATGGTGACATGTTTAATAAAAATTGCTTCATCATCATGAGCCTTAAGGTGGGATGGTGAATGTCAATTCCCTTGTTTATGTCCAAGGAGCCTTCGGGTGTGGATTATAAATAAGGAGCACTTTTACATCTTAAAGAGCCTCAAGGTGTATGATGTAATTGTTTCTAACTCCATTAATAAGGTCAAAATTGACTTTGGAGGATTTATTGTTGCTTTAAGTAGTCCTATTAGCCAAATTTCGGATCCGGGGATTTATCCCTCAAATCGTGTTAATTTATCCTTGATGTGGGCTTTCTTTAGTGACAATGGTTTTTGAAGTCGAGGTTAGGTTTTGAGTGTTGAGTTTACACCGTTCTTGCCTTTATTTTTGGACTAATAAATATCAAATAAGTGAAATGAGTCTTTAGGTCAATGACAAAAATTAAAAATCTAGAGATACAATTAGGAATAAAAGGAGATTGAGTTTAACACAAATTACTTGTATAAGTGGTCTTAAAATTGGGACTTATGATTGGCAATGATCTTGTTTTTAAACTTGGCATGGAAAGAGTGAAAAGTCGAGGACGATGAATCTATTTGAGTTTTATGATCATAAAAGTTATTTTTAAAATAATGAAAGCTTTACATTATGTCATTGCAAAATAAAGTGTCAAAAGTCAAATAAAAGTGTAGTAAGTAGTTTTATTTTATCATTGCGTGAGTACAAGGCAATTGATTAGCAAGAGGGAGTTTGATATGAGCGAATTTACTCATATCATTTATATCAATAAACAAGCCTAAAATGCATAAAATGAATGAATATAGCATTGTATATGTGTATTTTCTTGTTTCGTATGTGTAGGTACCAAGATCGCAAAAACCGGCAAAAACGACACGAGTTTGAAGAAAGATCAAGAAAGCCAAAAATCGAGTCGTTTTCGAGGATTTAAGTTTATCAAGGTTATTTGGGCCTTGTGGGACCCACATTTGGTTAATGGGCCCAAAAGCACATTTGTGAATTAGTAATTATCTAAATTAGAGTCAAAGCCCAAAACATGGCCCAAATAACAACACATGGGACGGATGAAGTAATGTTTGGAGTATTATTTCCAAAAGCCCATATTCACAGTAATTATAAACGGATGGAAATTCTTTTTCTTCCAAGCCCATGATTCACAAGTGAAACGTGTGGAGGTTGTTGGATTAAAAGCCCATTAGGGTAAAGTAATATTGAGACGGTTGAAGTATATTAAGTTATACTTTTCACTTTCACTTGGTTAACATACACACACTTCTCACTTTTACCTTTCGATACAAACAAGAAAAAATACAAAGAGAAAAAAAAAGACGCAGCCACCAAGAACACCACCCAAACCCTAATCACCCAATTTGGGGCTTTTCTTATCCAAAGAATTTGTACTACAGGCGCCTTTAAATAATTTCCAAGTTTTTCGGAGGTTGAAGATGCCCCAGTCAGGTCCACGTGGCTATCCATCTTGTCACCCCTTTCATATGATTGGCTGATATCATTCCAGCCAAGTCATAGCTCCAACAGAATCCTTCCACATCAGCATAGAAGTAGCACAACTAGCACACATCCATGCCACCTTGGTAATCTGTGTGTGAGAGGCTTTATCTCAGCCATTCGATCAAGAAAGAGAAGAGAGATGAAGGATCTACGACCAAGATTGGTTATCTTCCTCAACAAACTCACCCAAGAGGACTTGGGGTTTGCCTATAAAAACCCCCAAATAATGTGTAAAATTCATCACATTTTTATTTTTAGTGTTATAATGTTAAAATAGATGTAGGATTTATTGCATTTTTATTTTATTAGTTTTGTAATCAACTTTCTGAATTAATAAAAGTTTTATTGAGCTTTAACTTTTAATTTCAAGTATTTACTGTTAAAGATTTATACATTCATCTTACTGTCTATTCGATGTTATAATATAAAAGTTATTTGATTAAGCTGAAATAATAGCTTGAATTAAATAATCTAAAAGTGAGACCGGGAATAACTTTTCCCCACTGGAAAAGTTAAGTATACAGTTGAATACTGGTTCGAGATTAAATGAATGGATCTTGGTTCGAATGGTGTTTGGTTCGAGATAGTGTTTAGATGGTGTAGTTTCGTTGTGAAAAGAACGCTCAGCGCGTTTTTCGTCATCAAAGATCTCTTCAAACAAAGGTAAACCTCATTGTTTTTATATAAGTTTTAAGTCTGCTGAGTTTGTTGAATAATCTGTTTTAGATCTGATTTAGTTGTTTTTGTTCTGCTTTCTATGAATCTGATTTCCTTAATTTTGACGTGATAAATGGATTTGAAATATTAATATTGAGACTGTTATAGTTTAGCTAGTTGAGATTTATATATGGATTTAGTCTGTTGAATTATAATTAGTCAGTAGTAATTTAAGTTGAATTATGTCTGATTTAGATCTTATTATTCTGTTTTAATAAAATCATATGTTCTGCTAAAAATGTTATGGGTTTGATTTTGATGGTCACTTTGAATATGCGAGTTATTTGACTGAATTATAGGGTTGATTTGATAAGAGTTTGGGCAGCTTCTATTACTGAGCTGTGACTTGTTGGATTGTAGCAGACATCAAGTTTACCGATATAGAATTGCTAATTGCGAATTTCGTTAAGATAGGTTTGAATTATAGTTTGATTTCGTTTGTTTAGACTGCTGAATGTTTAATTTTGTTTGAAAGTTGCTTAGTCTAAATTTCATTAATCTGAGTAGTACATTTAGTCTGCTAATTAGTGATTTGTTAGATTTTTACTGTATTCCATAGTTTGTTTTTGGCATTAGCATATATTTCATACTTTACTATTGAATCTGTGTTTAGTTGTGAATCTGTGATGTATTTGATTAATTTGATTAGGCTGCAAATCAGTAGTCCAAACGTGATGTTTGGTACTGATTTTCTTATTCTGTCTAACTATTATATAGTCCAAAAATAATCATTCGAAAAAGTACCACCATGGGGCTCGAACTCGAGACCTAGACATTCACTGCCCAACGTGCTAACCAACTGGTCTAGCCACTTGTTTTAGTTTATTTACAGGTTAATTACTTAATATAACTAAAAAATCTTGGCTGTCAGCTTTTATTTCTATTTTAATACAAACTTTTCATTAATTAAATTTAAACCATTTGTTTAAAATAAATTTTATAAAGTTTAAAAAAATAAATAAACAAAACAAATAAAAATATATTTTATTACTTTTAGAAATTAAATTGTTTTTAAAATTAGTTTTTAAATAAATTAGTTTTAATTGATTTTGTTTTAAATAAATTTAAATTTAAATAATTTTGTTTAATTAAAAGTAATTTTTTAAATAGATTAATTAAGTTTATAATTTTTAAATAGTTTTAAAATTGTTTTTAATTGATTAGATTAATTTTAAATAGTTTTAATTTTATATAGATTTAAATAATTGTCTAATAGATTTAATTTTGGGATACGATTCATGCGCTTTAGGATTAAAAAAATTGGTAGAATTATTTTTTAGATTAAAAACCTAAACCCAATTCGAATCAATTGTCCAAATTAAATCGAACGTCTCAAATTCATAAGGTCCTTGTGTACAATGAACCGGGATCGCTCACATGTTTAATTGAATTCGTCTTTGGCTTATTTATGGATTATTACCTTTTCCTATAGGTCATTTCCTAAATTTGCTCTATAACGTATCTAATTAAAATACACCGACATTCCTCATCACATCAGATACCTATTTCTAGAGACGTCAATAAATCCTAAAATATTACTTACTCATAAGTATAATCTTTATACTTACACATAATCATGGTATCATTTACACATTGTTCTACAGGGTAGCAGTACTAATATTGGCATAATATTACCTCATTCTTGTAGCAGCACTGGCATGGGCACGGAGGACTTTCTTGAAATTATTTTAAAAGTAGTTATAGTCGAGATTTTAATTCTTGTTCTCTATAACCATGGTTCTGTGTACCAATCTATAACACCCCCATTTTACCTTTACGCAGCGGAACATTAATCTAGGGTATTACTTCATAGAACACAAGTCATAATGTTGATACAAAAGTTGGATGGACCGAGCTTGACACAAATTAGGCTTAATTTGGGGTCTTGTGGACTCCGGCTCTTACACCAAGTGAAACTTACTTTGGGGACCCTGCGCACTAAACCGACACCGTTAGGCTTACCATGGGTTTGTGACCCACGATTAGACTCTGGCGTGAGAGTAAGTAATCGATTTAAGTATATTAGTGTTTAGGGTATTGTGTGTATCGTACCTTTGTGGAACTGAAGGGGTTCCTTTTATACTCGAGAGACTCCAAGCTGGGCTCCTTGTTCTTGCGGCCTAAGGAAGAGATAATGACTCGAAATAGCTTGATCTTCATTGTCTAACTAAGGAAAGTGTATATCTCTTTTCCTTAGGCGAATATAACTATAATATAAGTTATATTATGTCTGATCCTGTCGCGCTGCGACGAGGACTTGGCTAAGTAATCAGCCTCTTGTGAGACATCGGCTTACCAGGCTTTATAGGCTGCGCGCGCACATTGCACAAGTACCCTATCCATTCCCGATGGATGCGGGTAGTACCCGTGAGTCAGACTATCCATCCTGACTAGGGACTATACGTCATCATGTCCCCCCAGTCTAGTGGTCGCACGTCCAATCTGCGGCTACTAGACTATGAATCATCCAGGCCCGTTCGCATAAATACCCATCAAAAAGTAAAACCGCACAGTCATGACTTTAAATAAGTATCCACGTCAGATTCCACTATGACAGTCCTTTATCGAAAACCGGAAAAAGCATTAACCATGTCAGAAGAAGCAATCAGCGGACACCATAGGATGAACCAAACGTTATAGACACGCGCTACAAGATCCCATACATCCATAGGGTATATAAATGCAGTTTGACAGTCACTTTCTTCACCTTTCTAAAAAATCTTCCCACCATTGTTGAAAACTGTAAGATCTATCATTTGTAACAAAATATACTACCTTCTCCCCTGCTTGAAACACCCACAAGAGTAAGAAATGGTAGCCCAACTATTTGATGTGACGTCCCGTATATCCGAACAAGAGATCTCTCGTTTCATCACTAAGTACCACATTCCTTCAGATCTTCATCCGACTGGGCCAGATCCACAATCGCATATTGGAAGTTTTCCTGACGGAAAAATTGGTATATACACCAGGTCCATTGAGTTTTCCAACAATCGCATAGCATACCTCTAAGCCGTTTTCTGATAGACATACTAAATTATTATAGTATACACCTTTCCCAGCTACATTGTATAGGTGCGCCAAAATCTCAAATTTTGAGATAAACTGCTTACTCAAAAACGTTGACCCAACCATAAACCTGTTCCGCGCCTTCTATAGACCCACATGGATGAACGGATGGATAACCTTCGCGAAACGCCCAGATCAAATACAATGCTACTCGGAAAAAATAGATTCCCTAAAGAAGTGGACCGACAAATTCTTCTGGGTAGACAAAGTTGTTTTCCCATTTGACTATGATTTCATCACCCCGAGACGACGATAAAAGATGACCGTCCCATTGCCGGTTCGTATAACGATGCAGACGCACAATTAATTAGCGTTGATAGGATACCGATGCAAGAATACCCAGAGACGCTGCTATACGCCATAGGTCTGAGCCACACATCAACTCTTCCTGCCAACCACCTTCCTCAATACTTTGATGACTTTGACCATGGTAAGAAACCCTTATTTCGTTTGCTTCCCCTTCTTCTTTTGTTTGTTTCTTCTCTTTTTTTACCAAAAAAACAAACCATTCCTGCACATATACTCACACATCCTTCATATGACTGCAGAATTAACTTATACGCAGCTCGTGAAGCGCGAGAATCCGTGCACCATGACCATGCGCGCTCGACCCTTCACACCAGTCGAGCTATCAAATGGATGGCGCATTGGTCAACATACCCTAGCCCCGGAGTTTCCTTCTCCCACACCTAGTGGGAATGTCGAGAGGACAACCGACATAATTGCTACTCTAATCCGAAGCGTACCATGCACCATAGAGTATCCATCGGAAGAAATGAGCCAAGAATATGAAGAAGAACGTGGTACCGCAGAGGATTCACATACAAGCCCATTCGCAGGGGTCATACCTGTGCTGAGTTACAAAAATTTACCATGCTCCCCCCCGCAGCAAATTCCCAGAAGGGGGAGAACATTGCAAACAAGACCACGTGCTAATGCGACATCGTGGGGAGCACTATCAAGGCCACGGGAAAACATACAGCTATCAAGGTATACCACAACGTCCTTCTTTATTATTTCGTAAAAATAAACAATTCGCACGCCTCTAATAATCGTAAGACCTCAAATTTGCAGCTCCCTTGCTTCCACGACCGAGGCGGGTGCCAGCATCACGAAGCCCACTAGATTCTCTCCTCCCTAGAAATGTACTCGCTTCTGCGCTCTAGATGGCGCAGACGTTTGTGGGGACTTCCTCCAACACATAACTCCCCTTGGCCGCGCCCAACGTTTACACAAAATGTCCGACGAACTACTAATGAGGGAGTTGGACATAATTGCCGTACAAGAAGTAACTTTACCTGCCTACTTGAAAAGGAAGATATCTCAGTTGTCCGAGCGCTTAGCACAAGAAAACAAAGAGGTCCACCGAGTTACAGAACAAAAAGACCTCGAACTTGTAAGTGCTAAGTTTGAAATTGCTCGTTTGCGCGCTGTGTCTAGCATAAATGCCAAATCTATCCAATATTTAGAGGACGAAAAATCCTCGCTCTCTGAGCTCCTGGATCGTGAGTGTAAAACCTGTAAATTTCAGGTTTTGACTATGTCATCATTGTACATGTCACCTCATGGTATCTGTATATATATTACCACCTTTGTATAAAGTCTTTTGAGCAATCATATGCATCATACATGAGCATACATTATTTTAATCATCAGAACATGGAAACATTTAATCACATATCATACATTATGATTTGGAACATTTAATCATAAGGACACAGCCACATTTGTATGACTACATTATATGAGCATGCGGAACAGTAAACAATCACTTCTTTTGGGAAATTTAAGTCACCTGAACTTATAATCATAAGCATTCATTACATTGGTTCATAAAAATCCAAAATCATGATCACAATTAATAATAATTACTTAAGAATTATTTTTAAAGCTTTATACATATATATATATATATATATATATATATGTATATGACATCATGAATGACATTATGTTACCACATCAACTGTTTTTATTATTATTAAACACTACCTTTAACCATTCTAACTTATTTAAACTAAGTTTTCATACATTTTAATAAAGTAAATTATTTCCTCATCTAAATATGACCATAATTTCACCAAGGATCCCAAACTTAACCAAAATCAACCTAGACTTAAACCTACTCACACAATGCTATACCTATGCTCCTAGTAACTATACTTAGACATAAGATTTAAACATAAAAATACCTTAGACTCACTATTTAGCCGAATGTATACATATACATAACATTACATACCAAAAACCTTTACCAATTACACTTTTCACTTTCTAGACTTTGTACAACACATCTCATTAAACCATACACCATAGAAACACTTCCTTTTTCCCTTGACTAGCCAATACCACCGGTTTATGTTCAAAACCAAGGCACCATGTACAATTTTGGGCATTTAAAGAATGTACTAACTTAGCTATACATGTATCATGTAAATAAGACACCTAGCACTCCCACTTTGACACTAGACGTGTGCTAGAACACAACCATACATCCATTTTACTTGTAAAACCTTTCCATTTATCATAAACACTATGCAAGTCATACTTGGTCCCCTTAGTTGTTAAACATGTGACGACAATACGCATTTTGGGGTCAAGTGTACATCTTGGCTCATTAAAACCTTGTACTTACATGGTACACACCAAAATTGCCATATCTAGCTACACACTCTCTCTTAGACGTGTATAAGCCCCAAACCACACCCCTCAATCTCATATTGAGATATTTATCAAACATTTGAACTCACACATCACTTACTTTCCTCACATTCGGATACACTCTCAACAAAACACCTAGACGAGCTCAAAGCATTTACTTCTACCCATTCTTGGTCTTCACCAAGCATTTAGTGCTTGTTATCCAAGATCTTTAGCATTCAAGTCAAGTCCAAGATCATCCTAGGTCACTTATAAGAAGAACCCGATGTCTAGGACTCCTAAACCATTGTCATCACCAAGTTTTCTTGAAACAAGTAAGTATCAAACCCTCCTAAACTTTTTCCTTACTCATTACACTTGTCATGCATGTATATGTTATAAAAATAGAGTTAGGAGTACATGCATACGCTTAAAACTCTTAAACAAACCCATAACAACATATAAGCCCACGGCTTCTATGGTGTCCATGGGTAATCTTGCTTCAAAACCATAAGATTTGTAAGAATATGCATGAAGAACTTAGTGTAAGCCCTAAAGTAAAGTACTAAGTCATAAAAGTATATAAAATGTAATATAAGCCGAAACATATAAGCAAATATAAGCCCATAAGTCATATAAGCCTAGACCTATATAAGCTAGTCATATAAGCCTATAAAACTTATATAATCCGAGACCTAAAACCTTATATAAGCCATGACATAGAAACCCTAAAACCTAATATAAGCCGAAACCTAAAACTTGTATAAGCTAAGTCATTGAAACCCTAAAAACTTATATAAGCCGAAACCTAAAACCTTATATAAGCCGAAACCTAAAACCTTATATAAGCTAAGCCATGTAAACCCTAAAAATATATATAAGCCGAGACTTAGAAATATGTAACCTAGCTCATATAAGCCCTAGAAATGTTAAATAAGCCGAGTCATATAAGCTCTCTTATAAGCCATAATTAAGCCGAATGTAAGTAAGCCCATGACTTATTTTTAAGCTTAGTAATATTTAGATATAAGCCCAACAAGTAAAATATAGTTACTATCCCACTTGGTAAATTATTAGTTAATTAAACAAGCCCATTTTACCCAAGCCGAGACCCTATTGGGCCAACCAAGCCCAAACCTTAATTGTGGGAACTTTTCGTGCCATTATTGCCAATTGGTGAAAGTTAAGGTTGGTTTTGTAACTTAATAAAACATGTGTATATGATTTCGTCACTTTATAGAAGTTCAAGGCCAAATGTGTCTTTTCCAAAAGTATAGGGTGCGTTTGTCTTAAATCGAGAGCTAAACGAAACCACACGGAATAATTGTGCAAGTAATATAAGCCCTAGTTGCCCCTTTTAAATATTTCGAGACCTTAAGGGTCATTATTGTCACTTTTGGAACTTATTACAAGCCCTAGTCTAATATTTAAACATTCCGAGACCTTAAGGACCAAAAGTGTCACTTTGGGAAACTTATTACCAGCCCTAACTATTATTTTTGGATAATCCAAGACTTCGAGGACCAATTGTGTCATTTTGAAAACTTAAAACAAACCCTAACCCTTATATAATTATTTCCGTGACATAGGGGGGGGGGGGGGGGGGGGTGTTTGGTCATTTCCCCAAAGTTTTGTAAGCCCTAGGGGTGTTTTTGTAAATAAATTAAACGGACAAGGACTAATGACGCAATATACTTAACGAACGAAACCTTAAAGGATATTTTTGGTAAATTGTTATACTAACAAGGACTCAAGTGTAAATTAAATTAATGAAAAATATTAATAAATTATTTTATTGATAAATTAACTTAGTCGTCTGGATGATTAAACAAATTACTAAGTTTATTCGCGAAACCTTATAAACTGACAAATCCCGTTAACCATATTTTTGAAGCCTTGAGAAAAGTAAATTGTATTTTATTTTCTTACAATAAATTAAATAATACAAAATCTAATTATTTAATTTATTACCCATTTTACTAAATAATTTTTATATATATATTTTTAGAAACTAAAAATGTATATATTTACAACAGACTATAGACCCGCGGTTTCGCGGGCAACAATAACAAATTAATACTAAAAGAAAAATGAATTGTATTATGATGAAAAAAAAAACTTTTTATTTTAATTACAATTGTTAAATACTATACAATATTGCTTTTATGCAGATTACTATTTCTTATACGATCAACATTCATTTACATCAACATGATTAAAATTATTATAAAAGAGAAGTTGTTTTAGGCAACCTACAGCTACATCCAGCCCATTTTCACGCGTCTAAAATAGGCATTACATAGCTACGACCATCCCACAAAAAAAGGTATCAACCACGTTTAAACCTTCGCACCCGTAATGTTCTCGTCCATTTTAGTGATCCTTAAAGCACTTCGGCCTTGCACCAAAATCTACTCACTAACGACAGAAACACACCAGCTCAAAACACACCAGCTCAAAACACACGTTAGACTATACCTTTTATCGCAGCTCATTCATGACTATTGATGCATGCATAGTTTTCAGACATCTACCAATGATCCAAAACAAAGCCACCAAAAACCTCCATCACCCGTATTATAATAGCATAACATTCATTATAGTAAATCAATCAAAAGTTTCTTTATCATGCTAGATCTTAATCACACACATTACCGACATCATCCTTTTTCCATACATCCACCTCCATTTCTTTAATATATTTATCATCTAAGATATTTTAGCATTTGACATCTCCCTCTCAGGTGTCACTTCCTGTAAATGCCAAGGAATAAAAGCTGGTGATATTGTATTATTCCTTGTAAAATGAAATAATCCAAATAAATATATAAATTGATAGGTTAAGCTATTAAAAAAAAGATTTGGAAAAAAGCACAGGAAGAAAATGTTACAAGGCGATATACAAATAAGGAATAACACAAGGTGAAAAAAATTATGACTTACCGACGACAGGTTTAGCTGAGCGACTGTGATACAGGATCACCCGCCAATGAGAGAAGTGAGACACAATAGGTTCAAGGTAGAGGTGTTTCCTATATTCGGGTTTTCCGTTGAAGATGCGTGAGTTTGTTTATAAATGGGTTTGCTTAGGTGTAAGTGAATATTTTAGTGTAGTACCGAAATTTATGAATGAAATGTGGGAGATGCAGAAAGAGAGAACATGTTTCTTCTAAATGATACAAATAAGATTTTGGTGATCAGCCCAGACATGTAATTTAAAAGGGTTATTGACTTGCCCATTTTCAAGTCTGTCTTTAATCAGCAACAACCTGCTGTTACAAGTTCAATTTGTGACAATTACCAACAATCTGAATCCAATGTGACATACCTTGTCATTTAGGTTCCATTGTATTACAAAAGATTGTGTTAGACTCGGACAACAATAGACTTGTAGACATGTATGATGTAAAAATATCAAAAGCACATGAACCTATCTGTCTTTTTTTTCTTTATGTTCCGTAACAAACTTAAGGAGAGGTTATAAAATTCATATTCACTAAATCGTCAATTAAAAATTTAAATCATTTGCCACTCAAGAAATCTGACAACTAACCTTATATTCTGCTTCCACGGGAATATAATGTAACGAATATGGCTGTTGAAGACATGTTATAATTCGGTCCTGTAAGTCAAATAACGAATAATGAAGAAACTACAAACACAAAAATCACAATAGCGACCAATGGGTTTTATAGTGATTTGATTTTAGACCCACAACCAATCAAAGTCGTCCAAGAAAAATTATAAGGGGCTTAATTCAGTTTCATACTAATTACAACTTCAAAATGTAACTAAGATCAAAGAGCTTCCAAACAATGGGATTCTGCATTTTCAAATACACGAGGGAACAAAGTTTTTTTTTTGGTAAAAGGGTAACAATGACCCCGGTAAATAGAACCAAAAAAAGCGTTGAAGTACAAGGAATGTGGCTGAAATACCACGAGGGAACAAAGTTTTTCCAAATAGTTCAAGAACTCGTCACGAATGGACACTTTTTTTGTAGATTACCATAGGAGCAATAAGGTATTGTGTGGTGTTTCTGTACCAACAATTGCAACAACAATACATATTTATTTTATAGTTATATAGAAGCTAAGAATGTATGATTGATTTTGTATTTAAATTAGTACGGGGGATACCTTTTATAAAACCCGCATGCTTTTACCATGCATAGTACCTTAGGATCGTACGTACTAGTTAAAAACTTTCCTAATATAGCATGATTATGATTACGTATTAGGAGTTTATGTATTACGCACGTGTTAGAACACGATAAGTATTTTGTATGAACGATCACGTAATAATTATTGCTAAATAATTAATCACGAACATACGATCACGAGATCACAAGCGTAATTAAAACACGAGATATTATTAATTACGTATATATATTTAATAGGAGCGTAATTAAATACATAAGAGAATGGTATTTACGTAACGAGAACATTTAAAACACGAACTTAATTAAACATAAATGTGTACGAAATTACAAGACACGAAACGAGGTACGGGACCCCCCACAAGGGAGTCCCTACCCGCGGCCAAAATAAGGACAATGGGCCAAGCCCATTGTCAATTTTACTAAAAGGAAGGGTTAAGTAATTTTACTACTCAAAATTACTTTTACAGAAGAATTTCAAGAAAACCTAAAGCCCTCCCTTGTCTCCCTTTTTGTGCCGCCACCTACAACCACCATCAAGGTGATTTCTTTGATCTTGGATCTTGTTAAATTAGTGTTTGTTCGTGTTTGTTCTTCACCCTCTTGATCCACGAATACGGTAAAACCTTTTTAACTTATTATTCTTTTTAATTAATCTTTTATTAATTAAGAACACGTGATGTTTTTATAAAAACACATTAATTAAACCTAGATCTAACATGTTTGATCATTAATTAATCAAAAGGGTCGATCTAAGGGGTGTTTTGTTTTGGGCCGCAAGGAACAACCGACCCAAGGGGGTTCGGTTTGTTTTAGCCGACCACCACCAAGACCTTTTTGGTCTTGGTTGGTGCGTGTGGGTCCCACGGCAGCAGGGGGTACCCCGATTTGGTTCGGGGTACGGTGTTGTTTCATATCCGGTGCATGTTTTTAAGCTTAGATCCGAATCATGATTATGTTGGTTGTTTATGTTATAAACTTATGTTAAGAATTAAATAATAAGATGTAATTAATTTAATAACATGACTTAGGTTAACTAATTATTAATAAACATGAATTATTTTAACCTAAGTATTTATATTATTAAGACTTATAATTAATTAATTATTTAAAAACCATGGATATAATTAATTAATTAAACACGACTTAGGTTATATTATTAATATTTAATAATACATATTTAACCTAAGTATTTAATATATTTAATTAAAAACATGTCATACTTTAATTAAATATTATAACCTATAGTTTAATTATATTACATGAAATAATTATTAAACTATATAATATATCATATGACTTAGAAAATAATCATGAAAATACTTAGGCTTATTTACTTAGCTTATTTTACCACCTTATTTCTAATTATGGAAACTTTCTATTTTTTAGAAACTTAATTAAATAAGGCAGCTATTTTATTTATGGAAACCAGCTATTTATGGAAACTTATTTAATTAAGGCAACTAATCTATTTATGAAAACTTTCTATTTTTAGATACTTATCTATTTTAAGCAGTAAATCTATTTTTGGAAACTTTCTATTTTTAGAAACTTTCTATTTTTGGTAACTTTCTATTTTTGGAAACTTTCTATTTTTGGAAACTTTCTATTTAAGGAAACCTGCTATTTTTGGAAAGTTACTTATTATTACACAGTAAGTATAATAACACATGAAATATCAGAAATACTTAATCAGAATGAACAGAATATAGGATTTAACACAGTTTAAGGCTTTAAACAGTGTAAATAGTAAGAACACATAAAATAAGCTAAGACATGATATAAAACCAGTTATGTATGTAGTAAGCAGATACTTATTCCATGTACGTATTTATGTAGCACTAGTGTTTCGGAAGTAGGATTCTCGCAGTTCATCGTTTTCGTTCACTGGACATAAGGTACGGATTCCCGTCCTTTCAGTATGGACATTCTTCCTTATTAGGATTTCCCCGTATGCAACCAACTGTTTTCCCGTAGTATAAGTATGAGTTTGATTTCTTATGTTTAAATATGATTACCTATAGCCATATACATGCATGACCAGTTTCACCTAGTTATGGAGGTACCATAACCATAACATTAGAGGCACTGATGTTATGACTTCACCACGGCGGAGTGATTGCTCGTGGCGTCCCTTCAGCTTTTGGCCATTTATTTATATTTATCATGTGGGGCGTATGGGTGCATCCTAGTTACACGTTTTTATTCAGGATTACATGGTGAATGTGGTGTGTGCCTTGCATCCTTCACAAGGAGGTGATCCCTCCTACCCATAAAACCAGTATATTAAATTTGAGGCAGCCCCTCTAATTTGCATGATGAGGTCACCCCTCCAATTATTCATGCACGGTGGATATTCATGACCTATATTGGCTAAATGGTAAAATATGACAAACAGTTTTATAAGATAAACATAAGACTTTCAAACTATAAAACCAGTTTTATTAAGACTTAACCAGTTTACTCGGGACTTAGTTTCTTCCGTTGTTATTATGTTATATGCGTATCCTATTCATGCTTTATTGTACATCCGTGCACTGAGCGTATTGCTCAGCCGTTTTCCTTTTCTATGTTCCCAAAACGGCAGGTACTCAGAGACGCTCGTAGACATTAAGAGTACGTGCATATGGACTGGAAGCTGTCTAGCCTTCTTTACATTATGCATTTCCTTTCTTTATGATACTTATGCTTTGGACACTGTTTCGTCCTTTTCTTTTACTATACTATGTTTGTGTGTGATGAGCTTTACTTTTGGACTACCGATGTTTGATTCCGGTATTTTCCTTTATATGGTCAAGTAATGTTTAGACATTTTACCTTGTATGCTTTGATGACACGCCATAATTTCTGTGATATTTCCATTTCCAAAATGGGGTGTTACAATTATGGTATCAGAGCCAAGGCTTCGACCTGTAGGCTCTCAAATATGACCTGTGATTAGTGGGTAGTCACTACGGTCTTCCTAGAACTGACAGTTGTTTTCATGCATTCATCATTTTTAAGCATACATATATATGTCATTGTTACAGGGTTTTTGACTAAGTAATGGTTGGTACAAGACTGGCTCTATTTAGTCGCATGTGTTTTATCGAAACTTTTAGATTTGGGACCGACCCATAGGCGTCCCCTCGCTATGTCTTTTGTTTTGGGTGAACACCAGAGGCGTTCACTCTCGAGCATCCAAAGTTTTCATAAAACTGCATCATGCATTCATACAAAAATTTTCTTGCATAAAATTTTTCTCGTGAAATTTTTTAGTATAATTTTTTTTTCATGTATATATTTTATATTTTATGTTTTGAACTGTTAATCATACGTTTTATGTCATACTGTCAGATGGCAAACGCAAACGATATCTGGGCAATATTTGCAGCTGCTGATGCAGAGATGCAAGATGCTCTTCTTCATAACAACGGTTATCCTCCTCCGCCTAACATCTTCCCCATGGAAGAAAGGAATCGGCTCATGAGGGAATACTATAGCATCAGACAGCGACCTGACGAAGACAGCAATGACTTCATGCAGCGTTTCCTTCGCTATACTGGTGTCCTGAGAGCAGCTGCGGGCACCACTGAAGAACAAGCAATACATTTTCGTTGGGCTCTAAATCCAAGGATTGCAAATAACTTGTCAGGTTCTCCGTTGGATACGATAGCACAAGTAGCAGATGCAGCACGTAAACTGGAGATGCTGCAGGAGAGGGATGAGTTCGGGGAAGCTGAAAGACCCGACAAGAGGTAAACCTTCGTATTCAAGCGGTGATCAATCCGTATATCTTTCCATATGTCAATTATTCATCTCTTTAAATGTATCTTCCAGGCAGAAAACTGGGGACCGGTCTCAGCCGGCTACTCAGCAGCAGCCTCATCAGCCCAAGGGAAATGGTCAGACTAATGACCGATCTGCTACGGATAGGCGTGGCGGTAATGACAATTACCGTAACAACGTCGGGCAATCCAGCAACAGCAGGTCCTAATACTTACGAAATTCCTTATGTTTTATGTTATGACTCATATTCTGACACTCTAGCAAAATTCTACCAGGAACCATGGAAACGGTAGGGACCAGAACCAGAGAGGTTCGCAGCCTAGCCGTCCAGCTATCACTGGTATTCAATCTTACGATTATCCGCTTTGTCCTTTGTACCCAACTATTATGTCTCATGTAAAATGTTTTATCAGGTCCTCAGCCAGCCAGAGCACCGGCTGGAGGATACACTCATCCTCTTTGCTCTACTTGCCACTGTAGGCACCCAGGACCATGTCACCGTAATACTGATGCGTGCTTCAAGTGTGGTCTTCCTGGCCATATTATGAAGGATTTCCGTAAGGGCGAGATGGAGGGTACATCGGGACATGCTGATACCAAGCCGCCTCCTACTACCGGGCGTGTCTACACGACATCTCGAGAGACCAGGACAACAAGTCTACAGGTACCATCACTGGAATCTTGTATATGTATGGTCGTGCTGCATGTGTTCTTTTCGATACGGGTGCTACTCACTCGGTTATTTCTACTGCTTATGCTAAGAACATTAGGATGCCTCCCTTGCCACTAGAAAATAGGCTTACTATTTCCACGCCTTTGAGGGACTCTGTATTAATCACCCATGTATACAAGAGTCTTCCCCTAGAATTTGATGATAAGGTTCGACCTGTAGACGCACTTCCGCTGGACATGAATGACTTCGACATGATTTTGGGCATGGATTGGCTATCCAAATATCATGCTACTATAGACTGCCATTCATATCGGGTTATCTTCGGTGATGTCAATGCACCTGAGTACATTCATAATGGGTTCATACCCGGACGGTCTGTACAAATCATAACCACCCTGCAAGCGCGTGCACTACTGTCACATGGCTGCGAGGGTTATCTAGCTATGGTTCACGACATGGATGCTGAATCTCCATCGATTCAGGATCAACCAATAGTGTCGGAATTCCAAGACGTGTTTCCAGCAGAACTTCCGGGCATACCACCTGCACGAGAAGTGGAATTCAGTATCGAGCTGGTTCCAGGAGCTGAACCAATCTCCAAGGATCCTTATCGCATGGCTCCCATAGAGCTGAAGGAGCTGAAGGATCAACTGCAAGAACTTCTTACCGGTTTTGTTTGTTAAGAAGAAGGACGGCAGTATGCGTCTTTGCATAGACTATCACGAGCTCAACAAGATTACCATTCGGAATAGATATCCACTGCCACGCATTGACGATCTGTTTGACCAACTCCAAGGGGCCAAACACTTCTCCAAGATCGATCTTAGGTCAGGCTATCATCAGTTACGAGTCAAGGAGCAGGATATTGCTAAGACTGCTTTTCGTACTCGTTATGGCCACTACGAGTTTATAGTTATGCCATTTGGCCTGAAAAATGCTCCAACAGTGTTCATGGATCTGATGAACAGAATCTTCCATGAATTTCTGGACAAGTTCGTCATTGTTTTCATCGATGACATCCTGATTTTCTCTAAGTCCAAGGAGGAACACGAAGACCATCTTCGTACAGTACTACAGATTCTTTGCCAGAAGCAGCTGTATGCTAAATTCTCCAAGTGTGAGTTCTGGTTAGACAAGGTGGCATTCTTAGGTCACATTGTATCAGCAGAAGGAATCACTATGGACCCAGCGAAGGTTGAGGCCATCACTAAGTGGCCGAGGCCGACATCAGCGACGGAAGTCCACAGTTTCTTAGGCTTAGCTGGCTATTACCGTAGGTTCATGGAGAACTTTTCCCGCTTAGCACTACCATTGACCAAACTGATGCGAAAAGGGGAGAAATTCGTTTGGACTAAAGATCGAGATAAGAGCTTTGAAGACCTGAAGCAGAAGCTAGTATCTGCACCTATTCTTACTCTACCATCTGGTACGGGTGGATTTCAAATCTACAGCGATGCATCGGGGAAGGGACTTGGCTGTGTTCTCATGCAACATGGGAAAGTGATCGCGTACGCTTCACGGCAGCTTAAGCCTTATGAAGAGAATTACCCCACGCACGATCTGGAACTTGCTGCAGTCGTGTTTGCATTGAAGATATGGAGACACTACTTATATGGAGAATCATGTGACATTTTCACGGACCACAAGAGCTTGAAGTACATCTTCACTCAGCGTGAATTGAACATGAGGCAGAGAAGATGGATAGAGCTGTTGAAGGATTATGACATTAATCTCCAGTATCATCCCGGAAAGGCAAATGTAGTAGCAGATGCCCTTAGCAGGAAGTCCGGAATGATCAACAGCATTAGAATTGAAGAGGAAATCATAAGAGACTTGGAGCGACTAGACATCGAGATCATGGTGCGTGGATAGCACGGTTACTGGGCTAATCTTAGAGTAGAACCCGAGTTACTATCTAAGATCAAGGAAGCTCAAAAGGATGACGGAGAAATATGGGCGATAATACAGAATTTGGAGAAGCAGACAGAATTCAGAGTAGATGCAGATGGTATCGTATGGCAGGGCACTAGACTTTGTGTTCCTGATGACCAAGAACTCCGGGAAGCTTTGCTGGCAGAAGCTCATAGCTCCCCATTCTCGATACATCCTGGTTGAACTAAAATGTACCATGACATCAAGCAGTACTTTTGGTGGAGTGGTATGAAGCAGGATGTGGCCACTTACATCTCCAAATGTCTTACCTGCCAACAGGTTAAGATCGAGCATCAGCGATCTGGCGGTCTCCTTCAACCGTTAGACATTCCAGAGTGGAAGTGGGATAATATCACCATGGATTTTGTTACCGGTCTTCCGCCTACCAAAAGGAAGCACGATGCAATTTGGGTTATCGTTGATCGACTTACCAAATCAGCTCATTTCTTACCGATCCGCAAGGAAGATCCGGTAAGTAAACTCGCAGATACGTACAGACGAGAGATCATGAGACTACACGGTGCACCATCCAGCATTGTCTCATACAGAGATCCTCGATTCACTTCGCGCTTTTGGAAAAGTCTGCAGAAAGCTTGGGGTACACAACTTAAGCTTAGCACGGCCTTTCATCCTCAAACGGACGGACAGTCGGAGGGAACCATTCAGACATTGGAAGATATGTTGAGGTCATGTGCGTTGGAATGGACGGGTGATTGGGACGAATACATCTGTTTGGTGGAGTTTGCATACAACAACAGCTGGCACGCGAGCATCAAGTGTGCTCCATTTGAGATGTTGTATGGCAGAAAGTGTCGCGCCCCAATCTGCTGGGATCAGGTTGGCGAGCGAACACTCGAAGGACCAGAAATCATAGAGATGACAAACGAGAAGATCGCAGTAGCTAGACAGAAGATTCAGGAGGCACGGTCACGTCAAAAGAGTTACGCCGACAAGCATCGTAGGGATTTACACTTTAATGTAGGAGATCACGTCTGATGACGTATAGTCCCCAGCCGGGTCATGAACCCGGCCCATGGGTACTACTCGTATCTGGCCTATCAAGATGGGTGGAATAATGTCATTCAGGCTTATGGGCTTGGATGAACAGTAACCGCACACATGTGTGCGGCCCACGGCCCGGTGCGGCCGACATGGCCGACATAGGGTTAGACAGAATAATATTCTGTCTAGGTATATCTTTATCCCAATGGAAGAGGATATTCACTACCAGAATTAGAAGATAACAATCATTCTAATTCTGGTGGTTATCTCTTCCTTGGGGCCGAAGCATCAGTGAAAGCCCATTAGGGTTTCACTACCTATAAAAGGAACCCTCAAGGGTTCCACAAAGGTATTACGACTTGTACTCTAAACTCACATAAACCCTAAATCAATTACTTACTCTCACGCCGGAGTCTAATCGTGGGAAACATTCCCACGGTAAGCCTAACGCGTGCTGTTTAGTGTGCAGGATCCCAACCAAACGATTCACTTGGTGCAAGAGCCGGAGCCCAGCCAACCCAAATTAAGCCTAATTCGGGTCTAGCAAGGATCAACCAACTTTTGCATCAACAAGTTGGCGCCATCCGTGGGACCCATTACACTAAGCTAGAACAAAACCTCATTTCGAATTTTCAATGACGAAGGGGCATCCACAAGCTAATCCCAGGAATGCGAATCCTGGGAATCGGAAGTCCCAAGGGGAAGGGATTCTCATCCCCAATCAATCACCTAGCCGCCTCGCAGGCGGGCCTGGTAACCGTAGCAGTTTTCAGCCCGTGGGGGTGACGAGCACGATCTCTGTGATACCCCCACCCACTTCAACCCTGGATAACCCTGACCCAGGGAGTGCGCCAAACCCTCCTAACAAGGAACCGCGCAGACCCTCGATAGAGGAAGAAGTGGAAGTCCTACCACTCAGCGAGGAGGATCTTACTCGAGTTCTCACGCAGAACTTTGATAGGATTGTCCCGGGAATCGCATCAAGGTTGAATCTGGGGAGGAACCTCTAATCCAGACTCAACTTTGGGGAAACCGGACCAATCACCTCCTCCCAGAATCAGAGGAAAAGGAGGGCTCGGCCTCAGGAACAGGGCACCTTTGAGGAAACCCCTCAACCTCGGAATGTGTTTGAGCGCATAGGAGATCGCCTCATACAGGAACTAACGCAGTCTCGAGAGGGAGAAAGGTCGGATGGCTCACCCGAGCGACCAAATCGAGAGCTGGCCAGAACCGCACGTCGCCCGAGTGTGTGGGATAGGATGAATACTGGGAGAAAGGCTCCTGGTTCGTCCAAAAAAAGTGGTCCCTATTCAAAGGATGGGGCACCACCGCCGTCCCCAGACCCATCCGGGGAGGACTCAGATGACCATCCGCCTAAGCGTTGCTGGCCTAGGCGCACCCCACCACCACCACCAAACAATGATGATTATTATGGTGGCCCTTACTATCGAGACGCGGAAGCGGAGGATCTTTCGCGTCCATGGTGTGAGCCGTGGGATGACCCTAGGCTCACCCGGCCATGGGCGGACCCCAGGGAGGACCCGTTCACCCTCCGCATACGGAACTATTCT
The DNA here is from genome assembly GCA_025667525.1 of Glebionis coronaria. Taxonomy (NCBI): domain Eukaryota; kingdom Viridiplantae; phylum Streptophyta; class Magnoliopsida; order Asterales; family Asteraceae; genus Glebionis; species Glebionis coronaria. Next base: position 454,635,442 of record CM046881.1, on the reverse strand, counting down.
GAGGACACTAAACGTCGCATGCTGGCGTGTATTAAGACCTATGATGGATCCGGTGATCCGGTGGATCACCTTAAAATATTTGACACGCAGGCTAAAATTGAGCGATGGCCCATGCCTATATGGTGCCAAATGTTCAATTCAACCCTGATCGAAAATGCTCGTGACTGGTTTGAGGCACTCCCTCCACGGAGCATTGATAGTTTCACGGAACTACGTACTGCGTTTGAGAACAATTATACTCAGAGGAAGAAGTATAATAGGGACCCGGTCTCATTGGCAACTGTCAAACAACGGCCGGGGGAGTCCACAGAAGCCTTCACTGAACGCTTCAATGATGAGTGCACACGCACAAGAACAATGCCGGAGCTCCTGAAAATCTCTGATTACATGCACGCCATAACAGACAGAGAATTGATCAGGCGCCTCAATGACAAGCGTCCAGAGAGATATGATGACCTCATGGAAAGGGTCAGAAATTTCATAGAAGGAGAAACAGCTGTGGCCGCGGCCTACCCATCCCGAGGAAATGGGTATCGGTCAAATGACCAGTCCTGGAGACAGTCGGGCGGTCAAGGTAATCAGAACAATAACAAGGGCTCAGACTATAAGAGCCAAAGCAAAGGAGGACGGTCGGATGATAAGTTTACCCCCCTAAAGATGTCCTACCGGGAGATCTTGCTGACAGAAGGGGCGAACTTTCCAAGGCCTCCCCCAATGACCACTCCCCCGGAACGTCGGCAAGGAAGTCGCTTCTGCGAGTTCCATAATGACAAAGGCCACGGCACGGAGGATTGCATCCAGCTCAAGAAGCATATTGAGTCACTGATCAAATCAGGTAAACTCAAGCACCTAGTTAAGGATTGGAAGGATGGAAAAGACAACAACAAGAAGTATGATTAGAAGGATCCCCAAAAGGACAAACCTTCGACTATATACATGATCCAATCCAGACAGCGCCGCACGAGGCAGAAAGTTGGCCAAAAATTTTCACGCGGCAGGGAAATCTCGTTCCCTCTCATCACGGCAAGCGATGTGATCGATGCGCCTCTCAATATTGAGATAAGCATTGGAACACACAATGTTCGTCGCATGTATGTGGATGGAGGATCGTCAGCAGAGGTACTGTATGAACACTGTTTCGTGCAGTTATGCCCAGAAATAAGAAGCCAATTAGTACCGGCCACGTCGCCGCTTACTGGCTTTAGTGGAGACACTATTTGGCCGATAGGGCAATTACGTTTGCTTGTAACCATTGGGAATGAGGAACATTCCACTACGACGTGGATGAACTTCATGGTGATATGCTCACACTCTCCGTACAATGGGATCATAGGCAGGCCGGGCATTTTGGCTATTCGGGCGGTACCCTCTACGGCACACGGAATGATCAAATTCCCCGTGGAGGGGGGAATTGTTACCATTTACAACACAATCGTACCGGCATCCGAGTGTCACACCGTGACAACACCGGCTCCACCTGTTCCGCCCAAAGATGGATCACCACCTCCCAATTGGAAGATGGCCATTCACCCTGACTATCCGGAACAGGAGGTATCCATAGGAGGGGCGCTCTCGGATGGCGGCAAAAGGGCCATGTGCTCTCTTTTAAGTGCAAATCTAGATATATTCGCATGGGAGCCAAAGCATATGACAGGTGTGCCACGTGCGATAGCAGAGCATAAGCTCCAGATCCGCCAAGGGTACCAACCCATCAAGCAAAAGAAGCGCGGCCAGGCGCCTGAGCGCAGCCAAGTAATATTGGAGGAAGTACGGAAACTAGTGGATGCAGGCATCATGCGCGAGGTATACTACCACGAGTGTTTGTCCAATCCGGTCATGGTCAAGAAGCATGACGGAAGTTGGCGCATGTGTGTGGATTTTACGGATCTAAACAAGGCCTGCCCACAGGACTGTTACCCGTTACCGGAAATCGACTGGAAGGTGGAGTCCCTATGTGGGTATCCTTTTAAATGCTTTTTGGACGCGTATAAAGGGTATCATCAAATCCAGATGGCGGAGGAGGATGCAGAAAAAATGGCGTTCCATACGAGCCAGGGCGTGTATTGCTATACGAAAATGCCGTTTGGACTGAAGAACGCCGGTGCTACATATCAGCGGTTGGTGGACAAAGCTTTTGAATCACAGATAGGCCGCAACTTGGAAGTCTATGTTGATGACTTGGTGATAAAAAGTCACACGGAGGAGGCACTCCTCCGAGATGTCCAAGAGACATTCGACACTCTGAGAAGGATTAACATGAAGTTAAATCCAAAGAAATGTACGTTTGGAGCAACTGAGGGGATGTTCCTCGGATATTTGATTGATCCAAACGACATCAAACCTTGCCCGGAGAAGACGGATGCAGTGATACAACTGCCGTCCCCGCAGACACGGAAGGAGGTGCAATCCTTAAATGGGAAGTTAGCCGGACTGAATAGGTTCCTATCTAAATCCGCAGAGAAGTCATTACCCCTATTTAAGACACTCAAGAAGTGCATTAGAAAGGGAGACTTCCGGTGGACGAAGGAAGCCGAGGAAGCCTTCGGCCAACTCAAGCAGCATCTTGCATCTCTCCCTATGCTTGTAGCTCCCCGGCCAAAGGAGGAACTCATTATGTATCTCTCAGCTACTCATGGCGCAATAAGCGCGGTACTTATGACGGATAGAGATACAGTACAAACTCCGGTCTACTTTATAAGTAGAATACTACAAGGGCCGGAGTTGAATTATTCCTCCATGGAAAAATTGGTATTAGCACTAGTGTTTGCTACAAAGCGGTTGCGCCAGTACTTTCAGGCGCACCCGATTGTAGTCATTACGGATCAGCCAATCAAGCAGGTTATCTCTAGACCAGATGTGGCAGGGAGGCTACAGAAATGGAGCATCCTATTGGGGGAGCACAATATATCTTACAGGCCAAGGACGGCTGTTAAAGGCCAGATCCTGGCAGATTTCCTGATCGAGAAGCCGGATGAGGAAGGGCCAATCATCAAGCAAGACGAGATCCCAACAGAACCATGGGTGTTATTCACGGACGGATCTTCGTGTACGGACGGGTCCGGAGCAGGTCTCATCCTCACAAATCCAGAAGGAATGGAATTCACGTATGCCCTCCCTTTTGAGTTCACGACCACCAACAACGAAGCGGAATATGAAGCATTAATTGCGGGTTTAAAAATCGCCGCTAGAATGGGAGTCCGCAACCTTGAGGCCTACGTGGACTCACGGCTTGTAGCGAACCATATTCTAGGTGGGTATGTGGCTAAGGAGGACAACATGGTCAGGTACTTGGAAAAAGTCAAGTCGCTAATCGCGACTTTCAGTAAGTTTTCCATCAAGCAGGTGCCAAGAGGCGAGAACAAGAAGGCGGACGCTCTTAGCAAGATCGCATCCACAAGCTTCGCTCACTTATCTAAACAAGTCTTGGTGGAAATACTCAAGGAGAAATCTATAACGGAAGGGGAGGTTGCTGCTATAGTTGAAGAGGATGGACCTACATGGATGACCCCAATTATCAACTATTTGACTAGTGAGACCCTTACAGACGAGGAAAAAGCAGCACGGCGCATAAGAAGGAAGGCGCAACATTTCGAACTTCGAGAGGGCATCCTTTACAAACGCTCTTTCTTGCAGCCGTGGTTGCGGTGTGTTGGACCACGTCAGGCCGCTTACGTAATCAGTGACATACACGAAGGGTTGTGCGGCATGCATGCAGGTCCACGATCCGTGGTAGCCAGAGCCTTACGAACGGGATATTATTGGCCCACCATGCACAGAGACGCGCGCGACATGATTCGCAAGTGTAGTGATTGCCAAGTGCATAGGCCAGTACCGCGGCACCCGCAGCAGGAGCTTACACCTATCACGTCCCCATGGCCATTCTATAAGTGGGGAATTGACATTGCAGGACCATTTCCTGTAGCTGCGGAGGGAGTTAAATTCTTGATTGTTGCAATGGACTACTTCACACGATGGATAGAGGCCAAGGCAGTCAAGTCTATCACAGGCAAACAAGTTAAGAAGTTTGTTTGGGAACATATTGTGTGCCGTTTTGGTTTACCAGGAGAAATCATCTTTGATAACGGCAAGCAGTTCACGGACAACCCGTTCAAAGATTGGTGTGCATCATTGAACATCAAGCGTCGCTTCGCATCTGTTAAGCATCCGCAGACAAACGGCCTCGTCGAACGAGCTAATAGAAGCTTGGGGAATGGCATCAAGGCGCGTCTGGATTAACGAAGTGGTAAATTGGTCGATGAGTTATCACATGTGCTATGGGCGCATAGAACTATGATCAAAACAGCCAACGGAGATACTCCATTTGCATTGGCTTACGGCACTGAAGCTGTTATACCAGCAGAAATAGGAATGCCTACCATCCGCACGGCGGAGGTTAATGTCGTCACGAACGATGAACAACTGCGAATCAACCTGGATCTGTTGGAAGAAAAAAGGGAAATAGCAGCCATCAATGAGGCTAAGTCCAAGGCTAAGATGAAGGCTTATTATGACGCCAAGGTCAAAGGTGTTTCCTTTCGACCGGGAGACTACGTCTATCGTGCTAACGAAGCAAGTCGAGCGGAGAACACAGGAAAGCTGGGCCCTAAGTGGGAAGGACCGTATGAAGTCACTGAAGCCTTGGGACGAGGCGCGTACAAGCTACGTGACATGGATGGCCGCGACCTTGAGCGCACATGGAATATTTCCAATCTCAAAAGGTGCTATCTTTGAAAGCTGCGGCTTCCACATGGGAACTTCGCTATGAGCGGTCTTAATAAAGAACCATGCGGTTTTATCTGTTTTGTTTTGTCTTATGTTTGTTTAGATTCCTTTCTTGTTCTTTAGGACTTGTCATTATTGTTTAAACAAAAGTGTAAACGTTCTAATAAAATGCCGTGGTCCCTAGCTAGCTCCACGGCCTGTTTCGTGCAAATCATATTTTAGATTTTTTGTTAGTCGTATGAATTTTACTTATATCATAATATGTCATGTTTTATTCATATGCATTCTTTCAAGTTACTGTACATGTACTATACGCCTCCAGGCGGGGTAAGAGGATTAAGTGAACCTACTAATTCAACTTGCCGCGTAAGAGGGATGCAACCCCAGCCGCACGGATCATGTATCCTTACTAGACACCTTACTCACAAGACGTTGGGGTAAGTTCCATATGCTGTAGCCGCACAGTGCTCCGCATAATAAAGACGCACGTTGCATGTCTAGTAAATTATAGACTTGTATGTATTTTCTTTCTTTGTGTGTAAGACGTGATATATCATGCAGTATTGTGGTACAATATTTAAACACAGTAAAAATACACAAGTTTCCAAAATAGATAACAAAATTGCCGTGGCCACTCACGGACTTATACACAAAAATACAAATGTTGTTAGCCGTGTACATACACGGCCGAATAGGATCAATAAATATTCAAAGGGTTACAAACCAAAGTGTCTGAAAGGAATCATAAAGTAGGAGCATCCTACATGGAGGGGAAAAACTTACCCATTTCCACTTGCTCTTCGACCAGACACGACAACCATTCATCACTTTCTTTCCGCTTCTGGGCTTGAGCCGCAGTCCTCTCCAGCACCACACTTAAGGGTTCTTCGTCAAGCACGATCCAGGTTACGTCCTCATATATGGGAAGTGTCAGGTGGCTGGGGGATGGAGCGAAGGAAGCATGGGAGGATGCGCTAGGACTGAGCTTTCCCATGATTTCTATATTTGACGCATCTTTGGTGGCCTCCAGCTCGTCCAGGAATGGATAGTGCAGATCTCGCATCGCGGCCATAGAGGCAGTCATCCTGCTAGCAGCTTCAGGCTTAAAGAAGGCATGATTGGTGACATCTTCCCCCTTCGTGATCAGCTCAGCGGCCTCAACCATTCCCTCGTGCCGTCCGTGGTCAATACCATCAGACACAAGGCTCGCGAATTGTTGCACAAATTCCGGGGCCTCTAATACCTTCAGGACGGCCAGGCGTGCTCCATGCCCAACCATCCACCTACGGCCGACAATAGCTGTTAACAGTTGGGGGCATAGCACATTGTCACGTTCAGCAGTGAGGGCATCAATCATCAGCTCTTTTTGGGCAAATGCCTCTTTCAGCTCTTGGATGACCGACCTCTCATCAGCAAGTTCCCTTTGTACTTTTTCCATGTTTTGGACGGCCAGGTGCGCGTCTTCTAGTTTCTGGTTAAGCACGTCTACTTGGCTGGAGTACGAGTGGGCAGAAGCTTCCGCCGTGGCTACCTATAAGGAAAAAACGTGTTAGCATATATTCCTTTTATAATATGGATGGTGCGGCACGGATATGTAACTTGGTGGTTGCAGCATCTAGTTGTGACTCAAGATTGGCTACTTGCTGGTCGTATTCATTCGCGCGGGCCGATTGTTTTTTAATGGTCGCCTCGGCATTGGCCAGTTGGGATTGGAGGTCGGCAATTTGAGCTTCATTATCTTCAATCATCTTCTCCCTCCGTCCAACTTTCCTCTTGAGAGAGTCAACATGCCCAAGCGCGGCTTCAAACCTAACCCTCATCGAGGTTCCCATCGCCATTTGGTGTACCAGGGTACCATTGTACTCATCCGCCAAGTCTGCATGACTGAGCGAATTTACCTCTCGCACCAAGCTTGGTGGTATGCAATTGTTGAGGTACTCCCGGCACTCATCAGCGTCCCTCAGTCGTGACGCCGTGGTAATATTCCATACAGGGTTGAACGGTTGAGGGGCGCCGGACGCGGGGAAGTCTTGGGAGGCTGTGGGTGAACCTTCTTCAAAAACAGGGCCGGACTTTGTGGGGGCCGTGGGGTTTCCTTCCATTTCTTTTCCTTTCCCCTTATCAACTTGGGTGTCAGAAGGAGGCGCGGCACCAGTCTGGTTGTCCCTGTACAACAAGTATTGGGAAATATTTTAAGTATTACTTACAAGGAAACTGGTCATTCTTACATATTAGGAAGGAGTCTTACATGTCGTCTCTTGCTAGTTCGGAGGTGGTTGGGGCAATCTGAGTAACGGGATCGACATGAGCGGCCCGGATAGCCTCGGAACCCTGGGTAGCACTTCTGACAGATTGATACAAGGGGTGGTCTTCTCGAAGTTTCTTGGGAGGAGCGTTGTGTTCGCCAATCTCGACTGAAGCAGTTCTCCTCATACGGTTGCTTCTTTTTCGGGTACGCCTGGCGACGGGCTGCGTTGTTGCTTCGTCGATCTCCTCCTCGACTTCTTCTTCTTCCTCTTCTTCCAGGTTGACTTGTTGTTGTACTTCTTCATCATCATCGCCCATCAGTCGGCGAATGCTGGAGGTGGTTCGTTCAATATTATCCCCCTGCTGTTCCCTGGGTGGTGAGGAGGGCCCGGCTCCTCCTTCATTCATCTGGTTATCACCATCACCATTGTCTCCATGCTCTTCCTCGTCAGAATGGGGATCGGGCACGGCTTCAAGAGCAACCGTCACGGGTCGGGTATGCTCAAGTAGGGGTTGTTCATTCTCACGAAGAGGACGGAGACCCTCCGGCACAAGCTTCGGGTCGCCCTGGCGCAAAAGTCCAAAGAAGTTCATTTCTGTTCAGCACAAAACAACATATGTTAGCTATTTATCAAATAATTGTATGCATTTTTTGCGTACGGATGTTAGCCTACCTTCGCCCTGCCTTCTCCAAAAAACGGGATACCTATTGGAGGGACCAAAGTAATTGCGGCTAATCCCTAGCAAACATAGGAATGATTCGGGAAGGTTTCTATGGAATCCAGTCCTATTCAGATCTAACTCTTGGGAATGACGGGGGTTGTATGTACTTGTGTGCGGCTTGGGGTCGTGAGGAATCCTAGTTCTAATGATGTAATCGCCCGGCCATACCACTGCGTCAATGAAAAAGTAGTGATCATACCAATTTTTCAATGAATCCATTGGTTTATTGTGCGATTGGGGACTGTTGGAGGCTCGTTTCTTAAAAGATACCCAACCGTTTACTATGTTGGGAACATAAAAGAGCCGGAATAATTCTACGGTTGGGGGGATTCTCCTAGCACGGCAGAGGATCTCGAATTGACTAGTCTTACAGGCACCTATGCAGTGGAGCTGACTAATGTGTACATCATAGTATCCTAACAGATCTACAAGAAATTGGGTGAAGGGGATGCGGTAATTAGCCGCATCAAAGAGGCGAGTATACATGCCAATCTTACCTGCTGGAGCCTCAGTTATGAGGTCTCCGACGCCAGGAAGTGAGGGGTGTAGGTTGGTAGGGATGAAATAATTTGTACAAAAGTGGTTTAATTGGTCTTGGGTCATGACATTCAGCACGGATCCAATGGTAGGGCTGTTTCTATGAGCCATTATTAAAAAAGAGTGTAAGGACGTGGTGTTCTAACCTGCGTGTGAAGGGATCCGTGCGTATTTGGTTCAAGCTAAGAGGAAAGCTTTAATGGCAGAAATGGAGGTTATAACTGTGTGTTTCACACAACCGTGGGGGTGGCTTATTTATAGGGTTGCCTCATGGGTCACGACCTGTTGGATGTGTGACACGTGTCTGCCACTATTCTTAATCGTGTGGCTAGGGGGCAAGTGGCAAGTGAAACGTCAGGTGGGACCCACGGGTCATATCTGATTCAAACGTTTGCACTGCTCAAGGTTCTGACTGTCTGCACTTTTGTCAGTCAAACAAGTCAGATGAACAGTTATTCATGTCGGGTTATGCGGCTCTTACGTAAGACTTGACATTTAATGTTATATTTAATTTGTCTCGGTCGCTATATGCGGCTGAGATGTTGATGAAATAACTTCCTAAGCCAGGTTGCCACGTGCGGCCAATACAAATTCTTGGACAATTTGTCATTCACTATGGTTTCCTTAGTACGTCCGGGGAGCATCTTGGTAGTCTAGAGGTTCCACCTACGGTTGTAACAACTAGACTGGGGGGACATGATGACGTATAGTCCCCAGCCGGGTCATGAACCCGGCCCATGGGTACTACTCGTATCCGGCCTATCACAGATGGGTGGAATAATGTCATTCAGGCTTATGGGCTTGGATGAACAGTAACCGCACACATGTGTGCGGCCCACGGCCCGGTGCGGCCGACATGGCCGACATAGGGTTAGACAGAATAATATTCTGTCTAGGTATATCTTTATCCCAATGGAAGAGGATATTCACTACCAGAATTAGAAGATAACAATCATTCTAATTCTGGTGGTTATCTCTTCCTTGGGGCCGAAGCATCAGTGAAAGCCCATTAGGGTTTCACTGCCTATAAAAGGAACCCTCAAGGGTTCCACAAAGGTATTACGACTTGTACTCTAAACTCACATAAACCCTAAATCGATTACTTACTCTCACGCCGGAGTCTAATCGTGGGAAACATTCCCACGGTAAGCCTAACGCGTGCTGTTTAGTGTGCAGGATCCCAACCAAACGATTCACTTGGTGCAGGAGCCGGAGCCCAGCCAACCCGAATTAAGCCTAATTCGGGTCTAGCAAGGATCAACCAACTTTTGCATCAACAACGTCTTCCTTAAGGTTTCGCCGGCACGTGGTGTTAGACGCTTCGGGATTAAAGGGAAGCTCAGTCCTCGTTTCATCGGACCGTTTGATATCATTGAACGAGTCGGTGAAGTATCTTACCGATTGGCGTTACCTCCGCAGCTTTCGCATGTGCACAATGTGTTTCATGTGTCCTTACTCAGAGGGTACCAATATCATCCCCTTCACATGGTTCAGTATCCACTGGAACAGATTTGTGAAGATCTCACTTTTATAGAAGAACCCGAACGAGTTCTTGACAGGCAAGAACGAGTCATGAGAAAGAAGACGATTCCATTCGTCAAAATTCTATGGAGGGATCATACCGAGCGGGAAGCCACTTGGAAAACAGAGGAGTCTATCCGGGCTTCTTACCCTCATTTCGTATTTTGAATTCGGGTATGTTCTTCTTTTCCAGTTTACTTTATCTATAATTCGGGGACGGATTATTCTTTTTAGGGGGGAAGAGTTGTAAAACCCGCATGCTTTTACCATGCATAGTACCTTAGGATCGTACGTACTAGTTAAAAACTTTCCTAATATAGCATGATTATGGTTACGTATTAGGAGTTTATGTATTACGTACGTGTTAGAACACGATAAGTATTTTGTATGAACGATCACGTAATAATTATTGCTAAATAATTAATCACGAACATACGATCACGAGATCACAAGCGTAATTAAAACACGAGATATTATTAATTACGTATATATATTTAATACGAGCGTAATTAAATATATAAGAGAATGCTATTTATGTAACGAGAACATTTAAAACACGAACTTAATTAAACATAAATGTGTACGAAATTACAAGACACGAAATGAGGTACGGGACCCCCACAAGGGAGTCCTTACCCGCGGCCAAAATAAGGACAATGGGCCAAGCCCATTGTCAATTTTACTAAAAGGAAGGGTTAAGTAATTTTACTACTCAAAATTACTTTTACAGAAGAATTTCAAGAAAACCTAAAACCCTCCCTTGTCTCCCTTTTTGTGCCGCCACCTACAACCACCATCAAGGTGATTTCTTTGATCTTGGATCTTGTTAAATTAGTGTTTGTTCGTGTTTGTTCTTCACCCTCTTGATCCAAGAATACGGTAAAACCTTTTTAACTTATTATTCTTTTTAATTAATCTTTTATTAATTAAGAACACGTGATGTTTTTATAAAAACACATTAATTAAACCTAGATCTAACATGTTTGATCATTAATTAATCAAAAGGGTCGATCTAAGGGGTGTTTTGTTTTGGGCCGCAAGGAACAACCAACCCACGGGGGTTCGGTTTGTTTTGGCCGACCACCACCAAGACCTTTTTGGTCTTGGTTGGTGCATGTGGGTCCCACGGCAGCAAGGGGGTACCCCGATTTGGTTCGGGGTACGGTGTTGTTTCATATCCGGTGCATGTTTTTAAGCTTAGATCCGGATCATGATTATGTTAGTTGTTTATGTTATAAACTTATGTTAAGAATTAAATTAATAAGATGTAATTAATTTAATAACATGACTTAGGTTAACTAATTATTAATAAACATGAATTATTTTAACCTAAGTATTTATATTATTAAGACTTATAATTAATTAATTATTTAAAAACCATGGATATAATTAATTAATTAAACATGACTTACGTTATATTATTAATATTTAATAATACATATTTAACCTAAGTATTTAATATATTTAATTAAAAACATGTCATACTTTAATTAAATATTATAACCTATAGTTTAATTAAATTACATGAAATAATTATTAAACTATATAATATATCATATGACTTAGAAAATAATCATGAAAATACTTAGGCTTATTTACTTAGCTTATTTAACCAGCTTATTTCTAATTATGGAAACTTTCTATTTTTTAGAAACTTAATTAAATAAGGCAGCTATTTTATTTATGGAAACCATCTATTTATGGAAACTTATTTAATTAAGGCAGCTAATCTATTTATGGAAACTTTCTATTTTTAGAAACTTATCTATTTTAAGCAGTAAATCTATTTTTGAAAACTTTCTATTTTTGGAAACTTTCTATTTTTGGAAACTTTCTATTTTTGGAAACTTTTTATTTTTGGTAATTTTCTATTTTTAGAAACTTTCTATTTTTGGAAACTTTCTATTTAAGGAAACCTGCTATTTTTGGAAAGTTACTTATTATTACACAGTAAGTATAATAACACATGAAATATCAGAAATACTTAATCAGAATGAACAGAATATAGGATTTAACACAGTTTAAGGCTTTAAACAGTGTAAATAGTAAGAACACATAAAATAAGCTAAGACATGATATAAAACCAGTTATGTATGTAGTAAGCAGATACTTATTCCATGTACGTATTTATGTAGCACTAGTGTTTCAGAAGTAGGATTCTCGCAGTTCATCGTTTTCGTTCACTGGACATAAGGTACGGATTCCCGTCCTTTCAGTATGGACATTCTTCCTTATTAGGATTTCCCCGCATGCAGCCAACTATTTTCCCGTAGTATAAGTATGAGTTTGATTGCTTATGTTTAAATATGATTACCTATAGCCATATACATGCATGACCAGTTTCACCTAGTTATGGAGCTACCATAACCATAACATTAGAGGCACTGATGTTATGACTTCATCACGGCGGAGTGATTGCTCGTGGCGTCCCTTCAGCTTTTGGCCATTTATTTATATTTATCATGTGGGGGGTATGGGTGCATCCTAGTTACACGTTTTTATTCAGGATTACATGGTGAATGTGGTGTGTGCCTTGCATGCTTCACAAGGAGCTGATCCCTCCTACCCATAAAACCAGTATATTAAATTAGAGGCAACCCCTCTAATTTGCATGATGAGGTCACCCCTCCAATTATTCATGCACGGTGGATATTCATGACCTATATTGGCTAAATGGTAAAATATGACAAACAGTTTTATAAGATAAACATAAGACTTTCAAACTATAAAACCAGTTTTATTAAGACTTAACCAGTTTACTCGGGACTTAGTTTCTTCCGCTGTTATTATGTTATATGCTTATCCTATTCATGCTTTATTGTACATCCGTGCACTGAGCGTATTGCTCAGCCTTTTTCCTTTTCTATGTTCCCAAAACGGCAGGTACTCAGAGACGCTCGTAGACATTAAGAGTACGTGCATATGGACTGGAAGCTGTCTAGCCTTCTTTACATTATGCATTTCCTTTCTTTATGATACTTATGCTTTGGACATTGTTTCGTCCTTTTCTTTTACTATACTATGTTTGTGTGTGATGAGCTTTACTTTTGGACTACCGATGTTTGATTCCGGTATTTTCCTTTATATGGTCAAGTAATGTTTAGACATTTTACCTTGTATGCTTTGATGACACGCCATAATTTCTGTGATATTTCCATTTCCAAAATGGGGTGTTACACCTTTTCTTGAAATTGATTATCTCATGAATGTCTTCGTTAATAAAAAACCTTGTACAGTTATAGAGGTTTGACAATGAAGGCTTTCGTATGAATGAGGCAAGATAATATAGCCTAAGTTGTAGATAATATGAATGCATTAAGAAATTTTTTAATGTAAAATAACAACATGTATATATCCTGTGTTTGGCAAACTGCATTATACTCATCTTAGACCTATCTCCGAATGTGGCATCAACTTGCTCCGCTTACGGACACCACAAGGTGATTGACAGCTTACTTCCCTGTAAACAAAAGTCAGATACATATACTAACAAAATGATGACTTGTGTTGTAAATCAGTAATTCAACAATATAGTGTGGTTTTAATAGTATCTTGTAACTCAAAACGAACGCGTTTAACCGGTTTAAATAGTTTGTTACGGAAAAAATAGTTGAAGCTGATAAGGAAAAAAATAGCACAATGGTATTACCTCTCATCCCATGTATATTGAGTAAGTTACCAGTGGGTTTTTGAAATCAATTAGTTTCTACTATCGGATTACACAAACCTTGATTTCCCAATCATCTCTGAAAGGAGTCAGATTAGAAATCTTTGTTAATTTGGAATCCATGTTCTGTTTTTCTTCCAAGAATGAAGAGATGGGATCTGAATCTCATAATCATATTAAGAACTCAATTAAGTGAAATATTATATCAGTCAAATAATCAGACTCATAAGATGAGAATAACTTACAATCATACTTCGGAGTTTTTTTAATAGATACTTATTAGCATAAATTAAGGAAACAGTTGATAATGAGTAGATATGGGGATATAAATGAGAGGTTATTGGAGCTTTTGATGGCCATGAAAGACGGAGAGGAGGTTGGGAAGTAAACTGGCGGGGTTGAATTATGACGTTAGTTTATGACGTCAGAGTTCGAGATATGTCATTCAAAAACTTTTTCTTTTATTAGAGATAGAGATTCACTATAAGTGTAAACACTTAAACGGTCGTAATAGCTTACTAATTAGTGATCATGCATTTTCATCCACACATTCATCATGCATTGTTATTTTGCATTTACTAAGGCACTTAAAATTACTTAGGTAATTTCTCCAGTTCGTGATCATACTGTGCTAGTGTATTTGGTGACATCATTCTCACATCACTACCACTAAGGTGAGTTCATGGCCCCATCTTTACTATTTTATAACTGGGGGGAGAAAACATACAAAAACTATATGTATTTAAATATGCAAAACACGCACTGATGACAACAACAATTTATTGCCTATTGTTTGCCCCATACCCATGGACTGTAATAGTTAATAGTGTAGCGCGAAATGTATGAATAGATCTATTCGGGTATTGACAACACCCGACCTACGTGACTTGCTATCACGAAACGCTTAGGCCAAGCAACAGGTTTATTTCATTGTCGGACTGAGGGAACCACATCAGGATAGACCCAAATGGGCGTACTGAGCATCTTTTGTCTAGCTTCTATTACAAGGCAGTAGGAACTACTATAGTATCGGGCTGTGATTGTCCTACTATGATCGTGGTTTTTGGCATATTAGTAATTTATTTATTTAACTAAACCTATGAATTCACCAACTTCGTGTTGACCCCCACATTTTACTCTATATGTTTTCTCAGGAAAATAAAGCAGGTTCATGCATTGGATTTCAGCATTTTAGGGAGCATCATGTCTACCATTGGGCTGGGATATTTACTTCAGTTTTATAATAAATGTGGTTTTACAAACAAGATACTAAGTGTGTACAATTAATTCATGTAATATGTTTCAAATGACTATTTTGATCATTGCTCTATATACTGTGTGCTATCGATCCACCCAAGTAACACCCCATGTACTATTCCGCTGCATTTGACCATCAGGGGGTGTTACAGAAATGGTATCAGAGCGCATAGTTATAGAGAACCAGATCGATAATAAAATTTTAAAATATAATAAAATTTTTAAACTAGACTATAACTGAACTTTTAAAATCAATGAAATAAAAAGAAAGTTGATTTTTGGGGAACCTTTATAAGTTAGGCATATAGCATATAGAGCATACATATTATGTGAACTAACCTTACACTGATTTATAACCTTCGAGTTAATAAATCACCTAAGTATCTACTCATAATTTTAACGAGCGTAGTTAAAAAACATAAACCGCATCGCATATGCATTTTAAAACTTTTTGATTTATGTAAGCTAAAAACTTACTCAAATTTGAAATACTATTTTCAGATATCATGACGCCACCTACTGTTGTGACTACCTTCGAGGAGCTCATGGCTCCTACCACCACACCATTATCGCGGACATCAGTATTTGCTGGACCCGCATCTGACACCGAGTCCAGAGGTGACCAGCCAGACGGAGTCATTATACTTTCAGATTCACCTACCCCATCACCACCTACTGTATCCCCTACTTCACCACTGATAGTAGTACCTACATCTCCTCCTAGGGAGATGGACCAGGTTGTGCCTTCCTTACCACCTTTGCCACCACCTTTTTCACATCACCCTTACCCCACCAGTGCCCTACCACCTCACAAGAGGAGACGTGATTCTATTCCTGACTCGACCTTCGAGATAGGAGAGGGATCAGGAGCTGGACAGCCCAGTCTTGGCGCCTTACAGGCACAGGTCGACGCACTTGTGGCCCGACAGGCGCAAGATACTGCACTTATTCATGCCCTACTACAGGCGGACCATCAGGGTCGCGCCTTACTTCAGGAGAGATATAGTTCTCTCTACTGGGCTGTGGCTAGTGAGTCACACACCACTCAGAGTTCTCTGGGTATGACCCAGGGGACCATACTTTGGTTGTTGGATGAGGTTGCTTACATCCACTACCGGCTAGCTTCACTAGAGG
Source organism: Glebionis coronaria (assembly GCA_025667525.1). NCBI lineage: Eukaryota > Viridiplantae > Streptophyta > Magnoliopsida > Asterales > Asteraceae > Glebionis > Glebionis coronaria. Next base: position 454,619,634 of record CM046881.1, on the reverse strand, counting down.
GTCACTCGTACGAGACCCAGGCTGCTATCCTCACGCAGGAGGAGACTTTTCAGAATTTCATAGACCTGTAAGATCTTCGCCATCAGGGAGTCATTGCAGAGACAGACCATCTACGGAGTGCCAATACTGCACGTCAGCACCAGTTGCTCGAGACCATGAGATTCTCCTGAGAGACCAGGAGAGCGATGATTCGCATGCAGGATGATCATTCACCCACACCACCAGCTGGACCACCCACACCTACAGACAACGATACTAGTGTAGACTAGATTCCTTTGTACATCATGACAAGCATTGAGTTGCATCTCATCTTGCATGATTTAGGTCTTTTGTACTTGTATTTTCATTTCAGTTGTATCCGTATCGTAGCACCTAACCTTAGTAGGTAGGTTATCTTTTGTTGTACTACAAACATATGTACCACTATCTCAGACATGATTGTTGTATCTCTGTCTTAGATTGCTTGTATTTGTATTATATTGATGTTCACCAGTACTGACATATTATCACTTACTTGTTTGTTTGAATTTATATTATTATGAACTCTTGACAGGTTATCCAATTTGTTGTGAATTCTATGCATATCCATTTTCATGCAGCTTAATATAATACCCCTACTGACTAACTAATGAATCTCATCTTTGCGTATGATAGAACAATGGCACAAAGATTCACTCGACAAAACCCTGACGCTGCTCCCTCAGCGACTATTTCAGAAGCACAACTTAGAGTGCTTATCGGTCAAGGCATTGCTGATGCCCTAGCCGCCAGGGAAACACACCCCAGCGGAAACCAGGGCGACAGTCAAAACTCAAATGCCAGAGATCGAACTGCCAGAGGATGTACCTATCCCGACTTCCTGAAATGCAAGCCCAATTACTTCAAGGGCAAGGAAGGGGTAGTAGGACTCATGCAATGGTTCGAAAGGACCGAGACAGTATTCCGCATTAGTGATTGCACCGGGGAAAACAACGTGAAATTTTCCACCTGTACCCTCTTGGAACATGCTCTCACTTGGTGGAACTCCTTAGTTGCTACCCTCGGGCATGATGAAGCCTATGGGATGACCTGGAATGCATTTAAGGAAAGACTTACCATGAAATACTATCCTCGGGGTAAAATCAAGAAACTAGAGATTGACTTGTGGAACCTCAAATGCTGAAATCATGACATCACGGCTTACAACCAGAGATTTCAGGAGCTAACTTTGATGTGTACTCAGATGTTCCCTGACGTGAAGGACAAAATAGAGAAGTACGTCAATGGACTTCCTGATTCTGTTCATGACAGTGTACTCGCATCCCGACCCATTACGGTCGAGGGTGTCATAGAATTTGCCACAGAGCTGATGAACAAACGGGGACGTGATCATGTGCTTAGGCAGTCTGAGTACAAGAGAAACGTTGAGGAGAACTACCGCAGTCATCATCAGGCCCAGCCACCAAAGAAACAAAACTTGGGCCAGATTTGTAGTGTTGTTTCCTCAGCACCACCACCATATGCATGCAACAAGCCGAAGTGCTCCAAGTGTAATTTCCATCGTTTCTCTACTGCTGAATGCCGAAGACCCGGACAGGGCAACACCCATGTTCCAGCCATCAGGAAAAACTCCAGCACCAACTACAAGCCCCAAAATGGCAACAGTCAGAACTTCCGCGGAAATGGACAGCAGGGAAACCGCCAGCACACTGGCAGCGATAACATGGCTCGTAGGGAAGTTCGTTGCTATGGTTGCGGAGAAATCGGGCACATCAAGCCTGATTGCCCAAAGCGAGTAGTTAGGAACGAGAACAGAGGAGGAGCACCTTCTAGAGTCTATGTGATAGGAGATGCCAAGACCAGCCCAGACTTCAATGTGGTTACCGGTACGTTCCTTCTAAACAATCGCTATGCAAATATTTTATTTGATACGGGAGCCGATAGGAGTTTCATATCCATAGAATTTAGTAGCTTACTAGAAATCACACCTACACCGTTAGATGACTATTATAGAGTCGAGTTAGCAGACGGTAAAATCATTGAAACTAACACTATTTTAAGAGGTTGTACCTTAAATCTTCTAAATCATCCATTCGACATCAGTTGATACCTGTAATTTTGGGTAGTTTTGACGTCATCATTGGTATGGACTGGTTAGCTAAATATCACGCAACCATCGTGTGCGACAAAAAGCTAGTCCGTATACCATGGGGAAAAGAAAACCTCATTGTTCGAGGAGAAGGAAGTTCAGATAGAACTGACACCAGACTGAGTGTTATCTCATGCACTAAAGTCCAGAAGTATATACTAAAAGGATGCCCTATCTTTTTAGCACATATTTCAAAAACCGACAAAGAAGAGGAACCAGAGAAGAAACAAATCAAGGACGTACCAATTGTCCGCGATTATCCTGTAGTTTTCCCAGACGACTTACCTGGTTTGCCTCCGACTCGTCAAGTGGAATTTCAAATCGACTTGATACCAAGAGCTGCACCTGTAGCTAAAGCACCATACCGATTAGCACCAACCGAGATGAAAGAACTCGCTGAACAACTTCAAGAATTGTCAGACAAAGTTTTATCAGACCCAGTTCCTCACCTTGGGGAGCTCCAGTACTTTTTGTCGAAAAAGAAAGACGGATCTTTCCGAATGTGTATCGATTACAGAGAACTGAATAAGTTAACTGTGAAAAATCGTTACCCACTACCACGAATCGACGACCTATTTGATCAGTTACAAGGATCAAGTGTATACTCCAAGATCGACCTACGATCGAGGTATCACCAGTTGAGGGTCAGAGAAGAGGACATACCGAAAACAGCTTTCAGAACTCGTTACGGTCATTATGAATTTCAAGTCATGCCATTTGGCCTGACCAACGCTCCAACCATATTCATGGACCTCATGAATTGAGTGTGCAGACCCTATCTGGATAAGTTCGTGATTGTGTTTATCGACAACATACTCATCTATTCCAAGAATGAGCAAGAGCACGGAGAACATCTTGCTCAAGTGCTAAAATTACTTAAGGAAAAGAAGCTGTACGCAAAATTCTCGAAGTGTGATTTTTGGATTCCTAAAGTGCATTTCCTCGGTCATGTGATCGATGACAAGGGAATTCAAGTAGATCCCACGAAAGTCGAATCCGTGAAGGATTGGGCATCACCCACCTCACCAAAGGAGATTCGCCAATTCTTAGGTCTTGCCGGTTACTATCGGAGATTCATAGAAGGATTTTCTAAGATAGCTAAATCTATGACGAAGCTTACTCAGGAAGGCATAAAATTCGATTGGGGAGAAAAAGAAGAGGCTGCATTCCAAACCATTAAGCAGAAATTGTGTAGTGCACCCATTTTAGCCCTACCAGAAGGAAATGAAGACTTCGTTGTCTACCGTGACGCCTCACACAAAGGCTTAGGAGCTCTATTGATGCAGAGACAGAAAGTGATTGCCTATGCTTCAAGACAATTGAAGAAACACGAGCAGAATTACTCTACTCATGATCTAGAGCTTGGATCTGTAGTTTTTGCTCTAAAAATTTGGAGACACTACCTGTATGGAACAAAGTGCACAGTGCATACTGATCACAAGAGTTTGCAACATATCCTAGACCAGAAGGAGCTAAACATGAGGCAACGTCGTTGGATAGAATTGCTTAGTGACTACGACTGCAACATCAAATACCACCCAGGTAAAGCCAATGTATTTGCAGATGCTCTAAGTCAAAAAGGAACTGATCCTCCCATGAGAGTTCAAGCCCTAGTCATGACCATTAGCTTGGACCTACCCAAGCAGATATTAGAGGCTCAACTCCAAGCACAGAAGCCTGAAAACATCAGAAAAGAAGACATAGGAGGAATGCTTAGGAAAGACCTAAGAAAGGAGAAGTTGGAAGCTAGAGCAGACGGAACGTTATGTTTACACGGAAGAAGTTGGTTACCATGTTACAGAGACTTTAGAAACATGATCATGCACGAATCTCAGGGTCCAAGTACTCCATACATCCCGGATCTGAAAAGATGTATCAGGACGTGAAGAAATTATATTGGTGGCCGAACATGAAAGCAGACATTGCCACATACGTGAAAAAGTGTCTGACTTATGCCAGAGTAAAGACAAAACATCAGAGGCCATCCGATTTGTTAGTCCAACCTGAAATACCAAAATGGAAATGGGACAACATCACCATGGACTTCATTACCAAACTCCCTACTTCATCTCACGGTTACGATACAATTTGGGTAATCGTTGATCGACACACAAAATCAGCTCATTTCCTACCCATTAGAGAAAATGACTATCTGAACAAGTTAGCCAAGTTGTACCTGAAGGAAATAGTGACTAGACATGGTATACCAGTCTCAATCATTTGTGATCGAGATGGTAGATTTACGTCAAACTTTTGGAAAGCCTTCCAACGAAGCTTAGGAACAAACTTGGACATGAGTACCGCATATCATCCGCATACTGACGGTCAGAGTGAACGAACAATCCAAACCCTAGAAGACATGCTAAGAGCATGCATGATCGACTTTGGGAAAGGATGGGTCGAACATATACCATTAGTTGAATTCTCCTACAACAACAGCTACCATGTCAGTATTAAAGCAACACCATTTAAGGCCCTCTATGGCCGCAAGTGTAGATCACCCGTATGCTGGGCAGAGGTGGGGGAATTCCAACTGACTGGACCCGAACTAATCCAAGAGACGACTGAGAAGATCACTCTCATCAAACAGCGAATTCAGCCTGCCCAGGATAGACAAAAGAGCTATGCAGACAAGAAACAGAAACCTATGGAGTTTTCAGTAGGTGACCACGTTATGCTACAGGTATCACCTTGGAAGGGCGTCGTACGATTTGGGAAACATGGGAAACTAAATCCACGTTACGTAGGACCTTTCAAGGTGATTGCCAGAATCGGTGAAGTCGCTTATCGTTTAGAGTTGACACAACAGTTGAGCCGGGTACACTCTACATTCAATGTCTCAAACCTGAAGAAATGCTACACAGATGAGCCGCTAGCCATGCCACTGGAGGGAGTCCACTTTGATGACAAACTCCAGTTCATAGAAGAACTAGTGGAAGTCATGGAGAGAGTGGTCAAGAAGCTGAATCGAAGCCAAATCCTGTTAGTTAAGATACGATGGAACTCCAGGAAAGGTCATGAGTTCACATGGGAACGCGAAGACTCATTTAGAGCTAAGTACCCACATCTGTTCACCTGAGCAGTAACGTCATCTTAAGCTTTGAGGACAAAGCTAAAATAACGGGTTAATGCTGTAAAACCTGTAAATTTTAGGTTTTGACTATGTCATGATTGTACACGTCACCTCATGATATCTGTATATATATTACCACCTTTGAATGAAATCCTTCGAGCAATCATATGCATCATACATGAGCATACATTATTTTAATCATCAGAACATGGAAACATTTAATCACATAGCATACATTATGATTTTGAACATTTAATCATAAGGACACAACCACATTTGTATGACTACATTATATGAGCATGCGGGACAGTAAACAATCACTTCTTTTGGGACATTTAAGTCACCTGAACTTATAATCATAAGCATTCATCATATTGGTTCATAAAAATCCAAACTCATCATCACAATTAATAATAATTACTTAAGAATTATTTTAAAGCTTTAAATATACAAATATATATATATATATATATTTCTCACATCATGAATGACATTATGTTACGACATCAACTATTTTTATTATTATTAAACATTACCTTTAACCATTCTAACTTATTTAAACTGAGTTGTCATACATTTTAATAAAGTAAATTATTTCCTCATCTAAATATGACCATACTTTCACCAAGGATCCCAAACTTAACCAAAATCAACCTAGACTTAAACCTACTCACACAATACTATACCTATACTCCTAGTAACTATACTTAGACATAAGATTTAAACATAAAAATACCTTAGACTCACTATTTAGCCGAATGTATACATATACATAACATTACATACCAAAAACCTTTACCAATTACACTTTTGACTTTCTAGACTTTATACAACACATCTCATTAAACCATACACTATAGAAACACTTCCTTTTTCCCTTGACTAGCCAATACCGCTAGTTTATGTTCAAAACCAAGGCATCATGTATAATTTTGGGCATTTAAAGAATGTACTAACTTTGCTATACTTGTATCATGTAAATAAGACACCTAGCACTCTCACTTTGACACTAGACGTGTGCTAGAACACAACCATACATCCGTTTTACGTGTACAACCTTTCCATTTATCATAAACACTATGCAAGTCATACTTGGTCCCCTTGGTTGTTAAACATGCGACGGCAATAAGCATTTTGGGGTCAAATGTACATCTTGGCTCATTAAAACCTTGTACTTACATGGTACACACCAAAATTTCCATATCTAGCTACACACTCTCTCTTAGACATGTATAAGCCCCAAACCACACCCCTCAATCTCATATTAAGATATTTATCAAACATTTGAACTCACACATCACTTACTTTCCTCACATTCGGATACACTCTCAACAAAACACCTAGACGAGCTCAAAGCATTTACTTCTACCCATTCTTGGTCTTCACCAAGCATTTAGTTCTTGTTATCCAAGATCTTTAGCATTCAAGTCAAGTCCAAGATCATCCTAGGTAACTTATAAGAAGAACCCGATGTCTAGGACTCCTAAACCATTGTCATCACCAAGTTTTCTTGAAACAAGTAAGTATGAAACCCTCCTAAACTTTTTCCTTACTCATTACACTTGTCATGTATATGTTATAAAAATGGAGTTAGGAGTACATGCATACGTTTAAAACTCTTAAACAAACCCATAACAACATATAAGCCCACGGCTTATATGGTGTCCATGGGTAACCTTGCTTCAAAACCATAAGATTTGTAAGAATATGCATGAAGAACTTAGTGTAAGCCCTAAAGTAAAGTACTAAGTCATAAAAGTATATAAAATGTAATATAAGCAAAAACATATAAGCAAATATAAGCCCATAAGTCATATAAGCCTAAACCTATACAAGCTAGTCATATAAGCCTATAAAACTTATATAAGCCGAGACCTAAAACCTTATATAAGCCATGACATAGAAACCCTAAAACCTAATATAAGCCGAAACCTAAAACTTGTATAAGCTAAGTCATTGAAACCCTAAAAACTTATATAAGCCGAACCTAAAACCTTATATAAGCTAAGCCATGTAAACCCTAAAAATATATATAAGCCGAGACTTAGAAATATGTAACCTAGCTCATATAAGCCCTAGAAATGTTAAATAAGCCGAGTCATATAAGCTCTCTTATAAGCCATGAATAAGCTGAATGTAAGTAAGCCCATGACTTATTTTTAAGCTTAGTAATATTTAGATATAAGCCCAACAAGTAAAATATAGTTACTAGCCCACTTGGTAAATTATTAGTTAATTAAACAAGCCCATTTTACCCAAGCCGAGACCCTATTGGGCCAACCAAGCCCAAACCTTAATTGTGGGAACTTTTCGTGCCATTATTGCCAATTAAGTCGGTTTTGTAACTTAATAAAACATGTGTATATGATTTCGTGACTTTATAGAAGTTCAAGGGCCAAATGTGTCTTTTCCGAAAGTATAGGGTGCATTTGTCTTAAACCGAGAGCTAAACGAAACCACAAGGACTAATTGTGCAAGTATTAAAACTTAATATAAGCCCTAGTTTCCCTTTTTAAATATTTCGAGACCTTAATGGTCATTATTGTCACTTTTGGAACTTATTACAAGCCCTAGTCTAATATTTAGACATTCTGAGACCTTAAGGACCAAAAGTGTCACTTTGGGAAACTTATTACAAGCCCTAACTATTACTTTTGGATAATCCGAGACTTCAAGGACCAATTGTGTCATTTTGAAAACTTAAAACAAACCCTAACCCTTATATAATTATTTCCGAGACATAGGGGGAGGGGGGGGGGGGGGGTGTTTGGTCATTTCCCCAAAGTTTTGTAAGCCCTAGGGGTGTTCTTGTAAATAAATTAAACGGATAAGGACTAACGACGCAATATACTTAACGAACGAAACCTTAAATGATATTTTTGGTAAATTGATATTTTTGGTAAATTGTAAATTAAGTTAATGAAAAATATTAATAAATTATTCTATTGATAAATTAACTTAGCCGTCTGGATGATTAAACAAATTACTAAGTTTATTCGCGAAACCTTATAAACTGACAAATCCCGTTAACCATATTTTTGAAGCCTTAAGAAAAGTAAATTGTATTTTATTTTTTTACAATTAATTAAATAATACAAAATCTAATTATTTAATTTATTACCCATTTTACTAAACAATTTATATATATATATATATATATATATATATATATATATATATATATATATATATATATATATATATATATATATATATATATATATATATATATATATATATATATATATATATATATATATATATATATATATATATATATATATATATATATATATATATATATATATATATATATATATATATATATATATATATATATATATATATATATATATATATATATATATATATATATATATATATATATATATATATATATATATATTTAGAAACTAAAATTGTATATATTTACAATTCACTATAAGTGTAAACACTTAAACGGTCGTAATAGCTTATTAATTAGTGATCATGCATTTTCATCCACACATTCATCCTGCATTGTTATTTTGCATTTACTAAGGCACTTAAAATTACTTAGGTAATTTCTCCAGTTCGTGATCATACTGTGCCAGTTTATTCAGTGACATCATTCTCACATCACTGCAACTAAGGTGAGTTCATGGCCCCATCTTTACTATTTTATAACTAGGGGAGAAAACATACAAAAACTATATGTATTTAAATATGCAAAACACGCACTGATGACAACAACAATTTATTGCCTATTGTTTGCCCCATACCCGTGGACTGTAATAGTTAATAGTGTAGCGCGAAATGTATGAATAGATCTATTCGGGTATTGACAACACCCGGCCTGCGTGACTTGCTATCACGAAATGCTTAGGCCAAGCAACATGTTTATTTCATTATCGGACTGAGGGAACCACATCAGGATAGACCCAAATGGGCGTACTGAGCATCTTTTGTCTAGCTTCTATTACAGGGCAGTAGGAACTAATATAGTATCGGGCTGTGATTGTCCTACTATGATCGTGGTGTTTGGCATATTAGTAATTTATTTATTTAACTAAACCTATGAATTCACCAACTTCGTGTTGACCCTCACATTTTACTCTATATGTTTTCTCAGGAAAATAAAGCAGGTTCATGCATTGGATTCCAGCATTTTAGGGAGCATCATGTCTACCATTGGGCTGGGATATTTACTTCAGTTTTATAATAAATGTAGTTTTACAAACAAAATACTAAGTGTGTACAATTAATTCCTGTAATGTGTTTCAAATGACTATTATGATCATTGCTCTATATACTGTGTGCTATCGATCCACCCAAGTAACACCCCATGTACTATTCCGCTGCATTTGACCATCAGGGGGTGTTACAGTGAGCGCCCCCTACGAGTGAAGCAAGAGGACGAAAACCGCTGGGCCATGGATAAACTAGAATAAGGCATGAATGTCCTTGCCTTGAATTGCGATAATTTCGTCACCAACTGCCATAAAGACATGGATAAGAAGTCGGAAGTTCAGAAGTATATGAGTACGGATTTTGATGAAGAGCTATATCCGCACCTCACCGCAGTGCGCGCCAAGAATCGATGGTTAACAAAACATGGTCTTCCGCTTGCTGCCAAAGGCGTATTGAAATTACCCCCTTTTGACAAAGCGATCAAGGGCGTATATGATGCCGCGCTACTACTTGGATCAAGCCTCGCCATGGAGCTCGTTTTCAAAGAAAATTTACTAAAGGGTCCTTTGGAGGGAAATGAGATCTATTCCAAGTATGCGCAAGAGATGTTTGACGCCGCTTTCCGCAGATTAGAGAACCTCCCGATGCCCATCATAGACCTAATCGAGAAAGATCAGGACCTCCCAATTAGTGTGACCATGACAGGCCTTATGCTTCCGAATGACAGTGCAGACTCGACAAAAGGAGACCCTGAAACCACGGGCGAGCCAGACCTATCCCAACTACAAGTTCCTGTGTATATTTCTGGCGCATCGATACTGATTCCACTGGAAGACAAATTAAATCAGCATGTGAGTCGTGTTTCTAAGAAGAATCACACCTCCACCAATGGTGTCGTCATTGGTCTAGGCCTAGCACATCCTAGCCGGTCTGACGGTGTGCCTGTGAGTCTTCCTTCCATTGATGTGTACCATACACGCGTGCTGCGATATATGAAAGAGGCATGGGCACAACATTACACGTCATGGAACCCACAACATCGTAGGTTAAAGAGGTCACTATCAACGAGCGACCTTCTATAGAAGGTGTCTTGCCTCACCATATCTGTTGTTGTATCTTACGCACACTAATCTTGTAAATTAATAATTTGTAAAATGATAATAGCGACCCATATGTTTGTAAGTACATAACGTCCTGCATTATGCTCATGTGTAGTCATATATACATGTGTCCAGGTTCCTACACCCACACCTGAGGTTGTGAGGGAGAACGCCTGTTTTATGAGTACACCCATTGGAGTACGACTCTATACTTATGGGTGAGTCAAAAGGTCATTACGTGTGGTCGTGCCACTACTACCATAAGTAATGTCATCGAAAATGACATGTTCGTTAGGCGTGCACACCTCCACCAAAGGTGCCGTCATTGGTCCAGGCCTAGCACATCCTAGCCGGTCTGACGGTGTGCCTGTGAGTCTTCCTTCCATTGATGTGTACCATACACGCGTGCTGCGATATATGAAAGAGGCATGGGCACATCATTACGCGTCATGGAACCCACGACAATGTAGGTTAAAGAGGTCACTATCAACGAGCGACCTTCTATAGAAGGTGTCTTGCCTCACCACATCTGTTGTTGTATCTTACGCACACTAATCTTGTAAATTAATAATTTGTAAAATGATAATAGCGACCCATATGTTTGTAAGTACATAACGTCCTGCATTATGCTCATGTGTAGTCGTATGTACATGTGTCCAGGTTCCTACACCCACACCTGAGGTTGTGAGGGAGAACGCCTGTTTTATGAGTACACCCATTGGAGTGCGACTCTATACTTATGGGTGAGTCAAAAGGTCATTACGTGTGGTCGTGCCACTACTACCATAAGTAATGTCATCAAAAATGACATGTTCGTTAGGCGTGCACACTGCGCCTATCCGTCATAAAGTATGAGGACTGCTATACTTATCACAACGTCTTGTGAAAAGCTTCCTAACAAAGGATACCTAATCCGGCGCCGCTGGGGCTGCATCCCTCTTACGCGACAAGTCTAATTAGTATGGTAAACTTATTCCGCCTGGAAACGTTATTTTACATGTACATCTGAAGGTCAAATTTATATAAAAGAAATAATACTTGCATGCATTAAAGATAATAAAGAAAAAACATCATTCGGACTGTGGAACTAGCTAGGAACCGCAACGTTTTATTCATACTCTTTGCAAATGTTTTGAAACAAATAATAAAAACCTAAAAACGATTAAAAGGAAAAAATACATGGATCCTTATTGGGGCTATTAGTATCCAAGAGAATGGTCCATGCCAAATATGCGATATCTCAAGGAGAATATCGTCTAGAACTCTGGTCGCCTCTTAAGTCATTCCTTGTAGGGCTAGACAGCGATTCCGCGTAGCCATGCGCACTCATCCTAGTCTGTGAGGATCCTTTGCCCGCCTGACTGCGCCGCTTCGTGCTTCGTGCTGCTGGTAGTACGCCCATACGATCCCGCTGTCGCATGGTATGGGGAGTTATCCTGGCTGTGGGGACGACTGCTCCCCTGCGCTGCTGTTGATGGTTACCTTTAGTCGGGAGCGGTGTTATCGCGTGTCGCGGCATATTTCCAATTGACGTCGCTAGGGAACCTAGAGTACGCCCCAGCTTTGAGAATAGTCCTCCTTCCTCTGCGCCTTTGGTTGAGAGTGGGCTAGTAATCATGTTAGAATTCGTCTGACGTCTTGAGTCCGCTTGGCATCTCTGACAACGCGCCACTCTTTTGCGCGCATCCTTATGTGCAAACGGCCAAAAGTACCCTGAGCGAGCGACTTCCTCAACCACAGCAACCGAGTCGCGAGGACACACCCTTCTGTGTGCGGCTTCCACTACTGCCCACGCTTGATCTGGTGCTAAGGATTGAAACATCCGACCTTTACCTGTTTGCCTTTACAACGTTCCTTTGATAATTTGAAAGTGCCTAGCTCGCACCTGTATCTGCCCAGCCTTCCTTCTACTGCTTGGCAATTTGTTATGTGACAAAAACTTTCGAATGGGTTTCATCCACGTTGGTGACTCCATGTCCGCACTCACATTTTTGTGCAAGATAAAATCGACTAGAACGTGACGAGGAGGCTTATTCATGTTTACAGTTGAAAGTTGGTCCATGTCCACCGAGATTTTGTCCTCCTCTTCTACAACCCTTCGTATAGCAAACTCTGCGAACCGTGACGTTATGTCCCGTATCTTTTCCGTATACTCGATTAGCACCCGTCCTCGTGGTTCGCATGACCCATTGACTCTGCTTGCCATCAGAGGGTTGTATGTGTAGGCTACTAGGCGCTTCATGTCCATTCTTAGCGCTAATCTAAGACCTGCTATGAGGGCCTCAAAGTCTGCTTCCATGCTGGTGGTGGGAAAGTCAAACAACAATGCGTACGTGATTTTTATGTCGCCCTGGTTCGTGAGGATGAACCCCGCATATTGCCCCCCTTTTCCTGCGAAGCCTGTCGAGAAAAGGACCCACGGGAGCTCTGATGGTGAGCCCTCGCGTACAAATTTACTCGCTGCCTGGGATTCATCCGAGATATACCTCCTTCTCTTTGTCTTCGATCTGGACTCTATGCCGTGTTGACTCCTGTCTACACTCTTCCTTTTGGCGCTGGGGGTAGAAGTGCTGCTACCCCCCTCGAGTGTGTCTATGTTACGGATAGTGACTACTCCGTCATGTACTGGAAATTTTAACATACCGTGTGCCGTGGAAGGTACTGCGCGCAACGTCTTTAGTGTCGGCTGTCTAATTATCCCGTTGTACGAGGATTTAGAGCGCACAAACATGAAGTCCATCCACTCCGTCGTCGAGTGTTCCGCATTTCCAATGGTCACCTGTGTGCAGAGATGCCACAGTGGTCGAGTTTTATCACCACTAAACCCTGTGAGAATCTTTGCTGTCTCTTCTAGCTCCTTCCTTATTTCCCATGGCAGTCGTGTGAAACAAAGTTCGTTTAATATGTTCGCTGCAGATCCCCCATCGACGCACATGCCTTCTATAGTGTGGTCGCCGAGGGCTATGTCAATTTTCAACGACCCGACTCTGTAGTCCATATCTGAAAGGATAAGGAATGCTATTTCTTTATCGTGCGAAAATTCCGCGACGACCCTTCTTTGCATGAAAGATTTTTCCCTCTCTACCATGTATATGGTTATAGGTTTATCCTTCTGTTTTTTCACTTCGACCTTCTTCGCATCCGCGTTCTTTCTACAATCCCTTATCAGGTGGTTCAGCTTCCCTGCTTTTACCAGGCTTTCAATGTGTCTTTTCAACTGAATACACTCATCAGTAGCGTTCCCTTTATCATCATGGTACTCGCAGTGCTTTGTGTTATCCAGTTTATCTATTGGTCCCAACATTGGGCTAGGCTTTGGAAAATTTGCTCCTTCTGATAGAAATATCTCTCTAGAGGTTTTTTGCAGCGGTGTGAACTTGCTGTTGTTGTTGTTCTTGTTGCGCCCTTGCTTTGTCGCTCCTTGGAAGTCCAACGTGCGACTGATATTTTGCCCATATGTTTGTTTCTTGGGTCTGTCTTGGTACCTGTAGCCCGACGCCATCTGTCGGCTATCTGCTGCTGCGGTTTCTCCTTAAATAAATGCTCAGACCTTTTTCATTACCCCGTCAAATGTTGTCGGGGTTCTGTCGTTCAACTTTTTTATCAGGTCCAGATTTGTGATGCCTGCGAGGAATCCAGAAATCTTTAGAATTTCCGGGCAATCCTTAATCTGGTTGCATTCAGATTTAAAGCGTTCCATGAAGTCCTCTAGGCTCTCGTTATGCCTCTGCTTCACTCTCTCAAGTGAAACCGGGCTTTTGTCATACTTCTTCTACTGGACATAGTTCCTGCGGAACGCTCTTCGAAGTTCTTCAAACCCATGAATGCTCCTTCGCGGAGACGGTCGAACCATGTCCGAGCGTTCCTGATGAGCGTCGAGTTGAACATATGACACCACACGGCTTCTGGCCATTGCTCTATCCCTGTCTGAGATTCGAATACTTTTAGGTGATCATCTGGATCTTTCGTGCCATAATAAGTCTTAACATTGGACAACATGCGTCTTTTTTTGTTATCCCTGAAAGTAGTTATGCGTTCTAAAAACGCGCTTCCTTTCTCTCGACGCCATGTCAAGGTCCATTGATTTTCACCTTGTATCCTTGGCCTTTTTGGTGCCCTGCGGTGTTTTCTGTCGTAGTCAGAGGAGTCAGAGTCCTCAGTGGATGAAGGAGAGGCCCTTTTATGACGGGGGTGGCGGTCACTATGACTAGAGTCCGAGGAACCTTCGCTCGAAAAATTCCTCTTGCGCCTCCTTTCAGTGCTCTTACTCCTTTCCTGAACTCGCAGATCTTGAGATTCATCTCCTTCTAAGGGGCCTAGCCTTTTAAGGGCGCTTTGTCTACTAGTAGGGTTAGGCCCTAGTATGTCCTTCACGCTTGTACGCCGGTGGTCATTGACTGGTGTCATGAAACCGTCCTCTTTTCCTGAGTCCCTGGAGCTGTCTGAGGACGATGCGTCCTCAATGAGAGGCGCATCCGAAGTGGATGCTGGGATCTCAGTCGCTCTTTGCTTCCTTTTCTTCTCCTTTCTAGCTTCCTTACCGGATCTTGAGCCTCCCTTAGACTTGAATTCTTTATCAAAGTCTAAACTGATCCGAAGATCTCTTGCTGGATTCGCCCTCATCTGCGCCCTCATGAGTGGGATTAACGCCTCATAGTTTTCTGCGACATAGGCGCTCATACTTTGCTTTGCCGAGGGGGAAATTTCTGTTTCCACCTGCGGATCTATCACAACCATTGTGTCCAGAGTTTCCTTGCGGCCTTGATTAGGGATCTCCTGAGAGGATGATGCGGTTCCGACCGTCTGTAGAGTCAGAGTGACCAGCGGAGAGAAGGATACTTGTAGTCCTTTCCCCCCACGGCTTGGGTTATTGGGTTCAAGGCTTGAGTAAGGACCTGTTACCTTCTTGGATCCACCTTTGGGTGGGGGCGGGTTTGCGCCATTTTTCGTCATTGGCTAGAGTTTAGTTTAGACCCTACGGATGGCGCCAACTTGTTGATACAAAAGTTGGATGGACCGAGCTTGACCCAAATTAAGCTTAATTTGGGGTCTTGTGGACTCCGACTCTTGCACCAAGTAAACTTGCTTTGGGGACCCTACGCACTAAACAGACATCGTTAGGCTTACCGTGGGTTTGTGACCCACGATTAGACTCCAGCGTGAGAGTAAGTAATCAATTTGAGTATATTAGTGTTAAGGGTATTGTGTGTATCGTACCTTTGTGGAACCGAAGGGGTTCCTTTTATTCTCGAGAGAGTCCAAGCTGGGCTCCCTTTTCTTGCGGCCTAAGGAAGAGATAATGACTCGAAATAGCTTGATCTTCATTATCTAACTAAGGCAAGTGTATATCCCTTTTCCATAGGCGAATATATCTTTAATATAAGTTATATTATGTTTGATCCTGTCGCGCTGCGATGAGGACTTGGCTAAGTAATCAGCCTCTTGTGCGACAGCGGCTTACCGGGCTTTATAGGCTGCGCGCGCACATCGCACGAGTACCCAATCCATTCCTGATGGATGCGGGTAGTACCCGTGAGTCGGACTATCCAGCCCGACTAGGGACTATACGTCATCACATAATAACAGAAAACAACTCAAAAGAGTGATGAAATCAACTTTCTTTATATTTCATTGAAAAATTCAGAGTTTTACAATATAAGGTTCCCAAAATCTAGAATAATTTAAGTCTTGTGCCTCTTCATGCCATCCTTGTGTTGCCCCATGCTATCAGTCACCATTTATCTGAAATATATGGTCAACACAAAGGTTGATCGAAGTCATAGGGTTTAAACATGTTTTGAATACAAGTATATCCTCCGGGCTACGTTGTTATACGCCCACAGAAAATAGTTATCATATTGCACTATGCTCATGACCCTACTGCTAGACAATGTCATAACCAACAAAATGCTCTTATAAGAAGGAAGCCTGCCAGAATATCCTTAGTTTAGCAAAATAAAGTGTATATGTTAGCCAAGGTAGGAACCTTCAAGTGCTGGAAAGAGCGACTTGCCCTGATAGGGGATGTCAAACCCCAAATAGTACTATTCACAATATTAGCGATCATTTTCAAGAAATGATTAGCGGTTCACGATTAAAAAGGGACTTAATGGCAGTAGTAAACATAGTGTCAATAATCATATCATGCAATTTTAAAAGCACTTGTATTCCAATTTTAGCATATATCCCCCTCACGGGTTTTTAAATCATTTCATTCGCAGATGAACAACTTGATCATACAAACCACAACTTGGTCTCATACACATTAGCTTGATCTCACACAAACCTGGATTAATACATTGTGTATAGTATCAAGTCTTTGACTTTTAGTTCAATATTGTTAAGTATTGGTTATATATTATTTTATTAATTTGGTTGTAATTCTAGCACCATTGTTCGTGCCATCATACTTAGAAGCCATTCTATAAACGTTTGAGGAGCGAGGGCACTTTAAATCGTAAACCCAACCACTCTCTCAGAACGTAATATCGAGATGGAACATCTTTGTACAAAGCTCCCTACTAACATGATATTTCATTACTTCCTCATATTCATAATTAATCTTCTTAAGTTTCAGAATTGGCAAAAATAGCCCTTTTTGTTATACTTTGGTATAATTACACTTTTAACCCCTAAAGTATATAGTTTTAGTATTTTCATTTTAAACCCTCAATATTTAACCTTAGGAACTCAAACTTCCCAATATTTATTCTTATATATTTAAATTTTACAAAATGACACTTTTGGCCCAAAATGTTAAATAGTTTTAAAAATGATAGTTTTAGTCCCTACACTTGTAAAAATCACATAACAACCTCAAAAATGGACCAAATGATCTAGGATTCTAAAAAAAGTTTCAAAACAAGTTTATAATCATAATAACAACATTTCTCTAGAATTATAGCTTTTGAAATGGGTTTTTGCTTATTATTTCATGTAAATTATAAAACTAGGGTTTTAAGACATCTTTAACTTATAACATTCATTTTAAATGATCAAACGCTCTAATGTCTTTTAGATTATCTTTATAACATCTTATTAACAGTATACCAACTCTAAGAAAGTATTATAACAAGATCAAAGCATAGCTAACAAAATGATTACCTAGGATGCTCCAAAATGGCTCCTAATAGGGTATATGGACTATATCTTCCTCATAACTCTTCAAGAAATCCTAGAACTTCTTCTAAAGATTACTACTGATCTTAGGGACTTCTTAGGTCTCCAATGGTCGTGTGTGAACATAATGTATAGGTGTTTAGGTAAGAAATGGAAGGATGATTCTAAAATGAAGCTATAGGATCCTATTTATACTATTTCCAACTCTTAAGCTCCAAGTTTTGCATATGGACGTGTATGATGTATAAATTAGTGACTAAGAGAGGCTAGGGAATATCTATGCAAGTTCCTAGAGTCTAGGATGGAAAATATATTGGTTTTGTGGCTAAAAATACCTCACGACAAGGATAGGATATGTTTGATGATGTTTAGCTTCAAGTAGGTGATCCACCTACTTGAAATCACATGGAAAATATCTTAAAACATATAAAATATCTGATTTTAAAACTTAGAATGGGAGGGAATGGTTTGAAATAGGTTTTTGGAGGGAAAACATAAAGCCGGGTGTTGTAACTTTATACTTTGTGATTTTGGTGATTAAGGGCCTAGGAATGTGATTAGTGATGGATTAAGGTTTAATTAGGGTATATACATTCTATTTAAGAGATTTGGGTCCTTGGTTTGAAGTTTAACAAAGGTTTGAAGTGAAATTGGGAAGTATACTTATGTAGATTAGGGTTTTCTAATGATCTAGGGTTTAATCTTAGTAAATATGATTATCCTTAAACTAAATACTGATTTAAACTCAATTTATACATCCTAAATTGTCCTCAATGTGTTCATGAAGTTTCCACATTGGTTTTATTAAGTTATTCTAAGTAAACATGTCTAAAGGCTGAAAATACCCATTTTGACCTAATTTACAAGCCATGCATTAAAATCTTGTACCTTGTGCATTATGGTACTTGTACATTGTCTTAACATAATCTTATAACCTTAATGAAGTCTTATAAATATTTACAGACTTGTCCAAAAATAACTAGATAGTGATTTTATGTAGATTTCTTAATATTAGGGTTTTTAGGTCATTAATCCTAATGAATTTCTATCTTGGGTAATTAGTGTTTGTACATTTATAAACACTTATTCTAGGGCTTATATAGTATTTTTATGACTTCTAAGGATTCTACATTTTTAGTTTAAAGGTTTGTATAGGTTGATCATATTCTAGGGATAATTATGGGAGCTTAAGATCCTATGCTTTGATAACTTGTACTTTATGCTTTACCAACTTGTAACTTGACTTGAAATAAATGTATATTCTTAATATGATATATAGTTGATTTTTATAATTTATGGCAAAAGATTAGACTCTAATTCAATGTATAATAGATTTTATATGCTAATCTTGGTTACTAGGTCTTAACTTGTAATTAGCCTTGGATTAGTGAATATTAGCATTTTGTGATCAATTAACTTTCCTTTATATGATAGATTATAATTATATTGTTTTTGACATTTGTACATAGATATTATGTAATTACATTGCTTGAAATATTATTTACCAAGGGTTTCTAGGCGGTGATCTAGACTATTATGTACAATTACTTGTACTTAGCTTTGTATGGTTTGTTCTTGCCATTCTTAGGTATTATTATATCTTCAAAGTATATCTTACAACTTGTTTATAATCCATAATGACTTATTCATATGTATTCTTCATTCATAGTTTACCATTCTTGAGTTTACAACTCATTTATAGGGATTCTAGGGTTTCTTAGGGAATTTAGGGCATCATGGTTATATTTGAGATGTTCTTATTAATATTGAACTTATTAGATCACTTTTAGATCTTAGACTTGATATATACATTATATTGACAACATATAGGAATATGTTGTAATGGCAGTTCAGGTTGTGAGAATCAGTTCATCTTACCAAGTAAGGCATAAAAGCAAAATTTCTTGCCAAATTTTCATATTGAGACAATCATAGCTTATAACATAGATGTGATTTTTGAGGATTGTCACACTATATAACAAACGTTAGGCTTTGGTGGGAATGTATCCCACGATTAGAATCCAACGTGAGAGAAAGTAATCGGTATGAGTAATCGGTTAGGGTTTAGAGTATTATGTGAATCGTACCTTTGTGGAACCTATGTGGTTCCTTAAATACCCGGAGAAACCCTAATTGGGCTTCCCTACACTTGCGGCCTAAGCAAGAGATAATTACCATATACAATAATATCCTTATCGCGTACATAAGGAGAGTGTAAATCCTCTTAACTTGGGTGAATCGTAATCCTAGTTAGATTATGATGTTGTTTGATCTTGTCCACGTGCGGCCAGGACGCGGTTGAGATAGAACGTTGTGCGACAAAGGCTTGTTGGGCCTCTTGTGCTTTAGTTGTTTATATATGATCCATGCGTAATGGATACGGTTAGTACCCGTGGGTCGGGTTTTACAGCCTGACTAGGGACTATACGTCATCATGTCCCCTCAGTCTAGTAGTCGCATGGCGTTCCGAGCTACTAGACTATAAAAGTAATTGCAATTGCACTTGAAACTGAGTTGGTAGGAACAAATGTGAAGAGTAACAAAGAATTTTCAAATATCCCCGCTATAACACCCCACTTTGATAAATGGAATGTCACGTGTAATTATGGCGTGTCATCAAAGCATGCAAGGTAATATGTAGTAAAACATATATGACCATAGGGAAAACCGGAATCAAACATCGGTTCCCAAACATAAGCCCAAAACATAAATAAAGTAAATGAACTAGGAAAGACTAAACAAGCATAAGTATAAGGGGCAAAAAGGAGAAGAAGTCTATGGCAGCTTCCATCCTATGCAATTCCTCCAAATGCTTGATACACGAATTTTGTATGGGTTCAATTAAGTTCTCTCGGTATCCTCTCGAATTGATCACGGTTCAAATTGGAATGATTTGTTCTTGGTTAATAAAAAGGTGTTGGTTTGTTTATCTATTTTAAACTAATAACAATTAAATGTAAATGTCGAAGAGTAAAATTACAGCTTTAAAAGATTAAACTAAATTGACAAGTTAAAACTAAATGTTTGAAAACTTAAAAACAAGATTTAAGAAAAAATGCTAGAACACTTAATAAAACTAACACTAGGAAACTTTATAAAAATCAAGAACTAAACCATCGGAATATGTAAAGGGGAGACTGATCGGAATGTTAAACACACCCTCGTCGGAATATTACCAAATCAAAGCTAATCGGAATACCCAAAAATGTTCAGATCAGAATACACCAAAATAACCTCAATCGGAATATTGAATAAAATTCCAAATCGGAATGTTCACAAAAAGACCCAATCGGAATGTTAGAAAACACCCCCAATCGGAATAATTGAAAACTTAGTCTAATCGGAACATGGGAAAAAGGTTCTAATCGGAATACTCAACAAAAAGTGCAAATCGGAATAATCATAAACAAGTATAATCAGAATAATAAACAAGGCCACCGTCGGAATAACAAACCCTATTCCGATCAACAGTAATCGGAATATTGATGCTTCAATCGGAATACACTAAACCCTTTTCCGATCATACGATCGGAATAAAGGGGGGTGTAGTCGGAATACGCAAATCAGAAAAGGGTTTACACCCTTTCCGATTTATCCCTTTGATCCGAAACTTAAGCTCTGGTGATAAGCTATTGGAATAAGCTAATACCCAAATCTATAATGAATCTATAATGAACCGGATTAAATAAGCTCAAATAACAACTTATCTAAACTTAAAATAAGCAATCTTATAAATCAAACAATAAAAAGATGAACTTTTTATGAAAACTTTAAAAAGTAAATAAGCTAAACTTACAAATAAGCCAATAAGCACAAAGATCTTAAAGCTTATTCGTATAGAAACTTAAGGAAACATAAAAAGATTAACTTTTTAAGCACAAAAACATCAAGATCAACACGGATTTAATGAATTTCGCACCAAAGTTAAGCTAAAATCAAAGAAAGGTAGAAAGAGAATAAAGATTAAAAGCTTGAATTTAAACTTGATTAATGAAAAACAATACAAAGGTTTAATCTTGAAAGAAAGAAAGATGAAAACTAGTGAGAGAAAGTTGAGAACTTTCTCTCTCTAAAACTAGAGAGAATGAAAAACTAAAACTAAAACAAAGACTAAAAACTAACTCCAAAATGGTGAAGTGAAGTCCTATATATAGGCGTGTCTTGTGGGCTTTGTGAATGGGCTTCTTTTCTTCTTTCTTCTTTAGTCTTTATGTTTATTTAAATAAACGTTTCCGACTTTGGATTTTGAGAAGTGTCGGTGAATAATTCCAACTCGTCTTATAATCTTTTGTTTAATAGACTCGAGTTCTTCGACATGTATGAATCTTCCATCTTTGGCCCTTTTCTTCGATAAATCTTCAAATAGGCACAATGACTTCAAATCTTTTGCATCTCTTGGACAATAGACTTCGTCTTGAGTCTTTTTCTTCGATAAAACCCGTGCAATCCCATGTTTTCTTCAATATTCATCCGGTTGACTCTGAAAACACAATAAACACAAAAACCACACATAATTCCAAACAAATGATATTAAATACGTGTTTTGGTCTTGTTTTAGCCAGAAATAAGTGGTAAAAGGATGGGTGTTTTCACACCTATCAAATCCCCTACACTTAACCATTGCCATGCCCTCATGCAATGCTTAGTGATAAAGCAAATTTACACTTTTCTCATAATCAATCAACCTTGGCCTTATTAACATACTACTAAACAAAAATTAAAGTACTAAGAGAAATTAAAACTTTAAAGTAAACAAAAGGATAGAAAACCATTTTCACTTGAAAATAGCTACATGGAAATAACTTGCAAAGAGATCAAGGACTTACATTAGGGCTTTGGTGTTGCGAAAATTTATCACCCTCAAGTTTCACGTTCCCCATACTAAGCTTAAAAACGAGATCATTGTTATTATAAGTTAGCAACTCAAACACTTACACACATGGCTTAATTAAATGCTTAAACTCCCTTATTCCTAGAGGTATCTCTTATATTTTATTTTTGTCTTAGAATGATCATGAAGATGCATTTTGGACTTATTTCGATAGTTTATTTAGGCTGAAAGCAAAGTAGGACGATTTGATCAATAGTTAGCTAAAGGACAAAATATCTTAAAACTGCTTATCGGGATATCAAAAAGTTCATATCTTGGCATAACTCGGTTCACGATTTGAGACCTTTCTCGGGCCGATATTTGGCATGTACTTCATACTTCATATCTTGAGAGACGTTCTTGAGATAATGGTCTTCTCATCGTTAATAGAGTTTCTTCACTTGGAGACTTTTGAGGGGTACTCCAACTTTGTTGACCACGATTTCATGATTATTTCTTCAATCTCTAATTGGGATTTTGAGATACAACGATCCGCCTCCTTTTCGGACTTGGATCTATTTATCCTCATACCTTGTTAGGGTCTTTTCGGATAGACTTCTCCATGATTTTTATGGGAGTTGATTGCTTTTCGTCGTGAGTCTTGATCCTTCATATTGATTTTGGGAATAATGCTTTCCACATCACTTTGGATCTTCAATAAATTGGAATCCTCATGCCTTGTTAGGGCCTTTTCGGACTCGCCAATCTTCGCGCCCCGCTTCATAAGTTATGCCTTGGCTATGAACTCTTATCATTACCGAGCAACTTTTAAACGATCTTGGGCTAGAAGCTAAGTAACTTTTCAAATCGTACGACCTTACTTATTGCAGATAAATTATAAGCAAGTGATGGGAGAATAGGCAAATAATTACACCAAGTGAGCTTGTGCAAGAATACCGACTTATAATTGACTCTATCATTTCTCGTTCTCCACAATTTAAAATCTCAAGTAATGAGACTCGTGGATGCTTAGTCTAATAAACCAATTAAGGTCTACATGGTTAAGGATACTAGCTAGAATAAACTTAGATAAGTCTATTCGGGTTGAGTCAAAATAATCGCAACGGGCCTAATATGTCAAAGACTTCTAAACTAGCTACACCACTTATTAATATTTTTGACTTTATTGCAGGATATATACATATGAAAGCAACGATAAAAATTTAAAAATCACGACTAAATGGCCAAAGTTTATTAAAAAGTTGAAAAATGTTGAAAAAGATGATTTTCCGGTTAAATGAAGGCATTTTCATGGAAAAGTCCACTTAAAACTTCGATAGAAGTCCCCCTACACTTAAGATAAACATTGTCCTCAATGTTTAAGCATGTGGGAAAAATCTCCCCTACACTTATGACATTGTGCACGTTGGTTAACTCAAGTTAAGGAAGAGACGACTAACGTGATCAATTTCAAATGTGAGTATGAAGAAAATTGAATCACGATAGTTGAGAGATAGAAACGGATTTCGGATAACACGGGAGCACGGTTCTTCAAAGATTCCAAAAGTGCATTCATCCCTGTAATCACATCACCACACAAACACAAGCAACCGATAGAGGTCCCCCTACACTTAGGAGGTTAAAACAGAAAAGGATAGATACTCGGGCTGCCTCCCGAGGAGCGCTTGTTTTTGATAACCGAGTCACGAGCCTGACTCGACCCAAAATTAGTTCATGGGGAACGTGGTGAGGGATGGAATCATCTCATGAGAGATGTCCTCACCAAAGTATAACTTCACTCGTTGGCCATTCACCTTAAAATTAGGTCCATTAGGTTGAGCGAGCTCGAGAGTACCATATGGAAAAATTTGGGCAATGGTGAATGGGCCGGACCAACGAGATTTCAGCTTGCCCGAAAAGATTTTCAACCGAGAGTTAAAGAGTAAAACTTTGTCTCCAACTTGGAACTCTCGGTTCGTAATCTTAGAGTCGTGAATGAGCTTAGTCTTTTCCTTATAGATCAAAGAATTTTCATAAGCCTCATTACGGAGTTCATTGAGCTCATTGAGTTGGATCTTGCGTAGGTCACCGGCTTTGTTGATATCAAAATTAGCCCACTTCAAGGCCCAGTAAGCCTTGTGCTCCAACTCAATGGGGAGGTGGCATGCCTTTCCGTACACGAGACGATATGGTGTACAACCAATCAGAGTCTTGTATGCGGTACGAAAAGCCCACAAAGTATCATCAAGTTTATCAGCCCATGAGGCACGATGCTCTCCCACGGTTCTTTCAAGAATTCGCTTTAATCCTCGGTTGGATATTTCAGCCTGGCCATTAGTTTGTGGGTGGTAGGCGGTGGAAAGAAGATGATTTACACCATACTTAGCCATGACTCTTGCGAATTGGTCATTGCAAAAATGAGTCCCGCGATCACTAATAATGGCACGAGGCACACCGAATCTAGCGAATAGCGATTTCAAAAAGTTACAAACTACCCTTGCGTCATTAGTGGGTAAAGCTTTGGCTTCAACCCATTTGGAGACGTAGTCAACGGCTACAAGGATGTATTTGTTTCCTTTAGATGAAGTGTGAGAACTCGTATTTTTCCCCGTATTATTTTATTCATGCTATTTGAATTTTCCAACATGTTATATTTTCTTGTATTCTTCATATTTAAATCCTGATATCTCGAGAATTTTAATTAAATCATATTTTAATTATTTTTCTGATCATCGAAAGTATTTTATTTGGAATTATAAAATTTTTATTTCATTTTTCCATATTTATTTAAGTCAAAAATTTTGATTTAAAAGCACCCGTACGCGTTATACAAAAAGTTTGACCGATTCGATGGAACGAGAACCGATGGCTATATATTCGACTTTATGAAGTCAAAATACTATGTTTCTATAAATATTTTACTTACGTATTATAACTTGCACCGAGTCGGAATGATTAGCGTTTTAAGAAATCGAGTCGGGCTAGAACTAGATGCATCTTTACTTTGGGCTTAAGTTAATAATAAGAATATGCAATTGGGCCAAAAAGCCCACTCCCTTCTTTTTTTTTCTTTTACTACGGCAGTACACCAACACACATACTTAGACATTTTTTTTCATACCAAAAGTATCGTTATCTCCCTGTTTCTCTCTTGGTACGACTAACATCATCAAAACAGCCTCAATCTATCATTTTTTCTTCATCAATCTCACAATTAAACTACACCAAATCAATCCTTGATTAATTCTAATCATAAACCCACTAAAAAGCACCTCATGTAATGATTTTTATAAAATCATGAATCACTAGAATTGGAATTATTTGGTGTTTGATCATACAATTAGGTTTGTATTGTGTTATTTAGGGTTTAAACATTGATAATATTGTTAGAACCTTTGTTATGATTTCTTTGTTTTTGGCTAAGATTTAATTTTGACCATGGATGTTATAGATTGAAAGTGCTTTGATGAATTTTGGTTAATGTGATGAGGATTTTGATTTTTATGAGTAGGATTGAAGTTGTTTTGATTAGTATTTATAGTGCCTAAATTCGGACAGCAGGTATATCAGTCCAAAACTCCCACATTTTTCATTGTTACCTGCACTTTTTATAGCTTAAATGGGTTCTTTATGCCTTATACATGTTAGTAGCCAGTTGGATGGGCGATCAACTCCTCCGGATGAGTGAGTTATGGTCGATTTACGGTTGTGAACCCAATCTGACCCAACAGACTTGTATAGCTATTTGCTACAGGTCATGGACCATATATTTGACATTTTAAGATCTTGTGAGTTAGTATACATTATAATCTAACAAACGCCGCTGACCTCGCGTCGATAGCTATCACCAAATGGTTTTTATGGCTAAAACGGTAAACCCGAGTTTGAAAACCTAAATTCTGATTTCGTAACCTTCAAAGAATGCAATTTTCCCGGTAATTGGTAGTAGCTATTTACTCATGGTTAGAATGGGCCGAAAGTAGAGTCTTGAGGCTTTCCAATGGTGAAAATCTCAGGCCCTTAAACCTTACATGTTAACGGGTTATTTTATCCCAAGTTTGACTAGTGCAGTTTGACCATTAAGTGCTTACGGGGTGGCTGTTAGTGTTTTGGACTTTTAGAAAGTTTCGTAAACTCT
The DNA here is from genome assembly GCA_025667525.1 of Glebionis coronaria. Classification (NCBI taxonomy): domain Eukaryota; kingdom Viridiplantae; phylum Streptophyta; class Magnoliopsida; order Asterales; family Asteraceae; genus Glebionis; species Glebionis coronaria. The sequence continues at coordinate 454,593,096 of CM046881.1, read as the reverse complement.
TAGATCGAATGGTTGGATATTCTGGAAAGCTCATGAGAGACCCGTTCCAGGGGTGAAAATCCCATAGTTGTTGGACTTATGGATTGGGAGATCCGCCCTTTACAAAACAATTATACCGGAAAATGTGACTTTACGCCTACGGTTAAGTAAATTGTTGGCGTTTTTAGGTACAAATCACTCGGGTTACTTGATTTGAGACCTTAGGCTATCATGTTATGCTTTTTCTACAGGTTTTGTGTCATGAAGGTCATGACCACACTTAGGCTCGGTTGGTTGTGCAAGTTATATACATATTACATTTTTACAAAATATTTTGATACACTTGTTTTATATTTTTATAAAACGCATACTTAAGGGTCGTGATCACTCTTGTAGGTCGCGGGTAGCCCTTGGAGTATTTCCCATTGCCATCTACAGCCCGGTTCTCATATCCGTCACACTTGTACTAAGGTACTCTTGCCACTATTGTATTGCTTTAATTTCTATTTAATTAAATACCTTGATTATGAAATTGGAGTTTTTGTATTTAGACCATATTCTACTGATGTCAAGGTGTTATTTGTAACACCCCCAAGTTGGTTAAATGCAGCGGAATAGTAATTGGGGTGTTACTTGGGTGGATCGATAGCACATAGCATATAGAGCAATGATCATAATATCATTTTGAAACATATTACATGAATTAATCGTACACATTTAGTATCTTGTCTGAATTAAAACCACATTTATTATAAAACAGAAATAAATATCCCAGCCCGATGGTCAACATGATGCTTCCTAAAATGTTGGAATCCAATGCATGACCCTGCTTACTTTCCTGAGAAAACATAAAAGTAAAATGTGGGGGTCAACACGAGGTTGGTGAATTCACAGGTTTAATTAATTAAATAAAGTATCAATATGCAAAGCACCACGAAGGTAGCAGGACATCACAGCCCAACGCTACAGTAGTTCCTACTGCCCTGTAATAGAAGCTAGACATGATTCTCAGTAAGCCCATTTGGGTCTATCCTGATTGAGGTTTCCCTTAATCCGACAATGACATAAACCTGCTGCTCGGCCTAAGCAATACGTGACAGCTGATCACGACAGGCCGGGTGTTGTCAATACCCGAATAGATCTATCCATACATTTCGCGCTACACTATTAACTAATACAGTCCACGGGAATGGAGCAAACAGTAGGCAAATAAATTGTTGTTGTCTGTGCATGCTTGCATATAAATAGTTTTTGTATGTTTTCTCCCCCAGTTATAAAACAGTAAAGATGGGGCCATGAACTCACCTTAGTGATAATGAGGTAGTGAGGATGATGTCACAGTATAGTCACGGACTGGAGAAATTACCTAAGTAATTTAAATGTCTCAGTGAATGCAACAATATATATGCATGATGAATGGTACATATGAAAATGCATGATCACAATTTATGAATTGTTACGTTGGTTCAAGTGTTTGTTCTTATAGTGAAATGAAGGTATATATATATATTTTTGTTCAAGTAAAATATATATATAAATGTATATAAATTTGCTTAAGGAAAGAGGGGTCGTAAATTAAATAAGTAACTATATCTTATTTAATTTATCATAAAGAAATAAATTACAATTTATTAAGTTTTGAAGTTTCAAAGGAAAATGGTTACGGGGTTTGTCAATTTCGTAAAGTTTGTAAATAACTAAAATGATTTATTTGACAAGTTTTATTACTTCTTTTAATTAAATAAAACTATAATGAATCTTTGTAAATATAATTTGTTTAGAAAAGTAACTTTAGGTTTTCATCCGTTAAGTTTCTTACACCGTTAGTCCTTGTTGGTTATTCCAATTTATGAAAACGCCCCCTAGGGCTTGTTAAACTTTCAAGAAATGACCAAATACCCCCTCCAATCCCATAGAATTTTTATAAGGTGGGATTAGGGCTTGTTATGAGTTTCGAAAGTGGCACAAATGGTCCTTGTAGTTTATTTATGGCTCACGGTTTGGTTTTAGGTTACCCTATAGTTTCGAAAATGACACAAACGCCCCTTGGACTATATAATAGTCACGAAAGTGTTTACATAGTTTTACTAGTTTACAGTTTCAGACCTAACTTTCACCACTTGTCATTTTAGGCACGAAAAGTACATATATAATTCTAGTGTTGGGCTATACGGCCCATTAGGGTCCGGTTGGGGTAAAAAGGGGTTAATGGGCTTAGTAAAAACTTAAGGTAATTAGTAAATGTCAAATACTTACTATTGGGCCTTAACTAGTTGTATTATGTGGGCTTATATTATGTTTTATTTCAAAACTAGTTTAGTTGTAAGCTTATATATTTTCGGCTTATTTGTACGGCTTATATAAGTTTATTGTTTTTGGCTAAAGTTTATATTTTCTTACTAGTTAAACCTAAGCTTATGTTTTGAGGGCTCATGGGCTTATTCTAAGGCTTATAAGATTCGGCTTATATTTGCATGGCTTATTTATTTAGGCTTAGGTTCCTAAAAGCTTAAATAAGCCAACTAAGTCTCGGCTTATATTAATTTTGTTGTTAAAGCTAGCTTATTTCTAGTACTAACTTCGGCTTATATAGATTTTAAGGCTTAAATGACGTGGCTTATATAACAATATGGGCTTATATATGCTTAATGGCTCGGCTTATTTTACAATATACACATTTTTAAGGTACTCATCTATAACTAGTTTATTTCTAGGGTTTTTAAGCAAGGTGTCCAACATGTTAGGACATGGTTAAGGATCTTAGGGCACGAAATGGTTATCCATCATATAAGCCGTGGCTTATAGGTCATATGGATGGCATTTCATGGGGGTTTTACGTATGCATGGCAACCTAGGTTCATTTCCTAAGTTTTTTACATGCATGTCATGAGATGGAAAGTAAAAGAATGATGGAAATAGGTCCAAGGTAGACTTACTTACTTGTGTGATCAAAATGGTGACGAATGGAGTGGTGTTGGCGTCGGTTTGCTTCTAGACGAGTCCTAGGAGTCTTGAATGCTAGACTTCAATGCTTGGAGTACAAAGATATGGTAGTAAATGAGATGGAGGATTTTTGGTTAGCTCAAGGTGTTATGTGGGAGTGTTAATGATCCGAATATAAATGGTGTGAGGGTGAATGAGTGTTGTTAGGTTCCTAAATATCTAAGAGCAAAAGGTGAGTTGTGGCTTGGGGTAGGACACGACAAGAGAGAGGGAAAGGAGATTGTGAGTATTTTGCCATGGTACTTAGCAAGGACATTTCATAAATGCCCAAAATGTACAAGTTGCTAGTTGTGTCTTGTTTAGCCGTCGCATGTAAGGATTCAAAAGGGACAAAAGGTAAGTTTTGAGTGTTTTCATTAAATGGTATGTTGTACAAGGTTTTGGTGTGTGGCTCATGCCCTTCACACGTCTAAGGGGTGACAAGAGGAGATGTGTGACATAGTTCTCAAATAGTGTAACTAGTACTAACCTTAATTGCCAAAAATTGTACAAGTCCCCATAGTTTGCTAGTGAAACCGGCGGTTTCATAGTTTTTTAGTCAAAGGAAAGTAAAATTTATATAATGTGTATACATATGTGTTATAATTAGTGTATAGTCTAGCTACTTGTTAAGGAGGGTAAGAGTTTTGGTATAAAAGGTTATGGGTAAGTATTTATATGAATATATATGGCTTAATAAAAGTCTAGGGTATGCTTGTGTTTAATTTTCGTGTCCAGGTGAGTGTTAAGTGAGTTAAGGTTATAATAATATGTGAGTACGTTTGAGTTTAAGTAATTTTGGTTACGTTTAGGGCCTTTGGTGAAAGTATGGTCCTTAGGTGATTTTTATTATGACAAAAATATATAAAGGAAATATAAAATGATTTAATGTAGTGTTCATGTGTAAAGGTAATTGTCATCGTAGTTTAAAGTCAATTATAGTGTGAGAATCACATATAAAATATGCAAACTTAAGAATATATATATATATATATATAAATAGTCATTTATTAATTGTGATCATGACGTTGGATTTTTAGAAAATCAATGGGATGTATGCAAGTGATCATATGTTCAGATGACTTAAAGTCCTTTAAAATAGATCGTTTGTTGTCCAGTATGCTATTGAAATGTAGTCATACAAATGTGGTCATGTTTTTATGATTAAAATACTCATAGTCACAATAAAAATTGTGATATAGTTGTTTCCCTGTTCAGATGATTAGAATGATGTATGCTCATGTGATGCATATGATTGTTCAAAGGATTTCATGCAAAGGTGGTAGAATAAATATATAGATATCATGAGGTGACGTACAAAAATGTTGACATAGTCAAAACCTGAAATTTACAGGTTTTACAGCATAAACCCGTTATTTTAGCTTTGTCCTCAAAGCTTAAGATGACGTCACTGCTCAGGTGAAAAGGTGCGGGTACTTAGCTCTAAACGAGTCTTCGTGTTCCCAAGTAAATTCGGGAACTTTCCTAGAGTTCCATTGTATTTTAACTAACGGGATTTGGCTTCGTTTCAACTTCTTAACTTCTCTCTCCACGACTTCCACTGGTTCTTCTACAAATTGAAGTTTGTCGTCAAAATGGACTCCCTCCAATGGCATTGCAAATGGTTCATCTGCGTAGCACTTCTTCAAGTTTGAGACGTGGAATGTAGGGTGTACTCGGCTCAACTGCTGGGGCAACTCTAAGCGATAGGCGACCTCTCCAATTCTGGAAATCACCTTGAAAGGTCCTACGTAACGTGGATTTAACTTCCCCCGTTTCCCAAACCGTACAACACCCTTCCAAGGTGATACCTTCAGCATGACACGATCACCTACAGCAAACTCCATAGGTTTACGTTTCCTATCGGCATAACTCTTTTGTCTATCCTAGGCAGCCTGAATTCGTTGCTTGATGAGGGTGATCTTCTCAGTAGTCTCTTGGATCAGTTCGGGTCCTGTCAGTTGAAATTCTCCCACCTCTGCCCAGCATACTGGTGAACGACATTTGCGGCCATAGAGGGCCTCAAATGGTGCCGCCTTAATACTGGCATGGTAGCTGTTATTGTAGGAGAACTCCACTAATGGAATGTGTTCGACCCATCCTTTTCCAAAGTCGATCACACATGCTCTCAGCATGTCTTCTAGTGTTTGGATTGTTCGTTCACTCTGACCGTCTGTCTGTGGATGGTATGCGGTACTCATATCCAGGTTTGTCCCTAAAGCTCTTTGAAAAGCTTTCCAGAAGTTTGATGTAAATCTGCCATCTCTATCGCAGATGATTGAGACTGGTATCCCGTGTCTCGTCACAACTTCCTTTAAGTACGTTTTGGCTAATTTGCCCAGAGAATCATTTTCCTTGATAGGTAAGAAGTGAGCTGATTTTGTGAGGCGGTCAACGATTACCCAAATTGTATCGTGACCGTGGGACGATGTAGGAAGTTTGGTAATGAAATCCATGGTGATATTGTCCCATTTCCATTTTGGTATTTCGGGTTGAACTAACAAACCTGATGGTCGCTGATGTTCTGTTTTAACTCTAGCACAAGTCAAACATTTCTTCACGTAGGTGGCAATGTCTGCTTTCTTGTTCGGCCACCAGTATAATTTCTTCACGTCTTGATACATCTTTTCGGATCCGAGATGTATGGAGTACTTGGACTTATGAGATTCATGCATGATCACGTTCCTCAAGTCTTCGTAACATGGTAGCCAGCTTCTTCCGTGTAGACACAATGTTCCGTCCGTTCTAGCTTCTAACTTTTCCTTGCTTAGGTCCGTCCTAAGCATTCCTCCTATGTCTTCCTTTCCGATATTCTCGGGCTTCTGTGCCTGGAGTTGGGCCTCTAATATTTGTTTGGGTAGGTCTAAGTTAATGGTCATGACTAAGGCTCGAACTCTCATGGGAGGATCAGTTCCCTTTCGGCTTAGTGCATCTGCGACTACATTTGCTTTTCCTGGGTGGTATTTGATGTCACAGTCGTAGTCGCTGAGTAATTCTATCCAACGACGTTGCCTCATGTTTAATTCTATCTGATCTAGGATATGTTGCAAGCTCTTGTGATCAGTATGAACTGTGCACTTGGTCCCGTACAGGTAGTGCCTCCAAATTTTTAAGGCGAAAACTACGGATCCAAGTTCTAGATCATGGGTGGAGTAATTCTGCTTGTGCTTCTTCAGTTGTCTTGAAGCATAAGCAATCACTTTCTGTCTCTGCATCAACACAGCTCCCAAACCTTTGTGCGAGGCGTCACAGTAGACAACGAAGTCTTCGTTACCTTCTGGTAGGGCTAAAATAGGTGCACTGCACAATTTTTGTTTGATGGTCTGGAATGCAGCTTCTTCTTTTTCTTCCCACACAAACTTTATACCTTTCTGGGTGAGCTTGGTCATTGGTTTAGCAATCTTAGAGAAACCTTCGATAAATCGTCGGTAGTAACCGGCAAGACCTAAGAATTGACGAATTTCCTTCGGCGACGTGGGAGATGCCCAATCTTTCACGGATTCGACTTTCGCGGGGTCAACTTGGATTCCCTTGTCGTCAATCACATGACCGAGAAAGTGTATTTAGGGATCCAAAATTCACACTTTGAGAATTTTGCGTATAGCTTTTCTTCCTTAAGCAGTTTTAGTACTTGAGCCAGATGTTCTCCGTGTTCTTGCTCATTCTTGGAATAGATGATGATGTCATCAATTCACACTATCATGAACTTATCCAGATAGGGTCTGCATACTCGATTCATGAGATCCATGAATATGGCTGGTGCATTGGTCAGTCCAAATGGCATGACTTGGAACTCATAATGACCGTATCGTGTTCTGAAAGCTGTCTTTGGTATATCCTCTTCTCTGACCTTCAATTGGTGATACCCGGATCGTAAGTCGATCTTGGATTACACGCTTGATCCTTGCAGCTGATCAAATAGGTCGTCGATTCGTGGTAACGGGTAGCGGTTTTTCATAGTTAACTTATTTAGTTCTCTATAATCGATACACATTCGGAAAGAACCGTCTTTCTTTTTGACAAACAATACTGGGGCTCCCCAAGGTGAGGAACTGGGCCTGATAAAGCCTTTGTCTGACAGTTCTTTGAGTTTTTCCGTGAGTTCTTTCATCTCGGTAGGTGCTAAACGGTAGGGTGCTTTAGCTACAGGTGCAGCTCCTGGCACTAAGTCTATTTGAAATTCAACTTGACGAGTCGGAGGTAATCCTGGCAAGTCGTTTGGAAAGACTTCAGGATAATCACGGACGATGGGTACATCCTTGATCTGTTTCTCCTTGGGTTCTTCTTCTTTGTCTGTCTTAGAAATATGTGCTAAAAAGATAGGACATCCTTTTAGTAGATATTTCTGGGCTTGGGTACACGAGATCACACTCAACCTAGTGTCTGTTTTATCCGAATTTCCGTCTCCTCGGATAATTAGATCTGCGTTTCCCCATGGTATACTGACTAGTTTCTCGTCACACACAATGGTTACATGATATTTGGCTAACCAGTCCATACCAATGATGACATCGAAACTACTTAGTTCTATGGGTATTAATTGAGTATCAAATGGGTGATTCTGAAGGTTTAAAGTACAGCCTCTTATGATGGTATTAGTTTCAATGATTTTTTCGTCTGCTAATTCGACTCTGTAACAGTTATCTAATGGGGTTGGTAAAATGCCTAGTAAGCTACTAAACTCTGTGGATACGAAACTCCTATCGGCTCCCGTATCGAATAAAATATTTGCATAGCGATTATTCAGAAGGAACGTACCAGTAACTACATTGGAGTCGGGGTTGGTCCTGTTTTCTCCTATGACATAAACTCTGGCGGATGCTCCGCTTTGGCTTTCATTCTTACGCTTTGGGCAGTCAGGTCTGATGTGTCCAATCTCTCCACAACCAAAGCAACGGATCTCCTTACGAGCCATGTTTCCACTGCCAGTGAGCTGGCGGCTTCCTTGGTATCCACTTCCACGGGAATTTTGCCTGTTGCCGTTGTGGGGCTTATTGTTGGCACTAAAGTTGTTCCTATTGATCGGAACATATGCACTGCCCTGCTCTGGTCTTCGGCATTCAACAGTGGGGTAGTGATGGAAGTTACACTTTGAGCATTTTGGTTTGTTTCCCACGTATGGTGGTGATCCTGAGGAAACAACACTGCAGACTTGACCTAAACCCTGCCTCTTGGGCTGTTGAGTCTGGGGATGATGACGGTAGTTATCATCGACTTTCGTCTTGTGCTCTGCTTGTCTAATCATATGATCACGACCACGTTTGTCCACTAATTCTGTGGCAAACTCAATGGCACTCTCGATGGTAGTAGGTCGAGATGCAAGCACACTGTCATGAACAGAGTCTGGAAGTCCACTAACGTACTTCTCTATCTTATCCGACACTTTTGGGTACATACGGGTACACATCAAAGTTAGTTCCTGGAACTTCTGGTTGTAACCCGTAATATTGAAGTTGGTGCATCTGAGGTTCCATAATTCAATCTCCATCTTTTTGATTTCACTACGTGGACAGTATTTCATGGTAAGCTTTTCCTTCAATGCAGTCCATGTCATCCCATAGGCTCCATCGTGTCCGAGGGTAGCAACTTGTGAGTTCCACCACATGAGTGCATGTTCCAAAAGTGTACAAGTGGCGAATTTCACCTTGTTCTCTTCAGTACAGTCACTAATACGAAACACGGTCTCTGTTGGAAATACGTTTTACGTATTTATGAAGGATCGGTCGCTCCAACGATAATTATGTAATGGGCTCGTGATCTATTTAATTATTGTATAGTCCATATAGCCCACATGTAGGGTGGGCTATATATAACCCCTCCTAGCATGTTAGGAGGGGGGTTGTTGATTCCATTTGACAATTAATCATTATTCATCTTTCACTTTCTCTCTCTAATTCTCTCCCTTCTCTTCTTTCTCTCTCTAATCCCTCATCTCATTCCTTCATTTCTTCATTAATTATCAATCAATCAACCACATAAATCCACCAAATCTATGATATAGAATAGGCCATTAATTACGTAGACCTTCAATTGGTATCAAGAGCCATGGTTAGTTTGGTTTATTCCTCTTTTATTTTGTTTGATTTTGGTGGGTTTTGATTTAATCATGCTTAAACTTTAAAAAGTTTGTATTCTTTATAAAAAGTTTGTGTTTTTATGTGTTAAATCATATCAAATCTTCAAATTTATTTACTTTTTAGATAAAAAAAAATCACAAATTTTTATATAAAAATCAAAATTTTCTTATATAAAACCTTAAAAAGTTTGTGTTTATAAAAAAGTTGGTGTTTTTTTTTTTTTTTTTATAAAAGTTTTTGTTTTTCCCTTTTTAATTTTGTGTTTTTATAAAAAGTTTGTATTTTTTTATTGTTTTTTATCACAAATTTAATAATCAATTTAGATAAAAAGTTGGTATGTTTTCTAAATTTTATCAATTTATATAAATTTTTATCAATTTTTATTTTTTTTATTTTTTTTTATTTTTTTTTAATCAGTTTTTTATTTAAATTTTTTTTAATTAATTTTTTTAATCCGTTGTCTGTTATCAGTTATCAGTCTTTTTCGTTTATCCTTTTTTCGTTTATCCGTTTGTTTTTTTTTGGTCAAGTTATCAGTTTTTCAGTTATCAGTTATAATTTTTGGATTTCTTTTTTAATTTTTTGGTCAAACTACCTATTCTGTTAAATCTTTCTGTCCTTTATGGTCCATTGTTACTGTCCAAATTTTGTCCAACAATACTAATTCGCAAGTTCCGTATCAAATTCAAATGTTCTGAATCAATATTTAAGTTCCGAATCAAGCAGAAAACTTCCGAACCAAGAACTTCCGGATCAAGCCAGAAGTTCCGGATCAAGAAGTTCCGGATCAAGAACTTCCGAACCAAGAACTTCCGGATCAAGCCAAAAGTTCCGGATCAAGAAGTTCCGGATCAAGAACTTCCGAACCAAGAACTTCCGGATCAAGAAAAAGTTCTGATTCGGAACTCTTCCGAATGAAGCTCTTTCAAACATAACGGACAAATTGGGCAAATCATCGTCTTTTATTTAGACTCATTCCCTCGACATCAAAACAAAACGACAGACTCCCTAGTACTCCTAGACCAAACAGACTCGATCACTCACACAAAACAACACCCCCTAACACCCTCGCGACTAGGACTCTCTCACCCTCACTCAAACACCCTCGACTCTCGAAAACCATACTCGAACTCACAAAACTCTCGACATAACAGGACCGACTCTAACCTCGACACTATCTCTCGACATCTCTCAAACGACCCTCTCTCACACTCTCACAACCCATCCCAACACTCAACATCACCCTCGACCTTACCACTCTATACCTTTGACTCTATACCAAATCCTTTGACTCTATACCACTCTCACCCTCGACTCAGACTCACAACACCCTCTATTTACCCTCGATTCATTTACACACTTTCGTCTCGAATCACAAAACAAAAACCCTCTCGACCCTCACAACACAAACCGACTCTAACCCCGACACCCTCACACCCTCGACTTTTAACCTAAACAGATCCACCCTCGAAAACCCTCGCAACAACCTCAATCCCCAACACACTCTCACCCCGTTACTCTTACACCCTCGCACCCACCCTCGACTCACTGCCCCGACTCAAATCACAACCTCACACCTCGAAAACCCTCACAACACAAAACAAACCCCTCACTCTCTAATCAAAACCATTTTACTCGACTCATTACAGAAAGACGCTACAGACGAAGAGAGAGACTAAAATTAAATAGAAAACCTACCCGAGACCTTCATTAGAAGATCTTGAAGCCTTTATTTGATTTGTTGCTCTCGGGGTCTCAGATTGCAAAAGGAGATGAGGTGTATTTAGATAGGAGATTGGTGACTGAGTTTTGTGAGGAGAGAGAGTGATTAGGTTTAGGCGTTTTTATCTTGGTGAGAGAGAGAGAACTGTGTTTTTGGTTTAAGTGATTTGTGGGAGAAGAGAGATAATTTAACTGGACGGAGAAACCAAGAAGTGGAGTGGGGCGGTGGTTTTATTTTGATTGGGCCACGTATGGTGAAGATACGTGTGTGGACACTTCTTGTTTGACGGAGATAACAAGATTTTTCTATTCTTTCCTTTTTCTAGTTTAGATATATTGTGTACACGTTCTTTTTTAAAAACAGTAAACAATTACGTTTTTTTTTTTATTTTTTTCCTTATTCTATTTTAGTTAAGTATTTTTTCAGTAAAACATTTTCTTTAGCCAAGTAAAACATTTTCAGTTTGGGACACGTTTTTTTTGTGTTTAAGTCAACATTTATTTGATTTTTATCAAGATTTTATTTTTTTAAGTTTAGTAGTGTAATAATTTTTAGATTAAGTTTATTTTTTATTTTATTTTATTTTTTTTTAAAGTTAATTTTTAAAAGTTTCCTTATATTTTGGCAAATTGTGTTGAGGCGGGTACTTTAAAAGTTACCGTGAAAAAATATTTGACGGGTTAACAGTTTTTGTGGCCGGATTTAAAGACAAACGTGACGAGTCAAAGTGACGAGCTTCATTTATACCATCCATCGAGGAATTTTAAATATTACTTACGGGTCTTTCGTTTTAATCGATCTTTAATGGATTCGTTCGATTCGACATGTCAAAAGGGAGAGTTGTATTTAAGGCAAAACGAAGTTAAGAAAAGTGGCATCACCTCCTTTCAACTACTCCAGTCTCATCTTGTCACTCTTTCGGGGATTCAAGGAGGGAGCGAATTTGTGACAATCTTTGGTCAAGATCGTCAGATATTCATGGAATCAATGTTCACCATCTTGACCCAACTCGCAGAGCAACTCAACAATGAAAATTTTAATCACTCTGCATCGGCACTTGCATATAAGGCTCTTGTGACACAACTCACGCCTTTCCTCCGATTCAATATCATCCAACCTGAAAGTTTGATGCTTTGCCAATCATTTTTTCGAGATACACATACCGAGCTTCGAGTTTTTCGTGATACAATATTGAAACTCATGACCTCGGTCTCGTCTTCGATTTATGAAAGATCTCGACTTCAGCAAGAATATGATAATGGAGTGCAAGACTCTTTGATGCAAGAGGAAACTGGTTATACGCTTGACAACTTGGAGCCTAACGATGGCACGAGCACAGAATCAGGAGGACAACATGATGCCAGTGGCACGTCAGGGAATGTTCACGAGATTTCTCTTGATGACACCTTACCCATTTATGACGAAGAGCCTGCAAACATGGTACAATGTAATGTGGTTTATGATGTATATGCTGATGATATGCCGCATATTGAGCATTCGAAACCTAATTATGACAAACATGGGATGGAAAAGAGTGATAGAAATACCACTTCTGATTCATCCGATGTGAGTCATAATGGGGGAGAATGTATTCAAAATGCTAAACATCATGATAATTGTCCCATAACTGCTTCATTGTCTGCTTCTGATTCCAAGATTAAAGAGCTCGAAACGATCGTAGCTCGGCAATCAAAAGATCTTGAGGATGCCAAACTTGAATTTTCTAAGAAAACGGTCAAATTTGAAACATACTTTGAAAAACTTGAAAAATCAAACGTTGTTCTTGAAAGAAAATTGGATCAAACTGTTTTAGATTCTAAAGCTGAAAAGGATAATTTTTTGAAACAAATTCAACTGCTTGAATCTAAGTTGGCATCCCAAGGTAACTTGCTCAAAGAGAATGAGACATTAAAGGTTCAAGTACAGGAAAAGGTTTTTGCTATAGCTGCGTTGAAAAACGAGTTAAGGAAAAGTAAAGGACCTAGTGTGGACACTAAGCTTGAAAAACCATCAATCTTGGGGAAACCGCCTACAAATCAGTTCGTCAGACAACCGATTGTCAGACAACCTACTGCATTTAGATCCGAGCGACCACAATCCTCGAGACTGCGGTTTGCCTCCCAAGTTGATTTGGTTCATCTTATTAGACCAGTCACTCCAGCAACTAGGCCCAATGTGATCACTCCAGCTTTAGCAAGACCAAATCAGATGATTGCCTCTAGTTTCCCTAAAAATACCAAGACTACGTCTAGAACTAGTTCAAATGACGTTTGCCATAAATCTGGTCAACGGGAAGCTATTCAAAAGACACATGTAAGAGATAGCAATGTCCAACCTAGTCAGATGCCTTCTAGATTACCCAACACTGCTAACCGTAGCATGCCATCTTCTAGGAGCATCGATCAATCATCTAGGAATTATTCAGACATTAAATATGCTACTTGTAAAACATGTAGAAAATGTGTCTTTACGGCAAATCATGATGCTTGTGTCAAGAAATTACTTGATGAGGTGAACTCCCGTGCTAGAATTAAGTCCCAGTGGATAGCTAAAATCAAACCCTTTGGTAAAGTTTGGCGCCCCACTGGTAGAACTTTTACTCTTGTAGGAAACGAGTGCCCTTTAACTAGGATAGTCTCTGATTCTACGAAGACTACTAGGGAGGAAATTGCAAAGGATGATACATCACTTAAGCCTGAACTTAAGATTTTCTATAAAAGGAAACGTTTGCCAACTAAGACAAGTGAATCATCCCCTCAGGCCACCTCTGACACAAGTAAAGCCAACTGTGAACCCCCACGTGCTTCAAAAATAGATATCTCTAACCCATGCAAAAGTATACAAACTCCTAATGAGAATGCAGGTACCAAAGTTGATGTTCCAAAAGAACGAAGCGGTCCAATCGTTGTATACCGTTCAACTAAGGACACTCTTAGAGTTTGGTTGCTGAAGAAGCAGATATCAGAGAAACAAATGTCTCAGGGGATTCATGGTTAAGCTGCAATACAAGGACTTACAGTCACATAACAGACTGTAACTCGATCTTCAAAGACAGGAAAGTTCATCCCGATGATGACTTATCCTAAAAACGAGAAATTCATTTTTCTCGGGCATGAGCTTATGTTAAAAACATTCCACGTTTTTAAGCTCATGCACTAGGACTTATAGTCAAATCACAGACTATAACTCGCTCATTAAAGAAAGGAAAGTTTATCGCCGATGATAAACTTATCCTAACAACGAGAAATTAAGTTTTCTCGGGCATGAGCTAAAATTAAAAACATTCGAGGTTTTTAAGCTCATGCACAATGACTTACAGTTAAATATCAGACTGTAACTCGGACTTCAATTTTAGGAAAGCTTATCTTTAAAGATAGCTTATCCTCGTAACGGGAAATTAAATTTTCTCGGTCATGAGCTTGTATTAAAACATTCCAGGTTTTAAGCTCAGAAAGGAAAATGAATCTTTTAAATAAGAGAACTTTTCCTCATAACGAGAAATTCACCTTTCTCGGTCATGAGCTTTCCGTTAAACAAGTCAAAGTTTTCAAGCTCATGAACACGACTTCTAAGTAAATGTCAGCTTAGGACTCGTTCTTCAAATAAAAGGAAAGTTTATCGCCGATGATAAACTTATCCTTAACAAACGGGAAGTTCACAACTTCTCGGACTTGAGCTCGCTTTTAAGATATTCAACATCTTAAGCTCAAGTAATTGTTTTTCAAAACTTTGAACACAATTTTTCGAGAATTTCTCAAAAGGTTTTTCTAAATCTTTCAAAATTGTGTGTTCAAAAACGTTTTGATAAAACGAGCATGTCTTCTGGAATCGATAATATTTACGAACCTAGAAATGTCATTCAATAATGACACGGGGTTGTAAATAAAGTTCGAGCAGAAGTTCAAATTTTTAAAACATGCTCAAAATGGTTTGCTATTATTTCAGATAGCAACCCGCTTTTCATAATCAAGTCAAGCATTTCACCGGAAAGCTTTGACTCAACAACGGGAATTAATTTTCTCGGGAACGTGACGAGGAGACCAACATTCGTGAACAAGAACCATGTGAATCTCTCATATGATGTTCTCCATCATTCAGGTCCAACCTCGTATATTGCTAATCTTGTGAATTCATTATCATATATGATCTTTGCACGTAATAAATACCTTACACTTGTGTTTAAAAGGTATTTATTTTACGTTTCAGCACACCCTCATTAATTTGAGGGGGAGCTTGTGTAATTCATGAAGATAATTGGACTTGCATTTTTCTTCCCAAATTTTCTTAAAATGTTATTAAATCAATTGATATTAAAAACATCGATTGGGTTAATATTTTTAATATGGGGGAGAAAATGTGATTTAATATGGGATATGATCAATCATAAATGGCTTGACTTAACGTGATAGCTCATCCCGACATGTGCAAAATGTTTTCGGATATCGTAGCATATGTTAAGGGGGAGCAAAATGGATTTGCACTTCAAAATGGATTTCATGGTGACATACACTTACCCAAAACATCTCTATTCACGACGGTGAAGATTGTGGTGACATAAGGATGGTAGGATAGGTTAAAGTCCAATGATTTCTCTAGAACCGGAGGAATCTTCCCAAGGACATTCTATAGCTAGAAATAGTAGTCCTTAGGAAAGATGGAGAAAGATTGTGAACGTAGCTGAATGCCGACCAAGTACTTAAGTTAGCACTGGAACAATCACAACAAGGTGCTAGTGATGACGTATTGGTAAGCATTGAAGGGGTTGAAGAATGAAAAAGAATTGTAAAGATAAAGGGTGTAAAGAAAGAAGCCCTCCTTACAACTTTAGGCAGAAACCGGGTCAATACATATGCTATTGAGGTCATTTTTGCTAATGATTCTCGATATTGAAGAAAGACGTCATGGACCCAGTGATGCAATGCACAACCCTTCCCAGCTAACTCAAATATCTCTCAAAAGGTATTTGTTTTAATCACACGGAGATCAACACATTATCTATTGATTTATTCACTCCGAATAAATTGGTATTGAAAAGGTGGCACTCCTCTCCAGCCTCCGATCACTAAAAATCCAAAATGCACGATCGAGTCTAGAGCCATTTGAGATCATCAAATATCTCATTAGGACACACTTTCATTATTCCTTGCTTCTTTACACACTGTGAAAAGTAAGAAAGATCTTAAGAGTCCTACGCAATATCTTCATGATCTTGCCTGAACATCCGAGTAATACGAAAGTATTTACAATGAAGATGGAAATCCTTCTTGAGCGAATATCAAAAAGCTCATGGTAGGTGACTTGTGCGATTCTTTATGAATCAAACTTGTGATAACTGGAAAGCAACAGTGGTTTAATTCTTAATTGAACTTAAACTCGTTCCAGGCCTCTTCGCATTATCATATGATCTTGCCAGAACACTCAGAGTGACTCTTTATTGATCACAGTGACGAGTGGAAATCCTTCTAGTGTTAACATCAAACAGCACTTGGTAGGTAACTTGCAAGATTCTTTATGAATCAAGCTAGTGACAACTGGAAAGCAACGATGGTGCGGTTCTTAATTGAACTTCACTTGTTCCAGGAACATGAATTGACGGCTTCAAATCATGCGGATAATATTATCCAAATGATTCACTCTTTACGTTCGCAGTCAGCTTTGGACGGTCGAGTAAAGAGAACGGGTTTACCCGCGAAATCTTGTCAAGGAGGTTCTTTATTGAAACTACCTGCCACAAGTACGATATTTAATATCGTCCAACGGTCTTCACCGACCGGAGGTAAATTGCTACCGAATTAGAATGAAATGTTCAAGGCCATTTCATCCGTGTATATTGTTTTGTTGCTAACTGTCTTATGCAGCGTAACAAGAAGGTGGCATTGCGGTGTACAATCCAGAAGAAGTCGTCACCACATGCTTATACTACATACAATTAGTACTTCAACAAATTCAAGAAAGCCTGAAGGTCAAGTCTTCCGCTGTATCAAACTCTGAAGCTTTCAAGAATTTAAAAGTATAAGTATGTGGAACATGAAGTCACAAAGAGGCAAATATCACAAGTGAAGAATGCACAAGGTCAAGGCAAGGAAACATGCTCAAGACTAAAGTCAAAGATCACATCAAGCATATTCACAAGAACAAGATCGAAGACTCAAGCATAGATGCTAGGTTTAAGATTTTGTAAAAAGATGTGACCTCCCTTAGGGGGAGATTGTTGGAAATACGTTTTTCCAAATAAAGTCTCGGTCACATCTTAGTTAGCATAGATCACGAGTTATAGACTATTTAGAACTTTGTTTCTTGGAGCGACCTCCCTTAGGGGGAGATTGTTGGAAATACGTTTTACGTATTTATGAAGGATCGGTCGCTCCAACGATAATTATGTAATGGGCTCGTGATCTATTTAATTATTGTATAGTCCATATAGCCCACATGTAGGGTGGGCTATATATAACCCCTCCTAGCATGTTAGGAGGGGGTTGTTGATTCCATTTGACAATTAATCATTATTCATCTTTCACTTTCTCTCTCTAATTCTCTCCCTTCTCTTCTTTCTCTCTCTAATCCCTCATCTCATTCCTTCATTTCTTCATTAATTATCAATCAATCAACCATTATTTTCTAAATTTCAAGTTAACTTTTTAATTTAGTTAATTTAGAATGTTTGTCAAATAATATTTGTCATTTTTGTATTTTTGTCTAGTAAATTTTTGGCTCATCGTATTGAGGCGGGTATTCCGAAAAAACTAAGATGTGACCGAGACTTTATTGGGAAAAACGTATTTCCAACAATCTCCCCCTAAGGGAGGTCACATCTTTTTACAAAATCTTAAACCTAGCATCTATGCTTGAGTCTTCGATCTTGTTCTTGTGAATATGCTTGATGTGATCTTTGACTTTAGTCTTGAGCATGTTTCCTTGCCTTGACCTTGTGCATTCTTCACTTGTGATATTTGCCTCTTTGTGACTTCATGTTCCACATACTTATACTTTTAAATTCTTGAAAGCTTCAGAGTTTGATACAGCGGAAGACTTGACCTTCAGGCTTTCTTGAATTTGTTGAAGTACTAATTGTATGTAGTATAAGCATGTGGTGACGACTTCTTCTGGATTGTACACCGCAATGCCACCTTCTTGTTACGCTGCATAAGACAGTTAGCAACAAAACAATATACACGGATGAAATGGCCTTGAACATTTCATTCTAATTCGGTAGCAATTTACCTCCGGTCGGTGAAGACCGTTGGACGATATTAAATATCGTACTTGTGGCAGGTAGTTTCAATAAAAAACCTCCTTGACAAGATTTCGCGGGTAAACCCGTTCTCTTTACTCGACCGTCCAAAGCTGACTGCGAACGTAAAGAGTGGATCATTTGGATAATATTATCCGCATGATTTGAAGCCGTCAATTCATGTTCCTGGAACAAGTGAAGTTCAATTAAGAACCGCACCATCGTTGCTTTCCAGTTGTCACTAGCTTGATTCATATAGAATCTTGCAAGTTACCTACCAAGTGCTGTTTGATGTTAACACTAGAAGGATTTCCACTCGTCACTGTGATCAATAAAGAGTCACTCTGAGTGTTCTGGCAAGATCATATGATAATGCGAAGAGGCCTGGAACGAGTTTAAGTTCATTTAAGAATTAAACCACTGTTGCTTTCCAGTTATCACAAGTTTGATTCATAAAGAATCGCACAAGTCACCTACCATGAGCTTTTTGATATTCGCTCAAGAAGGATTTCCATCTTCATTGTAAATACTTTCGTATTACTCGGATGTTCAGGCAAGATCATGAAGATTTTGCGTAGGACTCTTAAGATCGTTCTTACTTTTCACAGTGTGTGAAGAAGCAAGGAATAATGAAAGTGTGTCCTAATGAGATATTTGATGATCTCAAATGGCTCTAGACTCGATCGTGCATTTTGGATTTTAGTGATCGGAGGCTGGAGAGGAGTGCCACCTTTTCAATACCAATTTATTCGGAGTGAATAAATCAATAGATAATGTGTTGATCTCCGTGTGATTAAAACAAATACCTTTTGAGAGATATTTGAGTTAGCTGGGAAGGGTTGTGCATTGCATCACTGGGTCCATGACGTCTTTCTTCAATATCGAGAATCATTAGCAAAAATGATCTCAATAGCATATGTATTGACCCGGTTTCTGCCTAAAGTTGTAAGGAGGGCTTCTTTCTTTACACCCTTTATCTTTACACTTCTTTTTCATTCTTCAACCCCTTCAATGCTTACCAATACGTCATCACTAGCACCTTGTTGTGATTGTTCCAGTGCTAACTTAAGTACTTGGTCGGCATTCAACTACGTTCACAATCTTTCTCCATCTTTCCTAAGGACTACTATTTCTAGCTATGGAATGTCCTTGGGAAGATTCCTCCGGTTCTAGAGAAATCATTGGACTTTAACCTATCCTACCATCCTTATGTCACCACAATCGTCACCGTCGTGAATAGAGATGTTTTTGGGTAAGTTTATGTCACCATGAAATCCACTTTGAAGTGCAAATCCATTTTGCTCCCCCTTAACATATGCTACGATATTCGAAAACATTTTGCATATGTCGGGATGAGCTATCACGTTAAGTCAAACCATTCATTATTGATCATATCCCATATTAAATCACATTTTCTCCCCCATATTAAAAATATTAACCCAATCGATGTTTTTAATATCAATTGATTTAATAGCATTTTAAGAAAATTTGGGAAGAAAAATGCAAGTCCAATTATCTTCATGAATTACACAAGCTCCCCCTCAAATTAATGAGGGTGTGCTGAAACGTAAATTAAATACCTTTAAACACAAGTGTAAGGTATTTATTACGTGCAAAGATCATATATGATAATGAATTCACAAGATTAGCAATTTACGAGGTTGGACCTGAATGATGGAGAACATCAAATGAGAGATTCACATGGTTCTTGTGCACGAATGTTGGTCTCCTCGTCACGTTCCCGGGAAAATTAATTCCCGTTGTTGAGTCAAAGCTTTCCGGTGAAATGCTTGACTTGATTATAAAAAGCGGGTTGCTATCTGAAATAATAGCAAACCATTTTGAGCATGTTTTAAAAGTTTGAACTTCTGCTCGAACTTTATTTACAACCCCGTGTCATTATTGAATGACATTTCTAGGTTCGTAAATATTATCGATTCCAGAAGACATGCTCGTTTTATCAAAACGTTTTTGAACACACAATTTTGAAAGATTTAGAAAAACCTTTTGAGAAATTCTCGAAAAATTGTGTTCAAAGTTTTGAAAAACAATTACTTGAGCTTAAGATGTTGAATATCTTAAAAGCGAGCTCAAGTCCGAGAAGTTGTGAACTTCCCGTTGTTAAGGATAAGTTACCATCGGCGATAAACTTTCCTTTTATCTGAAGGACGAGTCCTAAGCTGACATTTACTTAGAAATCGTGTTCATGAGCTTGAAAACTTTGACTGTTTTAACGGAAAGCTCATGACCGAGAAAGGTTAATTTCTCGTTACGAGGAAAAGTTCTCTTATTTAAAAGATACACTTTCCTTTCTGAGCTTAAAACTTCGAATGTTTTAATACAAGCTCATGACCGAGAAAGGTGAATTTCTCGTTAAGAGGATAAGTTATCATAAAAGATAATCTTTCCTTTATTTTAAGTTCGAGTTACAGTCTGACATTTAACTGTAAGTCATGTACACGAGCCTAAAACCTTTGAATGGTTTTAGGGTAAGCTCGTGTCCAAGAAAAATTAATTTCTTGTTAAGAGGGTAAGTTATCGTTGCGTAGATAAACTTCCCTGTCTCTGAAGTCCGGGTCGTCGTCTGTCATTTAACGAGGAGCCATAATGCATGAGCTTAAAAACTTGGAATGTTTTTGATATAAGCTCATGCCCGAGAAAAATGAATTTCTCGTTTTTAGGATAAGTCATCATCGGGATGAACTTTCCTTTCTTTGAGGATCGAGTTACAGTCTGTTATGTGACTGTAAGTCCTTGTTTGCAGCTTAATCATGAATCCCCTGAGACATTTGTTTCTCTGATATCTGCTTCTTCAGCAACCAAACTCTAAGAGTGTCCTTAGTTGAACGGTACACAACGATTGGACCGCTTCGTTCTTTTGGGACATCAACTTTGGTACCTGCATTCTCATTAGGAGTTTGTATACTTTTGCATGGATTAGCGATATCTATTTTAGAAGCACGTAGGGGTTCATGGTTTTCTGTTCTTGAGTCAGAGGTGGCCTGAGGGGATGATTCACTTGTCTTAGTTGGCAAACGTTTCCTTTTATAGAAAATCTTAAGTTCAGGCTTAAGTGATGTATCATCCTTTGCAATTTCCTCCCTAGTAGACTTAGTAGAATCGGAGACTATCCTAGTTAAAGGGCACTCGTTTCCTACAATAGTGAACGTTCTACCAGTGGGGCGCCACATTTTACCAAAGGGTTTGATTTTAGCGACCCACTGGGATTTAAGTCTAGCACGGGAGTTCACCTCATTAAGCAATTTTTTGATACAAGCATCATGATTTGCCGTAAAGACACATTTTCTACATGTTTTACAAGTAGCATATTTAATGTCCGAGTAAGATCTAGAATCCTTAGACGATTGATTGATGCTCCTAGGATTGGACATGCTACGGTTAGCAGTGTTGGGTAAGCTAGAAGGCATCTGACTAGGTTTGGAATTCCTATCTCTTACATGTGTCTTTTGCTTAGCTTCCCTAAGATCAGATTCATGGCAAACGTCATTTGAACTAGTTCTAGACGTGGTCTTGGTATTTTTAGGGAAACTAGAGGCAATCATATGATTTGGTCTTGCTAAAGCTGGAGTGATCACATTGGGCCTAGTTGCTGGAGTGACTGGTCTAATAAGATGAACCAAATCAACTTGGGAGGCAAACCGCGGTCTCGAGGATTGTGGTCGCTCGGATCTAAATGCAGTAGGTTGTCTGACAATCGGTTGTCTGACGAACTGATTTGTAGGCGGTTTCCCCAAGATTGATGGTTTTTCAAGCTTAGTGTCCACACTAGGTTCTCTAGTTTTCCTTAACTCGTTTTTCAACGCAGCTATAGCAAAAACCTTTTCCTGTAATTGGGCCTTTAAGGTCTCATTCTCTTTGAGCAAGTTATCTTGGGATGCCAACTTAGATTCAAGCAGTTGAATTTGTTTCAAAAGATTATCTTTTTCAGCTTTAGAATCTAGAACAGTTTGATCCAATTTTCTTTCAAGAACAACGTTTGACTTTTCAAGTTTTTCAAAGTATGTTTCAAATTTGTCCGTTTTCTTAGAAAATTCAAGTTTGGCATCCTCAAGATCTTTTGATTGCCGAGCTATGATCGTTTCGAGCTCTTTAATCTTGGAATCAGAATCAGTTAACGAGGCAGTTATAAGGCATTTATCATGATGAACTATAGCATTTTGAACACTTTCTCCCCCATTATGACTCACATCGGATGAATCATAAGTGGTTTTTCTATCACTCTTGTCCATCCCATGTTTGTCATAATTAGGTTCAGAATGCTCAATATGCAGCATGTCATCAGCATATATATCATAACCAACATCACATTGTACCATGTTTGCAGGCTCTTCGTCATAAATGGGTAAGGTGTCATCCAGAGAAATCTCGTGAACATTCCCTGACGTGCCACTGGCATCATGTTGTCCTCCTGATTCTGTGCTCTTGGCATCGTTAGGCTCCAAGTTTTCAACCGTATGACCAGTTTTCTCTTGCATCAAAGAGTCTTGCACTCCATTATCATACCCTTGCTGAAGTCGAGATCTTTCATAAATCGAAGACGAGACCGATGACATGAGTTTCAAAATCGTATCACGGAAAACTCGAAGCTCGGTATGTGTATCTCGAAGAAACGATTGGCAAATCATTGAACTTTCAGGCTTGATGATATTAAATTGGAGGAAAGGCGTGAGGTGTGTCACAAGAACCTTATATGCAAGTACCGATGCAGAGTGATTAAAGTTTCCATGGTTGAGTTGCTCGGCGAGTTGGGTCAAAGCGGTAAAAATGGAGTCGATGAATATATGACGATCTTGTCCAAAGATTGTCACAAATTCGCTCCCTCCTTGAATCCGTGAAAGATTAACTAGATGATACTGAAGCATTCGAAATGAAGTTATACCACTTTCCCTAGCGTTGGCTTGCACTTGATGCGATTCTCCCTCTTTAAGTGTCGATTTTAACGATTCCATTGGTAATCGAGGAAAAATGATGTGGCTGTTGTTGTTGTCGGGTTTGAACAATACGACTCGGCTCAAAAAGTGTTATCGGCTCAAAAGATTATGAATAAAACCCGATCAAAAATCCGTAATTGCTAAAAATATATCCCGTCACTTTCACTCGTAAATTTGACTTCAAAACCAGCCAGAAAAATTTGAACCCGTCAAATATTTTTCCACGTTAATTCTATTAAAATACCCGCCTCAATACGATTTTGCCAAAAAAAAAAAAAAAAAAAAAATTAATATAAAAAATTAAATTATTTTAAAAAAAATTGTGATTATCTATTTAAACTAAACAAAGTAGAAAAATTTGAAATTTAAACTAAAAAATAGAAAAATATGATTTATCTATTTAAAGAAAAAAATTGATAATAAAAGTAAAGAAAAAAAAAAAAACGTGTAAAGAAAAAAAACGTTTAAAGACAAGAAAAAACGTTTAAAAATAAAAAAACATTTAAAGAAAAATAAACGGATATAGTAAAAAAACGGATATATTCAGAAAGTGACACACGTGGCTGGTTTGATTCTTGTTTACTCCGTCACAATTAAAGCACGTGGCCCAATAACCAACGATCCACCCCCCACTTATTAGCTTTGTTATATCCGCCTAGATATTTATCTCTCAACCTAAATCAGTCAACCCTAAAACTCTATAATTTTTTGTCCGCCTCTTTCTTCTAATCCTCCATCACAGATACAAAATAATCAAACTCATCCTAATGTTATCACAGCTTAACACATCTCTTCAAAAACCAATCTCATCATAACCTTCGCAGTCGGATTACCCACTATCAATCGAAGACAGATTCAAGGTCTTTTTCAGAAAGATCTCAGGTAGGTATTTTAACTTAAGTTTTTGTTGGTTTGAGTCTCTCTCTCTACTGTAGTGTCATTCTGTGATGTTTTGGGTTGTGTCTTTTTGTGTTTGTCGAGTCGCAAACAGTGAGTCAATTGAATGAGTCGAAAGTGAGGTAATTTGGATCAATGAAAGTTTTTTCTTGTTGAAACTGAGATCTTGATGTTTGTGAAGTGTTGATTGAGAGTTTGTTTTGGTAAACGAGGGTGGGTGTGTGTGTGTGAGTCGAGTCGAGGGTGAGGGAGTCTGGTTTGGTTTTCGAGGGTGTTGGGGATTGAGTCGAGATTGGTTGGGGGGGACGAGATGGTGTAAGGGGACGAGAGTCTTGGGTTATTTTGGTTTTCGAGACGGTTTGAGAGATGAGGGTTTGGGAGGGATGTGAGATCGAGTCAGTTTGTAGACGAGAGTCTGTGTGTCGAGTCGAGTGGAGTGGGTGTTAGAGTTGGTTGTGGGTGGTGAGAGTTGGATTGTGAATGTTGATGTCGAGAGTTGTGAGCGAGGGTGTTTGTTTTGTGTTTGTGTTTGTTTGGTGCGAGGGGTGTCGGGGTTAGAGTCGAGAGAGGGAGTCGAGGGTTGGTTGGGTGGGTATTACGAGAGACGAGAGGGTTAAGGTCGAGGGTGTGAGGGTCGAGTCCGTTTTTGATGTTCGAGTCTTAGGTGTTTTGGGATTCTGTTGAGTCGTTAATGACGTTTGAGATAACTTTTCAAACCGAAACAAAATGATTTGTGGGAGGGTCTTGGGTCGAGAGGGTGGGAAACTTTTGATTTTGGTTTTTTGTTAAAGACCCGTTATGTTTGAATGGTCTTCATTCGGAAGTGTTTGATTCGGAAGTGTTTGATTCGGAAGTTTTTTGTTCATTCGGAAGTATTTGATTCGGAAGTTTTTTGTTCATTCGGAAGTGTTTGATTCGGAAGTTTTTTGTTCATTCGGAAGTGTTTGATTCGGAAGTTTTTTGTTCATTCGGAAGTGTTTGATTCGGAAGTTTTTTGTTCATTCGGAAGTGTTTGATTCGGAAGTTTTTTGTATCAGATTTGTTGGACAAAATTTGGACAGTTTTGATGGACCAAGCTGGACAGAAAGGTTGGGACAAAGTTTCGACAGTAGGATTGGCCAGATGACTAAAAATTAAGAAAAACAATCCAAAAATTATAACTAATAACTGAAAACTGACCAAAAATGACACAACTGATTAAACGACACAACTGATTAATAAAAATTTGAATAATAAACTGATTAAAAAAATAAAAAAAATAAATAAAAAAAATAAATAAAAAAAAATAAAATTGATAAAAATTTAGAAGACTAATAAGAGAAAGATTATAACTGATGAAAACAAAAAAACTGATTAAAAAGAAATAACTGATAAAAAATAATAAAAAAATTGATTTAAACAAAAAATAATCAAAATAGAAGGATTTAATAAAAAAAATACAAAATTAAAAAGAAAAAACACAAACTTTTATAAAAAACACTAACTTTTTATAAAAAAAATACAAACTTTTTAAAGTTTAAGCATGATTAAATCAAAACCCACCAAAATCAAAAAGAAATAAAATAAGAATAAACCAAACTAACCATGGCTCTTGATACCAATTGTAGAATATTGATAATCAATGAATCTATGAAGGGGTTTGTTGATTTCTAGAGAGAGAAAGTTAGAGAGAGAAAGTGAGTGGTCTACGTAATTAATGGCCTATTCTATATCATAGATTTGGTGGATTTATGTGGTTGATTGATTGATAATTAATGAAGAAATGAAGGAATGAGATGAGGGATTAGAGAGAGAAAGAAGAGAAGGGAGAGAATTAGAGAGAGAAAGTGAAAGATGAATAATGATTAATTGTCAAATGGAATCAACAACCCCCTCCTAACATGCTAGGAGGGGTTATATATAGCCCACCCTACATGTGGGCTATATGGACTATACAATAATTAAATAGATCACGAGCCCATTACATAATTATCGTTGGAGCGACCGATCCTTCATAAATACGTAAAACGTATTTCCAACAATCTCCCCCTAAGGGAGGTCGCTCCAAGAAACAAAGTTCTAAATAGTCTATAACTCGTGATCTATGCTAACTAAGATGTGACCGAGACTTTATTTGGAAAAACGTATTTCCAACAGTCTCAGTCCTCTCAAACCATTGCATGAGCTCGACTACCCCTTCCTTGCCCTTGTAATAGCTGGGCTTGCACTTTAGGAAGTCAGGGTAAGTACATCCTCGAGCTTCGCGGTTTCTGTTATTAGAGTTTTCACTGTCTCCATGGGTTCCGCTGGGGCGGTTTTCCCTGGCAGCTAAGGCGTCAGTAATGCCTTGCTCAATCAATACTCTGAGTTGTGCATCAGATATAGTCGTCGCAGGTGTTTCTGCGGGGTTTGGACGTGCGCGTCTTGGTGGCATTTTTCTATATTAATAAGAAAAACTGAGATTTGTTAGCTGATAAAAGATGGTTATATTAAACTGCATGGGTAATGTTTATGCATAGAATTCACAACAAATTTGATAATCCGTTAAGAGTTCATAATAATATAAATGTAAACAACAAGTGGACGGTAACATGCTATTTCTAGCAAACAACAATATAGTACAAGTACAACCGATCTAAGACAGGGTCATAGCAAACCTGTCTGAAATAGTGGTACATATGTTTGTAATACAACCACAAGATATCCTACCTTCTAAGGTTAGGTACTACGAATCAACTGAAAGGAATACAAGTACAAAAGAGATAAATCATGCGAGCTGAGATGCAACTCAGTGCTTGTCATGATGTACAACTAAAAATCTACCCTACACTAGTATGGCTGCCTGCAGGTGCAGATGGTCCAGCTGGTGGTGCACGCTCGTCCTGCATACGGATCACGGCACTCCGGGTCTCTCTGGTGTATCTCAAAGCCTCTAGTAGCTGCTGCTGACGTGTAGTGTCGGCACTCCGTAACTGCTCTGTCTCTGTAGTGATCCCCTGATGACGGAGATCTGTCAAATCCACAAAGGTCCTAAAGGTGTCCTCCTGTGTGTACATGGCGGCTCGAGTCTCGTAGGAATGACTCTCCAGCGAAGCTAAGCGGTAACGGAGGTAAGCTACCTCATCCAATAGCCAGTGTATGGTCTCCCGGGTGGTGTATGACTCCCCGGCTATGGCCCAATAGAGAGAGTCAAGTCTCTCCTGGAGCACGGCGCGACCCTGCTGGTCCGCCTGTAGTAGAGAGTGGATAAGGGTGGTGTCCTGTGCCTGTCGGGCCGTGAGTGCATCGACCTGTGCCTGAAGGGCGCTAAGTCTAGCCTGCCCGACTCATGATCCCTCTCCAATCTCATAGGTCGAGTCCGGGATAGCGTCATGTCTCCTCTTACGAGGTGGCAAGACACTGGTGGGGTAAGTGCGAGGTACAGAAGGCGATGGTAAGGGTGGTAAAGAAGGTACGACCTGGTCCACCTCTCTAGGAGGGGATGCATGTACTACAAGAAGTGGTGTAGTAGGAGATACAGTGGGTGGTGAAGGAGTAGGTGAATCTGTGAGTACGATGACCCCGTCCTGCTGGTCATCTCTGGACTCAGTATCAGATGCAGGTCCAGCGAGTACTGACGTCGGTGACAAAGGTGCGATGGTAGGAACCATAAGCTCCTCTAAAGTAGTAACAATAGTGGGCGTCGTCATGATATCTGAAAGTAACATTTTAAAGTTGAGCAAGTTTTCAACTTACACAATTTAAAAAGTTTTCATGATGCATATGCGATGTGGTTTTAAAGCTTTTAACCATGTTGTCAAAAGTATAAATAGATACTTATGTGATTTATTTACCATGAGGGAATAAATCAATGTAAAGTTAGTTCACATAATATGCATGCTCTATAATGCCATATGCCTAACTTATAGGTTCCCCAAAAATCAAAATTTTTTTTAGACTGATTTATTTATGTTCAGTTATAGTCCAGTTTAAAATTTTTATTATTTAAAATTTTTATTATTTAAAATTTTTTAAGTTTTTGATCTGGTTCTCTATAACTATGCGCTCTGATACCATTTCTGTAACACCCCCAAGTTGGTCAAATGCAGCGGAATAGTAATTGGGGTGTTACTTGGGTGGATTGATAGCACATAGCATATAGAGCAATGATCATAATATCATTTTGAAACATATTACATGAATTAATCGTACACATTTAGTATCTTGTCTGAATTAAAACCACATTTATTATAAAACAGAAATAAATATCCCAGCCCGATGGTCAACATGATGCTTCCTAAAATGCTGGAATCCAATGCATGAACCTGCTTACTTTCCTGAGAAAACATAAAAGTAAAATGTGGGGGTCAACACGAGGTTGGTGAGTTCACAGGTAGCAGGACATCACAGCCCAACGCTACAGTAGTTCCTACTGCCCTGTAATAGAAGCTAGACATGATTCTCAGTAAGCCCATTTGGGTCTATTCTGATTGAGGTTTCCCTTAATCCGACAATGACATAAACCTGCTGCTCGGCCTAAGCAATACGTGACAGCTGATCACGACATGCCGGGTGTTGTCAATACCCGAATAGATCTATCCATACATTTCGCGCTACACTATTAACTAATACAGTCCACAGGAATGGAGCAAACAGTAGGCAAATAAATTGTTGTTGTCTGTGCATGCTTGCATATAAATAGTTTTTGTATGTTTTCTCCCCTAGTTATAAAACAGTAAAGATGGGGCCATGAACTCACCTTAGTGATAATGAGGTAGTGAGGATGATGTCACAGTATAGTCACGGACTGGAGAAATTACCTAAGTAATTTAAATGTCTCAGTGAATGCAACAATAAATATGCATGATGAATGGTACATATGAAAATGCATGATCACAATTTATGAATTGTTACGTTGGTTCAAGTGTTTGTTCTTATAGTGAAATGAAGGTATATATATATATATATTTTTGTTCAAGTAAAATATATATATAAATGTATATAAATTTGCTTAAGGAAAGATGGGTCGTAAATTAAATAAGTAACTATATCTTATTTAATTTATCATAAAGAAATAAATTACAATTTATTAAGTTTTGAAGTTTCAAAGGAAAATGGTTAACGGGGTTTGTCAATTTCGTAGAGTTTGTAAATAACTAAAATGATTTATTTTACAAATGACAAGTTTTATTACTTCTTTTAATTAAATAAAACTATAATGAATCTTTGTAAATATAATTTGTTTAGAAAAGTAACTTTAGGTTTTCATCCGTTAAGTTTCTTACACCGTTAGTCCTTGTTGGTTATTCCAATTTATGAAAACGCCCCCTAGGGCTTGGTAAACTTTCAAGAAATGACCAAATACCCCCTCCAATCCCACAAAACTTTTATAAGGTGGGATTAGGGCTTGTTATGAGTTTCGAAAGTGGCACAAATGGTCCTTGTAGTTTATTTATGGCTCACGGTTTGGTTTTAGGTTACCCTATAGTTTCGAAAATGACACAAACGCCCCTTGGACTATATAATAGTCACGAAAGTGTTTACATAGTTTTACTAGTTTACAATTTCGGACCTAACTTTCACCACTTGTCATTTTAGGCACGAAAAGTACATATATAATTCTAGTGTTGGGCTATACGGCCCATTAGGGTCCGGTTGGGGTAAAAAGGGGTTAATGGGCTTAGTAAAAACTTAAGGTAATTAGTAAATGTCAAATACTTACTATTGGGCCTTAACTAGTTGTATTATGTGGGCTTATATTATGTTTTATTTCAAAACTAGTTTAGTTGTAAGCTTATATATTTTCGGCTTATTTGTACGGCTTATATAAGTTTATTGTTTTTGGCTAAAGTTTATATTTTCTTACTAGTTAAACCTAAGCTTATGTTTTGAGGGCTCATGGGCTTATTATAAGGCTTATAAGATTCGGCTTATATTTGCATGGCTTATTTATTTAGGCTTAGGTTCCTAAAAGCTTAAATAAGCCAACTAAGTCTCGGCTTATATTAATTTTGTTGTTAAAGCTAGCTTATTTCTAGTACTAACTTCGGCTTATATAGATTTTAAGGCTTAAATGACGTGGCTTATATAACAATATGGGCTTATATATGCTTAATGGCTCGGCTTATTTTACAATATACACATTTTTAAGGTACTCATCTATAACTAGTTTATTTCTAGGGTTTTTAAGCAAGGTGCCCAACATGTTAGGACATCGTTAAGGATCTTAGGGCACGAAATGGTTATCCATCATATAAGCCGTGGCTTATAGGTCATATGGATGGCCTTTCATGGGGGTTTTACGTATGCATGGTAACCTAGGTTCATTTCCTAAGTTTTTTACATGCATGTCATGAGATGGAAAGTAAAAGAATGATGGAAATAGGTCCAAGGTAGACTTACTTACTTGTGTGATCAAAATGGTGACGAATGGAGTGGTGTTGGCATCGGTTTGCTGCTAGACGAGTCCTAGGAGTCTTGAATGCTAGACTTCAATGCTTGGAGTACAAAGATATGATAGTAAATGAGATGGAGGATTTTTGGTTAGCTCAAGGTGTTATGTGGGAGTGTTAATGATCCGAATATAAATGGTGTGAGGGTGAATGAGTGTTGTTAGGTTCCTAAATATCTAAGAGCAAAAGGTGAGTTGTGGCTTGGGGTGGGACACGGCAAGAGAGAGGGAAAGGAGATTGTGAGTACTTTGCCATGGTACTTCGCAAGGAAATTTCATAAATGCCCAAAATGTACAAGTTGCTAGTTGTGTCTTGTTTAGCCGTCGCATGTAAGGATTCAAAAGGTAAGTTTTGAGTGTTTTCATTAAATGGTATGTTGTACAAGGTTTTGGGGTGTGGCTCATGCCCTTCACACGTCTAAGGGGTGACAAGAGGAGATGTGTGACATAGTTCTCAAATAGAGTAACTAGTACTAACCTTAATTGCCAAAAATTGTACAAGTCCCCATAGTTTGCTAGTGAAACCGGCGGTTTCATAGTTTTTTAGTCAAAGGAAAGTAAAATTTATATAATGTGTATACATATGTGTTATAATTAGTGTATAGTCTAGATACTTGGTAAGGAGGGTAAGAGTTTTGGTATAAAAGGTTATGGGTAAGTATTTATATGAATATATATGGCTTAATAAAAGTCTAGGGTATGCTTGTGTTTAATTTTCGTGTCCAGGTGAGTGTTAAGTGAGTTAAGGTTATAATAATATGTGAGTACGTTTGAGTTTAAGTAATTTTGGTTAGGTTTAGGGCCTTTGGTGAAAGTATGGTCCTTAGGTGATTTTTATTATGACAAAAATATATAAAGGAAATATAAAATGATTTAATGTAGTGTTCATGTGTAAAGGTAATTGTCATCGTAGTTTAAAGTCAATTATAGTGTGAGAATCACATATAAAATATGCAAACTTAAGAATATATATATATATATATATATATATAAATAGTCATTTATTAATTGTGATCATGACGTTGGATTTTTAGAAAATCAATGGGATGTATGCAAGTGATCATATGTTCAGATGACTTAAAG
This sequence comes from Glebionis coronaria, assembly GCA_025667525.1. NCBI lineage: Eukaryota > Viridiplantae > Streptophyta > Magnoliopsida > Asterales > Asteraceae > Glebionis > Glebionis coronaria. Next base: position 454,561,763 of record CM046881.1, on the reverse strand, counting down.
TCCTTTACAATAGATCGTTTGTTGTCCAGTATGCTATTGAAATGTAGTCATACAAATGTGGTCATGTTTTTATGATTAAAATACTCATAGTCACAATAAAAATTGTGATATAGTTGTTTCCCTGTTCAGATGATTAGAATGATGTATGCTCATGTGATGCATATGATTGTTCAAAGGATTTCATGCAAAGGTGGTAGAATAAATATATAGATATCATGAGGTGACATACAAAAACGTTGACATAGTCAAAACCTGAAATTTATAGGTTTTACATTATTATTATCATGATATGTCTTATGTACTTGTAGAGGCATTGCTTAGGGTGTGCAAGTGTTTACGTGATGTTAGAAGTAAATTTTAGAGTCAAAAATGAGGTTAAGAATGATAGCAGATTGCTACAGCCATTCATGAAGTTTTTCTGCAAATAAGACCTGCAATTTTCTTGATTTTTGGATAGCCTTGGTTGTGTAGTACAATTGATGAGTTGGGTGGTTTTTGGAAGTGTCCGGATGAGTAAAATATGATCTTTTTATCAAAACTAGTCAATACCGACATGTGCGCCAAATTTGTGTTTGGGGTCAAAGTATAAAAAGCCAAAGTGGGTATTTTTATGAGTTATTACAGTAACATAGGTCAAATGTGAACATTTCCAATTGGTTTCAAGTTAAAATCTTTTACGGAATGTAAATGATGGTCAAAATGGTTTTATGCAAATTTTGTCGAAAAAGTCAAATCTGAGTAGTATGCACTAAAACTGCATTTCCCGTTGATTGGTAATAGCTTTGATAGTGTTTCTTAAAGATTTGAAAAGGTAATAATTTTATCTTTCCAGGGCCATAAAGTTTGACTTTATATCTATTATAGAACTCTAGATATGATACAATCTTTACAGCATGTTTCTGAAAATTTAGTGCAGCCAATTTGTTAACGTTAAATTTCGACTCAAAGTGTACAAGCGTTTGCTACTTATGGGTTTGATGAGCATTGTTAATGTTTATAAACATGATCATACAGTGGGTAAGTAGTGTTTTTAAGTCAAAATTGGTTCGAGTCAATAGGTTGCAATGCCTTGCGAGTTATAAGATGGTTTATTTACTAATAGTAACCAAAACGTTATTTTTGTATCTTATAAGTTTTCGCGCCCCGTTATCGTAGGTCTTGGATGACTTAAAGTTTTTTGATTTCTTGTTGTTACTACTCAGCCCTCAAGTTCCATATTGATTCACCTCGTAGCTAAGGTGATTTCATAGCCCCTTTTACTACTTGTACATTGTTTCTAAACGCGGGGTGAGATTTTACATGGTGGAACGCATCCATTTAAAAACTGTATGCTATCCAGATCTTGTATGCTATTCAGACTTGTATGCTTTCCAACAGTTTTCATTGATATTATTGCTTATAGTTAATAGCCTTAAGTTTCCTCTCTTGATCATGAACCGTTAATTGTCCCGTATACTTTGCGCTAAGCGCGAATGTTGTGGGTGGATCCATCGGGATTGACAATCCCCGTCTCGATTACCTTGACGCACTTACATTTGTTTATACTTGAGTATTTAGGCTGAATACTCCTTAGAGGAACTTACTTTGAGTTAAGCTTCGGTTCATGAACTAAACAACAATAATATTGGTTTCGGACTATGGTTAATGATCATAACCATTTTCTCTATTTACTTGTTTTACAAATGAATGCTTGTGTTCCACACCTTTACTGCTAAACCTATGAATATCACTCAACTTTATGTTGACGATTTTACATGTTTAATCTCAGGTATTAATACTTAGCTTTGCTTGGATGGGAGCCCGCAGGATATTATCGCAGCTTGGAGATTTCTGTGTGTACTTAAATTTTGGTTTATCTAAAAACTGTCAGAAGTTTATCATGTATTCTTTGTAACTATAAGTTACAAAAACATAATTAAATTACATATTTCCGCTTATAAAAACATGGGACCTTTGTTTAAAAACTCTGATTCTTTATGATTTAATGTATAAATTTTTATTACGTCAACTTTATGTCAGTAATATTTCATTATTTCTTGTACCATGACGTGGCGCCCCCTTGCTGCTTAGTTGTTCCATACCTGATTTTGGGGGTCTCACAGATTGGTATCAGAGCGATGGTTATAGGGAACTGAGTCGTTTTCAAAACTTAGTCTATGACCGAAAGTTCAAATATTTCATGTTTGTATGTGTCAAACACAGAATCTACCATTGTTGTTCGATATCTGCGCGGGTAACTCTCTAATCTTTATTATTTACTTTTAATTATCGTTGTAGTATTTCACCTCTTGATTACATTTTGAAATATTACATTACCTTCATGAAGATAATTACTATCTCCTTTCAAAGCCTTTGTGCTTAATGAATTATCATTGGATATTACTGTGATTACATCTGCCCTTACTGTATTTCTTGAATTCTTGTTCATGTAAATTTGATCTTGTTACAATAATTTTATATTGTTATGACGTTACATACGTGTATTCAGAGCGTGTATGCTGCCGACTTTTCATACTCACTTTTCTTAGTACTGTTGATATCTTGTTTACGCGTGATATGACTGACCTCATATACTCGCTCGTTTTGAACCGTCTGTTTTTCTCGACTCATACTTTTACATGTTGTGTATATTCTCGTGATATCACTGTTCGGGATTAAATAAGTATTGGTTTCAATGAAACTTGTGATTTTCATTCTACTACCGTGCGTGTTACTTTTATTGCTAAACTCCTTTAAGACATCAGTTTAGATATCTAAATTGCCTTCCGACCATTTGTGATTGGATGCCTTGAAAATTTGTCTATAGACAATTGTGTGGCTTAATGTGCCTCCAAAAAAAAAGTCTAAAGGACATTGTGTGAGTCACACATCAAGAAGCATTACTTGATTCAGTGTTGTATAATATCATGGGTTTTCATAACCTTGATTGACCTTTACGTCACCGTTTTACACGATACTCGTATATTGATTAAACATTACTTAAGTGACCATTCTACGTTTTGACTTCGAATTACAACGTTCGTTTGCACCTTGGAAACACCACCGTCATCTTGTAATTCATATCCTCTAATACGTGGTGCTTGTTTGGAATACGATTTTACTTCTATAAACTTGTATCCTTCCATTTTATTTAACCTCCTCGCCCGGGAGTGCGACTCCTTAAAGTTCCATATCTTTCTTGGTATGCTTTGTGTTTTTGGAAAATCGCGCCGTCAAAAGACCTTCCTACCTTGCATCTTGAAATCGAAGACACGGATGTCATGCGCCGTTTTGATTTCTTAGATTATCGTTGGTATTCATAAACCAATTTTATACTATGTTTTTCTTTATATGCTTAATTATATAATCTATTCTCTTTCGTCTTTATGGAATCCACAAGTCATGTGTGTATATAAATTACGGGTCGTTATGAAGTTTGATTAAAATTCAAGGTGTCGAAAAATATACTTTATGCAGAACTGCAGGGGGTAGAATCGTCATTTCTGGTCCGTTTCGGCTTTCGGCCAAAACACGAAAGTTGTCTGAAAGGCCGTTTTGCCTTTACTGTGTAGGTAACCAAGTCCGAAAACTAGTATAAACGGGTCAAATCTTAAAAATAAAAACCTGCGTTTTAAGATAATATAGTCAAACCTGCGCAGAACGTGCAGGGGCATTTTGGTCATTTTACGTTCGGTTTCAGACCTTGAGTAGAAATAGAAAGTTGTTCGAAACATTGTTTATAATAAATTGCTTTAGACTCCGAGTCTTGAACATGTCATATTACGGGATAATTGATCGGGTTAGACCCAAAAGTCTAAGTTGACTAAAAAAAAAAGTCAAAACTGATAGAATTTTGAAATATGGTTTTTTAGAAATTTTTGAGTTCGTTTGAGCTTGTAGAAATTTAACAAATGATATTTTACAACTAACAAACATTAGTTACGTTTGAAGACATTTGAAAATAGTAACTTTGGGTACGAGTTTTACATACATATATCGTGAACTTTTAAAACCGAATGTTTAGATAAACTGTTGGTGAGCTATAATTTTGTCGAAAGTTGTACATTTTTATGTCAATTAGTTAAGATGTGAACGCATACAGAATTCCTTTTTCCTTTCTTTTATATATGACTTATTTGTCATTTTATATTATCTTTCTTTTCTCTCATCGTACCACTGATTTGGGTCGAGATTTGAAGTTCTTGTTTTCACATCGTTCCTTATCATTTTGACTCGTGTCTCATGACGATTCCGGCTAAGATTTTTAGACCTTATCACCTTGTAACCATTTCGTCGATTTCGTATTAATTACCCTTTACTACCCTCGTGTTACCCACTTGCTTATTATACATTTCTATAATGACGCCATATAAACTCAAACTCGTATTGTTTGCAAATCATTTTACAAATCGTTCTACTTTGACTTTATAAAATACTTGAATGTTACTTTATAACGTCAAGTAATATTGTTTTACGAGGCATTTTCACAAATTATTTTACCTTGATCTTATAAAAGAATTCATGTAACATTAAAGGTGTTGATTTAAATACCAAGCGAATTACTTACTTGTGAAAAGTTTTATAAATTATTCCGATTTCTATTTTTGGTACCATATATATATTCTAAATATATGACATGTAATACTGGTTTGACGAAACTGTGCATCGCATTGCTAGTCCTAAATTATGCATGGCCTGATCACCTATGCGTAATTTAGAAGGAGCCATGCGAGGCTAAATCAGTAGTCACCTTAAATATTTTAACCAGAACCAACTTTTTACATGTCTTTCTAAAAAAAGTTAGATGAAATAAAGTTTTGAAAACTTTTACATATTATGCGAGTAGCACCCTTTCATGATATAAGCATATATTTCCTTGTCTTTTCTTGAATAAATTACGAGTCTACGAGTACATGTTTCTTTATTAAATGATATATGTTCTACTTATTACCTCATTTTTCTATTATGATATAATTCCCTTTACCACTCGTCTAATTACTAACCATTGATACCAGACTTGAAAGTGTCAACGTTTTGTGCCTCTTCATCGACCAACCTTCTCTATCTATTTTGGTAGACCTTCGAAATGTCTCTGGACGCGGATAATGGTTTATGACTGAACGTGAACGATAATTTCGTGTATTTGTCATGATGTGTGTTACACTCTATCGTCTTGTAATTCATTCGCGTGAATCATGTGTTGATTTCGCCTTTCATTACTAATGTTGTTCATCTTACTGGAATTTCTCTCAAGTAACTTCTTATTATTTTTCTTTGATTCAAAAATTTATTGTGTGGCTTTTCTCTTTTGATCGTGTATCGACCACCGAGAACTTAATAAACCGTTGTTGGTGACACCAACCGCTCTTGTGATTTAATCCCTTGCTAGATCCTCTGTTTCTCATTGTCCTTATCATCGATGCATCTATTCTATCATGTTCGTTAAGAATTTGGTACACGTTTCGTTTTATTCACTCGTGTTATTGCTTGCATACATTGTTGATTATTATTCGTTTCATACTCGTTTACTATTTTGTCACCTTTTGAAAATCCGAACATGTCACATGTTTACTATTCGATGCATTAAACACCTTCATGGATTTCTAAAATTATTATAAATCCTTAAGAACGTTTTACACACTTCAACAAGTGTTTAAATTACCAAAAATCTGTTTCAAGTTAAATGTCGGATCTATGCATCATCTTTGGTAAATTTATAACTAGTGTTTAAAAGGACGTCATACCTTATCTTTTAAACTATTTGATTTATCATACTTTACTTTCAAGTTAATGAAATTATCGAGGTAACTTATATTTCTATTAATAATTCTAAATAATTTGGAAATTTGATTTTCTCCAATCGTAACAATGAACCCAAGTTTTTATAACAATTTCATACAATCATCCAAAGATCTTAAGCCGATCAAAATAATTATTTAAAACCGAGTTACTTTTACTTTGAAATCGTGATCAAGAAAAAGAGTTTGTATTTTTACTTACTAAATATTCAATTTCTTCTTAATCCATATATAACATAGTTACAATTTTTCTTTACTAGTAGTTATGATTTCAAATCACAAAACGCTTTGATAAGCAACTTTATTGACACCATTTTTAAAGTGTCGTAACATTTTAAAACCACAAGCAAACAACCCTTGTATTTTTAAAATCAAGCAAGCAACTAAGCTTAATTTTAAAGTAATACCAAATCCATTGTGGCAGCTCGTATTTCAAATGTTTATATGTAATTCATATTTCCCCTCTATTTCTCTAGTAAATAGATTGTTACGTCTTAAGATTTTGTCATGTTTTACAGTTTGCACGATTTGCGATTCCTTGTCAATTATCATTCTTAACTCGTTTTAGTGCACCTTGTCTGTCTAAGCAATTCTATTGTTCATTATATCTCTTTATATTTCTTCGTACTGAAAAGTTATTAATTTAATCCGAGTTTGAAATTAATTTAAAAAGGAATTAAGAAGCCGAAGCGTAGTTGGAATTCCAAATGTTAAGGTATGCCGTGATGCAGAAATTACCGGGAAAGCAATGTATCAGTTCTAAACTATGTATCTCCTTTTGTTTGCATCTTCTTCTGTCTCCAGTTAAACTCTGAGGGACCAGAGTTCCTTTTGGGGGGTCGACTGTGAGAACTCGTATTTTTCCCGTATTATTTTATTCATGCTATTTAAATTTTCCAACATGTTATATTTTCTTGTATTCTTCATATTTAAATCCTGATATCTCGAGAATTTTAATTAAATCATATTTTAATTATTTTTCTGATCATCGAAAGTATTTTATTTGGAATTATAAAATTTTTATTTTATTTTTCCATATTTATTTAAGTCAAAAATTTTGATTTAAAAGCACCCGTACGCGTTATACAAAAAGTTTGACCGATTCGATGGAATGAGAACCGATGGCTATATATTCGACTTTATGAAGTCAAAATACTATGTTTCTATAAATATTTACTTACGTATTATAACTTGCACCGAGTCGGAATGATTAGCGTATTAAGAAATCGAGTCGGGCTAGAACTAGATGCATCTTTACTTTGGGCTAAAGTTAATAATAAGAATATGCAATTGGGCCAAAAAGCCCACTCCCTTCTTTTTTTTCTTTTACTACGGCAGTACACCAACACACATACTCAGACATTTTTTTTCATACCAAAAGTATCATTATCTCCCTGTTTCTCTCTTGGTACGACTAACATCATCAAAACAGCCTCAATCTATCATTTTTTCTTCATCAATCTCACAATTAAACTACACCAAATCAATCCTTGATTAATTCTAATCATAAACCCACTAAAAAGCACCTCATGCAATGATTTTTATAAAATCATGAATCACTAGAATTGGAATTATTTGGTGTTTGATCATACAATTAGGTTTGTATTGTGTTATTTAGGGTTTAAACATTGATAATTTTGTTAGAACCTTTGTTATGATTTCTTTGTTTTTGGCTAAGATTTAATTTTGACCATGGATGTTATAGATTTAAAGTGCTTTGATGAATTTTGGTTAATGTGATGAGGATTTTGATTTTTATGAGTAGGATTGAAGTTGTTTTGATTAGTATTTATAGTGCCTAAATTCGGACAGCAGGTATATCAGTCCAAAACTCCCACATTTTTCATTGTTACCTGCACTTTTTATAGCTTAAATGGGTTCTTTATGCCTTATACATGTTAGTAGCCAGTTGGATGGGCGATCAACTCCTCCGGATGAGTGAGTTATGGTCGATTTACGGTTGTGAACCCAATCTGACCCAACAGACTTGTATAGCTATTTGCTACAGGTCATGGACCATATATTTGACATTTTAAGATCTTGTGAGTTAGTATACATTATAATCTAACAAACGCCGCTGACCTCGCGTCGATAGCTATCACCAAATGGTTTTTATGGCTACAACGGTAAACCCGAGTTTGAAAACCTAAATTCTGATTTTGTAACCTTCAAAGAATGCAATTTTCCCGGTAATTGGTAGTAGCTATTTACTCGTGGTTAAAATGGGCCGAAAGTAGAGTCTTGAGGCTTTCCAATGGTGAAAATCTAAGGCCCTTAAACCTTACAGGTTAACGGGTTATTTTGTCCCAAGTTTGACTAGTGCAGTTTGACCATTAAGTGCTTACGGGGTGGCTGTTAGTGTTTTGGACTTTTAGAAAGTTTCGTAAACTCTTAGATCGAATGGTTGGACATTCTGGAAAGCTCATGAGAGACCCGTTCCAGGGGTGAAAATCCCATAGTTGTTGGACTTATGGATTGGGAGATCCGCCCTTTACAAAACAGTTATACCGGAAAATGTGACTTTACGCCTACGGTTAAGTAAATTGTTGGCGTTTTTAGGTACAAATCACTTGGGTTACTTGATTTGAGACCTTAGGCTATCATGTTATGCATTTTCTACAGGTTTTTTGTCATGAAGGTCATGACCACACTTAGGCTCGGTTGGTTGTGCAAGTTATATACATATTACATTTTTACAAAATATTTTGATACAATTGTTTCATATTTTTATAAAACGCATACTTAAGGGTCGTGATCACTCTTGTAGGTCGCGGGTAGCACTTGGAGTATTTCTCATTGCCATCTACAGCCCGGTTCTCATATCCGTCACACTTGTACTAAGGTACTCTTGCCACTATTGTATTGCTTTAATTTCTATTTAATTAAATACCTTGATTATGAAATTGGAGTTTTTGTATTTAGACCATATTCTACTGATGTCAAGGTGTTATTATGATCATGATATGTCTTGTGTACTTGTAGAGGCATTGCTTAGGGTGTGCAAGTGTTTACGTGATGTTAGAAGTAAATTTTAGAGTAAAAAATGAGGTTAAGAATGATAGCAGATTGCTACAGCCATTCATGAAGTTTTTCTGCAAATAAGACCTGTAATTTTCTTGATTTTTGGATAGCCTTGGTTGTGTAGTACAATTGATGAGTTGGGTGGTTTTTGGAAGTGTCCGGATGAGTAAAATATGATCTTTTTTTATCAAAACTAGTCAATACCGACATGTGCGCCAAATTTGTGTTTGGGGTCAAAGTATAAAAAGCCAAAGTGGGTATTTTTATGAGTTATTACAGTAACATAGGTCAAATGTGAACATTTCCAATTGGTTTCAAGTTAAAATCTTTTACGGAATGTAAATGATGGTCAAAATGGTTTTATGCAAATTTTGTCGAAAAAGCCAAATCTGAGTAGTCTGCACTAAAACTGTATTTCCCGTTGATTGGTAATAGCTTTGATAGTGTTTCTTAAAGATTTGAAAAGGTAATAATTTTATCTTTCCAGGGCCATAAAGTTTGACTTTATATCTATTATATAACTCTAGATATGATACAATCTTTACATCATGTTTCTGAAAATTTAGTGCAGCCAATTTGTTAACGTTAATTTTCGACTCAAAGTGTACAAGCGTTTGCTACTTATGGGTTTGATGAGCATTGTTAATGTTTATAAACATGATCATACAGTGGGTAAGTAGTGTTTTTAAGTCAAAATTGGTTCGAGTCAATAGGTTGCAATGCCTTGCGAGTTATAAGATGGTTTATGTACTAATAGTAACCAAAGCATTTTTTAAACGTTATTTTTGTATCTTATAAGTTTTCGCGCCCCGTTATCGTAGGTCTTGGATGACTTAAAGTTTCTTGATTTCTTGTTGTTACTACTCAGCCCTCAAGTTCCATATTGATTCACCTCGTAGCTAAGGTGAGTTCATAGCCCCTGTTACTACTTGTACATTATTTCTAAACGCGGGGTGAGATTTTACATGGTGGAACACATCCATTTAAAAACTGTATGCTATCCAGATCTTGTATGCTATTCAGACTTGTATGCTTTCCAACAGTTTTCATTGATATTATTGCTTATAGTTAATAGCCTTAAGTTTCCTCTCTTAATCATGAACCGTTAATTGTCCCGTATGCTTTGCGCTAAGCGCGAATGTTGTGGGTGGATCCATCGGGATTGACAATCCCCGTCCCGATTACCTTGACGCACTTACATTTGTTTATACTTGAGTATTTAGGCTGAATACTCCTTAGAGGAACTTACTTTGAGTTAAGCTTCGGTTCATGAACTAAACAGCAATAATATTGGTTTCGGACTATGGTTAATGATCATAACCATTTTCTCTATTTACTTGTTTTACAAATGAATGCTTGTGTTCCACACCTTTACTGCTAAACTTATGAATATCACTCAACTTTATGTTGACGATTTTACATGCTTAATCTCAGGTATTAATACTTAGCTTTGCTTGGATGGGAGCCCGCAGGATATTATCGCAGCTTGGAGATTTTTGTGTGTACTTAAATTTTGGTTTATCTAAAAACTGTCAGAAGTTTATCATGTATTCTTTGTAACTATAAGTTACAAAAACATAATTAAATTACATATTTCCGCTTATAAAAACATGGGACCTTTGTTTAAAAACTCTGATTCTTTATGATTTAATGTATAAATTTTTATTACGTCAACTTTATGTCAGTAATATTTCATTATTTATTGTACCATGACGTGGCGCCCCCTTGCTGCTTCGTTGTTCCATACCTGATTTTGGGGGTCTCACATGAAGGGAATGGCCTCATAAAGTCGATACCCCAAACATCAAAGATTTCACATTCTTGTATGAAATTCTGAGGCATCTCGTCTTTATGTGTGATCTTACCTTGTTTTTGGCAAGCATCACAACGTTTAACCATCTCGTGAGCATCATGGTAAATGGTGGGCCAATAAAATCCCGAGTCAAACACTTTTTTGGCGGTGTAGTTGGGACCAAAGTGACCACCGGTGGGTCCTTTGTGGCAAGCGTTAAGGATTTCTAAAGCTGCCGGTCCATCAACACATCGGCGAATAATCAAGTCGGCACATTGTTTGAAAAGATACGGGTCATCCCAAAAGTAAGTCTTAATGTCTTTGAATAACTTCTTCTTTTGTTGGGATGTTAACCCGTCAACGAGAATTCCACCCGCCAAGTAGTTTGCAATGACCGCAAACCACGGGGTTTCATCAGAAGTCGAGTTGATAGACATTAAGGTCTCCAGGGGAAAAGAATCATTGATTTCTTTGTTCGGATGATCCCCTTGGTAAGGATCCTCAAGTCTACTGAGATGATCCGCGGCTAGGTTTTCAGCTCCTTTTTTATCGCGAATTTCGATTTTAAATTCTTGGAGTAGTAAAACCCAGCGAAGAAGTCTTGGTTTGGAATCTTGTTTAGTTAACAAGTACTTCAACGCGGAATGATCGGTGTAAACGATTGTGGTGGAAAGGACAAGATAAGGGCGGAACTTTTCAAAGGCATAGACAACAGCTAAAAGCTCTTTTCGGTTGTCGTATAATGCAATTGAGCCCCCGTCATTGTCTTGCTAGCGTAATGGATTGGTTGGAAGTGTTTGTTCACTCTTTGGCCCAAAACCGCTCCAATAGCATAGTCGCTAGCATCGCACATCAACTCGAAAGGCAGCTCCCAATTAGGGGTAACCAAGACGGGTGCCTTAGTTAGCTTATCCTTAAGCGAGTTGAAGGATTCAATACACTCTTTGGAAAATATAAAAGGAGTATCTTTCTCCAAGAGGTTGGTCGTCTGGCGAGCAATTTTAGAAAAATCTTTGATGAAACGACGGTAGAAGCCCGCATGATCGAGGAAACTTCTCACACCCTTCACGGTTGAAGGTGGAGGCAACTTAGAAATAACATCGACTTTAGCACGGTCTACTTCAAGACCGGCTTTGGAGATCTTGTGTCCTAGCACGATGCCCTCTTTTACCATGAAATGGCATTTTTCCCAATTAAGAACAAGGCGAGTCTCTTCACACCGCTTAAGCATACGTTCTAAATTGGCAAGGCAAGCAGAGAATGAATCACCATAAACCAAGAAATCATCCATGAATACTTCCATAGTGTCTTCTACCATGTCATGGAAGATAGCCATCATACACCTTTGGAAAGTCCCAGGAGCATTGCATAAACCAAAAGGCATGCGTTTGTAAGCAAATGTTACGTAGGGACAAGTGAATGTGGTCTTTTCTTGGTCCTTGGGATCGATGGGAATTTGAAAATACCCAGAGAAACCGTCTAAGAAGCAGTAATAGTCATTAACCGCAAGACGCTCGAGCATTTGATCCATGAAAGGAAGAGGAAAGTGATCTTTTCTCGTGGCATCATTGAGCTTGTGATAATCAATACAAACTCTCCATCCAGTAACGAGACGAGTGGGAATCAACTCGTTGTGTTCATTGGGAACAACGGTTATTCCGCCCTTCTTGGGCACACAATGGACGGGACTTACCCATGGCGAATCCGAAATAGGGTAAATCAAGCCGACATCTAGAAGTTTGATAACCTCTTGTTTGATGACGTCGTGAATGCGAGGATTAACCCTTCTTTGGCTCTGGATTGCGGGTTTAAAGTCATCTTCCATGAGAATCTTGTGAGTACAAAAGTTCGGATCAATTCCGCGGATATCGGAAATTTTCCAAGCAATTGCCTTCTTATGATCTTTAAGCACGGCGATAAGGCGAGATTTTTCTTCTTCTTTCAAGTACTTCGCGATGATGACAGGCGACTTCTTGTTTTCTTCAAGGAACACGTACTCGAGATGGGGCGGCAACTCCTTAAGTTCTAAATCCGGAGGATTTTCGATGGGAGGCGTTTTCAAAGTCGAAGCATCGATAGCAATAACCGTGGGAGATGGTGGAGAAATATTGTCTTCATTAAGAATGTTCTCAATGAGGCGAAGATCTTCATCCCAATCGGTGGGAGAATCGTCATGGTCTAAGTTCACATCTCCCATGGTGGCTTCCAAATCTTTCCAAAGGAAATCACTTTCTCCAAATAGAGATAGTGATGAATCAATAGAGGAAACGGTCTCAACATTGGGAGGAGAGGTAGGAATACTTTTACAAGCATCTTTGAAGTGTTCTTCACAGGCCTCATCAAGAACGTCAATACAATTAACACTCTCGAATGAATAAGGCTGTTTAGAAAGCTTTCCCATGTTGAAGATGATTTTATCGTCACCAACTCTCATGATAAGCTCACCAGCTTCAACATCGATGAGAGTGCGACCGGTCCTCAGGAATGGACGACCAACAATCAATGGCACACGAGGGTCCATATCATAGTAGACGATGACAAAATCGGCAGGAAAAGTGAATTTGTCGACTCCTACAAAGACGTCTTCAACTATCCCCACTGGATGCGCAACCGTACGGTTAGCCAATTCCAAAGTCATTTTGGTGGGGACTAGCTCAGGGAGAGATAATTGCTTCCACACACTTAAAGGCATTAAGTTAATACTGGCACCTAGATCGGCTAGGGTCATGCAATTCTCTACTCCCGGGAAGTTACAAGGGATTAAGAAGCGACCCAGATCACCAAGCTTGGTTGGCAATTTCCTTAAGAGCACTGCAGAGCAATTCTTATTAAGTTGGGTGTTAGCAATATCAAGAAGCTTCACCTTGTCGCTAAGAAGATCTTTGAACATTTTCGCGTATTTGGGCATGTGAGCGAGAGCCTCAACGAAGGAGATGTTATAATTCAATTGTTTAAACATTTTTAGAAAGTTCGAAACTTGAATATCATCCTTGCTTTTGAGCTTCTGTTTCCTCAACCTTGATGGATAAGGTATATCAGAAAAAGAGGAAGTCTTTGGGATCGAAGGATCACTCACATCCTTGGGTGGAGGAGGGGTAGAAGTAAGAGGTGTAGAAATTGGGGAAGTAGAAGGATGAGGAATAGGAGCAGGTGACTCGTTCTCCTTAGTCACAATCACCGGTGGAGGTATAGGAAGCTCGGGTTCCTTGGTACCTTTGCCACTGCGAGTGGTGATTGCTTTCATCTCCCCTCTTGGATTCGCAACGGTGTTACTCGGAAGAGTACCCGAAGAAGAGGATTGATTACCTTGGAAGAAACCAGCCATCATGTTCCGTAAGTCAGTTGTTTGACTTGCCAACGTGTTTCTCATATCAGCTCTCAGATCGTTCCTTGTTTCACCATGTCTACTTTCAAGTTGAGCACTTCCCGTTGAAGATTTTCCACAATCACATCATTGGTCCGCATGTAGGTTTCAACATCTTGGTGTAATGCGGTGGGTTGGTTGGGAGGGGGAGCATGGTAAGCGGGTGGTTGATAAGCAGGTTGTTGGTAAACTTGGTTGTTTCTTTGAGGTGGATATGGTTGTTTGTGAGGTGGTATGTACGGTGCACGAGGTTGTTGTTGTTGTTGAGGAGGGCGATTGAGGTTTTGTTGTTGGTTTGGGTTGTTAGGAGGAAAACCGGGTGGTGAGAGAAAGTTGTTTGAGCGGTAGCTAAGCAAGTTGCGGTCACCTTGAGGACGAGCTTGATAAGCGGCCGGAGGATAGGTACCGTATGCTGCATTCACATTCTCAGAAGGATAGTCTTGGGTGGCGGTACAAGTGGTGTGAGAATGAGGACCCCCGCATATTTCACATGGTTGATTGACAGCATTGACTTGAGCGTTTTTAGCGTTGATGCTGTTGGAGTTGCTAGCGGTTTGGGTAGCAAGCGATTCAAGAAGCGCAGTGATTTTGTCAAGTCGCTTGTCATTGTCACTAGTACTAGCACTAGCGACATTGGTCCGCACACTCTTGGTTTGCACACGAGACTTATTTTCAATGATATCCCAAGCGGCATTAGAAGTCTTAACCAAAATATTACCCCCCCGAGGCACTGTTTAGTGAATCTTGGTCATTCATGCTTAAACCATTATAAAAAGTATAAATTTGGTGCACTTTGGTAAAACCATGTTGTGGGCACTTTCTTAAAAGATCTTTAAAACGGTCCCAAGATTCACTAAAAGATTCATCGTACTTTTGTTCAAAATTGATAATTTCATTCCGCAAAGCGGTAGTACGAGAGGGTGGGAAAAAGTAGTTTATGAATTTGGTCTCCAAATCCGTCCACGTAAGAATACTTTGTGGCGGTTCCTTTGCAAGCCAATGCCGGGCTTGTCCCTCTAGGGAGAAAGGAAAAAGTTGCAAACGGATTACCTCTTGTGGAACACCATTGAATTTGACCGTATTCGTGAGTTGCAGGAATCTCTTGATGTGGTCATGTGGATCATCAATGGTACGCCCCAAGAATGGTTGAGCAGAGACCATCTGGATAAAGACGGATTTGAGCTCAAAGTTGTTGGCTGCAATCGCGGGTATGACAATTGGATCATTGTTGCCCTCCACATATGCTTGTAACAGTTCAATCATCGGGCGATTGTCCAGTAAAGGTTCATTGTTGTTGTTATTATTGTTGTTGTTATTATTGTTGTTGAGAGGTGGATTGTTATTGTTTTGAGGTGGGTTATTGTTGTTGTTTTGTACACCGGCCATGTCTAAGTCTTCGAGAGGCTCGGGCTCTTGATAAGACGTTGATCGTGTACGCATGCACCTGCAAAAGAACTAACAAAGCAAGCAAGAAATATTTTTGGTTTTTATGGTTTTTTACTTTTTTTTTGTATTTTTGAAAATTTTATATTTTTTAGATTTTTTTGAAATTTTTTATGAAAAAGTAACGTTCACGGCGAACGGATCCCAAAATCCAAGTTCTCACAAAAAACTGTTAATCTTAACGAGAAGAGCCGGCAGCGGCGCCATTTGATACACGGATTTTGTATGGGTTCAATTAAGTTCTCTCGGTATCCTCTTGAATTGATCACGGTTCAAAGTGGAATGATTTGTTCTTGGTTAATAAAAAGGTGTTGGTTTGTTTATCTATTTTAAACTAATAACAATTAAATGTAAATGTCGAAGAGTAAAATTACATCTTTAAAAGATTAAACTAAATTGACAAGTTAAAACTAAATGTTTGAAAACTTAAAAACAAGATTTAAGAAAAAATGCTAGAACACTTAATAAAACTAACAATAGGAAACTTTATAAAAATCAAGAACTAAACCATCGGAATATGTAAAGGGGAGACTGATCGGAATGTTAAACACACCCTCGTCGGAATATTACCAAATCAAAGCTAATCGGAATACCCAAAAATGTTCAGATCGGAATACACCAAAATAACCTCAATCGGAATATTGAATAAAAGTCCAAATCGGAATGTTCACAAAAGACCCAATCGGAGTGTTAGAAAACACCCCCAATCGGAATAATTGAAAACTTAGTCTAATCGGAATATGGGAAAAAGGTTCTAATCGGAATACTAAAAAAAAAGTGCAAATTGGAATAATCATAAACAAGTATAATCGGAATAATAAACAAGGCCACCGTCGGAATAATAAACCCTATTCCGATCAACAGTAATCGGAATATTGATGCTTTAATCGGAATACACTAAACCCTTTTCCGATCATACGATCGGAATAAAGGGGGTGTAGTCGGAATACGCAAATTGGAAAAGGGTTTACACCCTTTCCGATTTATCCCTTTGATCCGAAACTTAAGCTAGGGTGATAAGCTATTGGAATAAGCTAATACCCAAATCTATAACGAATCTATAATGAACCGGATTAAATAAGCTCAAATAAAAACTTATCTAAACTTAAAATAAGCAATCTTATAAATCAAACAATAAAAAGATGAACTTTTTATGAAAACTTTAAAAAGTAAATATGCTAAACTTACAAATAAGCCAATAAGCACAAAGATCTTAAAGCTTATTCGTATAGAAACTTAAGGAAACATAAAAAGATTAACTTTTAAGCACAAAAACATCAAGATCAACACGGATTTAATGAATTTCGCACCAAAGTTAAGCTAAAATCAAAGAAAGGTAGAAAGAGAATAAAGATTAAAAGCTTGAATTTAAACTTGATTAATGAAAAACAATACAAAGGTTTAATCTTGAAAGAAAGAAAGATGAAAACTAGTGAGAGAAAGTTGAGAACTTTCTCTCTCTAAAACTAGAGAGAATGAAAAACTAAAACTAAAACAATGACTAAAAACTAACTCCAAAATGGTGAAGTGAAGTCCTATATATAGGCGTGTCTTTGTGGGCTTTGTGAATGGGCTTCTTTTCTTCTTTCTTCTTTAGTCTTTACGTTTCTTTAAATAAACATTTCCGACTTTGGATTTTGAGAAGTGTCGGTGAATAATTCCAACTCGTCTTATAATCTTTTGTTTAATAGACTCGAGTTCTTCGACATGTATGAATCTTCCATCTTTGGCCCTTTTCTTCGATAAATCTTTAAATAGGCACAATGACTTCAAATCTTTTTCATCTCTTGGACAATAGACTTCGTCTTGAGTCTTTTTCTTCTATAAAACCCGTGCAATCCCATGTTTTATTCAATATTCATCCGGTTGACTCTGAAAACACAATAAACACAAAAACCACGCATAATTCCAAACAAATGATATTAAATACGTGTTTTGGTCTTGTTTTAGCCAGAAATAAGTGGTAAAAGGATGGGTGTTTTCACACCTATCAATGCTCGAGTCCGTCCTTGGTACCTGCCGTTTTGGGACATGGAATTGAAAGTAACGACTAAGCATAACGCTCAGTGCACGGATATATGACATAGTATGAATGGCTTAAACATAAATAAGACTAATATCAGCGGAAATGTGTAAGTCCTGGAAAACCTAGTTTTCTGTCATGTTAACTGGTTTTAGTTCTGAAAACATAGCTTATGTTACTTATGAAATATGTATTAGTTAATGTACCAAAAGCCAATATAGGTCATGAGGTCAACAACGTGCATGAATACTTGGAGGGGTGACCTCGTCATGCAAATTAGAGGGGATGCCTCTAATTAACTGGTAAGTGGGTAGGAGGGATCAGCTCCATGTGAAGAATGCAAGGCACACACCACATTCACCATGAAATCCTGACTGAAACATGTAACTAGGATGCACCCATACGCCCCACATTATAATATAATAATATAATGGCCAAATAACTGAAAAGGGATGCCACGAGCTATCACTCCGTCGTGGTGAAGTCATAACACTAGTGCCTCTAGTGTTATGGTTATGGTACCTCCATAACTAGGTGAAACTGGTCATGCATGTATATGGCTAAGGTAACTAATAAACATAAGCATTTAATCTGTAACTATTGGGGAAAACAGTTGGCTGCATATGGGAAATCCTAATGAAGGAAGAGATTGTCCTTACTGAAGGACGGGAAATCTGTACCTTGTGTCCAGTGAACGAAGAAGACGGACGGAAGAGAGTACTTCGATCTCACTAATGCTACATAAATAGTATATGTGTATAAGTATTCTGATTACTGAATACGTAACTGATTTTATATCGTGTCTTAGCTTGCTTTATATGTTCATGCCTTGTTTCACTGATTTTAATGTTATGTTGTGTTTATCATGTATTCTGTATGTTCTGATAAAGTATTACTGGTATTTCTTGTATTATTATATTTGTGTGTAATAATAAGTAACTTTCTAAAAATAGCAGGTTTCCTAAAATAGAAAGTTCCCAAAAAATAGAAAGTTTCCAAAAATAGATAATAAGCTGGATTAATAAGCTAAATAACATAAGCTTAGTTTTACTGATTAAATATACTAAGTCATGTGATTAATAGTATAGTTTCTTAATTATAACATGTAAATTAAATAAACTATATGTTAAAGGATTTAATTAAATATAATCATGATTTAATTAAATTAAGTGTATAAAATACTTAGGTTAAAACATGTATCAATATTGTATTAATATAACCTAAGTCATGGTTATTAATTAATTATATTTCATTTTTAATAATTAATTAATACTATAGTGTAAAATAAATAATTAAATACTTAGGTTAAAACATGTATTATGTAATAATGATAATTAACCTAAGTTCATGTTGTAATTAAATTAATTATATATCATGCTAAATTAATTTAATTAACTTGACAAATAATATACTTGTAGAATTAAATAAACTTGTAAAAGTGATCATGAACCGAACCCGTGTATTATAACTTTAAACATGACGTGAACCGGACCCGGAACCCCATGAACCAAACATGTCACATTCCACGTTCCTTTCTAGCACGTCACCTTCAGGTCCTTTTATCTTACATACCCTCCCAATTTGATTTGGGTATGTTCCTCTTTCAGCTTACTTTATCTATAATTCGGAGACGAATTATTCTTTTTAGGGGGGAAGAGTTATAAAACCTGCATGCTTTTACCATGAACAGTACACTTTATAATAGTACGTAGATATAAAAACCATCCTTTTAAACATTGAACACGCGACACGAATATTAATTACGTTAGATTACGTATATAAATGCACACAATAATTATTATTTATAATCATGAACATTTAAAACATGATCATGTGAACCATGTATATATATTATACTCGATAAATAATTACTACGTATTATGAATATAACATGAACATTTAAGACACGAACTACACGAATATTTAAAATACACGAACATGTTTACGTAGTTAATTAAACACGCCAAGTAATTACGTAAATTAATATTACGTAGAACATGTGAGATGACAACAAGAATAATCCACGACTTGTTATAGCACGAACACGTGTACAAATTTTTAAAAGAAAGGCTTTGGGCTTAAGTGGTTGCTCGGGCCTTTTAGACAAGAGAAGGCAAAGGAAGATGGGCTAAAGCCCATGGGGTATCCTAATCGGTTTAATAGGAAAAGACGGGGAGGGAGTTATTTGTTAAGACAAACAGAAAAGAAGAAAAACCCTAATCAGAAAAATAAGTAGCCGCCGTCTATTTTTGGTGTCTCCTCCCTGCCGACGCGTGACACAAGAAAATCAAGAACAACAATCATGGTTTAATTCTAGGAATCAAGGTTGGGTCGTGGGTCGTGATTCTTAAAACCCTAAACGCATGTAAGAAACCCTAATCTTGTTGTATTTTTTTCCTTCGATTGATTGACCAAGAATTATAAACGTGGTTAAAATAATGTAAAGGGGTTGTCGTGTTGATGTTGCTGCGCTCAAATGGCCACAAACCGAGACCATCCATGGTCTCGGTCGTAAAAACAGGTTACCAGCCGCAACCCTTAATGGGTGCTGGCTTGGTTTAGTCTCTCGGTGGCAACCCCTAGCGGGAGTTTTGGTTAAAGCAATGGCAACCGAGATACTTATGTGTCTCGGTGGGAAGATGTAGAACAACAGGGGGTAGCGAACACAGACAGGGGGAACTTTTGACGCAGCAAGGGAAAACTGGCAACTGCCAATGGCTGTTGCGCAGCCAGCAACAACACAGGGGGTGTTTGGCTGCTGGTTTTGGTCAGGGTGTTTGGATAACAGTTTTAGAAAATTTAAAAGGGGTGTTTGGTTATCATTTTTCAAGCTAGTTTAATTTAATTAGAGTATTAAATTAATCATGCAATATTAATTTTTATTTAATCTAATTAATGTTGGTTTAATCTTGTCAAGTTAGGTTAGTTATTTAAACCTCAGTTATACAAGGAATTCTAAATTAATTCGGTCCGGTTCATGGGGTTCCGGGTCCGGTTCACGTCATGTTTAAAATTATAATACACGGGTTCGGTTCATGATTACTTTTACAAGTTTATTTAATTCTACAAGTATATTATTTGTCAAGTTAATTAAATTAATTTAGCATGATATATAATTAATTTAATTACAACATGAACTTAGGTTAATTATCATTATTACATAATACATGTTTTAACCTAAGTATTTAATTATTTATTTTACACTATAGTATTAATTAATTATTAAAGATGAAATATATTTAATTAATAATCATGACTTAGATTATATTAATATAATATTAATACATGTTTTAACCTAAGTATTTTATACACTTAATTTAATTAAATCATGATTATATTTAATTAAATCCTATAACATATAGTTTATTTAATTTACATGTTATAATTAATAAACTATACTATTAATCACATGACTTAGCATATTTAATCAGTAAAACTAAGCTTATGTTATTTAGCTTATTAATCCAACTTATTATCTATTTTTGGAAACTTTCTATTTTTGGGAACTTTCTATTTTAGGAAACCTGCTATTTTTAGAAAGTTACTTATTATTACATACAAATATAATAATACAAGAAATAACAATAATACTTTATCAGAACATACAGAATACATGATAAACACAACATAACATTAAAATCAGTGAAACAAGGCATGAACATATAAAGCAAGCTAAGACACGATATAAAATCAGTTACGTATTCAGTAATCTGAATACTTATACACGTATACTATTTATGTAGCATTAGTGAGATCGAAGTAGGATTCTCTTCCGTTCGTCTTCTTCGTTCACTGGACACAAGGTACGGATTTCCCGTCCTTCAGTAAGGACAATCTCTTCCTTCATTAGGATTTCCCGTATGCAGCCAACTGTTTTCCCCAATAGTTACAGATTAAATGCTTATGTTTATTAGTTACCTTAGCCATATACATGAATGACCAGTTTCACCTAGTTATGGAGGTACCATAACCATAACACTAGAGGCACTAGTGTTATGACTTCACCACGGTGGAATGATAGCTCGTGGCATCCTTTTTCAGTTATTTGGCCATTATATTATTATATTATCATGTGGGGCGTATGGGTGCATCCTAGTTACATGTTTCAGTCAGGATTTCATGGTGAATGTGGTGTGTGCCTTGCATCCTTCACAAGGAGCTGATCCCTCCTACCCACTTACTAGTTAATTGGAGGCATCCCCTCTAATTTGCATGACGAGGTCACACCTCCAAGTATTCATGCACGTTGTTGACCTCATGACCTATATTGGCTTTTGGTACATTAACTAATACAGATTTCATAAGTAACATAAGCTATGTTTTCAGAACTTAAACCAGTTAACATGACAGACAACTAGGTTTTCCAGGACTTATACATTTTCGCTTCTATTAGTCTTATTTATGTTTACGCCATTCATACTATGTCATATATCCGTGCACTGAGCGTTATGCTCAGCCGTTACTTTCCAATACATGTCCAAAACGGCAGGTACCAAGGACGGACTCGAGCATTTGGAGGAATTGCATAGGATGGAAGCTTCCATATACTTCTTCTCCTTTTTCCCCTTATACTTATGCTTGTTTTGTCTTTCCTAGTTCATTTACTTTATTTATGTTTTGGGCTTATGTTTGGGAACCGATGTTTGATTCCGGGTTTCCCTATGGTCATGTATGTTTTACTACATATTACCTTGCATGCTTTGATGACACACCATAATTACGCGTGACATTCCATTTATCAAAGTGGGGTGTTACAAATATGGTATTAGAGCCAAGGCTTCGACCTGTAGGCTCTAAAACTCGACCTGTGACTAGTGGGTAGTCACCAGAAGCTTCCTAAGTCAAGCTTGTTATTTCACGTATTGATGTTTTCAGCACTTTGTTGTTTTAACCATGATGTATTCATCGGTATTTTTTTACTAATATGGATGAAAAACCGTCATCCATACTTAGTTATGTGTCATTGTTTCATGTATGATGTTCCTTGTGAACTGTGGCTAGTGTGGACTGAACCCCAGTAGTTCATAATTGGTCACATAAAATTTTTCCGTTAAGTTTTGTCAGCTGAGTTTCACTCATTTATTCCATGTATCATTGTCGCAGGTTTATGACTAAGTAACGGTTGGTACATGACTGGCCATATTTAGTCGCATGTGCTTTTATCGAAACTTTTAACTTTGGGACCGACCCATAGGCGTCCCCTCGCCATGTCTTTTGTTTGGATAAACTGACCATAGGCGTTTACTCTCGCGCATATAAAGGTTTTTATAAACTACATCATGCATTCACACACTGTTTTTCATGCATAAAAGTTTTCTCATGATTTATTGGCATAATTTTTTTTCATGTCCCTTCATAAGTTACTATGTCTTTTTGTATGTCAAGTATGTTTTCATACTATCATGGTTAACTTCATTTTCATGCTGATTATGTTATATACTCCTTCATGTTGAGTTGTTTCATGTTTCTTCATGATGATTTCGTCTTCATGTTGATTACGTCCTACGCCTCTTTTGTTGTTTATGCTTTCCGCAAGACATTGTGGGATTTCATTTAATCCTGCTTTCATGATAGTCATGGTTAGTTTTCATTGATCATGCTTTCAGGCAAATCATCGTTGAATTTTGTGTAACCACACTTTAGTGTTTCTCTCTGCAACCAGAATGATGTATATGCTGGCATTGCCAGGTTATCATGATGGTTTTCTAACCGTTTAACCGATTATTTTCCTTTAAAATCATGACAAATGATCGATCACATACCGATCAATTCATGTGCATTCCTTGTGTACCACATGTACCTAAAGCATGTGTATTACACGTACTTTGATCCAGGTGTATTTTACCTACAATGCTCTACGAGTAATCGCTAGTCGATTCTAAATCATCTCAGGTGTACTCCACTTGCTGATACTCTATAAATTGTTGATGCCGCCCATAACTTGGAGATGTTACTAAAGGTTGATGCCGCTGAATTTTTTGGAGACGCTACGAGATGCGGATGTTGTTCACAACCTGGAGATTTTACCAAACGAAGACAAAGGCGTTAGATCAAGCGATCGGACGAGAAAATGCTTCACCACCAGATGATCTCCATCAATCATTGTCCCAAATTCTTAGTTACATGTCACACGTTATTCAGTTGTCGATTCAGTCATATGAGTAAGAACCGGTACCAGCCGGCCGCTCAGCTGAATAAGTACATGAATCACAGTCAAGAGAATGACTGTCATGGAACTGACAGACAAGATTATTGTAACCACTAATGTGACAGCAACTATCCTAGCAATCGCAACAGAAGCTTCGGCCACGGACGTGATTAGAAATACAAGGGTCAGCAGTCCAACCGATCCGCCAACTCTGACATAATAATCTAAGAGTTTCAATTTTATTCGTTTCACATCTCGAGACACATGTCAAGACACCAGTCAAGACACATGTCATACTTATATTTTCCAAGACACGAATCAATACACATGACTCACGTCCAATTCTGGAACATCCCTAAGAAATTCAGGGTACCCTCCAGAGGGTATATCCATTTTGTGGTGCCATGTATTAATCAGGCCACAAGAATTTCAGTACCATCATCGGCGTATCAGTGAAATCTGTCACGTTTGCTCGATGGCACTTTCATTTCTTGTACCCATATTTCATATATTCATGACCATAAAGGATGCCATTCGTATCCCGCATGTATACGAAGGTTTTCCTTTAGCCCAATGATGGGATCCAAGCTGCTAACACATTACCTCGAACATATGCGAGTTGAATTTAATCCAAATTATGGACTACGAACAGCACGTCATGCTACGATTCATGATTTTGTACAGTCATGTTCAGGCTCCTGAATACATTCAACATGGTTTTCCATTAGGAAAATTGGTACAAATTATCTATGATTCACATGATCATGTTTTAAATGTTCACGATTATAAATAATAATTATTGTGTGCATTTATATACGTAATCCAACGTAATTAATATTCGTGACGCGTGTTCAATGTTTAAAAGGATGGTTTTATATGTACGTACTATTATAAAGTGTACTGTTCATGTTAAAAGCATGCGGGTTTTACACCCGTCCAATCTTACACATAGATCCCCCCTTTTACCTACTACCCACGGAATCGGAAAAGTGATTGCCACATCAGCACATCGATTCGTCTTCCATCGTCAGATAGTGCTAGTGGATCATACGTGACAATCATCCATATGCATGAACAATAGCCCTAGGGGTATATATACCCTTTTCGTCTTTTCACTGTGTTTCTCACAGTAAAAATAATCCAACCGCCATTAACGAATCTCCATCCAGAAGCGCGAATCAACCAAAAAAGGTAACTTTTACTCCGACCCCGCTGTTAATTATAATTCCCAAAATGGCAAAGCAACTACATATGATCACTTCCCAGATTACCGAGCACGAACCACATAATTTCACATCCGACTACTATATTTCCATGAACCTTCACCCAGAAGTTCCTGCCCCCCGAGCAAATATAGGAGATTTCCCAACGGGAAAAGTAGGTGTTTATACAAAAAATTTTGAATTCGTAAATAACCGTATCCCACTATCGCGTTTCCTCGTGAATGTGTTAGCCTACCACTAGATACTCATATCCCAATTAAATTGCATCAGCGTGGCAAAAATAACAAATTTTGAGATAAATTGTCGCATCCTAGGGGTAGACCCCACTGTGAACCTGTTTCGCGCCTTTTATTCATCCTCTTGTGCTAATGGATGGGTATCATTCTCGAAATGCATTGGCCATCTTCAATGCTATGAGGAAAAATTAGATTCTCTAAAACAATGAAACACCAAGTTCTTCTGGATTGATTGCATTATATTTCACCATGACTTTCCGTTCATGACCTAAGAGACGCTTAGGAGAGATGTGAAGCCTGACCATGGTTCGTACAACGCGAGTGATGCCGAGGCGATAAATTCGAACCACATACTCATCCAACCATACCTTGAGGCATTCTTATACCTCATTAGTTTAAGCCATGCGCCCATAGTGGGCGAGGATGAGATTCCACAATTTTATGACCGCGACGACCAGGGTTAGTGACCATCTCTCCGCCTCTTGTTATCTTGTAAGAACTTCAATCCTTTATTCTTAACTAACTCTCCCCGTACTCCCTTTCCGTTGCAGAAATGGGCATCCTCCAGATAGTCAGGAGCCGTTCCCGAAGGGAACTCAACGTTCAACCCTGCCCACTAAAAGAGGGTGAGGTGCCTGCGAGCATGGCCACAGCAGAACGCACGCTGGACTTGGAGGTACATGGATCATCCTCCTCGCAAGCTCATGAAATTCCTAGCCATACTCCTCTACAGAGTGTAGCGGTAGGACAACAGTCACACCCACAAGAACAAGAAAGTAGTATTAATCACGAGTCTTTAAACATGATTGAGGGCGCATATGTTGTGATGGAAGAATACGATGCGAAAGAAGAGGTCACGTCTGGTCTCATCCCTAGGAAAAGGCGAAGAGACACTTCCGACTACTCAAGGAAGTCTATGAGGATAGAGATTGGACAGTCGTCCGTCGTCACACCAACAATAACAGAAAAAGAATCCACACCTCTGCGTGTGTTTGAAGAAGTTTCTGGAGGGAACTTTACCGACTCTCCCCCAAGACTCTGTCCGTAATCACCAGTCCAAGGTATCTATAGTCTTGAAACTTGCTCATTGTATTGAACGCTCATCATTAAGAAAACTAACTATGACTATGTAGAAGTATGATAATCTTTGATTTATCAAGAGGGTTGTTGTTTCTAGAGAGAGAAAGTAGAGAGAGAGATGAGAGAAATGTATATGTTTTATTTGATAAATGAAACAACCAACACCCCTTTCCATGGTGGAAAGGGGTATATATACCCAAGTCCCTTAGTGGAATTGGGCCTTCGGCCCATGAACATGCTTTATAGATCGAGCTAATATAAATTTTATTAAACTTATACTACGAGCCTATAACTATATTGTTGGAGTGACCGAGACTTTCTAAATACGAAAAACGTATTTCCAACAGACTGTACTTGGACAACCATGATATCGAGAGGCCCAACCCAACGACAACCACCACGCCAAGCCCATTCGCAGCTACACCTAGTGTTGAGAAGCATTCGACAGTTGTAAACGAAGGAGGTACCACTACCGAATAGGACATCTTTGGACCTAAGTGGTGCGTCCCCATATCATCTGTTCTTTCTGAGGAGTTCGACTGCCAGAGTTTCCTGGACAACCTCACCCCGCCTGGGTGAGCTCATATTCTGGACAACTTGAGTGACGTAGCGTTGATGGATGAGGTGAAATTTATTGGCATGCATAATGTTACCATTATGTTGCAACTGAGAAGAAGATTTCAAGAATTGTCCAACCAAGCCCACTCTTCTGAAGTCCACCACGCTCAGATGCTTGAAGAAAATAGCACAAAACTAGCTGAGATCCGAATGAAGTTAGCAAGTAAAGAATCTAGAGTTAAACTGGACGCATCCATCATTCATTCCTTAACCGAGGAAAAAACAGATCTGATTGCTTCGGTCGCTCAAGAGTGTGCAAAATTTGAACAGCTGTGCTCGAACAATTCATGGGCGATGAAAAATCTTGAGGCAGGTAAGGAAAAAAATCTTCAAGGATATTGACTCTCTGGGCGAGGATGTACAAGAGAAAGTGCACAATTAGGACGGTAGAAATTCAGCATCTCAACATTGAGTACGACGAATACTTGTATCCATGCCTAATGTCTGCCGTGGCTGAGAGGCGCTGGCTGGTGCACCATGGTTTAAGG
This sequence comes from Glebionis coronaria, assembly GCA_025667525.1. Lineage (NCBI taxonomy): Eukaryota > Viridiplantae > Streptophyta > Magnoliopsida > Asterales > Asteraceae > Glebionis > Glebionis coronaria. The sequence goes on along the minus strand of CM046881.1, from coordinate 454,534,550 downwards.
TTGGCTGCAATGGGGGCGCTGGAGGCCCAAAACATTAGAGATGAATTTGTTGGGGCTGTAATTAAAGCTATGGTTGTTGGAAAGAGTTCAGGCCTAGAACGTGCACACAAAGAAAAACTCTTAAAGGAGGAGCTAGAACATGTATCATTTTATAACCCTCTTGCGCAAGACAAGTTGGTTGCAACCATGTCGTAAATCAAGGAGTGCATGCTTCCATCATTCGGTGTTGGAGAAGTTGATCAAGAGCTTCCTATCAATGCCGTAATGGAAGGGTTGACTCTAGCGAGGCATGGGACAGAGGGTGTTGAGTCTGAACATGACTATTCTTTGAAGCCTAGTCCATAGCAGCTCAAGGTACCCATATTTTCTCAACCTTGTGATATGCTAAATCCCTTCAAGATCGCCAAAGAGGCTTCGTTACAAGAGGTGCTTGAGGTCCATGTTGCCCGTGTAACCCAAAAGAAAGGAGCTTGTGGATAAGATTTCACATACGGTGTTGGTGCATCCCATCTTCCTCAAGCTAGTATAGTAACCATCCTACCCCCCCCCCCATTGTCTACACAAGATGTTCGAGTATTAAGAGAGATGGAAAAGGTTCGAAAGGAGCACACCACCTCCTTGTCTAACACTGTAAACTTGAAGCTAAAAAGGTCTTCCTCAACTGATGATTTATTATGAAACAATATTTGTGTTTAAAATAATTTATTTTTTGTGAGCGTGAATGTTCGCTCTCTGTCTGTACTAATCTAAACACTTAGAACCATAGTCTTTAGTTCGTACGTCCTAAAAACATGTAGTCAGTAACCTGTGTTAACCTTCGTGTATGATAAAACGATATTGTTTTGTTAATGATGATTTGTATGTATATCATAACTTGTCCTAACGCGTGAAATAAATTCATTATGTGTGGCGTGACGCTACTACCATAAGGATGGCCAAGGATTTTGACCAATTGTTAGACGCGCATAGCGTGTCTTTTGCAAGCCCATCACGGAATGTGTGGGATGCATAACTTGCTACAACATCTTGATTAGCAATGTGTCTAACAAGGATGCATGATCCGTGGTCGATGAGGTTGTATCCCTCTAACACGACAAGTTGAATTAGTAGGTTCACTCAATCCTTTTATTTCTCGTGGAAACGATAAGTACATGTACGTCCGTAGGCAGGATATAATAATAATGTAAGTTAACAAAATAAATAATTTGAGAGAAAAGAGTCGCGGAACTAGCTAAGGACCACGACATTTTATTAATACTTGCAAGTTTTAAAATACAAAAGATCGTAATGCATAAAAAGAAAAAATATATGGATATTTATTGGAGCTGACTACAGCTAATGGCATCGATGTAGAGACCATAGCCTTAAAGATAACACTTCTTGAGGTTGCAGATGTTCCATGTACGTGTCAAGTCACGGTCATCTATGTCACGTAACTTGTACGTGCCTTTTCCCGAAGCTTGCGTCACTATGTAAGGTCCTTCCCATTTTGGTCCAAGTTTCCCTGTATTCTCCACGCGACTTGCCTCGTTAGCGCGATACACAAAGTCGCCCGACTTAGACGAGGCTCCCCGAACTCTAGCATCATAGTAGCCTTTCATCTTTGACTTTGCCTTGCCTTCTTTGATTGCGGCCAACTCTCGTTTTTCCATCAATAAATCTAAGGTCAACCGCAACTCCTCATCATTCGTGATGACATCTACTTCCGTTGTGCGAAGCGTTGGTAGCCCAATCTCCGCGGGGATAACCACTTATGTTCCATATGTCAGTGCGAAGGGAGTGCCCCCATTCTCTGTTTTTATAATAGTGCGTTGCGCCCATAGGACATGGGATAACTCATCTACCCATTTTGCGTTTTCCTCCCCTAAGAGCGCTTTGATACCGTCACCCAAGCTTATGTTTGCCCTTTTTACAAGTCCGTTGGTTTGTGGATGCTTTACTGATGCGAACTGTTGTGTGATATTCAACGTTGCACACCAGTCCTTAAATGGATTATCAGAAAATCGCTTGCCGTTGTCTGAGACTATTTCCCCTGGTAGGCCAAACCTTGCATACGATATCTTCCCACACTAACTTTTTTACTTGCTTGCATGTGATGGTCGTGATTGCCTTAGCTTTGACCCACCGAGTAAAGTAATCCATAGCCACTATTAGGAACTTGACCCCTCCTGCTGCTATAGGAAAGGGTCCTGCTATGTCGATTCCCTATTTATAGAATGGCCATGGAGACGTAATTAGAGTCAGCTCTTACTGAGGGTGGCGTGGTACCGGCCTATGGACTTGGCAATCATTGCACTTCAGAATTAAATGTCGGGCATCTTTATGCATGGTCGGCCAATAATAACCGCTACGTAGTGCCCTCACCACTAACGATCTAGGCCCTGCGTGTATACTACAAGACCCTTCATGGATTTCACTAATCACGTAATTCGCTTGTCGCGGTCCTACACATCGCAACCACGGTTGCAAGAATGACCTCTTGTAAAGGATTCCATTCTGAACCTCAAATTGCTGCGACTGTCTTTTGATTCGCCACACATCTGTTTAGTCTTGCATAAGTGTTTCATCGGTCAGGTAATCAATGATCGAAGTCATCCACGTAGGACCTTCCTCTTCTACGACCGTAGACACTTATGCTTTCGTTATGGATTTATCCTTTAAGATTTCCATCAAAACCTGTTTGGACAGGTGCGCGAATCTAGTGGATGTAATCTTACTAAGGGCGTCAACTTTTTTATTTCCTCCTCTTGGCACTTACCTTATGGTAAACTTGTTGAAGCCTTCGATTAACGACTTAGTTTTCCTTAGGTATTGGATCATATTGTCCTCCTTAGCCTCGTATTCACCTAGAATGTGATTAGCCACCAGGAGTGAGTCCACGTTCGCTTCGAGGTTACGTATGCCCATGCGAGCTGCGATCCTCAATCCCGCTATTAGCGCTTCATACTCAGCTTCGTTATTCGTAGATGCAAACTCAAAAAGTAAGGCATAAGTGAACTCCATACCTTCAGGATTAGTTAAGATAAGGCCTGCCTCGGTTCCATTGACACATGAAGATATATCAGTGAACAAGACCCAAGGGTCCTGGGGTTCCTCCTCCCATTTAGGCGCATGCTCTTCATCTTCAGGTTTCTCTATGATATATTCTGCCAAGATCTGTCCTTTAACCACGATGCGCGGTCTGTACGTGATGTTGTGCTCGCCTAATAAGACACTCCACTTTTGCAGCCTTCCCGCCACATCTGACTTTGATATAATCTGCTTTATCGGCTGATCCGTGATCACGACTATGGGGTGTGCCTGGAAATAGCAACACAATCTCTTTGCGGCATACACTAGTGCCAAAACCAGTTTTTCCATTGGGGCATAGTTTAATTCTGGGCCCTGTAGGGCCCTGCTTATGAAATAGACTGGTGTTTACACATCTCCCTATCCGTCATCAGAACCGAGCTGATTGATCCATGTTTGGCTGATAAATACACAATTAACTCCTCTTTTGGTCTGGGTGCGACCAACATGGGGAGTGCTGCCATGTGCTTCTTTAACTGGTCAAAAGTCTTATCTGCCTCCTTTGTTTGTGGATTTCTCCCTTCTTTATGCACTTATTGAGAATTTTAAATAAGGGGAGTGATTTCTCCGTAGATTTGGAGAGGAATCTATTTAGTCCTGTCAACTTTCCGTTAAGGGACTGTACTTCCTTCAACGTTTATGGGGAAGGGAGCGGGATTACGGCCTCCGTCTTGTCTGGGCATGGCTTGATCCATTGGGGTCCATCGTATATCCTAGGAACATGCCTTCCGTCGCGCCAAAGGTACTGTTGATACGAAAGTTGGATGGACCGAGCTTGACCCGAAATAGGCTTAATTCGGGGTCTTGTGGACTCCGGCTCTTGCACCATGTGAAACTTGCTTTGAGGACCCTGCGCACTAAACAGACACCGTTAGGCTTACCGTGAGTTTGTGGCCCACGATTAGATTCCGGCGTGAGAGTAAGTAATCGATTTGAGTGTATAGTATTTAGGGTATTGTGTGTATCGTACCTTTGTGGAACCATGGGGTTCCTTTTATACCCGAGAGAGTCCAGGCTGGGCTCCCTGTTCTTGCGGCCTAAGGAAGAGATAATGACTCAAAATAGCTTGATTCTTATCGCAAAACTAAGGTAAGTGTATATCTCTTTCCCTTAGGGGAATATATCTATATGATAGATTATATTCTTTCCTGATCTTGTCGTAGTGCGACGAGGACACGGTTTATGCAATGAACCATATGTGCGACAACGACTTACCAGGCCTCCTGGGATATGCGCACATCGCATAAGTATCAATTCATCCCTGGTAGATGCGGGTAGGACCCGTAAGTTGGACAAATCAGCCCGACTAGGGACTATACGTCATCATGTCCCCCAGTCTAGTGGTCGCAGGTGCTAATCGCGGCTACTAGACTATGAATCTCTAAGGCCCCCTCGCAGACCTTCATAAAAAGAAATTTCATGTAAAACACACATGAAATGTGTTTTAAATATGCATCCACGTCATACTCCAATAGTACTACCTTTCTTTGGGAACCGGAAAAGGCATTAACCAAGCCAGAAGGACCAACTAACCAACACCGTAGGATGAAGGAATTCGTTGGACACACGTCGCAAGATCCCATACGTCGAGAGTGTATATAAATGCAGTGTGATAGACATTGAACCTTCTTCCTTTCATTTCAAAAAACCCTTCCACCATTGTTGAAAACAACAAGAACTAATCACCACAGCAGAAAATAGTTCTCCTTTATACCCAACTGAAGTAAGAGGAAAAATGGTAGCACAACTATTTGATGTGACGTCCCGTATATCCGAACAAGAACTTTCCAGTTTTGTTACCAAGTATCATATACCCACAGATCTCCATCGGACCATGCCAGATCTATAAGCACACATAGGAAGCTTCCCGGCTGGAAAAATTGGTGTATACACCAGGTTTTTCGAGTTTTCCAACAATCGCATACCTCTAAGCCGTTTTCTGACAGACGTGGTAAGCTACTACAACATGCACCTCTCACAGCTGCACTGTCTCGGCACAGCGAAGATCTCAAACTTTGAGATAAACTGCCTACTGAAGAATATTGACCCAACCATAAATCTGTTTCGCGCCTTCTATCGACCCTCCTGGATAAACGGGTGGATATCCTTCGCGAAACGCCCCGACAAATTACAATGTTATAAGGTGAAGGTAGATTCTCTGAAGAAATGGACTGACAAATTTTTCTGGGTAGACAAGGTTGTATTCCCGTTCGACTATGATTTCATCTCCCCCGACACTATGATGAAAGATGACCGCCCTATCTCTGACACATATAATGAAGCAGATGCGCAGATAATTAATGTCGATCAGATACCAATGCAAGAATACCTAGAGGCGCTACCATATGCATTAGGGCTGAGTCATACGTCAACTCTTCCTGCAAACCACCTTCCACAATATTTTGATGACTTTAATCATGGTAAGAAATCCTGTTTTACGAAGATTTAAAATTCAAAATGGCGTATGCGTATGTACTCAGATACTCCTCGCACTTTTGTAGAGCTAACTTATACGCAGCTTGTGAAGCGTGAGCATCCTTGCGCCGCGACCATACGCGCTCGACCCTTCACGTCATTCGAGCTATCTAATGGATGGCGCGTGGATCAAAGCACCGTAGTACTGGAGTACCCCTCCCCGACGACCAACAGAGGTACAGAGAGGACAGTCGCACTAAATACCACTTCCATTCGGAGTGTTCCGTGCATCATGGAGTCGTCGTCAGAAAAATCGAACCACGAGGACAGCTCGCGCGCTGGTCCCTCAGAAGAGTTCATACCTATCCCCAGCTACAAAAGGTTGTCGTGCTCCCCAAAAGATCAAATTCCTAAGAGAAGCAGGACACTGCACACCAGACCGCACACCGATACTTCTTCATGGGGCATGCTTTCAAGGCCGCGTGAAGATATGCATGCATCAAGGTATATCCCAATTCCACTCCTTATGGTCTTTTGAACAAAGGAACACCTTTCTAACACTTGCAGGATGTCAAATTTGCAGCCCACATATTGCAGCGACCAAGATTAACGGCAGCACCTCGAAATCCACAATATTCCTTCCTCCCTGGAAGTGCGCGCGCTCCTGCACATTGAGTAATGTGACCGAATGTGTAGACTTCCACCAAAATATAACCCCTCATGGGCGCGCCCAACTCCTAAGCAATCTGTCCGACGAAATGCTAATGACTAAGTTGGACACAGTCGTGTCGTAGGAAGTGACATTAGCCTCACATTTGAAAAAGAAGGTATCATATCTGTCTTAGTGCCTGGCACAAGTTGTCATGAAAATCAAACAAGCGACAAAGCAAAAAGACCACGAGCTTGTATGTGCCAAGGTTGAACTCACACATTTGTGCGCTATTTCTAGTATAAATGCCGGATCCATCCAATACCTAGAGGAAGAGAATGTGTCATTATCTGAGTCTATTAGTCGAGAGCGCCGCCTTCGCGCGAGGCAAGAGAATGAAAATCGTTGGGCCATTGTTAAGCTGGAGGAGGATATAAGAGCCCTTACTTCAAACTGTGACAACTTCGTTGCAAACTGTCACAAAGACATGGCCAAGAAGGTAGAAGTTCTGAAGTACATGAGTACGGATCTTGATGAGGAGCTCTATCCGCACCTCACAGCAGTGCGTGCTGAGAATCAATGGTTAATAAAGCATGGTCTGCCACTAGCTGCCAAGGGTTCCGTGGAGCTACCCAACCTTAATAAAGCAATCAAGGATACTTTCGATGTTGCGCAACCACTAGGACAAAGCCTCGCCATGGAGCGCGCCTTCAAAGATAATTTATTGATAGGACCTTTGGAGGGTAGCGAAATCTATTCTAGGTACGCACAAGAGATCTTTGACACCGCATTCCACAAACTAGAAGGCCTCCCTCTTCCTACCATAGACGTTATTAAAAAAGATCAAGATCAACCCATAAGCGTGATCATGGCAGGCCTTACTCTAGCGAGTCACTCCGTAGAGAAAACGGAGGAAGATCCTCATGCCATGGCTGAGCCAGATATCTCCCAACTACAATTCCCTGTCCATATTGTTGGTGTGCCGATAATGATTTCGTTGGAAGACAAGTTGAAGCAGCATGTGATAGGTGTTGCAAAAAAGAACCAGACTTCGACCATAGGTGTTGCCATCGGTCTCGGCTTAGCGCACCCGAGCCGATTTGATGGTGTACCGGTGAGTCTTCCTGCCATCGATGTATATCAAACGCTCGCACTGCATTATATGAAGGAGGCGTGGGTACAACATCGTGTATCACTGAACCCATTGCATCGCAGGTTAAAGAGGTCGCTGTCAACGAGCGACCTTCAATAGAATACACTTTCCCTTGTAGCCCTATACATTTAATATGTAAACTAAGAACTTGTATAATGTTTATAGTAACCTGTGTGTTTGTAATCACATAGCGTCCTGCGCTATGTTCATGTTTATTCGTCTATATATATGTCCAGGTTTCTGCACCCACGCTTGGGATTGTGAGTGCGATGAGTACATTCGTTGAAGTGTGACTTTGAACTTATGGGTGAGCTGAAAGTTCATTACGTGTGGACCTGCCACTACTACCATAAGCGACGTCATAGAAAATGACATGTTTGTTAGGCGTGCACACTGTGTCTTGTGCATATCCGTCATAAAGTATGAGGAATGCTACAGTTACAACAACGTCTTGTTATAAGCTGCCTAACAAAGGATACCTGATTCGGCGCCACTGGGGGTGCATCCCTCTTACGTGACAAGTTTAATTAGTAGGGTAAACTTACTCCTCTTATTTCACCTGGAAACGTTTTATTGTACATGTACACCGGCGGGCCAAAGTTATGTATTTCAGAATAGAAAAAAATACTCTTATGCATAAAAGATAAAAAAGAAATAGTTTGGACTGCGGAACTAGCTAGGAACCGCTGTGTTTTATTCATACTTTTGCAAATGCTAAAACAAATAACATGAAAGGGGAAATCCTAAAACCATTGAAAAAGAAAAAAATGCATGGATCTTTATTGGGGGGGTTGTCAATAGCCAAGGGAATGATCCATGCTAATGATGCGGCATCTCAAGGAGAATATCGTCCAAAATCCTGGCTGTCTCTCGAGTCACCTTTCGCGGGACTGGCTACCGACTTCGCATAGCTATCCGCGTTCATCCTGGCCCTTAAGAATTCGTTGTTTCCTTTTCCACGATGCTGCATGCTTCGCGCTGCCGATAGTCGACTCGTATGATCCTGTTATCGCATAGTGCGAGCAATTATCCTGGCTAAAGGAACGATGGCTCCTCTGCGTTGCTGCCAGCGGTTACCTTGAGATGGGAGTATTGCTGCTACCCTTCGCGCCATGTTCCCTATTGATGTGGTCAGAGAACCAATAGCATGTCCAAGTCTCGAGAGGATTCCATTTCCCTTCGCGCCTTTTGTTGAGGGTGGTCATGTTAGGATTTTTCCTATGACCCGAGTTTGTCTGACATCGCAGACATCGCGCCACCCTTTTACGAACATCCTTATGCATAAATGGCCAAAAATACCCTGAGTGAGTAATCTCATCGACCACAACTATCGGACCACACGGGCATACCCTTGTATGTGCAGCTTCCATGACCGCCCGTGCTTGCTTTGTCGCTAGACATTGCAGTGTTCGCCCATTACTTAATTGTCTATACAGTATTCCCCTGATGAGTTTGAAGTGCCTAGCTCTCACTTGCACTTTCCTAGCTTTCCTGCCATTACTTGGTAATGTAATATGTGTCAGGAACTCTTTAATAGAAGTCATCTATGTTTGTGCCTCAGGATTCACGTTTATGTTTTTGCGTAAGATAAAATCAACTATCACGTGACTAGGAGGTTTATCCATGTTCAGAATTGATAACTGATCCATGTCAGCTGAGATTTCGCCATTTTCTTCTTAAACTTTTCGCATAGTAAACTACGCGAACTACCTGGTTATGTCCCTCACTTTTTCCATGTATTGGATTAGTATATGCCCTCGTGGCTCGCATGACCCCGCGACCCTACTCGCCACCAAAAGGGTTGTATTTGTAGGCCACTAGGCTCTTCATGCCCATTCTGAGTGCCAATCTTAGACCTGCTATGAGGGCTTCATAATCTACTTCCATGCTAGTTGTGGGGAAGTCGAACAGCAGTGCGTAGGTAACTTTTATATCACCCTGATTTGTGAGGATAAAACCTACATCTGGTCCTCCCTTTCCTGCGAACCCTGTCGCAAATAGGACCCATGGAAGCCCCGACGGTGAGCCCTCACGCACAAATATGCTTCTAGCATGGGAATCTTCTAAGATACATCTCCTTCTCTTCATTCGTGAGCTAGATTCCGTGTTGCGCTGACTCCAATCTGCGTCCTTCCATTTTTCACTATGGCTGGAAGTGCTGCTACCCCCTTCGAGCGTATCTATGTTGCGGATGGTGATCACTCTATCTTGCACTGGGAATTTGAACATACCATGTATCGTGGAAGGTACCGCTCACAGTGTTTTTAGTGCTGGCTGTCCAATTATCCCGTTGTACGATGATTAAGACCGTACAACCATGAAATCCATCCACACCGTTGTCGAGTGACCTGTGCCCCCGATAGTTACCTGTGTGCGGAGGTGTCCCAGTGGGCTGGTTTTATCACCATTAAACCCTGTGAGGAGTTGTGCGGTGTCTTTTAGCTCATTCTTTACTTCCCATGGTAGTTGTGCGAAACATTGTTCGTTCAATATGTTCGTTGCTGACCCTCCGTCGACGCACATGCCTTCTATAGCATGGTCCCGAGGTCTATGTCAATAGCCCATGACCCGACTCTATAGTACATGTCTGAAATAATAGGGAATGTTATCTCCTTATCGTGTGAAAATTCCACGATCGTTCTCCTTTGCATAAAAGACCTTTCCTTTTCCACCATGTAAATGGTTATGGGCTTATCTTTGTGTTTTTTCGCTTCAATTTTCTTCGTGTACGTGCTCTTCCTCCAGTCTCTTATCAGGTGGTTTAACATCCCTGCTTTAACCAGGCTCTCAATATGCCTTTTCAGTTGAATGCACTCATCAGTAGTGTGCCCTTTATCGTTATGGTATTCACAATGCTTTGTGTTATCCCGTTTGTCTGTTGGTCCCATCATTGGGCTAGGCTTTGGAAAGCCTGCACCCTCTGATAAAAATATCTCCCTAGAGGTCTTTTGCATCGGGGTAAACTTACTATTGTTGTTATTGCGCCCTTGCTTCGTTGTGCCTTGGAAATCCAAAGTGCGATTGATGTTTTGCCCATATGACTGTTTCTTTGGCCGGTCTTGGTATTTATAGCCTGATGTCATCTGCCTACTATCCGCTGCTGCGGTCTCGCCCTGAATAAATGCTCGGACCTTCTTCATTACCCCATCAAACGTTGATGGGGTTCTGTCATTCAATTTCTTTATAAGGTCTGGGTTAGTGATGCCCGCAAGAAATCAAGAAATCAAGAAATTTTAAGAATTTCCAGGCAATCTTTGATCTGGTTGCATTCAGATTTGAAGCGCTCCATAAAAGTCTTCAAGGCTTTTATTGTGTCTCTTCTTTACTCTTGCAAGTGAGACAGGGCTTTTGTCGTACTTCTTTTGTTGCACATAATTTCTTCTGAATGCTCTCCTAAGTTCTTCGAACCCATTAATGCTCCTTCGCGAATGACGGTCGAACCATGTCCGGGCGTTCCCGATAAGCGTTGAGTTGAACATGTAGCACCATACGGCCTCTGGCCATTGCTCTATCCCTGCTTGAGATTCGAAAACTTTTAAGTGATCATCTGGATCCGTCATACCGTCATAGGTTTTGACATTGGATGGCATGTGTCTCTTTTTGTTATCTTTGAAAGTAGTTATGCGTTCTGAAAACACACTTCCTTTCTCCCGTCGCCATGGGAGAGTCCATTCATCTTCACTGCGCATCCTTGGTTTTTTGGGCGCCCTGCGTTGTTTTCTGTCGTAGTCAGAAGAATCAGAATCCTCAGTGGACGAAAGAGCGACCCTTTTACGACGAGGATGGCGATCGCTGTAGTTAGAGTCCGAGGAATTTTTGCTTGAGGAATTCCTTCTGCTCGCCTTTCCAGTGCTCCTATTTCTTTCCTGACCTTGTAGACCCTGAGATGAATCTCTTTCTAAGGGGCCCAATCTATTAAGGGTGCTCCGTCTACCCGAGGGGTCGGGCCCTAATCTGTCTTTCATGCTTGTGCACCGATGGTTATTGACTGGTGTAATGAAGTCGTCCTCTCCTTTTGGGTTCTCAGAACTGTCTGAGGACGATGCGTCTTCGATAAGGGGCGCATCCGAAGGAGATGTTGGATCTCAGTCGTTCTTTCTTTCTTTCTCTTTTCCTTTCTATCTTCCTTGTTAGGTCTTGACCCTTCCATAGCCTTGAGTTCTTTATCGAAGTCTAGACTGATCCGAATATCTCTTGTCGGATTCGCCCTCATCTGCGCTCTCATGAGTGGAATCAAAGCCTCGTAGATTTCTGCGATGTAGCCGCTCATACTCTGCTTTGTTGAGGGGGGAATCTCCGTCTCAGTTTGCGGGTCTATCACACCCCTTGTGTCCAGAGCGTCCTTGTGGCCTTGATCAGGGATTTCCCGAGAGGACGATGCATCCCCAACTTTCTGTGGGGTAGAGGTAACTAGTGGAGATAAAGATACTTGCAATCCCTTCCCTCCACGACCTGGGTTATTAGGTTCAAAGCTTGAGTATGGACCTGTTGGCTTCTTAGATCCCCCTTTGGTGGGGGCGGGTTTGCGCTACTTTTCGTCTTTACTTTAGAGCTTAGTGTAGGGCCCCACGGATGGCGCCAACTTGTTGATACAAAAGTTGGATGGACCGCGCTTGACCCAAATTAGGCTTAATTCGGGGTCTTGTGGACTCTGGCTCTTGCACCAAGTGAAATTTGCTTTGAGGACCCAGCGCACTAAACAGACACCGTTAGGCTTACCGTGGGTTTGTGGCCCACGGTTAGACTCCAGCGTGAGAGTAAGTAATCGATTTGAGTGTATAGTGTTTAGGGTATTGTGTGTATCGTACCTTTGTGGAACCATGGGGTTCCTTTTATACCCGAGAGAGTCCAGGCTGGGCTCCCTGTTTTTACGGCCTAAGGAAGAGATAATGACTCAAAATAGCTTGATCCTTATCGCATAACTAAGGTAAGTGTATATCTCTTTCCCTTAAGCGAATATATCTATATGATAGATTATATTCTTGCCTGATCCTGTCGCAGTGCGACGAGGACACGGTTTAAGCAATAAACCGTATGTGCGACAACGACTTACCGGGCCTCCTGGGCTGTGCGCACATCGCATAAGTATCAATTCATCCCTGATGGATGCGGGTAGGACTCGTAAGTCAGACTATCCAGTCCGACTAGGGACTATACGTCATCAGGTACACTTCTTAGGATTTAGATTGATGTTGATCTTCCTTAATGTCCTAAAGGTTTCTTCGATGTCTCGAATGAGCTCTTCCTCTATGTGACTCTTTATAACTAGGTCATCCACGTAAACTTCCATGTTACGCGCGATTTGACTATCAAAGGCCTTGTCTACCAGCCGTTGGTAGGTGGCTCCTGCGTTCTTTAGCCCAAAGGACATCTTGGTGTAGCAGTACACTCATTGACTAGTATGGAATGCAATCTTTTTCTCTTTCTACTCCGCCATTTGGATCTGGTGGTATCCCTTATATGCGTCAAAAAAGCATTTAAAAGGATAGCCACACAATGGTTCAACCTTCTAATCTATCTCTGGTAGCGGATAGCAGTCTTGAGGGCAAGGTTTCTTAAGATCGGTGAAGTCAACACACATACGCCAACTGCCATCTTGCTTTTTGACCATAACTAGATTAGAGAGCCAGTCGTGGTAATATACTTCTCGCATGATTCCCGCGTCTACTAGCTTCTTCGCCTCTTCTAGTATTGCCTGACTGCGTTCTGGAGCTTGCCCGTGCTTCTTTTGCCTAACCAGGGGTAGCCCTCACGGATTTGTAGTTTATGTTCTGCAATTGAGCGTGGTACCCCAGTCATGTCTTTTGGTTCCCATGCGAAGATATCTAGGTTGTTTTTTAGGAGGGTGCACATGGCTGACCTTCCTTGGTCGGAAAACGTTCCGCCAATCATCACTTCTTGTTCTGGGAAGTCTGGGTGGATGACCACCTTCAGATATGGTGGTGATGGCACTTTCGGTTCTGCAGTTGCTCTGGGTGGTTCCACAATGGTATTGCATTCTGGCTGCGGTATGATAGTGTTGAAGATTGTGACAACACCTCCCTCCACCGGGAATTTGATAATGCCATGGGCCGTGGATGGCACAACCCGCGTTGCTAAGATTCCTGGTCGTCCTATGATGCCATTATACTACGATGGTGAGCGTATCACTAAGAAATTCATCCACACTATGGTTGAATGTTCATGATCACTGACTGTTACTAACAACCGTAGTTGACCTAGGGGCCAAATTACTTCTCCGCTGAAGCAATTAGTGGTGAAGTAGCAGGTATCAACTGGTTCTTAATATCCGAGCTTAGCCGTGAGAAGCAATGTTCATACAGGATTTCGGCTGAGGATCCTCCGTTAATATACATACGGCGAACAACGTGGTTGCCATTGCTAACTTCTGTTGTCAGATGTCCTTCATCAACATTACTCATGGTGAGTGGTGGGAACGAGATCTCAGTTCCCCTAGAAAACTTCTGACTAGTTTTTTGCTTGGTCTTGCACTGCCACGATTGTACCATGTAGATTGTTGTGGGCTTGTCCTTTGGCTTATCTTTCCTATCTCTGCATTCCTTCCATACTTGACGAGAAGACTTAGCTTACCTGACTTTACCAGGCTTTCGATATGCCGTTTTAATTGGATGCACTCGTTCGTTCTGTGTCGTTTCTCGCCATGGTACTCACAATGCGTGTTGCCCGTTCGCCTTTCCACCGGGGTGGTTATTGGCGGAGGTTTTGGGAAGTTCTCACCCTCTGATAGGAATATTTCCCTCGGGGTCATCTTGAGGGTAGTGAACTTGATGCTGTTGTCGTGTCCCTCCTTTTGGTTTCCTTGGTAATCGAGGTTTTGACCATTATTCTGATTATTGGGTTGCCTCTTGGGCTGATGATGAGATCTGTAGTTGGAGGTTCCTCGTCTACTATCCGCAGCTGCGGCTTCTCCTTGGATGAAGGATTTGACTCGCCGCATTATTCTGTCAAAGGTTTCAGGGGTTCCGTCGTTTAGTTTCCTTATCAGGTCCTAATTAGTTATTCCCGCCATGAAACCGGATACTTTTCAAATTTCAGGGCATTCCTTGATTTGATTGCATTCAATTTTGAAGCGTTCCACGAAATATTCCCCTGTCTTTTCTTGACTCTTGCGAGCGATACATGACTCTTGTCGCACTTCTTCTGTTGCGTATAGTTTCTTCTAAAAGCTTTTCGCAGATCTTCTAATCAATCAATGGTTCGGCGCGGGAGTTTGTCGAACCAGTTTCACGCATTGCCGATTAGGGTAGAGTTGAACATATGACACCACCTGGGTTCTGGCCACTGCTTAATCCATGCCTGTGATTCGAAGACCTTCAGGTGGTCATCCGGTCGTACCGTCATAAGTCTTAACATTTGATGGCATGCGTCGCCTTTTGCTCTCTAAGTAGTCTTGAATGTACTTCGTGAAGGAATTGGCCCTTCCTCGATGCCATGGGAGGGATAAATCCCTGTTCTCGTACTGGAAGGCCCGATAGGAGTGTTTCCTGCTTTTTTCCTCACTGTCCGAGGTTTCTGAGGAAGAATATCTGGGCCTGCAACGTCTGGAATGGTGTTCTTCAGAGTCAGAGCTAGATGAGTCATCTCTTGAGGATCGCCTTCCTCGGATGGACTTGCTATGATGGATCCTTTTGCGTTTCCCACCTTGTGGTTCCTGGACGAGATCCTTTTCGGTGGGAGTTTCTGGGGCTCCTTGGGATCCCTCCTGTTGTTCTGGGTCTAGCTGCCCTTCTTCCAGGTCCGTCATGCCTTGATTTTTGATTTGTTCATCCCTCATTAATGCGATAACGAGTAGAATGAGATCGTCAAAGTTCTGAGTGACGTACTCCTCCATCATTTGTGCTTCCGTGGAAACTATCATGTCGTCTTTCGCTTCTGCGAGGGACTGTTTCTCTTGTCCTTCTTGAGAGGAGGTTGTGCTGATCCCTGGCTAGGGCTTCACCCTCCTAACGTAGGTATAAGGGTAAAGAATGGCTAATTGACTCCATGAGGAGGCGGGTTCGCAATGTTCCAGTTGTTCGCCCTACTGGTTGTACCAGAGGTTAACTCGACGGATGTGATCTGGGCGTCGACCATTGACATCTTCTTACCACCTATATTCTGATTAAACGCATTGTTCTTAGTCATATCGAGAGTTTAGTGTAGGCCCCCACATATGACGCCAACTTGTTGATACAAAAGTTGGATGGACCGCGCTTGACCTGAATTAGGCTTAATTCAGGTGTTTGAGAACTCTGGCTCTTGCACCAAGTGAACTTGTATGAAGACCCTGCACGCTAAACAACAAACATCGTTAGGCTTACCGTGGGAATGTATCCCACGATTAGACTCCATCATGAGACTAAGTAATCGGTTAGGGTTTAGAGTATTAAGAAAAGGGGTCCCTTACAAATACCCCACCACGATGAAATCGTATGACAAAGATGGAAGACCTTGATGATGATGACATCTGAAACAAGTGAAATCAAGTATTAATTTAAAAAAACACAATCTTTTACATAAACCCTAATTATTAATATGTTAATAAAGTTGAAAAGTAATAAAGACAAAATGAGGTGTTAATCTCAAAAAACCTTAACTAATAACAGTTTAATCACAATTATAAAGTAAATCGTTGAGAAAGAATAAGGATCGAAACATACCTTGTTTTGTGAATGGAATCATTAATTCATACTCAATGATAAATAATAAAGCGAGGATTGAACATTGAAGAGGTGGAGTTTTAGGGTTCTATATGTTTTTTGATTTCTGGATATGATAAATGAATTGGGATCACCCAATATCTTGTTTAATATACTTAGTCAGCGATGGTGGCATAACTTTTGTGTATATAAAATTACACGTCATGAGAGAACCGTCTAACGTAAGTAAAAATAAAAGAGATAACTTAATTAACCAGCTACATTTACTTGAGTAACTTGATTGAACGATTTGAAACATTATTACTTTAGGCGGACTTTTTTGGAAACGTTAGTTACCTACGTATGTATTAACCCTTTAGCATATGTCAAAAATGTATTTTTCCCCTAAAAAGCTGGTGCAATTTTTTAAGATGTTACACATTTAAAATTTTTGACAAAGTAAAATGTTAGTAGTAGTCATACAAGAACAAATCTGGGTTATGGAGTTAACCCACCTGCTCTGATGCCACTTGATAGGTCCAAATATTTGAGTAAAACAAGAACTATTCTACTATAAGACTATTAATAACACAAGTTCATATTTTTTCAATGCTTTATAAATCTTATTAAGAATGAATCTATAGGTTTATAAGTTTACCCGATTGTTGGCGGAAGAACAACCGGTTTGAATGATAAACTATACTCCCATTGATCTCAAGTTTGCTTGTTGATCAATGGGAGGAGAACCCGATCACTATAATATTATCATATTACAAATTTCTTGTTACAGTGAGGAATCCTTGACTATCTCTTTCTACATGACATGTATATAGTGGGTGTGAAAACATATTTAACTAAAATACAAATGGCCAACATGTGTCAGCACGCGCCACCATGTGCCAGCATGTGCCACCATGTCACACCCCCAAATTCACTGCAACGGAAGACTTGCTTTGAGGGCTTGTGACTTCATGAGTATTCGAGAGCTTGATCCAAGAACGACATTTACATGCCAAAACCACAAAGGAGACTCCAAATAATCCACATAGTCAAGTACCTGAAAATACCTGCTTAAAATTGTCAACATAAAGTTGGTTAGTTCATAAGTTTTGTTTTAAGGTGTTTATAAAAACTAAAGTTTATATTGACCACTACACAGTAAAAATATAAAAGTTTAAAAATCATAGTTTCTTGGTAAAAATCGTTTCTTGATGAAAACATAGTTTGTTAATAATAACAGACTTTATGATAAAACATAGTTTATTGATAATAACAAAGATTATTAATAAAGACAAAGTTTACTTATAAAAACAAAGTTTATCGATAATAATAGAGATATTGATAAAGATAAAGTTTACTGATAAAAACATAGTTTATTGATAGTAACATAGTTTATGATAAAATAGATGTTCACAATAATAATAGAGTTTATGATAAAAATAGATGTTCATGATAATAATTAAGTTCCATAAATCACTATAGATTAGACATATAACATAGACCCTCAATTGTTCATATTCGGAGTAGCTCTCCATTGTGTTATCTAGAGTAACCCTCTATTGTTGATGTTTGGAGTTCCTCTCCACTATTGTCATAAAGAGTAACCCTCTCATTGTTGATGTTCGGAGTACCTCTCCACTATTGTCATCAAGAGTAACCCTTCATTGATGATGTTCGAGTACCCCTCCATTGTTGTTATCCAGAGTAACCCTCTATGTCTCAATCTGTATGTTTTAATGCATTTTGAATTAACCACAATAATGGATCATGATGATACTTATAATAAATATAACTTGAACAACACACCATAAAAAGTTTAAGTACTAGCATTCATATATGCAAAAGTCCACAAATAAATTAAAGCCAAGCTATGATAAAGTAGAGAGTGGGTATACAACTAAACAATTAATGGAGCTCACAAATGAGCACATGACAATTAAACCAGTTTATAAATAGTTTATTACCAACCAAAAAAGTTTATAAATAGTTTACGACCAAGCATGTACCTCCCCCATTAAGTGATTATAAAACCTTTATAAATAAATTTAAAACTAGAAAGATGGGGTATGAACTCACCTCAACGTTGTAGAGCAATCAACAGAAAATAAACATTAAGAGAAGCGTAAACATAAGCTGGGAAGGCTTGATACTACACGTCACGATCTATCTTGACGGCTAATCCCCATTAACTCATATCGATGCATCTAGTTCCCCCAATAGATAGTTTCATCAATACCACCCGTGGATAAATGGTTTAAATCCCATGTCGTGTTCGATCGTTAATCGGTTAAGTAAGATGAAGCGAAGGATACCACTAAGGTATGTAATATATATACTAATATATATTGCACATGGAAGAATGGAACATGTATATAATTCATACCTTGAATTATATAACAAGGACAACAACGCACGAATAACTCGGAGGGTATATACGACACACACACATCAAAGTATTTTAAAAAGATAGTAAAATTAAATGAAACCAAATTATTTGACACACACCCATAAAATCCCTAAATAAATTACTAACAAGTTCCTTCATAAAAATAAACGTACACTTTTAAGTTGTGGGTTAAATAAATGAGATTTCCAAAAGTATTTACGCGAATGTCCCGGTGAGGCTGTCAACAAATTTGTGAGACCCCCGCCCAGTACCGGCTTTAATGGGTCATGAGTTTGGATAAAGTCAATGGAACGTGGCATATACAATTAACATCACAAATTGTGTGTTTTATCTTGAAGAATGCTTTAATCCCACGCTTCACACGCGAACCGCGACTCTAAATTAATTCGTATTATTACAACGTTCATAAAATAGCATTTTATATATCATTATTTCTTTACTTCTAAATAACATTTATGAAATTATAAATATAAGATTTATATATTTTTCGACATGATCTATACGTTTATATAATATTTCCCATTTTACAAAATATAATAGTTTCCTTGTCAATAATCCACGTTTTCAATATTCATCACTTTCAATAATCAATCACTTCCAATAATCAACCAACACTTTCAAGTTATTTGTTAACCACAAATCCAAACATCCATTAGACTCTTAAAACTCAGAACCGAACACCCCTTTAAAATAGTTTAGACTCAATCCCAAATACACCCTTAAGTTGTTAAACACAGACCCAAACACCTCTTTATGATTGTTGTTAAACCCACTGCCAAACACCCATTTTGGCATTTCAAACACGAATCCAAACACACCCTTTGACAAGTTAAACATAAATCCAAACACTCCAAATGACAGTTTTAAAACCCGTAACCAAACACACACTAAAACCCGGGTCTATACCCAAATCACCAAACAACACAGGAATATGAGCCATGTAACCACCACATGCCTGACACCGCCGTCATACGGTTTTGGTGGCGACTTTAGATTTCGAACACCAGCACATGCTGGTGGTTTTGGTGAAAACAAATAAACAAACACCCCGACGGCTGTGGTGTTGATGATGGTGGTGGTGGTACATATGGTGACTGGTGGCTAAGTCATGGTGGTAGCCGTGACTACTAATCATGATGGTTGTGGTTGTACTATAGTGTTGGCTAGGGCTACATAGAGCAACAATGGTGGTGGTATGTGGATAGCGTTGGTTTGACTATAGAGATAACGGGGTCACAATGGTGGTGTTGAGGAGATGTGGTAGATCCGGTATAGATCGGGCAGCTAAAGAAGTGGTGATGGTGGTTTTAATCGGTGGATATGGTGTTGTGTAGATGAAGACGCGGCGACGCAAGGGTGGTGGTGCGACGACTGAGTAGTAGAGAAAATGTACATCTATAGTAGTGGGTTGAGATGGTAGTTACTAGATCGAGGGTAGAGGTTGTAGTGAAGCAGGCAGCAGTTGCCAGAAGTGTGGCCGGAAAACATATGGTCGACGCCGAAAATAATATAAGGAGAGTGTATGTTTTTCATTTAGGGTCAGCGTTAATGAGAAATGATGTGAAACCCTAATTTCAACTGTATATACTTCATAAAAGTTACAAAACCAAATGAAAAGGGTTTATTAGTTTAGGGTTGATAGTGTAAAACTGTAAATTCATTAAAAGGGTTTTTATTCTTGTATATCTTCTTAACTGTTTTTGTTATCGCGGTTTAGGACTCATTCGGGTTTTATAAGATTTTATTCGATTTTCAAAATTAGCATAATTGATTTTAAAATGATTCTTCCAATAAAATAAAGTATTTTTCTGACTAGAAATTTATAATTAATCTATACGTTCATTTAAAATGTTAATTATTTAAAAAAGATTGTTTTAAGAAAAATAAACTTCCCATTATTTATTCTCTTTTTCAACATACGTTATATAAGAATAAATAACAATATTAAATAATTTAATAATTCTTTTTATTAAAGATCTCTAAATAATTAAATATAAATTATATTTGTGTCGCGTCAGTTCTCATATTCGCGCATTCTTTTACAATTACAAAATAGCTCATGTTTTCAAATCAAATAACTTTGATATATCTCAAAACTGAATTTCGATTGATAATTAATTTAACTTATTACTATTTAAAGTCTGAAAAATCCTGGTTGTCAGACACCATATGACTTGTACTTTTGTCCCTACCTTTTTTCTATATGTCTCTTATACTTTGTACTTGTCAATGTTTATCTTTAAGATGGTCCAGTGAATTATTGTCATCACTGACTGACTCCATTGCCTTCTTTTTCGTCTTAGGTACACCATTCATTGAGTTCCGCCTCACTGAATGCTCGAGTCATTCCTTGGACTCAGGCTGAGAAGCTTGAATAAACTCCCTGAATGACTATTCACTCTGGGACTTAAGTATATATTTATACTTAGGATACTTTTCATTCAAATCCGATACATGGGACAATCAGGCACTGAATTGACCCAACAATAATATATATAACTAATAGTACCTTAAACACGTGTTTTGACACCTTTCAAAACACACATCTAATTGTAAGCTTTCTTTTTTTCTTTCATATCATTTTTTCTGTTTGCAAATCTACACAAAACACATCTACCAACCCTATATTGTTCTGCACATTCTCACCTACAAAACTACAAAAAAAAAATAAAGAAACAATAAGATTTCAACTGACGATTAATTCGCTATTTTTTATCCGATTTAGTACCTCAACCACATGATTCAAATATAGAACAAATGAAGCATCCGTGACCGTCAAATTTTGCATTCAATCCATAAAATAATAAAGACCAACAATCTTGATAATCTTGAGATTTCATCTATGAGGCGAGTACTACCAACCATCAACCGATACCACCAATCGTAAACACCTGAAATTATCTAAACCACCAAGAGATGGTGGCGGATTCGGTAGATGGAGGCGGATTCAGCAGATGGAGAGGGTGACTAAATTATAACGGCGGTTGTGGTTTTGTGTGTATGTTTTATGCTTTTAGGTCTATAGAGAAAATTATCTATTTGTGTGTGTTCTTATGAAAGTCCATACACTCAAAAATACTTTGTTAAGACAACTGTATGTCAACCATATAATTAAAATGGGTTAATATCATTATAAAAATAGGACACACATTTATTCCTACGCAATCAATTCCGAGTTTGTGATGGGGATTCTACTTTTTCCGTACATATGTCTGGTAAAAGCGGAGGCCACTTTTTTGTCAAAATCTCATATTTTATACTAGGCGAGTACCCGCGCATAGCGGCGGAATTGCATAACGGAATATAACTAACGATACACTGTTTTTGTATGGCAGATATTATTTGTAGTAGTATCAATTTCCTGTTTCAACATTGCCTAATTTGAAAGGTTTTTCAATAATTCCTTAAATAGTGTAGCTTTTAACTTTCAATAAAAGTATAAAACACATTATAGATAACTAGACGAGTACCCGCGCATAGCCGTGGAAATTTCTGTCTACATATAATTAACGGTACACGATATTGTGGTAAGTGTTTTATGCCTTTCTAATAACGTTATTTTAAACAATATTAGTCGACTCTGATTATAATGATAAGAGATTAAAGCATTGTATCCAATAGTCAAATGTCATGCATAGCGGTCTAGATATGTGAGATACGACCCATTTATTTTAGTCGGTTTTGCACTGAATCCGAATCACACACGGGTTAATTAATCCATAGAATTTTTTTTCCTCACGAGTGTCATTTATGAGTTATATCAATCAAAGATCAGATATTGATGTTTAAAGGGGGACCGAAATAACCACTAAACAAGAAATTAATGTGCTCGTATCAATGACCATATAATATTCACACTACTTTTGTATATGTTTACATTCATGTTAAACCTGACATATCATGATAAATTACCACATGAATGTAGGCTAGATCAACTATAAAAGTTATTACTTTTCTATTTAGACAATAATGGGCATGAATGTATTGGACTACTATTTAGTAAATTATAGATATGTAAATAAACTTTTTTATGCGAAATTCTGAATACGCTAATAGATCAAATATATAATTTTGTTAACTTGACATTTGGAAATTTTCTATACTAGTTTTACCCTCTATGATTATTGTGAGAAAATCACATAGAAAAACAAGCAATAAAAATACTTGGTCATGACACTACCTAAGGGACATGGTATACGTACACCAGGTTTATAAAATAGCAATTCCTCAAGGTTCATAGTTTCCTCTTGATTCATAGTTCTATAACTTCACTCACTGCAACATCTTACCATTTAGTTCATGAAGCAGTTTAGTAACCCAAGATCTAACATTGCTAAAGCCTTGTAATTCTCTAGTTAACAATTGTAGTCAGCAATATAATATATAGTAACACATCAAGTCTATATATTTTTTTGACAAAAAAACTAATCCTGTACCTAATAGCAAAAGCTGAACCTTCAATAATTTCCCGTGGCCAGCAAGTAACGCTTTAGTGGTAATAATAACACCACAGCCGGTTCCCGCCCTCTTCCCACTGATCCTCCATACTTATGTTAAAGGAGATGTCATAAGTTATGTATAGTTTTAAAATATTGTGATGCTAAGTTGTTCCATATTTAGATTATAATTACTCACAATTGGCATTCTTATGGCAATAAGAGGTGAGTAACCATAGTATTTCGAGTACTTATTCGTAATCCATGGTTTGTCAGTTTTTAGAATTGTTAGTAAGATGTTCCTAACCGAAATTATGTTAGAGAATAAATCAGGCTTCATACTATGTATATGCATATAATGCAGCTACTATTGTTCTAGCTTATTGTTTATGGCAATTGTTAGCGTGAGTGATGTATACAAACATGAGCATTGGAGATGTCGTGTTAGAGATAGGTAAAACAAGGCGATGTATACAAATGTGAGCATTAGAGATGTCATGTTAGAGATAGGTAGGATTTTATATGTAATGGATGAAAATAATTGATCACATATGACTTTTTTTTAACGGCGACTTTTATTTAAAAAAAACTAGCAAGAAGCTAAAAAATTACAAAGAAATATTACAAGGATTTTTCTGCCAGTCTATCCATGAAACGGGAATACGGCCTCGCCATTTACACCAATTAAAAGAACGAATAATGATCTCATCAAAATCTCCGAGCGCCTGGGATTACCATCTTTAAAAACAACAAGATTCTGAAAATTCCAAATGGACCACCAAGTAACTACAAAAACACCCTCGAGAATCAATTTAAGCTTCGAAGGAAGACGAACAGTAATGAACCACGCTTGCCAATCAGAAAAACATATCCATTCATGGTAACTTAACTCCCACCATAGACACATTTTGTTAAGGATGTCGTGAGACACCTCACATCAAAAAAATATATGAACCGCATCTTCATTCTCCCTGTTGCATAACGAACAAAGCATAGACTGAGAATGAATGTTCCTAAGCGCCAGATTCGTCCTAGTCGGAAGATAATCTTTCTGGGCACGCCATAAGAAAATATTAACCTTAGAAGGAATCGCCTTAATCCAGGTAGTAGGAGTGTCATGACGAAGAAATACGTCATCTAGATATTCACGAATCTCCTTAACTTTGAAGCAACCATCACCCGATAATTTACAAACCCATCGATCACTATTACTAGAGAAAGTAAGCTGCCCAAGCATTGTTTGAAGCTCACCCAATTGTGACTGTTCGACTCCTCCACGAGGTTGCCTGCGGAAAGAGCCAAGGATTTGATAGTTCATTTTAACCATGATAGAGATATCTGGATCCAACTCCAATGCAAAAGGTCTAGGGAATTTGGCAAACAAAGGCATGTACCCAGTCCACCGATCTAACCAAAACCTGGTAGATGCCCCGTCTCCAATTCGTCTATCACAATGCTCCCAAAAATCGAAACCCTTGTTTTTTAAAGAGTTCACTTCACGTAGTATGGAGCACCAATTAGAGGAATAAGATAAATTGTGTGCATCAATATACTTACCGTACAAGGAGCATATAACCTTCCTCCATAGAGATCTGTCATCAGAAATATAACGCCAAATCCATTTAAGAAGTAATGCACGGTTGAGTGCGAAAAAACTGGAAACTCCTAGACCACCATTCTTCTTGGATGCTAAAACTTTGTTCCATGCACACCACGTAATTTTCTTCTCCGATCGGTCCGTAGCATTGAAAAAACGACTTCGCATATTCTCCATAGTTTTAAGGACACCGTAAGGAACCTTGAACAGTGACATGTTATATATAGGGGAGGATCCGAGGACCGATTTTAAAAGGGTGAGACGACCCCCTATTGACAGCGTCTTCAGTTTCCATTTGGATAAACGCGCACGGAGTCTAGAAATAATATCCTCCCAAGCCACGAGCCGAGAAGGTTTATGACCGATCATAACACCTAAGTATTTAAACTGACTGTTCATCATAGTACATCCTATAATATTATCAGTGTTTTTAACCTCAGAACGGTGCATCCCTACCCCAAGCAACTGACTTTTGTGAACATTAATTTGTAACCCCGATGCGAAGAAGAAACATTTCAAAATATTGAGGATACTGATGGTTGTAAAAACACGTCTTTTAGGAAAAAGAGCGTAATTAGGGCAAGTATTAACAAGTGATTTAGGAAAACCACAAGTTATGACCCTTTGTGTGGATCGTTCTCAAGGAGGCAAGTGTGTTGTGCAGAGAGATGATTAACTTTGTGATTATATTTATGAGAAAAGAAAACATAAATGAGATAAGAAGAGAATGACGGTTACGATGACGAATTAAACTAAGACGATAAAGTCGTACACGTAAAACCGTAAAAAGTGACAAAATTAAAAATTTACCCTTAAAATTCCTAGAAAATTACAATAAATCCTAAATAATGTAATTAGAGTTTACAAAAAATCAAAAATTACCCAAACCTTTTATTTAGTTAAATAATAATTTTTTAATGCTAATTAAAGCCCTAAAAATCAATTTAATTAACAAAAAGCCCAAAATGAGATTTTTTCAATTGTAAACCTCTAAAATGACTTAACTAAATTTAAAACTATCTTTGAAAATTTTAAAACTAATAAAAACTATTTAAAAACTATTAAAAAGTAAAATAATTATAAAATTAATCTAAGGACAATAAAAATATTCTAAAAATTGTAAAATTCCTAACTTAATATATTACCTAAAAAAAATTTAAAACTTGAAAAATCTAAATTTTAATTTATAATAATAAAATAATAATAAAATATTAATAAAAATCCAAAATTTATAAAAAAATAAAAAAGTTGCAAACTAGTTTATTTTAACCTAATTAAACAGAAAATGAACTTGAATTACCAAAAATGCCCCTATTGGGCCTTCAAATGGGCCAAATACCCAAACAGATCCTTAATGGGCTTAATATTGGGCCCAATAAGAAAAAGTCCTCAGAAATGGCCCAAAAGATCTAGTCAAGCTTAAAATTTGATTTTAAACACAATTTTCCAAAGGCCCAAAAGCTGAAAATGAGCTTAAGCTAGCTTATTTCAAAACAACTTATTCTTAATGGGCTTTTTGGCCCATTAAGCTATAAGCTGATGCCATAAGCTAAGATTTTACCCACGTCCTTCTCTTGACCTAATTAAGCTATTTGCAAAAAGAAACTTGAAATAAGCTCAAGGAATAAGCCTGAAATAAGCCAAAGCCCTCTTCACAAAACGACAAAATAGTCGTTTTTGAGTTCTAGACTATTTCAAGAGCTGATTCAAGTTGCAATAAGTCACAAATGGCTTAAATAAGCTTAATCAATAAAAAAAGATTTTCAATAAGCACACTCAATAAGCTGAAAGAAGCAATAAGCTGATTTTGAAAAAGATAAAATAGTCGTTTTCTAGTAAAAACTTAAAACCAAAAGCTGTAAACTTCCAAAATCACTTATAACCTCAAAATATTAAGACCTATTACAAAAAATAAATAGTTGCATATTGGAATAAGTTAAAATGACTTATTAATAAGCTGAACACAAAATATAACTAGCAGTGGCTAGAAGCAGGGGAAAGGAGTTCCCACTGCCATGACTTTTTGACTTGGCTTTTTAGAGAGTTTCACTTAGTATCTTTGGACAATCAAGGCACCCTTGTGATCAGTGAATCACAAGGAGTCAATAACAAGCAATTAATCACAAAATCACCCAGCCAATAAGTGCAGTTAATTCAATATATGCCCAGATGTGTTCCAGACAAGTAATAAGCAGCTCTGGCAGTAATAAGCTACTTTTAAGCTAGTAAAAGCCAACCACAAGCCACCAAATGCATACACAAGCTCAAAACAACTTAGAGTAACACAGATTAACACATTTCATGCAACAAATCCAACAAATGAACAAGATCTAAGCACATGCAGTTACTGATGAACAATGAAGAACACGAGAACAAAGTTTGCTGATCTACTTGACACAAAATCCAAATTCAAGGCCTCAGATCTATCACAAATGTTGAATTAACAAAGATTAAACACTTGTTAGCCCTAGGTTAACATAAAAACTAGGTGTGCACAAGATTTCAGAGCAAAACAACAGATTTTCAAGATTTTATAGCCACTTGTTTGATTTAGTGTTTCAAGGCAAAAAACTTTCATATATCAGATCACAAACTCCTTAATATCAGATACACACTCAAATAACACCACAATTCTAACTCAAAATCACATAAACTTGAACAACAGTCAATCCCAAACACCCTTTTAACTTTTTAAACTCAATTTTAACAAAGTAAAAGTCTTCTCAAGATTGATTTAACCCCAATTTAGCATCATATCATACCACAAGTGAATCAATAACCAATTTGCAAGCATAAAAACACACTTATACCAACAAAATCACAAAATCACATAATATACCAAAACTTAATCAGAAAGATGAAATTTGAGAATACAAACCTCCAAGATGTACATCCACACCTTGGAATCAAAGAGCTGAGGTGCTAGCAAGAACAAGCTCCATCTTCCCCCTGCTAAGAACAACAAACAGGCCTAGCCAAAGGCTTGAGCCTAGGTTAGCACAAATCAGATAAATAAGGTGACAAAAGACCAAGGCTTTGCAACACTTAGGCTCTCACAAGCCTTGTACCTTTCCTTAAGGCCTCACCACCCCTTAATCAACCAAGATTAGGAGGCTATGATCACCCTTAAGTTCAATCTACAAGCTGTTGAACCAAAAGTACTTAGCAAACCACTTGACTGATTTTTGTTATAAAAACGTATAACCAAACTCCAATATTGCTCAAGCTAGTTGATTTGTGACTTATGTCACTTAAAGAAACACCTCAATGAACAATCCTCACCAAAGCACATGCCAAATTCTTGAACTCAGTCAAGAACAAAGGGACTCAAAGGCTAATAGGCTATCTTGGACTTGTTCAATGTTTTGTTTAAGTACAAAAACGTGACAATACAACTAATTAACAAAATTATAAACAATGGAACTCAGTTTCAATCACAACACAATACCACAATCTGTTAAATTTCAGAAAATGGCTTTACAAGGCTTGACAAAGTAAAACTGAGAACAATGCTAAAAGTTGTAAACTAATGCCTTTAAATAGGCTACATGGAACCTAGAAATGCTGAAAAAGTAAAGAAAACCCTAGTGGTAAACTTCCAGAAATGCCCTTGGAAGATTTTAAAACTTGAGCTCATGTGAGCTTTCTTGGCGTTTTGTTGGAGTGTCAGTGGTGAAAATGTGATCAAAGGGCTCCCAATGAGCTTAGAATTGAAGCTAAATTGTGGATGGTTGATTTCCTGCAAGGTTTGTCTTCTTCCCCAAAAAACGTGTAGTAAGGGTGTAGCATGTGAGCCTTGGGGTGACGTGGCAAGGGGTTTTGAGGGTAGGTTTATAATCAATGGGACCTTAATCAAATATCTGGAGTTGATTGGGGCTTAATTTTCAATAATTAAGAAAACCCTAATTTTGGTATGAACACTAAGAACACCAGGTTTTAATCTGATTAAGGTTTTAAAAAGGTGTTTAGGCGTGAAATATTTAATTAATAAAGATTAGTTAATATCTGGTGTGAGTGGATGGTGAGGTGGAGGAATGGTGGAAGGTGATTGGTGGATTTTGGTGAGTGGGGCACGTGGCAGGCTGCCATAGGTCTAGGTAAGTTATTGTGTCTGCCCAATTTAGTCCCTTGTTTCTTTAACTCTTGCCACTTTGTTTTAAACAGGCTAAAACTCGATTCACTTTGTATTTGAAGTTTAACTTTTCACACTTTTGCCCCAAAAAGTTTTGTAAAGTAATTTCAGGGGTATTTCTTGCCAATTCATGATTCTAGAAGGGTTGTTTTGGCATTTTCTTCATTGATAATGGTGTTGACTTGTCTTGTTGACTTCTTGGAGGACTGATTTTAATAAATCATGATTTATGAGGGACCATTCTTGCCATTTCTTCAAAGTTAAGGGTCCTTTTGGTAATTTTGACATTTTTAAAGGACCAAACTTGTAATTTCTTGTAACTTGAAGTCCTTCTTGGTTTTTTGACTTTGAGGAGGATTAATATTGACATTTTAGTTTTGTTGAGGGACTAAAATTGCCAATTCTTCAAAGTGGAGGGCC
Source organism: Glebionis coronaria (assembly GCA_025667525.1). Classification (NCBI taxonomy): domain Eukaryota; kingdom Viridiplantae; phylum Streptophyta; class Magnoliopsida; order Asterales; family Asteraceae; genus Glebionis; species Glebionis coronaria. The sequence goes on along the minus strand of CM046881.1, from coordinate 454,505,633 downwards.
CTTTTTGCAATATTCACAAACTTTAGGGACCAATCTTGTAATTATGAGGATACAAGGGTATAAAGTGTCAATTCTTCAATATTGAAGGATCATTCTTGCATAATCTTCAAATCTTCAAGGGTTTGTCTTGGAAAATTCTTCATTAGGGCTTGGTTCAATGTGCGGCTTCATTTCCCGTGTTCGTTTTTGCATTATTCTTGTGATCTTTTGTCATTTTCTCAATATCCGTACCTAAAATATACAAGCAACAAACACACGCATATATTTGGCCATTTTCATGATATTTTATGCATTTAAAGCCCTTTTTGGACGATGAGACTATGTATAAAAGCAGTCTCATCACTCCCCCATACTAAACCATTGCCGTGCCCTCTCGCAATGCTAGAATAAAGTATCATAGCATACCATAAGTCATTTTTATTCACTTTTATTGAATGATAAACTAGCTACTCTACTACTATTACTACTACTTGTGTTTTAGACATAATGTATGATTTTCATCGCAAAATGGGACGTTTAGGTTCATAGAATAAGAACACGTGAATGCTTCGTTAGAAATAATTTCATTGTCCTTGATTTTCACCCCAATTCCATTCCAAGCGTGCAACGAGATCATTGTCATTATAAGTTAGTAATGCTAACACTACTCATATTCCCTAATCACGTACTTATCCTCCCATTTTCCTAAGTTGTATCTCTTATATTTTATTTTGTCTTGAATGTTTCACGAGGATACATTGTTTGACTTATGCGATGATAGAGATTTAGGTCTAAAAATAGAGTCCTAACGGTGTAATTAAGACCATCAAATTAAGAACCCTTCCTAATAGACAACGATGTCAAAAAATTAAGTCAACAAGAAGGATCGATAAACACGGTTTTATAACGGTTTTGAACATGAGACTTATTAACAAGACTTTTATACGCCCCCTAACGGAAGGGCCTTATTATCATAGGTTTACCTCCATCTTTTATTCAACTTCGCCATGAAGCTTTTATTATGACTTCGGTCTTGCCTTGCCTTTTATTATCCACCTCATCGGTGGTTTTATTAGCCAAAGACGTATATCCTCACTCTAAGGCGAATTTTGGATCTTTAAAGCTTCAAAGATTAAGGCTTGATTCACTTTCAGTTTTGCATAGATTTTTCGGCCTTGTGAGCTTCAAATTGTTTGCTTGATTTAGGTGAGCACTTGAAATCTTATTATTGGGTGAAGCTTTCGATTATTGGGGTGCCAATACTTCAAAACCGTGACACTGGCGATACCTTAATGTCTTCCCAATTTAATTACAAGGAAGCTACTAGAAAAGACTAGAAACCCAACAATCAAGACTAAACCGCTAAGTCAATATTTATTAAGCAAAAAATATTTACAAGCGAAGGGAGAATAAGCAAACAACGAGAACACATGAGTTTTTGAATGAATACGAGTACTCTACGTTTATCATAGTAACTTATAATTAACTCTATCATTTCTCGTCCTCATTTAAGAGACTTAGTCTAATGTGAAGTTAAGGAATCAAAGCTAAGTGCTCAACACGCACGGTCGAGTCAAAAATTACTCTTATTCTCGCCATCGGAAAACCTACATTCGTGTCTTCAAACACTTATAAAACATGAGAAATTTTTTAAAATTTGGCCATTTTTAGCCTTATTTTGCAACAAAACGATAAACAAAAAGATAAACTTTGGAAAGCGTGAAGGTTTGGCAAGGCAAGTATCTATTCACCCCCCCCATACTAAAGTTAAACATTGTCCTCAATGTTTCGAGTCTAGGGGTGCAAACACCCCCATACTAGAGACGTATTCGAATGCCTAATCTAGCATGGAAAGGGTGTAAGCGTTAAATTTAAAGTCGTTTATGGAGTGTGCTATAAACCTAAGGTTAGAACATCAAAGGATATATCATGGATATTGAGAAAGTCTTTAAAGCAAACGATCGAGTGCTCCCATAAAACGAACACGAGAGGCTCCAATCGTGAAGATCATGATCTAAAAACCACAATTCACAAACAACCACGGAACAAAGGTTGGAAGGGCACAAATCCCCTCACATTAAAATAATTAGAAAGCAATAATATGTACATGGATAAGAATGGGTCTCCCCCACGAGGCACCTTGTTTTTTATAACCGAGTCAAAAGCTCGACTCGAATCCCCCATAAATGTGATCATTTAGGGATAATCATGGTATGGTCCATTTTTTAGTGGGGCTTACATGATAAACAAGGCCCAAAAACCAACCGGTATTAAGGACTAAGTCCTTTGATGGTGCAAAATACCAGGATCGAAGATGGCGTTCTCGTTTTCATTGGATAAACAAATCAACGCCACTTCATCATGTGTCAACATAAACCCAAAGGGTTTAAAGAAAATAGATGAGAAGAAATAGAAGGGTAGGACAATGGGTAAGTCATAAAAACCATGAGCTACTCGAGGTAGACTCGCACCAATCAAATAGAAAGATTTTCCATTTATTGCATCGGTGGGAGACCGAGATTTCCCTTTATAAGTAATTCCGGGATCAAATATCTCGTCCTCGGTGGAGAAAGGGGAGGGAACATAAGGGGCTTCCCCCACACTAAGTCCACACAAAGCATCGTCAAAAGGATAAGACGAGCTTGTAGCACTCAAAACACGAGGTGATGACGGAGTTAGTATTGTAGAAAAATCTTTTAAATCCAATTCAAAATTTTTTCCTTTTTCATTTTTTAAACTCTCCTTATGAAAACCCGACTTGATTATGTCAAAAATATTTGGTGTTTCTAAAACAATGTTAGTCACTGATAGGTGTGAAAACACCCATCCTTTTTACCACTTAATTACAATAATAACCGAGCCAAAACGTGTATTTTATGTCATTTATGTCGGAATTATGCGTGGTTTGCGTTTTTGTTGTGATTTAGGACCAAAATGTGAAAAGGGAAGAAAACACGGGCTTTCACGGGTTTTTATCGAAGAAAACGACAAAAAAACGAAGTCAAGAGATCAAGAATGCAAAAAGAACGGAAGTCCAAGGCCTATTATGAAGATTTATCGAAGAACAAGTCTAAAAGACGGAAGTTTAATAAAGCCGAAGAACTCGAGTCTAATAAATAAATAAATTATAAGACGAGTTTAATCAATCCCGAGACAAAGTCGATAAAGTCGAAGAACTTAAAAGACGAGAAGACGTGAAGAAAGAAAGAAAGAGGAGGCAACACATGCACCTCCCCATTTTCTGTAAATACCCTCCTAAACTCATTTAGGAGGGTTGGTTAGATTTAGTTTAGCTTAGTTTTTCTTTCATCTTTGTAGGTGATTCTAGAGAGAGAAAGTGACAGTTTCTCTCACTAGGATCCCAAATCTTTTATCTTCCTTTCTTGTTTTTAATTAAACTTTTACATTTGATAGTTGAATTCTCATTCTTAGCTTATTCTTATTCTACTTTTCTTAGCTTTTACTTGTTCTTAATCCGTATTTCTTTACAAATTTTGTTTAAGTTTTATGTTTGATTTATGAAAAGATTTGTCTTTTGGTTAATCTAAGTTTCCTACGAATCAAGCTTTGAGCTTGACATGCTTATTGGATTAATTTGTGTCTAGCTTATTTGTTTTAAGTTTTCTTAAAAGTTTTTATATTTTAAAGTTTGCTTATTTTGTGTTTTTATAAAGTTTATGAATTTCATCTTTTAAAAGCTTTCAAATTTATGGTTATTGAGTTGTTCAAGTTTCGGTTTAGTGTGCTTATTGAAAGTGCTTATTGAGATTTTCACTTATCCCCATTTTCGGATTTATTGGTTTCCATCGCAATATAAGGGTTTTATACATTCCGACGGGCAGCCTATGTTCCATCGCAATAACCATTCTTGGTTCTACTTTGCGATGGCTTGTGTTTCATCCCCCTTATTCCGATCGGGATTGCGATCGCTCATTGCGATCGCATATTCCGACGGAGTTTAAGGTTTATTGCGACGAAGTGCTGCCCAAATTTTGATAGCCACATTCGGATTAATTTTGGTACCTTAGTTATTCCGACAGTTTTTTTTTTTTTTTTTTTTTTTGGACATTCCGATAGTGTTTTTGTTTAATATTTCGACAGTTTTATTTTTATTAACATATTACGACAGTTTTTATTTAATATATTGCGATGGATTTACATGCCATATTGCGATACTCCTTTTTCTTATACACATTGCGATCAAATGTATATACAAGTATCATTGCGATACTTTTCATTCTATAAATATTGCGATACTTTTTCATTCTATGTATATTGCGATGAAATGGCGCCAATTTGAGCTAGCAGGTTGCTAGCTTGAGCTAGCTGCCTGCTAGCTTGTTTATTTATTGTTTTTGTTCCGTAATCGTCTAGTTTTATCTGAAAGTTGTCCCGATTTTATTTCTGAAAGTTAAGTATTTTTAGTTGAATTTTTCGTCGATTTTTAGTATTAATATTTTTTCGTAAAGTTCAAGTTTTATCTTTTATTTAGTACCCGTTTCAGGTTTTTCCTCATTTAGCTTTAAAGTACCATTTTAGTTTTATTCTCTCCTTTTTCATTTAGTAAACTTAATTTTCGAGTCGATAGTTAATTTCGTCCTTTAGTTTTATTTTTATTAATTGTTTCGTTTTAAATTTCGTTTTATTAATTGTTTTAATTTTCGTTTTAATATCGTTTTAACTTTTAGTTTTTAATATTCACCTTGTTTTACTTTTATTATTTGCACTTGTCTTTAGTTTGTTTTTAAATACTTTTCGCATTTACTTTTTAATTAGTTTTAGATAATCAACTTCCCTTTTTCTTAAGTAAAAACAACTGAGTCACACATTTAACCGGAAATCAATTCGATTAGACACCGAGAGAAAACGAACTCTTTTTCAATTAGCAAAATCTCTACATTAAAATGGCGCCGCTGCCGGCTCTTTTCGTGAAGATTTACGGTTTTTTGTGAGAGACGCGTTGGCTTTTGGGATCCGTTCACTCGTGAACGTTATTTTTCTTGTCAACAATTTTCAAAAATCCCAAAAACATTTGAAAAATCATAAAAAGCATTTCTTTTTCTAAGTTTTGCACCAAAAATATTCTTCTTGCTTATCTATCTTTCTTTATGGATTTTTATGTCCATTGCGTCCGGTGTGGGAAACAATTATCTGGGAACAACTCTTGTCAATGTTGTACATGTGAGCGGTGCGGAAATGATATCGACTACACACAAAACGGATTTTGTCCCTTGTGCAACTCGACTAATTCATTCTTTTTGAACCCACCTCCTGTTCCCCCGTGCATCTATTGTGGAAGCGATTCTCATTGGCATGTTTCGTGCCCGGTTCGGTACCCGTATGGTCACGGGCAAGAACCGGGGTACAATTATGAAAATGATAATAGCTATCCACAAGACGCACCTGATTTTTCTTCATACCCGGTTTGCAACAACTGTGGGGGTCCTCACGATACCTATTATTGTCAACCAACGAATCAAGGTTGCAAAAGTCGCGAATCGCTAGTCGGCCGGTCGAACACCTTGTAGCTTGTAATCGTTCTAGGCGGGATTAATCGGTGATTAATCGGATTGACATTTTTAGCAAATTTTTGCTATTTTCGGTAAGTTTTGGGTATTTTTAAAGAGTTTTAGGTACTTTCGGCAATATTATTCGTAAAATACAACGAATCATATATAAAAATAGTTATTATAAGTGATAAACACAAGTTTATAGTGAGTTTTTGGTATTTTCGGCAAAATTTGCATGTTTTTGGCAAGTTTTACATCCTTTGACCATCGTTGACCATAGTTGACCTCCATTAATCGTCTTTTCATTAATCGACAAGGTTGAGGGCCTTGTAGCGATTAAACGGTGATTAATCGGCCTTGTAGGCCTTGTTTTGCAACATTGCAACGAATTATTATGAGCAAAATCCGTGTCCTCAGTTTTCTTCACCAATGGATTATTATGAACCAAACCCGGTTTATAATTCTTCTCAACCGATGAACTACTATGAGCCACAACAATGCTATAATTCAGGTTTTCAACATTTTGAGCCCCCACAACACCCCATCAATCATCAACCCTCCTTCGAACAATTGAGCCCCCACGAACAATGGGACTCTCTTGTTAAGCAAAGTCAACAAATTCAAGAAACTTGCAACAGGATCATCGAGAAATGTCAAGAGGATCATCGACATGAGCAAATATCAAATATCGAGACTTATACTCCTCCCCCGGTGTATCTATACTATTACGATGATGATGACGATGAGCCTACTATTTCTTGGAATGATCTTACTGCTCAATGTCCTAGTGCTATTGTCATCCCTCCTCTCAATATCCCAAACGTATCTAAGGATGGTGATTCGTTGAATGAGCTTAGTGATGTTAGTCTTGATAAAGTGTTTGATGATGAGGTTTGTGACATACCAGCTGCTATGGAGCCTAAGGACGACGTTGCTATCACATAAGAGGTCAATCCTACTGATGTCAATTTTTCTCCAAGCTATGAGAATTTCACTTTTGAAATTTCTCAATCTCCACCGGGAGATGCGGGTGATGACGATTTATTTTCTCCGGTTTACGAGAAGTTCACCGATGAACATGATCTTGTGGATGAGGTGGAAGACGTGCTTCTTCGCGATAGATTACGGAAAGTTCACCTTCTTATTGCTCAAATCGAAGCGTTGACTTCTCCACCTCTTTCCAAGTCTTTACCTCCATCTATTCCTTCCGTTGAAGATAATGACCCATTGCTGGAAGAAATCGACATCCACTCCATCCCTCCAGGTATTGATGATTCTGACACGGAGGGGGACATTATTTTTGATAATTTGCTGCAGGAAAATATTGTCCCAAGTCCCCCTCCCGAGCACCTTTCATCCTCCCCTTTAGCCACTATCACGGAGGATGAGTGCTTTGACCCGGGAGGTGACATTGATTATGTTATGATTGATAACAATACGGCTTTGCCGCTTGCTCAGCATCCATTGTCTTTGGGGGAGGACAATGTGCTAACTTTACCCACCCCACTTCCCGTGGATCTTGATTTCACATACTTTACGTATGTTGAAAGGACTTTTCTCCCATACAAGACTTATCCCCCCGCCTCTCTTTTGTTGATATCAACCGGGAACGAGGACAAGGTCTTTGATCCCGGTATCACATTCGAGGTTTCCCCATGGACTATTTAATTCGGGGACGAGTCAGGCTCGTGACTCGGTTAACAAAAACAAGCGCTTTTTGGGAGGCAACCCAATTATCTATCTATTTTCACCATAAGTGTAGGGGGAGCCCCGTGGTGTTTCTTGCTTTCTTTCTTATCATGTGCAGGGATTAGAGCTTCAAAGACACACTCTTGATGACCTTTGACGAACCGTGACTCCGTGTTCCCTTCTTCCCGGTTCTATCCTAAACTCTTTTCGATTCACTATTTTATATTTTCTCAATATTAAAATAGGAATCTCTTTAGTTGTCTTTTCCTTAGCGGGATTTAAACAACGTGCACAATGTCCTAAGTGTAGGGGAATTTACTCCCACATGCTTAAACATTGAGGACAATGTTTATATTAAGTGTAGGGGGACTTCTATCGAAGTTAAGTGGCCTTTTCCTTGTATTTGTCCTTATTTTAACCAGAAAATCAATTTTTCGACATTTTTCAAAATTTTTAATCTATTTTGGCCTAGTTGTATAGTTGTATTTTCCTTTGTTATAGTTATTTTCTTTCCTTATTAGAATAAATTTCAATAAAGTGGTTTTAATTTTCAAACGTTGTGAATCTTTTGACTCAACCCGAGTTTACTTATCTAAGTTTACTCTAGCTAGTATCCTTAACGTGTTTAAGTCAAGTTTTGCTAGGCTTTTATTTAGGGAGCTATAAAACGCGAAAGTCTTAACTCTCACGGGTTAAGAACAAGAACTTTTCGCAAGTTCCTATAATTGATCCTAGAGAGTTGTTTATCAAGGGAACTTTAAAATGCGAATTATAAACTTGAAAAAGTCTAAGAATTTGCAAGATCCTATAGGCGACTCGAAAACCCAAAACTTTGATTTAATTGGCTAAGCATCCACGAGTCTCATTCCTTGAGATTTTAAACTGTGGAGAACGAGAGATGATAGAGTCAGTTATAAGTTTGGTATTCTTTCGTGAATTTATGTGAGTTAATTATGAGCCTATTCTCCCTCCGCTTGTTAATAAATTTATCTGCTAATAAATAAGGTTGTACGATTTAAAAGGTTACTTAGCTTCTAGCCCCAGATCGTTTAAAAGTTGCTCAGTACGGATTAGAGTTCATAGCCAAGGCATAACTTATTGAAGCGGGATGCGAAGATTGGCGAGTCCGAAAAGGCCCTAACAAGGCATGAGGGCTACATTTTGTTGCTAAAGATCCAAAAGTGATGTGAAGAATCATTTATCGAAAATCAATATGAAGGATCGAGACACACGACGAAAAGCAAAAACTCCCCAAAAGTCATGGAGAAGTCTATCCGAAAAGACCCTAACAAGGTATGAGGATAAATAGATCCAAGTCCTAAAAGGAGGCGGATCGTTGTATATCAAAGTCCAAAATAAAGATTGGAGAAAAATGAAGAAGCCGTGGTCCATATATGAAGAATCTCTCAAAACTTCAAGTGAAGAAATTCCTATTATGAAGAGAAGACCATTATTTCAAGAACGTCTCTCGAAGATTCGAAGTATGAAGTCGCTGCCAAATATCGGTCCGAGAAAGGTCTCAAATCGCGAAGCGAGTTATGCCAAGATATGAACTTTATGAGGTCCCGAGAAGCAGTTTTAAAAGATTTGGTCCTTCAGCTAACTATTGATTAAATCGTTCACCTTATTTTCGGACTAAATAATTATCGAAATAAGTCAAACAATGCATCTTCGTGATCATTCAAGACAAAAATAAAATATAAGAGATACACCTAGGAATAAGGGAGTCTAAGTGAATAATTAGCCCACATGAGTTCATGTTTGTTTGCTAACTTATAATAACAATGATCTCATTTTTAAGCTTGGTATGGGGAACGTGAAACTTGAGGATGATGATCATTCACGACATTTCCAAAACCCAAGGTATGCTTTTGATTTCTTTACTTTGAATGTTTATAGTTTTCTATCTCTTTAATAAAGGCCAACGTGGATTGATTATGATGAAAAATGTAAACGTGTTTTGTAACTGATGCATTGCATGAGGACATTGCAATGGTTAAGTGTAGGGGATTTGATAGGTGTGAAAACACCCATCCTTTTTACCACTTAATTACAATAATAACCGAGCCAAAACGTGTATTTTATGTCATTTATGTCAGAATTATGCGTGGTTTGTGTTTTTGTTGTGATTTAGGACCAAAATGTGAAAAGGGAAGAAAACACGGGCTTTCACGGGTTTTTATCGAAGAAAACGACAAAAAAACGAAGTCAAGAGATCAAGAATGCAAAAAGAACGGAAGTCCAAGGCCTATTATGAAGATTTATCGAAGAACAAGTCTAAAAGACGGAAGTTTAATAAAGCCGAAGAACTCGAGTCTAATAAATATAAATTATAAGACGAGTTTAATCAATCCCGAGACAAAGTCGATAAAGTCGAAGAACTTAAAAGACGAGAAGACGTGAAGAAAGAAAGAAAGAGGAGGCAACACATGCACCTCCCCATTTTCTATAAATACCCTCCTAAACTCATTTAGGAGGGTTGGTTAGATTTAGTTTAGCTTAGTTTTTCTTTCATCTTTGTAGGTGATTCTAGAGAGAGAAAGTGACAGTTTCTCTCACTAGGATCCCAAATCTTTTATCTTCCTTTCTTGTTTTTAATTAAACTTTTACATTTGATAGTTGAATTCTCATTCTTAGCTTATTCTTATTCTACTTTTCTTAGCTTTTACTTGTTCTTAATCCGTATTTCTTTACAAATTTTTTTTAAGTTTTATGTTTGATTTATGAAAAGATTTGTCTTTTGGTTAATCTAAGTTTCCTACGAATCAAGCTTTGAGCTTGACATGCTTATTGGCTTAATTTGTGTCTAGCTTATTTGTTTTAAGTTTTCTTAAAAGTTTTTATATTTTAAAGTTTGCTTATTTTGTGTTTTTATAAAGTTTATGAATTTCATCTTTTAAAAGCTTTCAAATTTATGCTTATTAAGTTGTTCAAGTTTCGGTCTAGTGTGCTTATTGAAAGTGCTTATTGAGATTTTCACTTATCCCCATTTTCGGATTTATTGGTTTCCATCGCAATATAAGGGTTTTATACATTCCGACGGGCAGCCTATGTTCCATCGCAATAACCATTCTTGGTTCTACTTTGCGATGGCTTGTGTTTCATCCCCCTTATTCCGATCGGGATTGCGATCGCTCATTGCGATCGCATATTCTGACGGAGTTTAAGGTTTCTTTAAGTCGAAATGCTGCCCAATTTTCTATAGCCACTTTCCGATGGATTTTGGTACTTTAGTTATTCCGACAGTTTTTATTTTTAGACATTCCGATAGTTTAAAATAAATAAAAAAATAATAATAATAATAACAACATTCCGATACAACAAACCACATTCCGATGGATTCACATTTACACATTGCGATAGATTAACGAATGTCATGCTAGCTTGCTAGCTTACATTCTTTTCCCGTTTTTTTTTTAAGCTAGTAACTTGCTAGCTTGAGCTAGCTGGCTGCTAGCGTGTTTATTTATTAGTATTGTTCCGTAATTGTTTAGTTTTATCTGAAGTTATTCCGATTTTATTTCTGACAGTCACTTATTTTTAGTTAATTTTTTCGTCTAATTTTAAAATTAATATTTTTTCGTAAGGTTCAACTTTTATCTTTTATTTAGTACCCACTTTAGGTTTTGCCTCGTTTAATTCTAAAGTACCCACTTAGTTTTATTCTCTCCTTTTTCATTAAGTAAACTTTATTTTCGAGTCGATAGTTAATTTCTTCGTTTAGTTTTATTTTTATTAATTGTTTCGCTTTAAATTACGTTTTATTATTTGTTTTACTATTAGTTTTAATATCGTTTTAACTTTTAGTTTTTAATATTCACCTTGTTTTACTTTTATTATTTGTACTTGTCTTTAGTTTGTTTTTAAATACTTTTCGCATTTACTTTTTAATTAGTTATAGATAATCAACTTCCCTTTTTCTTAACCAAAAACAATTGAGTCACACATTTAACCGGAAATCAATTCGATTAGACACCGAGAAAACGAACTTTTTCAACTAGTAAAATCTCTTTATTAGTCACACTAAAAATTCTCACATTTGAAAACCGTTTTGGCTTTGGTGGTGGTAAGTTCTCAAAACGTTTGTCAACAAAGAAAACTTCCTCATTGGGGTCAACATATTCATCATCCGAAGAATCATTCGTGATTGGAGACGTAGGCTTAACACTCTTAACCTCCACCGGCGGAGGGGACGGAAAATCGTTTTTATCATCAACTCCTAAAACTCTCTTTGAAATTATTTTGCAAATGTTTTTGATGGGATTAACATTGTTCAAAGACGTGATAGAATACACATGAGAAAGCGTAGAGTTTTGAGTTGCATTTATGACGAGTTCTTCCTCATTGAAACGTAGAGTGATTTTCCTAGCATGCACATCGATAAGTGCTCTCGAAGTATCCAAAAATGATCGACCTAAAATTAGAGGAACTTTAGGATCGATGGGAATGTCAACAACGATAAAGTCCACGGGATAGTAGAATTTCCCAACTTTCACGAAGACGTCTTCGGCTACTCCACAAGCTAGAATCGTAGAATGATCGGCCATCTCGATTGACATTCTTGAAGGAGTGAGATTAGGAAGATTGAGCGACTTAAAAATCTCAAGAGGCATCAAATTTATACTAGCACCAAGATCGGCCAAGGCGTAGCATTCCTCCATATCTTGTATTGCACATGGAATTAAAATTTACCGGGATCACCGACTTTTTGAGGTATGTGGCTAAGAAAAACCGAAGAACAACTAGACGACTTTTGCAATTTCTCTTTGTTATTCAACATACTTTTGAAGTTTGCGGTAAATCGAGGCATCATGACCAAGGCGTCGGCAAAACTTATATTAAAATGCAAGTCATGAAACATTTTCATAAAAAGTTCATATTGATAATTATTTCGTTCTTGTGCCTTTTCCTTGTTTTGTCTTGAAGGGTAAGGTAAGGGTGGTGTGGGTTGGGGCATAGGCAACGACCTTGGAATCTCGGGTTCCACTATTGGTATTGGTTCAACCGTAGGTGTGGTTTGAGCGGTACTTCGTGGGCTTGTAATTTGCTCCTTTTCGACCACCACCTCGGGTTCTTTCTCTATTTCCTTCTACGTAGAAGTACTTGGACGAGAAATGGTGATAGATGTGTAAACACCCATCTTTTCTACCACTTAATTACAATAATAACCGAGCCAAAATGTGTATTTTATGTCTTTTATGTCGGAATTATGCGTGGTTTGTGTTTTTGTTGTGATTTAGGACGAAAAGGTGAAAAGTGGAGAAAACACGAGAAGGGCATTTACGGACTTTTATTGAAGAAAAAGATGAAAGACGAAGTCAAGAAGTCAAGAGTGCAAAAAGAACGGAAGTCCACGACCAATTCTGAAGATTTATCGAAGAAAAAGTCAAAAGACGGAAGTTTATCAAAAGCCGAAGAATTCAAGTCTGTTTTATTGAAGAATTTAAAGACGAGTTCAAAGAAATCCCGAAGCCAAAAATCCTTAAAGTCCAAGTTTAATGAAGATTAAAAGAAAGAAGGACTAATGATGCAATTAATGAAGATTAAAAGAAGGAGGGACCTAATGACGCAATTAAGAAGAAATGAAGGAGGGGAGGAAGCTTCCTAATCCTCCCCTATATATAGATTAGATTGTTAATCATTTTCCTTGTTGGCTAAGTGTGACAATTAGTCTTCCACTTTTAAATACATGTCATTTAATTTCTTGTCCAATTTAAATACCTTGTCTTGCACCTTAAATTCATTTAATTTCAAGTAAGTTTTCATTTAATTATTGTCAATCTTTACTTTATCTTGTCAATCTCTTATCTACCTTTCTTAATCTTTGATTTTTATGTTTATGTTTGTGTTCATGTTCATGCTTTTATTTTGATCAAATGGGTTTTTGATTATTGTGGTTAAAATTGTTAGATTTCTTGATATTGATTGTTTGTTTATGATTAATTTTTGATTCGTTATTAGTTTGATTAAATCGTGTGTTTGATTTTGTTGAATCTGTTATATATTTCTTGTTATTTTTGATCCCTTGTTCTTCGGGAAGTTTGTTGCTGTTTCTGATATTCCCAGGAAAAGTTCCGAGCCAAGGCAAGAGAGGAGTGTTCATTCGGAACTTTCAAAGTTCCGAACCAGTGGCTTCATCCGGAACTCTAAAACTTCCGGATCAAGGGAAGAAGTTCTTTCATTCGGAACTTAAAAGTTCTGACTCAAGCATTGTTCATCCGGAACATTAAAACTTCCGGATCAAGAGTGTTCATTCGGAACTCAAAGTTCCGAGTAAAGACTTCCGAACGAAGTTCCGAACGAAAGTTCCGGACGAACTTCCGAACGAAGTTCCGAACGAAGGACAAAGTTCCGAGTCAAGCAGATCTTCCGAACCAAGTTCCGGACGAAGAACAAAGTTCCGGATCAACAACTTTTTGTTCATTCGGAACTTAAAAGTTCCGAATCAAGGGCTAAGTTCCGGATCAAGCTAGTTCATTCGGAAGTTTTGAACTTCCGAATCAAGGGTTTCTTGTCAGGTTCTTTTTGGTTTTTCTTTTTAAATTTCAGTCTTTTATTTTCAAGCTTTATTTTTGCCGCCTTTTATTTAATTGCACTTTAAAATTATTTGTCTTAGCTTTATTTTAGCCTTGCCTTAGTTTAAGTTTTAGTCGCATTTTAAGATTGCCTTAGGTAGATTTAAGTTTACGTCATTTACTTTAGTGCCCTTTAATTTCAGTCAGGCTTTTAAATACTTGCACCATTATTTTAATTAGATTTAGATTTACATTACCGCACTTTTACTTTAATGGTTTTGCACTTTTATTTAAAAACAACGACCAAAAATATTTGTTTCACCAAAGAACGACTGAGTCACATAGGGAACCTAGATCAATTCGTTAAGATATCGAGACAAGAGAACTTTAATTTTTATACGGGCAAAAGCTTAGTTATCAAATGGCGCCGCTGCCGGCTCTTTTCGTAAAGATTAACGGTTTTTTGTGAGAGACGCGTTGCTTTTTGGGATCCCTTCACTTGTAAGCGTTATTTTTCTTGCCTAAAAAATCCAAAAAATCATAAAAATTAAAAATTGATAAAAAACCATAAAAATTAAAAAAATTGATTAAAAAAACGATAAAAATTAAAAATTTCAAAAATCCAAAAAGATTTTATCTTTCTTGTGTATATATATTGTCTTTGTGTTTGGTTTCTTTTTCTTTTGCATTTTCAGGTGTATGCGTACTAGATCTTCTAATTATCAAGAGCCCGAGCCTCAAGAAGATTTAGCTATGTCAGGTGTCAACAACAACATTCCACCGCACCTCAACAATAATAATAATAACAACAATGTTCTTCCACAGCCCGATCTTCGGACCATGGAGGAACTTTGTCAACCAACCATGTTTGGACGAGGAGGACCGATTGCGCCGATGCAAATCAACGCTCCTGAGTTTTCGTTGAAGCACCACATGATTCAACAAGTACAAACAAACCTATTCCGTGGATTGCCTGATGATGATGCCAACAAACACCTCGACAAGTTCATTACAATCACCCAAAGCATGAATTTGCCTGGGGCCACAATGGATGTTCTTCGCTTACAACTCTTCCCACATACTTTATCGCATCATGCCGAGAAATGGTTTGATCGTCTCCCGAAGAATTCTATTCACACTTGGGATGATATGACTCAACGCTTTTTGTCGCGCTACTTTCCACCATCCATGGTCACGAGCCTTCGCAATCAGATCAGCGGTTTCATGCAAGATCCCGATGAATCTCTTTTTAATGCTTGGGAGAGATATAATGTCTTGATCGATAGATGTCCAAACCACAACATGCTCCCTGTGACCCTAATCGATACTTTCTACAACGGATTGACTTTTCGAGATCGTGATACGATTAATGCAGCCGCCGGTGGCACATTCATGAAAAGGAGACCCGAGGAGTGTAGAGAGTTAATTGAGAACATGACTACTCACCAAAAAAACTGGGATTCCTCTGCTTCTTCAAGGAACAACCCGAGAGTCAATGTTTCCTCCACCTCAGCAAACCCTGAGATGACCGAACTCACCCGCATGATGACTGAAATGAGCAAAAGTATTACGCTTCTCGCTTCAAACCAACAACAACAACAAGTTAAAGCGGTTGCTAATCCTTGTGAAACATGTGGCGGTCCTCACTCATACACCGATTGTCCTTCGACTCAAGGAAATCCGGAAAATATGTATGCTGCTTACGGTAATTATTCACCGGAAAATTACCAAGCTAGACAACAAGGGGATAGAAATCTGTTGAGTTACCGATCCAACAATTACCTTTCACCCGGTTTTTCTCCTCAAAACCAAAACCCCGCCACCAACTACAATAGAAGCAACCAAATCCCACCAAGAGCTTCTAACCCTTATCAACCACCCACCCAACAAACCCTACCCATTAATCCCGATGTTGAAGCCATCATGAGAACTCAAGGTGAGCAAATCAAGAATCTACAGAGCCAAATAATCAATTTGAAAGGAGATATCATGAAGCAAGGTAATGACATTAGAACCCAGGTTCGTGATAATATTCAATCCTCCTTCAGCACTCAAACAACTGAATTAAAGAATCTGTTGGCTAGTTTCTTGCCCACCACTCAACCTTCTACTTCAAGTTCTCTACCTTCAAACACTGTCACCAATCCGCGAGCTAATGTGAGTGCTATTACTACCCGTAGTGGAGTCACCATCGTAGGACCACCAATTCCACCCCCATCATCTACACCTCCTCCACCACCATGTATCCCTACTCCTCCTACACCTAGTATTAGTGCACCATTACCGTCTCCGCCTCGTAATGACGATGTCTCTCGGAAGGACCCTTCAACATCTCAACCTTTACCGACTACACCTTCATCTTCCACCTATAAACCTAGAATCCCATACCCTTCTCGCATAGGCAAGACCAACGAGCTAACCAAGAATGACTGTCAAGTATCAAAATATGTGAATATGCTATCTCAAATGACCATCAACATTAGCCTTGTTGAAGCACTTTGCCACATGCCGAAATTTGTCAAAGCATTCAAGGAATTGCTTAGCAAGAAGGAGAAGCTGATTGAACTCGCCAACACACGCTTAAATGAAAACTGCTCAACAGTTATTCTTAAAGAATTACCGGAAAAGCTTGGAGATCCCGGTCGTTTTGTGTTGCCTTGCGTGTTCAACAAAACCGAAGAATTTACTGCCCTTGCTGATATCGGGGCTAGTATTAATTTGATGCCACTGAGTGTTTGGAAAACACTATCATTGTCCGACCTCACTCCAACAAAGATGACTCTCGAACTTGCAAATCGCACTCTCGCTTACCCCGTTGGTATAGCCGAGGATGTGTTCATCAAAGTTGGCACATTTACTTTCCCGGTCGATTTTGTCGTAGTTGATTATGAAATGGACCCTCGTATTCCTTTAATACTTGGTCGGCCATTTTTGAGAACCAGACGAGCTTTAGTTGATGTGGCCGAAGGTGAGTTAATCTTACGAGTCGGGGATGATTAAAAAGTTTTTAAAATGGGGAAGCTTACAGGCAAATCTTTTGGACGAGAATCAGTGAATATGATAAATGTGCTCGATGACTTTGTCGTCTACGACAATCCTCTATTCGACTCTTGCATTGATAATCCACTTTTTAATGATGATGTGGATGATTCTCTCCCTACTTTGGACGCTTCTCCCATTTATGATTCTCCAACGGTCTTTGATGCTTACGATGATGATGATTCTAGCTCAGATTCGGATGATTTTGATTGTACTTCTGAGTATCCCGAGCTGCCCACTTTCGATGATTTTGATGAGGCTGATACTCTCTCGAGCGATTCTTCACATGATGAAGATCCTCCGCCATCACTCGATCCTACTGTGGACGATTACTCATTTGAGGAAGATTTCTCTGAATTTCTCAACACTTACTTCCCTCATGAGAGTGATGCTCCTCCTTATGACTTTGAAGGTTATCGTCTTGATCCTACTTTGGATTTGAAGAACATTCTGTCAAAGGAGAAGAAACCGGTCGACACCAATATCCGTTGCACATATGATTTGACACCTCTATGTCCCCCTTCTGAGGATGAGGTTGTGCTTCTTTGCGGATCTTCTTCACACTCTGCTGCGCCTGAGTGCTATTTTTCCCTAAAGGAAAAGGTGTTCGACCCCGGTATTGAAGTCTTTAAGCCATCTCAGTATCCACCTGATGCACTAAAAGGAAAAATCTTTGGAAATTTTGAAGACATGCTTGCACTTCACCCTTGCTTCCACCGTGCTCCATCGCTGCTTAAGGGAACCTTACCTACTCTTCTTTGGCTTGCCTTGTTCGCCTTAAGCTTGTGCTTATTGATGGACGAAAACTATGTCTTTGATCCTGGTGGATATGTTTCACGCTTCTTCCGTTGATGATCAAGGTCGAGTCAGGCTCACGACTCGGTAAACAAAAACCAAGCGCTTCTTGGGAGGCAACCCATGCATCTATCTTTTCGCTTTCATTACCATAAGTGTAGGGGAGACCCGTTGGTTTGCTATTTCCTCTCCTCACTTCTTAATCAGGGATTCGAGCTTCAATGATCCACTCTTGATGATTCTTGACAACCCGTGATTCCATGTTCTACTTCTTCCCGGTTCTATCCTAAACTCTTTTCGATTCACTATTTTATATATTTTCTCAATATTAAAATAGGAATCTCTTTAGTTGTCTTTTCCTTAGCGAGATTTAAACAAAGTTCACAATGTCCTAAGTGTAGGGGAGTTTACTCCCACATGCTTAAACATTGAGGACAATGTTTATCTTAAGTGTAGGGGGACTTCTATCGAAGTTAAGTGGTCTTTTCCTTGTTTTTGTCCTCATTTTAATCGGAAAATCAATTTTTCGACATTTTTCAAAATTTTTGATCTATTTTGGCCTATTAGTTTTTCCCTTTGTATAGTTATTTTCTTTCCTTATTAGAATAAATGTTTAATAAGTGGTTTTAATTTTCAAAACGTTGTGAATCTTTTGACTCGACCCGAGTTTACTTATCTAAGTTACTCTAGCTAGTATCCTTAACGTGTTTAAGTCAAGTTTTGCTAGGCTTTTATATAGGGAGCTATAAAACGCGAAAGTCTTAACTCTCACGGGTTAAGAACAAGAACTTTTCGCAAGTTCCTATAATTGATCCTAGAGAGTCGTTTATCAAGGGAACTTTAAAACGCGATTTCTAAACTTGAAAAAGTCTAAGAATTTACAAGATCCTATAGGCGACTCGAAAACCCAAAACTTTGATTTAATAGGCTAAGTATCCACGAGTCTCATTACTTGAGATTTTAAACTGTGGAGAACGAGAGATGATAGAGTCAATTATAAGTTCGGTATTCTTTCGTGAATTTATGTGAGTTAATTATGAGCCTATTCTCCCATCGCTTGTTAATAAATTTATCTGCTAATAAATAAGGTTGTACGATTTGAAAAGTTACTTAGCTTCTAGCCCAAGATCGTTTAAAAGTTGCTCGGTATGGATTAGAGTTCATAGCCAAGGCATAACTTATTGAAGCGGGATGCGAAGATTGGCGAGTCCGAAAAGGCCCTAACAAGGCATGAGGGCTATATTTTGTTGCTAAAGATCCAAAAGTGATGTGAAGAATCATTTATCGAAAATCAATATGAAGGATCAAGACACACGACGAAAAGCAAATACTCCCCAAAAGTCATGGAGAAGTGTATCCGAAAAGACCCTAACAAGGTATGAGGATAAATAGATCCAAGTCATAAAAGGAGGCGGATCGTTGTATATCAAAGTCCAAAATAAAGATTGGAGAAAAATGAAGAAGTCGTGGTCCAAGTATGAATCTCTCAAAACTTTAAGTGAAGAAATTCCATTATGAAGAGAAGACCATAATTTCATGAACGTCTCTCAAGGTTTGAAGTATGAAGTCGCTGCCAAATATCGGTCCGAGAAAGGTCTCAAATCGCGAAGCGAGTTATGCCAAGATATGAACTTTATAAGGTCCCGAGAAGCAGTTTTAAAAGATTTTGTCCTTTAGCTAACTATTGATTAAATCGTTCACTTTATTTTCAGACTTAATAACTATCGAAATAAGTCAAAAATGCATCCTCGTGATCATTCAAGGCAATAATAAAATATAAGAGATACACCTAGGAATAAGGGAGTCTAAGTGAGTAATTGGCCCACATGAGTTCGTGTTAGTTTACTAACTTATAATAACAATGATCTCGTTTTTAAGTTTGGTTTGGAGAAAGTGAAAACTTGAGGATGATGATTATTCATAACATTTTCAAAACCCAAGGTATGCTTTTGATTTCTTTATATTGTATATTCTTAATTTTCTATTTCTTTAATAAAGGCCACTATGGATTGATTATAATGAAAAATGTAAACGTGATTTGTAACTAATGCATTGCATGAGGACATTGCAATGGTCAAGTGTAGGGGTTTTGATAGGTGTGTAAACACCCATCTTTTCTACCACTTAATTACAATAATAACCGAGCCAAAACGTGTATTTTATGTCTTTTATGTCGGAATTATGCGTGGTTTGTGTTTTTGTTGTGATTTAGGACGAAAAGGTGAAAAGTGGAGAAAACACGAGAATTCACGGGCATTTACGGACTTTTATTGAAGAAAAAGATGAAAGACGAAGTCAAGAAGTCAAGAGTGCAAAAAGAACGGAAGTCCACGACCAATTCTGAAGATTTATCGAAGAAAAAGTCAAAAGACGGAAGTTTATCAAAAGCCGAAGAATTCAAGTCTGTTTTATTGAAGAATTTAAAGACGAGTTCAAAGAAATCCCGAAGCCAAAAATCCTTAAAGTCCAAGTTTAATGAAGATTAAAAGAAAGAAGGACTAATGATGCAATTAATGAAGATTAAAAGAAGGAGGGACCTAATGACGCAATTAAGAAGAAATGAAGGAGGGGAGGAAGCTTCCTAATCCTCCCCTATATATAGATTAGATTGTTAATCATTTTCCTTGTTGGCTAAGTGTGACAATTAGTCTTCCACTTTTAAATACATGTCATTTAATTTCTTGTCCAATTTAAATACCTTGTCTTGCACCTTAAATTCATTTAATTTCAAGTAAGTTTTCATTTAATTATTGTCAATCTTTACTTTATCTTGTCAATCTCTTATCTACCTTTCTTAATCTTTGATTTTTATGTTTATGTTTGTGTTCATGTTCATGCTTTTATTTTGATCAAATGGGTTTTTGATTATTGTGGTTAAAGTTGTTAGATTTCTTGATATTGATTGTTTGTTTATGATTAATTGTTGATTCGTTATTAGTTTGATTAAATCGTGTGTTTGATTTTGTTGAATCTGTTATATATTTCTTGTTATTTTTGATCCCTTGTTCTTCGGGAAGTTTGTTGCTGTTTCTGATATTCCCAGGAAAAGTTCCGAGCCAAGGCAAGAGAGGTGTGTTCATTCGGAACTTTCAAAGTTCCGAACCAGTGGCTTCATCCGGAACTCTAAAACTTCCGGATCAAGGGAAGAAGTTCTTTCATTCGGAACTTAAAAGTTCCGACTCAAGCATTGTTCATCCGGAACATTAAAACTTCCGGATCAAGAGTGTTCATTCGGAACTAAAAAGTTCTGAGTAAAGACTTCCGAACGAAGTTCCGAACGAAAGTTCCGGACGAACTTCCGAACGAAGTTCCGAACGAAGGTCAAATTTCCGAGTCAAGCAGATCTTCCGAACCAAGTTCCGGACGAAGGACAAAGTTCCGGATCAACAACTTTTTGTTCATTCAGAACTTAAAAGTTCCGAATCAAGGGCTAAGTTCCGGATCAAGCTAGTTCATTCGGAAGTTTTGAACTTCCGAATCAAGGGTTTCTTGTCAGGTTCTTTTTGGTTTTTCTTTTTAAATTTCAGTCTTTTATTTTCAAGCTTTATTTTTCCCGCCTTTTATTTAATTTCACTTTAAAATTATTTGTCTTAGCTTTATTTTAGCCTTGCCTTAGTTTAAGTTTTAGTTGCATTTTAAGATTGCCTTAGGTAGATTTAAGTTTACGTCATTTACTTTAGTGCCTTTAATTTCAGTCAGGCTTTTAAATACTTGCACCATTATTTTAATTAGATTTAGATTTACATTACCGCACTTTTACTTTAATGGTTTTGCACTTTTATTTAAAAACAACGACCAAAAATATTTGTTTCACCAAAGAACGACTGAGTCACATAGGGAACCTAGATCAATTCGTTAAGATATCGAGACAAGAGAACTTTAATTTTTATACGGGCAAAAGCTTAGTTATCAAATGGGTTCTTTGAAAGTTTTACCACTACGAGTAGTAATAACCTTCAATTCTCCTTTCGGGTTTATGATGGTATCACTAGGAAGACCACCCGAAGAAGAAGGTTTACACATGATAGCTTCAAACATTTTTCCCATTCGATCTTCAAACTTAGATTGCCTAGCATCCGCTTTTAACAACTCTTGCTTAATTTCATGTTGACCTTGCTCCATTTTTTGTTGATTTTGTTGGAGACGTTGAACATTTCCTTCCATTTTATTAGCATGAGTCTTAAGTTCGTTAGCAAGTTCGTTTTTAAGCTCGTTTTTCAACTCGGATCTTAAGCTAACCTTCTCACGTTGCATATTATCAAACTTAACATCGTTTGCTTTAGCATAATTCAAAAATTCTCCTTGAAGATTTTTGGTGTGATCATTTTGAAAACCTTGGGTAGTATTTTGAAAATCACGGTTTTGGTTTTGGTTTGAAATTTGCCTATTTCCACTTTGATAATTACCCTTGTTCAAGTTACGTTGAGCACCATTTTGATTGTTTAGATAGTTGTTAGCATTTTGATTTTGTGGAGCTTGATTTTGGCGGGAACCTTGACCATTTTGGTTATAAGTTCCCGTGGCTACATAAGAATTCGAAGTGTTACCATCCGCGGTAATGCACTCGGAAAAATCATGAGCTCCACCACACGAAATACAACTCTTGGCAACCGCTTTAACCGAAGCGGAATTCAAAGCATCTTGTGCTTTCCAATGAGTCATAAGAGTCGAAAACCTATCGAAAAACCGATTCTCCTCATTTGCTTCATCTTGCAAGGCACTCATGTTACGAGACGACGATGACGAACCCATAGTGGCAACACTCGGTGTGTTACGAGGGCTATAAACTTTAGACCTATTCTCAATGATTTTCAAAGCCTCATCGGTCGTTTTGCACAAAAAATTACCACCCAAGACGGCATTTAAGTAATCTCATTCATGATCATTAAGCCCATTATAAAAGTGTCAATTTGATGCAATTCGGAAAAATCATGGTGTGGACATTCATGTAACATTTCTTTAAACCTTTCCCAAGCCATTGAAAAACTTTCATTAGACCTTTGAGTAAATCGTGAAATCTCGTTTTTCAAATGTGTTGTTTTAGATGATGGAAAAAATTGATTCACAAATTTAGAAACGAGATCACCCCACGTCAAAATCGAATTTGGGGGTTCTTTCTCGAGCCATATCTTGGTGGGTCCATCTAACGAGTATGGAAACAACATCATCTTAATGGCATCGTGTGGTACATCCTTAAACTTGCTTGTTGCGGTGAGACGATTGAATTGCCTAATGTGATAATGTGGGTTGTCTTTTTCGTGTCCGCGAAACTTGTTGGCTTGAAGCATAGACATTAAACCCGTCTTGATCTCGAAGTTCTCCGCAAGGATGACGGGAATCACAATGGCCTCTCCAAAACCCTCAGTGGGTGCTTGAAGAAACTCCATCATAGTACGATTAGCCATGATAGCTTCTTGTTCTATAATAGTTCCTCACTTGGAGTCTCTTCACTAGAAAGATTAGGAGTAGGTGTTGACTCCTTTCGGTTTCTACGTTTACGTGCACGTCTTGCTTGATTTCGAGTTTGCATAAACGTCACGTACAACGAGGGGATGAGCAAAGAAGATTCTTTTTGGTGTTTTGTATTTTTCCAATTTTTTTGTGGTTTTTGATTGTTTTTACTTTTTTTGGATTTTTGTGATTGTATTAAGTAGACCAAAATCTACAAATCTCCTCATTAATCAAATCTCTTGATTAAAGAAGCCTCAAGGAATGAAAACGATCACGTGAACTGAACGCCTTCGATGACTTTAGAACGTTGGTGGAACACCAAAACGTTCAAGATGGTTTAATCAATGAAACAAAGAAAGTATATATGATACTTAATAATACTTTGGGCGGCAAAACCCTCGATTAGCTTTCAATCTCAAAATACTCACAAGCAAGCGGGGAAACGAGGCGGCGCGAAGCACTTAAGAGCCTTTTTCCTTAGGGTATATTTTATAATACCCACCTTATAGTTTGTATTTTTCAAAATCGAGCTTCACGAAAGTATTTATCCATTTTTGCCTTTTTCTTTT
Source organism: Glebionis coronaria (assembly GCA_025667525.1). Taxonomy (NCBI): domain Eukaryota; kingdom Viridiplantae; phylum Streptophyta; class Magnoliopsida; order Asterales; family Asteraceae; genus Glebionis; species Glebionis coronaria. The sequence continues at coordinate 454,482,086 of CM046881.1, read as the reverse complement.
GGTTTGAGATTCGAATACAATGATTGGGTAATGACCTCCCAAGTCAAGGTTGTGTTTTCACACTTTTGGAGTACTTGTGAATTTATTGTTTTATGTATACAATATAGTAATAGTATCCACAAAAACGAAAAACCGATAATACGTATTAGTAGAGTGCTACTAATACAAATAGATATTATGGCTATATATAAAAACAACAATTTCCAAATCAAAACACAACACGCCTCCACGGCAGCGGCGCCAAAATGATGGTTGTAAAAACACGTCTTTTAGGAAAAAGAGCGTAATTAGGGCAAGTATTAACAAGTGATTTAGGAAAACTACAAGTTATGACCCTTTGTGTGGATCGTTCTCAAGGAGGCAAGTGTGTTGTGTAGAGAGATGATTAACTTTGTGGCTATATTCATGAGAAAAGAAAATAGAAATGAGATAATACGAGAATGACCGTTACGATGACGAATTAAACTAAGACGATAAAGTCGTACACATAAAACCGTAAAAAGTGACAAAATTAAAAATTTACCCTAAAAATTCCTAGAAAATTGCAATAAATCCTAAATAATATAATTAGAGTTTACAAAAAATCAAAAATCACTCAAACCTTTTATTAATTAAATAATAATTTTTTAATGCTAATTAAAGCCCTAAAAATCAATTTAATTAACAAAAAGCCCAAAATGAGATTTTTTCAGCTGTAAACAAAATGACTTAACTAAATTTAAAACTATTTTTGAAAATTTTAAAACTAATAAAAACTATTTAAAACAATTAAAAACTATTAAAACTTAAAATAATTATAAAAATTAATCTAAGGACAATAAAATATTCTAAAAATTGTAAAATTCCTAACTTAATGTATTTAACCTAATAAAAATATAAAAACTTGAAAAATCTAAATTTTAATTTTTAATAATAAAATAATAATAAAATATTAATAAAAATCCAAAATTTATAAAAAATTCTAAAAAGTTGCAAACTAGTTCTTAATTAAACAGAAAATAAACTTGAAATACCAAAAATGCCCCTATTGGGCCTTCAAATGGGCCAAATACCCAAACATATCCTTAATGGGCTTAATATTGGGCCCGATAAGAAAAAGTCCTCAGAAATGGCCCAAAAGCTCCGGTCAAGCTTAAAATTTGATTTTAAACACAATTTTCCAAAGGCCCAAAAGCTGAAAATGAGTTTAAGCTAGCTTATTTCAAAACAGCTTATTCTTAATGGGCTTTTTGGCCCATTAAGCTATAAGCTGATGCCATAAGCTAAGATTTTACCCACGTCCTTCTCTTGACCTAATTAAGCTATTTGCTAAAAGCAACTTGAAATAAGCTCAAGGAATAAGCCTGAAATAAGTCAAAGCCCTCTTCACAAAACGACAAAATAGTCGTTTTTGAGTTCTAGACTATTTCAAGAGCTTATTCAAGTTGCAATAAGTCACAAATGGCTTAACTAAGCTTAATCAACAAAAAGATTTTCAATAAGCATACTCAATAAGCTGAAAGAAGCAATAAGCTGATTTTGAAAAAGACAAAATAGTCGTTTTCTAGTAAAAACTTAAAACCAAAAGCTGTAAACTTCCAGAATCACTTATAAGCTCAAAATATTAAGACCTATTACAAAAAATAAGTTGTTGCACATTGGAATAAGCTAAAATGACTTATTAATAAGCTGAACACAAAATATAACTAGCAGTGGCTAGAAGCAGGGGAAAGGAGTTCCCACTGCCTTGACTTTTTGACTTGGCTTTTTAGAGAGTTTCACTTAGTATCTTTAGAAAATCAAGGCACCCTTGTGATCAGTGAATCACAAGGAGTCAATAACAAGCAATTAATCACAAAATCACCCAGCCAATAAGTGCAGTTAATTCAATCTATGCCCAGATGTGTTCCAGACAAGTAATAAGCATGTCTGGCAGTTATAAGCTACTTTTAAGCTAGTAAAAGCCAACCACAAGCCACCAAATGCATACACAAGCTCAAAACAACTTAGAGTAACACAGATTAACACATTTCATGCAACAAATCCAACAAATGAACAAGATCTAAGCACATGCAGTTACTGGTGAACAATGAAGAACACAAGAACAAAGTTTGCTGATCTACTTGACACAAAATCCAAATTCAAGGCCTCAGATCTATCACAAATGTTGAATTAACAAAGATTAAACACTTGTTAGCCCTAGGTTAACATAAAGCCTAGGTGTGCACAAGATTTCAGAGCAAAACAACAGATTTTCAAGATTTTATAGCCACTTGTTTGATTTAGTGTTTCAAGGCACAAAACTTGCATATATCAGATCACAAACTCCTCAATATCAGATACACACTCAAATAACACCACAATTCTAACTCAAAATCACACAAACTTGAACAACAGTCAATCCCAAACACCCTTTTAACTTTTTAAACTCAATTTTAACAAAGTAAAAGTCTTCTCAAGATTGATTTAAGCCCAGTTTAGCATCATAACATACCACAAGTGAATCAATAACCAATTTGCAAGCCGAAAAACACACTTATACCAGCAAAATCACAAAATCACATAATATACCAAAACTTAATCAGAAAGATGAAATTTGAGAATACAAACCTCCAAGATGTACATCCACACCTTGGAATCAAAGAGCTGAGGTGCTAGCAAGAACAAGCACCAGCTTCCCCCTGCTAAGAACAACAAACAGGCCTAGCCAAAGGCTTGAGCCTAGGTTAGCACAAATCAGATAAATAAGGTGACAAAAGACCAAGTCTTTGCAACACTTAGGCTCTCACAAGCCTTGTACCTTTCCTTAAATCCTCACCACCCCTTAACCAACCAAGATTAGGAGGCTATGATCACCCTTAAGTTCAATCTACAAGCTGTTGAACCAAAAGTACTTAGCAAACCACTTGACTGATTTTTGTTATAAAAACGTATAACCAAACTCCAATATTGCTCAAGCTAGTTGATTTGTGACTTATGTCACTTAAAGAAACACCTCAATGAACAATCCTCACCAAAGCACATGCCAAATTCTTGAACTTAGTCAAGAACAAAGGGACTCAAAGGCTTATAGGCTATCTTGGACTTGTTCAAGGTTTTGTTTAAGTTCAAAAACGTGACAATACAACTACTTAACACATTTATAATCAATGGAACTCAGTTTCAATCACAACACAATACCACAATTTATTAAATTTCAGAAAATGGCTTTACAAGGCTTGACAAAGTAAAACTGAGAACAAGGCTAAAAGTTGTAAACTAATGCCTTTAAATAGGCTACATGGAACCTAGAAATGCTGAAAAAGTAAAGAAAACCCTAGTGGTAAACTTCCAGAAATGCCCTTGGAAGATTTTAAAACTTTAGCTCATGTGAGCTTTCTTGGCGTTTTGTTGGAGTGCCAGTGGTGAAAATGTGATCAAAGGGCTCCCAATGAGCTTAGAATTGAAGCTAAATTGTGGATGGTTGATTTCCTGCAAGGTTTGTCTTCTTCCCCAAAAAACGTGTAGTAAGGGTGTAGCATGTGAGCCTTGGGGTGACGTGGCAAGGGATTTAAGGGTGGGTTTATAATCAATGGGACCTTAATCAAATATCTGGAGTTGATTGGGGCTTAATTTTCAATAATTAAGAAAACCCTAATTTTGGTATGAACACTAAGAACGCCAGGTTTTAATATGATTAAGGTTTTAAAAAGGTGTTTAGGCGCGAAATATTTAACTAATAAAGATTAGTTAATATCTGGTGTGAGTGGATGGTGAGGTGGAGGAATGGTGGAAGGTGATTGCTGGATTTTGGTGAGTGGGGCACGTGGCAGACTGCCATAGGTCTAGGTAAGTTATTGTGTCTGCCCAATTTAGTCCCTTGTTTCTTTAACTCTTGCCACTTTGTTTTAAACAAGCTAAAACTCGATTCCCTTTGTATTTGAAGTTTCACTTTTCACACTTTTGCCCCAAAAAGTTTTGTAAAGTAATTTCAGGGGTATTTCTTGCCAATTCATGATTCTTGAAGGGTTGTTTTGGCATTTTCTTCATTGATAATGGTCTTGACTTGTCTTGTTGACTTCTTGGAGGACTGATTTTAACAAATCATGATTTATGAGGGACCATTCTTGCCATTTCTTTAAAGTTAAGGGTCCTTTTGGTAATTTTGACATTTTTAAAGGACCAAACTTGTAATTTCTTGTAACTTGAAGTCCTTCTTGGTTTGTTTGACTTTGAGGAGGATTAATATTGACATTTTAGTTTTGTTGAGAGACTAAAATTGCCAATTCTTCAAATTGGAGGGCCCTTTTTGCAATATTGACAAACTTTAGGGACCAATCTTGTAATTATGAGGTTACAAGGGTATAAAGTGTCAATTCTTCAATATTGGAGGACCCTTATTGCATAATCTTCAAATCTTCAAGGGTTTGTCTTGGAAAATTCTTCATTAGGGCTTGGTTCAATGTGCGGCTTCATTTCCCGTGTTCGTTTTTGCATTATTCTTGTGATCTTTTGTCATTTTCTCAATATCCATACCTAAAATACACAAGCAAAAAACACAAGCATATATTTGTCCATTTTCATGATATTTTATGCATTTAAAGCCCTTTTTGGACGATGAGACTATGTATAAAAGCAGTCTCATCAGATACCTTGTAAATTGTCATGCGACCACTCTCCTATAAACATTGCATCATCCGCGTAAAAAAGATGTGATATAGATAGAGAGCCCGGAAGAAGCATTCCTTTGAAGAGCCCTTCATTGACAACCTGGTTGATAGATAAATGGAGCGATTCCATAACAAGGATAAGAAGATACGGCGCCAGAGGATCCCCTTGTTTTAACCCTTGATAACAAGAAAACTCTTTAGTAGGGATCCCGTTCACAATAATAGAAGATCTAGCGGTATTAAGTGTACCTCGAATCCAATTACACCACTTCGTTCCAAAGCCAAACGCACCTAAAACATCAAGCAGGAAATCCCAACGAACCGAGTCGTAAGCCTTAGCAAAATCGACCTTAAAAACATCGCCGTCGATTTTTTTCTTGTACACCAATGAAGAATCTCATCCAAAATAAACGGATCGTCTAATATTAAAAAGCCGTTTGAGTGTCAGAAACAAGGCCTGAAATAACCGTACTCAATCTATTGGTGAGTATCTTAGTAATGACCTTGTAAATACAGCCAATTAGATGATAGGACGAAAATCTGAAACAAATTTAGCATAAATGATTTTGGGAACTAACGCTACAAACGATGGGTTGCATCCTTTCGCAAAGATACCTTTGGAGAAGAAATACTTAACAGCAGCAGAAACGTCACGACCTACAACCTCCCAATACTTATTAAAGAACTCAAACGTGAACCCGTCCGGTCCTAGGGACTTATTGTCACCACAGCCCCAAACCGCACTCTTAATTTCATCATCAGACATGTTTCTCTCCAAATCATCGCTTGACTTAAAAGTAACTTCTTAGGAAATGTGAAGTTAATTTTAAATCTAGAGTCAATTGGATTTTTGAATCTGTTGGCAAAGTGGGATAAAAAAGCATTCTTAACGTCGCTCGGATTAGTACACCAAATGCCATCCACAGAAATACCACGAATAGAGAGTTGCGATCTCCTCTTGTTAATCACACCATGAAAGAATTTCGAATTTTCATCCTCTTCAACCGCCCATTTGATCTTTGATTTCTGGTAGAGGTTTTTATTTTCCGAATTATTGATGGCCTGAAGTTTCTGTTTTAATTCCAAACGACGTACTCCAAGGCTGTCATCAATAACCTCGTTATCCAAAGCCTTATCGATTTTTCGCAGTTCCTCAATAATATTGTTTTTGTTAGAAACAACATCATTCTTCTTATTTCGAATCCAACCACGGATGAAAGATTTAAGCTCCTTCAGTTTCTTCATAAATCTAATCATATCATTACTATCTGTATGATCGAAAGAAGACCAATCTGTTTTAATCATATCTTCGAACCCAACATAGTCCAACCAAGAGTGATAAAATCTAAAGGGATTAGGACCAAAATCCACTTTGACTTCGCGAAGAAGAATAGGGCGATGGTCTGACAGGTGACGATCAAGGCAAACGGCTGACCAAGTAGGGAATAAAGAAAAAATACCGTCAGATAAAAGTAAGCGATCCAGCTTACTCATCTTCGAGGCTGAAGAATGAGACCATGTAAAAGAGTAACCTTCCAACTGTATATCAACCAAACCAGCATTGGTAATGAACTTATCGAATTGTTTCGCGCTATAAGGGTTAAAAACAGTTCCACGTCTTTCATGATTGAATCGAACCTCATTAAAGTCGCCCATAATAATAACTTCATCGTTCCATCTACCCAGAATGATCGAAAGATAGTCCCAAAGTTGCTTCTTTTGAGAAGGTTGTTGCGGGGCAAAAAAACAATGAAGATAATTTTGGAATGATTGGATAACCACGTACCATAAATCGCTATGAAGTTATCAGAAATAGTAACATTATCTTTCTGGAAGACAGATGCTCCCCAAATACATAAATTACCACCAGATGCTCCTAGGGAATCACTAGACGCAAAATCATAATTTGAGTTACCCCAAAGAGATCTAACCACCATATGAGAAATAGAGGACATTTTAGTTTCTTGAATTGCTAAAAAATTCAGTTTGTATGAATTAGACATCGCCTTAATCCACTCCTTCTTTGGTCTTGTGGCCAAGACCCTGTATGTTTATAGAAAGAGCATTCATCTAATACCGTTATCAACTCCTTGTTGTCCAATAATATTCTCTAAATCTTTAGAACACCCTTCCATTGTATAGCCCATAGCGTTACCTAATCGAATGAGACCTTCCATGGCTTCCAAACTGAACCTCCATTAGTTTGTACACGATTCTTCTCCTGATCAGTAATATAATTTGGTGTAAATTCAGTGTGCTCAGTGTTGGGTCAAAAAGTTGATGTGGCAGAAACTCAAAAACAAAGAAAACATGAAGATTTTGTCTAAGCGTTGTCAAGAGCAATCCAAGCGTTGACAAGAGCAAATCCAAGATTGACAAAGCAAGCATTGTCATGTACAATCCAAGCATTGTCATGTACAATGTAAGCATTGTTAGAAACGTAGACAAAGAAGCTTATGGAAGCTTCTATTTAGATAAACATGCAAGATATATTCTGCATAAGTTTATTTAAATAGAAGATTTACATGTTTATTTGATTTTATCTCTTGTAAACCCTAATCCTTACACTATAAAAGGAACCAAGGGTCTTAGGTTTTATTCATACTTTCATTCACAATGTAAACCTAAAGTGTGTGTCGACTAGACGTGGGATTCAATGTATACACGTCTAGTGATTGTTAATTATTAATATAGTTAGCAATCCTTTTGTTTTAATTCATGTCTTGTGCCCTAAACACCTTGTTAATGATTGTTGTTCTAATTCCGCTTTGATTATGTTAATCATATGAACAATGATCATTCCTAGTAGCTTAAAAGATCCGGAAATCAAGGTTTTCACAATTGGTATCAGAGCATGGTTGCTAGTGATGCTAGGACCAACAAGGTGTTCGTGTGTGGTGAAAAGAAGAAAAATCCGTCTAGGGTTTTTTGGATGTTTTTGTGTGCGCAACAGTATTCAGAAGGTCATAACTTTTTATTGGACCGTTGGATCGTCACGAAATATTTTATGTGTGTTATATACACATATATCTAAACATCCACCGGAGGGATTGTCGAGTTTTATACCCAGGAAAAAGTTATTAAGTGTCAAAGTCAGCAGTGAGTGAATGCAGTTTTCTGTGAACAGACATGTTCAAAACACGTTTTCTCCTTCGTTAACTGTTGGATCTTCGTGATTTTTGGACTGTAGATTCTTGGCACTTGTGTGTAGAATCTCACCGAAGGGATTTTCGATATGAGCCCTAATGAAGAAGTTATTCAAGATCGAAGGTTGTTGATTATGGTATAAACGTTTTTGTTCTTTTACATAAAATCATGAACTAGGGTTTTTATAAACCCTAGATCGACTTAAGGCTGAAACGTTTGAGGTCTGTGGCTGTTATAACAAGTGATGGTACATAATATTCTGACCCTGGTACAATTTTCTCAGAACCTTAATTAGGGTTTTGATTTATATTTGTCTCGATCTAGGGTTTGTATCATAAGCAGCGGGATTTGCACGTGATAGCAGCAGCAAAAAGGAGGGACATATATTGCTAATAACTAAGATTAATCTTCGTTGTTTGCTAAAAGGATCTGGATGGTGATGTATTTGTTTTGGTGACAAGTCTGTTTTGTATGAAACCACGAATATCAAGTCTGCAACAGTGGGAAGCCGCAAACTTGATCAATGTGATGATCTTAGTTTCTTTGATAAAGCAGCAATGGAGCTAGATCGGATAATGCTGGTTTTTAGAATACAGTCGTTGGTTTGGAATGGATTTCATCATACAGGAGATATTTTTGGAAAATATATGATACCTCACGTAATATTGGTTTTGGACATATTTTTGGGCTGCGTGATTTGTGATAGTAGAAAGTCAGACGTGGGTTAATCAAAGTATGTTTATGCGTGATTTTTGGAGGAGATCATAGTTATCTTGCTGCAACTTTATAGGGATATACATTCCTATTTTATTGGAATAAGTATATAGTTTTCCTGCATGACAGAAAACAAAGCAGACGTGGAGAACAAATTGTTTACCAAATTTATAGCAACTTTATGGGATTGTGTTTATTTCCTTATAAATGCTTCCTATAATTTTGGGACTCAATTTGGACATATTATATATGACGTGGCTTCAATGATGCAAACATAACGCTGACAAGGTTGGTATTGACGCTGACAAGCTTTTTTTTTACGCTGACAGAATAAGTCAAACGCTGACAGCGTTGACAGTGTTGTCCGAGAAATGGTTAATCTGAACGTTGACAAGTATTATCCGATATTGGACAATACACATTCTAGATATGTTGGATAAAGGAGGATCTCGGATAACACAAGGATTGCTGCTGTTGAGAAAATTGGTACGTTTTTAGCACACAAAAAGGAGGAATTTACACGCGAAGGTACATGGAATCTCCGTTTTTATTTAGAATATCAAGTTGATATTTATGGCTCGGATATTTTTGAAAGGGATTAATGATTTTAATGCGAGTTAGCAACAATTCGTGAGATAATTTATTGGATTTTGATTATGTAATCGGGGTAGCCTTGTAAAAGAGTTATCCGCCTAATTGCTTTTACATATGATATGAAGATTAAGAATCATCATGAAGAGGTGTTAGCTTAAGGGGAAGAATTCTTATGGTAAGTTTGATGTTTGAAGAAGATTTTCGCGAGTTTGTGTTCTATCATATCTTAAAGTCATGCACTTCCAGCCACTGACTTTTAAGATAACTTGTTCGTGCTTTACATGGTTGGTGATGAAGACTTGTCATAACACTTGAAGGAGTTACATTATCGTGCTCAGTGTCTCACAAAGGATGAGAATATTGACAAGGGATTGAGGTCTACTTATATTTAATCATCAGTATAAGTTCTTCATCACATGGATAGTGCAAGACATGGACACAAGGTTGGGTTATTCTACTTCTACATCAAGAATACTTTATTTATTTTTCTTCAAGATCATTATACAGAGCCTACAATTGGAGAATCTTCAAAGATTGCATACATTGTTTACTTCCCTGTTGATGTGACAAAAAAGGGAAGACATACATGCTATACTTGAGGGGAAGCAATTTGAAGATCATGTACAACTTACAAGAGATACACATAGAGTTTTGCCGACATCAACCAGGGGAAGATTGTTGGGTCAAAAAGTTGATGTGGCAGAAACTCAAAAACGAAGAAAACATGAAGATTTTGTCTAAGTGTTGTCGAGAGCAATCCAAGCGTTGACAAGAGCAAATCCAAGGTTGACAAAGCAAGCATTGTCATGTACAATCCAAGCATTGTCATGTACAATGTAAGCATTGTTAGAAACGTAGACAAAGAAGCTTATGGAAGCTTCTATTTAGATAAACATGCAAGATATATTCTGCATAAGTTTATTTAAATAGAAGATTTACATGTTTATTTGATTTTATCTCTTGTAAACCCTAATCCTTACACTATAAAAGGAACCAAGGGTCTTAGGTTTTATTCATACTTTCATTCACAATGTAAACCTAAAGTGTGTGTCGACTAGACATGGGATTCAATGTATACACGTCTAGTGATTGTTAATTATTAATATAGTTAGCAATACTTTTGTTTTAATTCATGTCTTGTGCCCTAAACACCTTGTTAATGATTGTTGTTCTAATTCCGCTTTGATTATGTTAATCATATGAACAATGATCATTCCTAGTAGCTTAAAAGATCCGGAAATCAAGGTTTCCACATTCAGTAGCTACATGACCGTTAGGCATCTCATTAGTTTGACCAGTTGGTGCAGCAGACTCCACTACATTGTTAATGAGATTATGGTCATTCTGTGGTGGGGGTGATGCAACAGACTCCTCGACATTGTTAGGGTGATTCTGGTCATTCTATGGTGATGAGAGAGTGTAGCCTGGTGGATGGGTATTGACGAGGACTCCATTTGTTCAGACGGTTTATTATTGCCTTTCTCCAAAAAATTGTATATCCCAAATATGTCCTCAAAATGAACATCTTCATTGCCAACATTGTCATGATTCTGATTAGTGTTGGTCGAGCCAAACACTGTTTCAGAAACTCCTTCGCTATCATTATCAGAGATATCCTCCATGCCTTCCACATTATCATTGTTAAGATTCTTAGAAGACAATTCATCGTCTGGTGGAACATCGCTATCTTTACACTCCAAAAACGTGGGAACCCAAGTGAATAACTCCTTAGCACGAACTATAAGAACCCTACATTTAACAATTACCTTGAATGATTCTAATATAGAGACCGGATGTGTAAAACCCGCAGCATTATCATGTTTCTAATATCCATGATGCTTAGGTTAACTAAGAAAATTAATATTATTAAGTGATACAATTAATAGTCATTAGCTTAAATAAAAAGTATACATACGTTTTAATTTTGCAATGTGTAAAAGTAAATGATAGTTATGACTATTAAAGTAGCAAGTTGTATAAAACATAAAACAAATGAATGGTGACTTGAATGAGATAGCTAAGATGGTGAGTTATTTTCTTCATTGCTACGTAAATTTCGGGATTCTCAAACTACCTTGTGTATATATTTAATACTAGACACAATCTCAAATTCACAATTATTAACCCTATAACAACATGAACAAACCAAACAAGAAAGATGGAGTTGCGCTGTATATATTACGAATTTACTTCGTGCTTAGAATCATGATCACGCCCGTGCAAAGTTGTGGGTTCTCGTTGACGACTCAAGGTTAAAGCCGCATATCGGTTTAGTTTTGGTCTTGGTTTACATCTAGACCAAGTTGCTAGAGTAAAGAGACAGCTTCGCGATTGTGTTCGAGTTGAGGTATGTCGAGGCATACTTGATCATGTCATGCCGGGGAGACGTTTCGGTTTCAATCGCTGGAGGTTCAAGACGGTGTTTGGTTTGGAGTACATGGCGCTCGACTCTAGTGATTGTTCTAGTCACATATGGGTCTCATCAGTGTTTAGCGTTTGTGTCCGGGTGCGGGTTACGAGCAAACGCGTTGAATCTTGACGTTTCTGTTTGAGTTACCATTCGTGTTCATGTTCGACTTTGATCTCAATAGTCGCTGGCTTGGAGGTAAAGTTTCCACAGTTGGCTTTGGTATCCTCGTATAAGGATTGTTGAATGACATTTAGCCATTGTTGTTATATATCACTGATAAAATAAAGATCATATGTATATACTCGTGTATGGTGCATTCTAACAAAATGTCTAGATTTCAGTTTGAAATATATATATACACGCCTTATTACATAAGTCGAAACTAAAACACCATGAATTAATAAGGATAAGGATGCATCTGCTAGTTAAACCACAATGGCTTTCATGAAACTAAACATACATGATTATGCGTCTATATCACAAAGGATCATTGATAATGGCAAATTCATATGTTATCATCTCGAAATGTTTTCTTACGTAGAACTGAATTTGTATAGATTAAAATATGATGAAAGTGTACTTCATTTTGCTCCTCGTCAGTTGGTTTAAATGTAATGACTACAAAATCATGTCCAACATGGTCTAAAACCACTTTTACATATTTTAAGGTATATTTTGTTTAACAATATTTAAGGTTATAAGCTCTTTTACACTAGATAATTTTCAATAGTAATATTATAGCTGATCATTTAAACGAGGATATGATGTATGACGCTAATGAAATATGATAACTGCTTCATAGTTGTTAACCTAAATGGTCAATATGGGTTCATTTAGTAAACAAGTATGAAGTTATAAAATACTAAAATAATTATAAGTATGATCTATATTAATTAGCAACGTTGATAATTTATGTAGATTACGTGAAGTTGAAATAGTCCATTCGTTATCCATTCTCTTTCACTGCTTACTGGACACAAGGTACGGATTTCCTGTCCTTTCAGTAAGGACTTCCTTATATGCATGATTAGGATTTCCCGTCTGCAGCCAAATGTCTTCCCCAATTATATGTTATAAGTTTTACCAGAAATCAGTTTTATAATTAAGTTAAATTGTCGGAGCATTATATACAAGCATGACCAGTTTATGTACTAGTTACGGAGGTACCGTAACCATGGCACTAGAGGCACAGGTGTCGTGACTCACATGCAGGAGAGTGATATCCTGCATCGTCCAACTCAACTCAGCTTGTCCATTCTATCAGTATTATTAGTGGGGCGTATGGATGCATCCTAGGCTTATCAGTTTACAGTTATCAGGGTGAATGTGGTGTGTGCTCTACATCCTTCACATTGAAGCTGATCCCTCCACCCAACACAATATTTAGAGGTCACCCCTTTACAGTATTTAGGGGTCACCCCTCTACAGCATGACGAGGTCACCCCTCCAGTTATTCATGCACCGTTGTTACAGCACATGACCTATATAAGCTCTGGCAATTAAAATACAGTGAATGCATGTTGTTCAGATTTAACAGATAACAGTTCAGCTTTATTTTTTATAAATCAGACTTTACAGATTCTACACAGATTTCCGCTGCAACTTTAGTTATCAGTCTTACAGCTTCAGTATTTTATCATCTGCTTCATTTCAGTAATTCTTTATCATGATTTATATCCGTTCACAGCCGTAATTCCTTTCATGTTCTAACGACAGGTACACCAGGACGCTCTTAGGATTCCGAGAGCATGTGCATTTGGATGGAAGCTTTACAGACTTCTTACTTTATGCACTTCTTACGTTATTCTGCCTATATGGACATTGTTTAGTCCTTTCTTTCAGTAGTTTACTTTTTATTGTTTTGAGCTTATGTTTGGATTACCGATGTTTGATTCCGGTATTTCCTTTATGGTCAGTTAATGTTTTAGGACATTTACCTTACGCTTTGATGACACGTCATAAATACACGTAACGGTACACTTATCCAAGTGGGGTGTTACAATTATGGTATCAGAGTTATAGGTTCGACCTGTAGGCTCTAAAACTTGACCTGTGACTAGTGGGTAGTCACCAGGAACTTCCCAGATTTTGGCGTTGTTATCCTTCATGTTTCTCAAGGATTATTCGATCACTTTTCTTCATTTATCAGTCAGTTTTCTTAAAGTTTTGACTAAGTAAAAGGTTGGTACAGGACTGGCCATATTTAGTCGCATGTGCTTTTCCACGAATTTTTCGTTTTGGTGAACTGACCATAGGCGTTCACCCTTGTCGTTCAGATTTTGTATTCGTAAACCGACCCATATGCGTTTACCCTTACTCATGTCAGATTCATGTTTTCAGTCAAATATTCTTGATGAACCAGCCATAAACATTCACCATTTCTGAGGTCAAATTTCAGGCTTTTCAATCGAATGCTGTTTTGTGAACCGATCCATAGTTGTTCACATTTGTCATATCATGACATTTCATAAAATTTTGACAAGTATAGATTGGACTACAGCCATCCATATTTAGTCGCAGATCGTAAAGTTCTATACATGATAGTTCTCAAAAAATTTCGGCAGGTATGGATCGAACCAGAATCGCCCATACTTAGTCACATGTTTTGTTCCTTGAATTATGTGGATTGAACCATAGCCATCCACACCAATTGATGTTAAACTTCAGTCGATTATCTTTTCTTGTTCTTTGTAACAGCCAAAATTCATGCTCTCACGTGAAGGTCGTTTTCATGCTGAATAAGTTTCATGTATCCTTACGAGGATTATGTTTTTAGTAAAATAATGATGTTTCTTGCGAAGATACAGAAGGGTTACAGTAAAATCCTGTTTTCATAATAAATCATGTTTGGCTTTCATCAGTCGTGTCTTCATACTGAACATTAATGAAACTCTGTTTAATCATACTCTTTAGCCTCTATACAACCAGCATTAAGCCTACGCAGAAATTATCAGCCTATCATGTTAACCATTTCAGTTCAGTTTGCTAACCAGTTAAATCAATTTAATCCTTGATCATGTCAGACAAGTGACACCAGTATTGATCATTCCATAAAATTTCCACCAGTGCCATGTATAGTATTCCATATGTGCCCTTTGTACAGTGCCTCAGTTATACTCCATGTACAGTATTTCCTGTGTACTCCATGTACAGTGTCTCAAATATGCTCCACATGTAGTATTCATTTTGTACTTCATGTATAGTAGTCTAGGTGTACCCCATGTACCTTACTCCATGGATATTGTTAATCAGTCCTCAGTCATCCCAGGCGTTTTCCACTTGTCGATATTCTACCAGATGCTGATACTGCTCGTGAGTTGAAGATTTTACCAGATACTGATGCTGCTAACACTTTGAAGACCGCACAAATGCTGATGCTGCCGATGCTTTGGAGATTTCTTAAGATGATGATGCTGTTTATACTATGAAGACTCTTCAGAACAAGGACGAAAACTATAAATTTGAAATTTCCGACAAGAATAAATTTCAACCATCAGACACCACCATTCCATTCAATGCTTTTACCTTCTCAGCTAGGTGTCACACTTCACTCAACTAACCTTTCATTCAGAAGAGTGGGAACCGGAACCCAACCACCACTCGTCAGAATAGTTACATGAATCACGGTCATGAAAATGACCGTCATAAATTGACAGATAAAGCAGTAGTGACAACCACCGTGCTTATAATCAAACAGTCAGTAACCATCGGAACTCCGGAACGGATGTGACCAGAAATACAGAGGTCAGTAGTCTAACCGGTCCGCCAATCTTAGCAGTTACTAAAACTTTTCAGCCTTGTTTAGATTCATCTATTAAAACACGTGTCAAGATATCAGTCAAGACATATGTGTCAGGTATCATTCCGGAAGACACATATTAGGACACCAGTCATGGTACACGTCATACGAATATCTTCTCAGAGTACGAGTCAGAACTCATAACTCCATATGTTCTAAACCAGGCCCTCGGAACTTCAGGGTACCCTCCAAAGGAGGGTATACCCGTTGTGTCATGCCAAGCATAAATCAGACCATTAAAAAAGTTCAGTCACCACCACTGTAGTTTTACTCAGGTTAGACACGCAGTGTTCATTCTATGAGGGTAGTACAGACAAACACATTCAGTGAAAGTTGCCACGTTTACTTCACGTATTCCTATGACAGCTTTATTTTAAATCAGGTATTTACCGATCTCCCACCCAGAGAAGACTCCACTTTACCACCCATAATTATTAAAGTTTTATTTTTAGTCAACGACGAGATCCGTCTTACCAACTCTTGAACATATTCATTTATTTCTGCCAGAAAAATCAGTACAAATTGTTTCAGCTTTATCAACACGTGAATTATTATCTTATAGCTGCAAATACTTCTAGTCACCATTCATGATACAAATTCTGAAATTCCTTAAATTAATGATCAACAGATTATCCCAAAGTTTCCAGATGTAATTCCGGAAGGTTTTCCAGAAATTCATTCCTGACCACAAGACAAAATTTAACATCGAGTTAGTCTCAAGAACGGAACCTGTTTTCAAACTCTTTATTGCAAGGCTTCAGCTAAGTTAAAGAGTTGCAGCATTTGCTGCAATAGTTACCGGAACGAGGCCTTATTCGCCCTAGCGCACCACCAGGAAGTGCAACGTTTATGTCTATCAGGAAGAAGGCCGGTATCATGAGATCATGTATCGACCACTAAAATTTTTGACGAGATCACCATTATTAATCAATGTTCATTCCATAAATAGCAGGTTTATCTGATCTGCTACGACGTCTTAAACATTTTCCAGAACAAATTTCCGATCATGCTACCATCAGTGGTGAGAGAAAGAACATGACGTTTCCAGACTGCTGTTGCACATATTACAGTCTCTCTAAAAATTTTGATTTTATACTTCTGAGCTCCCTAATGCTCCAGCTATATTATGAAATTTATGAATAAAATTTTTCCCATGAGTTCACAGACAAAATCATCAGTATACTCGTTGATCACATTATGATCTACTTAATCCTAAAGAAGAACGCGAGATCATCTCTCACGGGTATGTAGATTTTCCAGATAGGAGAAAATTTTATGAGCATCTTTCCAGATGTGAGTTCCAGATGAACAAAGTGGCCTTTCTAAGCCATCCTATTTTAGTAGAAAGAAACTTCATACAATCCTACGAAGGTGAAGGCCATCACCTAATGGTCCCGACCGATGCCTTGAATAAAGTACAAATTGTTGGAACTTAATTGATTGCTACCGCAAAAATTGCTGGTAGTTCTCGCTAAAAGTTCTTCCATGGCTATTCAACCAGATATCTCACTAGAACGTACCATAATCCCAAGCAGAATTTTGATAGAAGCAGTATCACACATTAATGCAGCTATTTTCATATCTAGATGCCTGACATACCGCAAGTTCAAGATAGAACGCCGTCATGTTAGTGAGTTACTACAACCCTTAGAAATTTCTGAACAGGAATGAGACAAAATTACATGAAATTGTTATCAGCTACCACATGCTCAAAGAAAGTATGATACTATCTAAGTCATCGTCGACCATGTAATCAGCCTGCACGTTTTCTTTTATCCGAAAGGATTACGCAGTAGCGGACCTGCAGAAAATTTAGCAGTAAACTTTAAAAATTCTAAGTATTCCACCGACCATCATATCAGACAGAATTCATGTTCACGATCACGTGTACGTTAAGTTCACGTTTATTTTCACTTTCCGTCTACGCCTCATTCGCAGCACGATGCTGTTTTAGTTCATGTTTATGATTTCTCATGATTTAAAGTCACGATTCGCATTCATGACATTGTTCACGTTCAGGTTCGTGTTCCATCTCCGTGGATACGTTCCAAGTCTTGTACCAGATTGACTACAGAAACCTTGAGAAAACCAGAGTCAGTTTGCACAATTTTTAAATAACCAGGCAGACGTTCTACATCTCAGACCGTAGCGTTTGGTATTCCTTTCCTCAGACAGCATACGATCATGATATGCCCTAGTATCACATTCACAATATGTTTCGCGTATCACGTTCTTAATTGTTCATGTAGTTCGTCTCAATATGTTCTCAGCAGCTTTGCTCAGAGATATCAAAGTCACCGGTTCATATTATTTGTACTTATAAGTTCATGTATCCTACATGCTATAACTTATTCATTCTATCATAATCAGGAAATCCATATCAAGTATGGAACCAGAAACTATTAAGCATCGTCAAGACAATGTCATCAGGACCAAGATTTTCTTGTGTTTAAATATTTGTTGGAACTGGTTCGAGTGGGAGGCCACTTGAAATGGAGGAGTCCATCCGGATTTTTCATCATTTCCTTCAATAAATCAGTTAGGTTCTTCCAGTCATGAATAGGTGTATGCCCCCAACTTCGAAAATTATAAATTTAAGCCATCACTTGACGACTTTTGGTAAATGTAGTGAGCCAAATAAGAAAACGTTAGGTAAATTTGAGGTTTCACATCGGTTGAGAACTTGAGATACGGGGAATTCCATTAGAGTTTTTGTCGCCTCATACATATAATAGATGTCTATCGATCTCAAAGGATAGGGAATTTAAATGTGTTCACCCTAAACATCACATTCGTTCTGATTTCCACGCGAGCTACTATAGGACAGAAGTACAAGACCTGGTACACATACTGTACTCACCAAACCAATCACACACACAATGCTTTTGCCCCATTACCATATATGATCCAACTTTTCTGATATGAACTATATTAGTATTCATGTATTTATCTAGTATAAGATAAGTATTAATATTATTAGGATTAGGATTGGTTTAGCTTATGCTACTAGGTTATCTCTTATTATAAATAGGACATTAGGGATGTAACTGTGATCATGTGGAATATGAATTAAAGTATTGATTTGGTTATCAATCGGAGGTCGGTTTATCTCATTAAATAGGACATTAGGGATGTAAAAAAACTAAAAATTACCTTGTTGTTGGCAGTTTTTTTACCAACCGAGCACTTTTGACACTAAGCTGGATACAATGTGTCATTGTAAACTTGGGTTGGTAGCTTTGGCACCAAGCTAACAACTTACCATACCTCAAGCTCTAAAAGGTACGGTTTAAACCTCGTTACAGGTGTACATTTAACATTGATTACTGAAATTCACCTATACCGACTCCATAATATCTAAAAAAATAGTTGTTTTAAGATTAATTGACTTGCAATGTCGTATACCTTAAATAAAATAGTTACCTAAATAAAAAAAATACTAACATTTATCGTTTTAACATTTTATAATCCATATATGTTACATGTCTTAACTAAATAGAATATTTACATTTCATATATTGATTTTAAATTAAATGAAAAGTAAAATTAAAATACAAAGAATAAGAATCAAAGATTTTAGGTTCATAAAATTTTATGCATTTTTTTTACTATTTTTTTTGTTTGAAATATTTGGCTAGTATTATTTTTCGTTTTTAACACTTTTTTTTATATTAGTTACTTTATAAAACATTTATGTAATATTTGACGTAAAATAGTAGAAATGGATACTAAGGATGCATTTGATTGCCTCCTCTTGAGGTGTTTTGGATGAAAAGTATAGAGTGCATTTGGTTAATTACTAAGAATTACTATTAATATGAATTTGATAGTGTAATAGAATCGTAATGAATATGAGTATTTTATTAACATTGTTTGATTTAAAATTGAATATATCAACTTTTTCATTACAATGAATGTGGGAGTACATCAAATAGTTTATAAAATTATTAAAAATAAAAAATTATGAAAAATTCAAAATTAACAAACTATGTTATTAAAATTCACCTTACCTACAAGCTTCATCACCATCACCATCTATGATATTCATAACTAACATGAAAAGAAAAAAAAAAGGAAAAAAAACAATCTGACACACAGACCAAAAACAAAATTAGAAATATTGAAAACTTGAACAGTAACCTAATCCAGAAAACGAGTCCCGAGTTAAACTCAAAGGCCCAGGAATAACTACTTCATAATTTCAAAAGATCGGTCTCTCATGTGACCTACAATCATCAAACAAAAGCTCATGGATTTAGCGACCTTTTAAAGAATATGAGCAATATAAAACTTCCTCAATAGTTAAGGTTAAAGTAAATTACTTTTTATTATTATATTTATTATAACATACGGAGTATTATTTACTCTGTCTTTCGACACATATCTTATACTTACTCTTAAGTCGAACCTTGATATAAAATTCAACACCCAAACACGAAACTAACGCGTTTATTTTAGTGTTAAAAATACTAAAAAAAAATGAGTCTAACCGAAGTTTGAAAAATCTCTCCATCCAAACTTAACAAGAAATTACTTAAACATAAATGATAAACAATTAAAAATTCTTAACCACCATGGCGCTTCACTTTTTATGTGCAATGCTCAATTTGACACTATCAACTCAAAATTTTTGTATTATTGTGAATGCCTTTTAAACCTATCAGTCCACAAGTTGAAAGTTAAAAGAAAAGAATTGTGTTCCTTTTGTCAATTTTTTTCTTCCTACTAGTCTCTTGATTTTAAACAAGTCACAAAATTTTAAAATCTCACCTACATTATCCCACCACTAACACACGCCACCGATGCGCACGTGACAGGAACAATCTAAAGGGAAAAAAAAAAAAAAACTGCTGCCAACTATATATACCGGCACATCACAATTCAGTGATTTACACACACCAAATCCCTGACAAAATGCCGAAACCCACTTTCCTACTACTAGCCCTCATCCTACTTCTAACCATATTCCAAAACACATATGCCAAAATTCACATAACAGATGACTTAGATGACGTGGAAGACAACGAGGAAGATGACACGTGGAAGGAATGGGGACAACAAAAGAAGAAGAATGAGAAATTTGATCCGCCGCCAGAGGATTTGGATCAGATGGATATAGCCAAGATGCAAGAGGAGATGATGAAACGACAAGTTGGTCCGTCGTTTGGGTTTGTTAAGTTGAGGATCGGGGTTAAAAGGACCACGGTAAGTTACAATTTTTAACTGCATTGTAGTTAATTATGATTTTTGAGAATTTTGAAACCCGGTTTAAACGGAGTTATATTTTTACTTTTTTTTTTTATAAAGATTGCGTGGTGGCGGAGAGGGGGTGGGGTGGGGGCAGGTGCCCCAGTTTTCGGCTTATATTTCATAAGCCCCAATTTTGTGGCTTATTTAGAGACTCGTCTATTTAAGTTTATCAATAAACTTATATAAGCCCATAAGTCTCATAATTAGCCACAAAATTGTTACTTATCACATATAAGCCGAAGTCTAGCATATTTTCGGCTTATATTTCATAAGCCCCAATTTTGTGGCTAGAGACTTAAGGGCTTATATAAGTTTATCATATTGAATAAACTTATATAAGCCCATAAGTCTCACAATAAGCCCCAAAATTGGAGCTTATGAAATATAAGCCGCAATAGGTTTATGTTTCATAAGCCGAAACGAACAGCCTCATAGTGTAAATTTTGGAAAATATCATGTAGTTTTTGGAATTTGCCCCCCTAACCGACCAATTGGTAGTGTATGTTCTAAATATTATCATATCTTAACTTTTTATCCGACCAATTGGTAGTGGAGATATTAGCAATGGTGATTAGAGTTAAAATGAGATACTTGAATGGTAGATTTGGGAAATTTTGTCTCTCAAAGAAAAAAGTGGAGAATGGTAGATTGGGGTTTTCATTTTTCGTAGTTAAAATTTGGATGTGAGAATTTCACCTTTTTTTAAATTGTTACTAAACGAATTTTCAGTTTTTCCATTTCCTATGAAAAAGTTTCTGAAGAAATGGGATACTTTTCATCATCTAAACACGCCCCAATTTTTTTTATGTATTGTAGCATATTTGATGAACAAAATAAGCAAATTTTTTAGTTTTTAGCACATAACTGCATAAGCAATCCCACACCCTCTAAAGATCTGATGTAGTATTAGTTATCACTGTTGACTTGAAAAAGTCAACATGAAACTGTCTATCGGTCAGTATGATGATTGGTTGCTAGGTTTTAGAATCACCAATGTGGGATTATTAAACAATGGAATGATGTCGGCGAAAATAATCCATATTTGTTATGAAATGCATGATGCATCGCTTACTAGTGTTGACGTGCTGTGTAAACAAGTAAGGGATAGCACGAAGCTATGGCCATAGCAATATTGATTTTTAAGTGTAGAGTATTTGTATGCTGAACATGCTATGTTTATTGGACATATAGGGGCTGTTTGATAAAACATTATGATTCCTTGCTGAATGATTTAAAGCCTCTGAATGGTTCAAAGTCTCTTAATGATATTGATTCTGAATGAAATGTGTTATTTGACAACTCGTCTATAGAGATATGTTGAACGACCATAAGCTGTTGTCGTATTTCATATAAATAATCACAATCTACTTTACTTTGTTAAAATCAAGGACGGAGTCATGACCTAATATGACTGAGTGCACAAAATTTTTTAGCCACTAACATAACATAGTTAAAAAGTAAATTAAACCGAAGACTAGAAACACATTCCGATAGACCGAATACATTTAAGATGCATTTGAGAAAAATAAATGTTTTTTGAAATTAAAATAACATAGATGTTATGAATAGAATTGTAAAATATAACCTTTGGCATAAAATATATGAAAAAGGATTGAAAATATTACGTAGTATTATAAATGATTAATAAATACACACATAGAATTTGTCAATCGAGATGTTTATTATTTTAACCTACAAACAACAAAAAAATTATCTAAAGGGTCATAAAAAATTCTATCCCGCTTTTGTAGTGTTACTGAATCATTTTGCATGATTCTGAACAACTCATCACCTAGTGGAGCGATTAAGAGAGCTAGAAAAAAATATCAAACAATCGTGACCACTGACCGACTAAGGGTGAGGCGTATTAAGTGGCTATCAAACAGCCCCTTA
Organism: Glebionis coronaria; assembly: GCA_025667525.1. Lineage (NCBI taxonomy): Eukaryota > Viridiplantae > Streptophyta > Magnoliopsida > Asterales > Asteraceae > Glebionis > Glebionis coronaria. The sequence continues at coordinate 454,459,651 of CM046881.1, read as the reverse complement.
GACCGAATTAGCAATGATTTAAGGGTAATATTATTAGTTCACACAGATCATATTTTAGACAAATGGAAAACTTTGTTGCTGTTTTATGCAAATAAACTATCTTTAGAAGCTTATAGATCTCATGTAATAAACTGTTTACAGTTGACTTAACAAAGTCAAAGTGCAGCTGTTCATGTGATCATCTATCACTGGCTGAGTCTAGATCTACAAATACAACTGATCACAGTTGATTTTAAAAAGTCAAACAGAAGCTGTTCATGTGGTTTTTACTTTTTAGGTCTAGAATTTTTGAATCAGAACTTTGATTCGTAAATTTACCACCAGACAATGTGGGGCATTTTCTGGATTTATTTAAAAGGATACTGGATAGCAAATATCATTTTTGAGTTTGAGTGTCTTGCAATTAGTCAACTTCAAAGTATTCGTAGTTGAAGACGTAAAGGGTTGTTTTCCGGGGTGGACGTGGTCCCTTTAACCAAAAAAAAAAAAGATGTAAAGGGTTGTTTGTAACATAATCATTTTATAAGCACATATATAATCAAACTAGATACATTTACTATGACGTAAGATTCCAAGTGTGATTCTGGATCGGCTTTGTATCTTAGTAGCACCACTATAGTAACTTGCTAGCCTCGCTAAATGGGTGTGATCATACTAGAACAATTGTAGGAGATCTGATTACAACACTAGAGTCAATATGATTGAGTGGGGGTATGATTTATGATGAGGGACTGTAAAGTTGTAGAAGATCAATATGCGTTGCACAATAGCATTTCACTATGCTTTACGGTTCAAATGTTTATTTTTCTGATTACTTTTTGTAAGCTGTTGCTCAATGGATACTGTCAGTTGATGGGATCGCCCTTGCATGCCTTGTTTGAATTTAATTTTGTGTAAATGTCAAAGTGGTAATATAGGATTCTTGATGAGAATCCAACAAAGTATTCCGTGTTTGGTAAACCTGAACATGTCTCATATATTTCATAAATTTGCAGGATATGATAACAGCTATTTCAAAGCAATGGAGCAAAATTGCAAGAACAGGAGCCATAGATGTCAAGTTTATGGGTGTTGATGGCAGCACTATCATGTTCACTCTGGAAAAAGGACAAGACACTCTAGAGGTTCATTCCGTATAGCTCTTTAAATTACTTTGTCATATACTCCCAGCAATGGTCTAAACTCATAGTTAAATGTACAACTCGCTCACAAACCCTGTGATGAGACATTATGGAGTATTCCCGGTAATGACTGTGACAGTCACCTTAGAAATTCTAATATATAAATACCGTGAAACTATCTTCTACAGTAAACGAGCAATTGGCCATTTGAATTGTTGTACTTGATATTTTTTATTAACAAACAATTATTTTTCGAGTGTTTGCAACTTTATCTCGAAGACTGCTGTGATTTTCTTAACATTTTTACAAGAATGATGATTTGTTTGCAACTAAAAGCATACTATGATGATCTAAGAATCCACTAACTGATCACTTAGTAAACAGATTGATGAATGGGTGTAGTAGTGTACATGTACCATGTCTACACTCTACACCGATGTTTCTTTGCATCTGAATAACTACAATCTTTTTCAAGTTCTTCTTTACATAGTATACCGTTTCTATGCATTTTTGTTTATGATTATTTGTGCTTTGCAATAGAAAGTCGGAAAAGGCGAAAACTATGAACAGTGGTTTAAAAGTCAACCACTGAATTTTTAGTGACCTATTGACCTGACATACATGTGCTGACCTCCTCATCCATGTGCATGTTCTAATTGCATACTAGTAATAATTATTAGACAAACTTTTCTGGGAATGACAGACATTGTTAATGAAATATGACTAAATCACCAAATCGAACCGTTCGTTAAAATTACCAGATCATAATCTTCTTTACTTTTTTGGATTTTTCAGTTGAAAGAATTTATACTAAGCCAACCCGAGGCGTATGAGGTTAAGATTGGGGATCAGCTTTTCAGAAGACCAGGTGATCCTTCTTTTGACGATGTTTTTGCCGAAGATTACAACAAGAAACACAATAAAGATGAAGGTCATACTCACCTATCAGTTGATGATCATGAGAGAGATGAGTTATAATCAAATCTAGCATTGTTTTCTCCTTGCTTCTGTCGGTATCATTACAAACATCTCATATTATTTGACCTGTTCACTACATATATTTCCTTGATTGTTAGTGCTAATTAAATCGAATATACGGCTAAGAGTCTAAGAGCTAAGTAAGTCTTTAAGACAAAGTTTCACCATCAATGAATATCAGAAGTCATATTAAAGGCCTGAGTATTTTTTTTAACAGCAAGTTACGTATTTTATCAGTGACTGACTTTGAACACCTAACATGTACTCGCACTATCTATATCGCTAGCGCACTGAGCCAATAAAAGGGCACTAGACACTGTATATAACACTTTCGAGAACCATGTCATGAATAGGTGTATGCCCCAACTTCGAAAATTATAAATTTAAGCCATCACTTGGACTTTTGGTGAATGTAGTGAGCCAAATAAGAAAACGTTAGGTCAATTTGAGGTTTTCACATCGGTTGAGAACTTGAGATACGGGGAATTCCATTAGAGTTTTCGTCGCCTCATACATATATTAGATGTCTATCGATCTCAAAGGATAGGGAATTTAAATGTGTTCACCCTAAACATCACATTCGTTCTCATTTCTATGCGAGCTACTGTAGGACAGCAGTACAAGACCTGGTACACATACTGTACTCACCAAATCAACATCAAAAATTAATCACACACACAATGCTTTTGCCCCATTACCATATAATATATGATCCAACTTTTCTGATATGAACTATATTAGTATTCCTGTATTTATCTAGTATAAGATAAGTATTAATATTATTAGGATTAGGATTGGTTTAGCTTATCCTACTAGGTTATCTCTTATTATAAATAGGGCATTTAGGGATGTAACTGTGATCATGTGGAATATGAATTAAAGTATTGATTTGGTTATCAATCGGGGGTCGGTTTATCTCATTAATATAAGCCATCGGGGTCGGGTTATCTCATTAATATAATCTATCTATCCTTTAATCTCTGTTATCGATTCGGTTTATCTCATTAGTATAAGCCATCAGAGTCGTTTCGATTCTAGGGTTTAAATAAAAAAAAAAAACACGAAAGTACTGTTCATCCCGTACTGTTCACCGACTCTGTTCATATACTGTTCATCCGATCTACTGTTCACCAGATTCCTGTTCGTCGAGGAAGAAATAGGTAAAGAACGTGTTTAAAAAAGAAAGATGTTGAACTCAGCACAGACCCAAGCAATAATCGAGAAACTTGAGCGTGTGGAGGAACATATTGCACGAGCACGTCAAGAGATCTCTTGATTTACTGATAGGCTAGTAAAATCAGTAGAGGCAGTAGTACCAGAGAAGAACAGCAAATTGAAGAACAGCAAATTGATACAGGTGGCGGTGATAGAAGAAAAGAAGAATCAAGAGTGACAAGTGCCTTCATACGAGCTACAACAAAACCGATGTTATAGAAGACAGATCGAGGCAAAGTCGTTTTGGAAGAAGTTTGTGGTTGCATCGCAACAAACTAAAGTACTGTTGATCTCTCCTGGTAAGAGGTTTGAAAGATTGAGTTCTCAAGAGCAGCTGGACAGCAAAAGAGTTCCGCGTGGGCCTTATAAGACTGCATATCTATATGAAGAGCTCGTGAGAAATTTTCTAGACTACTACTTCTACTTGATGCCTACGAAAGGGCTTCGACTAAGAACATGGGATCCGGGAATCAAGGTCGTTCCAAGCAACACCTTGAGGACAAGGTGTTTTTGGGGGCGGGAGTATTGATATGAACTATATTAGTATTCCTGTCTAGTATTGGTTTAGCTTATCCTACTAGGTTATCTCTTATTATATAATAGGGCATTAGGGATGTAACTGTGATCATGTGGAATATGAATTAAAGTATTGATTTGGTTATCAATCGGGGGTCGGTTTATCTCATTAATATAAGCCATCGGGGGTCGGGTTATCCCATTAATATAATCTATCTATCCTTTAATCTCTTTTATCGATTTGGTTCATATCATTTTCCCGGGTCTCAGTTCCTCATAATTTCACAAACATGGAACCAGATTACTCCGACTACGATTTACAGACATGTATACATATTGCTCGAGGAATATATAAAAAATAAACGGTACATATAATCATCATTACTCAGAAGCATTTTAACATAATATATACTCTATAAAAGATCAATCATTAATTCGTAATGACCAAATCTCCCTTAATCAGCACAAATTGCAATAATAGTTGGAATCAGTTAACCATATCGTTTCGCAAGATCATTCAATAGCAATATATTGTTAGAAGCATTTGAACATATTGTTTCACAAGATCAATCAATTCAATAAGTTAATATAAATACATTCATTTCAAATGTCAAAACGCAGCCTGAAATCAAAACAAGATCTTGTTGAATTCATACATAAAGTTAACGCAAAGGTATGGATCAGAACACACGTGTGTTATTTTTCACTTAAACTCATCCATGGGGCCATCCATCAATTCGTCCAAAGAAAAACATTCTGAAGGATCGAAGCTTAGAAAGTTGTCAGCTTCAGGCACCATCGTTGGTTCTTCAAATAAACTTGGAGTATCATGGTAGGAGTTCTGAAAATCTTGTAAACTAGGCGTATCATGGTAGGAGTTCTGAAAATCTTGTTGGTAGACGTCGTCCATTAAAGTATGTGAAAAGGTCATCGGATTTAGGCTGGTGTCCGTCTGAACAGCTGGTGTTTGAGCAGGACAGGTCATGATGTCATCTAGTTGAGCGACATGGGCAGTCGCATCCTCCTCCTGAGGGACCACCATTGAACTTGGCCAATACTGATTTTGGTAATACTCGAAAGTTGAGCTCCCGGATGATGGTTCAACTTGTTCTATCTCAAAAGCTTTAGGAGGGTCTTCAAACAGTGGTCGTATCAAATTTGAATCAGGAAACATAGGCATTTGTTGCATGGTGATTAAATTTGGACTCGCGTTCATGCTAATTGCTGGAAAAGTCTGAGAAGATCCCACGTGAACATTGTTAAGGTCTGATTGCTGATTCGATGTGAGCATATACTGCATAGGTGCCACAATTTGAACTTCGGTCCCTGATGAGTGATGATTACTTTCTTGAATTTGAACATATCCAGGTCCATTTGATAGATAGATTTCTTGGTCTATTGATAGTCTTCTACGTCTGAGCAAAGGTTCATCTTCAAGTCGGTGGTTTTGTTCTACAATTGCCTCTTCTTGATTCACCAAGTTATTGTTAGCATTTTGATTCGGTACCTTCTTGTAAATCTTACAAAGCACCCAACGAGTCAGCTGCATACACAAATTACAATTTTGTTTTAGCAAAATATATATGAATACAATGGATAAAAGTAGTTCATAAGAGATTTTGGATAAGCAGATTATATACCTTGTTCTTGTCCGTGTTAGGTTTTCGGTTTTCTTTTGAGATATTGGGAATTTCCGTGCTATATTCTTGCATTAGCCAAGGGGTCTTCCGTTTCTTTTCATCGAGATAAACTAAAGATATTCTGCTTCCAACAACTCGATTGGTCACATCCTGCACCGGTGCACAACTCTGAGACGCCTTCCAAGTACCACCATTCCTGGTTTGTCTATTCGAACGGATTCCATTAGGGTGTTTTTGCGTAGTCCATGTCAAAAAGTACCATTTGTTTTCACTAGAACGATATTCTGGTTTGGCTGTTAGATATCAAGAAACGTAAAATAGTTAACTTAGAAACAAATTAATAAACCCTCAACAATAAAACATCGTACTTTATCAAGAAACCAGTACATAAATTGCATACATCATATATTCATAATTCAATAAGAACTTACTAACCTGTAAGTTCATCAGGACTGTAGTCGTATATATTAACCTCATAAATGCGGCACTTGGGATGTCCTCTTCCTGTTTCAATCTTTGGTTTCAAGTAGTGAACAATGAGCTCCGGATCGGTTGGACAAAAGCGATATCCAGGTTCAAGCGTATCAGCATAATCTTGCTCTTCTTGGTTATTGTTTCTAAAGTTTTCTTGGTTTATGATCGCCATTTGAGTCGATGCAAAAGTTAGAAGAAAGTTTGATAGTAAAAAAAAAATAGGTTATGCATGCATGCATGCATGCATATTAATTTATATGGTCACGGGTACGTAAATTATAAGCAACAATATTCATGCGCATTTATCTTAACTGATCTATAATAACTGCTACGTAGTACAAGTTTCTTCACACTTTTGGTTTGACTTCCCACCTTAAACTTATTGACTAATCAGTAACAAATTATAGTCTATTAATGAAATTTTGATAAACCTCTCAATCGGTTTCGGGGTTAACAGTATTAGCAGTCATGTATTTATAATTGGGTATATACTATGTATTTATGTTTATCATTGAGTGTCAAGCTCATATTCTTGTATGAAGTCTAGGCCTAGGTCATAGTCTAGCATATCACGTATTATACAATCAGGGCAGTTTTGCTAGTGAGATCAAAAAATGAATTAAACTTTCTTAATAATGTTCTTGTTATTTTTAATATTATTAAAAATATGTCCGCCAGTCTACGCGAGACAATAATTATACTATCGAATTTAACGCGTTTGATTTTACTGTGAAAGATTTATTGGCTCGCCATATACTCTTTCGATGTGACAGCTTGAACGATCTCTATCCAATTACTAAGCCATCATCTTCTTTCACCGTTTTCCTCTCAACAAGTGCATCCACGTGGCATCAACGCCCCGATCACCCGGGTTATGAAGTGCTACACTCACTTGTCTCTCGCTCGTCAGTTTATTTCATGTAATAAGAGAAGTCTACACACGCGTGCCAGCCTGGCAAACATGTGAATAACTCTGATTGTATTGTTGAACATTGTTTTAATATTATTCATTATGATTTATGGGCATTGCCTATTGTTAGTTCTAGAGGTTTTAAATACTATATAGTATTTCATGATCATTTTTCTCATTACCTATGGATCTATCCTTTTCTTCGTTCTAAATCTGACATGTTTAATAAAGTTTTGCATTTTCGCACCTATGTCAAAAATTAATTTAAATGTGAAACAAAAAGCTTCCAATGTGATCATGGTGGTGAGTACAATAATAACCAACTCCACAACCTTTTTGCCAAAAAATGGCGTTTAAGTTCGTTTTCTTGCACAAAAAACATCTCAACACCATGGCAAGGCGGAACAAATGCTACACACAATCAATAATATCATTCGTACTTTGCTATTTCAAGCACACCTTCCCCCAACCTTTTTGGGTCGAAGCCCTTCACAGCATGGCAACCTATCTCTTAAATCATTCTATCGCACTCCTAGATGAAGTACCTTTTACACGCCTATTCAACAAACAACCTGAGTACTCTCGTTTACAAATATTTGGGTGTGTATGCTACCCTTACCTACGACCCCCCCCCCCCCCCCACAAACTTGCCCCACGCGCAACTCCATGTATTTGTTTAGGCTATCACGCATATCGTCGTGGGTTTCGATGTTTAAACCTCGAAACAAACAAACTTATCTTGTCTAGACATGTCACTTTCGACGAAACTTAATTACCTTACCGATCCATGACACCTTCCTCCCCGCCATCTTGTGTTTTTCTCGACCCACCAATCCCCTCCTCTTCACCACTATTGCTTCTGTCACAAATACACCTTCTAATACTCCCCCACACATACCTTTCAATTCCACCGAACCTGCTATTTCCCAGCCACACCTTGATACACCCATCAGCCAATCTTCCACCCCATTCAATAATACCCATACACCGGCCCAGATTATCTACACCATTCCGTCAGTTTGCTTCACCATTCCATCACATACCCACAAACAGTCCAACGCCGACCCACTCTCCCGAACAGGTCTTCTCCTATGATTGGTGTATCCCAACAACCTTTCATGATCAAGGAGCCTTCCACTCAGGTAACAACTACTTTGCCATCACTTGATCCATTGGATAAGGGTAAAGCTATTATGGTAAAAGAACATGTTCCCAAAGATGCAGCCCAGATTCAGTTTGATACTATGGTTGCTCATCAGCTTCATGAGCAAGAAAAGAAAGGGCTTGAGAAGGGAAGTATTGAAGCTTAGATTCATTCATTTGAATCTGAGAGTGATGAGATTGGTGGTGGTGATGAAAGTTCACATAGCTCAAATACTGATATGAGCAATTTGGTGGACTTGGAAAACTTGGAGTATGGGGAGGATGAGCTAGCAAGGGAAAAGCTCATAGATTTGAAGAAACAAGTTGATTTTGACATTTCTCATGTTTCAACTATGTATTTCAGATAGGAAGAGGTCTGCACAGAAAATCCAAACATGACCTTAATAGAGCAAGCTTAGAGATTTTGTTGAGAGTTCAAAGTGATTACAAAATCATTTTGGAACATAGGGCAAATAGAGTACTTTTTGAGAACAAGACAACCAGAAGGGAGCTCTATAATATGCTTCTTAGATGCCACCAAACAGGGTGGACTTATGCTAAACTAAGGAAGCTTTCTTTTGAGCAATTAGACTACTTTTCTTATCCCATTTGGGAGTCTGTGTGTGAAGCAAACACATTTAGGTTGCTATCTGCAGAGAAAAAGAAAGAAATTGAAGAGGAGCTAAAGATTAATAAGGCATTGATGGTGCCTAAACCAGTGAAGAAAGGGTTCAAGTTGAGGTTTTCAGAGCTTGACCAAGTGCAGCCAACTAAAGCAATTTTGAAGAAAAATATGATGCTTTCTCCATTGGTGGCTTCTGATTTAGCTGTTGTTGTGCCTTTGGACTTCAAGAATCCAATCATCAAGTATGAAGAAGATTCTGTGGGATTTTGGAAGATCACCAGGGCTGGTGATAAGGTACATACTTTTACCTCTTTGGTGTCATTGTTTGCTACCATGGACAGGGAGGACAAAGACACTCTTTGGAGTTTAATGAAAAAGATGTATGAGGCTGAAGCTCCTTCATCAATGAATGGAATAAAGATCTGGACAACATTTAGAAGAATGTTTGCCCATGATGCTACTGATCCAGTATGGTTGGATCTGGATGACTTGAGTGAGTTGAAGTGGCATTTGTATTCACCTGCTGTTGTTTACCATCTCAGTACTACAAAGTTTGCAGAATACTTGTTGATAGATCAATAATATCCTCTTTCACAAGATTTGTTGAATAAGTTGGTCTGTACCGAGCTTGAATTTGACTACACCAGTGTCATTATCATGTACTTTTTAAGGTTTATATATGCTCAGATTAAGGAGTAGGTTTTATTTGTAAGAATCCTCTCTTGTATTTCGCTTTTATTCAGAAACTTGAATATTAGTGTAAGTATCAAGTTTATGGGAGGATTGTTAGGAATAAAATTAGCTAAGTCACTCAGCCGCTGACAAAGGGATTTTGGACGCTAACAAGAGCAAATGGAGCGCTGACAGATTGAGCACTGACAAGACTTATCAAGGTGCTGACAAAGGATATCCCAGTTAATATCAACTACTTAGTCAACACGTTTTGTATGTTTAGGAAAGATATGTTCTATATTGTATTTTCTATACTTATCTTTTCCTTGAATAGTTGATTAGTAGATTGTTGTTCAAGACTCCTTATGTTATAAAAGGAGGTCTTAGGGTTTGACATTCATATACGTTTTGGCACTTTCATTGTACGACATCGATTATCAATACAAGTGAAAGTTTGATATACATTGTGTTTTGTTTTGTTCTTTGTTCTAAGTGTTAATTCCACATAACACTTAGATTGTCATTAACACAAAGTTTCTCTACGTGTTATACTTGATTTAATCTCATTAACACAAAGCTAAATCGATCTAAGTTTAGGATCAACAGCTGATCCTCCACCCAGACTAATATAATTAGAGGTCACCCCTCTATGTATTCATTCACGTTAATATATATCATGACCTATATGAGCTCTTTGGCATTTAAATTACTTTGTATGCATGATCATAAGACTTTTCTATATAAACATAAATATCAGACTTTTCAGTATAAACATAAACATTAGACTTTTCAGTGTAAATCAGTTTTAAACAACATCTAGGTTTTCCAGGACTTACATATATTCCGCTGCATTTCAAATCTTTAATTATGTTTCAGTTATTTCTTATCATGTCATTATATCCGTTCACTGGGTGTATTGCTCAGCCGTATATTTTCTTTCTATGACCAAAACGACAGGTACCCAAGGACAGACTTGAGCATGGAGAGGACGCACATAGGATGAGAGCTACCTTATACTTCTTTTCCTTTTGCACTTCATTTACTTTATGCTTGTTTTCAGTTTATGTTTGGGGGCCCATGTTTGATTCCGATTTTCCTTTATGGTCATTTATGTTTGTAATACATATTACCATGCATGCTTTGATGACACGCCATAATTTATCATGTAACGGTCCACTTATTAAAGTGGGGTGTTACAATTATGGTATCAGAGCCCAAGGTTTCGACCTGTAGGCTCTAAAACTTGACATGTGACTAGTGGCTAGTCACCCGACTTTTCCTAAAATGACGTTTGTTACATTCCATGAATTGATAATTATATTTTTGAGAATTGTTGATCCTTACTCACGATGTTTTCTTTGAAGTTTTGACTAGTATGGATTAGATCACAGCCATCATATTTTGTCTCATGTTGTTAATTTCCATCCATGATGTTTTTCCCTTGAAATTTAACAAGTATGGATTGAACCATAATCATCCATACTTAGTCACATGTCTTCTCTTCGAATTTTGTGGATTGAACCATAGCCGTCCACACCAGTCAATGTTAAATCTCGACTGAGTATGCTTTTATGTTCTTTATGACAACTACGTTTTTATACTCTCATGTTGATTTCGTTTTCATGTTGATTATGTTTCATGCCTCCTTATGTTGATTATGTTTTCATCATGTTGATTATGCTTTCATGCTAGACATTGATGGATTTCATTTAATCCTGCTTTCATGATAGTCATAGTTGGTTTTCATTAATCATGCTTTCATGCTGATCGTCGTTGAATTTTGTTGAATCATACTTTTGTGTTTCTCTATGCAAACATAATTATGTCTGCGCTGGAAATGCTAGGCTACCATGTTGCTAGCTCCAGTCCGGTTTTCTAACCGTTTAATCATTTATTTCCTTTAAAACCATGTCAGATGGTTGACACCCATACCGATCATCTCATGTGCATTCCATGTGTACTCCATGTACCATATTCCACGTGTACTCCATTTACCGTATTCCACGTGTACTCCATGTACCGTATCCCATGTGTGCTACACGTACCGTAATCTATGCGTATTTCACTTACAATACTCCATGAGTATTCGCTAGTCGATTATTAATCATCTCAGGCGTATTTCACTTGTTGATATTATACAAGTGATGATGTTGCTCACAACTTGGAGATCCTACAATACGAAGACGAATGCGTTAGATCGAAACGACCGGAAGAGAAATATACTTCATCCACGAGACACTGCCATTTCATTTCCATGTCTTTATTTTCTCAGTTATGTCACGTGCCATTCAGTTGTCTATTCAGGCATATGAGTGGGAACATGTACCATCCGGCCACTCAGCTGAATAGTGACGTGAATCACAGTCATGATAATGACCGTCATAGAAACTGACAGACAAGGAGGTAGTGACAACTACCGCGACAACAAATATTTTTCAATAACAAAAAAAACTCCGGTAACGGACGTGATCAAAAATACAAAGGGTCAGCAGTCCAACCGATCCGCCAATTCTGGCATTTTAAACTAAAAGCTTTTCAACTTTATTCGCTTTCACAGATCGAGACACATGTCAAGACATCCATCAAGACACATGTCTCACGTATATTTTCTGAAGACACATGTCAAGACATCCATCAAGACACATGTCTCACGTATATTTTCTGACAACACATGTCAAAAAACCAGTCAAGAGACATGTCATATGTATATTTTCTCTAAACACGAGTCAAGACACATGATTCACGTATATCTTCTAAACCAGACCCTCAGTAATTCCGTATACCCTCCAAGGGGTACATCTATTATGTTGTGTCATGTGTGAATCAAACAACTAGAATTTTAGGTACAATCACTGACATATTGTTCATGTTTGGACACGCAATGTTCGTTCTGTGTGAGACGGGCGAAAAACATTCAGTGAGATTTGCCACGTTTACTTCATGTATCGACATGGCACCTTCGTTTCTTGATCGTATATTACATATATCCACGCCCAGAAAAGATGTCGTTCGTATATCCCATGTGTACAAAGGCTTTCCTTCTAGTTGACGACAAGATCCATTCTGCTAACGCACTTCCTTGGACATGTGCGAGTTCGATATGATTCTGAGTATGGACTGATTAGCAGCATATCGCGCTACGATTGATCGCCATTCATATCATATCATATTCAGCGATGTCAGGCTCCTGAATACATTCATCATGGTTTTCTACCAGTAAAATCTGTACAAATTATTTATGCTTTACAAGCACGTGCTTTATTATCCCATAGCTACAAAAAATTTCTAGCTACCATTTATGACGCGATTTTCTAAAGTTATTAAAATATGTTCCTATCAAACCTATAGGCCGGGGTGGGTGGCAATTTTTGTACACAAAAACAAGACAAATAAATGTTTATTACATCTTCAATTTATTAAGCCAATAACTAACTACCATTGAATTTCAATCGGAAATATTTCACTAACAGAACGTGTTGGTCGGTATCATGAACACTACACCAATATTGATAATAAGTACCTTTTGTACTTTTCAAGAACGTATTCAAACATAGTTTAGGTCAATTTGTAATGTTTAAAACAATGCATTAACAAACGTGACAAAACCTTCAACAAAACCACAAAATAGAAGATTTTGGTTGTGATCATAGATGTAACTATTGTCGCATTGATCAAATTGATTATGACATACGGTTTGTGGTGTTGTATATTTGTTTTCTTTGTCATGATTGCTCACATCTGCTTGTTATTGCATCTGGTGCCAAAGATTATGATGACATATAGTTGTGTATTTTGAATTGTTCCTAAACATTAAAACATAAACATTAAAAAAATCAATCTACTGAAAATCAAATCACTAATATGTAGGGAGCTTATTTAAGCTAGTTGTTGACATGCTTAAGCAATGAAAAGTTTCCATAAGATAGGGATTGTTTGCATACTTTTGATTTATGATAAAAGGTAGGAATATATACAAATTTTATCTTTTCAAAACCAGATTGTTTCCATACTTTGATTTATCAGTATTTCGTTTTTTACAAAACCAGATTGGTTAGAAAATAATAACAAATGTGAAGTTTAAAAAAGTAGAAGCTTTAAGTTATTTTAGGTATAGATCGGAATTTAATGTGGATATCTTTCACAACTATATGATATGATGTATCTAAAAATGTTGATCATCACAAATTTGATCCAGAATTATGATTTAGTGCAACTATCAAAGTTAAGGTGTTATGCATGGATAAACGATCATCACAAAATAATACACTTAGCATATAAACACGTACACTATGCACATAGAATTTTCATCACTTCAAAAATATCTAAAACACTTCATATTCAAACAAAAATAAAAAACAAATCTCTGAACAAAAATATACAATAAAACCAATTCTTTTTCACACCTTGTATTCAAACAGATTATTAGTTGGTTAAGATTTGATTAGTTTGAATATGTTTCATATCTTGCACTACTCAACACAATCTGGTGCGACGGCGACTGTTGTATTTTCCATGACGGAGACACAAACAAATTGGGCAATGGTGTATCGTTGTAAGACCTGAAAAAAGTAATATATAGAAACTAATTAGATCTTAATGAATAAACCCTGAAACATGAAAATCACATAGATTTGTATATAAACAAAAATTCTAGAAACTAAAAAGAACTTACATCAATAAAGATGGTGGTGGTAGTTTATGACAGCGGTTGTGATTCCTTGTGGCGGGCCTCACCAGCAGTTTCTACAACACAACTCTACACATCTGTAAAAAAAATCATTAATCAACACCAAAAAATTGTTTGATAACCATAGATGTATTAAAGACTAAAATAGAACCTCAATACATTAAAACTACACATCTTCATGTGGAGGTTTTAGTGGTGTTGTGGCATTTGGTGGTGGATGGGTCAGAGTAGTGCCGACATTCAATGGTAGACGGGCTTGGTGGTGGGTTCGGTGGTGATGGGTTACAATAATTGACTTAGCAGTAGAAGTGGGGAGTGAATGATATGTAAGAACGAGATTAGGGTGAGAGAAAAGGTAAGTTTAAATGTGATGAAAGGTTAAGTCGTATGAGTGGGTATTTATAGGAGTGTTTTAGTAGTATGACTTTTGGAAATTCCGAAATAAAAAATATGGAACATTCCACCGAGTTATGAGTTGTCAAACCGTGTGTTGTGGTAGTATCAATCTCATGTTTTAACATTGCCCAATTTGAAAGGTCTTTCAACAATTCCTTAAATAGTGTAGCTTTTAACTTTCAAGAAAAGTTTTAAAACACATTATAAATAACTAGATGAGTACCCGCGTATAACCGTAGAAATTTCTAACTACATATAATTAAAGGTACACGATATTGTGGTAAGTGTTTTATGCCTTTCGGATAACGTTATTTTAAACAATATTAATCGACTCCGATTATAACGATAAGAGATTAAAGCATTGTATCCAATAATCAAATGTCATGCATAGCGGTCTATATATGTGAGATACGACCCATTTATTTTAGTCGGTTTTGCCCTGTATCCGAATCACACACATGTTAATTAATCCATAGAAAAAAAATCTCCCTCTCTAGTGTCATTTCTGAGTTATATCTTTCAAAGATCAGATATTGATGTTTAAAAGGGGACCGGAATAACCACTAAACAAGAAATTCATGTGCTCGTATCAATGACCATATAATATTCACATTACTTTTGTATATGTTTACAATCATGTTCAATCTGACATATCATGATAAATTATCACATGAATGTAGGCTAGATCAACTATAAAAGTTATTACTTTTCTATTTAGACAATAATGGGCATGAATGTATTGGACTACTATTTAGAAAATTATAGATATGTGAATAAACGTTTTTTATGCGAAATTCTGAATACGCTAATAGATAAAATATATAATGTTGTTAAGTTGACATTTGGAAATTTTGTATACTAATTTTACCCTATGTGATTATTGTGAGAAAATCACATAGAAAAACAAGCAATAAAAATACTTGGTCATGACACTACCTAAGGGACATGGTATACGTACATCAGGTTCATAAAATAGCAATTCCTCAGGGCTCATAGTTTCCTCTTGGTTCATAGTTCTAGTAACTTCACTCACTGCAACATCTTACCATTTAGTTCATGAAGCAATTTAGCAACCCAAGATCTAACATTGCTAAAGCCTTGTAATTCTCTAATTAACAATTGTAGTCAGCAATATAATATCTAATAACACATCAAGTCTAAGTATTTTTTGACAAAAAACTAATCGTGTACCTAATAGCAAAAGTTGAACCTTCAATAATTTCCAATGGCCAGCAAGTAACGCTTTAGTGGTAATAATAACACCACATCCGGTTCTTGTCCTCTTCCCACTGATCCTCCATGTTCCTGTTAAAGGAGATGTCATAAGTTATGTATAGTTTTCAAATATTGTGATGCTAAGTTGTTCCATATTTAGATTATATATACTCACAATTGGCATTCTTATGGCAATAACGGGTGAGTAACCATAGTATTTCGAGTACTCATCCGTAATCCATGGTTTGTCAATTTTTAAAACAATCAGGCTTCATATTATGTATATGCATATAATGCAGCTACTATAGTTCTATCTTATTGTTTATGGCAATTGTTAACGTAAGTAATGTATACAAACCTGAGCATTGGAGATGTCATGTTAGAGATAGGTAAAAGAAGGCGATGTATACAAACATGAGCATTAGAGATGTCATGTTAGAGATAGGTGAAACAAAAAGACCATCAAATTAGGATTTATATGTAATGGATGAAACTTATTGACCACATATAACCGGAAACATAAAATTGTGCATAACCTCAATCTACATGAGTTGAATAACAACATAACACGTTTGAAAACAAACCATCGTCATTTGCATTCGAATAAGAAGAGCCATTAGTAGTAGTATTAGCGTTACTTTGATTCACTCGAATAACAAACCACGTTTAACAACAAACCATCATTATTCTAATCATTCGAACAACAAACCTGCAAAAGGCCGGCTACAAATTTTAACCAACATATTCACAAACAGTCATAAAAATTTAACAAAGATTCGTCATTATGGTTTTGAGAAAAAAAGATGTAACTTTTTTTAAGGTTCAATCAAAGGCACGCCCGACCTGCACAACAAGAATAAATTAGTATGAATACATGATAACATGATATCTAAAACTGATGGCGTATAGTCCCCAACCGGGTCATGAACCCGGCCCACGGGTACTACCCGCATCCGGCCTGTTACTAATGGGTTGGAATAATATCATTTGAGCTTATGGGCTTCGAATGAACAGTGATCACATACATGCGTGCGGCCCATGGCCCGGCACGACCGGTACAGGGTTAGACAGAATCATACTCTTATTATGATTAGGATTTACCCCAAAGTAGAGGATATACACTCACCATAATTGGAAGATAACAATCAAGCTAATTATGGTACTTATCCTTTGCTTAGGGCCGAAGCATTGGTGACAGCCCATTAGGGTTTCACCGCCTATATAAGGAACCCCCAAGGGTTCCACAAAGGTATTACATTTTACACACTCTCAACTCCCATCCGACTCTTAAACCCTAAACCTATTACTTACTCTCACGCCGGAGTCTAATTATGGGATACATTCCCACGGTAAGCCTAACGCGTGTTGCTTTAGTATGCAGGATCCCAACAAGATATTTCACTTGGTGCAGGATCCGGAACCCAGCCAACCCGAATTAAGCCTAATTCGAGTCTAGCAAGGATCATCCAACTTTTGTATCAAAAAGTTAGCGCCATCCGTGGGACCTATACACTAAGCTAGAACAAGTTTCTTCTCGATCTCTTTCAATGACGAAAGGACATCCGCAAGGAAATCCCAGGAACACGAATCAAACCGGAAGTCCACAGGGGACGTGATACTCATTCCCACTCAGTCCCCTAGCAACCAAACTGGTGGACCAAATAACTGAAGTGTTTTTCAGTCCATGGGTGTGATAGGCACGTCCGCAATCACCCACCACCTACCTCGACCTTGGACAAACCTGATCCAGGGAGTGCGCCTAATCCCCCTAACAAGAAGCCGCGCAGGCCATCGACCGAGGAAGAAGTGGAAGTCGAACCACTTAGTGAGGAAGACCTCGCTCGAGTTCTCACGCAGAACTTCGAGAGGATCGTCCCAGGAATCGCGTCCAGGTTAAACCTAGGTAGGAACCTCCAATCTAGGCTCAACTTTGGCAGGGCCGCATCCGGCACCTCTCCTCAGACTCACAGGAAGAAGAGGGAACGACCCCAGGAATGAAACCTCTTTGAGGAAACCCCTCAACCTCGGAATGTGTTCGAGCGCATAGGGGATCGTGTGGTGCAGGAACTACTACAATCTCGTGAAGAAGGAGATAGATCCGATGACTCAGCCGAACGGCCGGACCTGGAATTAACCAGGAACAATCGTCGCACAAGTGTGTGGGATAGGATGAATATCGGGAAGAAGGCTCCTAGCTCCTCTCATAGAGAGGATCCTTTACCAAAAGGTGGGGCACCGCCCCTTCCCCCGGTCCATCAGGAGAGTATTCGGATGACCATCCACCCAAGCGTCGCCGACCTAGGTGTACTCCTCCACCGCCGTCAAACGATGAAGGGTACTACGGTGGCCCATATTATCGTGAGGCGGAAGAGGAAGATCTCTCCCGCCCATGGTGTGATCCTAATCTCACCCGTCCATGGTGTGATCCCAGGGAAGATCCTTTTACTCTCCGCATACGGAATTACTCCGAGGATAAAAAGCGTCGCATGCCGGCGTGCGTCAAGACTTATGATGGGTCTGGTGATCCGGATGATCACCTAAAGATATTTGACACGCAGGCGAAAATCGAACGATGGCCCATGCCTATATGGTGCCAGATGTTCAATTCAACCTTGATCGACAATGCTCGTGATTGGTTTGAGGGACTTCCTCCCCGAAGCATTGATAGCTTCACTGAACTGTGTACTGCTTTAAAAAACAATTATACTCAGCGAAAGAAGTATAATAGGCACCCGGTCTCATTGGCAACCGTCAAGCAACGACCTGGAGAATATACGGAGGCCTTAACCGAACGCTTCAATGACTAGTGCACGCGCACAAAGACAATGCCGGAACTTCTAAAAATTTCCGATTATATGCATGCCATAACAGACAGGGAATTAATTAGACGGCTCAACGACAAGCGACCAGAGAGGTATGACGACCTCATGGAAAGGGTCAGGAACTTTATTGAAGGAGAAACCGCGGTAGCCGTGGCCTATCCTACAAAGGGAAACAACTATCGGTCAAACGACCAGTCCAGGAGACAGTCGGGTGGTCAAAACAACCAAAGCAGTGGAAGGGGCTCGGACTACAAGAGCCAGAACAAAGGAGGGCGGTCGGAGGACAAGTTCACCCCTTAAAAATGTCTTACCGGGAGATCCTGCTGACAGAAGGGGCCAACTTCCCGAGACCTCCCCCAATGACGACTCCGGTGGACCGTCGTCAGGGAAATCGCTTCTGCGAATTCCACAACGACAAGGGCCACGACACGGAGGAATGTATCCAGCTCAGGAAGCACATTGAGTCACTGATCAAGTCAGACAAACTCAAACATTTGGTCAAGGATTGGAAGGACGGAAAGGATAACAAGAAGCACGATAAGAAGTATCCCCAAAAGGACAAACCTTCGACTATATATATGATCCAATCCTGGCAGCGCCGCACAAAGCAGAAAATTAGTCAAAAATTTTCATGAGGCAGAGATATCTCATTCCCTCCCATTACGGCAAACGACGTGACCGATGCCCCTCTCACGATTGAGGTAAGCATTGGAACACACAATGTTCGCCGTATGTATGTGGATGGAGGGTCATCGGCGGAAGTACTATACAAACACTGTTTCGTATAACTACGACCAGAAATAAGAAGCCAATTAGTATCGGCCACGTCGCCGCTCATCGACTTTAGTGGAGACACCATCTGGCCAATAGGACAGCTGCGTCTGCTAGTAACCATTGGGAATGAAGAACATTCCACCACATCGTGGATGAACTTTATGGTGATACACTCACACTCTCCATACAATGGGATAATAGGAAGACCAGGTATCTTAGCCATACGAGCAGTACCCTCCACAGCTCACGGAATGATTAAATTCCATGTGGAAGGAGGAATTGTCACCATCTATAACTCAATCATACCAGCATTCGAATGTCATGCCGTGGCAACACTAGTCCTACCGGTCCCCGCCAAGGAAGGATCACCACCCCCCAACTGGAAGGTGGCAATCCATCCCGATTATCCAGAACAAGAGGTGTCCATAGGAGGAACGCTCTCGGATAGCGGCAAGAGGGCCATGTGCTCTCTTCTGAAAGCAAACTTGGATGTATTCGCATGGGAGCCCAAGCATATGACGGGTGTGCCGCGTACGATAGCAGCACATAAACTCCAAATCCGCCAGGGATATCCTCCCGTTAAGCAAAAGAAGCGTGGTCAAGCACCAGAACGCAGTCAGTTAATACTGGATGAAGTACGAAAATTGGTGGATGCAGGAATTATGCGCGAGGTATACTACCATGAGTGGTTATCCAACCCGGTCATGGTCAAGAAGCATGACGGGAGCTGGCGCATGTGTGTTGACTTCACAGACCTGAACAAAGCCTGTCCACAGGACTGCTATCCGTTACCAGAGATTGATTGGAAGGTGGAATCCCTATGTGGATATCCCTTTAAGTACTTCTTAGACGCATACAAAGGATACCACCAGATCCAGATGGCGGAGGAGGACGCGGAGAAGACGGCGTTTCATACTAGTCAGGGCGTATACTGTTATACAAAAATGCCATTCGGACTGAAGAACGTCGGGGTAACATATCAGCGACTTGTTGATAAAGCCTTCGACTCACAGATAGGCCGCAACCTTGAGGTCTACGTTGATGATCTAGTCATCAAAAGTCATACGGAGGAGGCACTTCTCCGTGACGTCCAAGAGACGTTTGACACATTGAGGAGGATTAATATGAAACTGAATCCAAAAAAATGGACGTTTGGGGAAACTGAAGGGATGTTCCTTGGATACATGATCAATCCAAATGGGATCAAACCTTGCCCAGAAAAGACGGACGCGGTGATACAGTTACCGTCTCCTCAGACACGAAAAGAGGTACAATCATTAAATGGAAAGCTGGCCGGGCTAAACAGGTTCTTGTCGAAATCCGCGGAGAAGTCACTCCCCCTATTCAAAACACTCAAGAAGTGTATCAAGAAGGGAGATTTCCGTTGGACAAAGGAAGCTGAGGAAGCTTTTGGTCAGCTTAAACAACACCTCGCAGCTCTTTCCATGCTAGTGGCACCCCGACCTAAGGAAGAGCTCATCATGTATCTGTCGGCTACACATGGAGCAAAAAGTGCGGTACTTATGACGGATAGGGACACAGTCCAAACTCCGGTATACTTCATAAGTAGAACACTACAAGGGCCGGAGTTGAATTATTCCTCTATGGAGAAATTGGTTTTGGCATTAGTATTTGCCACAAAACGGTTACGCCGGTACTTTCAGGCGCACCCAATTGTGGTTATTACTGATCAACCAATAAAACAAATCATCTCAAAACCAGACGTGGCCGGTAGGCTACAGAAGTGGAGCATACTGCTAGGAGAGCATAACATCTCCTATAAACCAAGGACCGCGGTCAAAGGCCAAATCTTGGCAGACTTCTTGGTTGAGAAGCCAGATGAGGACGGACCAGTAACACAACGAGAGGAAGCTCCAGCAGAACCATGGGTATTATTCACTGACGGATCCTCGTGCACGGAAGGATCAGGAGCTGGTCTCATCCTTACGAATCCGAAAGGAATGGAGTTTACATACGCCCTACGCTTTGAGTTCATAGCCACCAATAATGAGGCAGAATATGAAGCGTTGATTGCGGGTTTAAAAATCGTCGCTAGAATGGGAGTCCACAACCTTGAGGCCTACGTGGACTCACGGCTTGTCGCGAAGCACATTCTAGGGGGTTACGTAGCCAAGGAGGACAACATGGTTTGATACTTGGAGAAAGTCAAGTCGCTCATCGCTACTTTCAGCAAGTTTTCTATCAAACAGGTACCAAGAGGTGAAAACAAGAAGGCGGGCGCTCTTAGCAAGATTGCGTCTACAAGTTTTGCCCACTTATCCAAGCAAGTCTTGGTAGAAATACTAAAGGAAAAGTCTATAACGGAAGGGGAAGTTGCAACTATATTTGAGGAAGATGGACCTACATGGATGACCCCGATCATCAGCTATTTAACTGATGAAACCCTTCCGGATGAGGAAAAGGCGGCACAACGTATCAGAAGGAAGTCGCAGCACTTTCAGCTTCGAGAAGGTATTCTTTACAAGTGCTCTTTCTTACAGCCGTGGTTGCGGTGTGTTGGGCCACGCCAGGCTACTTATGTGATCAATGAGATACATGAGGGGCTATGCAGTATGCACGCAGGTCGCGAAGCATATTCTAGGGGGTTACGTAGCCAAGGAGGACAACATGGTTCGATACTGGAGAAAGTCAAGTCGCTCATCGCTACTTTCACCAAGTTTTCTATCAAACAGGTACCAAGAGGTGAAAACAAGAAGGCGGACGCTCTTAGCAAGATTGCGTCTACAAGTTTTGCCCACTTATCCAAGCAAGTATTGGTAGAAATACTAAAGGAAAAGCCTATAACGGAAGGGGAAGTTGCAGCTATAGTTGAGGAAGATGGACCTACATGGATGACCCCGATCATCAGCTATTTAACTGATGAAACCCTTCCGGATGAGGAAAAGGCGGCACAACGTATCAGAAGGAAGTCGCAGCACTTTCAGCTTCGAGAAGGTATTCTTTACAAGCGCTCTTTCTTACAGTCGTGGTTGCGGTGTGTTGGGCCACGCCAGGCTACTTATGTGCTCAGTGAGATACATGAGGGGCTATGCGGTATGCACGCAGGTCCCCGATCTGTAGTGGCACGAGCTCTACGCGCAGGATATTATTGGCCTGCTATGCATAGGGATGCACGCGACATGATTTGTAAATGCAGTGATTGCCAAGTGCACAGACCAGTACCGCGACATCCGCAGCAGGAACTGACACCCATCACATCCACATGGCCATTCTATAAGTGGGGGATTGACATTGCAGGACCTTTCCCCGTGGCTGCAGGGGAGTTAAGTTCTTGATCGTCGCAATGGACTACTTCACACGATGGATAGAAGCTAAAGCGGTTAAATCCATTACGGGCAAGCAAGTTAAAAAGTTTGTTTGGGAAAACATCGTATGTCGTTTTGGCTTGCCAGGAGAAATCATCTCGGAAAACGGGAAGCAGTTCGCGGATAATCCATTCAAGGACTGGTGCGCAACATTGAATATCACGCGCGCTTCGCATCCGTTAAGCACCCGCAGACAAATGGTCTTGTGGAACGGGCAAATAGAAGCTTAGGGGCATCAAGGCACGCTTGGAGGAACGAAGTGCCAAATGGGTAGATGAGTTGCCACATGTTCTATGGGTACATAGGACTATGATTAAAACAGGAAATGGGGACACTCCATTTGCGCTGGCCTACGGCACTAAAGCTGTTATACCAGCAGAAATTGGAATGCCGACCATCCGCACAGCGGAGGTTAATGTTGTCACGAACGACAAGCAACTCCGGATTAATCTGGACTTGTTGGAGGAAAAAAGAGAAATAACGGCTATCAATGAGGCCAAGTCCAAGGCACGGATGAAGGCTTATTATGACGCCAAGGTTAAAGGTGTTTCCTTTCGACCGGGAGATTTTGTTTATCGTGCCAACGAGGCAAGTCGAGCAGAGAATACAGGAAAGTTGGGCCCCAAGTGGGAAGGACCGTATGAGGTTACGGAAGCCTTAGGACGGGGCGCGTACAAGTTGCGTGACATGGATGGCCGCGACCTGGAACGCACATGGAATATCTGCAATCTTAAAAGATGCTATCTTTGAAAGGCTACAGCTTCCGCATGGACACTTCGCTATAGTTGGCTTCAATGAAGATCCATGTATTTTATTTTTTTATTTTTTTCATGCTTTCTATGTTCCCTTTGTTTTTAGGATTTCTCATTCTTGTCAAAATAAAAATCGTAAACGTTCTAATAAAATGTCGTGGTGCCTAGCTAGCTCCACGGCTCGTTCTTGTGAAAATTATTGTCTTGTCTTTTAGATTCTATGTGCAAATTATTATCGTATAGATTTAGTTGTTATTGCTATAATGTGTTATCGCTTATTCATATGAATTCATTCAAAACCGTACATGTACTATGCGCCTCCAGGCGGGGTAAGAGGATTAAGTGAACCTAATAATTTAACTTGTCGCATAAGAAGGATGCAACCCCAGTGACGTGGATCGTGTATCCTTACTAGACACCTTCTTGACAAGACGTTGTAATAAGTTTCCATATGCCGCACCCACGTAGTGCTTTGCATGGTAAAGACGCACGCCGCACGTCTAGTAAAATATAGACTTGGTTTTATTCTGGGTAAGACGTAACATGTCATGCAAAATAGGTACATGATATCTAAAGAAAATAAACAAGTTTCAAATTCAAAACACAAAGTAGTCGTGGTCATCACGGACTTACATAAAACGAGTTATCACAATAATGTCAGTTCTAGCCGTATACATACACGGACGAATAAAGGCACAAATGTTTACAATGTAAATTACAAAGGAGGTAAGAACTCTCCTATCTCTCTTCCCTTCTGCAATCAAGGTACGGAGGACCTCACCGCGAGCATCCTTTCCACCTTGTGCCCTGGTCATGTTAGCATCCAACGCCTCGGCTAACAGCTTCTCACCTTTCATCACCTTCGAAATAGAGTCGTAGGTGGGCAGGGTCAGGTGGATGGGATCGGCTATGGGTTTGGACATTATCACCTCGTTGGGAGCATCCTTCAGCGACTCTAGCTCGTCTAGGAATGGGTGCTGAATTTCCCCAAGGGCGGCCATCGATGCGGTCATCTTCTCTTCAGCTAGAGGGTTGTGGTAGGCATGTTAGGTAATGTCTTCCTTCTTTCTTATTAGCTCCGCAGCTTTGGTCAACTCCTCGTGCCTACCGTGGTCAATGCCATCCGATACAACATCAGCAAAAGCCTGCAACAAGTAAGGAGCCTCCGTTACCTTTCTCACGGCAAGCCGCATTCCCTGGCCAACCATCCATCTACGCCCAGCTATGGCTGTAAGCAAGGGAGGGCATAACACTTCGGCGCAGTCCGTTTCCTGCTCAGTTCTCCCTCAGCTATCGCAGCTCGCTCTTCCAAAGTAGTCTGTGCATGGGTAAGTTCATCCTTAAGCGTGTCGCGTTCCTGAGCAATGGTGAAGGCTTGTACTGTTACGGCTTTAGTGGCGGCTTCGGCTACGGATACCTATAAATAATACTTGGAATTACTACAAGACAATATGGGTTTTTTGTGTAAACAAATGAGTATCAATAGAAGCATATACCTTCTCATTGGATGCAGCTAGGAGGGCCTCCAGCTCAGTAATGCGTTCCTCGCGTGCATAGGCGTGGTGGGCTTGTTCCTTGATTGTTGACTCCGCTACGACTAAAGCTTCTTGCAGGGATGTGATAGTCTTCTCATGTTTTTCCACCAGTTCCTCTCGGCGAGCAATCTTCCTATCAGCACGGCTCACATTGGCCAAAGCTTTTACCAGGCGGCGCCGTAGGGCTGCACCAACTGTCACCTGGTGCGCGGAGGATACATCAAACTGCTCCAGCAGCGTCTCGTGCTCGAGTTCATCCAAGTCTTGTGCCAGCGCTGGAGGAGTGATGTGTTCCATAAATTCTCTGCACTCGGACTCCGCCTCTAATCTTGTTAAGCTGGATAAGTTCCAGGCTAGGCGAAGGCTAGTGTCGGATCTCTCAGGACGTGGCTCCTCTGCATGAGTTACGGGAGGGGATGGAGGTCTCAGTGATATCACGGGTGAGGGTTCCCTTTCCACCTCTTTCTTCTGTGCTACTATCGACGGGTCCGCCCTGTTATTAGAACACACCTATTAGTTTTTTGTTTGTGAATTATATCTTGTGGAGTATTGATTGGTACTTACGTAGTGCCAGTCACGGGTTCCATGATAGTAGGAGCCACGGCATTCACGGGGGTGGCCTTCCAGACTTGATCATCAACATGCAGCGAAGGGTTGACTTGGGCTGTAGAGACACCGCTTCCTTCTTGAAACTACGGATGGTCCTTACTTAGCTTCTTTGGGGGAGCATTGTGTGCCCCTGCCACAGCCTCCGGGTTTTTTGCTACCTTCCTGGTGGTCTTCCGCTTTCTAAATTTGGGCTCTGATGGCTGCGGGGATCCAGAATCCTGTATTGTTTCATCTTCTTCACCGGTGCAACTGTTAGCTGGATTGGTGAGTTCTTCTTCTTCATCTTGGTTCGGCACGGCATCCTCCAACAGCAGCTCCTCACCATCTTCATTCTGGAAATCTAGGGGGGACTTCTGGATCACGGGCTCCTCCTCGTCTGACTGCTGCTCAGTTGTTTCTTCCAGAGGGATGGTCATGTTGATGGTGGCCTCTAGTAAGGGGAGTTCACCTTCTTTTAGTGGTCGTGATCCTTGAGGAACTTTGCTTGGATCGCCTTGGCGTAATAAACCAAACAGCTTCATCTCTGCGGACATATGCATACACACGGATTTGTAATTTCACAAGTACTATAAGACATATTTGCATCTATGGTATAGAAGACCTACCCTGCCTAAGTTCGGTCAGAAAGCACGGATATATATCCTCCCTCCCATAGTAATAGCGGCTGATCCCTACTAGGCACAGGAAGTGCTCCGGCATGCCCCTATGTAATTCTGTACGGTGGGTGTCTAATATTTTCAAATCCTTACTACTATAGTCCTTGGATTTGGGAGGATAGTCTTTGGGTGTATAACAACCTGAAAATTTTGACCAACGTTTAAATTAAGATTTTTCGAACATTTATGAAACTTGTTATTTATTTTCGATAATTTAACGAAGATCGTGTTAGCTAAATTCAAATTTATTTTGAATATTTTCTTTTAGTTTATGAACTGAGGAATTTAAATTTTTACGTTTACGTTTAATAAATTAAATATTTATTATCTAATTACTTGTAGTATTTTTCGACGTTTTAGAGTCGGAATGAGCAAAAATAACAAAAATAAAAATTAAAACGATTCAAAACTAAAACTTTGAAAATATGAAGAAATAATATTTTTCATTATATTCTAAAACGTTGCTAATAATGTGAGTATTAGAGTTTACATTATATTTTTACGTTAAAATCTAACCGAAATAGCTAAATCAATTAAACGAGCATTTAAATAAATATTAGCAAATATTTTCGAAACGCGACGAAGTAAGGACTCATTTTTATTGGAAAATGATTTAAAAACGATGGCGCAAGTCTCGTGTCTTGAATCATCCGTTAAGTCGTCCAAACGAGCCCCAAACCATGTATTAACGAAAGTTGTAATATAAGTTACACTTTAGGCCCACTTGTGGCCTTATGAGCCCATCTATTACTTTGGATAGTTAATGGACTTAATAAGCCCAATAAGAAGTTTAAGAAGCCCAACAACTCTTTTGGCCCATTAGACAAGCCACCAACACACCTCACTTCCCCATTGGACCAACTCTAGGTGGGTGATACTTGTCCATCATGTCCACCCACCATCCTACCTCCTCATTGGGCCACTCCTTGGTGAGTGACACTTGTCACACTTCCTTTCACCCTATATAAGGACTTTGTCTACTCATACCCTTCATTTTTCTCACACAAAACACACACACACGCCTTTCTCTCTCTCCTTGTTTGAGCCGTGAGCCCCCAACACCAAAGAACATCAATTTTTTTTATTTTGAGCTTGGATCTTTCAAAATAAATTGAAGTCCCATCTTGGAAATCTCAAGATCTACATTTTGGTATGAAAATCTCCTACATGCATCAACTTTCAAGATTTTTTTTAATTTCCACGGTGGATCCATACATGCATGATGGTTATATCAAGTGAAACTTGTAAATCTAGTCCGGATCTATACATGCATGATGGTTACATCAAGTGAAACTTATAGATCTAGTCCGGATCTATACATGCATGATGGTTACATCAAGTGAAACTTGTAGATCTAGTCCGGATCTATACATGCATGGTGGTCACATCAAGTGTTGACAAGATCTTGGATGGTTGCTTGCTCACTCACTAGTACAACGACTTTGATAAGCATTGTAAGATCTACATCTCATTCTTATTATTATTCCTTTTATTTTTTCTTGATCTTATGTATATATATATATATATATATATAAATATATATATATATATATATATATATATATATATATATATATATATATATATAATTTATTAATGAGTATTAGGACATTGTATATGAATTTTTGACAATTAAATAAAGGTAAACAAGCCCAAGTAACGATTTGATTTATAACGATTTTTGAACCGTAGCAAAAACAGATTGCATGTCGAAATCAGTAGGTTTGGGATACTGAAAACTTACAGATTAAGATAGATAATTGTTTTGTGAATAATTCCCCGGGTGGCTCGTCCCGTGACGAATTTTAGAAAGCAAGGTATGACCAAAATGGTGAAAACTGGTCAGATCTGAACATACTGTTTTGATGGACTGTTTTCTCGTAACATTTGTATACTGACCTACGAATATACAAAATTAAACGTTGTAGATAAAATCATGAAGAACTAGAATCAATTGGATGGTTTACCAATTCCTTACGGTTTGGAAATGGTGGCCAAAATGGTGAAAACTAGTCAGATCTGAACATACTGTTTTGACGGACTGTTTTCTAGTATAAGAACTCAGAATCATTGAAAACGGTAAGACTTTAGGTTGTAGATAAAATCATGAAGAACTAGAATCAATTGGATGGTTTACCAATTCCTTACGGTTTGGAAATGGCGACCAAAATGGTGAAAACGAGTTTGGCTGCCCAAAAACAACCCACTCTTCTAAGTTAAGAAATGGGTTAATTAGCTATGAAAAAGTATAAATTGGGGATAATTAGACTTGTAATCAGTAAATTACATGAGTTAATAATGATTTTGGTAAAGATAACATACTTAGGTGATTTAGGGTTCAAGAGATATGAACAAATTAGCGGGACATGTCGGGAAAATTATAATAAACGGATTATAACTCATTAACGTAAAATATGATAATTTTTATATAAACCGACGTGGTAGGACCCACTTGTCGGGGATTTTGGACTTAGTTATATACTGATAATTATGGAACCCAAGACCCGACCAACGTAAAATATTAAGTGTACGTGTTTGTGATGCGTTTTAGAACCCAAGAACTATATAAAGTGGACTTGGGACATAAAAGCCCAACTTACACTTCTAATGGCTATTGGGCCATTATTGGACCTGAGATTTATAACCAATTTAAAGTAGTATACTGAATTTTAAATGGACTTAAGTCATATACTTGGGTAGTGGACCACTATTGGGCTTAAGATGGGCTAAAAGTGTCAAATTGGACATTTCACTTAAAATGACTAAGTGTTCACCTAAGAGTTTTATAAAGAATCATAAAACTTATGCAATTTCCAAGAACTCATTAAAATATACTTTTTATATATATGTACGATTCATTTATCGTCTCTAGCCTAAGACGTGCCTCGTTATCTTTAGGTCTCGTATGATCATGTATCGACCATTGACATTTATTCTTGATTGACGTTCGTTCTCTATTAACTATTGTGACGATTGTATCAGGTAAGTCTATAACCTCGCTTTATACTATCTTGTAAATGATTTTTAAACCCACGAGGGGGAATACATGCTTGTTTTTATAAAAGGAACACAAGTTGTTTTCGGTATGCTGGACCCAGATATGATGATAAATGCCTAAGTACCATTGTCTTATGAAGTCCCTGAATTGCATGTGCTGTTAATTACCTTGCGAGGTAAACGCTAATACATATGGTAGATCTATTTGAGTTTGACTAACCCTATCCTAGGGTATGTATCCTTGTGAGCACCTGAAAGTGATATTATGTATAAGAGGTCGTTGTTATATGACAATATTACCTTTCAGTAGGGGCGCCGTAAGTGAGACGGTTTGACGTGTTGGTTAAGGTTCAGTAGCATGAGCTTAAGGAATTTATCGACAAATATATGACTTGTCTGTGTGACAAGATAGAGATGATTAAAATTCTTGTGTTCAAAATGATTTGTAAAACCTATAGACTTGCTCAACCTTTGTGTTGATGATTTTACACATGTATTTCAGGTAATCAAGATGGATAGCAGCGGAGCATATGAGGAGGAAGTTGGTGCTTACTTGTCTAAATTTTATATTATTTTTCCATCCTTTGAAATAAATAAACTACTTTTAAGCATTTAATGTATATGTTGTGATTGGTAACGGTTTTTGGGACTAAACGCTACTCTGATTTATATATTGGGATGGGAAAACTTTTTAGACAAGATTGTATAATATTTCAACGTCTCTTTTGAGGTCTTTTTCTATGATTGTGTGTGATGTGCTATGAGTAGTGCCCCAAAGTGGTATTCCGCTGCGTGGTAATTTGGGGGTGTTACAGATTGGTATCAGAGCCATTAGTTATAGAGAACTAGGTCGATTTTGAAAAACCTAAGCTATAACTTTTGGTATGTTTTAAAAGGTTTTAAGCACGCAACTACTCCGCATGGCTCCGGTAAGGCTATTCTTGTATTACTTATGATTGATTGTGATTATGTGAACCTATGTGTATGTAGGAATAGTAGTATATATATATATATGAATATACTATGATATTTAAAGGCATTGCACGCGAAGCAATGTTCCTTGAATGATTGTTGTACATTTTATAATACGGTTTATATCGGATTTGGTTTCACTGCCAATCATCAATCTTGGTGATTATGTATTATCTGAATACGAGTGTGAAACTTGTTTGATATTTGAGTATGTAAATATGGTTTCGTAACCTATCGCATATCGACTTGCTTAAGTTCGATTGTTATCATCGTATCGTGATGTGCCATTTTTGGACATCTCCTTTCGAAACGAAATTGATAAATGCGATGTTCGTATTTTCGTTACTACTTATGATTTTGAAGAATCATTTATCCGAGGCGATGTCTCCTACGTAATGCGACGTTTGATTTGATTTTATATGACTATGTTTTATTAGCGAAAGGAGGATGCCAATGTTGGACTTAAGATATATATATCCTAATAAAATATATATAGTTTGGGTAAAACAAAGATATGCTCGTAGTAGTCATTCGGTTGAGTGACTTAATATCTTGTATGAAAATGGAATGGGACATTTAGATATAGAGATTTTAACTCGCCCAACTATGAGTTGTTTAAGGTTGTCTTATTTAAATGGATTGGGACATTTTAATAAGAAAGTTTTAAACCACTGGACCTTAGATTGTCGTGTTTTCCTTATTCAAATGGAATGGGACGTTTGAATACGGAAATCATGATATAAGTTTATTAACACCTTGTATTTACTATGGTATTTTGATATGATATCTTGTTGAGAGGTAGCGATACTTGAGTAGGATGACTTATAATCGTTTTGTTAAAATGGATTGGGACGCCTTTTCATTTGAACAAGAAAGTTATAAGTTCCTGAACCGTAAATTTATAAATTCTTGTATACATGGAAGGGGACGCCTTTTGGTGTAGACAAGGAGTTATAAATGAGTGGGCCCAAGTATGTCTGGCTCGATTTGTGAGTGTTTGGTATGCGTACGTCTTTCTTCGAACCCTATTTCGTTGATAAGAATCGTTCAGTACTATCGTTATTATGATGATTGTCGAATAGCATCTATGTACGAATCACCTGTTGTATTTCTCTCGAGTTGTGATTTGTTTTGATGGACCATTCCTAATGTGTATTGATGATCGACGGCGGAAATCTGTATTTGATGTTTATGTTTAACTTTTGCTTTTAGATATTTATGTGGCATGTGATCTAGTCGAATGATCGTAAGTTGTGAGAACTTGAGACGGCATTGTCCAATGACGTCCGATCATGGAGAACGTGTACCATATAATATCTTTTGACTTTCTTTGGAACCTAGACGATGACTTGTCTGTTTTTCACTCTTCACTGTTAGACTAAAGACTGTTATATCCGAATTAAGCGCCGGGACGTCGCTTCCTAAAGGAGTGGATGATATAACAACCCGAAAATTTTGACCAACGTTTAAATTAGAAATTTTCGAACATTTATGAAACTTGTTATTTATTTTCGATAATTTAACGAAGATCGTGTTAGCTAAATTCAAATTTATTTTGAATATTTTCTTTTAGTTTATGAACTGAGGAATTTAAAATTTTTACGTTTACGTTTAATAAATTAAATATTTATTATCTAATTACTTGTAGTATTTTTCGAAGTTTTAGAGTCGGAATGAGCAAAAATAACAAAAATAAGAATTGAAACGATCCAAAACTAAAACTTTGAAAATATGAAGAAATAATATTTTTCATTATATTCTAAAACGTTGCTAATAATGTTAATATTAGAGTTTACATTTTATTTTTACGTCAAAATCTAACCGAAATAGCTAAATCAATTAAACGAGCATTTAAATAAATAATAGCAAATATTTTCGAAACGTAATACAAGGTTTTTGCTATGGGTTCAGAATTAATCTCTCGGAATCTTCTCGAATTGATCACAGCTCAAAGTGGAATGATTGTTCTTGGTGACAAATAGAGGGTTTGGTTTTCTATTCTACTAATAGGTAAATGCGTGAAGTAATTAAAAGTAAACTAGAAGCAGTTAATCAATAAAAATAAAACTTGAATTAAATTTAAATAAAACAGTAACATTGAATACCCTTAAAAATGCTTGATTCGGAATGTAGCCTTTATTCGGAATAAATCAGACAAAACTTGTTCATGCGGAATAAACTACTCATGCGGAATATCTTTGCTTACTCGGAATAAATGGGAAAAGGCTTCATGCGGAATAATTGCTCATGCGGAATAATAGGCTTGATCCGGAATAAGTGCTTCATGCGGAAAAATTAGTTCATGCGGAATAATTGCTCATGCGGAATAAATAGCTTATGCGGAATAAGTGCTTCATGCGGAATAACTAGTTCATACGGAATAAGTGCTTCATGCGGAATAAATAGCTTATGCGGAATAACTGGTTCATTCGGAATAAAATGCTCATGCGGAATAAATGGTCATGCGGAATAAATTGTTGATCCAGAATAATGGTTATTCCGGATGAAGGACACTGATCCGGAATATTGGATATTCCGGATGAAGGAGTTTGATGCGGAATATGAAGGTTGATCCGGAATATTGGATATTCCGGATGAAGGAGCTTGATGCGGAATGTTACTTTGATTCGGAATACTGGGAATGAAGAACAGTTAACAGACGAAAAACAGGGTAATAGATTTTAAGCCAAAATCAACCAAGTATTTTAACCAAAACTTAAACAAAACTAATCACCAATCATCTACTAACCATAAACATCAAATCCCAACGATAAAAACACAAAACCCAATAACTTTTGAAGATCAAAATCAACCAAATAAGAACTTGAAACTTTAAATGAAAAAGATGAAGATGAACAAGATTAATGGAAGGATTGTATTGATAGATTAATGTAGAGTAAACAAAAGGAAAGATTAAACACTTACAAAATCAAAGATTGAATCAAGAAAAATAAAAATCACCAACACCTTAGTGGTGTTGGCTTCTTCCCTACGAAACAAAAAGAAAAGAAACTGGGAAAAAAAAACTCTCCAAAAAGTGTGAAGGGGAATTCTTTATATAGGCCTAGTGGTTGGTTGGTGAGTGGGCTTTCTTCTCTCTTTTCGTCTTCTCGTCTTTTCAGTAAAGTTGACGTTTTTGATTCTGATTCGGGATTTGTCGACGATTAAATTCAACTCGTCTTTTAATTTCTTCGTTTAATAGACTTGAGTTCCTTCGACATATGTAAATCTTCCATCTTTGGTCCTTTTCTTCGATAAATCTTCAAATAGGCCCATTGACTTCAAATCTTTTGCATCTCTTGGACAATAGACTTTGTCTTGAGTCTTTTTCTTTGATAAAACCCGTGCAATCCCATGTTTTCTTCAATATTCATCCGATTGACTCTGAAAACACAATAAACACAAAAACCACGCATAATTCCAAACAAATGATATTAAATACGTGTTTTGGTCTTGTTTTAGTAAGAAATAAGTGGTAAAAGGATGGGTGTTTACACACCTATCAAATCCCCTACACTTAACCATTGCCATGCCCTCATGCAATGCTTAGTGACAAAGCAAATTTACATTTTCTCATAATCAATCAACCTTAGCCTTATTAACATACTAAACAAAAATTAAAGTACTAAGAGAAATTAAAATCTTTAAAGTAAACAAAAGGATAGAAAACCATTTTCACTTGAAAATAGCTACATAGAAATAACTTGCAAAGAGATCAAGGACTTACATTAGGGCTTTGGTGCTGCGAAGATTTATCACCCTCAAGTTTCACGTTCCCCAAACTAAGCTTAAAAACGAGATCATTGTTATTATAAGTTAGCAAATCAAACACTTACACACATGGCTTAATTATATGCTTAAACTCCCTTATTCCTAGGTGTATCTCTTATATTTTATTTTTGTTTTAGAATGATCATGAAGATGCATTTTTGGACTTATTGCGATAGTTTATTTAGGCTGAAAGCAAAGTAGGACGATTTGATCAATAGTTAGCTAAAGGATAAAATCTCTTAAAACTGCTTCTCGGGATATCAAAAAGTTCATATTTTGGCATAACTCGCTTCACGATTTGAGACCTTTCTCGGGCCGATATTTGGCATGTACTTCATACTTCATATCTTCGAGAGACGTTCTTGAGATAATGGTCTTCTCTTCGTTAATAGAGTTTCTTCACTTGGAGACTTTTGAGAGGTACTCCAACTTTGTTGACCACGACTTCGTCATTATTTCTTCAATCGTTACTTGGGATTTTGAGATACAACGATCCGCCTCCTTTTCGGACTTGGATCTATTTATCCTCATACCTTGTTAGGGTCTTTTCGGATAGACTTCTCCATGATCTTTATGGGAGTTGATTGCTTTTCGTCGTGAGTCTTGATCCTTCATATTGATTTGGGGAATAATGCTTTTCACATCACCTTGGATCTTTAGCAATAAGATTGAATCCTCATGCCTTGTTAGGGCCTTTTCGGACTCGCCAATCTTCGCGCCCCGCTTCATAAGTTATGCCTTGGCTATGAACTCTTATCATTACCGAGCAACTTTTAAACGATCTTGGGCTAGAAGCTAAGTAACTTTTCAAATCGTACGACCTTACTTATTGCAGATAAATTATTAGCAAGTGATGGGAGAATAGGCAGATAATCACACCAAGTGTGCTTGTGCAAGAATACCGACTTATAATTGAGTCTATCATTTCTCGTTCTCCACAATTTAAAATCTCAAGTAATGAGACTCGTGGATGCGTAGCCTAATAAACCAATTAAGGTCTACATGGTTAAGGATACTAGCTAGAATAAACTTGGATAAGTCTATTCGGGTTGAGTCAAAATAATCGCAACGGGCCTAATATGTCAAAGATTTCAAAACTAGCTACACCACTTTATTAATATTTTTGACTTTATTGCGGGATATATACATATGAAAGCAACGATAAAAATTTAAAAATTACGACTAAATGGCCAAAGTTAATAAAAAATTGAAAAATGTTGAAAAAGATGATTTTCCGGTTAAATAAAGGCATTTTCATGGAAAAGTCCACTTAAAACTTCGATAGAAGTCCCCCCTACACTTAAGATAAACATTGTCCTCAATGTTTAAGCATGTGGGAAAAGTCTCCCCTATACTTATGACATTGTGCACGTTGGTTAAATCAAGATAAGGAAGAGACGACTAAAGTGATCAATTTCAAATGTGAGTATAAAGAAAATTGAATCACGATAGTTGAGAGATAGAACCGGATTTCGGATAACACGGGAGCACGATTCTTCAAAGATTCCAAGAGTGCATTCATCCCTGTAATCACATCACCACACAAACACAAACAACCTATAGAGGTCCCCCTACACTTAGGAGGTTAAAACGGAAAAGGATAGATACTCGGGTTGCCTCCCGAGGAGCGCTTGTTTTTGATAACCGAGTCACGAGCCTGACTCGACCCAAAATTAGTTCATGGGGAACGTGGTGAGGGATGGAATCATCTCATGAGAGATGTCCTCACCAAAGTACAACTTCACTCGTTGGCCATTTACCTTAAAATTAGGTCCATTAGGTTGAGCGAGCTCGAGAGTACCATATGGAAAAATTTGGGCAATGGTGAATGGGCCAGACCAACGAGATTTCAGCTTGCCCGAAAAGATTTTCAATCGAGAGTTAAAGAGTAAAACTTTGTTTCCAACTTGGAACTCTCGGTTTTTAATCTTGGATTCATGAATGAGCTTAGTCCTTTTCATATAGATCAAAGAATTTTCATAAGCCTCATTGATTGTTGTAAAATTAGATACTTGCTTAAGGAAAAACAAGCAACTAAAATATAGGGCAAGTGTGCACGACGGTTTAGGAAAACCGTGTGTGTATGACCCTAAAAGTGAGTTCGTTCTCTCGAGGAGGCACGTGTGTTGTGTAATGAATGATATTAATGTTTTTGATTATTAACAAGAAGAGAAGAGAAAATGACGAAGACGAAAAAAATAAAAATTAACAAAAAATCACTACTAGAAAGTTAAGACGTAGAAACGTAAAAAACACAAAAATTAAAATTTTAACCTAAAAATTCCTAAAAATTACTAAAAATCGACAATAAAATTCTAAGAGTTTACAAAAAATCCAAACTTGCTAAAACCTTTTAATTAATTAAATAATGACTTTTTAATGCTAATTAAAGCCCTAAAAATCACAATTAATTATTAAAAAGCCCCAAACAAGATTTTCAAGTTTGTAAACCTAAAAAATGACCTAATTAAGCTAAAAACTATTTTTAAAAATTTTAAAACCAAATTAAACTATTTTTAAACACTTAAAAACTATTAAAATCTATCAAATCTTAAATTAATTCTAAAAATTAAATGAAAAGCCTAAAAAATATTTGGAAAGTGAAAAAGCTCCTAATTATATGTCCTTAACCTAGGAAAAATGAAAAAAGTAGAAAAAACAAACTTTCTATTTTTGGGAATAAAATAATATTAAAATAATCTAAAAAATAAAAAGTTTTTAAATAAATTCTAAAAAATTATCAAAAATCCTAAATATTGTAACTAGAACAAAAATGCAAGTTAAAGTTCCTAAAACCTTTTTATCAATTTTATATTAATTTTTAAAGTTGTCTAAAAACCCTAAAATCAAATAAAATTAAAAATAAGACTTTTTGAAAACTTTTTTGAATGTAAACCTCAAAAAACTTAATTAAAATCTAAAAACTATTTTTCTAAAAATTAAAACTACTTTTTGCTATTTTTAATTTACTTTCTAAAAATAAATCTAAAAATAATCCTAATAAATAAATTAAAAAAGGGAAAAATAATATTTTTGGACAGAAAAGTCCTAAATCCTAATAAATTCCTAGGAAAAATAAGCTAACACCAAAAAACTAAGCCAATAAGCTTAAATTGGCCAAATAAGCTACGACTTATTTAAATAAGCCCAACTCAAAAACGCCTTAAATATAATTGGAATGCAACCTTGGTCAGTAAAAGA
The DNA here is from genome assembly GCA_025667525.1 of Glebionis coronaria. NCBI lineage: Eukaryota > Viridiplantae > Streptophyta > Magnoliopsida > Asterales > Asteraceae > Glebionis > Glebionis coronaria. The sequence continues at coordinate 454,422,644 of CM046881.1, read as the reverse complement.
CCCAAGGGCGCATTGGTTAGCACGTTGTGTTGTGAGAGGAGTGGCGCAGGTTCGAGTCCTGGCCACGTCCTTTTTGATAATTTATTTTTTTTTTCTTTTTAGCTTTTGGAAACACAATCCAGTAACCTTTTTATCCACAAAACACAAACACAATTCCAAAATGACCAAGATTAAGCAAATTTGAAACCCAAAAACGTGCCCAGTATAAATTTGAAGAACACAAGCAAGCTTTTATATCTTCACTTGTGCAGTTTGGAACCAAGAGGACTTGGTTGTGCCTGTTTGTGGTGTATTTGTTGGATACAAGGGCACCCTTGTACTCTTTGGAGTACAAGGAGTCAAGAATAAGCAGAAAACAAGTAAGTCACTTAGCAAACAAGTCACACCAATGCCAAAACAGGTTGCTGTATGGGCTTCTAGGGGTCTGATGGCTATTATGCAGATTTCTAGGCTCAAACACGAATTTCAAATGCTCATGATTAGCATACAACTTCAACAAATGGCATACAATCACACTACAATCCTATAACAACCTAACTCTAACAGATTTTCAAGATCCAAGCACAAAATTTTATCAAAACAAGCAGAAATATGACTAAGTAGATTTTTAAGCTATATTCCCAAGTTTTGGCAGGCAAATGTGTTTCCATCAACTCCAACTGTTAACCAAACTACACACACCCTCATGCAACCCTAAGGGAAGTGTCTAACACGTTTTTAAGCCAAAAACCCTACAAATCTCTTAGCTAATATGCTGATCCAAACACTCCCTTAAAAATGGAAAACCAAATTTTTCAAACAAAATGCTTTCAAAACACACTCAAACTGATCAAATCCTAGCCTAAGATGCTTACAATGTCTAAATGACTCAAATCAAACCAACTTAACACACTTTTAAACACCTTTCAAAATTTCAAGCAAAATCAAACCTTTAGCTAAAAAATGAAAATTGAAACAAGAATTTTACCTCAAGGGACCTACATCCAGGTCCCTTGGTGGTTGATTAACCACTTCCCTACAGGCTCGGGTCTGTGCTGAAATCTTGAGCAACAATCAATCTCCAAACAACCCTGCTAAGAGATTGAAGAACACACAAATACAATAAACTGATATTTCAAACTTTCAGTACCTTCCTTAAAAACTTTCCAACCAATAAACTTTGAAAACCTTGAAACACGTTTTCAAACAACTTTAATATTCAGAAAACAAAAACCAAATCCACTTTCACTTTTTTGATTTAAACTTTCTGAAATTAAAAACCTGTTTAAAACTTTTTCAAAATTTTAACTCAAACACACAAATGTTAATCAATAAAAATGGAACTCAGAATAATTAGCTAAAAAAACAATCACCAACTTTTAATTAACAATAAAAGGAATCACATTTGCTTCTCAAAATACCAACTTTATTTTTAAAAAAGAGTTACAAAGCTTTTTGCTAAAATTCTGGAATAGGAATAAAGGTCACAAGTCGACCTCTATTTATACAAGAAGACGGAAAATACTAGAACTAAAACCCTAGTATGTAGAATTCCTAAAAAGCCCTTGGAATCTTGACTGAGAATGGTCAAATTTTGCTCCCATGTGATTCTGTTGGATGCCAGCTCTTGTAACTTGATCTTGGCCGTTTAAATGAACTTGGGGACAAAGGAAATGATCTGGGATGTTGGTTTGGTCGGGTTTAGGGTTTTGAGGGAAAGTGATGGGTGCAGGGGAGGGTCCCACAAGACACATGGGTGTGTCTTGTGGCGTTTTGTGATGTGGGATCAAGTGAGGTGGAGGGTAATCAGTGATCTGGAGTGATTAAGGGAAAACCCCTTTGTTTTGAGGGTGATTAGGTCTGGGTGGATTAGGGTTTATCATGGGATTAGTAGGGGGTTTAGATCTGTTTTGGGTAAAATAGAATTTAAAAAACGTGTTAGGAGGGAAATAAGTGGGGGTTGACTGGGGATTTGACCAGGGTTTAATAAATAAACCGGGTTTGACATTGGGCTGGGTGGATAATGGGTAGGGTATGGGTATTTGGGTGGGTTTAATGACGTGGCACAGCCTGAGTGGTGGTGGGAGTTTTGTTGTATGGCAGAATTGGCCCCCAATGTTTTCACTTTCTTTCAAGTTGTAATAAATAGCCATCAGTGCTCATTTTCCATGTATCAACTTTGGAGAAGTTGTCATTTTTGGCACAACTTGTTTTAAACTTTTTCCAAGGGCTTTAAATGTATATTCTTGATTCTCCAAGGACTGATCTTGTACAATCTTCAAACATGGAGGACCATACTTGTACATTTGACATTTGGAGGGTTATTTGTGACAAGTTCTTCAAAGATGAGGGACTAAAGTTGCCAATCTTCAATTCTTCAAGGGTCTTTTTGCAAATTTCCAAACTTGGGCTTGGTTCATTGTGCGTCTTCGTTTACCGTGTTCGTTTTTGGTTGATTCTTGTGATCTTTTGCCAATTCCTCAATATCCGTACCTAAAAATATACAAGTAACAAACACGAGCATATATTTGGTATATTTGATGATATTTAATGCATTTAAAGTCCGTTTTGGACGATGAGACCATGTATAAAAGCAGTCTCATCACTCCCCCATACTAAACCATTGTCGTGCCCTCACGCAATGCTAGAATAAAGTATCATAGCATCTCCAAAATTCAATTTTATTCACTTTATTGAAATGATAAACTAGCTACACTACTACTATTACTACTACTTGCGTTTTAGACATAATGTATGATTTTCATCGCAAAATGGGACGTTTAGGTTCATAGAATAAGAACACGTGAATGCTTTGTTAGAAATAATTTCATCGTCCTCGATTTTCACTCTAATTCCATGCCAAGTGTGCAACGAGATCATTGTCATTATAAGTTAGTAATGCTAACACTACTCATATGCCCTAATCACGTACTTATTCTCCCATTATTCCTAAGTTGTATCTCTTATATTTTATTATGTCTTAATGATCACGAGGATACATCATTGACTTATGCGATAATAGAGATTTAGGTCTAAAAATAGAGTCCTAACGGTGTAACTAAGACCATCAAATCAATAACCCCTCCTAATAGACAACGATGTTAAAAAATTAAGTCAACAAGAAGGATCGATAAACACGGTTTTATAACGGTTTTGAACATGAGACTTATTACCAAGACTTTTATACGCCCCCTAACGGAAGGGCCTTATTATCTTTGGTTTACCTCCATCTTTTATTCAACTTCGCCATGAAGCTTTTATTATGACTTCGGTCTTGCCTTGCCTTTTATTATCCGCCTCATCGGTGGTTTTATTAGCCAAAGACGTATATCCTCACGCTAAAGCGAATTTTGGATCTTTAAAGCTTTGAAGATTAAGGCTTGATTCACTTTCAATTTTTGCATAGATTTTTCGGCCTTGTGGGGCTTCAAATTGTTTGCTAGATTTAGGTGAGCACTTGAAATCTTATTATTGGGTGAAGCTTTCGATTATTCGGGTGCCAATACTTCAAAACCGTGACGCTGGCGATACCTTAATGTCTTCCCAATTTAATTACACGGAAGCTACTAGAAAAGACTAGAAACCCAACAATCAAAACTAAACCGCTAAGTCAATATTTATTAAGCAAAAAATATTTACAAGCGAAGGGAGAATAAGCAAACAACGAGAACACATGAGTTTTTGAAAGAATACGAGTACTCTACGTTTAGCATAGTAACTTATAATTAACTCTATCATTTCTCGTCCTCATTTAAGAGACTTGGCCTAATGTGAAGTTAAGGAATCAAAGCTAAGTGCTCAACACGCACGGTCGAGTCAAAAATTACTCTTATTCTCACCATCGGAAAACCTACATTCGTGTCTTCAAACACTTATGAAACATGAGAAAAAATTTAAAATTTGGCCATTTTTAGCCTTATTTTGTAACAAAACGATAAACTTTGGAAAGCGTGAAGGTTTGGCAAGGCAAGTATCTATTCACCCCCCATACTAAAGTTAAACATTGTCCTCAATGTTTCGAGTCTAGGGGTGCAAACACCCCCATACTAGAGACATAGTCGAATGCCTAATCTAGCATGGAAAGGGTGTAACCATTAAATTAATAGCCGTTTATGAAGTGTGCTAAAAACCTAAGGTTAGAACATAAAAGGATATATCATTTGGATATTGGGAAAGGCCTCCAAAGCAAACGATCGAGTGCTCCCATAAAACGAACACGAGAGGCTCCAATCATGAAGATAATGATCTAAAAACCACAATTCACAAACAACCACGGAACAAAGGTTGGAAGGGCACAAATCCCCTCACATTAAACTAATTAGAAAATAATATGTACATGGATAAGCATGGGTCTCCCCCACGAGGCACCTTGTTTTTGATAACCGAGTCAAAAGCTCGACTCGAATCCCCATAAATGTGATCATTTAGGGATAATCATGGTATGGTCAATTTTTGGTGGGGCTTACATGATAAACAAGGCCCAAAAGCACATGGAGTACTTTAAAAACCCGATAAACGTATACCGGGGTCAAAGATAGCGTCTTCGTTTTCGGATGAAAGACGAAACAACGCCACTTCAACACAAACCCCAATGGGGTAGAAGAAAATAGGAGAGAAGAAATAGAAGGGTGGGACAATGGGTAAGTCTAAACATTGAGCTACTCGAGGTAGACTCGCACCAATCAAATGAAAAGATTTTCCATTTATTGCATCGGTGGAAGACCGAGATTTCCCTATATAAGCAATTCCAGGATCAAATATCTCGTCCTCGGTGGAGAAAGGGAAGGGAACATAAGGGGATTCCCCCACACTAAGTCCACACAAAGCATCGTCAAAAGGAGTAGACGAGCTTGTAGCACTCAATAAACGCGGTGATGACGGAGTTAGAATTGTAGAAAAATCTTATAAATCCAAGTTAAAATCTTTTCCTTTTTCATCTTTTAGACTCTCCTTGTGAAAACCCGATTTGATTATGTCAAAAATATTTGGTGTATCTAAAGCAATGTTAGTCACACTAAAAATTCTCACATTTTGAAATCTTTTTGGTTTGGGTGGTGGTAAGTTTTCAAACCTTTTGTCGACAAAGAAAACCTCCCCATCGGGATCAACGTATTCATCATCCGAAGATTCACTCGAGATTGGAATCATAGGCTTAACACTCTTAACCTCCACCGGCGGAGGGGACGGAACTTCATTTTTCTCAAAAACTCCTAAAACTCTATTTGAAATCTTTTTGCAAATGTTTTTATGGGATTGACATTGTACAAAGATGTGATAGAATACGCATGAGAAAGAGTGGAGTTTTGGGTTGCATTAATGACGAGTTCTTCCTCATTGAAACGAAGAGTGATTTTTCTTGCATGCACATCGATAAGTGCTCTCGAGGTATCCAAAAAAGATCGACCTAAAATTAACGGAACTTTAGGATCGATAGGAATATCAACAACAATAAAGTCCACGGGATAATAGAATTTCCCAACTTTTACAAAGACGTCCTCGGCAACTCCACAAGCTAGAATCGTAGAATGATCGGCCATTTCGATTGACATTCTTGAAGGAGTGAGATTTGGAAGATTGAGCGATTTAAAAATCTCAAGAGGCATCAAATTAATACAAGCACCAAGATCGGCCAAGGCGTAGCATTCTTCCATGTCTTGGATAGCACATGGGATTAAAAACTTGTCGGGATCTCCGACTTTTTGAGGTATGCGGCTTAGAAAAACCGAAGAACAACTAGACGATTTTTGCAATTTCTCTTTGTTATTCAACATACTTTTGAAGTTCGCGGCAAATCGAGGCATCATGACTAAGGCGTCGGCAAAACTTATATTGAAATGCAAGTCACGAAACATTTTCATAAAGAGTTCAAATTGATAATTATTTCGTTCTTGTGCCTTTTCCTTGTCTCGTCTTGAAGGGTAGGGTAAAGGTGGTGTGGGTTGGGGCAAAGTAGGCATAGGCATCGGCCTTGGAATCTCGGGTTCCATGATTGGTATTGGTTCAACCGTAGGTGTGGTTTGAGCGGTACTTCGTGGGCTTGTAATTTGCTCCTTTTCAACCACAACCTCGGGTTCTTTCTCTTTTTCCTTCTCCATAGAAGTACTTAGACGAGAAATGGGTTCTTTGAAAGTTTTACCACTACGAGTAGTAATAACCTTCAATTCTCCTTTCGGGTTCACGATGGTATCACTAGGAAGACCACCCGAAGAAGAGGGCTTACACATGATAGCTTCAAACATTTTAGCCATACGGTCTTCAAACTTAGATTGCCTAGCATCCGCTTTTAACAATTCTTGCTTAATCTCATGTTGTCCTTGCTCTATTTTTTGTTGATTTTGTTGGAGACGTGTGACATTTCCTTCCATTTTATTAGCATGAGTTTTAAGTTCATTAGCAAGTTCGTTTTTAAGCTCGTTTTTCAACTCGGACCTTAAGCTAACCATTTCACGTTGCATATTGTCAAACTTAGCATCATTAGCCTTAGCATAATTCAAAAATTCTCCTTGAAGATTTTTGGTGTGATCGTTTTGAAAACCTTGGGCATTGTTTTGAAAATCACGGTTTTGGTTTTGATTAGAAATTTGCCCATTACCACTTTGATAATTACCTTTGTTGTAATTTCTTTGATTTCCTTGGTAATTTCTACCTTGGTTGTTGTTGCGATAATTATTAGCATTTTGATTTGGTGGAGCTTGATTTTGGCGGGAACCTTGACCGATTTGGTTATAAGTTCCCGTGGCTACAAAAGCATTCGAAGTGTTACCATCCGCGGTAATGCACTCGGAAAGATCATGAGCTCCACCACACGACAAACAACTCTTAGAAACCGCTTTGACCGAAGCGGAATTCGAAGCTTCTTGGGCTTTCCAATGGGACATAAGGCTAGCAAATCTATCAAAAAATCGGTTTTCTTCATTTGCTTCATCTTGCAAGGCATTAATGGAACGAGACGATGATGAGCCCATTTTGGCAACACTCGGTGTGTGACGAGGGCTATAAACCTTAGACCTATTCTCAATTATGACCAAAGCTTCTTCAACCGTTTTACACAAAAAATTACCACCCGCGGCGGCATTTAAATAATCTCTTTCATGATCGTTAAGTCCATTGTAAAACGTGTCGATTTGGTGCAAGTCGGAAAAACCGTGATGAGGACATTCGTGTAACATCTCCTTAAACCTATTCCAAGCCGTAGAAAAACTTTCATTTGATTCTTGTGAAAATTTAGAAATCTCATTTTTCAAATGCGTAGTCTTAGAGGGCGGAAAAAATTGGTTCACAAACTTTGAAATGAGATCCTTCCACGTCAATATAGAATTGGGTGGCTCTTTCTCTAACCAAATTTTAGCGGGCCCCGCTAAGGAATACAAACCCGTTTTCACCTCAAAATTCTCCGCAAGGATTGCGGGAATCACAATAGCTTCTCCATAACCCTCGGTGGGTGCTTGAAGTAACTCCATCATAGTTCGATTCGCCATGGTAGGTGCTTCTCGTACAATGGGTTCGTCAATAGGAGACTCCTCACTAGAATGAGTTGGAGTGGGAGTTTTGTTCTTTCGTTTACGTGCACGTTTTGCTTTGTTACGAGTGAGCATAAACGTCACGTACAACGAGAAGGCGAGCAAAGAAGATTCTTTTTGGTATTTTGTGTTTTTCAATTTTTTTGTTGTTTTTGATTGTATTAACTTTTTTTGGAAATTGGTGAAATGTATTAAGTAGACAAAAAGTCCACAAATCTCCTCCTTAATCAAATCTCTTGATTAAAGAAGCCTCAAGGAATGAAAACGATCACGTGGAGTGAACGCCTTCGATGACTTTAGAACGATGGTGGAACACCAAATCGTTCAAGATCAAATACGCACAAGCAAGCGGAGGAAACGAGGCGGCGCGAAGCACTTAAGAGCCTTATACCCACCTTATAGTTTGTATTATCAAGATTAAGCTTCACGAAAGTATTTATCTATTTTTGCCTTTTTTCTTTGGTTTGAGATTCGAATACAATGATCGAGTGATGAAATCCCGAATCAAGGTTGTGATTGCTCACGTATTTGGAGTACTTGTGAATTTATTGTTCTACGTATACAATATATTAATAGTATTCACACAAAAACCGAAAAACGATAATACGTATTAGTAGAGTGCTACTAATACAATTACTATTTATGGCTAATATAGAAAAACAATGGTTCAATCAAAACACAACACGCCTCCCCGGCAGCGGCGCCAAAAATGATTGTTGTAAAATTAGATACTTGCTTTAGGAAAAACAAGCAACTAAAATATAGGGCAAGTGTGCACGACGGTTTAGGAAAACCGTGTGTGTATGACCCTAAAAGTGAGTTCGTTCTCTCGAGGAGGCACGTGTGTTGTGTAATGAATGATATTAATGTTTTTGATTATTAACAAGAAGAGAAGAGAAAATGACGAAGACGAAAAAAATAAAAATTAACAAAAAATCACTACTAGAAAGTTAAGACGTAGAAACGTAAAAAACACAAAAATTAAAATTTTAACCTAAAAATTACTAAAAATCCACAATAAAATTCTAAGAGTTTACAAAAAATCCAAACTTGCTAAAACCTTTTAATTAATTAAATAATGACTTTTTAATGCTAATTAAAGCCCTAAAAATCACAATTAATTATTAAAAAGCCCCAAACAAGATTTTCAAGTTTGTAAACCTCAAAGATGACCTAATTAAGCTAAAAAATATTTTTAAAAATTTTAAAACCAAATTAAACTATTTTTAAACACTTAAAAACATTAAAATCTATTAAATCTTAAATTAATTCTAAAAATTAAATGAAAAGCCTAAAAAATATTTGGAAAGTGAAAAAGCTCCTAATTATATGTCCTTAACCTAGGAAAAATGAAAAAAGTAGAAAAAACAAACTTTCTATTTTTGGGAATAAAATAATATTAAAGTAATCTAAAAAATAAAAAGTTTTTAAATAAATTCTAAAAAATTATCAAAAATCCTAAATATTGTAACTAGAACAAAAATGCAAGTTAAAGTTCCTAAAACCTTTTTATCAATTTTATATTAATTTTTAAAGTTGTCTAAAAACCCTAAAATCAAATAAAATTAAAAATAAGACTTTTTGAAAACTTTTTTGAATGTAAACCTCAAAAAACTTAATTAAAATCTAAAAACTATTTTTCTAAAAATTAAAACTACTCTTTGCTATTTTTAATTTACTTTCTAAAAATAAATCTAAAAATAATCCTAATAAATAAATTAAAAAAGGGAAAAATAATATTTTTGGACAGAAAAGTCCTAAATCCTAATAAATTCCTAGGGAAAATAAGCTAACACCAAAAAACTAAGCCAATAAGCTTAAACTAGCCAAATAAGCTACGGCTTATTTAAATAAGCCCAACTCAAAAACGCCTTAAATATAATTGGAATGCAACCTTGGTCAGTAAAAGACCCAAGGGCGCATTGGTTAGCACGTTGTGTTGTGAGAGGAGTGGCGCAGGTTCGAGTCCTGGCCACGTCCTTTTTGATAATTTATTTTTTTTTTCTTTTTAGCTTTTGGAAACACAATCCAGTAACCTTTTTATCCACAAAACACAAACACAATTCCAAAATGACCAAGATTAAGCAAATTTGAAACCCAAAAACGTGCCCAGTATAAATTTGAAGAACACAAGCAAGCTTTTATATCTTCACTTGTGCAGTTTGGAACCAAGAGGACTTGGTTGTGCCTGTTTGTGGTGTATTTGTTGGATACAAGGGCACCCTTGTACTCTTTGGAGTACAAGGAGTCAAGAATAAGCAGAAAACAAGTAAGTCACTTAGCAAACAAGTCACACCAATGCCAAAACAGGTTGCTGTATGGGCTTCTAGGGGTCTGATGGCTATTATGCAGATTTCTAGGCTCAAACACGAATTTCAAATGCTCATGATTAGCATACAACTTCAACAAATGGCATACAATCACACTAAAATCCTATAACAACCTAACTCTAACAGATTTTCAAGATCCAAGCACAAAATTTTATCAAAACAAGCAGAAATATGACTAAGTAGATTTTTAAGCTATATTCCCAAGTTTTGGCAGGCAAATGTGTTTCCATCAACTCCAACTGTTAACCAAACTACACACACCCTCATGCAACCCTAAGGGAAGTGTCTAACACGTTTTTAAGCCAAAAACCCTACAAATCTCTTAGCTAATATGCTGATCCAAACACTCCCTTAAAAATGGAAAACCAAATTTTTCAAACAAAATGCTTTCAAAACACACTCAAACTGATCAAATCCTAGCCTAAGATGCTTACAATGTCTAAATGACTCAAATCAAACCAACTTAACACACTTTTAAACACCTTTCAAAATTTCAAGCAAAATCAAACCTTTAGCTAAAAAATGAAAATTGAAACAAGAATTTTACCTCAAGGGACCTACATCCAGGTCCCTTGGTGGTTGATTAACCACTTCCCTACAGGCTCGGGCCTGTGCTGAAATCTTGAGCAACAATCAATCTCCAAACAACCCTGCTAAGAGATTGAAGAACACACAAATACAATAAACTGATATTTCAAACTTTCAGTACCTTCCTTAAAAACTTTCCAACCAATAAACTTTGAAAACCTTGAAACACGTTTTCAAACAACTTTAATATTCAGAAAACAAAAACCAAATCCACTTTCACTTTTTTGATTTAAACTTTCTGAAATTAAAAACCTGTTTAAAACTTTTCGAAAATTTTAACTCAAACACACAAATGTTAATCAATAAAAATGGAACTCAGAATAATTAGCTAAAAAAACAATCACCAACTTTTAATTAACAATAAAAGGAATCACATTTGCTTCTCAAAATACCAACTTTATTTTAAAAAAAGAGTTACAAAGCTTTTTGCTAAAATTCTGGAACAGGAATAAAGGTCACAAGTCGACCTCTATTTATACAAGAAGATGGAAAATACTAGAACTAAAACCCTAGTATGTAGAATTCCTAAAAAGCCCTTGGAATCTTGACTGAGAATGGTCAAATTTTGCTCCCATGTGATTCTGTTGGATGCCAGCTCTTGTAACTTGATCTTGGCCGTTTAAATGAACTTGGGGACAAACGAAATGATCTGGGATGTTGGTTTGGTCGGGTTTAGGGTTTTGAGGGAAAGTGATGGGTGCAGGGGAGGGTCCCACAAGACACATGGGTGTGTCTTGTGGCGTTTTGTGATGTGGGATCAAGTGAGGTGGAGGGTAATCAGTGATCTGGAGTGATTAAGGGAAAACCCCTTTGTTTTGAGGGTGATTAGGTCTGGGTGGATTAGGGTTTATCATGGGATTAGGAGGGGGTTTATATCTGTTTTGGGTAAAATAGAATTTAAAAAACGTGTTAGGAGGGAAATAAGTGGGGCTTGACTGGGGATTTGACCAGGGTTTAATAAATAAACCGGGTTTGACATTGGGCTGGGTGGATAATGGGTAGGGTATGGGTATTTGGGTGGGTTTAATGACGTGGCACAGCCTGAGTGGTGGTGGGAGTTTTGTTGTATGGCAGAATTGGCCCCCAATGTTTTCACTTTCTTTCAAGTTGTAATAAATAGCCATCAGTGCTCATTTTCCATGTATCAACTTTGGAGAAGTTGTCATTTTTGGCACAACTTGTTTTAAACTTTTTCCAAGGGCTTTAAATGTATATTCTTGATTCTCCAAGGACTGATCTTGTACAATCTTCAAACATGGAGGACCATACTTGTACATTTGACATTTGGAGGGTCATTTGTGAGAAGGTCTTCAAAGATGAGGGACTAAAGTTGCCAATCTTCAATTCTTCAAGGGTCTTTTTGCAAATTTCCAAACTTGGGCTTGGTTCATTGTGCGTCTTCGTTTCCCGTGTTCGTTTTTGGTTGATTCTTGTGATCTTTTGCCAATTCCTCAATATCCGTACCTAAAAATATACAAGTAACAAACACGAGCATATATTTGGTATATTTGATGATATTTAATGCATTTAAAGTCCGTTTTGGACGATGAGACCATGTATAAAAGCAGTCTCATCACTCATTCCGGAGTTTATTCGGCTCATTGAGTTGGATCTTGTGTAGGTCACCGGCTTTGTTGATATCGAAATTAGCCCACTTCAAGGCCCAGTAAGCCTTGTGCTCCAACTCAATGGGGAGGTGGCATGCTTTCCCGTACACGAGACGATATGGTGTACAACCAATCGGAGTCTTGTAAGCGGTACGAAAAGCCCACAAAGCATCATCAAGTTTATCAGCCCATGAGGCACGATGCTCTCCCACGGCGTTCAAGAATTCGCTTTAATCCTCGGTTAGAGATTTCAGTCTGGCCATTAGTTTGTGAGTGGTATGCGGTGGAAAGACGATGATTGACACCATACTTAGCCATGACTCTTGCAAATTGATCATTGCAAAAATGAGTCCCGCGATCACTAATAATGGCACGAGGCACACCGAATCTAGCGAATAGCGACTTTAAAAAGTTACAAACCACCCTTGCGTCATTAGTGGGTAAAGCTTTGGCTTCAACCCATTTTGAAACGTAGTCAACGGCTACAAGGATGTATTTGTTTCCTTTAGATGAAGGGAATGGCCCCATAAAGTCGATACCCCAAACATCAAAGATTTCACATTCTTGTATGAAATTTTGAGGCATCTCATCTTTATGTGTGATCTTGCCTTGTTTTTGGCAAGCATCACAATGTTTAACCATCTCGTGAGCATCACGATAAATGATAGGCCAATAAAATCCCGAGTCAAACACTTTTTGGCGGTGTAGTTGGGACCAAAGTGACCACCGGTGGGTCCTTTGTGGCAAGCTTCGAGAATGTCTAAAGCTGCCGGTCCATCAACACATCGGCGAATAATCAAATCAGCACATTGTTTGAATAGATACGGGTCATCCCAAAAGTAAGTCTTAATGTCTTTGAAGAACTTTTTCTTTTGCTGGGATGTTAACCCGTCAATGAGAATTCCGCCCGCCAAGTAGTTTGCAATGTCCGCAAACCACGGGGCTTCATCATTACTCGAGTTGATAGACATTAAGGTCTCTAGGGGAAAAGAGTCATTGATCTCTTTGTTCGGATGATCCCCTTGGAAAGGATCCTCAAGTCTGCTGAGATGATCCGCGGCTAGGTTTTCAGCTCCCTTCTTATCACGAATTTCTATTTTAAATTCTTGAAGTAGCAAAACCCAGCGAAGAAGTCTTGGTTTGGAATCTTGTTTAGTCAATAAGTACTTCAACGCGGAATGATCGGTATCAACGATTGTGGTAGAAAGGACAAGATAGGGGCGGAACTTTTCAAAAGCATAGACAACAGCTAAAAGCTCTTTTTCGGTTGTCGTGTAATGCAATTGAGCCCCCGTCATTGTCTTGATAGCGTAATGGATCGGTTGGAAGTGTTTGTTCACTCTTTGGCCCAAAACCGCTCTAATAGCAAAGTCGCTAGCATCGCACATCAACTCAAAGGGAAGCTCCCAATTAGGGATAACCAAGACCGGTGCCTTAGTTAGCTTATCCTTAAGAAGGTTGAAGGCTTCAATACACTCGTTGGAAAAGATAAAAGGAGTATCTTTTTCCAAGAGGTGGGTCATCGGGCGAGCGATTTTAGAAAAATCTTTGATAAAGCGACGGTAGAAGCCCGCATGACCGAGGAAACTTCTCACACCCTTCACGGTTGAAGGTGGAGGCAATTTAGCAATAACATCGACTTTAACACGGTCCACTTAAAGACCGGCTTTGGAGATTTTGTGTCCTAGCATGATGCCCTCTTTTACCATGAAATGGCATTTTTTCCAATTAAGAACAAGGCGAGTGTATTCACACCGCTTAAGCATACGTTCTAAATTGGCAAGGCAAGCAGAGAAAGAATCGCCATAAACCGAGAAATCATCCATGAAAACTTCCATAGTTTCTTCAACCATGTCATGGAATATAGCCATCATACACCTTTGGAACGTCCCAGGAGCATTGCATAAACCGAAAGGCATGCGTTTGTAAGCAAATGTTCCATAGGGACAAGTGAATGTGGTCTTTTCTTGGTCTTTGGGATCGATGGGAATTTGAAAATACCCGGAGAAACCGTCTAAGAAGCAGTAATAATCATTACCCGCTAGACGCTCGAGCATTTGATCCATGAAAGGAAGAGGAAAGTGATCTTTTTTCGTGGCATCATTGAGTTTGCGGTAGTCGATACAAACTCTCCACCCAGTAACGAGACGAGTGGGAATCAACTCGTTGTGTTCATTGGGAACAACGGTTATTCCGCCCTTCTTGGGCACACAATGGACGGGACTTACCCATGGCGAATCCGAAATAGGGTAAATCAAGTCGGCATCTAGAAGTTTGATAACCTCTTGTTTGATGACGTCATGAATGCGAGGATTAACCCTTCTTTGGCTCTGGATTGCGGGTTTAAAGTCATCTTCCATGAGAATCTTGCGAGTACAAAAGTTTGGATCAATTCCGCGGATATCGGAAATTTTCCAAGCAATTGCCTTCTTATGATCTTTAAGCACGACGATGAGGCGAGATTTCTCTTCTTCTTTCAAGTCCTTAGCAATGATGACGGGCGACTTCTTCTTATCTTCAAGGAACACGTACTCGAGATGGGACGGCCACTCCTTAAGTTCTAAATCCGGAGGATTTTCGACGGGAGGCGGATTCAAAGTCGGTGCATCGATAGCAATAGCCTTGGGAGATGGTGGAGAAATATGATCCTCTTTGAGAAGGTTCTCAATGAGACGAATGTCTTCATTCCAATCGGTGGGAGAATCGTCATGTTCTAAGTTCACATCTCCCATGGTGGCTTCCAAATCTTTCCAAAGGAAATCACTTTCTCCAAATAGAGATAGTGATGAATCAATAGAGGAAACGGTCTCAACATTGGAAAGAGAGGTAGGAATACTTTTACAAGCATCTTTGAAGTGTTCTTCACAAGCCTCATCAAGAACGTCAATACAATTAACACTCTCGTATGAATAAGGCTGTTTAGAAAGCTTTCCCATGTTGAAGACAATTTTATCGTCACCCACTCTCATGATAAGCTCACCCGCTTCTACATCGATGAGAGTGCGACCGGTCCTCAAGAATGGACGTCCAACGATTAATGGCACACGAGGGTCCATATCGTAGTCGACCACGACGAAATCGGCAAGAAAAGTGAATTTGTCGACTCCTACAAAAACGTCTTCGGCTATCCCCACTGGATAAGCAACCGTACGGTTAGCTAATTCCAAAGTCATTTTGGTGGGGACTAGCTCAGGGAGAGATAATTGCTTCCAAACGCTTAAGGGCATTAAGTTAATATTGGCACCTAGATCGGCTAGGGCCATGCAATTCTCTCCTCCCGGGAAGTTACAAGGGATTAAGAAGCGACCCGGATCACCAAGCTTGGTTGGCAATTTCCTTAAGAGAACCGCGGAGCAATTCTCGTTAAGTTGGGTATTAGCAATATCAAGAAGCTTCTCCTTGTCGCTAAGAAGATCTTTGAACATTTTCGCGTATTTAGGCATGTGAGCAAGAGCCTCAGCGAAGGAGATGCTGAAATTCAATTGTTTAAACATTTTGAGAAAGTTCGAAACTTGAATATCATCCTTGCTTTTAAGCTTCTCTTTCCTCAACCTTGAGGGATAAGGTATATCGGAAGAAGAGGAAGGATTTGGGAGAGTAGGATCACTCACATCCTTGGGTGGAGGAGGGGTAGAAGTAAGAGGTGGAGAAATTGGGGAAATAGAAGGTTGAGGAATAGGAGCAGGTAACTCGTTTTCCTTAGTCACAATCACCGATGGAGGTATAGGAAGCTCGGGTTCCTGGGTACCTTTGCCACTCCGAGTGGTGATTGCTTTCATCTCCCCGCTTGGATTCGTAACGGTGTTACTCGGAAGAGTACCCGAAGAAGAGGATTAATTACCTTGGAAGAAACCAGCCATCATGTTCCTTAAGTCATTCGTTTGACTTGCCAAAGTGTTTCGCATATCAGCTCGAAGATCGTTCCCTTGTTTCCCCATGTCTGCTTTCAAGTTGAGCACTTCTCGCTGGAGATTTTCCACAATCACATCATTGGTCCTCATGTAGGTTTCAACATCTTGGTGTAATGCGGTGGGTTGGTTGGGAGGAGCATTATAAGCGGGTGGTTGATAAGCAGGTTGTTGGTAAACTTGGTTGTTTCTTTGAGGTGGATATGGTTGTCTTTGAGGTGGTTGGTATGGTGTACGAGGTTGTTGTTGAGGAGGTTGTTTTTGAGGAGGGCGATTGAGGTTTTGTTGTTGGTTTGGGTTGTTAGGAGGAAAACCGGGCGGGGAAAGAAAGTTGTTAGAGCGGTAGCTAAGCAAGTTGCGGTCTCCTTGAGGACGAGCTTGATAAGCGGCCGGAGGATAGGTACCGTATGCTGCATTAACATTCTCAGAAGGGTAGTCTTGGGTGGTGGTACAAGTGGTGTAAGAGTGAGGACCCCCGCATATTTCACATGGTTGGCTGACAGCATTGACTTGAGTGTTTTTAGCGTTGATGCTGTTGGTGTTGCTGGTGGTTTGGGTAGCAAGCGATTCAAGAAGCGTAGTAATTTTGTCAAGTCGCTTGTCGTTGTCACTAGTACTAGCACTAGCGACATTGGTCTGAACACTCTTGGTTTGCACTCTAGACTTATTCTCAATAATGTCCCAAGCGGCATTAGAAGTCTTAACCAAAATATTACCCCCCGAGGCACTATTTAGTGAATCTTGGTCATTCAGGCTTAAACCATTATAAAAAGTATTAATTTGGTGCACTTTGGTAAAACCATGTAGTGGGCATTTTCTTAAAAGATCTTTAAAACGGTCCCAAGATTCACTAAAAGACTCATCGTACTTTTGTTCAAAATTAATGATTTCATTCCGCAAAGCGGTAGTACGAGAGGGTGGGAAAAAGTAGTTTATGAATTTGGTCTCCAAATCCGTCCACGTCAGAATACTTTGTGGCGGTTCCTTTGAAAGCCAATGCCGGGCTTGTCCCTCTAAAGAAAAGGGAAAAAGTTGTAAACGGATTACCTCTTGTGGAACACCATTGAATTTGATCGTATTCGTGAGTTGCAGGACTTGATGTGGTCATGTGGATCATCAATGGTACGCCCCAAGAATGGTTGAGTAAAGACCATCTGAATAAAGCCGGATTTGAGCTCAAAGTTGTTGGCTGCAATCGCGGGTATGACAATTGGATCATTGTTGCCGTCTACATGTGCTTGCAAAAGTTCAATCATAGGGCGATTATCCGGTAGAGGCTCATTGTTGTTGTTATTATTGTTATTTTGAGGTGGATTATTGTTGTTGTTGTGTACACCTGCCATTTCTAGGTCTTCGAGAGGCTCGGGCTCTTGATAAGACGTTGATCGTGTACGCATGCACCTGCAAAAGAACTAACAAAGCAAACAAGAAATATTTTTGGTTTTTTATGGTTTTTTAATTTTTCTGTATTTTTGAAAATTTTATATTTTTTAGGGTTTTTTGAAAATTTTTATGAAAAAGTAACGTTCCCGGTGAACGAATCCCAAAATCCAAGTTCTCATAAAAAACTGTTAATCCTTACGAGAAGAGCCGGCAGCGGCGCCATTTAATACACGGTTTTTGCTATGGGTTCAGAATTAATCTCTCGGAATCTTCTCGAATTGATCACAGCTCAAAGTGGAATGATTGTTCTTGGTGACAAATAGAGGGTTTGGTTTTCTATTCTACTAAAAGGTAAATGCGTGAAGTAATTAAAAGTAAACTAGAAGCAGTTAATCAATAAAAATAAAACTTGAATTAAATTTAAATAAAACAATAACAGTGAATACCCTTAAAAATGCTTGATTCGGAATGTAGCCTTTATTCGGAATAAATCAGACAAAACTTGTTCATGCGGAATAAACTACTCATGCAGAATATCTTTGCTTACTCATAATAAATGGGAAAAGGCTTCATGCGGAATAATTGCTCATGCGGAATAATAGGCTTGATCCGGAATAAGTGCTTCATGCGGAAAAACTAGTTCATGCGGAATAATTGCTCATGCGGAATAAATAGCTTATGCGGAATAAGTGCTTCATGCGAAATAACTAGTTCATCCGGAATAAGTGCATCATGCGGAATAAATAGCTTATGCGGAATAACTGGTTCATTCGGAATAAAATGCTCATGCGGAATAAACTGTTGATCCGGAATAATGGTTATTCCGGATGAAGGACACTGATCCGGAATATTGGATATTCCGGATGAAGGAGTTTGATGCGGAATATGAAGGTTGATCCGAAATATTGGATATTCCGGATGAAGGAGCTTGATGCGGAATGTTACTTTGATTCGGAATACTGGGAATGAAGAACAGTTAACAGACGAAAAACAGGGTAATAGATTTTAAGCCAAAATCAACCAAGTATTTTAACCAAAACTTAAACAAAACTAATCACCAATCATCTACTAACCATAAACATCAAATCTCAACGATAAAAACACAAAACCCAATAACTTTTAAAGATCAAAATCAACCAAATAAGAACTTGAAACTTTAAATTAAAAAGATGAAGATGAACAAGATTAATGGAAGGATTGTATTGATAGATTAATGTAGAGTAAACAAAAGGAAAGATTAAACACTTACAAAATCAAAGATTGAATCAAGAAAAATAAAAATCACCAACACCTTAGTGGTGTTGGCTTCTTCCCTACGAAACAGAAAGAAAAGAAACTGGGAAAAAAACTCTCCAAAAAGTGTGAAGGGGAATTCTTTATATAGGCCTAGTGGTTGGTTGGTGAGTGGGCTTTCTTCTCTCTTTTCGTCTTCTCGTCTTTTCAGTAAAGTTGACGTTTTCGATTCTGATTCGGGATTTGTCGACGATTAAATTCAACTCGTCTTTTAATTTCTTCGTTTAATAGACTTGAGTTCCTTCGACATATGTAAATCTTCCATCTTTGGTCCTTTTCTTCGATAAATCTTCAAATAGGCCCATTGACTTCAAATCTTTTGCATCTCTTGGACAATAGACTTCGTCTTGAGTCTTTTCCTTCGATAAAACCCGTGCAATCTCATGTTTTCTTCAATATTCATCCGATTGACTCTGAAAACACAATAAACACAAAAACCACGCATAATTCCAAACAAATGATATTAAATACGTGTTTTGGTCTTGTTTTAGTAAGAAATAAGTGGTAAAAGGATGGGTGTTTACACACCTATCAAAACGCGACGAAGTAAGGACTCATTTTTATTGGAAAAATGATTTTAAAAACGATGGCGCAAGTCTCGTGTCTTGAATCATCCGTTAAGTCGTCCAAACGAGCCCCGAACCATGTATTAACGAAAGTTGTAATATAAGTTACACTTTAGGCCCACTTGTGACCTTATGAGCCCATCTATTAAACTTTGGATAGTTAATGGACTTAATAAGCCCAATAAGAAGTTTAAGAAGCCCAACAACTCTTTTGGCCCATTAGACAAGCCACCAACACACCTCACTTCCCCATTGGACCAACTCTAGGTGGGTGACACTTGTCCATTATGTCCACCCACCATCCCACCTTCTCATTGGGCCACTCCTTGGTGAGTGACACTTGTCACACTTCCTTTCACCCTATATAAGGACTTTGTCTACTCATACCCTTTATTTTTCTCACACAAAACACACACACACACACCTTTTTCTCTCTTCTTGTTTGAGCCGTGAGCCCCCAACACCAAAGAACATCATTTTTTTTATTTTGAGCTTGGATCTTTCAAAACAAATTGAAGTCCCATCTTGGAAATCTCAAGATCTACATTTTGGTATGAAAATCTCCTACATGCATCAACTTTCAAGATTTTTTTTTATTTCCATGGTGGATCTATACATGCATGATGGTTACATCAAGTGAAACTTGTAGATCTAGTCCGGATCTATACATGCATGATGGTTACATCAAGTGAAACTTGTAGATTTAGTCCGGATCTATACATGCATGATGGTCACATCAAATGAAACTTGTAGATCTAGTTTAGATCTATACATGCATGGTGGTCACATCAAGTGTTGACAAGATCTTGGATGGTTGCTTGCTCACTCACTAGTACAACGACTTTGATAAACATTGTAATATCTACATCTCATTCTTATTTATTATTCCTTTTATTTTTTTTCTTGATCTTATATATATATATATATATATATATATATATATATATATATATATGTATATAAAATTTATAAATGAGTATTGGGACATTGTATATGAATTTTTGACACTAAAATAAAGCTAAACAAGCCCAAGTAACGATTTGATTTATAACGATTTTTGAATCATAGCAAAAACAGATTGCATGTCGAAATCAGTAGGTTTGGGATACTGAAAACATACATATTAAGATAGATAACTGTTTTATGAATAATTCCCCGGGTGGCTCGTCCCGTGACGAATTTTAGAAAACAAGATATGACCAAAATGATGAAAACTGGTCAGATCTGAACATACTGTTTTCTCGTAAAATTTGTATTCTGACCTACGAATATATAAAACTAAAAGTTGTAGATAAAATCAAGAAGAACTAGAATCAATTGGATGGTTTACCAATTCCTTACGGTTTGGAAATGGTGGCCAAAATGGTGAAAACTAGTCAGATCTGAACATACTGTTTTGACGGACTGTTTTCTAGTATAAGAACTCAGAATCATTGAAAAAGGTTAGACTGTAGGTTGTAGATATAATCATGAAGAACTAGAATCAATTGGATGGTTTACCAATTCCGTACGGTTTGGAAATGGCGACCAAAATGGTGAAAACGAGTTTGGCTGCCTAAAAACAGCCCACTCTTCTATGTTAAGAAATAGGTTAATTAGCTATGAAAAGTATAAATTAGGGATAATTAGACTTGTAATCAGTAAAGTACATGAGTTAATAATGATTTTGGTAAAAATAACACACGTAGATGATTTAGGGTTCAAGAGATATGAACAAATTAGCGGGACATGTTGGGAAAATTATAATAAACGGATTGTAACTCATTAACGTAAAATGTGATAATTTTTATATAAAAAGACGTGGTAGGACCCACTTGTGGGGGATTTTGGACTTAGTTATATACTGATAATTATGGAACCCAAGACCCGACCAACGTAAAATATTAAGTGTACGTGTTTGTGATGCGTTTTAGAACCCAAAAACTATATAAAGTGCACTTGGGCCATAAAAGCCCAACTTACACTTCTAATGACAATTGGGCCATTATTGGACCTTAGATTTATAAGCAATTAAAAGTAGTATACTGAATTTAAAATGGACTTAAGTCATATACTTGGGTAGTGGACCACTATTGGGCTTAAGATGGGCTAAAAGTGTCAAATTGGATATTTCACTTAAAATGACTAAGCGTTCACCTAAGAGTTTTATAAAGAATCATAAAACTTATGCAATGTCCAAGAACTCATTAAAATATACTTATTATATATATATATACGATTCATTTATCGTCTCTAGCCTAAGACGTGCCTCGTTATCTTTAGGTCTCATATGATCATGTATCGACCATTGACATTTATTCTTGATTGACGTTCGTTCTCTATTAACTATTGTGACGATTGTATTAGGTAAGTCTATAGCCTCGCTTTATACTATCTTGTAAATGATTTTTAAACCCGCGAGGGGGAATACATGCTTGTTTTTATAAAAGGAACACAAGTTGTTTTCGGTATGCTGGACCCATATATGATGATAACTGCCTAAGTACCATTGTCTTATGAAGTCCTTGAATTTCATGTGCTGTTATTTACCTTGCGGGGTAAATGCTAATACATATGGTAGATCTATTTGAGTTTGACTAACCTTATCCTAGGGTATGTATCCTTGTGAGCACCTGAAAGGGATATTATGTATAAGAGGTCGCTGGTATATGACAATATTACCTTTCAGTATGGGCGCCGTAAGTGAGACGGTTTGACGTGTTGGTTAAGGTTCAGTAGCATGAGCTTAAGGCATTTATCGATAAATATATGACTTGTTTGTGTGACAAGATAGAGATGATTAAAATTCTTGTGTTCAAAATGATTTGTAAAACCTATAGACTTGCTCAACCTTTGTGTTTATGATTTTACACATGTATTTTAGGTAATCAAGATGGATAACAACGGAGCATATGAGGAGGAAGTTGGTGCTTACTTGTCTAAATTTTATATCCTTTGAAATAAATAAACTGCTTTTAAGCATTTAATGTATATGTTGTGATTGGTAACGCTTTTGGGGACTAAACGCTACTCTGATTTATATATTGGGATGGGAAAACTTTTTAGACAAGATTGTATAATATTTCAACGTCTCTTTTGAGGTCGTTTTCTATGATTGTGTGTGACGTGCAATGAGTAGCGCCCCAAAGTGATATTCCGCTGCGTGGTAATTGGGGGTGTTACAGGGTGCTCGGGTTTTGATAACAAAAGGGGTGGGGAATACTTTCTCATCTACGAAAAAATAGTGGTCGTACCAATTCTTAAGGGAATCTAAGGGTTTCTTATAAGTCATGGGGGCGGATGCGGATCGTTTCTTGAACGATAGCCACCCATTCACCAGTTGGGGGGAGTAAAAAACCCTAAATAGATTCACGGTCGGGGTTACCTCACATGTATGGAAGGTAATCTCAAACTGGTTGATCTTACATGCCCCTATGCAGTGAAGTTGGGTTATGTGGAAGTCGTAGTATGGAAGCAGATCTACTAAGAACCTAGATAGGGGGATGCGGTAGTTAGCCGAGTCAAATAGACGCGTATACACGCCTATCTTTCCCTTCGGAGCATCCGTAATAGCTTCACCGTCACCTGGATTGGTCGGATGTACGCTTTCAGGAATATAGTACTTAGACAAAAACTCTATGTATTTTTCCGCAGGCATCACGTTGAGGACATCCGTAATAAGAGGGTTATCCTTCACCATGTTTTATAAAAAGGATTAGAGAGGCGTGATGATCTAACCTGCGATGGAGAAAATCTGTGGGATAAGAAGAGAAGGTATGAAGGAATGAGCTTGAAAATGACAATGACGGAAAGAGGTATAAACTGTGTGTGTAACAGTAGCACACACCAACTCTTTTATAGGGTTGCCTCGATTTCCAAGGTAACGTGGATGTTAGCCACGTGTAAGCCACTACGTCCATCTAACGGATAGGATTTCTGACATTTCTAAAACGTTAGAAGGGACCTACGGGTCACTTCTTGACAGTTTTACGTGGCTCAAGGGTGGGCCTTTCTGGTGCACTTTTTCAGGCGTGCGTCCGACTATTGACTACCATTAATGCATTCATTAAAGTTGTCTCGGTCGGCTTATTTTGGAGTGCGACCATATTTGCAACGACAAGGTCTACGGGACATTGATTAGTCTAGAGGTTACGCCTACGGCTGTAACAACTAGACTGGGGGGACATGATGGCGTATAGTCTCCAACCGGGTTATGAACCCGGCCCACGGGTACTACCCACATCCGGCCTGTTATTAATGGGTTGGAATAATATCATTTGAGCTTATGGGCTTCAGATGAACAATGATCGCATACATGCGTGCGGCCCACGGCCTGGCACGACCGGTACAGGGTTAGACAGAATCATACTCTTATTATGATTAGGATTTACCCCAAAGTAGAGGATATACACTCACCATAATTGGAAGATAACAATCAAGCTAATTATGGTCCTTATCATTTGCTTAGGGCCGAAGCATCGGTGACAGCCCATTAGGGTTTCACCACCTATATAACGGAACCCCAAGGGTTCCACAAAGGTATTACATTCTACACACTCTTAACTCCCATCCGACTCTTAAACCCTAAACCGATTACTTACTCTCACGCCGGAGTCTAATCGTGGGATACATTCCCACAGTAAGCCTAACGGGTGTTGCTTTAGTGTGCAGGATCCCAACAAGATATTTCACTTGGTGCAGGAGCCGGAACGCAGCCAACCCGAATTAAGCCTAATTCGGGTCTAGCAAGGATGATTCAACTTTTGTATCAACAAAAACTGAGAAGCAAAACCGAAGCAAAAAAGTTTGAGTGTAATGAAGGTCGATATTCAGAAGTAGATGTTATCAAGACAAAATCATTAGAGTTTTGAGAAAAAAAAGAAAAGATATATTTTTTTATGTGAATGTTAATTTTCTAAAAGATTAATAAAACGATTGATAAACCATTAATTTCAGAATACTTGCCTTCCATTTGAATATTCACCATTCTATATGTGGTATATTGTAATTATTGATTATTGATAGGTTTAACTTTGTGCGTTTCAATTTCAAAATTTTCTTAAAATATCTTAATTTCAACATTTCTTAAGATATTCTAATTTCAACTCTTCAAAGTTCAAACCATTCTTTCTTTAAAACCTACTGCATTTTTGTTTTCAGCATTCCTTTAAAAACCAAGAATTGTTCTTTACATGAGAAACTTTATTGAGTATTTTTAACTTTCAAAAATGTGAATAGCTTATTTATAAATAGTAGTAGATAGCAAATGAAGTCTAGCTCAGTTGGATGGATGCATTTGGTTATAGTCTCCATGTGGGGGAGGTCAGGGGTTCGACTCTTGTCATTCCCCACATGGGGGATTTTCCCAGAATTGGCAGCCGGGTTTAAATCCCATCGCAATGCCTTGAAGCCCCTTAATGGGAAACTGGATGGCTAGCATGGGGGTTGATATTCTCTTCGTGAGATGATTCGAACTCGGATTGAGAGACTTGGTGCCTCGGTGGCACGCAAGATACTCCGATGCACCAAACTGCCGTTAAAAAAACATAAAAAAATAGTAATAGATAGTAGATAGTAGATAATAGATAGTAGATATAGATATAAAAAAAATAATTTAATTTTCAACCTTTAACTTTTTTATAAGCTCTTTATAATGTCCTAGTATACATTAAATTCAAAAAATAAATGTGCTTTTCTTTTCCTTTTATATACTCGTATGAAATAATACCATTGGTCGGTTTTCGTAAATTTTGGCTTGGCAAAGAAATTATAATCCGTTTATGATATTTCAATCTGTCTGATAGGTGTGTAAACACCCATCCTTTTTACCACTTAATTACAATAATAACCGAGCCAAAACGTGTATTTTATGTCTTTTATGTCGGAATTATGCGTGGTTTGTGTTTTTGTTGTGATTTAGGACGAAATTGTGAAAAGTGGGGAAAACACGGCATTCACGGGCTTTTATTGAAGAAAAAGATGAAAGATGAAGTCGAGAAGTCAAGAGTGCAAAAAGAACGGAAGTCCAAGAACTCAAGTCTACTTTATTGAAGAATTAAAAGACGAGTTCAAAGAAATCCCGAGACAAAACCATTTAAAGTCCAAGATTAATGAAGAATAAAGGCTTAAGGACTAATGGTGCAATTAAAAGAAGATTAAAGAAGGAAGGACTTAATCTTGTAATTAAGAGAAAATGAAGGAGGGGAGGAAGCTTCCTAATCCTCCCCTATATATAGATTAGGCTAGTTAATCATTTTTCTTTGTTGGCTAATCGTGACAATTAGTTCTTCCACTTTTAATTACCTTGTCATTTAAATACTTGTCAAATTTAAATTCCTGTCTTGCACCTTAATTACCATTTAATTTCAAGTAAGTTTTTCTTTTAATTCTTGTTAATCTTTATCTTTATCTTGTTAATCTCATCCTACCTTTCTTAATCTTTGATTCTTATTGTTTTTGTTCATGTTCATGTTCTTATTTTTCTTATTTTGATCAAGTGGTTTTGATTATTTGATTAAGTTTTGTGAGTTTGATTGTTTTGGATTGTTTGATTTTCATTAGTATATGTTTATTTGTTACTTTGATTTAATCTTGTGTTTGATTTAGCTTAGTTTTATTAGATTCGTGTATTTATTTGTTCCCTTGTTCTTCGGGATATATGTTACTGTAACTTTCCAGGTTTTGAGCTTTCCCAGACATTCCGTATAAGCATTTCACTGGGTGACTATTCGGAATATGGAATATTCCGAATAGTGGTTTTATTCCGAGTAAGCTGAAGATTCCGCATAGGAGTATTATTCCGGATAGGGAATTTATTCCGGATAGGAGGATATTCCGAATAGGTGAAAATATTCAGAATAGGCCAAATATTCCGAGTAGGCACTTTATTCCGGATAGGGCTATTATTCCGAGTAAGGGAAATATTCCGGATAGACTCAGTATTCCGAATAGGGAATTATTCCGAATAGGGTAGGTTATTCCAAGTAGGACTTTATTCCGCATAGGGCTGTTGTTCCGAATAGGCTGAACATTCCGCATAGGGGACTTATTCCGAATAGGTGAACTTATTCCGAGTAGGCCATATTATTCTGAATAGGCAAACATTCCGGATAGAGTTTTATTCCGAATAGAGCTAATTTTCAGTTTCTTTATTTTCGGTTTTTAACTTTCTGCTTTTTAACTTCGAGCTTTATTTTCCCGCCTTTTTCCTTAGACGCACTTTAAGTTTAATTGCCTTAGATTTATTTTAGCCTTGCCTTAGTTTAAGTTTTAGTTTTAGTTGCGTTTTAAGTTTACCTTAGTTAGATTTAAGTTCGCGTTATTTACTTTTAGTACCCTTTAATTTTAGTCTTGCTTTTAAATACTTGCACTACTTCACTTTAAATTAGTTTTAGATTTACTTTACTGCACTTTTACTTTAATTGATTTTGCACTTTTATTTTAATATACTACAACGACAAACTTTTGTTTCACCAAAGAACGACTGAGTCGCACATTAAACACAGTTTTTCAATTCGATTAGACACACGACAAAGAACTTTAATTTTTATACGGGCAAAAGCCTTGTATTAAATGGCGCCGCTGCCGGCTCTTTTCGTAAAGATTAACGGTTTTCTGTGAGAGACGCGTTGCTTTTTGGGATCCGTTCACTTGTGAGCGTTATTTTTCTTGCATAAAAAATTCAAAAAACCATAAAAAAATTAAAAATTTTTAAAACACCATAAAAATTAAAAATTTCAAAAATCCAAAAAGATTTTATCTTTATTGTGTATATATATTGTCTTTGTGTTTGGTTTCTTTTTCTTTTGCATTTTCAGGTGTATGCGTACTAGATCTTCTAATTATCAAGAGCCCGAGACTCAAGAAGATTTAAGTATGTTAGGTGTCAACAACAATAATCATCCACCGCACCTCAACAATAACAACAATGTTCTTCCACAGCCCGATCTTCGGACAATGGAGGAGCTTTGTCAACCTACCATGTTTGGACGAGGAGGACCGATTGCGCCGATGCAAATCAACGCTCCTGAGTTTTCGTTGAAGCACCACATGATTCAGCAAGTGCAAACAAACCCATTCCGTGGATTGCCTGATGATGATGCCAACAAACACCTCGACAAGTTCATTACAATCACCCATAGCATGAAGTTGCCTGGTGCCACAATGGATGTTCTTCGCTTACAACTCTTCCCACATACTTTATCGCATCATGCCGAGAAATGGTTTGATCGTCTCCCGAAGAATTCTATTCACACTTGGGATGACATGACTCAACGCTTTTTATCGCGCTACTTTCCACCATCCATGGTCACGAGCCTTCGCAATCAAATCAGCGGTTCATGCAAGATCCCGATGAATCTCTTTTTGATGCTTGGGAAAGATATAATGTCTTGATTTACCGTTGTCCAAACAACAACATGCTCCCTGTGACCTTAATTGATACTTTCTACAACGGATTGACTTTTCGTGATCGTGATACGATTAATGCAGCCGCCGTTGGCACATTCATGAAAAGGAGACCCGAGGAGTGTAGAGAGCTAATTGAGAACATGACTACTCACCACAAAAACTGGGATTCCTCTTCTTCTTCAAGGAACAATCCGATAGTCAATGTCTCTTCCACCTCAGCAAACCCTGAGATGACCGAACTCACCCGCATGATGACTGAAATGAGCAAAAGTATCACGTTTCTCGCTTCAAACCAACAACAACAACAAGTTAAAGCGGTTGCACCTTCTTGTGAAACATGCGGCGGTCCTCACTCATACACCGATTGTCCTTCTACTCACGGAAATCCAGAAAATGTGTATGCAGCTTATGGTAATTATTCACCCGAACATTACCAAGCTCGACCTCAAAGGGATAGAAATTTGCTGAGTTACCGGTCAAACAACTACCTTTCACCCAGTTTTTCTCCTCAAAACCAAAACCCCGCCAACAACTACAATAGAAGCAACCAAATCCCACCAAGAGCTTCTAATCCTTATCACCCACCCGCCCAACAAACCCCACCCATTATTCCGGATGTTGAAGCCATCATGAGAACCCAAGGTGAACAAATCAAGAATCTGCAGAGCCAAATTATCAATCTTAAAGGAGATATCACCAAGCAAGGAAACGAGATAAGATCCGAGCTTCAAGATAATATTCAATCCTCCTTCAGCAATCAAACCAATGATTTGAAGAATATGCTTGCTAGTTTCTTGCCCGCAGCTCAACCTTCTACTTCAAGTTCTCTACCTTCAAACACCGTCACCAATCCGCGAGCAAATGTGAGTGCTATTACTACTCGTAGTGGAGTCACCATCATAGGACCACCGATCCCACCCCCATCATCTACACCTCCTCCACAACCATTTATCCCTACTCCTCCTACACCTAGTATTAGTGCACCATTACCGTCTCCGCCTCGTCATGACAACGTACCTAGGAAGGACCCTTCAACATCTCAACCTTTACCTACGCCTTCACCTTCACCACCCAAACCTAATATCCCTTACCCCTCTCGTTTAGGCAAGACCAAAATGCTAACCAAGGATGACTCTGAAGTGTCTCGCTATGTGAAGATGATCTCTCAAATGAACTTCAACATTAGCTTTCTTGAAGCACTTGTCCACATGCCCAAATTTGTCAAAGCATTTAAGGAATTGCTTAACAAGAAGGAGAAGCTGATTGAGCTCGCCAGCACACGCTTAAATGAAAACTGCTCTACAGTTATTCTTAAAGAACTGCCGGAAAAGCTTGGAGATCCCGGTCGTTTTGTGTTGCCTTGCGTGTTCAACAAAACTGAGGAATTTACTGCCCTTGCTGATCTCGGGGCCAGTATTAATTTGATGCCTTTGAGTGTTTGGAAAACACTATCATTACCCGACCTCACTCCAACAAAGATGACTCTTGAACTTACAAAACGTACTCTCGCTTACCCCGTTGGTATAGCCGAAGATGTGTTCATCAAAGTTGGCACATTTACTTTCCCGGTCGATTTTGTCGTTGTTGATTATGAAATGGACCCTCGTATTCCTTTAATACTTGGTCGGCCATTCTTGAGAACCGGACGAGCTTTAGTGGATGTTGCCGAAGGCGAGTTAATTTTAAGAGTCGGGGATGATGCACAAGTGTTTAAAATGGGAAAACTTACAAGTACAACCTTTGGAGGCCGAGAATCAGTGAATATGATTAATGTGCATGATGACTTTGTTATCTACAACAATCCTCTATTCAATTCTTCCATCGATAATCCACTTTTTCATGATGATGTGGATAATTCTCGGTCCAATTTGGAACCTTCTCCCATTTATGATTCTCCACCGGTCTTTGATGCTTATGATGATGATGATTCTAGCTCAGATTCGGATGATTATGATTGTACCTCCGAGTATCCCGAGCTGCCCACATATGATGATTTTGATGAGGCTGATACTCTTTCGAGCGATTCTTCACATGATGAAGATCCTCTGCCATCACTCGATCCTACTTTGGACGATTACTCATTTGAGGAAGACTTCTCTACGTTTCTCAACACTTACTTCCCTCATGAGAGTGATGCTCCTCCTTATGATTTTGAAGATTATCGTCTTGATCCTACTTTGGATTTGAAGCACATTCTCTCAAAGGAGAAGAAACCGGTCGACACCAATATCCGCAGCACGTATGAGTTAACACCTCTTTGTCCCACTTCTGAGGACGAGGTTGTGCTTCTTCGCGGATATTCTTCACATTCTGCTGAGCCTGAGTGCTATTTTCCCCTAAAGGAAAAGGTGTTCGACCCCGGTATTGCAATCTTTAAGCCATCTCAGTATCCACCTGATGAAATAAAATGAAAAATCTTTGGAAATATTGAAGACATGCTGGCACCTCACATTACTTGCTTCTACCGTGCTCCATCGCTGCTTAAGGGAACCTTGCCTATTCTTCTTTGGCTTGCCTTGTTCGCCTTAAGCTTGTGTTATTTGATGGACGAAAACTATGTCTTTGATCCTGGTGGATATATTTCATGCTTCTTCCGTTGATAATCAAGGTCGAGTCAGGCTCACGACTCGGTTAACAAAAACCAAGCGCTTCTTGGGAGGCAACCCATGCATCTATCTTTTAGCTTTCTTTATCATAAGTGTAGGGGGGAGACCCTTTGGTTTGCTATTTCCTCTCCTCTCTTCTTCTAATCAGGGATTCGAGCTTCAAAGTCACACTCTTGATGATTCTTGACGACCCGTGATTCCGTGTTCCACTTCTTCCCGGTTCTATCCTAAACTCTTTTCGATTCACTATTTTATATTTTCTCAATATTAAAATAGGAATCTCTTTAGTTCTCTTCCTTAGCGAGATTTAAACAAAGTGCACAATGTCCTAAGTGTAGGGGAGTTTAGTCCCACATGCTTAAACATTGAGGACAATGTTTATCTTAAGTGTAGGGGGACTTCTATCGAAGTTAAGTGGCCTTTTCCTTGTATTTGTCCTCATTTTAACCGGAAAATCATTTTTTCGACATTTTTCAAAATTTTTAATCTATTTTGGCCTATTAGTTTTTCCCTTTGTGTAGTTATTTTCTTTCCTTGCTAGAATAAATCTTTAATAAAGTGGTTTTAGTTTTCAAACGTTGTGAATCTTTTGACTCAACCCGAGTTTACTTGTCTAAGTTTACTCTAGCTAGTACCCTTAACGTGTTTAAGTCAAGTTTTGCTAGGCTTTTATATAGGGAGCTATAAAACGCGAAAGTCTTAACTCTCACGGGTTAAGAACAAGAACTTTTCGCAAGTTCCTATAATTGATCCTAGAGAGTCGTTTATCAAGGGAACTTTAAAACGCGATTTCTAAACTTGAAAGAGTCCAATAATTTGCAAGATCCTATAGGCGACCAAAACTTTGATTTAATAGGCTAAGTATCCACGAGTCTCATTACTTGAGATTTTAAACTGTGGAGAACGAGAGATGATAGAGCCAATTATAAGTTCGGTATTCTTTCGTGAATTTATGTGAGCTAATTATAAGCCTATTCTCCCATCGCTTGCTAAAAAATTTATCTGCAATAAATAAGGTTGTACGATTTAAAAATTTACTTAGCTTCTAGCCCAAGATCGTTTAAAAGTTGCTCGGTATGGATTAGAGTTCATAGCCAAGGCATAACTTATTGAAGCGGGATGCGAAGATTGGCGAGTCCAAAAAGGTCCTAACAAGGCATGAGGGCTATATTTTGTTGCTAAAGATCCCAAGTGATGTGAAGAATCATTTATCGAAAATCAATATGAAGGATCGAGACACACGGCGAAAAGCAAAAACTCCCCAAAATTCATGGAGAAGTGTATCCGAAAAGACCCTAGCAAGGTATGAGGATAAATAGATCCAAGTAAAAAAGGAGGCGGATCGTTGTATATCAAAGTCCAAAATAAATATTGGAGAAAAATGAAGAAGTCGTGGTCCAAGTATGAATCTCTCAAAACTTCAAGTGAAGAAATTCCATTATGATGAGAAGACCATAATTTCATGAACGTCTCTCAAGGTTTGAAGTATGAAATCGCTGCCAAATATCGGTCCGAGAAAGGTCTCAGATCGCGAAGCGAGTTATGCCAAGATATGAACTTTATGAGGCCCCGAGAAGCAGTTTTAAAAGATTTTGTCCTTTAGCTAACTATTGATTAAATCGTTCACTTTATTTTCGGCCTAATAAACTATCGAAATAAGTCAAACAATGTATCCTCGTGATCATTCAAGACAACAATAAAATATAAGAGATACACCTAGGAATAAGGGAGTCTAGGTGAATAATTGGCCCACATGAGTTCGTGTTAGTTTGCTAACTTATAATAACAATGATCTCGTTTTTAAGCTTGGTTTGGAGAAAGTGAAAACTTGAGGATGATGATCATTCATGACATTTCCAAAACCCAAGGTATGCTTTTTGATTTCTTTACTTTGAATGTTTATAATTTTCTATCTCTTTAATAAAGGCCAAGGTGGATTAATTATGATGAAAAGTGTAAACATGCTTTGTAACTAATTTTTTGCATGAGGACATTGCAATGGTTAAGTGTAGGGGATTTGATAGGTGTGTAAACACCCATCCTTTTTACCACTTAATTACAATAATAACCGAGCCAAAACGTGTATTTTATGTCTTTTATGTTGGAATTATGCGTGGTTTGTGTTTTTGTTGTGATTTAGGACAAAATTGTGAAAAGTGGGGAAAACACGGCATTCACGGGCTTTTATTGAAGAAAAAGATGAAAGATGAAGTCGAGAAGTCAAGAGTGCAAAAAGAACGGAAGTCCAAGAACTTAAGTCTACTTTATTGAAGAATTAAAAGACGAGTTCAAAGAAATCTCGAGACAAAACCATTTAAAGTCCAAGATTAATGAAGAATAAAGGCTTAAGGACTAATGGTGCAATTAAAAGAAGATTAAAGAAGGAAGGACTTAATCTTGTAATTAAGAGAAAATGAAGGAGGGGATGAAGCTTCCTAATCCTCCCCTATATATAGATTAGGCTAGTTAATCATTTTTCTTTGTTGGCTAATCGTGACAATTAGTTCTTCCACTTTTAATTACCTTGTCATTTAAATACTTGTCAAATTTAAATTCCTGTCTTGCACCTTAATTACCATTTAATTTCAAGTAAGTTTTTCTTTTAATTCTTGTTAATCTTTATCTTTATCTTGTTAATCTCATCCTACCTTTCTTAATCTTTGATTCTTATTGTTTTTGTTCATGTTCATGTTCTTATTTTTCTTATTTTGATCAAGTGGTTTTGATTATTTGATTAAGTTTTGTGAGTTTGATTGTTTTGGATTGTTTGATTTTCATTAGTATATGTTTATTTGTTACTTTGATTTAATCTTGTGTTTGATTTAGCTTAGTTTTATTAGATTCGTGTGTTTATTTGTTCCCTTGTTCTTCGGGATATATGTTACTGTAACTTTCCAGGTTTTGAGCTTTCCCAGACATTCCGTATAAGCATTTCACTGGGTGACTATTCGGAATATGGAATATTCCGAATAGTGGTTTTATTCCGAGTAAGCTGAAGATTCCGCATAGGAGTATTATTCCGGATAGGGAATTTATTCCGGATAGGAGGATATTCCGAATAGGTGAAAATATTCAGAATAGGCCAAATATTCCGAGTAGGCACTTTATTCCGGATAGGGCTATTATTCCGAGTAAGGGAAATATTCCGGATAGACTCAGTATTCCGAATAGGGAATTATTCCGAATAGGGTAGGTTATTCCGAGTAGGACTTTATTCCGCATAGGGGTGTTGTTCCGAATAGGCTGGACATTCCGCATAGGGGACTTATTCCGAATAGGTGACAATATTCAGGGTAGGGAACTTATTCCGAGTAGGCCATATTATTCCGAATAGGCAAACATTCCGGATAGAGTTTTATTCCGAATAGAGCTAATTTTCAGTTTCTTTATTTTCAGTTTTTAACTTTCTGCTTTTTAACTTCGAGCTTTATTTTCCCGCCTTTTTCCTTAGACGCACTTTAAGTTTAATTGCCTTAGATTTATTTTAGCCTTGCCTTAGTTTAAGTTTTAGTTTTAGTTGCGTTTTAAGTTTGCCTTAGTTAGATTTAAGTTCGCGTTATTTACTTTTAGTACCCTTTAATTTTAGTCTTGCTTTTAAATACTTGCACTACTTCACTTTAAATTAGTTTTAGATTTACTTTACTGCACTTTTACTTTAATTGATTTTGCACTTTTATTTTAATATACTACAACGACAAACTTTTGTTTCACCAAAGAACGACTGAGTCGCACATTAAACACAGTTTTTCAATTCGATTAGACACACGACAAAGAACTTTAATTTTTATACGGGCAAAAGCCTTGTATTACTGTCATTCTTTGAGTTGACCATCAATAAGCTATTGGATCTCAATGATAATGAAAATCATGAATAAGATGGTAAAATCATGTTACGTTGTGATATTATCCTTTAGGAAAATACGTTTTTAACTTTTCAATACTTCAAAAAATAAAAAGTGATATTTGATTATTTAAAAAGAAATATAAACTACTCAAATGAACATAGTTTTTATACGATAAAAATGTGTTTTTATTTTTCTCGTAGTTAATTGACGAAAGCATCTTGCTCCAAAAAAAAATCGAAAACATAATCATTTAACTGAAACTTTTTCATGAGGTATACACCATGCACCACGGTACGTTTACTCAGCTTTTAATTATGGTGTTTTTTTATTGTTACAATATGTAATTATAAAGGATAGATTGGGGACGTATGTAATTCTCCCTTTAGTTTAACATTATTGTAAAAGGTAACCACACATATTGATGTTATTGGAATTCAATGTAATTATACTGTTAGAAAAACTGTTAGAAAATGGATTATCTATCACAATCTCGCATATCGTTAATTTTCTGTTACAAATTTTTTTTGTCGTTATGAAGATTCAAAACGACCTAAATTTACTTCGCGTAAACACACATGCCACCGTAATGTATACGAGCGCACAAATTTTCGTCCACGTTTATGCAAAAATATTCTATGTATACGTATATAGTTTAATTTGCTCAAACGCAGTTGCTTTATCTTTGCGTGCGCCCACCAATATGAACCTTTTGTGAATATAAAAATATTGAAAGAAGGAAAAAAAATCCGACCAACCGGATTCGAACCAGTGACCTAAGGATTTCAGCAACAACTACAGTCCTCCGATCTACCAACTGAGCTATGGTCGGTTTGTAGTTTATATCTGGAGTAACTATTATTATAACATGTCTAAATGTGCATATATATTCCGCTCAAATCTAAATATCTATATTTTTCTTTTGACACTTCTTGCACAAAATATAAATGCTATCCGTTTAATGCATACAGCTTTTCATACTCTAAATTGCTAAGGAACATTTTTAAGAGTTTACTGTTAGTGTCGCTTATTGTAACTTGACTATTTTAATTAAATTATAACCATGGTACTAAGTTACGTAAATTATGATTATTATCCAAAAATGTTTATACTTGACTGTATCAGTCTGTATGCTTCTTTTCTTGATTCCCCAAAGAAGCAACTACGGAGTAATATGCAACAAAGTAATAAGTGCACATTAATGTTGCTTTGTTATGAAACTTTCTCGACTTACGTAGAATAGCTACAAACCATCAAATGGTTTAGAGCTAAAAGGTTAATAACTCTCAAATAAGAGATTTAGTATATTTGAGGCTCAAATTTGAAGAAAAAAGTGAACTTTATGTAAGTTTGATATAAGAATTTTTTAACATTATATTTTGTGGAGTGTGATAAGCTAAATAAAAAGTGCTGTCAAATGATAAAAAAGTGGTATCATAAACCCACATATACCACACTCGATTAAAAAAGAACAAAAAAAAAAACTAAAAAATAGCTTGGCGTTGGCAGATTTTTTCCAACCGAGCACTTTTGACATTAAGCTGGATACAATGTATCATTGTAAACCTGGGCTGGTAGCTTTGGCGCCAAGCCAACAACTTACCATACCTTAAGCTCTAAAAGGTAGGGTTTAAATCTCGTTACATGTGTACATTTAACATTGATTACTGAGGTTCACCTATTTAGACTCTATAATATCCAAAAAAAAAATAGTTGTTTTAAGATTAACTGACTTACAATATTGTATACCTTAAATAAAATAGTTACGTAGATAAAAAAATACTAACATTTATCTTTTTAACTTTTTATAATCCAGATATGTTACATGTCTTAAATAAATAGAATATTTACATTTCATATACTGATTTTAGATTAAATTAAAATACAAAGAATAAGAATCACAGATTTTGGGTTCATAAAAATTTATGCATTTTTTTTACTATTTTCTTTGTTTGAAATATTTGGTTATTATTATTTTTCGTTTTTAGCACTTTTTTTTATATATTATTTATTTTATAAAACATTTATGTAATATTTGATGTAAGCTAGTAGAAATAGATACTAAGGATGCGTTTGATTGCCTCCTCTTAGGTGTTTAGGATGAAAAGTATAGGGTGCATTTGGTTAATTACTAGGAATTACTATTAATATGAATTTGATAGTATAATGGAATCATAATAAATATAAGTATTTTATTAACATTGTTTGGTTTATATTTGAATGTATCAACTGTTACAATGAATATGAGTACTCCAATTATTTTATAAAATCATTAAAAATAAAAAGTTATGAAAAATTCAAAATTAACAAAATATGTTATTAAAATTCACCCTACTTACAAGCTTCATCACCATTATCATCTTTCATATTCATAACTAACATGAAAAACAAAAAAGAGCAGGAAAAAAACAATCGACACACAGACCAAAAGCAAAATTAGAAATATTGAAAACTTGAACAGTAACTCAATCCGAAAAACGAGGCCCAGAAACAACTACTTCATAATTTCAAAAGATTGGTCTCTCATGTGACCTATAATCATCAGACAAAAGCTCATGGATTTAACGACCTTCTAAGGAATATGAGCAATATAAATACTTCCTCAATAGTTAAGGTTAAAGTAAATTACTTTTTATTATTATAGTCATTATAACATACAAAGTATTATTTAATCTGTCTTTCGACACATATTTTTATACTTACTCTCACGTCGAAACTTGATATAAATTCAACACCCAAACAAAACTAACGGGTTTATTTTAGTTTCAAAATACTAAAAAAAAATTAAGTCTAACGGAAGTTCGAAAAATCTCTCCATCCGAACTTAACAAGAAATTACTTAAACATAAATGATAAACAATTAAAAATTCTTAACCACCATGGCGCTTCACTTTTTATGTGCAATGCTCAATTTGACACATCAACTCAAAATTTTCCTTTCTATTATCGACGCAACAGAGAGAAATAAACATGAGTTGTCATTGTCTCAAAGCCATTGGATCACATAGTGTTTAAATCTGAACCGTATAAAATCAAGTTTGCTCTTATCCATAACTTTTGAATATGTCAAATCTCTGTCACCAGAAAAGCGTATAAGGTACGTAGTATAACTTTAACTGCTAAGTTTTAGGGATATCTTAACAATATGTGAACATTATTTTGCTACTTTTGAGTTCAAAAATTCACGTCATTTTTCACAGATTCTATATAAAAGAGTATAGACTATTGTCACTCTGAATCTCATTAGTCACTATCACTTTCAAAAATTAGCTATACTAGAAAAATGTCAAACAATTGAAATCAGATTCGTCGAGCTACATCCTCTTTATTCACTTCTGTGTTTATATGTTGTGAAAGTTACATTCGTTATTTTACCTTTTCAGGAACCACCTTTCCACCTTATTCCCCTATGGCAATGAAACAATGCAAAAATGAAAATAACCTCATGAACCGGAAGTAGGTTGCTGTCATTGCTATCGAAGATTCAGATAATGAGGTGGTACGAAGATTAATACCAATATTTACTTTATATCTTAACTTTCACTACAAATGGTTTGTTTATTTTTAGGTCATTTTTTAGTAGGAAGGTGTTTGCTTTGTGGAAGAAGAGAACAACAACAATGAATGAAGTCGTCTAAAAATGTTTTATTTTTTGGTGACAAAGTTGCTGATGAAGGATCAAATAAAAGACCAACTGCACATGTTAATGTAATATTGTTCCTTCATCTTTGATTCTGTCAATTTTTTGACACTTAACTTATTGCTACATGTATTAATTTTTGGCTTATTTCACTTCATATATTAGGAAACTGTATTTATGTCTTGGAAATTGTTTATGATGAAATGTTGGTGACGGGTCAAGGGAAGGGTTATTATAACGGGTACAAGAAGGTTGTATCATGACGAATTTTATTTTCAAAAGATACTAATATGTTATGAATGCTTCTTTGTGGTTAAGATCAGAACATTAGCTTTTGTTTACATTCCTGTGTCTTGAGTTCTATCAGTCATGTGTAAGTAACTGAGTTTTTTATGCATGCTTTTTTGGGTTTATTCTCAGTTTGGTCACTTTTTTCTTAACGTTTTGGTGTCTAAGCATATACTAGTGTTTCATTTTTATTAAAATCATTGTTTAATTAGCCACTAAAGTTAGATTATTATTCAATATGTTTCATACCTAAGTCAAGCTTCAAAAATCATGAGGCTTTAGAAATCTTTGATATTAATTGATTAAGTGCAAGTGTGCAACATTGCCCAAGGTCCAAAAATTTCTATACTAAGATGCTTGTAAACTTAAAGTCCATGGTTCTGATGTTGGTAATGTCTGCACTATGCTCTTTTTATAAGCCATCGGTATTAGTATATCTTGTGGTAACAACACTTTTATATTGATTATTTAGTTCACGTCATTTGTTGCAGGCGCATCAAAGTGTTTGGTTATGCCATATGGTGAACTGCCGAAGTGTTTGTTCTGTAGTTGTCTATTTACAATTATATTTATGTGTATGAATCAATATGATATGTGTGCATATCAATTCTCTAAATGTAAACCCCAATACTTAAGTAGTATACTAGGGTATTTTTAGTATTGTTTTTACATTGTTTACTACCAGTGTGATTTTTAGTTTCTTTGTGTTTGTAGTTCCTATAAAAAAGGATTAATAGCTTATTAATCTAAAATAGTTATTTTCATTAAATACAACTCTTTAGTGAATTTTTTGGGCACCTCTTGGTGTTTTCAAATGTTGTATCAAGTAGGGAGTATTCAATAGCTTGCTTATCGCCACCTCTTTAATAGATTCAATTACGCAATCAGTTCTATGTGTAATTGCTATTGGTTTTACACCAGGTTTGCTAAGTTACGATTCAGGTCTGCTAAATATATAACTGTTAGTACTTGAACAATATTTTCTTTAACATCAAGGATACGTTGTTCTTTTGACATATTTATAGTTTTCATTAGTGATTCAATTAATTAGAGGTGCACATATAGACCGGTTTTTAAACCGGAACCGGAAAAAAACTGAAAACCAGGACCGGTCAAAACCGGTTTATTGTAAACCGATCCCGGTTTATTTAGGAACCGGGGGTCTGAGACCGGTTCGTGATTTTCAAGAAAAATTCGGTTTATCAACCGGTTAACCGCAACCGGTTTATTTTGAACCGGAACCGGTTAACCAGCATAAAAATTAAAATCTAAAAAATCGGAAAATTTAGTAACAATTCAAAATCTAATAAAAAATAATTATAAACTGGAACCGGTTAACCAGCATAAACCGGTCTTGGACCGGTTCTACCGGTCTGGATTTTCAGCCTCCCAGCCAGTCCGGTTAACCGGACGGACCGGTTTTTTGACCGTTGACTAGAGATCGACCAGACTGGTTCTGATTTATATAAAACCGGACCGGTTAACCGGTTATGTGCATCTCTACAATTAATGGCAAGTAAGACACTAGGCGTTGCACTCAACATAAACTTTATAGTCTTTTTTTATCTATTCAATAAGTGAAGAACCAAACACACTTTTTAGGCTGATTTAAACAACCTACGTTTTGACCCGTTTTATTGCATAACCAAATAACCTATCATCCACCACTCAACAGCCTATGAAGACTTTTTATGTGGTTTGAGTTTGAGTGCGTTAGTATTATTATATAAACAACTTGAAAATCCAGTCACTTCACAATATATTCTTGAAAAAATATCTAGGAAACATGGATTGCATTTTCAAGTTATTACTTAAGAGTTAATTATGTGTTCTCAAGAAACAGATAAATAGTTACTAGCGTTTGGATTAATGAAGTTGATCATGACTGCAATATAGCAATTTTTTCCTGAATAGCTAAATTTAACACCTGACTGCTTTTGAGATAATTTTTTTTAATATATCTATAAAAAGGGAAATATGTTAGTACTATCATCATGATTTTATATCCATAGTCAGAAGTTTCAAACAAAAAATATCTCTGAACCAATCCCCGGTGCCACAAACCATTTATTTTACGAGCATAATCCTTTGTACTTCATGTATAGTTTGATCAACGATAATGATCATAGGGTAGCTACTTTGAACTACATTCATGCATATTTTACTTTTGAACTTCGACTTATATGTTTACTTTATTAAATAATGATGCTTTTTATATATGTGTTGATAGTTAATATATATAGTTTAGAGATTAGTATTAAGTTTTCTCAAAGAAAACTAATTGATTATGTATGAATGTCCTGTGCAACGCACGGATATTACACTAATTTTTGTATTATTGTGAATGCCTTTTGAACCTATCAGTCCACAAGTTAAAAGTTAAAAGAAAAGAATTGTGTGTTCCTTTTGTCAATTTTTTTCTTCCTACTAGTCTCTTGATTTAAAACAAGTCACAAAATTTTAAAATCTCACCTACATTATCCCACCACTAACACACGCCACCTCAGTGCACGTGAAACTGTGAAAGGAACAATCTAAAAAAAAACTATATATACAGGGCACATCACAATTCACACACACAATAAATCCCTCTCAAAATGCCGAAACCCACTCTCCTTATACTCCTAGCCCTCCTACTTCTAACCATACTCCAAAACACACATGCCAAAATCCACATAACGGATGACTTAGATGACGTGGAAGACAACGAGGAAGATGACACGTGGAAGGAACGGGGACAACAAAAGAAGAAGAATGAGAAATTTGATCCCGCCAGAGGATTTGGATCAGATGGATATAGCCAAGATGCAAGAGGAGATGATGAAACGACAAGTTGGGCCGTCGTTTGGGTTTGTTAAGTTGAGGATCGGTGTTAAAAGGACCACGGTAAGTTACAATTTTTAACTGCATTGTAGTTAAGGGAAAGGCTTATGTAACTTATTTGTTCAAATTAACTAATATACGCAAGATACTTTTTTTTATTCTGGATATACGCAATATAATTTCAAATACTTACTAATCTACGCAATATTGACCAAAATGTGACTTGTTTGACCAGTTATCACTTAGAAAAGTTACAATTTGGTTCTTTGGTCTGCGTGAACTTCCACCGTTAGTCCTTTTTCATGTTTTATGTTTTTCATGAAAGAGACATTTACATGGTCGAAACCCCGATTAAAACTATGACAACAATACTAGCATTTTCGGTAATTAACTGAATCCCAATTTCGACGGTCTCGGTTAGTGTTAAAATACTTACTTTGAAGTCTTTAAACCTATCAATGACTAAATATAGACATTCTATACGTAAAATATTATAAAACAAAGTGTAAACCTTATAAAAATAGTACTATGATAAAAATGGAAAATTTAATAAGTACACCATATCGATTCCATTACGTATCTAAAAAAACCTGTGAAAAGACTGGTATTGCTGTCATAATTTTAAATCGGGGTTTCGACCATCTAAATGTCTTTTTCATGAAAAACATAAAACATGAAAGTTGTAGAGGACGTATACATTGACTTAACGTGAGTTTTTCGGAGTTTACGGGTTAAGTTTTGACGTTGAAATCGTCTGTCAAAGTTCAGAATTTTTCGCGTATATAATAACACGTATAAAAAGTGTGTATAAAAAACTTGTATAAAAATACGTGTATTAAAATCAAGGTATCATTACTAAGTTTTCTAATGAAAAAAATGTCAAAGGACTAACGGTGGAAGTCCACGCACACCAAAGGACCAAACTGTAACTTTTCTAAGTGGTAACTGGTCAAACAAATCATTTTGGTCAATATTGCGTAGATTAGTAAGTATTTGAAATTATGTTGCGTATATCCGGAATAAAAAAAGTATCTTGCGTACATTAGTTAATTTGAACAAATAAGTTACATAAATTCAGCCTTTCCCCTTGTAGTTAATTATGATTTTTGAGAATTTTGAAACCCGGTTTAAACGGAGTTATATTTTTACTTTTTTTTTATAAAGATTGCGTGGTGGCGGAGAGGGGGGTGGTGGCGGAGAGGGAGTGGGAGTGGGGGCAGGTGGCCCAATTTTCGGCTTATATTTCATAAGCGCAGCTTTTGTGGCTTATTTAGAGACTGTCTATTTAAGTTTATCAATAAAATTATATAAGGCCATAAGTCTCATAATTAGCCACAAAATTGTTACTTATGAAATATAAGCCGAAATCTAGCTTATTTTCGGCTTATATTTCATAAGCCCCAATTTTGTGGCTTATTTCGAGACTTATGGGCTTATATAAGTTTATCATATTGTAACAAACCTATATAAACTGATAGTCTCATAATAAGCCCCAAAATTGGAGCTTATGAAATATAAGCCGCAATGGGCTTATGTTTCATAAGCCGAAACAAACAGCCTCATAGTGTAAATTTTGGAAAATATCATGTAATTTTTGGAATTTGCCCCCCTATCAACCAATTGGTAGTGTAATTTCTGAATATTATCATATCTTAACTTTCTAACCGACCAATTGGTAGTGGAGATATTAGCAATGGTGATTAGAGTTAAAATGAGATACTTGAATGGTAGATTTGGGAAATTTTGTCTCTCAAAGAAAAAAGTGGAGAATGGTAGATTGGGGTTTTCATTTTTCGTAGTTAAAATTTGGATGTGAGAATTTCACCTTTTTTTAAATTGTTACTAAACGAATTTTCAGTTTTTCCATTTCCTATGAAAAAGTTTCTGAAGAAATGGGATACTTTTCATCATCTAAACACGCCCCAATTTTTTTTATGTATTGTAGCATATTTGATGAACAAAATAAGCAAATTTTTTAGTTTTTAGCACATAACTGCATAAGCAATCCCACACCCTCTAAAGATCTGATGTAGTATTAGTTATCACTGTTGACTTGAAAAAGTCAACATGAAACTGTCTATCGGTCAGTATGATGATTGGTTGCTAGGCTTTAGAATCACCAATGTGGGATTATTAAACAATGGAATGATGTCGGCGAAAACAATCCATATTTTTTGTGAAATGCATGATGCAGTGTTGACGTGCTGTATAAAACAAGTAAGGGATAGCACGAAGCTATGGCCATGGCCAACATAGCAATGTTGATTTTTAAGTGTAGAATATTTGTGTGAACGTGCTATGTTTATTGGACATTTAGACCAACTTAGCAATGATTTAAGGCTAATATTATTTCGCAAAGATCATATTTTAGACAAATGGAAAACTTTGTTGCTGTTTTATGCAAATAAATTATCTTTAGAAGTTTATAGATCTCATGTAATAAACTGTTTACAGTTGACTTAACAAAGTCAAAGTGCAGCTGTTCACGTGATCATCTATCACTGTCTGAGTCTAGATCTACAAATACAACTGATCACTGTTGATATGAAAAAGTCAAACAGAAGCTGTTCATGTGGTTTTTACTTTTTACGTCTAGAATTTTTGAATCAGAACTTTCATTCGTAAATTTACCACCAGACAATGTGGGGCATTTTCTGGATTTATTTAAAAGGATACTGGATAGCAAATATCAGTTTTGAGTTTGTGTGTCTTGCAATTAGTCAACTTCAAAGTATTCGTAGTTGAAGACGTAAAGGGTTGTTTTCCGAGGTGGTCCCTTTACCCAAAAAAAAAAGAAGACGTAAAGGGTTGTTTGTAACATAATCAAGTGATTATCTGATCCTGACAACTCGAGTCGCAAGAAGCATTTTATAAGCACATATATAATCTAAATTTACTATGACGTAAGATTACAAGTGTGATTCTGGATCGGCTTTGTATCTTAGTAGCACCATTATAGTAACTTGCTTGCCTCGCTAAATGGGGTGTGATCATACTCGAACAATTGTAGGAGATCTGATTACAACACTAGAGTCAATATGATTGAGTGGGGGTATGATTTATGATGAGGGACTGTAAAGTTGTAGAAGATCAATATGCGTTGTACAATAGCATTTCACTATTCAAATGTTTGTTTTTCTGATTAGTTTTTGTAAGCTGTTGCTGAATGGATACTGTCAGTTGATGGGATATATTATGAGTTTGCATTGATCTAAACTCTAAATACATGCT
Organism: Glebionis coronaria; assembly: GCA_025667525.1. Classification (NCBI taxonomy): domain Eukaryota; kingdom Viridiplantae; phylum Streptophyta; class Magnoliopsida; order Asterales; family Asteraceae; genus Glebionis; species Glebionis coronaria. The sequence continues at coordinate 454,378,652 of CM046881.1, read as the reverse complement.
TCAAATATATTTATTTTGCAAAGAAATTCTGTTAAGAAATAACCAAGACGTAAAATATCAAAAGGACTTGTACGAATGGCATTTCTCGTTGCAGTTTGAGAAACAAATGATGTCCTCCTCTTATAACCCGGAATCTACAAGTATCGATGGAGGCCCAATAAACCACTTGCCCTTGCATGCCTTATTTGAATTTAATTTTTGTGTAAATGTCAAAGTGGTAATATAGGATTCTTGATGAGAATCCAACAAAGTATTCCGTGTTTGGTAAACCTGAACATGTCTCGTATATTTCATAAATTTGCAGGATATGATAACAGCTATTTCAAAGCAATGGAGCAAAATTGCAAGAACAGGAGCCATAGATGTCAAGTTTATGGGTGTTGATGGCAGCACTATCATGTTCACTCTGGAAAAAGGCCAAGACACTCTAGAGGTTCGTTCCGTATAGCTCTTTAAATTACTTTGTCATATACTCCCAGCAATGGTCTAAACTCATAGTTAAATCTACAACTCGCTCACAAACCCTGTGATGACACATTATGGAGTATTTCCCAGTAATGACTGTGACAGTCACCTTAGAAATTCTAATATATAAATACCGTGAATGTTCTACAGTAAACGAGCAATTGGCTATTTGAATTGTTGTACTTGATTTTTTTATTAACAAACAATTAATTTTTTGAGTGTTTGCAACTTTATCTCGAAGACTGCTGTGATTTTCTTAAACATTTTTACAAGAATGATGATTTGTTTGCAACTAAAAGCATAGTATGATGATCTAAAAATCCACTAACTGATCAGTTAGTCAACAGATTGATGAACGGGTGTACATGTACTACCATGTCTACACTCTACAACGATGTTTTTCAATTATTCAATACTGTTTCTATACGCTTTTGTTATGATTATTTGTGCCTTGCAACAGAAAGTCCGAAAAGGCGAAAACTATAAACAATGGTTTTAAAAGTCAACCACTGAATTTTTAGTGACCTATTGACCTGACATCCATGTGCTGACCTCCTCATCCATGTGCATGTTCTAATTGCATACTAGTAATAATTATTAGACAAACTTTTCTGGGAATGACAGACATTATTGTTAATGAAATATGAGTAAATCACCAAATCGACCCGTTCGTTAAAATTACCGGATCATAATCATCTTTACTTTTTTGGATTGTTCAGTTGAAAGAATTTATACTAAGCCAACCCGAGGCGTATGAGGTTAAGATTGGGGATCAGCTTTTCAGAAGACCAGGTGATCCTTCTTTTGACGATGTTTTTGCCGAAGATTACAACAAGAAACACAATAAAGATGAAGGTCATACTCACCTATCAGTTGATGATCATGAGAGAGATGAGTTATAATCAAATTTAGCATTGTTTTCTCCTTGCTTCTCTCGGGTATCATTACAAACATCTGATATTATTTGACCTGTTCACTACATATATTTACTTGATTGTTAGTGCTAATTAAATCGAATATACGGCTAAGAGTCTAAGAGCTAAGTAAATCTGTATGACAAAGTTTCACCATCAATGAATATCAGAAGTCATATTAAAGACCTGAGTATTTTTTTTAACAGCAAGTTATGTATTTTATCAGTGACTGACTTTGAACACCTAACATGTACTCGTACTATCTATATCGCTAGCGCACTGAGCCAATAAAAGGGCACTACAGACTGTATATAACACTTTCAAGAACCATGTCATGAATAGGTGTATGCCCCCAACTTCGAAAATTATAAATTTAAGCCATCACTTGACGACTTTTGGTAAATGTAGTGAGCAATGTAGTGAGCCAAATAAGAAAACGTTAGGTCAATTTGAGGTTTTCACATCGGTTGAGAACTTGAGATACGGGGAATTCCATTAGAGTTTTCGTCGCCAATCGATCTCAAAGGATAGGGAATTTAAATGTGTTCACCCTAAACATCACATTCGTTCTCATTTCCACGCGAGCTACTATAGGACAGAAGTACAAGACCTGGTACACATACTGTACTCACCAAACCAACATCAAAAATCAATCACACACACAATGCTTTTGCCCCATTACCATATATGATCCAACTTTTCTGATATAAACTATATTAGTATTCCTGTATTTATCTAGTATAAGATAAGTATTGATATTATTAGGATTAGAATTGGTTTAGCTTATGCTACTAGGTTATCTCTTATTATAAATAGGGCATTAGGGATGTAACTGTGATCATGTGGAATATGAATGAAAGTATTGATTTGGTTATCAATCGGGGGGTGGGTTTATCTCATTAATATAAGCCATTAATATAAGCCATTGGGGGGTCGGGTTATCCCATTAATATAATCAATCTATCCTTTAATCTCTGTTATGGATTCGGTTCATATCAAATGGGTATCAGAGCCGTTTCAATTCTAGGGTTTTTTTTTTTTTTTTAAAAAAAAAAAACACGAAAGTACTGTTCATCCGATCTACTGTTCACCAGATTCCTGTTCGTCGAGGAAGAAATAGGTAAAGAACGCGTTTAAAAAAGAAAGATGTTGAACTCAGCACAAATCCAAGCAATAATCGAGAAACTTGAGCGTGTGGAGGAACATATTGCACGAGCACGTCAAGAGATCTCTTGGTTTACTGATAGGCTAGTAAAATCAGTAGAGGCAGTAGTAGCCGTGCACATAATACCTGGAACCGAAACCGAACCCGATAGAAAAACCGAACCCGGACCCTGTCATAACTGGTTATTTACCATAACCGGGTAGGGTATTGACCTAACCGTCGGGTACTAACCGGTTAGACTTTTCGAGCATAGAACCGGGTATAAAGCGGGTAATACGAAACCGGGTATGGAACCGGGTATAGAAAACCCGGGTAATACCCGGTTTTTTAGGAAAAAAAAGAAGAAAATCCGGTTTATATCCGGTTAACCCTATCCTACCCGGTTTGAACCCTACCCTAAACGGTTAGTACCGGTTGGGGTTTTTTACCCTAGAAACACAACCCGACCATAACCGGTTTTTGGGTATTACCCGGTTTGACCGAGTTTGACCAAAAAACCCGGGTAAGGTAGGGTAGTAACGGTTACGGTAAAAAATCGAAATGTGCACGGCTAGGTAGTTGTACTAGAGAAGAACAGCAAATTGATACAGGTGGCGGTGATAGAAGAAAAGAAGAATCAAGAGCGACAAGTGCCTTCGTACGAGCTACAACAAAACCGATGTTATAGAAGACAGATCGAGGCAAAGTCGTTTTGGAAGAAGTTTGTGGTTGCATCGCAACGAACTAAAGTACTGTTGATCTCTCCTGGTAAGAGGTTTGAAAGATTGAGTTCTCAAGAGCAGTTGGACAACAAAAGAGTTCCGCATGGGCCTTATAAGACTGCATATCTATATGAAGAGCTCGTGAGAAATTTTCTAGACTACTACTTCTACTTGATGCCTATGAAAGGGCTTCGACTAAGAACATGGGATCCGGGAATCAAGGTCGTTCAAAGTAACACCTTGAGGACAAGGTGTTTTTAGGGGCGGGAGTATTGATATGAACTATATTAGTATTCCTTTATTTATCTAGTATAAGATAAGTATTAATATTATTAGGATTCGGATTGGTTTAGCTTATCGTACTAGGTTATCTCTTATTATTATAAATAGGGCATTGTGGAATATGAATTAAAGTATTGATTTGGTTATCAATCAAGGGTCGGTTTATCTCATTAATATAAGCCATCGGGGGGTCGGGTTATCCCATTAATATAATCTATCTATCCTATTCGGTTCATATCATTTTCCCGGGTCTCAGTTCCTCGTAATTTCACAAACATGGAACCAGATTACTCCGACTACGATTTACAGACATGTATACATATTGCTCGAGGAATATATAAAAAATAAACATGTATACATATTGCTCGAGGAATATATAAAAAATAAACGGTACATATAATCATTACTCAAAAGCATTTTAACATAATATATACTGTATTAAAAGATCAATCAGTAATTCGTAATGACCAAATCTCCCTTAATGAGCACGAATTGCAATAACAGTTGGAATCAGTTAACCATATCGTTTGGCAAGATCATTCAATAGCAATATATTGTTAGAAGCATTTGAACATATTGTTTCACAAGATCAATCAATTTAATAAGTTAATATAAATACATTCATTTCAAATGTCAAAACGCAGCCTGAAATCAAAACAAGATCTTGTTGAATTCATACATAAAGTTAACGCAAAGGTATGGATCGGAACACACATGTGTTATTTTTCACTTAAACTCATCCATGGGGCCATCCATCAATTCGTCCAAAGAAAAACATTCTGAAGGATCGAAGCTTAGAAAGTTGTCAGCTTCAGGCACCATCGTTGGTTCTTCAAATAAACTTGGAGTATCATGGTAGGAGTTCTGAAAATCTTGTAAACTAGGAGTATCATGGTAGGAGTTCTGAAAATCTTGTTGGTAGACGTCGTCCATTAAAGTATGTGAAAAGGTCATCGGATTTAGGCTGGTGTCCATCTGAACAGCTGGTGTTTGAGCAGGACAGGTCATGATGTCATCTAGTTGAGCGACATGGCCAGTCGCATCCTCCTCCTGAGGGACCACCATTGAACTTGGCCAAGACTGATTTTGGTAATACTCGAAAGTTGAGCTCCCAGATGATGGTTGAACTTGTTCTATCTCAAAAGCTTTAGGAGGGTCTTCAAACAGTGGTTGTATCAAATTTGAATCAGGAAACATAGGCATCTGTTGCATGGTGATTAAATTTGGGCTCGTGTTCATGCTTATTGCTGGAAAAGTCTGAGAAGATCCCACGTGAACATTGTTAAGGTCTGATTGCTGATTCGATGTGAGCATATACTGCATAGGTGCCACAATTTGAACTTCGGTCCCTGATGAGTGATGATTACTTTCTTGAATTTGAACATATCCAGGTCCATTTGATAGATAGATTTCTTGGTCTATTGATAGTCTTCTACGTCTGAGCAAAGGTTCATCTTCAAGTCGGTGGTTTTGTTCTACAATTGCCTCTTCTTGATTCGCCAAGTTATTGTTAGCATTTTGATTCGGTACCTTCTTGTAAATCTTACAAAGCACCCAACGAGTCAGCTGCATAAACAAATTACAATTTTGTTTTAGCAAAATATATATGAATACAATGGATAAAAGTAGTTCATAAGAGATTTTGGATACGCAGATTATATACCTTGTTCTTGTCCGTGTTAGGTTTTCGGTTTTCTTTTGAGATATTGGGAATTTCCGTGCTATATTCTTGCATTAGCCAAGGGGTCTTCCGTTTCTTTTCATCGAGATAAACTAAAGATATTCTGCTTCCAACAACTTGATTGGTCACATCCTGCACCGGTGCACAACTCTGAGACGCCTTCCAAGTACCACCATTCCTGGTTTGTCTATTCGAACGGATTCCATTAGGGTGTTTTTGCGTAGTCCATGTCAAAAAGTACCATTTGTTTTCACTAGAACGATATTCTGGTTTGGCTGTTAGATATCAAGAAACGTAAAACAGTTAACTTAGAAACAAATTAATAAACCCTAACAACAAAACATCGTACTTTATCAAGAAACCAGTACATAATAAATTGCATACATCATCTATTCATAATTCAATAAGAACTTACTAACCTGTAAGTTCATCAGGACTGTAGTCGTAAATATTAACCTCATAAATGCGACACTTGGGATGTCCTCTTCCTGTTTCAATCTTTGGTTTCAAGTAGTGAACAATGAGCTCCGGATCGGTTGGACAAAAGCGATATCCAGGTTCAAGCGTATCAGCATAATCATGCTCTTCTTGGTTATCGTTTCTAAAGTTTTCTTGGTTTATGATCGCCATTTGAGTCGATGCAAAAGTTAGAAGAAAGTTTGATCGAATGATCGAGTAAAAAAAAATAGGTTATGCATGCATGCATGCATGCATATTAATTTATATGGTCACGGGTACGTAAATTATAAGCAACAATATTCATGCGCATTTATCTTAACTGATCTATAATAACTGCTACGTAGTACAAGTTTCTTCACACTTTTGGTTTGACTTCCCACCTTAAACTTATTGACTAATCAGTAACAAATTATAGTCTATTTAGTACAATGAAATTTTGATACAGTAATAAAAACCTCTCAATCGGTTTCGGGGTTAACAGTATTAGTAGTCATGTATATTGGGTACTATGTATTTATGTTTATCATTTAGTGTCAAGCTCATATTCTTGTATGAAGTCTAGGCCTAGGTCATAGTCTAGCATATATGGTATTATACAATCACGGCAGTTTTGCTAGTGAGATAAAAAATGAATTAAACTTTCTTAATAATGTTCTTGTTATTTTTAATATTATTAAAAATATGTCCGCCAGTCTACGCGAGACAATAATTATACTATCGAATTTAACGCGTTTGATTTTACTGTGAAAGATTTATTGGCTCGCCATATACTCTTTCGATGTGACAGCTTGAGCGATCTCTATCCAATTACCAAGCCATCATCTTCTCTCACCGTTTTCCTCTCAACAAGTGCATCCACGTGGCATCAACGCCCCGATCACCCGGATTATGAAGTGCTACACTCTCTTGTCTCTAGCATGTCAGTTTATTTCATGTAATAAGAGAAGTCCACACACGCGTGTCAGCTTGGCAAACATGTGAAGCTTACTTTTCATAACTCTGATTGTATTGTTGAACATTGTTTTAATATTATTTATTATGATTTATGGGCATCTCCCATTGTTAGTTCTAGTGGTTTCAAATACTATGTATTATTTCATGATCATTTTTCTCATTACATATGGATGTATCCTTTTCTTCGTTCTAAATCTGACATGTTTAATAAAGTTTTGCATTTTCGCACCTATGTCAAAAATTAATTTAAATGTGAAACAAAAAGCTTCTAGTGTGATCATGATGGTGAGTACAATAATAACCAACTCCACAACCTTTTTGCCAAAAAATGGCGTTTAATTTTGTTTTCTTGCACAAAAATATCTCAACACCATGGCAAGGCGGAACAAATGCTACACACAATCAATAATATCATTCGTACTTTGCTATATCAAGCACACCTTCCCCCAACCTTTTGGGTCGAATCCCTTCACAGCATGGCAGCCTATCTCTTAATTCCTTTACCATCTATCGCACTCCTAGATGAAGTACCTTTTACACGCCTATTCAACAAACAACCTGAGTACTCTCGTTTACAAATATTTGGGTGTCTATGCTACCCTTACCTACGACCCTCTCACAAACTTGCCCCACGCGCAACTCCGTGTATTTGTTTAGGCTATCTCGCATACCATCGTGGGTTTCGATGTTTAAACCTCGAAACAAACAAACTTATCTTGTCTAGACATGTCACTTTCGAAGAAACTTAATTAACTTACCGATCCATGACACCTTCCTCCCCGCCATCTTGCGTTTTTCTCGATCCACCAATCCCCTCCACCTCACCACTATTGCTTCTGCCACAAATACACCCTCTAATACTCCCACACACATACCTTTCAATTCCACCGAACCTACTATTTCCCAGCCACACCTTGATACACCCATCAGCCAATCTTCCACCCCATTCAATAATACCCAACACCGGCCCAATTTATCTACACCAATCCGTCAGTTTGCTTCACCATTCCACCACATACCCACAAACAGTCCAACGCCGGCCCACTCTCCCGAACATCCTATGTATTAACCCGTAAATAAACCAACTCGCACTCAATATATGGTCACCCGATCGCAAGTATCATTGTCAAACCTATTTCTCGCATGTCTCTAAATACTTTTTCTATTTCTCTTATTCCAAAAAATACTTCCGACGCTCTCAAAGATCCTCACTGGCGCAATGTTATGTTCAATGAATATAATGTAATGGTTTAAAATGGTACGTGGGTTCTTGTACCAAGGCCCATTGGTGTTAATATGGTTCATTTTATGTGGTTATTTAAACATAAGTTTCATGTTGATGGGACGCTGAGTAGATATAAGGCTTGATTGGTTGCTAACAGAAACAACATGGTATTGATGTAGATGAGACTTTCAGTCTGGTTGTCATCACAACTACCATCCATATTGTATTGAGTCTTGTGGTATCTCGCAAGTGTCCTACTCATTAGCTTGATGTTAAGAATGCTTTTCTTAACGGTGATTCATCATAGACAGTATACATGCATCAACTTTTTGGTTTGATAGAATGAATATATCGCTTTGGTACTATAAATTGGTTTGACTTAGTTTAATGTGACAAGTTTTGTATGTACACACTGGAAGAATGTTTAAGGATTAGGGTACATAGATGGTATGCTTTTGCTCCCGTATTTTAGGATACCCGTCCAGTCATTGGACGACGGTTTGCTACCATTATCGTCTAAAGAAGATGTTAACAAATTTTTGGAGTATGTTACTAGGTTTAGGGAAATGGAGGTGTATATTGAAACAAGTTTTTCGTTGGTACAACAGCACCTGATGGAGCAAAAGGTACGTAAGGATAAGGCTGTGGTGGTAGAAGGAAATGTTGGTTATGATATAGGTGATGCTTTTGTAAAAGAGTTAGATAGCTACAATATCGACATGAGAAAATGGTGACATTTTGTCAGACGATATATCTTGGGAGGGATGGAAATGTCGTTGCTAATGATTTTCGGGTCTATGATGATGACATTGAGTTCCCACCACCATGGTCAATGGAACAAATGTTTGAAGATAGGACTAGAAGGATGAGTGTTGAGTTTGAGTTCATGAGAATATTGGAAGAGTTTGACAACGAGTTTGGTTTTGGTGATTCAAACCAGGAAGAACAAAAAGTTTCAAACGTTGCCAATTAGGATCATGTCTCTTTTGGTGAGGTTGATTTGATGATTTTGATATGGGGTGAAGGTACATTAGTATATTATTAATGATAGTGATATCATTAGTTGTAAGTTAGATGGTTTTCCTACATGGGACAGTGATGTAGATTTGGATGAAGCCATGGATGTTGATTGGCATGATGATTCATACCATCTTGATGATGAGCCTGAAGAGATATGTGACATGTTTGCTGACATTGATCAAGCACTGGATGAGCTTCAGCAAGTAACTCAAACTGAATATGTGAAAGACATTTTTGCCTTTATAAGCAACAAATGGATGAAGAAGATGTTAAGTTAGTGACTCCAGATAAGGTGGTTGCTAAAGAAATGGTAGCATGGGCTGTTGAGGTGAAGGAAGAGATAAATGATGGTGATGATGTTATTGCACAAGAGTTGGGGGAAGACCTCAAGAGGATAAGAGTCATGGCAGTGATGAATAACAAGCAAAGATAAAAATAATTCTAAATGAATGGTTTCATGCTTACTCTTTTGTTATGGTTAAGTTGTAGAACATTATGTCAATGTGGTATTAGGTTTTAATCTAACTTTTGGTTTTGTAATAGCTTATGATGTCACACCCTCAAATTCACTGCAGCGGAAGACTAGCTTTGAGGGTTGTGACTTCATGAGTATTCGAGAGTTTGATCCGAACGAAGACCTCTATATGTTAAAACCACAATGTAGACTCCAAATAATCCATATAGTCAAGTACCTGAGAATACATGCTTAAAATGTCAACATAAAGTTGGCGAGTTCAAAAGTTTATTTAGTTTAAAACGTTAAAAAGTATCAAAAGATATTAACATTAACTGCTGAAAGCAATTTTGTTAAGTAGTTTAGAAAATTCAAAGTTTCTCAATAAAGTAGCGTTTACCACAAAACGCAGTTATATATCGGTGTTGTAGCAAAAGAATTACAGTTCACAAAATGATTCAGTTACGTTTGTTACACATGTTTGTAATTGTTAGGAGTTACACCTGTGTTCATAATTATTAAGAGTTACACATGTATTCATAATTATCATAGAATTGTATCCGTGTTCGTAGTTATAAAGGAGTTTCACATGTGTTTACTCATGACACCGACACTTTAACAAAGTTACATTGTTTCCGTTGTTTCAAATGCATCCGATGGCCATATGACCCGCCAATCCCGGATGTGGGCGTCACCCCAAAATAGATCTATCCACTTTCATTCACGCTTACGTTCAGTAATTAACCGTGCATGTCAGTTTTGGTTTCTGGGATATTTCACCCGTTTTCAACAATTCAGTTTTCATTTCCAATTTCACATATGTTTAACAGTATAAATCAAGCAATAGTTTTCGTTTATACAGATTACTTAGTTTCATTTCTAGTTTACGTTTAACAATTTATATCAAGCAATAGTGTCTGTTTACATAGATTATTCAGTTCATAAATAAGTTCATAAGCAAACAGATTATGAGCTTAAACCAAGTTTGTCAATAGCAACAAAGTAGCAATAACATGCATCTCCCAAAAAACAGTTAAAAAATATTTATAAACAAGCAAAAGTGGGGTATGAACTCACCTCTGATTAATAGCAAAGATATTAAAAAGGTGCAGGCACAAAAACGGATTACGGACAACACTGGAAAACTCTATCCGCAACCTAGATAATAATAACGTATGCTTTACTAAATGCGTAACAGAAGATGAAGGGCATTCGTGCTTGTCCCTACTACGTGCTTGAATTTATTTAAATAAATTGATAGTTTGTTTTACACTTGTGAAAGTTTAACGTTTTACAAAAAGTGTAGTCATTTAATCGAGATATATCTAGCAATATTGAACATTCCGTTGGCGGAACCGTTCATTTAGCGGAGTCATTTAATAGGTCAAATATCCTAAATATATTTTATGTTAAAACAAGTTTACAATTAAAACAAGTTTACAATTAAAGTTTTTAATTAATTAAGGTTTAATAATAAATGAAATTTAAAATAATTAGGGGTGTTGCATGTTGGGTAGAAGGGAACATTTTATATATGAAAGTGACATTTATCATTTCAAACAAATGAAAGCTGCACTTCGTTCTTTAACTCGAAGTACGGATGGATTCGATAATTTTTCGGAGGGAAAAATAGGTTCAATAGTGGTCCACGGAGTAAACTATAAGTATCCTTGGGTAGCCGACCAGGTGGTCAATAAGTAGGTGTTTTAAGTTTTATAAACCGAAGTCGTTTGATAGGTTAAAATCATGTTCGAAGTAGGGGTCGTGAAACAAATTTAAAAGAAAAGAGTTTAATGGGTCTGTTTCGATCTCTCCTGCGGTTCTCGATATTGACTTTCGGGTCAAACCGAAAGTATGGTCATGTAGACAACACAACCGTCTACAACTTCCGTTGTTTAACCGTCCCGGGGTGAGGTCGTTTCGGGGGTTAAAAATGGGCCGTATATGTTTTGGTTGCAACAGTGATATAGCAAAAAAAATCAATTTTTTATGTTTATGAGTTCGGTCCTGAAGGGTTGTTTTCAAACACTTATTCTAAGCTAAGTACTCGATCATTTTAAGTCGTTCTTTTTTGCATTTAAAACTCAACATTAGTGGCTACATTACGAGATACAACTCTCGACTTATAACACATTGTTTTGTTTTCAAATCGGGATCGAAAGGGCAGTTTGAGTCCAACTTTTCGAATACATTCATTTATAAATATTATTCGCATTTGTTTCCAATTTTTAACGATTTTGAAACTTTAATTGCTTACTTATTTTTAGTTATATATTTTTGTTGGTTCACTATATTGCTCGACATATTAGTGAGCCATGAGCAGTATTAGTTTATGTTTTACCAATTTTTCTCAAGCACATCAATATGGAAACTATTCAACATATAATCTGATTAAAAGGGTTAGGAAAAGTGTGACTCACAGACGGCATGGTGGTATGCGACTTTAAACGAGAAAATGTAATAAAACCATATTCCTCTTGACAATTAACGAGAATATAACCCAAAAATCACACCAAAACCATCAAACTCAATCTTTTAAATACTCGGTACCACCTAGTCTCGTGATCACGAATAACCGAAGGGAGGGCGTGTTTGCTTATCGACCACCAAGAATAACCAACCATGGAAGATTTAGTGTTAGGAAGGCTTCATGGTTTACTAGGGTCTTGTATTTTGCATGCGTTGAAAGTGTAATGGCATGATTTTGATGTTACTGAACTTGAAACTCATGAAGACTAAAAAAGAGTTTGAGAGTTTGAAGTGTGTTGTGTATTCTGCTGCTCGAACAACATACAAAAGTGTGTTGTGTTTTCTTCGCTGCCTCGAATTAACAAAGAACAGAAAAAAAGGAGACGGTGTTGTGATTTGCAATCGAGTGAGTTACTTAGTGGAGGATAAAATTAAGGTTCTTAGTTATTACTTGTTGTTCGTTTATATGGAAAGAAGGAGAAAGAATGAATTTATATTTTTTGTGCATCCAAATAACTTACTAGCGTCATACTTTTATGGTGCAAATAAGGAATGATCAGAATGATCTTTTCTTTTTCACATGACTTTGTTAGTTTTATAAGGGAAATGATTCTTTTAGCTGCATGCCTTTTTCGTGGGATGGCTAGGAGACCAAGGAGAAAATACATACCAACAAGGTTTACACGATATTATGTCTACGTGTTCTTCCATATTATAAAAGGGAAAAAGACCAATTTGGTCAAAATCATCCCTCAAAAGTTAAACCATGGTCAAGTGAAAATATTTTGGCAAATTTGGTCATACACAATTGCACAAATGCACAACTCCATCAAATGAACGCCACGTGTCCATCCAAGTATAAATTTTAACCAAGGGACCGGACCCACATATGTTTCCATTTACTATGACAATATTTGTCTTATTATGTTATCAAATGCACAACTGATGGTGTTCAACTTGCAAATGCTCAACCTTATGACAATAGTACATATTTTTTCAATTTACAATAAAAGTGAAACGCAGAAGTTGTGCATTTGAGGGTTGAGCGCCGTCGGTTGATCATTTAAAAGAATTTTTAGCGGGACACTTGGCACATTATGTATGGTGATGACCATATTGGTCTTTTTCTTTCCACTTGACCATGATAAGGTTTTTAATTGATCAAGATGACCAAATATGTCTTTTTCCCATTATAAAAAGTAGATTTGGTGTCATACCACTTATATAGTGGACTTGTGTTTTGTCGTCAAGTAACACAGAAAAGAGGGTCAACACGTGAAGGAAAATAAAAAAGAATTTGCTATCAAGAGTCATATGGAGAGATATGTTCAGCCAAAAGAAAAGAAATGTTAATTGTTGGCTTAAATATTGATGATACCAAAATTAGCAGGTCCACGAGGGGAGTTCTTGAGATCGGAATAGTGGGCATGTCTACCTGTATCACTAAACAAAGAAAGACTGTGTTAGAACTTATCCCGAGGCTTTGCCCCGGGATGAAGCTCCGACAATCAAGTCAGATATTGTTTCCTCATAAAGGTGAAATACATTGATTATAGAGTGAGAGAAGGATAGTTAGTTGTTTTTTCTGTGTGTCCTTCGATGACTTACCAGCCCCTATTTATAGGAAAGTTCAGAATTCAATGACGAGAAATTCACAACAAATATATTCTACCTTCATGTGACATAGTGTGCTGACTCGGTTCTTTGTCACATCTTTATCCAAGCAATTTGCAAAAGGATATGGTTTCTAGAATGAGTACTCTATTTATTAACAAGTACTGATGTCTTTATCCATTTGATATTTCCCTTTCATGCTACATACATGAGTCTTCTTATTTTGGATGATATGTTTTATGAATATTATACTATCTTTAGCCATGTGCCAACTTAAGGATATTTATACTTAAACATGTAATCCTATCAAGCCCCCTACTATGTAGTTCTAAGATGTAGAGGACTACATAGTCTAGTATATAGCTCTATCTTGATAGTGGAAGTATAGAGTTGATGATTGTGTTCGCTTATTATATAACATTGCCTCAATTTCTATTGGTTTGGAATGACGGTTACTGCATACCAAATGTCTATAAATTGCCCCATTTGTTCATAGGTTTTTCTCAAGTATTTTTCAAAGAAGTATCCATGTCTTCTCGAGATGATGCGGATGATAAAACGAGTAAGGGTTATTTGTTTGTTTTTCTTTTTTTAGGATGTGACCATTTTACATGCGTGTTTCTACTTCTATGCAGGTTTAAATTTATTAAAATCGTTAGAGGGTGAGAAGGTTTCACATGGAGAGGATATTTCAGGACAAGGGCTTAATATGTTTCTTGACGTGGCTGAGTTCCCATCAGATTTGGGTTCTTTTGGTTATGAGTTCAAGTTAACGAAAGGGAATTTTGAATTCGGAAGTGGTTATGGCGTGGTCCCGTTGGGAGGCCCTGATTTCCCCTATATGAGCGGAGGCGATGATAATATGACAAAGATGGACCAAGGCTATGGAAGCATTGCTGAGCAACAAGGTTACGGTACTTTGAACAACCAAATTGATTTCGCACAAGAGTCGAACAAGGCGAGGGATGAAAATGAAGATCTGAAAGTCCAATATGAGTTGGCGTTCTCGAATTACAACACCACGTTCGCTGAGCTCACCCAGTCGAAACAACATAAGGCTGAATTGATTAGCATATTGACGAAGGTTTATAAGGAGATGAGTGAAGTGGCTGAAGATCTTGGTTGTTTTGCAAAGAAAGGAATCCCTTGACTGGTCAAAAGGGTTCTAAAGAGTGATGAGTTCCGTCGAGAGATTTCTAAGATACTGTTGATGATGCTGGAGAAAAACCGTCATCAGGATCCTCGAAAGGACTCCGTTCCACCAAGGGTGACTAAATCGATTGCGGGTTTGAAAAACATCAAATGAGAATGCTTGGTTGATATGATAGGCGTGCATGTGCCATTACTCCGTTACGTGCTACTTCGGCATGCCGATCACAAGTCAGGCCTTGGATCGAGCGATTGAGTCCGAACTATCTAGTTGTTCTTCATGTATAATAGTATATGCAATTAAGTTTTTATATGTTGTCACTTTAGGTCAGTGCAATTACTGTGTTTCTTTTGCACAGCTGTAATATAGTTTTGATTCCTAATAATATCAGTTGTTGTTTCAGGTGTTTTAATAACTAGTGAAATTCCACATGCAACTACTATGTAATTCTTAGGAAGTGTAGATGTGAAATGATATTGTAATGGTTCTTAAATGACTAGTGAAGTAGTAACGTATCAATATGCACTGAGTTAGAATATTAATTTGTTAATTTTATGGTTTATGTTTGTGGATCATGCGGTTGAGAATAATAATAGTTATATACGTAAATAAGAGTGATATGAACTAGATTAGTATTCATGTATTTATCTAGTATAAGATAAGTATTAATATTATTAGGATTAGGGTTGGTTTAGCTTATGCTACTAGGTTATCTCTTATTATAAATAGGGCATTAGGGATGTAACTGTGATCATGTGGAATATGAATTAAAGTATTGATTTGGTTATCAATCGGGGGGTCGGTTTATCTCATTAATATAAGCCATCGGGGGGTCGGGTTATCCCTTTAATATAATCAATATATCCTTTAATCTCTGTTATGGATTCAGTTCATATCAAATTGGTATCAGAGCCATTTCGATTCTAGGGTTTTAAAAAAAAACATGAAAGTACTGTTCATCTGGTACTGCTCATCCGATCTACTGTTCACCAGATTTCTGTTCGTCGAGGAAGAAATAGGTAAAGAACGCGTTTAAAAAAGAAAGATGTTGAACTCAGCATAGATCCAAGCAATAATCGAGAAACTTGAGCGTGTGGAGGAACATATTGCACGAGCACGTCAAGAGATCTCTTGGTTTACTGATATGCTAGTAAAATCAGTAGAGGCAGTAGTAGCCGTGCACATAATACCCGGAACCGAAACCGAACCCGATAGAAAAAACGAACCCGGACCCTGTCATAACCGGTTATTTACCATAACAGGATAGGGTATTGACCTAACCGTCGGGTACTAACCGGTTAGACTTTTCGAGCATAGAACCGGGTATAAAGCGGGTAATACGAAACCGGGTATGGAACCGGGTATAGAAAACCCGGGTAGTACCCGGTTTTTTAGGGAAAAAAAAAGAAAATCCGGTTTATATCCGGTTAACCCTACCCTACCCGGTTTGAACCCTACCCTAAACGGTTAGTACCGGTTGGGGTTTTTTACCCTCGAAACACAACCTGACCATAACCGGTTTTTGGGTATACCCGGTTTGACCGAGTTTGACCAAAAAAACCGGGTAAGGTAGGGTAGTAACCGGTTACGGTAAAAAACCGAAATGTGCACGGCTAGGCAGTTGTACTAGAGAAGAACAGCAAATTGATACAAGTGGCGGTGATAGAAGAAAACAAGAATCAAGAGCGACAAGTGCCTTCATACGAGCTACAACAAAACCGATGTTATAGAAGACAGATCGGGGCAAAGTCGTTTTGGAAGAAGTTTGTGGTTGCATCGCAACGAACTAAAGTACTGTTGATCTCTCCTGGTAAGAAGTTTGAAATATTGAGTTCTCAAGAGCAGTTGGACAACAAAAGAGTTCCACATGGGGCTTATAAGACTGCATATCTATATGAAGAGCTCGTGAGAAATTTTCTAGACTACTACTTCTACTTGATGCCTACGAAAGGGCTTCGACTAAGAACATGGGATCCAGGAATCAAGGTCGTTCAAAGTAACACCTTGAGGACAAGGTGTTTTTGGGGGCGGAAGTATTGATATAAACTATATTGGTATTCCTTTATTTATCTAGTATAAGATAAGTATTAATATCATTAGGATTCAGATTGGTTTAGCTTATCGTACTAGGTTATCTCTTATTATTATAAATAGGGCATTAGGGATGTAACTGTGATCATGTGGAATATGAATTAAAGTATTGATTTGGTTATCAATCGGGGGTCGCTTTATCTCATTAATATAAGCCATCAGGGGGTCGGGTTATCCCATTAATATAATCTATCTATCCTATTCGGTTCATATCATTTTCCCAGTTCTTAGTTCCTCGTAATTTCACAAACATGGAACCAAATTACTCCGACTACATTTACAGACATGTATACATATTGCTCGAGGAATATATAAAAAATAACCATGTATACATATTGCTCGAGGAATATATAAAAAATAAACGGTACATATAATCATTACTTAGAAGCATTTTAACATAATATATACTATATTAAAAGATCAATCAGTAATTCGTAATGACCAAATCTCCCTTAATGAGCACAAATTGCAATAACAGTTGGAATCAGTTAACCACATCGTTTCGCAAGATCATTCAATAACAATATATTGTTAGAAGCATTTGAACATATTGTTTGTAACACCCCACTTTGATAAGTGGACCGTTACGCGTAATTATGGCGTGTCATCAAAGCATGCAAGGTAATATGTGGTAAAATATACATGACCATAGGGTAAACCGGAATCAAACATCGGTTCTCAAACATAAGCCCAAAACATAATAAAGTAAAAGAAATAAAAGACTTAAACCAGAATAAGTATATGAAGGCAAAAGGAGAAGAAGTCAAAGGCAGCTTCCATCCTATGCATGTCCTCCAAAATGCTCGAGTCTGTCCTTGGGTACCTGCCGTTTTGGGACATGGAAAGGAAAAACGTCTGAGCATAACCCTCAGTGCACGGATATGCAAGCATGGGATAAATAATATAAGCATGTAAAACATATAGCAGCGGAAATGTATATGTCCTGGAAAACCTGGTATAACTTAGTAAAACTGGTTTTATAGTTTGAAAAGCCTTATGTTTATCTTATAAAAACTGTTTAACATGTTTACCATTTATCCAATATAGGTCATGAAATATCAACGTTCATGAATACTTGGAGGGGTGACCTCGTCATGCAAATTAGAGGGGCTGCCTCTAATTTAATATACTGGTTTGGGTAGGAGGGATCAGCTCCTTGTGAAGGATGCAAGGCACACACCACATTCACCTGCATAATCTGCTGAAAACATGTAAACTAGGATGCACCCATACGCCCCACCTGATAATAATAATGTGGCCAAAAGCTGAAGGGACGCCACGAGCTATCACTCCGTCATGGTGGAGTCATAACACTGGTGCCTCCAGTGTTATGGTTATGGTACCTCCATAACTAGGTGAAACTGGTCATGCATGTATATGGATTTAGGTATTCTAATTAAACATAAGCAATCAAAACATATAAAACATATACTAGGGAAAATAGTTGGCTGCATACGGGGAATCCTAATAAGGAAAGAATGTCCATACTGAAAGGACGGAGAATCCGTACCTTAAGTCCAGTGAACGAAGAAGACGAACGTAAGAGAGTCCTACTTCGATCTCACTAATGCTACATACATAGGATACATGTATAAGTATTCTGATTACTGAGTACGTAACTGGTTTTATATCATGTTTTAGCTTGTTTTATATGTTCATGTCTTGTTTTACTGATTTTAACGATATAATGTGTTTATCGTGTATTCTGATTAAGTATTACTTGTATTTCTTGCATTATTATACTTGTTGTGTAATAATAAGTAACTTCCTAAAAATAGCAAGTTTCCTAAAATAAGAAGTTTCCAAAATAGAAAGTTTCTAAAAATAGTAAGTTTCCAGAAATAGAAAGTTTCCAAAAATAGAAAGTTTCCAAAAAATAGAATTACTGCTTAAAATAGATAAGTTTCTAAAAATAGAAAGTTTCCATAAATAGAAATAAGCTGGATTATTAAGCTAATAATATAAGCTTAAGTGTTTACTGAATATACTAAGTCATGTGATTAAATAGTATAGTTTATTAATTAATACTTGTAAATTAATAAACCATATATTATAAGATTTAATTAAATATAACATGATCTAATTAAATTAAGATGTATAAAAATACTTAGGTTAAAACTTGTATTAATATTGCATTAATATAACCTAAGTCATAGTTATTAATTAATTATATTTCAGGTTTAATAATTAATTAATACTATAGCGTAAACTAAACAATTAAATACTTAGGTTAAAAATCATGTATTATTAAATAATAATAATAACCTAAGTCCATGTTAATTAATTAATTATATGTCATGTTTGAATAATTAATTAATACTATAGTCTAATTTAAATAAATCACATACTTAGGTTAAACATGCATTCTTGTCTAAATCATAATAATCTAAGTCATGTTAAATTAAATTAATTAATAGCCATGTTTTAATTAATTTAAATTCCATGCTAAAATAATTTAACTTGTAAAATGTCACTTGTAAAAGAACAATACTTTAGCTTGAATAAAATGTGCCTAAAATAAAAGATTTCCGTGGCTAAACCCGTGTTTTATTTTTAAGCCAAACCAAACAGCCCCTTAATTTGTCTATTAAACTGCCAACCAAACGCCCCCTTAACCCTGTTCATAAACCCAAAAACAAACAACCCCTTAACTGTCATTTCCTCCTGGCAGTTTTGTGTTCCCCCTGCTAGTTTAAGACCCCCGGTTCCCACTGACAGGCTAACTCCACCACTGACCGCAGCCAGTGGTTCCCCCAGCTAGGCCACCGTTTCCACTGCCAAGCCAAACATACCCCTGCAGACAGCAGGGGCTGCGGCTGTTGGAGCAAAAGCCCACCGAGAGTCTGGGACTCTCGGTTTGCGTGCAAAACCAAAACCCAAACAGTAACCTCATTTACCTACATATATTAGGCTTGTAATTAACATGTTTATCACTCAATTTCCCCGAATGCTAGATCAATTAACGAATGGAAAAACAATTAAAACTAGATTAGGGTTTCTTACTTGCGTTTTTAGGGTTAAGGACATCAAAACGAATGAAATCTTTGTCTTCTTGGACCAAAAACTCTCGATCCTTCTCTTGTTTCTTTGGTGTTGGTCGCGGTAGAGAAGAAAAAAAGGAAGAAACCAAAACTGGCGGCTTGTTATTCTTTTTAGGGTTTCATAGGATTTTGTCTAAATAAAAAAAATGTATGCCCCGTCCTTTTTTTCTTTTTAAGCCGACCAAACTACACCATTGCGCCTTGAGCCCATTTACTTCTTGTTTCCTTTGTCTAAACAGCCCAACAACAGCCCTTATATATTTTATAAAAATTCGCGTCTTGTTAAAAGACGCGCGTAATCGTATATTGAAATGTCGTGAATTCTCATAGTTATTTTTATACGTGTTAAAAGTGAACATTACATACGTAATTACTTGTCGTGTAATTTAATATACGTAGTAATAATAATAATCGTGTTAAGTATTCGTGTTTACGTGTTACGTAATCGTTAATTATTCATGTTATTAATATTACTTGTACGTACGACATTCATCGTATTAATAATATACGCAAGTACATAATTATCTGTTCGTGATTTCATGTTCCTGATTTTATATTCGTGATTATAATTATTATTGTTAATAATTATCGTGTACTAACACGTATTTAATACTTATCGTATAATAACACGTACGTAATTCTTGTAATTAATATTCATGATACGTGTTCATGTTATAAAAGGAAAGTTTTAATCCTACGATCGTAAGAGTACTATTTATGGTAAAAGCATGCGGGTTTTACAATATTTCACAAGATCAATCAATTTAATAAGTTAATATAAATACATTCATTTCAAATGTCAAAACGCAGCCTGAAATCAAAACAAGATCTTGTTGAATTCATACATAAAGTTAACGCAAAGGTATGGATCGGAACACACATGTGTTATTTTTCACTTAAACTCATCCATGGGGCCATCCATCAATTCGTCCAAAGAAAAACATTCTGAAGGATCGAAGCTTAGAAAGTTGTCAGCTTCAGGCACCATCGTTGGTTCTTCAAATAAACTTGGAGTATCATGGTAGGAGTTCTGAAAATCTTGTAAACTAGGAGTATCATGGTAGGAGTTCTGAAAATCTTGTTGGTAGACGTCGTCCATTAAAGTATGTGAAAAGGTCATCGGATTTAGGCTGGTGTCCATCTGAACAGCTGGTGTTTGAGCAGGACAGGTCATGATGTCATCTAGTTGAGCGACATGGCCAGTCGCATCCTCCTCCTGAGGGACCACCATTGAACTTGGCCAAGACTGATTTTGGTAATACTCGAAAGTTGAGCTCCCAGATGATGGTTGAACTTGTTCTATCTCAAAAGCTTTAGGAGGGTCTTCAAACAGTGGTTGTATCAAATTTGAATCAGGAAACATAGGCATCTGTTGCATGGTGATTAAATTTGGGCTCGTGTTCATGCTTATTGCTGGAAAAGTCTGAGAAGATCCCACGTGAACATTGTTAAGGTCTGATTGCTGATTCGATGTGAGCATATACTGCATAGGTGCCACAATTTGAACTTCGGTCCCTGATGAGTGATGATTACTTTCTTGAATTTGAACATATCCAGGTCCATTTGATAGATAGATTTCTTGGTCTATTGATAGTCTTCTACGTCTGAGCAAAGGTTCATCTTCAAGTCGGTGGTTTTGTTCTACAATTGCCTCTTCTTGATTCGCCAAGTTATT
The DNA here is from genome assembly GCA_025667525.1 of Glebionis coronaria. Classification (NCBI taxonomy): domain Eukaryota; kingdom Viridiplantae; phylum Streptophyta; class Magnoliopsida; order Asterales; family Asteraceae; genus Glebionis; species Glebionis coronaria. Next base: position 454,357,292 of record CM046881.1, on the reverse strand, counting down.
GTTAGCATTTTGATTCGGTACCTTCTTGTAAATCTTACAAAGCACCCAACGAGTCAGCTGCATACACAAATTACAATTTTGTTTTAGCAAAATATATATGAATACAATGGATAAAAGTAGTTCATAAGAGATTTTGGATACGCAGATTATATACCTTGTTCTTGTCCGTGTTAGGTTTTCGGTTTTCTTTTGAGATATTGGGAATTTCCGTGCTATATTCTTGCATTAGCCAAGGGGTCTTCCGTTTCTTTTCATCGAGATAAACTAAAGATATTCTGCTTCCAACAACTTGATTGGTCACATCCTGCACCGGTGCACAACTCTGAGACGCCTTCCAAGTACCACCATTCCTGGTTTGTCTATTCGAACGGATTCCATTAGGGTGTTTTTGCGTAGTCCATGTCAAAAAGTACCATTTGTTTTCACTAGAACGATATTCTGGTTTGGCTGTTAGATATCAAGAAACGTAAAACAGTTAACTTAGAAACAAATTAATAAACCCTAACAACAAAACATCGTACTTTATCAAGAAACCAGTACATAATAAATTGCATACATCATCTATTCATAATTCAATAAGAACTTACTAACCTGTAAGTTCATCAGGACTGTAGTCGTAAATATTAACCTCATAAATGCGACACTTGGGATGTCCTCTTCCTGTTTCAATCTTTGGTTTCAAGTAGTGAACAATGAGCTCCGGATCGGTTGGACAAAAGCGATATCCAGGTTCAAGCGTATCAGCATAATCATGCTCTTCTTGGTTATCGTTTCTAAAGTTTTCTTGGTTTATGATCGCCATTTGAGTCGATGCAAAAGTTAGAAGAAAGTTTGATCGAATGATCGAGTAAAAAAAAATAGGTTATGCATGCATGCATGCATATTAATTTATATGGTCACGGGTACGTAAATTATAAGCAACAATATTCATGCGCATTTATCTTAACTGATCTATAATAACTGCTACGTAGTACAAGTTTCTTCACACTTTTGGTTTGACTTCCCACCTTAAACTTATTGACTAATCAGTAACAAATTATAGTCTATTTAGTACAATGAAATTTTGATACAGTAATAAAAACCTCTCAATCGGTTTCGGGGTTAACAGTATTAGCAGTCATGTATATTGGGTACTATGTATTTATGTTTATCATTTAGTGTCAAGCTCATATTCTTGTATGAAGTCTAGGCCTAGGTCATAGTCTAGCATATCTGGTATTATATAATCACGGCAGTTTTGCTAGTGAGATCAAAAAATGAATTAAACTTTCTTAATAATGTTCTTGTTATTTTTAATATTATTAAAAATATGTCCGCCAGTCTACGCGAGACAATAATTATACAATCGAATTTAACGCGTTTGATTTTACTGTGAAAGATTTATTGGCTCGTCATATACTCTTTCGATGTGACAGCTTGAGCGATCTCTATCCAATTACCAAGCCATCATCTTCTCTCACCGTTTTCCTCTCAACAAGTGCATCCACGAGGCATCAACGCCCCGATCACCCGGGTTATGAAGTGCTACACTCTCTTGTCTCTCGCTCGTCAGTTTATTTCATGTAATAAGAGAAGTCCACACACGCGTGTCAGCTTGACAAACATGTGAAGCTTACTTTTCATAACTCTGATTGTATTGTTGAACATTGTTTTAGTATTATTCATTATGATTTATGGGCATCTCCCATTGTTATTTCTAGTGGTTTTAAATACTATGTATTATTTCATGATCATTTTTCTCATTACCTATGGATCTATCCTTTTCTTCGTTCTAAATTTGACATATTTAATAAAGTTTTGCATTTTCGCACCTATGTCAAAAATTAATTTAAATGTGAAACAAAAAGCTTCCAATGTGATCATGGTGGTGAGTACAATAATAACCAACTCCATAACCTTTTTGCCAAAAAATGGCGTTTAATTTCGTTTTCTTGCACAAAAACATCTCAACACCATGGCAAGGCGGAACAAATGCTACAGACAATCAATAATATCATTCGTACTTTGCTATTTCAAGCACACCTTCCCCCAACCTTTTGGGTCGAAGCCCTTCACAGCATGGCAACCTATCTCTTAAATCCTTTACCATCTATCGCACTCCTAGATGAAGTACCTTTTACACGCCTATTCAACAAACAACCTGAGTACTCTCATTTACAAATATTTGGGTGTCTATGCTACCCTTACCTACGATCCCCCCACAAACTTTCCCCACGCGCAACTCCGTGTATTTGTTTAGGCTATCCCGCATACCATCGTGGGTTTCGCTGTTTAAACCTCGAAACAAACAAACTTATCTTGTCTAGACATGTCACTTTCGACGAAACTTAATTACCTTACCGATCCATGACACCTTCCTCCCCGCCATCTTGTGTTTTTCTCGACCCACCAATCCCCTCCTCCTCTCCACTATTGCTTCTGCCACAAATACACCCTCTAATACTCCCACACACATACCTTTCAATTCCACTGAACCTACTATTTCCCAGCCACACCTTGATACACCCATCAGCCAATCTTCCACCCCATTCTATAATACCCATACACCGGCCCAGTTTATCTACACCAATCCATCAGTTTGCTTCACCATTCCACCACATGCCCACAAACAGTCCAACGCCGGCCCACTCTCCCGAACATCCTATGTATCAACCCGTAAATAAACCAACTCACACTCAATACATGGTCACACGATCGCAAGTAGCATTGTCAAACCTATTTCTCGCATGTCTCTAAATACTTTTTCTATTTCTCTTATTCCAAAAAATACTTCCGACGCTCTTAAAGATCCTCACTGGCGCAATGCTATGTTCAATGAATATAATGTAATGGTTTTAAATGGTACGTGGGTTCTTGTACCAAGGCCCATTGGTGTTAATATGGTTCATTTTATGTGGTTATTTAAACATAAGTTTCATGCTGATGAGACACTGAGTCGATATAAGGCTTGGTTGGTTGCTAACAGAAACAACATGGTATTGATGTAATGAGACTTTCAGTCCGGTTGTCATCGCAACTACCATTCATATTGTATTGAGTCTTGTGGTATCTCGCAAGTGTCCTACTCATTAGATTGATGTTAAGAATGATTTATTAACGATGATTTATCATAGATAGTATACATGCATCAACCTTTTGGTTTGACAGAAAGAATATATCGCTTTGGTACTATAAATTGGTTTGACTTAGTTTAATGTGACAAGTTTTGTATGTACACACTGGAAGAATGTTTAAGGATTTGGGTACATAGATGGTATGATTTTGCTCCCGCATTTTAGGATACCTGTCCAGTCATTGGACGACGGTTTGCTACCCATTATCGTCTGAAGAAGATGTTAACAAATTTTTGGAGTATGTTACTAGGTTCAGGGAAATGGAGGTGTATATTGAAACAAGTGTTTCGTTGGTACAACAACACCTGATGGAGCAAAAGGTACGTAAGGATAAGGCTGTGGTGGTAGAAGGAAATGTTGGTTATGATGCAGGTGATGTTGTTGTAAAAGAGTTAGATCGCTACAATATCGACATGAGAAAATGGTGACATTTTGTCAGACGAGATATGTTAGGAGGGACGGAAATGTAGTTGCTAATAATTTTCGGGTCTATGATGACGACATTGAGTTCCCACCACCATGGTAAATGGAAAAAATGTTTGAAGATAGGACTAGAAGGATGAGTGTTGAGTTTGAGTTCATGAGAATATTGGAAGAGTTTGACAACGAGTTTGGTTTTGGTGATTCAAACCAGGAAGAACAACAAGTTTCAAACGTTGCCAATTAGGATCATGTCTCTTTTGGTGAGGTTGATTTGATGATTTTGATATGGGGTGAAGGTACATTAGTATATTATTAATAATAGTGATATCATTAGTTACAAGTTAGAGGGTTTTCCTACATGGGACAGTGATGTAGATTTGGATGAAGCCATGGATGTTGATTGGCATGATGATTCATACCATCTTGATGATGAGCCTGAAGAGATATGTGACATGTTTGCTGACATTGATCAAGCACTGGATGAGCTTCAGCAAGTAACTCAAACTGAAGATGTGAAAGACATTTTTGCATTTATAAGCAACAAATGGATGAAGAGTTAGTGATTCCATATGAGGTGGTTGCTAAAGAAGTGGTAGCATGGGTTGTTGAGGTGAAGGAAGAGATAAGTGACGGTGATTATGTTATTGCACAAGAGCTGGTGGAAGATCTCAAGAGGATAAGAGTCATGGCAGTGATGACTAATAAGCAAAGAGAAAAATAATTCTAAATGAATGGTTTCATGCTTACTCTTTTGTTATGGTTAAGTTGTAGAACATTATGTCAATGTGGTATTAGGTTTTAATCTAACTTTTGGTTTTGTAATAGCTTATGATGTCACACCCTCAAATTCACTACAACGGAAGACTAGCTTTGAGGGTTGTGACTTCATGAGTATTCGAGAGTTTGATCCGAACGAAGACCTCTATATGTTAAAACCACAATGTAGACTCCAAATAATCCATATAGTCAAGTACCTGAGAATACATGCTTAAAATGTCAACATAAAGTTGGCGAGTTCAAAAGTTTATTTAGTTTAAAACGTTAAAAAGTTTCAAAAGATATTAACATCAACTGCTGAAAGCAATTTTGTTAAGTAGTTTAGAAAATTTAAAGTTTCTCAATAAAGTAGCGTTTACCACAAAACACAGTTATATATCAGTGTTGTAGCAAAAGAATTATAGTTCACAAAATGATTCAGTTACGTTTCTCACACATGTTTGTAATTATTAGGAGTTACACCTGTGTTCATAATTATTAAGAGTTACACATGTATTCATAATTATCATAGAATTGTATCCGTGTTCGTAGTTATAAAGGAGTTTCACATGTGTTTTCTCATGACACCGAAACTTTAACAAAGTTACATTGTTTCCCTTGTTTCATAGTTACAGAATTTCAAATGCATCCGATGGCCATATGACCCGCCAATCCCGGATGTGGGCGTCACCCCGAAATAGATCTATCCACTTTCATTCACGCTTATGTTCAGTAATTAACCGTGCATGTCAGTTTCGGTTTCTGGGATATTTCACCCGTTTTCAACAATTCAGTTTTCATTTCCAATTTCACATATGTTTAACAGTTTAAATGAAGCAATAGTTTTCGTTTACACAGATTACTTAGTTTCATTTCCAGTTTACGTTTAACAATTTATATCAAGTAATAGTGTCTGTTTACATAGATTATTCAGTTCATAAATAAGTTCATAAGCAAATAGATTATGAGTTTAATCCTAGTTTGTCAATAGCAACAAAGTAGCAATAAGGTAGCATGCATCTCCCCAAAACTGTTATAAAATATTTATAAATAAGCAAAAGTGGGGTATGAACTCACCTCTAATTAATAGCAAAGATATTAAAAAGGTGCAGGCACAAAAACGGATTACGGACAACATTGGCAAACTCTATCCGCAACCTAGATAATAATAACGTATGCTTAACTAAATGCGTAACAGAAGATGAATGCATTCGTGCTTGTCCCTAGTACGTGCTTGAGTTTATTTAAATAAATTGATAGTTTTTTTACACTGGTGAAAGTTTAACGTTTTACAAAAAGTGTAGTCATTTAATCGGGATATATCTAGCAATATTGAACATTCCATTAGCGGAACAGTTCATTTAGCGACGTCATTTAATAGGTCAAATATCCTAAATACATTTTATGTTAAAACAGGTTTACAATTAAAAATTTTAATTAATTAAGGTTTAATAATAAATGAAATTTAAAATAATTAGGGGTGTTGCATGTTGGGTAGAAGGGAACATTTTTTATATATGAAAGTGACATTTATCATTTCAAACAAATGAAAGCTGCACTTCGTTCTTTAACTCGAAGTACGGATGGATTCGACAATTTTTCGGAGAGAAAATAGGTTCAATAGTGGTCCACGGAGTAAACTATAAGTATCCTTGGGTAGCCGACCAGGTGGTCAATAAGTAGGTGTTTTAAGTTTTATAAACCGAAGTCGTTTGATAGGTTAAAATCATGTTCGAAGTAGGGGTCGTGAAAAAAATTTAAAAGAAAAGAGTTTAATGGGTCTGTTTCGATCTCTCCTACGGTTCTCGATAGTGACTTTCGGGTCAAACCAAAAGTATGGTCATGTAGACAGCACCACCGTCTACAACTTCCGTTGTTTAACCGTCTCGGGGCGAGGTCATTTCGGGGGTTAAAAATGGGCCGTATATGTTCGGGTTGCAACTGTGATATAGCAAAAAAAAATCAATTTTTATGTTTATGAGTTTGGTCCTGAAGGGTTGTTTTCAGACACTTGTTCTAAGCCAAGTACTCGATCATTTTAAGTCATTCTTTTTGCATTTAAAACTCAACACTAGTGGTTACGTTACGAGATACAACTCTCGACTTATAACACACTGCTTTGTTTTCAAATTGGGATCGAAAGGGCAGTTTGAGTCCAACTTTTCGAATACATTCATTTACAAATACTATTCGCATTTGTTTCCAATGTTTAACGATTTTGAAATTTTAATTGCTTACTTATTTTTAGCTATATATTTTTGTTGGTTTACTATATTGCTCGACATATTAGGGAGCCATGAGCAGTATTAATTTATTTTTTACCAATTTTTCTCAAGCACATCACTATGGAAACTATTCAACATATAATCTGATTAAAAGGGTTAGGAAAAGTATGACTCACAGACGGCATGGTGGCATGCGACTTAAAACGAGCAAATGTAATAAAACCATATTCCTCTTGACACTTAACGAGAATATAACCCAAAAATCACACCAAAACCATCAAACTCAATCTTCTAAATACTCGGTACCACCTAGTCTTGTCCTCTATCTCGTGATCACGAATAACCGAAGGGAGGGCGTGTTTGCTTATCGACCACCAAGAATACCCAACCATGAAAGATTTAGTGTTAGGAAGGCTTTATGGTTTACTAGGGTCTTGTATTTTGCATGCGTTGAAAGTGTAATGACATGATTTTGATGTTACTGAACTTGAAACTCATGAAGACTAAAAAGAGTTTGAGAGTTTGAATTGTGTTGTGTATTCTGCTGCTCGAACAACATATAAAAGTGTGTTGTGTTTTCTTCGTTGCCTCGAATTAACAAAGAACAGAAAATAAATGAGACGATGTTGTGATTTGCAATCGAGTGAGTTACTTAGTGGATGATAAAATTAAGGTTCTTAGTTATTACTTGTTGTTCGTTTATATGGAAAGAACGAGAAAGAATGAATTTATTTTTTTTGTGCATCCAAATAACTTACTTGCGTCGTTCTTTTATGGTGCAAATAAGGAATGATCAGAATGAGCTTTTCTTTTTCACATGCCTTCGTTAGTTTTATAAGGGAAATGATTCTTTTAGCTGCATGCCTTTTTCGTGGGATGGTAATACAAGGTTTTTAGCCAAGTATGAAATAATTTCGTTCCAAGTCTTTTCGAATTGATTACTAGTAGAAAGTGCGACTCAGTTGTTTTTGGTGGAAAATAAAAAGGGTTTGGTTATCTATTTTAAACTAAAAATGAAAATGTCATTGAGTAAATAAATAAAAATGAAAGCTTGAAAATTTAACTAAAAATGAAGACTTTAAAAGTTGAAAAATAAATGATTAAAACTTATAAAAATGTAAACTTAAAATATTAAACTAAGACAAGACAGGTTAGAATAATTCTAAGTAAAAAGGCGGGAAAAAATAAAATTTAAAAACTGGAAATACAAAACCTTATCCGGAATGTTATCCGGAATAACTTGGTAGGCCTTATCCGGAATGAAGAAATGCAGCTTATCCGGAATCTTTTTTTCTTAGGCTTATCCGGAATAAATTTCCGAGGGCTTATCCGGAAAAATGGCTTGTGATGCTTATCCCGAATGTTGTCCGGAATACTAGAACTGCAGCTTATCTGGAATGAATTCTTCTTCTACTTATCCGGAAAAACAAATGAAGGCTTATCCGGAATATGCAGGTTGGGAGGCTTATCCGGAATATATTACCGAGAGCTTATCCGGAATGAAGAAGGGTGTTGTTATCCGGAATAATTACGAGGATGCTTATCCGGAAAAATGGCTTGTGATGCTTATCCTGAATATATTCTGGATAGTTATCTGGAATACTAACTTCTGAAGCTTATCCTGAATACTTAAATGATGTTTATCCCGGAATAAGTGTCCAAACTTATATCCAGAACAAAATAACTTGAGCTTATCTGGAATAATAGGGAGTTAGGTATATCTGAAATACTGTATTGGCAACTATTCGGAATACAAGGGTTAAAGGAACCCGGATAACACAAAAACTTAACAAATAAGCAAATCCAAAAATAAGCACATACCAAAACTTAAACCAAAAAGTTTTTAGAAAAAGGTGAATAAGCTAGAATTTAAAAACTTTTAAAACACTAAATAAGCTAGGAATCAAAAAGCACTTTTTATAAAAATATTAACTTATCAAAAACAACTTATTTTTAAGGGCTATTAATCATAAAAATTAAGAAAATAAGCACTTTAATAAAGACTTTTAAGATCACCAATTCAATAAGCACAATCAAATAAGTTACACAATCAAACCATCAACAAAATTAAAATAAAACTACATGATTATCAAGATTAAGAAAAGGATTAAGAAAGGTAGAATGAGAATTAAGAAAATAAGCTTGATTGATTAAAGATTAATATCAAAAGATTACAAGATTAATGTAAAGATTCAATAAGTTTGAAAAGAAAACTAGAGAGAAATTAAAAACACACTTAAAAACTAAAATTAACTACAACAACTAAAAACTAACCACCCTCCTAATGACACATTAGGAGGGTATTTATAGGAGGTGAGGAGATTAAGTGCTTAAGCTTTCTTCTTTCTTTCTTCTCGTCTCGACTCGATTTAATTTCTTTGTCTTTCTCGACGTCGTCTCGGGATTTGTCGATATAAGTTGAACTTGTCTTATAACTTTCTTCTATAATTAGACTTGAGTTCTTCGACTTCATTAAACTTTCGTCTTTAGACTTTTTATTCGATAAATCTTCAGAATAGGCCTTGGACTTCCGTTCTTTTTGCATTCTCGATCTTTTGACTTCGTCTTTAGTCTTTTTCTTCGATAAAAGCCCGTGATAGCCCATGTTTTCTTCCTTTTGCATCTTTTGGTCCTAAAACATAATAAAAACACAAACCACGCATAATTCCGACTTTTACGACATAAAATACACGTTTTGGTCTTGTTATTATTGGAAATAAGTGGTAAAAGGATAAGTGTTTTCACACTTATTAAATCCCCTACACTTGACCATTGCAATATCCTCATGCAATGCACTAATTTCAAAGCACGATTTACATTTTTCATCATAGATAACCCACCTAGGCCTTTATTAAATACCAAACACTAAAGAAACTAAAAGAACAAAACAAGTAAGAAATCAAAGACTTACATTGGGGTTTTAGGTTGTCATGAATGTTCATCATTCTCAAGTTTCACGTTCCCCATACCAAGCTTAAAAACGAGATCATTGTTATTATAAGTTAGCAAACTAACACGAACTCATGTGGCCCAATTATTCACTTAGACTCCCTTATTCCTAGGTGTATCTCTTATATTTTATTTTTGTCTTGAATGATCACGAGGATGCATTGTTTGACTTATTTCGATAATTATTTAAGCTGAAAATAAAGTGGGACGATTTAATCAATAGTTAGATAAAGGACAAAATCTTTTAAAACTGCTTCTCGGGACCTCATAAAGTTCATATCTTGGCATAACTCGTTTCACGATTTGAGACATTTCTCGGACCGATATTTGGCAGCGACTTCATACTTCAAATCTTTGAGAGACGATCTTGAAATTATGGTCTTCTGTTCATAATAGGAATTTCTTCACTTGTAGTTTTGAGAGATTCTTCATACTTGGACCACGACTTCTTCATTTTTCTCCAATCTTTATTTTTGGACTTTGATATACAACGATCCGCCTCCTTTTAGGACTTGGATCTATTTATCCTCATACCTTGTTAGGGCCTTTTTGGATAGACTTCTCCATGATCTTTAGGGGAGTATTTGCTTTTCGTCGTGTGTCTCGATCCTTCATATTGATTTTTGATAAATGATTCTTCACATCACTTTTGGATCTTTAGCAACAAAATGTAGCCCTCATGTCTTGTTAGGACCTTTTCGGACTCGCCAATCTTCGCATCCCGCTTCAATAAGTTATGCCTTGGCTATGAACTCTAATTAATACCGAGCAACTTTTAAACGATCTTGTGCTAGAAGCTAAGTAACTTTTCAAATCGTAAAACCTTATTTATTGCAGTTAAATTTATTAGCAAGCGATGGGAGAAAAAGCTTATAATCAACACACATAAATTCACGAAAGAATACCAAACTTATAATTGACTCTATCATCTCTCGTTCTCCACAATTTAAAATCTCAAGGAATGAGACTCGTGGATGCTTAGCCAATTAAATCAAAGTTTTGGGTTTTTGAGTCATCTATAGGATCTTGTAAACTCTTAGACTTTTTCAAGTTTAGAAATCGCATTTTAAAGTTCCCTTGATAAACGACTCTCTAGGATCAATTATAGGAACTTGCGAAAAGTTCTTGTTCTTAACCCGTGAGAGTTAAGACTTTCGCGTTTTAAAGTTCCCTGTATAAAAGCCTAGAAAAACTTGACTTAAACACGTTAAGGATACTAGCTAGAGTAAACTTAGATAAGTAAACTCGGGTTGAGTCAAAATATTCACGACTTTGAAAAATTTAAAACCACTTTATTCAAAATTTATTCTAGCAAAGAAGGTAAATAACGATAACAAAGGAAAATACTACTAAACTACTAGGCCAAAATAGATTAAAATTTTTGAAAAATGTCGAAAAAAATCAATTTCTCGGTTAACATGAGGACAAATTCATGGAAAAGACCACTTACTTCGATAGAAGTCCCCCCTACACTTGATATAAACATTGTCCTCAATGTTTAAGCATGTGGGAGTAAACTCCCCTACACTTATGACATTGTGCACTTTGTTTAAATCTTGCTAAGGAAAGGACAACTATAGTAATTTCAATGTGAACATATAAGATATGAAATATTGAATCACGACAGTTTAGGATAGAACCGGGAAGACGGGTACACGGGATCACGGTTCGTCAGAAGTCATCGAGAATGGATCTTTGAAACTTTAATCCCTACAGAGAAGAAGAAACAAGACAACAAACACATACGGGGCTCCCCCTACACTTATTATGAAAACGGTAAAGGATAGATCACGGGTTGCCTCCCGAGAAGCGCTTGTTTTTGTTAACCGAGTCACGAGCCTGACTCGACCTAGAACTAATTCAAGGGAACCGTAGTGAGGGATGGAATCATCTCATGAGAGATGTCCTCACCAAAGTACAACTTCACGCGCTGGCCATTCACCTTAAAATTGGGCCCATTTGGCTGAGAAAGCTCAATGGTGCCATATGGGAAGACTTTGGCGACGATGAATGGACCAGACCAGCGGCTCTTCAGCTTTCCCGAGAAGATCTTCAACCGAGAGTTAAAGAGTAAAACTTGATCACCAACGTGGAAATCTCGGTTCTTAATCCTTGAATCATGGATGATCTTGGTCTTCTCCTTGTAGATCAATGAGTTATCATAAGCTTCATTCCTTAGTTCGTTGAGCTCGTTCAGTTGAATCTTCCGAAGATCGCCAGCTTTGTTGATGTCGAAGTTAGCCCACTTCAAGGCCCAGTATGCCTTATGTTCCAGCTCAATAGGGAGGTGGCATGCTTTCCCGTACACAAGACGATAAGGTGTACAACCAATCAGGGTCTCATATGCGATACGGAAAGCCCACAAAGCATCGACTAACTTATCGGCCCATGAGGCACGATGCTCTCCCACAGTACGCTCAAGAATTCGCTTCAATCCACGGTTAGATATCTCGGCTTGACCATTTGTTTGAGGATGATACGCGGTGGAAAGACGGTGATTGACATCGTACTTATCCATGACTCGAGCAAATTGATCATTGCAAAAATGAGTCCCGCGGTCACTGATTATAGCACGAGGAACACCGAATCGAGCAAAAAGTTCACAACCACCCTCGCATCGTTCGTAGGGAGAGCCTTCGCTTCAACCCATTTTGATACGTAGTCAACGGCTACGAGGATGTACTTGTTCCCTTTAGATGATGGAAATGGCCCCATAAAGTCGATACCCATACATCAAAGATTTCACATTCTTGTATGAAATTTTGAGGCATCTCATCTTTATGTGTGATTTTGCCTTGGCGTTGGCAAGCATCACAATTTTTAACCATCTCGTGAGCATCACGATAAATGGTGGGCCAATAGAATCCCGAATAAAACACTTTCTTCGCGGTGTAGTTGGGACCAAAATGACCACCGGTGGGTCCTTTATGGCAAGCTTCGAGAATGTCTAAAGCTGTGGGTCCATCAACACACCGATGAATAATCAGATCAGCACATTGTTTGAAGAGATAAGGGTCATCCCAAAAGTAAGTCTTAACATCTTTAAAGAACTTCTTCTTTTTGTTGGGATGTTAACCCTTCGATGAGAATACCACTCGCTAAGTAGTTTTCAATGTCCGCAAACCATGGGGTTTCATCAAGATTGGAATTGATAGACATTAAGGCCTCAAGGGGAAAAGAGTCATTGATCTCTTGATTCAGACGATCCCCTTGATAAGGATCCTCAAGTCTACTTAGATGATCCGCGGCTAGGTTTTCCGCTCCCTTCTTGTCACGAATTTCAATTTTAAATTCTTGAAGGAGAAAAACCCAACGAAGAAGTCTTGGTTTAGAATCTTGCTTAGTCAACAAGTACTTCAACGCGGAATGATGGGTGTACACGATTGTGGTGGAAAGAACAAGATAGGGGCGGAACTTCTCAAAAGCATACACTACAGCTAAAAGCTCTTTTTCGGTTGGTATAATGCAATTGAGCCCCCGTCATTGTCTTGCTAGCATAATGGATTGGTTGGAAGTGTTTGTTCACTCTTTGGCCCAAAACCGCTCCAATAGCAAAGTCGCTAGCATCACACATCAGTTCAAAAGGTAGCTCCCAATTAGGGGTAACCAAGACCGGTGCCTTAGTTAGCTTGTCCTTAAGAAGATTGAAGGATTCAAGACACTCTTTAGACAAGATAAAAGGAGTATCTTTTTCCAAGAGGTGGGTCATCGGGCGAGCGATTTTAGAAAAATCTTGAATGAATCGACGATAGAAGCCCGCATGACCAAGGAAACTTCTCACACCCTTCACGGTTGAAGGTGGAGGTAATTTGGCTATGACATCCACTTTAGCACGGTCCACTTCAAGACCGGCTTTGGAGATTTTATGTCCAAGCACAATGCCTTCTTTTACCATGAAATGGCATTTTTCCCAATTTAGAACAAGGCGAGTGTCTTCACACCGCTTAAGTATGCGTTCCAAATTGGCAAGGAAATGAGAGAAAGAATCACCATAGACCGAGAAATCTTCCATGAAGACTTCCATAGTTTCTTCAACCATGTCATGGAAGATAGCCATCATACACCTTTGGAATGTCCCAGGAGCATTGCATAAGCCGAAAGGCATTTTTTATAAGCCAATGTTCCATAAGGACAAGTGAATGTGGTTTTCTCTTGGTCTTTGGGATCGATGGGAATTTGAAAATACCCGGAGAAACCGTCTAAAAAGCAGTAATAGTCATTACCCGCTAGACGTTCAAGCATTTGGTCCATAAAAGGAAGGGGAAAATGATCCTTTCTCATAGCATCATTGAGTTTGCGATAGTCTATACACACTCTCCACCCTGTAACAAGACGAGTAGGAATCAACTCGTTGTTTTCATTGGACACAACGGTGATGCCGCCTTTCTTAGGCACACAATGGACGAGACTAACCCATGATGAATCCGAGATAGGGTAGATCATTCCCGCATCAAGAAGTTTGATAACCTATTTTTTGATAACGTCATGGATCTTGGGATTCACCCTTCTTTGGCTTTGAATAGTGGGTTTTAAGTCGTCCTGCATGAGAATTTTATGTGTGCAAAAGTGAGGATCAATTCTACGAATATCGGAAATTTTCCACGCAATCGCTTTCTTATGATTCTTCAGCACGCCGATAAGTCGGGATTTTTCTTCTTCTTTCAAGTCCTTAGCGATGATGACGGGTGACTTCTTGTTGTCTTCAAGGAAAACGTACTCGAGATGAGACGGTACGTCCTTAAGCTCTAAATCTGGAGGATTTTCGATGGAAGGCGTAGTCAAATTTGGTTCATCGATAGAGATATCCTTAGGAGATGGTGGAGAAATATGGTCCTCATTAAGAAGTTTCTCAATGGTACGAATGTCTTCATCCCAATTGGAGGGAGAATCGTCATATTGCAAGTCCACATCTCCCAAAGTTGCTTCAAATTCTTTCAAGATGAAATCACTTTCTCCAAATGGACTTAGTGATGGAGCAATAGACGCAATGGTCTCAACAATGGGTAGAGAAGAAGAACCACTTTTTCAAGCGTATTTGAAATGTTCTTCACAAGCCTCATCAAGAACATCAATGAAATTAACACTCTCGTTTTCAGAAGGCTGCTTAGAAAGTTTACCCATGTTGAAGACGGTTTTAACGTCACCAACTCTCATGATTAATTCGCCCGCGGCTACATCAATGAGAGTGCGACCGGTCCTAAAGAATGGACGTCCAACGATTAATGGAACACGGGGATCCATCTCGTAGTCAACGACAACAAAATCCGCCGGAAAGGTGAATTTGTCGACACCGACGAAGACGTCTTCGGCTATCCCCATCGGATAAGCAACCGTACGGTTGGCTAATTCCAAAGTCATTCGTGTGGGGACTAGCTCGGGTAGAGACAATTGTTTCCAAACGCTTAAAGGCATTAAGTTTATACTAGCACCTAGATCGGTATGGCCATACAATTCTCTACCCCGTGGAAGTTGCAAGGAATGAGAAAACGACTTGGATCACCAAGTTTGGTGGGCAATTTCCTTAAGAGCACTGCAGAGCAATTCTCATTAAGTTGGATCTGAGCGATGTCAAGAAGTTTCTCCTTATCACTGAGAAGATCTTTAAACATTTTTGCATATTTGGGCATGTGAGCGAGAGCCTCAGCAAAGGAGATATGGAAATTCAGTTGTTTAAACATTTTAAGAAAGTTAGAAACCTGAATATCATCCTTGTTCTTCAATTTCTCTTTCCTCAACCTTGAGGGATAAGGTATATTGGGTTGAGATGAAGGCTTTGGAATGGAATTCTCACTCACATCCTTGGGTGGTGGAGGGGTGGAAGTAGAAGGTGGAGGAATTGGAGAAATAGAAGGTGGAAGAATTGGAGAAATAGAAGGTGGAGGAATTGGAGAAGTAGACTTGTTTTCCTTTGTCACAATCACCGGTGTAGGTGTAGGAAGCTCGGGTTCCTTTAAACCTTTTCCACTGCGAGTGGTGATTGCTTTCATCTCCCCTCTTGGATTAGCAACGATGTTACTCGGAAGAGAACCCGAACCAGAGGCTTGATTACTTGGGAAGAAACTAGCCATCATGTTCCTTAAGTCATTCGTTTGACTTGCCAAAGAGTTTCGCATATCGGATCGAAGATCATTTCCTTGTTTCACCATATCTGCTTTCAAGTTGATCATTTCCCGCTGAAGATTTTGCACTATCACATCATTAGTCCTCATGTAAGTGTCAACCTCTTGATTAAATGTGGTGGGTTGGGTGGGAGGAAGAGCATGGTAGGCAGGTGATTGATAAGCGGGTGGTTGGTGAACTTGATTGTCTCTTTGAGGTGGATATGGGTTTCTTTGGGTTTGATATTGATTTGAAGCTCGAGGTTGGTTTTGATTGTTGCGATTGAGGTTGTTTGGGTTTTGTGGTGGGAAACCAGGTGGTGAAAGAAAGTTGTTTGAGCGATAGCTGAGCAAATTGTGGTCACCTTGAGGACGTGCTTGATAGCCTCCTATAGAAAAGTTACCATTGGCGGTATACACATTTTCCGGATTGTCATGAGTCGAAGGACAATCGGTGTATGAGTGAGACCCTCCGCATATTTCACATGATTGACTCAAAGAATTAACTTGAGCATTGATAGCTTTAGTGTTGTTAGCGGTTTGGAGAGCAAGTGTTTCAACAAGCAAAGTAAGCTTATCAATTCTCTTGTCGCTCTTATTAGTGCTAGCACTAGCCACATTAGTTCGAACACTCTTGGTTTGCACTCTAGACTTATTCTCAATAATGTCCCAAGCGGCATTAGAAGACTTAACCAAAATATTACCCCCCGAGGCACTATTTAGTGAATCTTGGTCATTCATGCTTAACCCATTGTAAAAAGTATTTATTTGATGTACTTTTGTGAAACCATGTTGTGGACACTTTCTTAAAAGTTCCTTAAAACGGTCCCAAGTTTCACTAAATGTCTCACCGTACTTTTGTTCAAAGGTAATGATTTCATTCCGCAAAGCAGTAGTATGTGAGGGTGGGAAAAAGTAGTTGATGAATTTAGTCTCTAAATCCGTCCACGTAAGAATACTTTGTGGCAGTTTCTTATCAAGCCAATTCCGGGCTTGTCCCTCTAAGGAGAAAGGAAAAAGTTGCAAGCGAATCACTTCTTGTAAAACCCCATTATATTTGACTGTATTAGTGAGTTGAAGAAACCTTTTTATATGGTCATGAGGATCATCAAGCGAACGCCCCAAGAAAGGTTGAGCAGGGACCATTTGAATAAAGCCGAATTTGAGCTCAAAATTGTTGGCTCCAATCTCGGTATGACAATAGCATCGGTGTTGCCCTCTACGTGCGATTGCAAAAGCTCGATCATTGGTTGATTGTCCATGGTGACAATAGGTGGAGTAATGACTTCGGCTTGAGCTACTTTCTTCTTACGAGCACGAGTACGCATACACACCTACAAAGGAAAAGAAAAATAGACAAGAAATATTTTTGGCTTATTTATGTTTTTCTATTTTTTTGAATTTTTGAAATTTTTTAGCAAGAAAAATAACGTTCAAAAGTGAACGGATCCCAAAATCCAACGCGTCTCTCACTAAAAACCGTTAATCTTAACGAAAAGAGCCGGCAGCGGCGCCATTTAATACAAGGTTTTTAGCCAAGTATGAAATAATTTCGTTCCAAGTCTTTTTGAATTGATTACTAGTAGAAAGTGCGACTCAGTTGTTCTTGGTGGAAAATAAAAAGGGTTTGGTTATCTATTTTAAACTTAAAATGAATATGGCGTTGAGTAAATAAATAAAAATGAAAGCTTGAAAATTTAACTAAAAATGAAGACTTTAAAAGTTGAAAAATAAATGATTAAAACTTATAAAAATGTAAACTTAAAATATTAAACTAAGAAAGACAGGTTAGAATAATTCTAAGTAAAAAGGCGAAAAAAAGTAAAATTTAAAAACCGGAAATACAAAACCTTATCCGGAATGTTATCCGGAATAACTTGGTAGGCCTTATCCGGAATGAAGAAATGCAGCTTATCCGGAATTGAGGTTCTTGAGGTTATCCGGAATAATCAGTTGTGCAGATTATCCGGAATCTTTCTTTCTTAGGCTTATCCGGAATAAATTTCCGAGGGCTTATCCGGAAAAATGGCTTGTGATGCTTATCCGGAATGTTGTCCGGAATACTAGAACTGCAGCTTATCCGGAGTGAATTCTTCTTCTACTTATCCAGAAAAACAAATGAAGGCTTATCTGGAATATGCAGGTTGGGAGGCTTATCCGGAATATATTACCGAGAGCTTATCTGGAATGAAGAAGGGTGTTGTTATCTGGAATAGTTACGAGGATGCTTATCCGGAAAAAAGGCTTGTGATGCTTATCCTGAATATATTCCGGATAGTTATCCGGAATACTAACTTCTGAAGCTTATCCTGAATACTTAAATGATGTTTATCCGGAATAAGTGTCCAAACTTATATCCGGAACAAAATAACTTGAGCTTATCCGGAATAATAGGTAGTTAGCTATATCCGGAATACTGTATTGGCAGCTATTCGGAATACAAGGGTTAAAGGAACCCGGATAACACAAAAACTTAACAAATAAGCAAATCCAAAAATAAGCACATACCAAAACTTAAACCAAAAAGATTTTAGAAAAAGGTGAATAAGCTAGAATTTAAAAACTTTTAAAACACTAAATAAGCTAGGAATCAAAAAGCACTTTTTATAAAAATATTAACTTATCAAAAACAACTTATTTTTAAGGATTATTAATCATAAAAATTAAGAAAATAAGCACTTTAATAAAGACTTTTAAGATCACCAATACAATAAGCACAATCAAATAAGCTACACAATCAAACCATCAACAAAATTAAAATAAAACTACATGATTATCAAGATTAAAAAAGGTAGAATGAGAATTAAGAAAATAAGCTTGATTGATTAAAGATTAATATCAAAAGATTACAAGATTAATGTAAAGATTCAATAAGTTTGAAAAGAAAACTAGAGAGAAATTAAAAACACACTTAAAAACTAAAAATTAACTACAACTACTAAAACCTAACCACCCTCCTAATAACACATTAGGAGGGTATTTATAGGAGGTGGGGAGATTAAGTGCTTAAGCTTTCTTCTTTCTTTCTTCTCGTCTCGACTCGATTTAATTTCTTTGTCTTTCTCGACATCGTCTCGGGATTTGTCGATATAAGTTGAACTTGTCTTATAATTTTCTTCTATAATTAGACTTGAGTTCTTCGACTTCATTAAACTTCCGTCTTTAGAAGTTTTCTTCGATAAATATTCAGAATAGGCCTTGGACTTCCGTTCTTTTTGCATTCTCGATCTTTCGACTTCGTCTTTAGTCTTTTTCTTCGATAAAAGCCCGTGATAGCCCATGTTTTCTTCCTTTTGCATCTTTTGGTCCTAAAACACAATAAAAACACAAACCACGCATAATTCTGAATTTTACGACATAAAATACACGTTTTGGTCTTGTTATTATTGGAAACAAGTGGTAAAAGGATAAGTGTTTTCACACTTATTAGATGGCTAGGAGACCAAGGAGAAAATACATACCAATAAGGTTTACACGATATTATGTGTATGTGTTCTTCCATATTATAGAAAGTAGATTTGGTGTCATACCACTTATAGAGTGGACTTGTGTTTTATCGTCAAGTAACAGAGAAAGGAGGGTCAACACGTGAAGGAAAAAAATTAAAAAGAATTTGCTATCAAGAGTCATATGGAGAGCTATGTTCAGCCAAAAGAAAAGAAATGTGTAATTGTTGGCTTAAATATTGATGATACCAAAATTAGCAGGTCCGTGAGGGGAGTTCTTGAGATCGGAATAGTGGGCATGTCTACTTGTATCACTCAACAAAAAAAGACTGTGTTAGAACTTATCCTGAGGCTTTGCTCCGGGATTAAGCTCCGACGATCAAGTCAGATACTTGTTTCCTCATAAAGGTGAAATACATTGATTATAGAGTGAGAGAAGGATAGTTAGTTGTTTTTCTGTGTGTCCTTCGATGACTTACCAGTCCCTATTTATAGGAGAGTTCAGACTTCAATGAGGAGAAATTCACAACGAATATATTCTGCCTTCACGTGACATAGTGTGCTGACTCAGTTCTTTGTCACATCTTTATCCAAGCAATTTGCAAAAGGATATGGTTTCTAGAATGAGTACTCTATTTATTAACAAGTACTGATGTCTTTATCCATTTGATATTTCCCTTTCATGCTACGTACATGAGTCTTCTCATTTTGGATGATATGTTTTATGAATATTATACTATCATTAGCCATGTGCCAACTTAAGGATATTTATACTTAAACATGTAATCCTATCAAGCCCCCTACTATGTAGTTCTAAGATGTAGAGGACTACATAGTCTAGTATATAGCTCTATCTTAACAGTGGAAGTATAGAGTTGATAATTATGTTCGCTTATTATGTAACATTGCCTCAATTTCTATTGGTTTGGAATGGCGGTTACTGCATACCAAATGTCTATAAATTTCCCCATTTGTTCATATGTTTTTCTCAAGTATTTTTCAAAGAAGTATCCATGTATTCTCGAGATGATGCATATGATAAAACGAGTAAGGGTTATTTGTTTGTTTTTCTTTTTTTAGGATGTGACCATTTTACATGTGTGTTTCTACTTCTATGCAGGTTTAAATTTATTAAAATCGTTAGAGGGTGAGAAGGTTTCACATGGAGAGGATATTTCAGGACAAGGGCTTAATATGTTTCCTGACGTGGCTGAGTTCCCATCAGATTTGGGTTCTTTTGGTAATGAGTTCAAGTTAACGAAAGGGAATTTTGAATTCGGAAGTGGTTCTGGCGTGGTCCCGTTCGGAGGCCCTGATTTCCCCTATATGAGCGGAGGTGATGATAATATGACAGAGATGGACCAAGGCTATGGAAGCATTGCTGAGCAATAAGGTTACGGTACTTTGAACAACCAAATTGATTTCGCACGAGAGTTGAACAAGGTGAGGGCTGAAAATGAAGATCTGAAAGTCCAATATGAGTTGGCGTTCTTGAATTACAACACCACGTTCGCTGAGCTCACCCAGTCGAAAAAACATGAGGCTGAATTGAGTAGCATATTGACGAAGGTTTATAAGGAGAAGAGTGAAGTGGCTGAAGATCTTGGTTGTTTTGTAAAGAAATGAATCCCTCGACTGGTCAAAAGGGTTCTAAAGAGTGATGAGTTTCGTCGAGAGATTTCTAAGATACTGTTGATGATGTTGGAGGAAAACCGTCATCAGGATCCTCGAAAGGACTCCGTTCCACCAAGGGTGACTAAAGCGATTACGGGTTTGAAAAACATAAAATGGGAATGCTTGGATGATATGATATGCGCGCCTGTGCCATTACTCCGTTACGTGCTACTTCAGCATGCCGATCACAAGTCAGGCCCTGGACCGAGCGCTTAAGTCCGAACTATCTAGTTGTTCTTCATGTATAATAGTATATGCAATAAAGTTTTTATATGTTGTCACTTTAGGTCGGTGCGATTACTGTGTTTCTTTTGCACAGTTGTAATATAGTTTTGTTTCCTAATAATATCAGTTGTTGTTTCAGGTGTATTAATAACTAGTGAAATTCCACATGCAACTACAATGTAATTCTTAGGAAGTGTAGATGTGAAATGATATTATAATGGTTCTTAAATGACTAGTGAAGTAGTAACATATCAATATGCACTGAGTTAGAATATTAATTTGTTAATTTTATGGTCTATGTTTGTGGATCATGCAGTTGAGAATAATAATAGTCATATACGTAAATAAGAGTGTATTGTTGGTTTTCCGCATTTGTTGTGTATACACTTTTCGACCATAAGAGTCGTATCCCTTTTACTGGTGGGAAGATATCCGGATTTCAATCGGTGCTCTTTGAGCTTGCGTCCCTTTTTTATAGAGGGACGATGCGTGTTATATCTCATTTGATATATAAAAATTCATGTTCGATTTATTGTTTCGAAAGGTCGAGCTTTTTCTCGATATTGATATATGTTATCAAAGCATTTGGAACTTCTTATTAATAGATGAGAAATGTACACTGATTATTTATGTACATGAAGTATTCCAAATGGAGAATAGGTACGATGCCGAATTTTTAAAAGTTAAATTTGCTCAGATTGCTGATGTGCCATGTTCTCGGTATTAACTTTCCCTGTATATCTGTGAGAATATATTTCCTAGGGCGCTTATCTTCGATAATTTGGTAGGTCCCTTCCCAGTTTGGGTCGAGCTTCTTGTGGCCTTCTTGTCAGCTTGCCTCATTTTTACGAAGTACAAAGTTACCCACTATTAGGTGCGCATGACGGACCTTGGAGTTATAGTATTGGTCGGTTTGACGCTTGTACTTTGCCTCACATAAGGATGCGAGTTCTCTTCGTTTTTCTAGAATATCTAGATTGAGTCGAAGATCAACAATGTTTTTATTTTCTTTGTATGATTGGATACGATACGTGGGAACCCCAATCTCGACGGGTAGAACCGCCTCTGATCCGTAAACTAGACTGAATGGTGTGCAGTGGTTCCCAGTCTTAGCCGTCGTGCGGTGAGACCATAATATGTTAGGCAATTCTTCCACCCGTTGGCCTTTTGCCTTCCCCAATCGTGTTTTTAGACCCTGGAGCAAGATTATGTTTGTTACCTCTGTTTTCCCATTTGCTTGGGGATGTGCCACTAATGTAAACTTCTGCTTGATGTTGAGTTCGTTGCACCAATCATGGAATAGGGTGCTTGCGAACTGTTTTCCGTTGTCGCTGATAATGACACCCGGAATACTGAATCGGCACATGATGTTGCTCCATACGAACTTCAATATGTTATTTCCAGTAATGGTGGCAAGCGGTGCGGCTTCCACCCATTTCGTGAAATAATCGATTGCTACAACCAAAATTTTTACGCATCCTGGGGCCTCTGGAAAAGGTCCAACCAAGTCTATCCCCTATAGGTAAAATGACCATGGGCTCGAGATGCTTGTCATATCAGACTGCGGTTGTCTTGTGATGGGAGCGTGCTCTTGGCAATTGCAGCATTCATCTACTACTCGTGTTGCGTCATGGTACATTGTTGGCAAATAATATCCAAGTCTTGCAACCTTTTGTGTGATTTTCCTAGCTCCAGCATGGGCCCCGCAAGATCCAAAGTGTGCTTCATGAAGGAGATATTGTGCTTGGTTTGGACCAACACAATGTAACCATGGTGCTGAGTAACCCTTCCTATATAAACCTCCTTGCTTTATGGAGTATTGAGGTGCTTTGATCCTGATTTTCCTTGCGGAGTTTGGGTCTTCAGGTAGCTTCTCGTCTTGAAGATACTCGATGATGGGAGTCATCCAGGTCTCTCCACTGTCTTCAATGGTGTTAGTTGTATGGGCTTCGATGCTTTTATGAGTGATGACTTCCACAAGGACATTCTTGGTTTGATGTGCAAAGGATGAGGAGGCTAACTTACTAAGAGCATCATCACACTTATTTTTTTGAGCGAGAGATCTGTATGATTGAGAAACTTTCGAAGCTTTCTTGCAAACTTTGTACCTTGATTAGGTACCGTTTCATTAATCCTTCACATGCTTTATACATCCTTTTCACGTGGTTGGTCACTAGCAGTGAATCAGTAAAAACCTGCAAATGGCGAACACCTAACACGATGGCCAGCTCTAGACCCGTGATTAAGGCTTCATATTCAGCTTCGTTATTAGAGGTGGGGAAATCGAAACGAAGGGCGTGATGTAGTGGATTTTGTATACCCTTTTAGGAAAAAGGCGTAAAAATAGCGGTAAGTATCGAGTGATGACTTTAGGAAAAATCAACACTAATGACCCTTAATGGTGTGTAAGTTCGTTTCCCAAGGAGGTATATGTGTGTGAAAAACTTGCCAAATGTTTGTGATTAATGATTGGTTTAGAAGGGGATTAGAAGAGAAAATGACGAAGTCGTAAAAATAAAAATAGGCAAAAACACTATTAGAAAGTTAAGACGTAGAACCTAAAAAATCACCAAAAATAAAATAAATTCTAAAAATTACCAAAAATTCACCAAAAATCAAAAATAATAAACTAAGAGTTTACCAATCATCAAAACTTTTTCAAACCTTTTAAATAATTAAATATTCAATTTTTAAATGCTAATTAAAGCCCTAAAAATCAAATAAATTATCAAAAAGCCCAAATAAAGGTTTTTCAATTGATAAACCTCTAAAATGACCTAAAATGATTAAAAACTATTTTTAGAAATTTTAAAACTAAATAAAACTATTTAAAATGAATTAAAAACTATTAAAACTTAAAATAATTATAAAAATTAATTTATAAGTGATAAAATTATTCTAAAAGTTGATAAATTCCTATTTCAATGTAATTAACCTAAGAAAAATGTAAAAAGTTGGAAAAAATGAAATTTGAAAAATAATAATAAAATAATAATAAAATAATATTAAAAATCCAAAAATTATAAAAAATTCTAAAAACTTGCAAACTAGTTTATTTTAACCTAAATAATCAGAAAATGAAAGTGAAATTACCAAAATACCCTTAATGGGCCCTCAAATGGGCCAAATCCAAAAACAGTCAACACAAATGGGCTTTTGGGCCCAAAAAGTCAAACTTGGCCCAATTGACTTGGAAAAGCCCTATCTGACTTAAAATTTAATTCTAAGAACAAAACTCTAAAGGCCCAAAAGCTGAAAATGTGCTTATCACAGCTTATTAAACACCAAGCTTATTCTTATTGGGCTTTTCAGCCCATTAAGCCATAAGCTAATGCCATAAGCTCTAATTTGACACACAACCCTCTTTTTGGATGCTTAAGAGATCTGTCAAAAGAAATTTTCAATAAGCTAACTCAATAAGCCAGAAAATAGAAAAGCAAAAATCCACAAAACGACAAAATAGTCGGGTTTGAGAAATAATGCACCTCAGAAGCTCTAGTTTGTTGCAAAAGCTCACAAATAGCTTAACTAAGAATAATCAATCAAGAAAATCACAAAAAGCCAAGTAGAATAAGCTGTAAGAACAGATAAGCTGGCTGAAAAAGCCAAATAAGCTAGTTTCCTAGCAAAAGCTTAACCAAAAGACTTGTAAACTTCCAGACTTGATTTTAAGCTGAGAAAAATGAGTTCTATTACAAAAACTAAGTTGTTGCATGTACCAATAAGCAAAACAAATTCAAATAAGCTGAAAACCAAGTTTGACCAAAAGTCAAACGCTGACAAGTTATAATCAAACGCTGACAGGAACAAAGTAGGCGTTGACAGACTTAATGAAATGTAAGGACTTGTTTTTCACCCTGCTGGTCAAGGTTTGAGTGCAAACGTTGTGAATCAAGGCTTACCAGTTGGGTAAACTTGATGTATTTTGGCACAAATAAGCCAATAAGCCAGTGAGCTTATAAGCTATGAACAAAGCAATCCAAATAGCCAATTATCCTCACAAGCTATATAAACTAACAATGAACACAAATCAACAAGAAACAAACACTGAAACAAAGTAAATAGCAAGATTAAAGCACAAAAAGTTACTGATTAACAAGAACATATGTAGAAACAAGTTTGCTGATATACTTGACACTTAATCCAATTTCAAGCCTCAAATCCTTCTACCCTGGTGTGATTAGCTATGATTTAGCACTTGTTACCCTTAACCTATGCTCAGATCTAGGTGTCCTCAAAATCCTAGCCAATTTTACCAAGTTATGAAGATTTTAGAGCCAATCTATGAATCAATGAGTTTAATACCACAAAACCTGCAAACAGATGCACAAATACTCCCAAATAACAGATACCAATACTTGCATACAACACACAAGCACTTATCAAACCACAAATCCAACTTATGCAGTAATCCCAAACACCCTTTTAAAACTTATTTTCACAAATTTTCAAAGGATCATTAAGATTCAACCCACAAATCAGATCAATAACACCTCATAAACATCAAACCAAGCCAAATCAACAATAAACATCCACAATAACACAGATTCAATCACAAATCCACAAAAATCACACATATTTCAGAAACTAAAAGAGAAAATGAAAAGGGAAGAAGGTGCAAACCTCCAAGACCTACATCCAGGCCCTGGATTGTTTGAGCTGAGGTACTAGCAAACAAGTACCAGCTTCCAATGCTGCTAAGATGAACAAACACAAGGGTGAGATCAAATAAACAAGGACTTTCTGATTTTTGATGCACAAGTCTTATCACTTAAAACCTTGCCTCAAAAACCTTCAAACATGTAAATGGAACTCAGATTTTAGCTTCTCAAACACCAAACTTTTATAAATAACAGATTTAAAAACTCAGAATTTTAAGAAATTTAAACTTTATTTCATAAAAAGGAATTACAAAGATTAAAAGCTAAAATCTGGAACAAAAGCTCTCTCACATGTTGAGGAGTCCTTTTATAGGCAAATGCCAAGGCTACACTGTTCACAAACCCTAGATGTGAAATTCCCTAAATGCCCTAAGTCCTTGAGTACGTTTGTTGTTGTTGAGCTGTCCAAAATGATCCTACACGTTCATTTTAGCTTTGTGATCAAGCAAAGGCTCTCAGCTGTTGATCTTGACACGTGGCTAAGCTTGGAGGGCAAGTACTCATGTGATGGGTGAAACGGTTTGAATGGTGGGGTCCTTTGGGTGAGTGGGAATGTGAGTTTAAGCATGGGATGGATTCGTGTAAGGGTTAATTGTGTTTTGGTAAAGGTAATTGTAAAAACCCCCTTGTTGGTGAAAAGTAAAAACTGGGTTCATACGTGTGAACAGTGCCACGTTTGATCCAATTTTAGTGGGGATTTTGTGTTTGGCGCGTGTTTGTTTAGTTTAAACTTATAAACTTGGCAGCTTTGGTCCTTTTTCTTCCTCTCTTTTGTCATTTGTAAACAAACTTCTATCAGCGCCCATTTCCTTTGTATCAACGTTTCACAACTTGTTATTTTTGGCACAAACTTTCCAAAAAGTGTTTCAAGGGTTATATTTGCCATTTTGAGATATTTCAAGGACTGATTTTGGACATTGTTGATCTTCCAAGGTCTTCAATGTATCTTAATCTTCATGAGGGACCATTATTGGCAATTTTGATTTGTTGAGGGACTATTCTTGCCATTTCTTCAAAGTTGAAGGACCTTTTGTGTAATTTTGACAAACTTAAGGGACCAAACTTGTAATTATGAATATACAAGGGTTTTAAGTGTCATTTCTTCAATAAAAGAGGATCAATCTTGTTTGTCTTCAAGTCTTCAAGGTATTTTGTTGAGAATTCCATGATTAAGGCCCGGTTCTTTGTACGGCTTCGTTTCTCGTGTCCGTTTTTCCTTGTAACTTGTGATCTTTTGTCTTTTTCACGATATCCATACCTAAAATACACAAGTAAACAAACACAAGCATATATATGGTATTTTATGACATTTTTGTGCATTTAAAGCCCGAAAAGAACGATGAGATCATGTATAAATGCCATCTCATCACTCCCCCATACTAAGCCATTGCCGTGCCCTCACGCAATGCTAGAATAAAGTATCTAAGCATCACCAAAGTTCGATTTTATTAACCTTTATTGAAGAGTAAAAGACTTGCAACATACTACGATGATGTGTAAAGACATAATGTATAATTTTCATCACGAAAAGTGACTTTTAGGGTCAAAGAATAGAAACAAGTTAATGTCCCTTAGAGTAAACTTCGTCATCCTTGATTGTCATACATTCCATGCTAAGTGCAAAAACAAGATCATTGTTGGTACAAGTCACAATGCTAACACTACTCTTACGTCCAAATTGTGTAATACTTTTTCTCCCCGCAATCCTAGTTATTATAAAAGGAAATGGGTTACTAGCATTTTTTATCTATTTGTCATGGATCACAAGTGATTCATATTGACTTATTTGAGTAGTTATTAGTCCAACAGCAAAGTAGCACGATTTGATCGATAGTTAGCCGAAGGACAAAATCTTTTAAAACGGCTTCTCGTGTATCTCCTTAAGTTCATATCTTGGCATAACTCGTTTCACGATTTGAGACCTTTCTCGGACCGATATTTGGCATGTACTTCATACTTCAAATCTTGGGAAGACGTTCTTGAAATTATGGTCTTCTCTTCATATATTTGGAATTTCTTCACTTGACGTTTTTGAGAGATTCTTCATATAGGACCACGACTTCATCATTTTTCTTCAATCTTTACTTTGGATTTTGATATACAACGATCCGCCTCCTTTTCGGACTTGGATATATTTATCCTCATACCTTGTTAGGGTCTTTTTGGATAGACTTTCTCCATTCTTTAGGGGAGTAATTGCTTCTCGTCGTGTGTCTCGATCCTTCATATTGATTTAGGAATAATGATACTTCACATCATCTTTGGATCTTTAGCAAAAATAGAGCTCCTCATGCCTTGTTAGGGCCTTTTTGGATAATCGCCAATCTTCGCGTCCCGCTTCAATAAGTTATGCCTTGGCTATGAACTCTATTCAACCCCGAGCAACTTTTAAACGATCTTGCGCTAGAGGCTAAGTAACCTTTCAAATCGTATGACCTTACTTATTGCAATTATGATTTATTCCTAATGCATTGATCTTATGGGAAGAAAAAGCCACAATTAAAAACATATGAGTTTTTGAAAGAACACTTTCATGTTCTACGTTTAGCATGATCACTTGTCTAACTCTATCATTTCTCGTTCTTCACTATATAAAGACCTCTAATTAAAGAGACTCGTGAATACTTAGCCATGCAAGTCAAAATTAAGCCAAATTTGGATTAGCTTTCATTAAGACTATATCAAATCAAAGTTTTGGGTTTTCAAGCCACCTATAGGATCTTGCACTTTCTTGGACTTTTTCAAGTTTAGAGAATGCGTTTTAAAGTTCCCTTGATAAGTGACTTTCTAGAATCAATTATAGGAACTTGCGAAAAGTTCTTGTTCTTAACCCGTATGAATTAAGACTTTCGCGTTTTAAAGCTCCCTATATAAAAGTCTAGCAAAACTTGAATTGAGCGGGTTAAGGAATGTAAATGGCTCCAAATGCCCATCAAGTCAAAAATTAACTCTTATTCTACCCATCAGAAAATATACATTCGTGCCTTAAAAACACTTATGAAAACTAGGAAAAAATTAAAATTTGGCCATTTTTAGCCTTATTAGCAAAACAAAACATTGAAAATTGGAAAGCGTGAGGGCGTAGCAAAGCAAGTATCTATTCACCCCCCCATACTAAAAGTAAACATTGTCCTCAATGTTTCGAGTCTAAAGGTGGAGCACCCCTATACTAGAGACGAAGAGTCGAATGCTTAGGATCTAGCATGGAAAGGGTGATCAACAATATATCTAAAGCCGTTTATTAAATATGCTAAAAGATAATTGTTAGAACAATAAAGGATATGTCATGGATTCGTGAAAAACTTCTTCAAACGAACGATGGAGGCTCACGTAAACGAACACGAGAGTCTTCAATCGTAGATGATGATGATCTAGATAACACAATCACAAACAACCACGAGACAACGAGTTGAAAGGGACAAGTCCCCTTATTAGTGAATAGTGAGCATAAAAGATAAGCATGGGATCTCCCCCACGAGGCACCTCGTTTTTGATTACCGAGTCATGAGCTCGACTCGATCCCCTCAAAATGTGAACATTTAGGGAAAATCATGGTATGGTCAATGGGGCTTACATGATAAACAAGGCCCAAAAAGCAACCGGTATTAAGGACTAAGTCCTTAAATGATGCAAAATCCCGGGGTCGAAGATGGCGTTCTCGTTTTTATTGGAAAAACAAATCAACGCCACTTCAACATGTGCCATAAACTCAAAGAGTTTGAAGAAAAGAGATGAGAAGTAGAAGGGTGGGACAATTGGTAAGACAAACTTTCGAGCTACTCGAGGTAGACTCGCACCAAGCAAATAGAAAGATTTTCCATTTATTGCATCGGTGGAAGACCAAGATTTCCCTTTACATGAAATTCCGGGATCGAATATCTCGTCCTCGGTGGACAAGGATGAGGGAACATAAGGGGCTTCCCCCATACTAAAACCACACAAAGCATCGTTAAAAGGAGTAGACGAGCTTGTAGCACTCAAAACACGTGGTGATGACGGAGTTAGATTTGTAGAAAAATCAATTAAATCACATTTAAGATCTTTTCCTTTGTTATCTTTTGAACTCTCCTTATGAAAACCCTTTTTGATTATGTCGAAAATATTCGGTGTTTCTAAGACGATGTTAGTTACACTAAAAATTCTCACATTTTGAAACCGTTTTAGTTTTGGTGGTGGCAAGTTCTCAAAACGTTTATCGACAAAGAAAACCTCCCCATCGGGGTCTACATATTCATCATCCGAAAGATCTTCCGTAGAAACCGGCAATTTATCAACACTTTTCAAGAATGAGTGTTCGAGGTGAGGTGAAGGATTTTTCGATTCAAGTATTGATGGTTTCTTCTTTGTAGGCTTTACACTCATAACCTCCACCGGCGGAGGAAATGGTAAATTGTTTTTGGCGACATTTCCTAAAACTCTTGGTGAAAATTCTTTGCAAATGACATTGGTTGAATCACCATGGTTTAAAGTAGCAATAGAATAGACATGAGAAAGATTGGAGTTTTGTGTTGCATTGATGACAAGTTCTTCCTCATTGAAACGAAGGGTGATTTTTCGAGCATGAACATCGATAAGTGCTCTTGATGTATCCAAAAATGAACGACCCAAAATGAGAGGAACTTTTCGATCGATAGGAATGTCTACAACGATAAAGTCAACGGGATAGTAAAACTTTCCGACTTTAACAAAAACGTCCTCGGCTACTCCACATGCTAAAATCGTAGAATGATCGGCCATCTCGATAGACATGTTCGAAGGAATAAGAGCCGGAAGTGAAAGCGATTTGAAGATCTCGAGAGGCATTAAATTAATACTAGCACCAAGATCGGCCAAGGCGTAGCATTCCTCCATATCTTGAATTGCACATGGAATCTAAAATTTACCGGGATCACCGACTTTTTGTGGTATGCGGCTAAGAAAAACCGATGAACAACTAGACGATTGTTGTAACTTCTCTTTGTTGTTTAGCATACTTTTGAAGTTTGCGGCGAATCGAGGCATCATGATAAGAGCGTCGGCAAAACTTATGTTAAAATTCAAATCACGAAACATCTTCATAAATAGCTCAAATTGATAATTGTTCCGTTCTTGTGCTTTCTCTTTGTTTCGTCTTGAAGGGTAGGGTAAAGGTGAAAGTGGTGTGGGTTGGTCATTAGGCAACAGCCTTGGAAACTCGGGTTCCATGATTGGTGTTGGTTCAACCGTAGGTGTGGTATGAGCGGTACTTCGTGGGATTGTAATATGCTCCTTTTCGACCATCACCTCGGGTTCTTTCTCGATTTCCTTCTCCTTAGAAGTACTCGGACGAGAGATTGGTTCCTTGAAAGTTTTACCACTTCGTGTAGTAATAACCTTCATTTCTCCCCTCGGGTTGTTAATGGTATCACTAGGAAGACCACCCGAAGAAGAGGACTTACACATGATTGCTTCAAACATCTTAGCCATTCGGTCCTCAAATTTTGATTGCCTAGCATCCGCTTTTAATAACTCTTGCTTAATCTCATGTTGTCCTAATTCCATCTTTTGTTGGTTTTGTTGAAGACATTGGACATTTCCTTCCATTTTGTTTGAATGAGTTTTAAGTTCATTAGCAAGTTCATTTTAAGCTCATTTTTCAATTCGGATCTCAAGCTAATCATCTCACGTTGCATGTTATCAAATTTAGCATCATTTGCTTTTGCATAATCCAAAAATTCTCCTTGCAAATTTTTCGTGTGAGCATTTTGAAAACCTTGTGTAGTGTTTTGAAAATCACGGTTTTGGTTTTGATTAGAGATTTGTCCATTCCCACTTTGATAATTCCCTTTGTTGTAATTGCGTGTGTTGCCTTGGTAATTACCTTGGTTGTTGTTTCGATAATTGTTAACATTTTGGTTTGGTGGAGCTTGATTTTGGCGGGAACCTTGACCGTTTTGGTTGTAAGTTCCCGTTGTTACATAAGCACTCGAAGTGTTACCATCCGCGGTAATGCACTCGGAAAGATCATGAGCTCCCCCACACGATAAACAACTCTTAGCAACCGCTTTAACCGAAGCGGAATTGGAAGCTTCTTGAGCCTTCCAATGGGACATTAGATTAGCAAATCTATCAAAAAACCGATTTTCCTCATTAGCTTCATCCTGTAAGGCGTTAATGCTACGAGACGATTGTGACGAAGATGACGAACCCATATTGGCAACACTCGGTGTGTTACGAGGGTTATAAACCTTAGATCTATTTTCAATGATTTGTAAAGCCTCATTTGTCGTCTTGCACAAAAAATTACCACCCGAGGCGGCGTTCAAATAATCTCGTTCATGATCATTAAGCCCATTATAAAAAGTATCCACTTGATGCAATTCCGTAAAATCATGGTGTGGACATTCATGTAACATCTCTTTAAATCGTTCCCATGCCATTGAAAAACTTTCATTATTACGTTGCACAAATCGTGAAATCTCATTTTTTAAGTGTGTTGTTTTAGATGGTGGAAAAAACTTGTTCACAAACTTAGAAACGAGATCGGCCCATGTCAAAATCGAATTTGGCGGTTCTTTCTCGAGCCAAATTTTTGCGGGTCCATCCAACGAGTATGGAAACAACATCATCTTAATGGCGTCATGTGGAACATCCTTAAATTTGCTAGTGGCGGTGAGACGGTTGAAATTCCTAATGTGGTAATGCGGGTTGTCTTTCTCGTGACCTCTAAACTTATTTGCTTGCAACATTGACATTAAACCCGTCTTAATCTCGAAATTCTCCGCAAGGATGGCGGGAATCACAATAGCCTCTCCAAAACCCTCGGTGGGTGCTTGTAGCAACTCCATCATAGTACGATTAGCCATGACGACTTCTTGTTCTACAATAGGTTCAACAATTGGAGGTTCTTCAACAATCAACGTCTCTTGATTGGCTTGCTTTTGAAGTCGTTTACGAGCTCGTTTTGCTTGAGTACGAGTGATCATAAACTTCACGAAGAATGGGAGGTGAGCAAAGAAGATTCTTTTTTTGGGTGTTTTGTGAATTTTCAATTTTTTTGTGTTTTTGATGATATTTAATTTTTTTTGGATTTTAGTGTATCTTCGTAGACAACAATCTACAAAATCTCTCCTCGAATCAAACTCTTGATTAAAGAAGCCTCAAAGGAATGAAAACGATCACGTGGAGTGAACGTCTTCTAATGACTTTTAGAACTTTGGTGAAAACCAAATTGTTCAAGAGGGTTTAATCACAAAGAAACCAAGCAAATATAGTATACGTAATAATACTTTGGGCGGCAAAACCCTCGATTAGCCTTCAATCTCAAAATACTCACAAGCAAGCGGGGAAACGAGGCGGCGCGAAGCACTTAAGAGCCTTTTTCCTTAGGGTATATTTTATAATACCCGCCTTATACCCACCTTATAGTTTGTATCTTTCAAAATCGAGCTTCACGAAAGTATTTATCTATTTTTGCCTTTTTCTTTTTGTTTGAGATTCGAATACAATAATTAGGAGATCAAATCCCAATTAAGGTTGTGTTTTCACACTTTTGGAGATATTGTAAATTTATTGTGATACTTAATACAATATAGTAATAATATTTGTACAAGAAAAACCAAGAAAACCGATAATACGTATTAGTAGAGTTCTACTAATACAAATACTATTTGGTTAATATTAAAAACAACAATTCAAATTAATCACGACACACCTCCCCGGCAGCGGCGCCAAAATTGATGTAGTAGATTTTGTATACCCTTTTAGGAAAAAGGCGTAAAAATAGCGGTAAGTATCGAGTGATGACTTTAGGAAAAATCAACACTAATGACCCTTAATGGTGTGTAAGTTCGTTTCCCAAGGAGGTATATGTGTGTGAAAAACTTGCCAAATGTTTGTGATTAATGATTGGTTTAGAAGGGGATTAAAAGAGAAAATGACGAAGTCGT
Source organism: Glebionis coronaria (assembly GCA_025667525.1). Taxonomy (NCBI): domain Eukaryota; kingdom Viridiplantae; phylum Streptophyta; class Magnoliopsida; order Asterales; family Asteraceae; genus Glebionis; species Glebionis coronaria. The sequence goes on along the minus strand of CM046881.1, from coordinate 454,323,815 downwards.
AAAAATAAAAATAGGCAAAAACACTATTAGAAAGTTAAGACGTAGAACCTAAAAAATCACCAAAAATAAAATAAATTCTAAAAATTACCAAAAATTCACCAAAAATCAAAAATAATAAACTAAGAGTTTACCAATCATCAAAACTTTTTCAAACCTTTTAAATAATTAAATATTTAATTTTTAAATGCTAATTAAAGCCCTAAAAATCAAATAAATTATCAAAAAGCCCAAATAAAGGTTTTTCAATTGATAAACCTCTAAAATGACCTAAAATGATTAAAAACTATTTTTAGAAATTTTAAAACTAAATAAAACTATTTAAAATGAATTAAAAACTATTAAAACTTAAAATAATTATAAAAATTAATTTATAAGTGATAAAATTATTCTAAAAGTTGCTAAATTCCTATTTCAATATATTTAACCTAAGAAATATGTAAAAAGTTGGAAAAAATGAAATTTGAAAAATAATAATAAAATAATACTAAAATAATATTAAAAATCCAAAAATTATAAAAAATTCTAAAAACTTGCAAACTAGTTTATTTTAACCTAAATAATCAGAAAATGAAAGTGAAATTACCAAAATACCCTTAATGGGCCCTCAAATGGGCCAAATCCAAAAACAGTCAACACAAATGGGCTTTTGGGCCCAAAAAGTCAAACTTGGCCCAATTGACTTGGAAAAGCCCTATCTGACTTAAAATTTAATTCTAAGAACAAAACTCTAAAGGCCCAAAAGCTGAAAATGTGCTTATCACAGCTTATTAATCACCAAGCTTATTCTTATTGGGCTTTTCAGCCCATTAAGCTATAAGCTAATGCCATAAGCTCTAATTTGACACACAACCCTCTTTTTGGATGCTTAAGAGATCTGTCAAAAGAAATTTTCAATAAGCTAACTCAATAAGCCAGAAAATAGAAAAGCAAAAATCCACAAAACGACAAAATAGTCGGGTTTGAGAAATAATGCACCTCAGAAGCTCTAGTTTGTTGCAAAAGCTCACAAATAGCTTAACTAAGAATAATCAATCAAGAAAATCACAAAAAGCCAAGTAGAATAAGCTGTAAGAACAGATAAGCTGGCTGAAAAAGCCAAATAAGCTAGTTTCCTAGCAAAAGCTTAACCAAAAGACTTGTAAACTTCCAGACTTGATTTTAAGCTGAGAAAAATGAGTTCTATTACAAAAACTAAGTTGTTGCATGTACCAATAAGCAAAACAAATTCAAATAAGCTGAAAACCAAGTTTGACCAAAAGTCAAACGCTGACAAGTTATAATCAAACGCTGACAGGAACAAAGTAGGCGTTGACAGACTTAATGAAGTGTAAGGACTTGTTTTTCACCCTGCTGGTCAAGGTTTGAGTGCAAACGTTGTGAATCAAGGCTTACCAGTTGGGTAAACTTGATGTATTTTGGCACAAATAAGCCAATAAGCCAGTGAGCTTATAAGCTATGAACAAAGCAATCCAAATAGCCAATTATCCTCACAAGCTATATAAACTAACAATGAACACAAATCAACAAGAAACAAACACTGAAACAAAGTAAATAGCAAGATTAAAGCACAAAAAGTTACTGATTAACAAGAACATATGCAGAAACAAGTTTGCTGATATACTTGACACTTAATCCAATTTCAAGCCTCAAATCCTTCTACCCTGGTGTGATTAGCTATGATTTAGAACTTGTTACCCTTAACCTATGCTCAGATCTAGGTGTCCTCAAAATCCTAGCCAATTTTACCAAGTTATGAAGATTTTAGAGCCAATCTATGAATCAATGAGTTTAATACCACAAAACCTGCAAACAGATGCACAAATACTCCCAAATAACAGATACCAATACTTGCATACAACACACAAGCACTTATCAAACCACAAATCCAACTTATGCAGTAATCCCAAACACCCTTTTAAAACTTATTTTCACAAATTTTCAAAGGATCATTAAGATTCAACCCACAAATCAGATCAATAACACCTCATAAACATCAAACCAAGCCAAATCAACAATAAACATCCACAATAACACAGATTCAATCACAAATCCACAAAAATCACAAATATTTCAGAAACTAAAAGAGAAAATGAAAAGGGAAGAAGGTGCAAACCTCCAAGACCTACATCCAGGCGCTGGATTGTTTAAGCTGAGGTACTAGCAAAACAAGTACCAGCTTCCAATGCTGCTAAGATGAACAAACACAAGGGTGAGATCAAATAAACAAGGACTTTCTGATTTTTGATGCACAAGTCTTATCACTTAAAACCTTGCCTCAAAAACCTTCAAACATGTAAATGGAACTCAGATTTTAGCTTCTCAAACACCAAACTTTTATAAATAACAGATTTAAAAACTCAGAATTTTAAGAAATTTAAACTTTATTTCATAAAAAGGAATTACAAAGATTAAAAGCTAAAATCTGGAACAAAAGCTCTCTCACATGTTGAGGAGTCTTTTTATAGGCAAATGCCAAGGCTACACTGTTCACAAACCCTAGATGTGAAATTCCCTAAATGCCCTAAGTCCTTGAGTACGTTTGTTGTTGTTGAGCTGTCCAAAATGATCCTACACGTTCATTTTAGCTTTGTGATCAAGCAAAGGCTCTCAGCTGTTGATCTTGACACGTGGCTAAGCTTAGAGGGCAAGTACTCATGTGATGGGTGAAACGGTTTGAATGGTGGGGTCCTTTGGGTGAGTGGGAATGTGAGTTTAAGCATGGGATGGATTCGTGTAAGGGTTAATTGTGTTTTGGTAAAGGTAATTGTAAAAACCCCCTTGTTGGTGAAAAGTAAAAACTGGGTTCATACGTGTGAACAGTGCCACGTTTGATCCGATTTTAGTGGGGATTTTGTGTTTGGCGCGTGTTTGCTTAGTTTAAACTTATAAACTTGGCAGCTTTGGTCCTTTTTCTTCCTCTCTTTTGTCATTTGTAAACAAACTTCTATCAGCGCCCATTTCCTTTGTATCAACGTTTCACAACTTGTTATTTTTGGCACAAACTTTCCAAAAAGTGTTTCAAGGGTTATATTTGCCATTTTGAGATATTTCAAGGACTGATTTTGGACATTGTTGATCTTCCAAGGTCTTCAATGTATCTTAATCTTCATGAGGGACCATTATTGGCAATTTTGATTTGTTGAGGGACTATTCTTGCCATTTCTTCAAAGTTGAAGGACCTTTTGTGTAATTTTGACAAACTTAAGGGACCAAACTTGTAATTATGAATATACAAGGGTTTTAAGTGTCATTTCTTCAATAAATGAGGATCAATCTTGTTTGTCTTCAAGTCTTCAAGGTATTTTGTTGAGAATTCCATGATTAAGGCCCGGTTCTTTGTACGGCTTCGTTTCTCGTGTCCGTTTTTCCTTGTAACTTGTGATCTTTTGTCTTTTTCACGATATCCATACCTAAAATACACAAGTAAACAAACACAAGCATATATATGGTATTTTATGACATTTTTGTGCATTTAAAGCCCGAAAAGAACGATGAGATCATGTATAAATGCCATCTCATCAGGGCGTAAGTGATTTCTTTTCCATCGGGGTCGGTTAATATGATGCCTGCTCCAGAACCATCACTTGCAGATGCTCCGTCGATGTATAGTGTCCATATTGGCGTTTTATCTTGAGACCCAGAAATAGACTTTCATGTTTCTTTTTTATGCAAAGAGAAAGTGTTATTTGGACATTCGGCTATGAAGTCTGCGAGTACTTGTCCTTTGATCGCTGATCTAGGTTTGTATATGATATCATACTCTCCAAGCTCGATAGCCCACTTGGCTATCCTGCCAGAGTTTTTTAGTTTTAGTAGTATTTGGCGACAGGGTTGGTCAGTAAGTACGCCTATCGTATGCGCCTGAAAGTGTTGGCGTGCCGTGTGAATGAGTGCAAGGGTTAAATTTTCGAGTAGTGGGTAGTTCACTTCTGGTCCCTGCAATGCTTTGCTAACGAAGTAGATCAACATCTGCACATTATTTCTTTCCGCCATGAGTACCGAGCTAATCGTTTCATGAGACACAGATAGGTATAGTGTTAGGGTTTCCCCGGGTGTCGGTACAACTAAAGCCGTGAGGGATTGTAAGTGTAGTTTGATTTCTTGAAATGCTCTTTCTGCCTCCTGATTCCATCGAAATTTCTTCTTATCTATGCACCCCTTTACTTTCTTGAAGAACGGTAATGCCTTCTCAGCGGATCTAGCTAGGAAACGACCCAGAGCGGCTAATTTCCCATTGAGGCTTTGCACATCTTGTACCGTTTGAGGAGATATCATGTTGACAACAGCTCTGATCTTCTCCAGATTGGATTCGATCCCCTTCTTTGTAATCATATGTCTCAGAAACTGGCCTGTTTCGACACCAAATACACATTTCTTTGGATTTAGCTTCATATTAATGCGCCGTAAGGTGTTGAAGGTTTCTTCAATGTCTTGCATGTGGTTTACTTCACTTTTGCTCTTGATAACCATATCGTCCACGTATATATTTTGATGTTTCAACCGAGTTGGCTTGAAAAGGCCATATCCACCAATCGTTGGTAAGTTACTCTAGCATTTTTAAGCCCGAAAGGCATTTTTTCATAACAAAATGTTCCATGCTCCGTGTGGAATGCTTTTTTCTCTTTGTCTTCTTCTGCCAGAAGTATTTGGTGGTATCCTTTGTATGCATCTAGGAAACATTTGAATCTAAATCCATCTAAGGATTCGATCTTCTGGTCTATCTCGGGCAACAGATAGCTATCTTTTGGGCAAGCCTTATTCAGGCTTGTGAAGTTAATGCACATGCGCCAAGTGCCATCGCTTTTTCGAACCATCACCGGCTTAGCAACCCATCAGGGAATGCAAAATTCTTTGAGTATTCGAGCCTCTACCAACTTGGCAACCTCTTGAGTGATTGCTTCATTCGGTACCTTGCCCAACACCCGTTTTTTCTGCCGGATCGGGAAGGTGCGAGGGTGTATGTTCAACTTATGTTCAGCGAGTTCCCTTGGTATCCTGGTCATGTCGGAAGGAGACCACGCAAAGATATCCAGATTCTCACCTAATATTCATCGTAATTCTTGCTTGGACGGGGGCGATAATCTAGCGTTGATTGCATTTGGTTGATCTGGGTGTGAGGTGTTTATTACCACATTTTCCTTTTCAGTGCTTTTTTCTTATGTCTGAGATTGCTTTTGGCTCTGTTTCGCGTAACCTTTTACGAGAGGTTTAGACACACTTAATATTACGAAGTATGTCTTCGCGGACGATGGCGACACCTGACTCGACGATGAACTTCATAAGAGAGTGGATTGTAGAAGCGATTGATCCTAGTTGCCTCATTCCTGTCCGACTCAATATTACGTTGTAGGGTGATGGAGCTCGGAAAATCATGAAATCTACCACGATTGTTTTACTACCTTTTCTGTCATAATCGAAAAGGGTGAGAGGGGTCGTTATAATTCTGAGCGGCCACAATATTTTGCCTGTAAAACCTACCAACGGTGAGGTTGGTGCTCGAATTGACGCCTTTACCTCATTACTTAGCTGTTGGAAGCAATGTTCATACATTATTTCAGTTGAACTTCCTCCGTCCACGTAGATGCGGTGTATCATGCATCCTCTAACTTTGGCTTTGATGATGAGTGGGTTTTCACCATTACAGTGTTTTGGGATTGGGTCGTCAATTGAGAATGTGATGTTGGTACTTTGTTGTTGCGTCCTTGGTTCCAGACAAGGTGGGGACCATTGTTCACTAGTGGTTAGAACTTCATTTACTGACTTTATCTCAGCAATCTTTTGCTTCTAATCTACTTGATCCTTCCCTATTCAGTGTTACCAGATGAGTTGCGTTTTGGCTGTTATTTTGAGTTCTTGCACCCTTTGCGAGATGGCTCAAACGACCATTTCTAATGCACATTTCAATTTCTTTTCTCAAGTCAATACAATCATTTGTTTCATGGTCGTGGTCATTATGAAACTCATAATACCTTGTACGACCCCTGCGGTGGGCCAGGGCAAACATTCGTGATGGAGGCCGGAGAAAAGACTTTCCTTCGGATGTTGCGTATATCTTAGCAGGTGATTTAAGCAGAAGTGTGAAAGTGGGTCTATGAGTGTTGGAGCGCTCGCCATGTATTCCGTTAGGAGGACTGATATGTGTGTCAGATCTTCTTGAGTTATCTCGATAGCTTTGTCCACGTCGGTTCTCAGGCCACCTTGAGTCGCGCAACCGATTTTCTATGTTTGCTTCATCAGCTCCTATGAAGTTTTGTGCTTGTATGAATAAATCCTCCATGGATTTGGGTGGTCGAGCAATCAAATCTTTGAAAAGCCTTCCTAGACGTAATCCACTGATGAACGCTCCTGTCATCATTCCGTCTGAGCGGTCAGTCATGTGTAGATTTTCCTTTCCAAATCTTCCTACCTAAGTGACTCATCCGACCGTTTTCGGATCCCTAGGATTTCCGCCTGGTTTTTTTGGAATTTCCTCTGTTGTAGGAAATTTGTTCGAAATTTATCTCTTAGCTCATGAAAGCTATTTATACTTCCGGATGGTAGGTTGTCCTACCAAAATCTAGCAGCTCCACATAAGGTAATATGGAAGAAACGACACCATGCAGGTTCTGGAAGCTTATGAACATCCATCATGCCCATGAATACAGCGAGATGATCATCAGGGTCGGACATGCCATCATAAGTCTTTTGATTTGTTGGCACCTTGAGCCCGTCCGGCATGTCATAATCTCCTATTCGAGCTGTAAAAGAGGATGCCACTAAATCACGTACGTCTATTTCAGTTTCCACGAATGTGAATGGTTTGTTATAGAAGGCTACGTTGCTTCCATGGTTGTGCTTAGAAGGATTATCCGGGTTTTCAGTAGTGACCTGATTCTTTTTAGTTGGTTTACCAGATTAGGTGGTGTCTCCAGGAACATCTCTTTCAAGGTGGCCTCCGAAGTCTGACTGTCATGGCTCTAGGACGGGGTGACCATCGTTTTCTATTATCGATGTGGGATTGGCTTCTTTTCTTTTTGAGGAAAATGCCGAATACATAGCATTGATTTGTTCGTAGTTTTGTACTACGAACTGCATGACAGGGTCTCCATATGCGTTTTGGATGTATTTTCTGGAGTGTGATCACGTGTATGATTTCCAGGAATGGGGTTGGATACGTTTGTGCCTACCGGTGGTTCTTTGGGATCAGGCCCATTGGGCTCGTCTCTAAAGGCGTCCGTCGGTACATTAAACAGGATTCATTCTGTCATAGGTTATCAAGTTTTAGTGTGGTTTTATATACGGTGTCCCACAGATGGCGCCAATTGATGATACCAAAAATAGCAGTCCGTGAGGGGAGTTCTTGAGATCGAAATAGTGGGCCTGTCTACTTGTATCACTTAACAAAGAAAGACCGTGTTAGAACTTATCTCGAGGCTTTGCCCCGGGATTAAGCTCCAACAATCAATTCAGATACTTGTTTCCTCATAAAGGTGAAATACATTGATTATAGACTGAGAGAGGGATAGTTAGTTGTTTTTTTCTATGTGTCCTTCGATGACTTACCATCCCCTATTTGTTGGAGAGTTAAGACTTCAATGACGAGAAATTCACAACGAATATATTCTGCCCTTACGTGACATGTTCAGTTTGCTAACTCAGTTCTTTGTCACATCTTTATCCAAGCAATTTGCAAAAGGATATGGTTTCTAGAATGAGTACTCTATTTATTAACAAGTACTGATGTCTTTATCCATTTAATATTTCACTTTCATGTTACGTACATAAGTCTTCTCATATTACATGATATATTTTATGAATATTATACTATCTTTAGCCATGTGACAACTTGAGGATATTTATACTTAAACATGTAATCCTATCATATATATATATATATATATATATATATATATATATATATATATATATATATATATATATATATATATATATATATATATATATATATATATATATATATATATATATATATATATATATATATATACAAAATAGGGGCTTATTCGATTCTAGTTTTAACAAGTTTAACAAAAGGGTGGGTGCATGTTCCTTCTTTGTGGGAGTCGTGTGAATGAGAAGCCAAAAAAATTGCAATCGTTTCCTGGTTTCTTGTAAAATTAAGATTTCATCTATGAAAACGAAGTAACATTAGTTAAATTAATAATAAGATATTAATATGAAATTACGGGATGTCACAGTCTCCTACCGTTAAAGAATCTTTGTCCTCAATGCTTTAAGACGTAGTCAGTAAAGTGACCTCAATTGGCGTGCCTCTACTTGATTATTTAATATGGTAGTATCATATGCTTAAATTACTTATGTTTATTTGTTATATTACTTCTTCGTATACATATGAGGTCAACAATAAATACATAAGCACTTAGCCACATGGTTCCTATATATCAATCCTACGCAGACTATCAAAGATGTTGATAAATACAGTTATGACTGGCAATGAATAATACGGGTGTCAACGAGCTTATTTATGAATTCCGTATTCAAACATCCCATTACATTTCAATATGAAAATCACAAATAAACTTATGGCTAGTAGTTTTCCTATTTAAACGTCCCATTCCATCTAAATAGAGAAACCACAAACAATCTAAGGTTAGGTGGTTTAAAATTTTCTTATTCAAACGTCCCATTCCATTTCAATAAGAGAATTTTAAACGACGCATTGTTAGGTGATTTAAAATCTCTATATTGAAACATCCTATTCCATTCAAATACGAGGTTTTAATTCACCTAACTAAATGACTACTATGAGCATGTCCTTGTTGTACCCAAAGCATATATGGTTGATCAGGTCTTATATATTTTAGGACTAACATTGACATCCTCATTTTCATCAAAATAGTATTATCCATCCTCGAGAAAACTCATCAAAACATTTAGCTATGTAACAACTGACGTCTAACCAAATCTTGCAACCCATACAAACAAGAACAACCTTGAGATTTAGTTAAGCATTATTACATATCTCAATATTTTTAATGAGTCATCTCGACTTAGGGAATTAATCACAAATAAACACGAAGTATGTCCAACATATTCATGTAAAACAAGTATTCGGGTAGGAATGTATAGAGTGTCAGCATGTAATGCAAGTATTCATGTAACAACGGAATTAGTATAATGTTATTAAAAGATGCAAGTGAGTCTCAGTTATAGTCTAGATTATTAATTTAACCTAGTTCTCTATAACTAAAGCTCAGATACCAATTTGTCACACCCTCAAATTCACTATAGTGGAAGACTAGCTTTGAGGGTTGTGACTTCATGAGTATTTGAGAGCTTGATCTGAGAGAAGACCTCTATATTTCAAAACCACAATGTAGACTCCAAATAATCCATATAGTCAAGTACCTGAGAATACATGCTTAAAATGTCAACATAAAGTTGGTGAGTTCATAAGTTTATTTAGTTTAAAACGTGTAAAAGTTTCAAAAGATATTAACATCAACTGCTGAAAGCAATTTGGTAAAGTAATTTAGAAAATTTAAAGTTTCTCAATAAAGTAGTGTTTACCACAAAACTCAGTTATATATCAGTGTTTTAGCAAAAGAATTACAGTTCACAAAATGATTCAGTTACGTTTCTCACACATGTTTGTAATTATTAGGAGTTACACATGTGTTCAAAATTATTAAGAGTTACACATGTATTAATAATTATCAGAGAATTGTATCCGTGTTCGTAGTTATAAAGGAGTTGCACCTGTGTTTTCTCATGACATCGAAACTTTAACAGAGTTTCATTGTTTTCGTTGTTTCATAGTTACAGAATTTCAAATGCATCTGATGGCCATATGACCCTCCAATCCCGGATGTGGGCGTCACCCCGAAATAGATCTATCCACTTTCATTCATCCTTACATTCAGTAATTAACGGTGCATGTCAGTTTCCGTTTCTGGGATATTTCACCCCTTTTAAATGATTCAGTTTTCATTTCTAATTTCACATATGTTTAACAGTTTAAATCAAGCAATAGTTTTCGTTTACATGGATTAGTTAGTTTCATTTCCAATTTATGTTTAACAATTTATATCAAGCAATAGTGTTTGTTTACATAGATTATTCAGTTCATAAATAAGTTCATAAGCAAACAGATTATGAGTTTAAACCAAGTTTGTCAATAGCAACAAAGTAGTAATAAGGTAACATGCATCTCCCAAAAAATAGTTATAAAATATTTATAAACAAGCAAACGTGGGGTATGAACTCACCTCTAATTATTACCAAAGATATCAAAAAGGTGCAGGCACAAAAGCGGATTACGGACAACACTGGCAAACTCTATCCGCAACCTAGATAATAATAATGTATTCTTAACTAAATGCGTAACAAAAGATGAATGCATTCGTGCTTGTCCCTAGTATGTGCTTGAGTTTCTTTAAATAAATTGATAGTTTTTTACACTTGTGTAAGTTTAACGTTTTACAAAAAGTTTAGTCATTTAATCAGGATATATCTAGCAATATTGAACATTCCGTTGGCGGAACGGTTTATTTAGCAGAGTCATTTAATAGGTCAAATATCCTAAATATATTTTATGTTAAAACAAGTTTACAATTAAAGTTTTTAATTAATTAAGTATTGGGAATTATTATAAAGTACCAAGTACCGTTAGTACAAGTGCAAGTACTGTTAGTGCTAGCAAGTACCGTTAGTGCTAACGCGGTATATGTCAAGTACCGTTAGTGTTAATGTAAGTACTGCTAAGTAGATAAAGACGAATATATCTTTAGTAAAGATATATCATAGTTATAGTTAGATTATATCTTATGTGATATACTTAATAGGTTAGAATATTGATGATATATTGTGTGTGATATACTTATCATAATAGAATATTCTAGGGTTCCTTACACGATAAAAGGAACATGGGTACGATGAGTTTATTGTACCTTTTGCCAAAGTCGATTAATAGAAGATCGAATAGATATTCTGTTGTTCTTCTTTGCTTTATAAGTTAGATTCCGTATAACTTATTAGGTTGAGTTAGAGTCTCTCAAGTGCTCTAGTTTGATTACTAGCTATTGTACAAATCCTTTATAGGATATAGATCTATTCAAAGGGATCAACAAGTGGTATCAGAGCTTGTTGAGAAACTCTGAATAAGAAGAACAATGCCCCAATCCCTCAATCACAAAAAGTCTCACACAATGTCTCAATCTAGTGAACATGTAACACCCCATTTAGATAAGTGGACCGTTACGTGTATTTATGGCGTGTCATCAAAGCATAAGGTAAATGTTTTAAAACATTAACTGACCAATAAAGGAAATACCAGAATCAAGCATCGGTAATCCAAACATAATCTCAAAACATGAAAAGCAAATACTGAAGGAAAGGACTAAACAATGTCCAAATAAGCAGAATAAGGTAAGAAGTGCATGAAGTAAAAAGTCTGGATAACTTCCATCCAAATGCACATGCTCTGAGAATCCTAAGAGCGTCCTGGTTTACCTGCCGTTAGAACATGAAAGGAACTACGGCTGAGCATAATTCCCAGTGAAAGGATATAAAGCATGATAAGAAATACTAAAATGAAGCAGATGATGAAATACTAAAGCTGTAAGAGTGATAAGTAAAGTTGCAGCGGAAATCTGTGTGTAATCTGAAAAGTCTGATTTATAAATAATAAAGCTGAACTGTTATCTGTTAAATCCGAAAATATGCATTTACTATATTTTAATTACCAAGAGCTTATATAGGTCATGTTCTTTAACAACTGCTGCATGAATAAAGGGAGGGATGACCTCGTCATGCTGTAGAGGGGTGACCTCTAAATAATGTGTTGGGTGGAGGGATCAACTCCAATGTGAAGGATGTAGAGCACACACCACATTCACATGATAACTATAAACTGATAGCCTAGGATGCACCCATATGCCCCGCTGATAATACTGATATAATTGCCAAGCTAAATAAATGGGAAGCTGCGAGAAATCACTCCCCCGCAGAGGAGTCATGACACCGGTGCCTTAAGTGTCATGGTTACGGTACCTCCATAACTAGTACATAACTGGTCATGCTTGTATATAAATCTCAGGCAATTTAATTTAGTTCTTAAGACGATTACTAATAAAACTTATAACATATACTAGGGAAAAACATTTGGCTGCAGACGGGGAATCCCAATCATGCATAGGAAAGGAAGTCCTTACTGAAGGACGGAAAATCCGTACCTCGTGTCCAGTAATGAAATAAGAATGAAAGCTGAAAGATCTACTCCGACTTCACGGTTACTACATAAATAAGGGACGTTTATGAGTTGTCTGTATATGACATGAATTACTGGTTCTTGACTTGATGTACTGGTTCTTGACTTATTATACTTGTTCATGAATTATTATGTATTTCTTTAATCTTGCATGGTTCGTGAATTCTTGATTATGTATTTCATGATTCTTGTTAAAAGATCTACATAAATATTATAATTATTAACAATTAATTAATAATTAAGTTCCATATTCATTTAATTAAGCCTTTTAAGTATCATAAGTTACTTCATTCATAAGTTTAGTTCATACGAAAACAATAAGATCATAAGTGAATTTAGCCTATATGGACTAACTTAGTAGTATTTTTGTTATGCATATAACAACCTCCTGATCAATGACTAAGTATATTAGATATTCCATCTTAACGTTTGTCATTCATAAACGATTTCAAATACCTCTTTACTATTTTGCTTACTTAACTCCATGCAACATTCATTTTTTTAGCCTATGAAATCAGTTAGATCATGCATCGCTCATAGTAAGAAATAACAAAGTGATGATGAATGATGCGTCAATATTTACCTCAAGAAAAAAAACGGATATATATCGAAACCGAAACATAGACCACGAGCACCGAACATCAGCGAGACGTGATCCGAACCCTAAATTGAGATTAAACCAAACAGCAAGACTACTAACCGCGAACGAAAACGAACGATATAACCAAACTTATTCACTTATGAACACGTGGGGTCTGCTATCCTCAAATCCTCGTTGATTTTGTAGACAAAATGCCGAGTAAGGAATTATTTAAGGTGCGCGGTTGAGATTTTGTCAAAGAGGTGATAATAATAAGCGATATATGGTACTCTTGCCAGCGACCAAGCCGTAATAAGCAGAAACGTTTCTAGAAGGTTTTATGATTCGGAGTTTCATTGGTCGGGCATTTAACATAAACGAGTAGTATTTGTGTAAAGAGATTTTCATAATGTGATAATTATAGACATAATAACTTTGGTGTTTATCTTCTTGATAACTCATGTGTGTTACTCAATCATAGAGTCAAATCATGACTATTTAAAACCTTGTGTCTTGTTTATATAATAATCTCTATTATTAGTTGATTTACTCAAAGCTATAAACAAACAATAAGTTAGCTTTTAATGGCTAATATCTCGGATTATAAAGATGCAAAATCATAATAGTAGTAATAGTAGTATATATGATATACTTGGTTGTGTTTAAAAAAATGGAATATGTATACATTAATTATACTTGAATACTTGTCGTGAATTAATTACTTAAAACTTTTAGTAATTTTGTAGTTTCATGTAATTAATATTTTCATGGATCTTTCATGCGGGTTTTATAATTCTTTCCCTCTAAAAATGATAATTCGTAATCGAATTAGTAACGTGGTATTGCTGCGGGTTTTACAATTCTTCCCCTCTAAAAAAATAAAATAATAATTCGTCCTCAAATTAAGGATGCGTTGCGGTTTTACAATTCTCTCTCTTAAAAAGGAAAATTCGTCCTCGAATTAAAGGTAAATAAAGCTGGTGAAGTTATAAAAGCTGGGAAAGACACATAGGCTGAAAGAATAAGAAAGCTGAAAGGACATATAAGCTGAAAGATAATTCGTACTCGAATTAAGACATAATGTTGCTGAAAGGTATAAACATGACATGACTGAAGTGGACATGTAATGTGACATGGCTGAAGAGAACATGTAACGTAACATGACTGAAAGAACTTAACTGAATCCATTTAAGGAAAAGGATGAGAGGTCCGGATGGACTCCTCCGTTCCGAGTGGCTTCCCGCTCGAAACGGTTCCTTCAAAGATCTAAACACAAAGAAAAATATTGGTCCTGATGACCTGTCCTTACGATGTTGGATAGTTTCTGGTTCCATACATGAGATGGATTTCTTGAATCTGTTGAATGAATAAAATATAACACGTAGGATACATGAAACGATACATATAAATTCCATGAAACGCTGACTTTTATGTCTATGAGCAAAGCTGCTGAAACATATTAAGACGAACTACGTGAACCATTGTGAACGTACTACGTGAGCAATTGTGAATGTGGTTCACGATTATATGAGGAACGCTCGACATGCAATATATTGTGAAGGTGATACGTGAACATACTGTGAACGTGATACGTGAAATATTTTATGATCGTGATACATGGCGTATCATGAACGTATGCTAACTGAGGGAGGAATACCAAACGATACGACCTGAGACGTGAAACGTCTGCCTGGGTATGGAAAAGTTGTGCTAAACTTGAGTCTGGTTTCTTAAGCTTTCTGTAACCAAATCCGGTACAAGACTTGGAACGTAAATACTTAGATAGAACACGAACCTGAATGTGAACGATGTCATGAATGCGAACGTGAATTTAAATCATGAGTTAGCACAAAATATGGACTGAAACAACATCATAATGTGATCGAGAGACGTAAACGTGAAAGTGAAAATAAACGTGAACGTAAAATGAACGTATACATACACGCGATCGTGAACATGAATTCTGTCTGATATGATGGTCGATGGAATACCTTGAAATCATACGATTTACTGCTAAATTTTCTGCAGGTTCGCTACTGCGTAATCCTTTCGGATGAAAGAAAACGCGTAGGTTGGTTACATGGTTGACAATGACTTAGATAGTATCATACTTTTTCTGAGTCTGTGGTAAACTGATAACAATCTCCATGGAATATTGTCTCCTTTCTGTCTAGAATTTCTACTGGTAGTAATAACTCGATAGCATGACGGCGTTCTATCTTAAACCTACTGGAATGACAGGCATTAGATATGAACATAGCTGCCTCAACGTGTTATATTGTTTCTATCAAATTCTGTCTGAGATTTTGGTACATGCTGGTGAAATCTGGATGAGTAGTCATGCAAGAATTTTAGTGAGAATTGTCAGTAATTTCTGCGGTAGCAGTCAACTGAGTTCTAGAAAATTTTTTATTCTAGTTATAGACGTCGGTCTTGACCATCTGGTGATAGTCTTCAACTTTGCAGGATTTCTGAAATTTCCTTCTACTGAAATAGGGTGGTTCAGAAATGCCACCGTGTTCAATTGGAATTTACATCTAGGAAGCTGCTTATATAATTTTCTCCTATCGGAGATTCTGTACAACTGTGAGAAGATGATTCTCTAGCACTTCTCTTAGAATTTAGTAGATCAGAATGTTATCAATGAATATACTGACGATTTTGTCTGAGAAGTCATGGGAAAATTTTATTCATAAATTTCATACTATAGTTGGAGTATTAGAGAGCTCAGAAGTATAAGTCAAAATTTTAGAGAGAATATAACGTGTGCAACAGCAATCTGGAAAATATCATGTTCCTTCTCTCACCACTACTGGTGGCATGATTGTGAATTGTTCTGGAAAATAATTTAGACATCGTAGCAGGTCAGGTAAACCTTCTATTCGTGGAATGAATATCGTTTATGAATAGTGATTTTGTCAAATTTTTAGTGGTCGATACATGATCTCAGGTTACCGTCCTTCTTCCTGATAGACAAAAACGGTGCACCTCCTAGTGGTGCGTTAGGGCGAATAAATCCTCGTTCTGGTAACTCTCGCAGCAATTGTTGTAACTCTTTTAACTCAGCTGAAGCCCTGCGATAAAGAGATCTGAAAACAGGTTCTGTACTTGAGATAAGCTCTATGTTGAACCTTATCTCGTGGTTAGGAAGGATTTTCTAGAAAACCTCATGGGATGACATCTGGAAACTTTGGGATAATCTGATGATCATTAATTTAAGGAATTTCAGAAATCGCATCATGAATGGTGACTAGAAGTCTTCGCAGCTAAAAGATAATAATTCACGTGCTGATAAAGCTGAAACAATTTGTACCAATTTTTCTGGCAGAAGTAAAATGAGTATGTTTAGGAGTTGGTAAGACGGATCTCGTCGTTAACTGAAAAGAAAACTTTAATAATTATAGGTGGTACTGTGGAGGTTTTTCTGGTTGGGAGGTCAGTAAATACCCGTTTTAAAATAAAGATGTCACAGGAATACCTGAAGTAAACATGACAACTTTCACTGAATGTGTTCATCTCACAAGATGAACATTGCGTGTCTAACCTGAATAATACTCCGGTGGTGGTAACTGAATCGTAATTGTCTTATTTGTGCGTGGCGTAACAGGACGGGTATACCCCCTTGGAGGGTACCTGTTGGGTCCACTAGATATGGATCTTGCAGCCTGTTAAGGATGGTGAACGACTTCTGTAATCACAAGTCTATTCACAGAGAGACTCTAGATAACACACACAGTATAAGTGCGGAATACAAATACTATGAACAAGAAGAAACATAATAACTATAATGACTTGATCCTTACTAAGGATTTCCAATATTAATATAAACTAAATAATGTTTGATGAAGGTGTGTTTAACCCTTCTGCCAATGGTTCCTTTTTTACTACAAGGAAACCCTATTACAACATTAAACCAAAACGTGTAAATTTTTGATATGCATATCCTTTCCTAACATATCTCATGCATATCCTAACAAACTACTCAAAATAATAATGTTTGACTTCTAAAGACCAGGAGCACGTGTTGCTCCTACTACTACTAGGACCAAGAGGAACTACATACCTCCTAGCATACCTATTACAAATGACTATTACAAAGGTCCTAACAATCCTCCCCTAAACTTGAATTTGACTTGTTGAGTTCAAGTTTCCTGGTAGATCTTGCAAAACAGCTTGAGGATTAGAACAACAACACAAACAGCAGCATCATAACCATCAGCATGAACAACATAAAGACTGCTGCAATGAGAAACACCTAAAAGCTTCTTGAATACGTGAAACAGATCTGCACCTTGTTGAATCTTTACAGCAACATTAGCAGATTGGATGAGCCTTTACCAAGTAGCTGCTCGCTCTTGGGTCAGCTAGTCTTTGTGGTGGAATAAGCATCACCCTGGGAGACCATAACCCAGCCCAACTCTTAGAACGTGAATCAATGGTGAGTGGGGGTACCCTGATGATTTTGGGCAAATCATCACAGCCGTCAACGGATTTGATAGAGATCTTTACCAGAAGCCGTACCCTTCTGGACTAGCCAACTCTTAGCAATGAAGCATCGGTGAGCTGAAAAACCCTATAGCTTTGAGCAAGCTATTACAGCTATCAACGGATTTGATATAGATCTTTACCAAGAGCCATACCCCCTTGGACTAGCCATTTTTCAGTCTAGGACCAAGGCAAGTGAAAACCATCCAGTTTTGGGTAACCTGGCAACCATCAACGGATTTGATAATCACACCAAAGCCGTACCCTCATGGTGAATCAACTCTTTCTTGTCTATTAAACATGGTGAGTTGAGCACCATTTGTCGTATGGACTAGGTCCAACACTAGAAGTACCTCTCAAAAACAGCCCAAGTGTGAAAATGTCAAGGGAAAAACAATGCCATGATGGAAAAGTATAAGCAGATATTATATTATGTACAAGTTGGAAATTCCATCACATGTTTAATGTATAAGCATATATTATATAAAAAGTATTTTTTTTCTCTTTTTTTTTAACTATAATGTGAGTCACCAATCACTGTACACATTGGTGAAAAGAATGTTAGTATAACACAAGAATAGAAGAACCATACGAATCACTTACCAGAAGCTGCAAGCTTGTATGCATGTAACCGGGCTTGAATACCCTCGACCAAGGTAGTGGCCACGGTAGACTCATTACCAGAAAGAGCATTGGATACCTACAGATGACATTCTAGCATAGCTTCCATGGTAGCAATCGTCAATGGATACTCCATATCCGTAAGCATAAACACCATAGCACCAGTCTCAAGCTCTAACACATGAACACCACAAGCAGAATACAGTTTCCACCGCTTGATCACTCGTTGATCCTTCCACACACCAGCATGGGGAGAATCAGAAGGGGAATCTAACATCATCTTCAAATCACACCAAATAGTAAATCCAGGACAATTGGGAAGCTCACTCGGAGATTGAGGAATCTCAGCATCCACCAAACCATATAACAGCATAAGATCACGACGCTCCACCCATGTCAAAATGTTTTGCAATCCCGAGACATAGCGATCATATCCACCACTGGTCGTAATCTTATGAGTAAAAGTACCACGAAAAATAGGGGATGGCCGAACTTCCCAAGCGACAATCCAACCCTTACCCATGTGCAACTCTGTCTCACTATCTAAAGCAGCATCAATGAGATTAGCGGGATCTCTTTTCTCAAACGAGACAGACTTACCACGACGAGCCTTCTTCTTCCTAATAGAACAACGAGGTGAAGGGACACCAGAAGAAGATTCATCCTTGACCTTTCCAGCAGCAGTAGCATCAGCAGTAGTAGACACAAAGTCCTTACCAACCATAGGATCAGATGTAGCTGCACCAGCGGATGAGGTAGGAAGTGGTTCAGTCACCGATGTTGATGTTGGTTTCACAGCATGAGTTGCAGGGGTGGGATTAGCAACAGGAGTGGTAGTAGCTTCATTGGTGGTGGTAGTATGAACCTAAGAGTGAGTGAGATGAACAGTCGAAGTGGTGGTAGTAGGAACAACAGTAGAAGTAGCACCAACAGACGGAACACCAGAAGTATCCTTAGGAACACCAGAAGAAGAAGTGTGAGCAGCAGCAGGCTGAGAAGGGAGAACAACACTTGGAGGTGGGCGATAAATAAAGCGTTTAGGAACCGGTGTGTTTTGACGCCTGATCATCTTTGTGTAAAGATCTTTAAGCTCATCAAAGGACAACCTCCTCAACCTCTCCCATGTCCATCCAGTGTGAAAGTAAGCAGCCGATTGATTCTTAACATATTGCTGCATCAACTTTCTCTCCTCGGCATGCGACAAAGGTCTGTTACGGCGCTTTTCACGAAGCTGGGCAGCAAGGGACAACTGTTGTTTACGCATCAAAGCCATTTCTCGTTGAACACAATTGCCTTGATTCACATCAGCACCCAACAAATCTGTAAACTGCGAGTAATCAGAAGTAAGAATGGTAAGCACCCTCATCCAGTCATTGTCATCCCAATGCATGGCATCATATTTCAACTGCTCACGTCTTTGCTGTGGAAGGGCTTTATCCTCAGCCCTAGCTTGTTGCTAAAGCTCCTCTTGCAATCGCTGAGCAGCCTCCTCCCCCAACCTGTCTTCCTCTATTTGTGTGCGAGTATGCTTCCTTGGAGGAGAGGGTGCATCAATCATAGGGGCTTTGACCTTGGGATCATGAGAAGAACCAACAGAAGGACCAATAGAAGCATCCATTGGCTTAGGATCAGCAGTCTTAGGAATGGATGAAGGACTAGGAGGAGCAGGCAAATCATCACTCGGCTTATCAGCAAAGGCAGCCCTGGCCAAAATAGTCAGCCCATCCTCCTCAACATACCCATCAGAATCAGAAAGCACAACTTTCTTCTTTTGGCGCTTCAGCTATGACTCCAATGCTTTGATCATGTTCGCCAATGGAAGCACGAAGTCTCGTTTGAGCTTGCGGTGCTGATTAAGATCATCTTACCAAGCAACAACCTTCGCATAATACCTGTGCATAAGAGCTAGAAAAGAAGTTAGAGTAACAGGTTCCTCAGCTTCCCCACCAAGAGGACTTGGGTTGGGGAATGCATCATTGGGACCAGAAGCAAGAGATGGGTCATCCGTATGAGCATGAGAACTAGATGGCTTCTCAGTAGAATGCGGAGCTGGACTAGGAGGGGGAGTATCCGCAAATGGGGACTCATGTGGGCGAGAAGAGGGGGCAGCCTTTGAGGTGGATGGCATTTCTACCACCACCTCTCGAGCGGGCTCCTCCACCTCCACATGAGGCACACCAGTAGCAGGGTGCTCCTCCTCCATAGGATCATCCTCTAATGGAAGTTCCTCCTCGGCTTCATCAGCCGGAGGAACCACATTAGGATCCCCCTAGGCAAGGCCCAACATAGCATCAGTAAGAGGCCTCCAAAGACCCTTAAAACTAAGTGCCATATTCGAATACACCTTGGAACTAAGCTTTGGGGTCTCATATTCCTCCTTATTCCTAGGTAGGCACATAAGAACCTTCTGTAAGAACCCATGATACATCAAGAACTTCTTCCTAGAGCCAGTATCACTAAGGTTGCAAATCATACCATCAAACAAGTAAAGAGAAAAGTTAAAAACACGACCAGGTGCAATATAAATCAAACCAGTAGCAAGGGGATGGGAAATGCATCCCAACTCCCAGACTTTGGACTCAAACAATGAATCAAGAAGTGAACCAGAAGTTTCCATTGAGGGGAAAACCTATTTTTCTGGAATTTAAACTTCCCCCCATGATTATATCCTAGAGCAGTAATAAGTGTGAAAACACTTATCCTTTTACCACTTATTTCTAATAATAACAAGACCAAAACGTGTATTTTATGTCGTAAAAGTCGGAATTATGCGTGGTTTGTGTTTTTATTGTGTTTCAGGATAAAAATATGAAAAAAGGAAGAAAACACGGGCTATCACGGGCTTTTATCGAAGAAAAAGACAAAAGACGGAGTCAAAAGATCAAAAGTGCAAGACGAACGGAAGTCAAAGGCCTATTCTGAAGATTTATCGAAGAGAAAGTCTAAAGACAGAAGTTTAATGAAGTCGAAGAACTCAAGTCTAATAGAAGAAGAAAATTATAAGACAAGTTCAATTTATTTCGACTAATCCCGAGACAAAGTCGAGAAAGACGAAAAATTAAAAGACGAGAAAGAGAAAGAAAAAGGAAGCAACACATGCACCTCCCCACCTCCTATATATACCCTCCTAATGTGTCATTAGGAGGGTGTTAGTTAGTTAGTTCATTTTTTAGTCTTCATTTTCCTTTGTAGTTTGTAGAGAGAGAAAGTGTTAACTTTCTCTCACTAGAATTTCATCTTTTCTTTCTTTCATGTTTAAGCTTTAATTTAATCTTGTATTTTGGAATCATTAATCTACAAGTTCAAGTTTAAGCTTTTCATCTTTAATCTTCTTCTACCTTTCTTGATTTTAATTTGTTCTTGATCCGATATTTTAATGCTTCTAGTTCCATCTTGATGTTTGATTGATTAAAAAGTTTATCTTTTTATTCATATCTTAGTTTAAATACGATTTGAGCTTTGAGATTATCATGCTTATTGGCTTATTTTGTATTTAGCTTATTTACTTTTGAGTTTTCTTAAAAGTTTAGTCTTTTTAAAGTTTGCTTATTTCGTGTTTTAAAAGTTTTTAAATTCATGCTTGTTTTCATTTGGTTAAGATTTGAATAAGTGCTTATTCGTCTTGCTTATTTGTGCTTATTCATTTTTGCTTGTTGCTCTTTGAATCCCATCGTATCATCTTTATGAGTTTACCCATTCCGATCAAGTAGTGTGATCGCATAAACACCTAGGGTTTCTACTTGCGATCCTTTACTTCGATCATACTACGATCACATATCACGATCATAGCTACGATCCACTTGTTGCGATCCATTGCTGCGATCTGTGGTTACGATCACTGGCTGCGATCACCTAGTGCGATCGTGGTTAGGATTGTTGAGTGCGATCCCTTGTTGCGATCCATTGTCACGATCAAATACTACGATCCACTTGTCGCGATCGTGGTTGGGATCAGTGAGTGCGATCCAAGTCACGATGCAATAGTGCGATCCCTCATTTCTTGAGTGCGATCCACCACTGCGATCAGGGACCACGATCCATCTTGCGATCTGAGTTACGATCGTATTGCGATCTAACCCTAGTTTTTGTTTTATTTATTTTAGTTTTCAAATTTAACTTTTCCCGCATTTTTACTTAGTATTATTTTAAACGAGTTTTGTCTTAGATTATTTTTACAAAGTTTTAAGTTTTAAATTCACTTTAAGTTTTTAATCATTTATTTTTAACTCGTCATTTTTAGTTTTATTTTTAAAGCTTTATTTTTACTCAACGATACTTTCATTTTACTTCTAGTTTAAATAGATAATATCACCACTTTAACTTTCCACCAAGAACGATGATAGGTGTGTAAACACCCATCCTTTTACCACTTAATTCGGGCTAAAACAAGACCAAAACACGTAATTAATATCATTTGTTTGGAATTATGCGTGGTTTTTGTGTTTATTGTGATTTCAGAGCTAACCGGATGAATAATAAAGAAAACATGGATTGCACGGGTTTTATCAAGGAAAAAGACTCAAGATAAAGTCTATTGTCCAAGAGATGCAAAAGATTTGAAGTCACTAGGCCTATTCGAAGATTTATCGAAGAAAAGGACTAAAGACGGAAGATTTTCATAAGTCGAAGAAACTCAAGTCTATTTAACGAAGAAATTAAAAGACGAGTTGAATTTAATCGACAACAAATCCCGAATCAGAATCGAAAACGGAAACTTTTCTGAAAAGACGAAAAGACACGAAGAACGGGAGAAAGCCCACTCACCAACCAAAGGAAACACCTATAAATAGGCCATCCCATACACAAGCTAGCTAGTTTTTCTTTCTTCTTTTTTTCTTTCCTCCTGGTTCGTATAACACCATCACCAGTAGGGTGATTGGTGATTTTTATTTTTAGTTCTTTAACCTTGTAATTTTAATCCTTGTTTCATCTTGTCAAAACATCTATCATTCAATACCAAGTTCTTGTTTAATCTTTCATTTCATCTTGTTCATCATCATCTTTAGCTTCAAGTTCTTAAGTTTTATTTTTCTTGATTTGATCTTCAAAAGTTGTTTGGATTTGTGTTTTTGTTAGTGGGATTTGTTACTTGTATTGTCTAAATGATTTGTGTTTAATTTGGTAAAATCTTTTTAAGTGTTTGATTTGATTTTGATTAATTTTGTGTCCCGTGTTCTTCGCTTTTACTGCTACTGTAACTGGTTTCCAGATCTTCCGAATCAGCCAAAAAGTTCCGAATGAGTCCTTCATTCGGAAACTTCCGAACCAAGCACTAAGTTCCGAATCAACAGGAAAACTTCCGAATCAAGCTTTCATCCGGAAAGTTCCGGATCAGTCATAAAGTTCCGAACTAAGCCCTTCATTCGGAAGTTTAAAACTTCCGAACCAGTGACTTCCGGACAAAGCAAAAGTTCCGAATCAACCTTTTCATTCGGAAAGTTCCGAATCAAGCTGAAGGTTCCGAATCAGAAACTTCCGATCCAGCAAGTTCCGAATGAATATGTTCCGAATGAACATGTTCCGAATGAATGAATAGTTACTTCCGAATCAGATAGTTCCGAATCAAGGTCTAAACTTCCGAATCAGTTATTTTAGAGTTTAGTTACTGTTTTACTGTTGTTTATTTACTGTTTCTTTACTCCTTTTTCACAATTTATATTTTAACTTTAATTTGAACTTTAAATTTTAATTTTAATTTTGATTTTGATTTTAATTTCAAACCAAGTCTTAGTAATTGTTTTTGATTTAAATTTTCATTTCCATTTTTTATTATTAGACTAGAAAACCAAAACCCTTTATTTAGTAACCAAGAACAATCATTCCACTTAAGACCGAGATCAATTCGAGAGGATATCGAGAGACTAAAATTGAACCTAGCAAAACCCAAATATCAAATGGCGCCGCTGCCGACTCTTCTCGTTAAGATCAAAAGTTTTTTGTGAGAAATTGGATTTTGGGATCCGTTCCCTGTGAACGTTACTTTTTCAAGAAAATTTTCAAAAACAACTAAAAAATATAAAATTTTCAAAAATCCTAAAAATTAAAAAACAATAAAAACCAAAAATATTTTTGCTTTGTTTTTCCTTGTTCGTTCTTTTGCAGGTGTATGCGCACTCGATCCACGTCTTATCAAGAGCCCGAGCCTCTCGATAACTTAGACATGGCTGGTGTTCAAAACAACAATAACATACCACCTCCGAACAACAATAATAACAACAACAACCCACCTTTCAACAACATGAATAACAACAACAATGAGCCCCTTCCGGATAATCGCCCAATGATTGAGCTGCTGCAAGCTCATGTTGATGGCAACACGGATCCAATTGTCATTCCTCCAATTGCCGCCAACAATTTCAAGCTCAAGTCAGGCTTTATCCAGATGGTCTCCGCTCAGCCGTTCTTGGGACGCACCATTGATGACCCACACGACCATATCAAGAGATTTCTACAACTCACCAACACGGTCAAATTCAATGGAGTTCCACAGGAGGTCATAAGGTTACAACTTTTTCCCTTTTCTTTAGAGGGACAAGCCCGGCATTGGCTTGCTAAGGAACCGCCACAGAGTATTCTCTCGTGGACGGATTTGGAAACAAAGTTTATCAACTACTTTTTTCCACCCTCTCGTACTACCGCTTTGCGGAATGAGATTATAAACTTTGAACAAAAGTACGATGAGTCATTCAGTGAATCTTGGGATCGTTTTAAAGATCTTCTAAGAAAATGCCCACAACATGGTTTTACCAAAGTTCATCAAATAAATACTTTTTACAATGGTTTAAGCATGAGTGACCAAGATTCACTGAATAGTGCCTCAGGGGGTAATTTATTGGCTAAGACTTCCAATGCTGCTTGGGATATCATTGAGAACAAGTCTCGTGTGCAAACCAAGAGCGTTAGGACAAATGTTGCTAGTGCTAGCACTAATGACAGCGACAAGCGATTAGACAAAATCACCACGCTTCTTGAATCGCTTGTCACACATACCGTCAGCAACAACAACAGCAACAACGCTAAGAACGCACAAGTTAACGCTGTCAGCCAACCTTGTGAGATATGCGGTGGTCCCCACTCTTACACAACTTGTACCGCCACCCAAGATTACCCTGCTGAGACTGTAAATGCGGCTTATGGCACCTATCAACAACCTGCTTATCAAACTAGACCTCAAGGTGACCGTAACTTGCTTAGCTACCGCAGCAACAACTATCTTTCCCCACCTGGCTTTCCTCCAACCAACCCAAACCAAC
The DNA here is from genome assembly GCA_025667525.1 of Glebionis coronaria. Classification (NCBI taxonomy): domain Eukaryota; kingdom Viridiplantae; phylum Streptophyta; class Magnoliopsida; order Asterales; family Asteraceae; genus Glebionis; species Glebionis coronaria. The sequence continues at coordinate 454,298,647 of CM046881.1, read as the reverse complement.
AACAAAACCTTAACCGCCCACCTCAACAACAACAACAACCTCGACAACCATATGTCCCCCCTCACAAGCAGCAACAACCACCTCAAAGAAACAATCAAGTCTACCAACAACCTGCTTACCAACCACCTGCATACAATGCTCCTTCCAACCAACCCACCGCTCTTCACCAAGAAGTGGAAACTTATATGAGGACTAACGATGCGATAGTGGGAAATCTTCAGAGAGAAGTGCTCAACCTGAAAGCCGATTTGGTAAAGCAAGGAAATGATTTGAGAGCCGATATGCGAAACACGTTGGATAGTCAGACGAATGACTTGAGGAACATGATGGCTAGTTTCTTCCAAAGTAGTCAACCCTCTTCTTCGGGTACTCTTCCGAGTAACACCGTTGCGAACCCAAGAGGGGAGATGAAAGCAATCACTACTAGAAGTGGTAAAGGTACCAAGGAACCCGAGCTTCCTATACCGCCACCGGTGGTTGTGACTAAGGAAAACGAGTCGCCTGCTCCTATTCCTCATCCTTCTCCTTCCACAATTTCTCCACCTCTTCTTTCTACCCCTCCTCCACCCGTGGTTGTGAGTGATCCTATACTCCCAAAGCCTTCCTCTTCTTCCAATATACCTTATCCTTCTAGGTTGAGGAAAGAGAAGCAAAAGAGCAAGGATGATATTCAGGTTTCTAACTTTCTTAAATTGTTTAAACAACTGAATTTTAATATCTCCTTCGCTGAGGCTCTCGCTCACATGCCCAAATATGCTAAAATGTTTAAAGATCTTTTGAGCGACAAGGAAAAGCTCCTCGACATTGCCAACACCCAACTTAATGAGAACTGCTCTGCAGTGCTCTTAAGGAAATTGCCAACCAAGCTTGGTGATCCGGGTCGTTTTCTTATCCCTTGCAATTTCCCGGGAGTAGAGAATTGCATGGCCCTAGCCGATCTAGGTGCCAGTATTAATCTCATGCCTCTAAGTGTTTGGAAGCAATTATCTCTCCCAGAGCTAGTCCCCACTAAAATGACTTTGGAATTGGCCAACCGTACGGTTGCTTATCCAGTGGGGATAGCCGAAGATGTTATCGTAGGAGTCGACAAATTCACCTTCCCTGCTGATTTTGTTGTCGTCGACTACGAGATGGACCCCCGTGTGCCACTTATTGTTGGTCGTCCATTTTTGAGGACCGGTCGCACTCTTATTGATGTTGAAGCCGGAGAGCTTATCATGAGAGTGGGTGACGACAAAGTAGTCTTCAACATGGGAAAGTTGTCTAAACAGCCTTATTCATATGAGAGCGTTAATTGTATTGACGTTCTTGATGAGGCTTGTGAAGAACACTTTAATGATGCTTGCAAAAGTATTCCTACCTCTCTTCCCACTGTTGAGACCGTGTCCTCCATTGATTCATCGTTGTCTCTATTTGGAGATAGTGATTTATTCTGGAACAATCTTGAAGATACCATGGGAGATGTGAATTTAGCTACTAATGATTCTCCCACCGAGGGGGATGAAGATATGAGTTTCTTTGACAATCTTCTCACCGAAGACAATCCTTCGCCTCCATCTCCCACGGTCATTGCTATCGATACTCCGACTTTGAAAACGCCTCCCGTCGAAAATCCTCCGGATTTGGAACTTAAGGAGTTGCCGCCACATCTCGAGTACGTGTTCCTTGACGACAACAAGAAGTCGCCCGTTATTATTGCAACGGATTTGAAAGATGAAGAGAAGACTCGCCTCGTTGCTGTGTTGAAAGCTCACAAGAAGGCTATTGCATGGAAAATCTCGGATATTCGTGGAATTGATCCTCACTTCTGCACACACAAAATTCTCATGGAGGACGACTATAAGCCCACTATTCAAAGCCAACGAAGGGTGAATCCAAAAATCCATGAAGTCATCAAAACAGAGGTTATCAAACTTCTTGATGCGGGTATGATCTACCCTATTTCGGATTCACCGTGGGTTAGTCCAATCCATTGTGTGCCCAAGAAGGGCGGAATAACCGTTGTTCCCAATGAACACAACGAGTTGATTCCCACTCGTCTCGTTACTGGGTGGAGAGTTTGTATAGACTACCGCAAACTCAATGATGCCACGAAAAAGGATCATTTCCCTCTACCTTTCATGGACCAAATGCTTGAACGATTAGCCGGTAATGAATATTACTGCTTTCTCGATGGTTTCTCGGGTTATTTTCAAATACCCATCGATCCCCAAGATCAAGAGAAGACTACATTCACTTGTCCCTACGGCACTTTCGCTTACAAAAGAATGCCTTTTGGCTTATGTAATGCGCCCGGGACTTTCCAAAGGTGCATGTTAGCTATCTTCCATGACATGGTTGAACAAACCATGGAAGTCTTCATGGATGATTTCTCGGTCTTCGGGGATTCCTTCTCTGCTTGCCTTGCCAATTTAGAACGTATGCTAAAGCGGTGCGAAGACACTCGCCTTGTTCTAAATTGGGAAAAATGCCATTTTATGGTAAAAGAAGGCGTCGTGCTTGGCCATAAGATTTCGAAAGCCGGTCTTGAAGTAGACCGTGCTAAAGTTGATGTTATAGCAAAGTTGCCTCCACCTTCCACTGTGAAGGGTGTGAGAAGTTTCTTGGGTCATGCGGGCTTCTACCGTCGATTTATCAAAGACTTTTCTCAAATCGCTCGCCCAATGACCCACCTCTTGGAAAAAGATACTCCTTTTATCTTTTCCAAAGAGTGCCTTGATGCCTTCAACTCGCTTAAGGATAAGCTGACTAAGGCACCCGTCTTGGTTACCCCTAATTGGGAGCTGCCCTTTGAGTTGATGTGCGATGCTAGTGATTTTGCTATTGGAGCGGTTCTTGGACAAAGAGTGAACAAACACTTCCAACCGATCCATTACGCTAGCAAGACAATGACTGGGGCACAAGTGCATTATACGACAACTGAGAAAGAGCTTTTAGCTGTTGTCTATGCTTTTGAAAAATTCCGCCCCTATCTTGTCCTTTCCACCACCATTGTGTACACCGATCATTCCGCGTTGAAGTACTTGTTGACAAAGCAAGATTCCAAACCAAGACTTCTTCGTTGGGTTTTGCTGCTCCAGGAATTTAAAATCGACATCCGCGATAAAAAAGGAGCAGAAAACCTAGTCGCGGACCATCTTAGTAGACTTGAGGATCCATACCAAGGGGATCATCCGACCAAAGAAATCAATGATTCTTTTCCCTTGGAGACCTTAATGTCTATAAACTCGAAGCCGAATGAAACCCCGTGGTTTGCGGACTTTGCAAACTACTTGGCGGGTGGAATTCTCAAGGAAGGGTTGACGTCCCAGCAAAAGAAGAAGTTCTTTACCGACATCAAGACTTACTTTTGGGACGACCCTTACCTATTCAAACAATGTGCTGATCTGATAATTCGCCGATGTGTTGATGGACCGGCAGCGTCGGACATCCTTGATGCTTGCCACAAAGGACCCACCGGTGGTCACTTTGGTCCCAACTACACCGCTAAGAAAGTGTTTGATTCGGGATTTTATTGGCCCTCCATATATCGTGATGCTCACAATATGGTTAAGCGATGTGATGTTTGCCAAAAGCAAGGCAAAATCACACATAAAGACGAGATGCCTCAGAATTTCATTCAAGAGTGTGAAATTTTTGATGTTTGGGGTATCGACTTTATGGGGCCATTCCCTTCGTCTAAAGGAAACAAATACATCCTTGTAGCCGTTGACTACGTCTCAAAGTGGGTTGAAGCCAAAGCTTTGCCTACTAATGACGCAAGGGTGGTTTGTAACTTTTTGAAAGCTCTATTCGCTCGCTTCGGTGTGCCTCGCGCCATTATTAGTGATCGTGGGACTCATTTCTGCAATGACCAATTTGCTAGAGTCATGGCTAAGTACGGTGTCAATCATCGTCTTTCCACAGCCTACCACCCACAAACTAATGGCCAGGCTGAAATATCCAACCGAGGACTGAAGCGAATTTTGGAAAGAACCGTGGGAGAGCATCGTGCCGCATGGGCTGATAAACTTGATGATGCTTTGTGGGCCTTCCGTACTGCTTACAAGACCCCGATCGGCTGTACGCCTTATCGTCTTGTGTACGGGAAAGCGTGCCACCTCCCCATTGAGTTGGAGCACAAGGCTTATTGGGCCTTGAAGTGGGCTAATTTTGATATAAACAAAGCCGGTGACCTACGCAAGATCCAACTCAATGAGCTCAATGAACTTCGGAATGAGGCTTATGAAAATTCTTTGATCTATAAGGAAAGAACTAAGCTCATTCACGACTCTAAGATCAAAAACCGAGAGTTCCATGTTGGAGACAAAGTCTTACTTTTTAACTCTCGGTTGAAAATCTTTTCGGGAAAGCTCAAATCTCGTTGGTCCGGCCCATTCACCATTGCCCAAATTTTTCCATATGGTACTCTCGAGCTTGCTCAACCTAATTGACCAAATTTTAAGGTGAATGGCCAACGAGTGAAGTTGTACTTTGGTGAGGACACCTCTAAGGAGGTGATTCCATCCCTCACCACGTTCCCCATGAACTAATTTTGGGTCGAGTCAGGCTCGTGACTCGGTTATCAAAAACAAGCGCTCCTCGGGAGGCAGCCCGAGTATCTATCCTTGCATGTTTTAATCCCCTAAGTGTAGGGGGGGGACTTCTATATGTGCTTGCCTTTGTGTGGTGATGTGATTACAGGGATAAGTGCACTCTTGGAATCTTTGAAGAACCGTGCTCCCGTGTTTATCCGAAATCCGGTTCTATCTCTCAACTATCGTGATTCAATTTTCTTCATATTCACATTTGAAATTGATCACTTTAGTCGTCTCTTCCTTAACTTGAGTTAACCCACGTGCACAATGTCATAAGTGTAGGGGAGACTTCTCCCACATGCTTAAACATTGAGGACAATGTTTATCTTAAGTGTAGGGGGGACTTCTATCGAAGTTTTAAGTGGACTTTTCCATGAAAATGCCTTCAATTAACCGGAAAATCCTATTTTTCAGCATTTTTCAAATTTTTTATTAACTTTGGCCATTTAGTCGTAATTTTTAAATTTTTATCGTTGCTTTCATATGTATATATCCCGCAATAAAGTCAAAAATATTAATAAAGTGGTGTAGCTAGTTTAGAAGTCTTTGACATATTAGGCCCGTTGCGTTTATTTTGACTCAACCCGAATAGACTTATCCAAGTTTATTCTAGCTAGTATCCTTAACCATATAGACCTTAATTGGTTTATTAGGCTAAGTGTCCACGAGTCTCATTACTTGAGATTTTAAATTGTGGAGGACGAGAAATGATAGAGTCAATTATAAGTCGGTATTCTTGCGCAAGCTCACTTGGTGTAATTATTTGCCTATTCTCCCATCACTTGCTAATAATTTATCTGCAATAAGTAAGGTCTTACGATTTGAAAAGTTACTTAGCTTCTAGCCCAAGATCGTTTAAAAGTTGCTCGGTAATGATAAGAGTTCATAGCCAAGGCATAACTTATGAAGCGGGGCGCGAAGATTGGCGAGTCCGAAAAGGCCCTAACAAGGCATGAGGATTCAATTTTATTGCTGAAGATCCAAAGTGATGTGAAAAGCATTATTCCTAAAGTCTATATGAAGGATCAAGACTCACGACGAAAAGCAATCAACTCCCATAAAGATCATGGAGAAGTCTATCCGAAAAGACCCTAACAAGGTATGAGGATAAATAGATCCAAGTCCGAAAAGGAGGCGGATCGTTGTATCTCAAAATCCCAATTAGAGATTGAAGAAATAATCATGAAGTCGTGGTCAACAAAGTTGGAGTACCCCTCAAAAGTCTCCAAGTGAAGAAAACTCTATTATGATGAGAAGACCATTATCTCAAGAACGTCTCTCGAAGATATGAAGTATGAAGTACATGCCAAATATCGACCCGAGAAAGGTCTCAAATCGTGAACCAAGTTATGCCAAGATATGAACTTTTTGATATCCCGAGAAGCAGTTTTAAGAGATTTTGTCCTTTAGCTAACTATTGATCAAATCGTCCTACTTTGCTTTCAGCCTTAATAAACTATCGAAATAAGTCCAAAAATGCATCTTCATGATCATTCTAAGACAAAAATAAAATATAAGAGATACACCTAGGAATAAGGGAGTTTAAGCATTTAATTAAGCCATGTATGTAAGTGTTTGATTTACTAACTTATAATAACAATGATCTCGTTTTTAAGCTTAGTTTGGGGAACGTGAAACTTGAGGGTGATAAATCTTCGCAACACCAAAGCCCTAATGTAAGTCTTTGATCTCTTTACAAGTTATTTCATTTCTTTTTGTTTATCTTAAAGTTTTTATTTCTCCTAGTTATTTGATTCTTAATTAGTAGTATTTGAATAAGGCCGAGGTTGATTAATTATGAGAAAAATGTAAATTTGCTTTATCACTAAGCATTGCATGAGGGCATGGCAATGGTTAAGTGTAGGGGATTTGATAGGTGTGTAAACACCCATCCTTTTACCACTTAATTCGGGCTAAAACAAGACCAAAACACGTAATTAATATCATTTGTTTGGAATTATGCGTGGTTTTTGTGTTTATTGTGATTTCAGAGCTAACCGGATGAATAATAAAGAAAACATGGATTGCACGGGTTTTATCAAGGAAAAAGACTCAAGATAAAGTCTATTGTCCAAGAGATGCAAAAGATTTGAAGTCACTAGGCCTATTCGAAGATTTATCGAAGAAAAGGACTAAAGACGGAAGATTTTCATAAGTCGAAGAAACTCAAGTCTATTTAACGAAGAAATTAAAAGACGAGTTGAATTTAATCGACAACAAATCCCGAATCAGAATCGAAAACGGAAACTTTTCTGAAAAGACGAAAAGACACGAAGAACGGGAGAAAGCCCACTCACCAACCAAAGGAAACACCTATAAATAGGCCATCCCATACACAAGCTAGCTAGTTTTTCTTTCTTCTTTTTTTCTTTCCTCCTGGTTCGTATAACACCATCACCAGTAGGGTGATTGGTGATTTTTATTTTTAGTTCTTTAACCTTGTAATTTTAATCCTTGTTTCATCTTGTCAAAACATCTATCATTCAATACCAAGTTCTTGTTTAATCTTTCATTTCATCTTGTTCATCATCATCTTTAGCTTCAAGTTCTTAAGTTTTATTTTTCTTGATTTGATCTTCAAAAGTTGTTTGGATTTGTGTTTTTGTTAGTGGGATTTGTTACTTGTATTGTCTAAATGATTTGTGTTTAATTTGGTAAAATCTTTTTAAGTGTTTGATTTGATTTTGATTAATTTTGTGTCCCGTGTTCTTCGCTTTTACTGCTACTGTAACTGGTTTCCAGATCTTCCGAATCAGCCAAAAAGTTCCGAATGAGTCCTTCATTCGGAAACTTCCGAACCAAGCACTAAGTTCCGAATCAACAGGAAAACTTCCGAATCAAGCTTTCATCCGGAAAGTTCCGGATCAGTCATAAAGTTCCAAACTAAGCCCTTCATTCGGAAGTTTAAAACTTCCGAAACAGTGACTTCCGGACAAAGCAAAAGTTCCGAATCAACCTTTTCATTCGGAAAGTTCCGAATCAAGCTGAAGGTTCCGAATCAGAAACTTCCGATCCAGCAAGTTCCGAATGAATATGTTCCGAATGAACATGTTCCGAATGAATGAATAGTTACTTCCGAATCAGATAGTTCCGAATCAAGGTCTAAACTTCCGAATCAGTTATTTTAGAGTTTAGTTACTGTTTTACTGTTGTTTATTTACTGTTTCTTTACTCCTTTTTCACAATTTATATTTTAACTTTAATTTGAACTTTAAATTTTAATTTTAATTTTGATTTTGATTTTAATTTCAAACCAAGTCTTAGTAATTGTTTTTGATTTAAATTTTCATTTCCATTTTTTATTATTAGACTAGAAAACCAAAACCCTTTATTTAGTAACCAAGAACAATCATTCCACTTAAGACCGAGATCAATTCGAGAGGATATCGAGAGACTAAAATTGAACCTAGCAAAACCCAAATATCAAACGACTGAGTCATACTTTTAACTAGTAATCAATTCGAACAGACTGGAATAACGAATCTAATTTTATACTTGGCTAAAATCCTTGTATTAAATCGCGCCGCTGCCGGCTCTTTTCGTTAAGATTAACGGTTTTTAATGAGAGACGCGTTGGATTTTGGGGTCCGTTCGTTTTTGAACGTTATTTTTCGTGTCAAAAATTTTCAAAAATCCATAAAAATTAAAAAATTTCAAAAATCCATAAAAATTAAAAAATTTTCAAAAATTCAAAAAAATAATAAAAAATAGAAAAACATAAAAAACCAAAAATATTTCTTGTCTATCTTTCTTTTCTTTTTATAGGTGTGTATGTGTATCCGTGCTCGTAAGAAGAAAGCAATTCAAGCCGAAGTCGAAACTCCACCTATTGTCACCATGGACAATAGACCAATGATCGAGCTTTTGCAATCGCAAGTAGAGGGCAACACCGATGCTATTGTCATACCCGAGATTGGAGCCAATAACTTTGAGCTCAAATCCGGATTCATTCAAATGGTCTCTGCTCAACCATTCTTGGGGCGTACACTTGATGATCCTCATGACCATATCAAAAGGTTCCTTCAACTCACTAATACAGTCAAGTATAATGGGGTTTCACAAGAGGTGATTCTCTTGCAACTTTTTCCTTTCTCCTTAGAGGGACAAGCCCGACATTGGCTTGATAAGGAACCACCACAAAGTATTCTTACGTGGTCGGATTTAGAGACCAAATTCATCAACTACTTTTTCCCACCCTCACGTACTACCGCTTTGCGGAATGAAATCATTAACTTTGAGAAAAAGTACGGTGAGACATTTAGTGAATCTTGGGACCGTTTTAAGGAACTTTTAAGAAAGTGTCCACAACATGGTTTCACAAAAGTACATCAAATTAATACTTTTTACAATGGTTTAAGCATGAATGACCAAGATTCACTAAATAGTGCCTCGGGGGGTAATATTTTGATTAAGTTTTCTAATGCCGCGTGGGATATTATTGAGAATAAGTCTAGTGTATAAAATAAGAGTGTTCGGGCTAATGTGGCTAGTGCTAGTACTAGTGATGCCGACAAGAGAATTGATAAGCTTACTTCGATTGTTGAAGCACTTGCTCTACAAACCGCTAACAATGCCCAACAAAACAATGCGCAAGTTAATGCTTTGAGTCAGTCATGTGAAATATGCGGGGGATCTCATTCATACACCGATTGTCCTTCGACTCACGACAATCCGGAAAATGTGTATGCCGCTAACGGTAACTTTTCTACGGGAGGCTAACAAGCACGTCCTCAAGGTGACCGCAATTTTCTCAGTTATCGTTAAAACAACTTCGTTTCACCACCCGGTTTTCCTCCTCAAAACCAAAACAACCTCAATCGCAACAATCAAAACCAAACTCGAGCTCCAAATCAATATCAAACCCAAAGAAATCCATATCCACCTCAAGGAAATAACCAAGTTTACCAACAACCCGCTTATCAACCACCTGCCTACCATGCTCCTCCTTCCAACCAACCCACCGCATTTAATCACGAGGTTGAAACTTACATGAGGACTAATGATGCACTGATGCAGAATCTTCAGCGACAAATCATCAACTTGAAAGGAGATATGGCAAAACAAAGGAATGATCTTCGAGCCGATATGCGAAACTCTTTGAGCAATCAAACGAATGACTTAGGGATATGATGGCTAGTTTCTTCCCAAGTAATCAAGCCTATGGTTTGGGTTCTCTTCCGAGTAACACCGTTGCTAATCCAATAGGGGAGATGAAAGCAATCACCACCCGAAGTGGCAAAGGTTTAAAGGAACCCGAGATTCCTACACCTACACCGGTGATTGTGACAAAGAAAAACGAGTCCCCTTCTCCAATTCCTCCACCTTCTACTTCCACCCCTCCACCACCTAAGGATGTGAGTGAGAATTCCATTCCAAAGCCTTCACCTCAACCCAATATACCTTATCCCTCAAGGTTGAGGAAAGAGAAGTTGAAGAACAAGGATGATATTCAGGTTTCTAAATTTCTTAAAATGTTTAAACAACGGAATTACAACATCTCCTTTGATGAGGCTCTCGCTCACATGCCGAAATATGCTAAAATATTTATATATCTTCTCAGTGATAAGTTTCTTGATATCGCTCAGACCCAACTTAACGAGAATTGCTCCGCAGTGCTCTTAAGGAAATTACCCACCAAATCGTTTTCTCATTCCTTGCAACTTCCCCGGGGTAGAGAATTGTATGGCCCTAGCCAATCTAGGTGCTAGTATAAACTTAATGCCATTAAGTGTTTGGAAACAATTATCTCTACCCGAGCTAGTCCCCACACGAATGACATTGGATTTAGCTAACCGTAAGGTTGCTTATCAGGTGGGGATAGCCGAAGATGTCTTCATCGGTGTCGATAAATTCACCTTTTCGGCGGGTTTTGTTGTCGTTGACTACGAGATGGATCCCCGTGTTCCATTAATCGTTGGACGTCCATTCTTGAGTTCCGGTCGCACTCTCATTGATGTAGCTGCGGGCGAATTAATCATGAGAGTTGGTGACGATAAAATCGTCTTCAACATGGGTAAACTTTCTAAGCAACCTTATGAACACGAGAGCGTTAATTTCATTGACGTTCTTGATGAGGCTTGTGAAGAACATTTCAAAGACGCTTGTAAAAGTGGTTCTTCTTCTCTACCTATTGTTGAGACCGTTGCCTCTTGCTCCATCACTAACTCCATTTGGAGAAAGTGATTTCCTTTTGAATGAATTTGAAGCAACTTTAGGGAATATGGACTTAAAATATGACGATTCTCCCTCCGATTGGGATGAAGACATTCGTACCATTGAGAAACTTCTCAATGAGGACCATATTTCTCCACCATCTCCTAAGGAAATCTATATCGATGATCCGAATTTGACTACGCCTTCCATCGAAAATCCTCCGGATTTAGAGCTTAAGGATCTTTCGTCTCATCTCGAATACGTTTTCCTTGAAGACAGTCAGAAGTTACCCGTCATCATCGCAAAAGACTTGAAAGAGGATGAAAAGGCTCGACTTATCGACGTGCTGAAGAATCATAAGAAGGCAATTGCTTGGAAAATTTCCGATATCCGCGGAATTGATCCGCACTTTTGTACTCATAAAATTCTCATGGAAGATGACTTTAAACCCGCAATCCAAAACCAAAGAAGGGTTAATCCTAAAATTCATGACGTCATCAAGAAAGAGGTTATCAAACTTCTAGATGCCGAAATGATTTACCCTATTTCGGATTCGCCATGGGTTAGTCCCGTCCATTGTGTGCCTAAGAAAGGCGGAATAACCGTTGTTCCCAATGAACACAACGAGTTGATTCCCACTCGACTTGTCACGGGTTGACGAGTTTGCATCGATTATCGCAAGCTCAATGATGCCACTCTCAAGGATCATTTTCCTCTCCTTTTCATGGATCAAATGCTCGAGCGTTTAGCGGGTAATGATTATTATTGCTTCTTAGACGGTTTCTCCGGGTATTTTCAAATTCCCATCAATCCTAAAGACCCAGAGAAAACCACATTCACTTGTCCTTATGGAACATTTTCTTACAAAAAAATGCCTTTCGGCTTATGCAATACTCCTGGGACTTTCCAAAGGTGTATGATGGCTATCTTCCATGACATGGTTGAAGAAACTATGGAAGTCTTCATGGATGATTTCTCGGTCTATGGTGATTCTTTCTCTATTTGCCTTGCCAATTTAGAACGTATGCTCAAACGGTGTGAAGACACTCGTCTCGTTCTTAATTGGGAAAAATGCCATTTCATGGTAAAAGAAGGCATTGTGCTTGGACATAAAATCTCCAAAGCCGGTCTTGAAGTGGACCGTGCTAAAGTGGATGTCATAGCCAAATTACCTCCACCTTCAACCGTGAAGGGTGTGAGAAGTTTCCTTGGTCATGCGGGCTTCTATCGTCGATTCATTCAAGATTTTTCTAAAATCGCTCGCCCGATGACCCACCTCTTGGAAAAAGATACTCCTTTTATCTTTTCTAAAGAGTGTATTGACTCTTTCAATCTTCTTAAGGATAAACTAACTAAGGCACCGGTCTTGGTTACCCCAAATTGGGAGTTACCTTTTGAATTGATGTGTGATGCTAGCGACTTTGCTATTGGAGCGGTTTTGGGACAAAGAGTGAACAAACACTTCCAACCAATCCATTATGCTAGCAAGACAATGACGGGGGCTCAATTGCATTATACCACTACCGAAAAAGAACTTTTAGCTATAGTGTATGCTTTTGAGAAATTTCGCCCTTATCTTGTTCTTTCCACCACCATTGTCTATACCGACCATTCCGCGTTGAAGTACTTGTTAACTAAACAAGATTCCAAGCCAAGACTTCTTCGTTAGGTTTTGCTCCTACAAGAATTTAAAATCGAAATTCGTGACAAGAAGGAAGCGGAAAACCTAGCCGCGGATCATCTTAGTAGACTCGAGGATCCTTATCAAGGGGAGCTCCCAAATCAAGAGATTAATGACTTTTTTGCCCTTGAGGCCTTGATGTCTATTAACTCCAATATTGATGACACCCCATGGTTTGCGGACATTGCAAACTATTTGGCGGGTGGAATTCTCATGGAAGGGTTAACGTCCCAACAAAAGAAAAAGTTTTTTAAAGACATTAAGCATTATTTTTGGGACGACCCTTACCTTTTTAAACAATGTGCGGGTCTTGTCCTTCGTCGGTGTGTTGATGGGCCGACAACTTTATTAATCCTTGAAGCTTGCCATAAAGGACCCATCGATGGTCACTTTTGTCCTAATTACACCGCGAAGAAAGTTTTCGACTCTGGATTCTATTGGCCCTCCATTTATCATGACACTCATGAAATGGTTAAACATTGTGATGCTTGCCAAAGACAAGGCAAGATCACACATAAAGATGAGATGCCTCAAAATTCATACAAGAATGTGAAATTTTTGACGTATGGGGCATCGACTTTATGGGGCCATTTCCATCATCTAAAGGGAACAAGTACATCCTCGTAGCCGTTGACTACGTATCTAAATGGGTTGAAGCAAAGGCTCTCCCTACGAACGATGCGAGGGTGGTTGTGAACTTTTTGAAACAACTTTTTGCTCGATTCGGTGTTCCTCGTGCTATCATCAGTGACCGTGGGACTCATTTTTGCAATGATCAATTTGCTCGAGTCATGGCTAAGTACGGTGTCAATCACCGTCTTTCCACCGCTTATCATCCTCAAACAAATGGTCAAGCCGAGATATCTAACCGTGGATTGAAGAGAATATTAGAGCGTACTGTGGGAGAGCATCGTGCCTCGTGGGCCGATAAGTTAGATGATGCTTTGTGGGCTTTCCGTACCGCATATAAGACTCCGATTGGTTGCACTCCATATCGTCTTGTGTACGGGAAGGCATGCCACCTCCCTATTGAACTGGAGCATAAGGCGTACTGGGCCTTGAAGTGGGCCAATTTTGATATCAAAAAAGCCGGTGATCTTCGGAAGATTCAACTCAACGAGCTAAATGAACTAAGGAATGAAGCTTATGAGAATTCATTGATCTACAAGGAGAAAACCAAGATCATTCATGATGCAAGGATTAAGAACCGAGAGTTTCACGTTGGTGATCAAGTTTTACTCTTTAACTCTCGGTTGAAGATCTTCTCGGGCAAGCTGAAGAGCCGTTGGTCTGGTCCATTCACCGTCGCCAAAGTCTTCCCTTACGGCACCATTGAGCTTTCTCAACCAAATGGGCCTAATTTTAAAGTGAATGGCCAGCGTGTGAAGCTGTACTTTGGTGAGGACATCTCTCATGAGATGATTCCATCCCTCACCACGTTTCCCTTGAATTAGTTCTGGGTCGAGTCAGGCTCGTGACTCGGTTAACAAAAACAAGCGCTTCTCGGGAGGCAACCCGTTGATCTATCCTTTACCGTTTTTATAATAAGTGTAGGGGGATCCCCGTAGGTGTTTGTTGTCTTGTTTCTTATGATGTGCAGGGATTAAAGCTTCAAAGATCCACTTTTGATGACATTTGACGACCGTGATCCCGTGTACCCGTCTTCCCGGTTCTATCCTAAACTGTCGTGATTCAATATTTCATATATTATATGTTGACATTGAAATCACTATAGTTGTCCTTCCCTTAGCAAGATTTAAACAACGTGCACAATGTCCTAAGTGTAGGGGAGTTTACTCCCACATGCTTAAACATTGAGGATAGTGTTTATATCAAGTGTAGGGGGACTTCTATCGAAGTAAGTGGTCTTTTCCATGAATGTGTCCTCATTTTAACCGGAAAATTTGATTTTTCGACATTTTTCAAAATTTTTAATCTATTTTGGCCTAGTAGTATGTAGTATTTTCCTTTGTTATCGTTATTTTCTTTCTCTGCTAGAATAAATTTTTAATATAGTGGTTTTAAATTTTTCAACGTCATGAATCTTTTGACTCAACCCGAGTTTACTTATCCAAGTTTACTCTAGCTAGTATCCTTAACGTGTTTAAGTCAAGTTTTGCTAGGCTTTTATATAGGGAACTTTAAAACACGAAAGTCTCAACTCTCACGGGTTAAGAACAAGAACTTTTCACAAGTTCCTATAATTGATCCTAGAAAGTCGTTTATCAAGGGAACTTTAAAATGCGAATTCTAAACCTGAAAGAGTCTAAGAATTTGTAAGATCCTATAGATGACTTGAAAACCCAAAACTTTGATTTAATTGGCTAAGCATCCACGAGTCTCATTCCTTGAGATTTTAAATTGTGGAGAACGAGAGATGATAGAGTCAATTATAAGTTTGGTATTCTTTCGTGAATTTATGTGAGTTGATTATAAGCTTTTTCTCCCATCGCTTGTTAATAAATATATTTGCAATAAATAAGGTTGTACGATTTGAAAAGTTACTTAGCTTCTAGCCCAAGATCGTTTAAAAGTTGCTCAGTATTAATTAGAGTTCATAGCCAAGGCATAACTTATTGAAGCAGGATGCGAAGATTGGCGAGTCCGAAAAGGTCCTAACAAGACATGAGGGCTACATTTTGTTGCTAAATATCCCAAGTGATGTGAAGATTTATTTATCAAAAATCTATATGAAGGATCGAGACACACGATAAAAAGCAAATACTCCCCTAAAGATCATGGAGAAGTCTATCCGAAAAGACCCTAGCAAGGTATGAGGATAAATAGATCCAAGTCCTAAAAGGAGGCGGATCGTTGTATATCAAAGTCAAAAATAAAGATTGGAGAAAAATGAAGAAGTCGTGGTCCAAGTATGAAGAATCTCTCAAAAACTTCAAGAGAAGAAGTTCCTATTATGAAGAGAAGACCATAATTTCAAGAACGTCTCTCAAGATTCGGAGTATAAAGTCGCTGCCAAATATCGGTCCGAGAAAGGTCTCAAATCGTGAAGCGAGTTATGCCAAGATATGAACTTTAAGAGGTCCCAAGAAGCAGTTTTAAAAAGATTTTGTCCTTTAGCTAACTATTGATTAAATCGTCCCACTTTATTTTCAGCCTAAATAAACTATCGAAATAAGTCAAACAATTCTAAGTGAATAATTGGGCCACATGAGTTTGTGTTAGTTTGCTAACTTATAATAACAATGATCTCGTTTATAAGCTTGGTGTGGGGAACGTGAAACTTAAGGATGATAAACATTCATGACTACCAAAACCCCAATGTAAGTCTTTGATTTCTTTACTTGTTTTGTATATATTTCTATATTTTAGTTTCCTTAGTGTTTAGTATTTAATAAAGGCCAAGGTGGGTTATTTATGATGAAAAATGTAAACCGTGCTTTAAAATTAATGCATTGCATGAGGGCATTGCAATGATCAAGTGTAGGGGATTTAATAAGTGTGAAAACACTTATCCCTTTACCACTTATTTCCAATAATAACATGACCAAAACGTGTATTTTATGTCGTAAAAGTCGGAATTATGCATGGTTTGTGTTTTTATTGTGTTTCAAGATAAAAATATGAAAAAGGAAGAAAACACGGGCTATCACGGGCTTTTATCGAAGAAAAAGACAAAAGACGGAGTCAAAAGATCAAAAGTGCAAGACGAACGGAACTCAAAGGCCTATTCTGAGGATTTATCGAATAGAAAGTCTAAAGATGGAAGTTTAATGAAGTCGAAGAACTCAAGTCTAATAGAAGAAGAAAATTATAAGACAAGTTCAATTTATATCGACTAATCCCGAGACAAAGTCGAGAAAGACGAGAAATTAAAAGACGAGAAAGAGAAAGAAAAAGGAAGCAACACATGCACCTCCCCACCTCCTATATATACCCTCCTAATGTGTCATTAGGAGGGTGTTAGTTAATTAGTTCATTTTTTAGTCTTCATTTTCCTTTGTAGTTTGTAGAGAGAGAAAGTGTTAACTTTCTCTCACTAGAATTTCGTCTTTTCTTTCTTTCATGTTTAAACTTTAATTTAATCTTGTATTTTGGAATCATTAATCTACAAGTTCAAGTTTAAGCTTTTCATCTTTAATCTTCTTCTACCTTTCTTGATTTTAATTTGTTCTTGATCCGATATTTTAATGCTTCTAGTTCCATCTTGATGTTTGATTGATTAAAAAGTTTATCTTTTTATTCATATCTTAGTTTAAATACGATTTGAGCTTTGAGCTTATCATGCTTATTGGCTTATTTTGTATTTAGCTTATTAACTTTTGATTTTTCTTAAAAGTTTAGTCTTTTTAAAGTTTGATTGATAAAGTTTGCTTATTTCGTGTTTTAAAAGTTTTTAAATTCATGCTTGTTTTCATTTGGTTAAGATTTGAATAAGTGCTTATTCGTCTTGCTTATTTGTGCTTATTCATTTTTGCTTGTTGCTCTTTGAATCCCATCGTATCAGCTTTATGAGTTTACCCATTCCGATCAAGTAGTGTGATCGCATAAACCCCTAGCGTTTCTACTTGCGATCCTTCACTTCGATCATACTATGATCACACATCACGATCATAGCTACGATCCACTTGTTGCGATCCATTGCTGCGATCTGTGGTTACGATCACTGGCTGCGACCCCCTAAAGCGATCGTGGTTAGGATTGTTGAGTGCGATCCCTTGTTGCGATCCATTGTCACGATCAAATACTACGATCCACTTGTTGCGATCGTGGTTGAGATCAGTGAGTGCGATCCAAGTCACGATCCAATAGTGCGAGCCCTCATTTCTTGAGTGCGATCCACCACTGCGATCAGGGACCACGATCCATCTTGCGATCTGAGTTACGATCGTATTGCGATCTAAGCCTAGCTTTTGTTTTATTTATTTTAGTTTTCAAATTTAACTTTTTCCGCATTTTTACTTAGTATTATTTTTAACGAGTTTTGTCTTAGATTATTTTTACAAAGTTTTAAGTTTTAAATTCACTTTAAGTTTTTAATCATTTATTTTTAACTCGTCATTTTTGTTTAATTTTTAAAGCTTTATTTTTACTCAACGACACTTTCATTTTACTTCTAGTTTAAATAGATAATATCACCACTTTAATTTTCAACCAAGAACGAATGAGTCGCACTTTTAACTAGTAATCAATTCGAAAATACTGGAATAACGAATCTAATTTTATACGTGGCTAAAATCCTTGCATTAAGCAACCATCCCATCTAATACCTCTGAATTGGGGATAGAAACAATGCCACCTTCATCCTGGAGATGAAGGGCAGACCTAATAGATGCCTCAGACACCACATATGAGCGACCATCTATGGTAGCATGGAGCTCAAGTGGGCGTCCCAAAATATCAACAAGGTGGGCAGTTGCCCAGAACTAACGTATAACACTATCATACACAGTAGGGCAAACCGTAAGAGCATACCTTAGATTGGAAGCCTCAATGTATTCTAGGATGTCTGTGAACTCTTCTCGTTTAGGACCTTTTCCAAGATAGGCCACTTTGTTATGATCGGGTTTGTACAGAAGTGCAGCCATTGTTGATGATTGAAAGAGTGGAAGATGATTGATTGAAGAAGGTAAAGAGTAGGAGCGTATGTGTGTGTGTATGGTTGGGATGAATGAGTCAAATGAGGGATTTGACCATAAATAATGGTCATAAAACTGTTCATTGACCCCTAATTATGGGGGTTGCCCTTTTAAAAATTAAATCATTAATGCAAGAGTAACCACTTGCCCCTTAACCATTATTTGCAAATCCCAGTTACCAAAGATACATAAAAAGATATACACCAGAAGCAACTTACGTTGACTAAAAGTCAACACGCATAAAGGTCAACACTAGGAGCACCAAGTGGTCAATGAAATTCAACGAAGTGAACAGTGACCCAAAAACCAATACTAGAAGCCAACCATGAGTGAAATAGAAGGGTTTGTACACACTAGAAGCAGAAGACAGCCACTAGGAGTAACCAAAATCTTCCACGAGAAGTAGCACACACCGCAAATACCCATGAAAACTGTTGTTGGAATCTACCATATGTTAGACTGTACAATGAAATATGTATACTAAGCCTCCCCAGAGGCTTAACCTCCCCTCAATCCTAGACCTCAAGGATTGAACATTCCAATGTGAACCACCAAGTGGTTGAACCGCGGACCATCAAAGACTTTAGTCAATAAATCAGCAACATTATCATCCGTATGCACTTAAAGAACCTGTATCAGTTTCTTCTCATTGTCATCCCTTATAAAATGGTGCCTAATCTCAATATGCTTGGTTCATTGATGAAAAACAGGATTCTTCACAATGCAGATAGTGCTTTGATTGTCGATGAAAATTTTGATGTTCATGAAGTTGAACCCATAATCCAACATCTGATTTTGTATCCACAAGACTTGTCCACAACAACTAGCAGCAGCTACGTATTCAACTTCTGTTGAAGAGGTAGCTACTATTGTCTGTTTCTTACATTTCCATGAGATAAGTCTTCGACCCAAAAACTAACAACCACCAGTAGTAGATTTCCTGTCATTATTAGCACCTGCATAGTCACTATCACTATGGGCTTCAAGAGCAAAAGGTGATTCCATAGGATACCACAAGTCTAGCTTGGGTTGAGCCTTGATATACTTGAATATTTTCTTGACTGCATTCAAGTTGGATACGGTTGGAGCCACCTGATGTCTAGAGCAAGCACTTACTGCAAACATAATGTCCGGACGTGATGCAGTCAAATACATGAGTGAGCCAATCATTGACCTGTACATGTGAACATTTATCGGAGGATCTGGCTCATTCTTGAGTTTGACTTTAGTGACTTCATAAGGTGTTGCTGCTGGTCTAAGAGGTTCCACATCAAACTTCTGAAGAATCTCATGAACATACTTGTCTTGACTTATGAAGATACCATCTAACTGTTGCTTGACTTGAAGACCAAGGAAAAATGTGAGTTCTCCCATGGCACTCATCTGAAATTCGCCTTTCATTAGCTGTTCAAACTCATAACACCATTCCTTCTTAGTAGAACCGAAGATAATATCATCCACATACACTTGAACTAGGATGATGTCCTTTGCATTCCTTTTAAGGAACAGTGTTTTGTCAATAGTGCCTCTTCTGTAGCCGTGTTTCAATAAGAAAGTGGACAGACGCTCGTACTAAGCTCTAGGAGCCTGATGAAGTCCATATAGAGCTTTGACCACCTTGTAAACTTTCTTGGGATGAAGTGGATCCACAAAGCCCTTAGGTTGAGTGACATAAACTTCCTCATCAATCTTGCCCCAGAGAAATGCACTCTTGACATCCATATGAAAAACCGTAAAGCCAACATAAGAAGCAAAAGCCAAAAACAGACGAATGGCCTCAATCCTAGCAACAAGATCAAAAACTTCAGTATAGTCAATTCTTTCAAGTTGTGTGTGACCTTGTGTAACCAACCTAGCCTTATTTCTCAACACAATACCTCTTACATCGTTCTTGTTTTTGAGAATACATTTGGTACCAATTGCTGTCTTTCCATCTGGCAAGTCAACTAGGATCCAAACATTCTGAAACAAGAACTGCTGCATCTCCTCCTGCATAGCCTCCACCCAACTTTGATCCTCAAGAGAATGTGAGACTGACCTAGTTTCCACCCGTGAAAGAAAACAAGCAAACAAACAGTGAAGAAAGTCTGTGTGGTTATTACGCTGTTGGTTTTCAATGTAGCTCACAAGAGCATGATGATCAGACGTTGCTTTCTTATGCATGCGGCGAGTCTTGACAGTAGAACCAGGATCTCCAATTATATGAGTAGTAGGATGGTCTTTATTCATCTGCTTAACAGGAATAGGAGCTACATCCACTTCTGGTGCCAAGTTATTAAGATCCCCAACAATGTCATCATCATATGAAGCAGAGTCGAAGATGCCATCTATTGGTTGCTTGTGAATATCATCCAGCTTAGTAGAAGTATTCTTTTGATAGTTTCCCAGGTTAGAAGGACCAGCGAATCTAGTTGAGGAAGTTGGATCACTAACCGGACTACCAATAGGTGTTAACTTGCACTAGGAGTAACATTAGGAGTACTAGGAGTAACTTGTACAGCAGGGGTACTCAAGGGAAACTCAAAGCCTCCTTGAGCAACTGCTGTAGTAGCATCTTGTTGTTGCTTGAGCAATGTGTCAAGAGCTCCTTGTGAGTCCACAATGACTAATGGAGAGGCATCAATAGGAGTAGCATTGTTATTTGGATAGACTGTGGTGGAATAGGATGGAACAACAAAAATATCATCCTCCTCATCTGAGTCCGAAAAACTAGAATGATCACCTGCACTAGAAGTTGCAAACACTTGTGGACCTGCATCTTGGTTAGTTTTGAAACGAAAATATCCCAGTGAGTCACTAAGATAATCAAGATCAAAATTCCATTCAGGACCTTTGCCTTGGATGTTAGTCTTCTCCTCAAAGTACCTGAGATTAATAGTTTCAATGACACGCTTGGCATGGAGATTATAGACACGATAGGCCCGAGAGTGAGCTGAATATCCCACTATGTATCCTTCATCTTCCTTGCCATCAAATTTCCCCAAATAGTCACTAGTATTCAGAATGGTGGCAGGACAACCAAATGGCTTCAAATGGGCAATGCTAGGTACTTAAGCTGTAAGTAGCTCATAGGGAGTCTTCTTGTGTGGATTGGTAATTGAAACCCTATTCAACACATACCTTGTAGTGTTGACAGCTTTTGTCCAAAACATGGTCGGAAGCTTGGAATCTGCAAGCATGGTTCTCGTAGCTTCTGCTAGAGTCCTGTTCTTCCTTTTTGCAACACCATTATGTTGAGGAGTCCTTGCAGCACTATAATCTCGTTTGATACCTTTGGAATTGCAAAGTGCTATGAGGTCTGCATTTTTGAATTCTGTTCCATTATCACATCGGATACCTTTCACCTTCTTGGACAGCTGATTCTCAATGAGTGTAATGAAGTCCTTTAGAATTGAGTAGGTCTCACTTTTGGCAGCCAGAAAGAAAACCCACCTGCTATACCCATTAGTTACCACAAGACAGTATTGTTTATGGTCAATGCTCCTAATGGAGGTAGGACCAAATAAATTCATGTGTAGTAGTTGCAATGGTTCAGTTATGAGACTAAGAGTAGTAATGGCCTTGAAGGATGCTTTGTGTTGTTTGCGTTTGCTGCACGCAAGGCAATTGATGTCATTCCTGAAAGTTTTGGGAGGTAACCCAGAGACCAAGTTCATATTTCCAATTTGTGAATGGTCTTGAAGTTTACATGTCCCATCCTTCTGTGCCATTTAGTGGCTTCATCTTCTGAGGCTTTAGCAACCAAACAAGCTAGTTGACCAGTAGGATTAACTTCATTCAGCTTGATACTATAGAGATTGTGTCTTCTAGGGATTCTGAGTAGAACTTGAGAGTCATCCTGGAGCTTAAAGTCTTTGGATAACACCAGTGCTTCAGTATCCATAAAGAGAACAAACTGCTTCTTGTCACAAATATGAGAGACAGAGATCAAGTTGAAGTGTTGAAGTGCTTCCACATAGTAGACCTGCTCAATATTAAGGTTAGGTGTCTGTATAGTTCCTTTGCCAGATATCCGTCCTTCACCACCTCCAAAGTAGACCTTTCCGCCTTGAAATGGTACAAAGTTAGATAGAAGTCCTTTATTCCCTGTCATGCTCCTAGAGCATCCACTATCAACAATTCCTAAAGTAGGATCTTGGTATGGAGTAACCTACAACAACAAAAATAGATATATACAAAAGTTAGTGTCTTAAGGGGACCCAGACCTTTTCAGGGTTGAGTATGCCTTGTGGATCTTTTGTAGATAGCCAAGAAGATTGATGAGATCCACTATTGTTATTCATCATATGGGTGTTATTGTTTGACCAAGAACAACCTGCTGAGGGCTTAACAGCAATACCTAAATTTCCCAACCCAAAATACATTTGGTCTGAATTAAAAGCATAATTTTGATTAAAGTTCTGAAAATAGTTGCTGGTTGGTCTATTGTAGGTGCAACCATTTCTTCTCCCTAGATCAGAAGCCAAGGGAGAGGTCCTTCTAGAAGAAGAATAGGATTGGGCACATGGGTTTAGTCTTCGAGAAGAAAAAGGAGCAACTCCTGGTGGACCAGGAGCAGGATAAGCTTGATAAACAGAAGGAGGTTGATCATAAAAATCACAATCCTTAATCAAATGAAATTTACTTCCACAGACAAAGCATGTTTTAAAAGACCTTTTATTCAAATGACATTGTTTCACACTGCTAAATTTATTACACACAACTCTAGGAGAATCAACATTCCTAGGACTCAATAAACCATAATTATAAACAGTAGAAGCAACTCTCTCTTCACTCTTCCTAGCACTAGTAGCAGCAGGGTCATTTGTCTTGGAGCTTGTACGTCTTGACTCTTCACTTGAACCACATGATGCATAGTCACTGGCCTTGTCACTGAAAGTACAAGAGACAAAGTCATTAGTATTAGTAGAGCTTTTTGGAGACTCATGCATCTGTGATCCATCCAAGTCAGTATGCCTAGATATGGGCATAAAAGTTCCTGTAAGTGGTGGAGGAACAACATGCATTGCTACAGCTGGTTGAAACCTATTGTAACTAGGTTTTCCCTCCTCCTCCTTGTCAGGATCAAAGACACTTGAAAAAGATAAATCAAACACATCTTCTGAATCAATATATTTATCAAATCCCAAACCTCTCTTAGTTCTACCAGACATGCTACTATCAATTAACTTAGAAAGATTCTTGGGTGCTTTTTGCCATTTTTCAAATCGTAAAAGTGTAGCATCCAATTTTTCTTGCATGTCTTGTTTATCTTTAATACTATCATTGTTTAGTTTTTCAGTATATTTAAGCATGTTAGTGGTGTTTTCTAAATCAATGTTTAGAATTCTAATTTTATCCTCATATTCACGTTGAGTATCTTGAAGCCACCTCTTTTGTTGTTCCAATGTTTTTAAAGAACTCTTATATGCTTGAACATCTAAAAAATATTTGTCATTTTGTTCATTTAGCTCATTGTATTAAGACAACAGTTCTGAATATTTATCATGACAACCAAGAGGGAAATTTTGTACCTGAGGTGAGATGCCCATAAGAGCAAATTCTTCTGCTTCGTCGACATCAGATAGATTCCCAGCAATAATTGCAAACACATCAGTAGAAGCTTCAGCTGATTCCAAGGTAGCAGTCTGATGATCATTCCAGTTAACCATAGAGTCAACAGACACCAAAGCTTTCTTTTCATCCTTGAGCTCTTGAACCTTGAAAGTTGAATACATGTTCTTCTCCTGGTCAGTTTTGTTAGGGCATTCCCTAGAAAAATGACCTTGCTGCTGGCAGTTATAGCATCTAACCTTGCTTCTATCAAATCTGACTGGCTCTCTTGGGTTGTAGTTAAATTTTCGACCTGCTTTCTTTTCAAACTTATGAACCCGGAGAGTGAGCATGGCCATCTGCCACTTTAGATCCATTTCATCCAAGTCAAGTTTATCAACCTGTTTGAAATCATCAAAAGCAAGCTACTGTTATGGATCAACATCAGTAAAAAAAGAGTGAAGAACAACTTCTACCATGCTACCAGTCTTGGCTTTTGGTTCAGGAGTAGAAGTATGTTGAGAAGACACAGTATAGCTTGGGCTACTAGCATAAGACATTGGACTAGATCCCATGGAACTCACAAAAGCAGAGTTAGCAGGAGTAGAAAAGGAATCACTTGAGTATTCTCTCACATGAGGCTTAAAGGTTTTGAGTTTATAAAACAGGTCATCAAAAATAAGATAGTCAAGGCCACCTTTTGCTTTGAGAGAGATGACTACCTGATTCCATGAGTGAGGTAGAGCTCTAAGAAACCTGGCATTGATATCTCCATTGTCAGGTTTGGACCTGAGTTGATTCAACTGGCTAAGTATCTTTTGGAACCTATCATACCCTTGATGAATACCTTCAGTTTCAGAGATCTTGAATTCTGTGAATTCATCTCTCAGCATAGATCTGCGCATTTTCTTTGATTCCACATTCCCTCCAAACCTTGCCTTTACTCCATTCCAGATCTCTCTAGCATCATCCAAGTGATAAAAATCATCCATATGATCATCAGGAAGGGACTGAAGAAGGATAATTTTTGTTTTGAATTCCTTCTGAATAGTTGTGATTTCTTAATGAGTTTTAGGATCTAGAAGGATGACATTACCATTCTTGTCTCTTCCAGTAAGCTTCTTACTGTTGCCATTCTAAACAATTTTCCAAAGGTCTAGATCAGTATTGGTGATCCAGCATTCCATCTTTATTGCCCAGCTATCATACTCATCCTTCATCAAGAGAGGGAATTTTCCATTTGTATTGGAAACAGTAGCAACGATTTGCTGAGGTTGTTGTGTTTTAGAGGTGCTTGCTTCTCCTGTTTCAGTAGAACTAGAGGCAGACATAATCAAACAAAGATGGTAGTAAAAAGAAAAAAATGATTCTTCTTGTGCAGAGACTCTCCCAGGCTCTGATACCACTTGTTGGGTCCACTAGATATAGATCTTGCAGCCTGTTAAGGATGGTGAACGACTTCTGTAATCACAAGTCTATTCATAGAGAGACTCTAGATAAGACACACAATATAAGTGCGGAATACAAATACTATAAACAAGAATAAACAGAATAACTATAATGACTTGATCCTTACTAAGGATTTCTAATATTAATATAATGTTTAATGAAGGTGTGTTTAACCCTTCTGCCAATGGTTCCTTTTATATACTACAAGGAAACCCTAATACAACATTAAATCAAAACGTGTAATTCTGATATGCATATCTTTTCCTAACATATCTCATGCATATCCTAACAAACTACTCAAAATAATAATGTTTGACTTTCTAAAGACCAGGAGCACATGTTGCTCCTACTACTACTAGGACCAGGAGGAACTACATACCTCCTAGCATACCTATTACAAATGACTATTACAAAGGTCCTAACAGTACCCTGAATTATTGAGGACATGGTTTAGAAGGCATACTAGAATTATGAGTCTTGACTCGTGCCTTGAAAAGATATTCGTATGACATGTATCATGACTGATATCCTGACATGTGTCTTCCGAAATGATACTTGAGACCTGTGTCTTGACTGATGATGAGATGGAATTTATACATGATCTCATCGTTCTTTTCGGACTTTAAATGCATAAAAATGTCATAAAATACCATATATATGCTTGTGTTTGTTTTCTTGTGTATTTTAGGTATGGATATCGTGAAAAAGACAAAAGATCACAAGTTACAAGGAAAAACGGACACGAGAAACGAAGCCGTACAAAGAACCGGGCCTTAATCATGGAATTCTCAACAAATACCCTTGAAGACTTGAAGACAAACAAGATTGATCCTCATTTATTGAAGAAATGACACTTAAAACCCTTGTATATTCATAATTACAAGTTTGGTCCCTTAAGTTTGTCAAAATTACACAAAAGGTCCCTCAACTTTGAAGAAATGGCAAGAATAGTCCCTCAACAAATCAAAATTGCCAATAATGGTCCCTCATAAAGTCAAAGATACAATGAATACCTTTGAAGATCAAGAATGTTCAAAATCAGTCCTTGAAATATCTCAAAATGGCAAAAAGAACCCTTGAAAACCCTTTTGAAAAGTTATGTGCCAAAATTGCCAAGTGGTGAAAGTTGTTACAAGTATAATTGGGCGCTGACAGACTTTTATCTCCAAGTGACAAAAGAAAGGAAGGAGGAGGGCTAATGTTGTGCATATGAAACATTTAAACACAAAAATGCGCCAAACACTTCCCCAATCCTATAAAAACGGATCAAAAGTTGTTACTGTAGCAGTCAAGAACCCAGATTTTACACCAACTTAAACAAAGGGTAAAATGAAATTACCCTTACCCACACTTGATTCACACGCCTATAATCTCATCCCAACCTTAAAACACTCACTCCCACTCACCAAATGGCCCCACCACCAAAACCGTTTCACCATCATGTGACAGCTTCCTCACCAAGGATTGCCAGTGTCAAGATCAACAGCCCGCATCATTTGCTTCATCACAAAGCTATTATAAACGGTTTGGATGCATTTTGGACAGCTCACATCAAGAAAACGTCTAGAAGACTTAGGGCATTTAGGGAATTTCACTTCTAGGGTTTGTGAATAGTGTTTAGCCAGGCATTTGCCTATAAAAGGAGACCTCAACATGTGAGAGTCCCTTTGTTCCAGATTTTAGCTTTTAATCTTTGTAATTCCTTTTTATGAAATAAAGTTTGAATTTCTTAAAATTTTGAGTTCTAATCTGTTATTTATAAAAGTTTGGTGTTTGAGAAGCTAAAATCTGAGTTCCATTTATATGTTTGAAGGTTTTTGAGGCAAGGTTTTAGTTGATAAAGCTTGGGTTTCAAAAATCAGAAAGTTGGCATTATTTTTTATCTCACTTTGTGTTTGTTCATCTTAGCAGCATTGGAAGCTGGTACTTGTTTTGCTAGTACCTCAGCTCAAACAATCCAGGGCCTGGATGTAGGTCTTGGAGGTTTGCACCTTCTTCCCTTTTCATTTTCTCTTTAAGTTTCTGATTATTTGTGATTTTTATGGATTATTGCTTGAATCTGTGTTATTGTGGTTGATTATTGTTGATTTGGCTTTGTTTGATGTTAATGAGGTGTTACTGATCTGATTTGTGGGTTGAATCTTCATAAGCCTTTGAAAATTTGTGAAAATAAGTTTTAAAAGGGTGTTTGGGATTACTGCATAAGTTGGATTTGTGGTTTGTTAAGTGCTTGTGTTGTGTATGCAAGTATTGGTATCTGTTATTTGGGAGCATATGTTCATCTGTTTGCAGGTTTTGAGGCTTTGAACACATTGATTCATAGATTGGCTATAAAATCTTCTTAACTTGGTAAAATTGGCTAGGATTTTGAGGACACCTAGATCTAAGCATAGGTTAAGGTTAACAAGTGCTAAATCATAGTTAATCACACCAGGGTAGAAGGATTTGAGGCTTGAAATTGGATCAAGTGTCAAGTATATCAGCAAACTGTTTCTGCATATTGTACTTTGTTCATCAGTAACATTTTGTGCTTTGATCTTGCATTTTACTTTGATTCAGTGTTTGATTCTTTTTGCTTTGTGTTTATTGTTAGTTTATATAGCTTGTGTATGCATCTGGTTAAGTTTGGTTGGCTTATTTTGCTTAAATCTGCTTATTAAGTGCTTAACTGCTTATTTGCTTATCTGGTGCATATCTGGTAACTGTTTGGCTTATTGTGGCTTATTGTGTGGATCATTTTGTGATTTTTTTGTTGCTATTGACTCCTTGTGGTTCACTGATCACAAGGGTGCCTTTGTTTCCAATTGAATCAAACCAGAACTCTCAAATAAGCTTGGTCAATTAGTCAAAGCAGTGGGAACTCCTTTCCCCTGCTGGTTGCCACTGCTAGTGCAATTTTGGTGTCAGCTTATCAATAAGCTATAATAGCTTATTTTAACCAGCAACAACTTTGTTTTTGTAATAGGTGCTCATATTTTGACCCATTTGTTCATCCTGGAGCATTTGGGTGGTTGACTTTAAGGTTTGACTAGAAAACCAAGTCCTTTGACTTTTACATAAGTTCATTTGTGCTTATTCTGGCTTATTGCTTGTGCTTATTGGATTTTTGTTGATTTATATTGCTTATTGAGTCCATTTGAAAGCTTTTGCAAGTTGAATCAGCCTTTGAGGTGCATTATTTCTCAAAAACGACTATTTTGTCGTTTTGTGAATTTTTGCTTTTCTATTTTCTGGCTTATTGAGTTAGCTTATTGGAAATTTCTTTTGACAGATCTCCTAAGCATCCAAAAAGAGGGTTGTGTGTCAAATTAGAGCTTATGGCATTAGCTTATGGCTTAATGGGCTGAAAAGCCCAATAAGAATAAGCTTTGTGTTCAATAAGCTGTGATAAGCACATTTTCAGCTTTTGGGCCTTTAGAGTTTTGTTCTTAGAATTGAATTTTAAGTCAGATAGGGCTTTTCTAAGTCAATTGGGCCAAGTTTGACTTTTTGGGCCCAAAAGCCCATTTAGGTTGACTGTTTTTGGATTTGGCCCATTTGAGGGCCCATTAGGGGTATTTTGGTAATTTCACTTTGATTTTCTGATTATTTAGGTTAAAATAAACTAGTTTGCAAGTTTTTAGAATTTTTTATAATTTTTGGATTTTTATTATTATTTTATTATATTTTATTATTATTTTTAAAATTTCACTTTTTCCAACTTTTTACATTTTTCTTAGGTTAAACACATTAAAATAGGAATTTAGCAACTTTTAGAATAATTTTGTCACTTTTAGATTAATTTTTATAATTATTTTAAGTTTTAATAGTTTTTAAATCATTTTAAATAGTTTTTATTAGTTTTAAAATTTCTAAAAAAAGTTTTTAATCTTTTTAGGTCATTTTAGAGGTTTATCAATTGAAAAATCTTTATTTGGGCTTTTTGATAATTTATTTGATTTTTAGGGCTTTAATTAGCATTTAAAAATTGAATATTTAATTATTTAAAAGGTTTGAAAAAGTTTTGATAATTGGTAAACTCTTAGTTTATTATTTTTGATTTTTGGTGAAGTTTTGGTAATTTTTAGAATTTATTTTTATTTTGGTGATTTTTAAGGTTCTACGTTTTAACTTTCTAGTAGTGATTTTGTGTTAATTTTTATTTTTTTCGTCTTCGTCATTTTCTCTTCTAATCCCCTTCTAAACCAATCATTAATCACAAACATTTGGCAAGTTTTTCACACACATATACCTCCTTGGGAAACGAACTTTCACACCATTAAGGGTCATTAGTGTTGATTTTCCTAAATCCTCACTCGATACTTACCGCTTTTACGCCTTTTTCCTAAAAGGTGTATTTTTCCTACAATCACTTTGGCGCCGCTGCCGAGGAGGTGTGTCGTGATTAATTTGAATTGTTGTTTTTAATATTAACCAAATAGTATTTGTATTAGTAGAACTCTACTAATACGTATTATCGGTTTTCTTGGTTTTTCTTGTACAAATATTATTATTATATTGTATTAAGTATCACAATAAATTTACAATATCTCCAAAAGTGTGAAAACACAACCTTAATTGGGATTTCATCACTCAATTATTGTATTCGAATCTCAAACAAAAAGAAAAAGGCAAAAATAGATAAATACTTTCGTGAAGCTCGATTTTGAAAGATACAAACTATAAGGTGGGTATAAGGCGGGTATTATAAAATATACCCTAAGGAAAAAGGCTCTTAAGTGCTTCGCGCCGCCTCGTTTCCCCGCTTGCTTGTGAGTATTTTGAGATTGAAGGCTAATCGAGGGTTTTGCCGCCCAAAGTATTATTACGTATAATATATTTGCTTGGTTTTCTTTGTGATTAAACCCTCTTGAACAATTTGGTTTTCACCAAAGTTCTAAAGTCATTCGAAGGCGTTCACTCCACGTGATCGTTTTCATTCCTTTGAGGCTTCTTTAATCAAGAGTTTGATTCGAGGAGAGATTTTGTAGATTGTTGTCTACGAAGATACACCAAAATCCAAAAAAATTAAATATCATCAAAAACACAAAAAAATGAAAATTCACAAAACACCCAAAAAGAATCTTCTTTGCTCACCTCCCATTCTTCGTGAAGTTTATGATCACTCGTAATCAAGCAAAACGAGCTCGTAAACGACTTCAAAAGCAAGCCAATCAAGAGACGTTGATTGTTGAAGAACCTCCAATTGTTGAACCTATTGTAGAACAAGAAGTCGTCATGGCTAATCGTACTATGATGGAGTTGCTACAAGCACCCACCGAGGGTTTTGGAGAGGCTATTGTGATTCCCGCCATCCTTGCGGAGAATTTCGAAATTAAGACGGGTTTAATGTCAATGTTGCAAGCAAATAAGTTTAGAGGTCACGAGAAAGACAACCCGCATTACCATATTAGGAATTTCAACCGTCTCACCGCCACTAGCAAGTTTAAGGATGTTCCACATGACGCCATTAAGATGATGTTGTTTCCATACTCGTTGGATGGACCCGCAAAAATTTGGCTCGAGAAAGAACCGCCAAATTCGATTTTGACATGGGCCGATCTCGTTTCTAAGTTTGTGAACAAGTTTTTTCCACCATCTAAAACAACACACTTGAAAAATGAGATTTCACGATTTGTGCAAAGAAATAATGAAAGTTTTTCAATGGCATGGGAACGTTTTAAAGAGATGTTACATGAATGTCCACACCATGATTTTACGGAATTACATCAAGTGGATACTTTTTATAATGGGCTTAATGATCATGAACGAGATTATTTGAACGCCGCCGCGGGTGGTAATTTTTTGTGCAAGACGACAAATGAGGCTTTACAAATCATTGAAAATAGATCCAAGGTTTATAACCCTCGTAACACACCGAGTGTTGCCAATATGGGTTCGTCATCTTCGTCACAATCGTCTCGTAGCATTAACGCCTTACATGATGAAGCTAATGAGGAAAATCGGTTTTTTGATAGATTTGCTAATCTAATGTCCCATTGGAAGGCTCAAGAAGCTTCCAATTCCGCTTCGGTTAAAGCGGTTGCTAAGAGTTGTTTATCTTGTGGGGGAGCTCATGATCTTTCCGAGTGCATTACCGCGGATGGTAACACTTCGAGTGCTTATGTAGCAACGAGAACTTATAACCAAAACGGTCAAGGTTCCCGCCAAAATCAAGCTCCACCAAACCAAAATGTTAACAATTATCGAAACAACAACCAAGGTAATTACCAAGGCAACACACGCAATTACAACAAAGGGAATTATCAAAGTGGGAATGGACAAATTTCTAATCAAAACCAAAACCGTGATTTTCAAAACACTACACAAGGTTTTCAAAATGCTCACACGAAAAATTTGCAAGGAGAATTTTTGGATTATGCAAAAGCAAATGATGCTAAATTTGATAACATGCACGTGAGATGATTAGCTTAAGATCCGAGTTGAAAAATGAGCTAAAAAATGAACTTGCTAATGAACTTAAAACTCATGCTAATAAAATAGAAGGAAATGTCCAACGTCTTCAACAAAACCAACAAAAGATGGAATTAGGACAACATGAGATTAAGCAAGAGTTATTAAAAGCGGATGCTAGGCAATCAAAATTTGAGGACCGAATGGCTAAGATGTTTGAAGCAATCATGTGTAAACCCTCTTCTTCGGGTGGTCTTCCTAGTGATACCATTGCAAACCCGAAGGGAGAAATGAAGGTTATTACTACACGAAGTGGTAAAACTTTCAAGGAACCAATCTCTCGTCCAAGTACTTCTAAGGAGAAGGAAGTCGAGAAAGAACCCGAGGTGATGGTCGAAAAGGAGCATATTACAATCCCACGAAGTACCGCTCATGCCACACCCACGGTTGAACCAATACCAATTGTGGAACCCGAGTTTCCAAGGCCGTTGCCTAATGACCAACCCACACCACCTTTACCCTACCCTTCAAGACGAAACAAAGAGAAACTGCAAGAACGTAACAAACAACAAATCGAGCTTTTTATAAAAATGTTTCAACAAGTGCATTTTGATGTGAGTTTAGCCGACGCGTTGTTATATATGCCTCGTTTCGCTTCCACTTTTAAAAGTATGATGAGCGATAAGGAAAAGCTTTCAAAGCTTGCTAATTGTTCTTCGGTTTATCTTAACCGCATACCGGAAAAAGTTGGTGATCCCGGAAAGTTTCTCATTCCTTGTGACATACAAGATATGAAAGAATGCCTCGCCTTGGCCGATCTTGGTGCGAGCATTAATTTGATGCCATTTTCCATTTGGAAATCGCTTTCGCTTCCGGCTCTCATTCCTTCGAACATGTCCATCGAGATGGCCGATCATTCTACGATTATGGCATGTGGAGTAGCCAAAGATGTTTTCGTGAAAGTGGGGAAGTTCTACTATCCCGTTGATTTTATAGTAGTTGACATCCCCGCGGATCCTCAAGTTCCTCTAATTTTAGGTCGTTCATTTTTAGATACTTCGAGATCGCTTATCGATGTTCATGCGAGAACTATCACTTTGAGATTCAACGAAGAGGAACTCGTTATAAACGCTACTCAAAACTCGAAACCTTCTCATGTTTATGCAATCGCTACCATTAATCACATCGACATCGTTGATGTGGTTTACGATGAGTTTTCACAAGAAGTGTTAGGTTTTTCCGATAGCTCGTCAAGTGGCAATCCCACTATTTTGGATCCGATTCTTGCTAATTCCACACGAAATCTCACTCCATTCCAAGGAGGCGATCTCACTTCAAATGAAATCGACAATGAAGATGAGGTGTTGATTAGTGATGATACTTCTATTCCACCATTTCTTTCGCCGATGGAAGTTATGAGTGTTGAACCAAAATCTTCAATCGAGGAACCACCTATCCTTGAATTGAAAGATCTTCCTACTCACCTTGAATACGCATTCTTGGAAGGTGATGACAAGTTGCCGGTTATTATTGCAAAAGGTCTTGCTAATAATGAAAAAACCGAGCTCTTGAAGGTTCTTAAGGCTCATAAAGGGGCAATTGCGTGGAAAATATCCGACATTAAGGGTATTGACCCAAATCTTTGTACTCACAAGATTTTAATGGAGGAGGACTACAAACCCGCAATTCAAAGTCAAAGAAGGGTGAATCCCAAAATTCACGATGTCATTAAAAAGGAGGTCCTTAAACTCCTTGACGCGGGAATGATTTATCCTATATCCGATAGCCCATGGGTGAGCCCAATCCATTGTGTCCCTAAAAAGGGAGGAATGACCGTTGTGCCTAATGAAAACAACGAGTTGATTCCCACTCGTGTTGTGACCGGTTGGAGGGTGTGTATTGACTACCGAAAGTTAAATGACGCCACTCGTAAAGACCACTTTCCTTTGCCCTTCATGGACCAAATGTTGGAGCGACTTGCGGGAAATGAATTCTATTGCTTTTTAGATGGTTTTTCCAGTTACTTTCAAATCCCCATCGACCCTCGTGATCAAGAGAAGACTACGTTTACGTGTCCTTATGGAACGTTCGCTTATCGTAGGATGCCTTTCGGAATTTGTAATGCACCCGGTACGTTTCAACGGTGTATGATGGCGATTTTTCACGATATGATCGAGAAGTCGATGGAAGTGTTTATGGATGACTTCTCGGTGTTTGGTAATTCGTTCACGTCATGTTTATCTAATATTGAACAAATGTTAAAACGTTGTGAAGAAACCAATCTTGTGCTTAATTGGGAGAAATGTCATTTCATGTGTAAACAAGGAATCATCTTAGGACATAAGGTGTCGAAGGCGGGGATTGAGGTCGATAAAGCTAAGGTAGACGTCATCGCCAAGTTACCTCATCCCAAAACCGTTAAGGGAGTTAGGAGTTTCCTAGGCCACGCGGGCTTTTATCGTCGTTTCATCAAGGACTTTTCGAAAATTTCTCGTCCTATGACACACCTTCTCGAGAAGGATGCTCCTTTTAACTTTAATAAGGATTGTGTTAAGGCTTTCGAAACTCTCAAAAGGAAACTTACCGAAGCTCCCATTCTTGTTGCTCCTAATTGGGAATTACCCTTTGAAATCATGTGCGATGCAAGTGATTATGCTATAGGGGCCGTCTTAGGGCAACGTTATGACAAGCATTTTCGTCCTATCCACTATGCTAGTAAGACGATGACCGAGGCTCAATTAAAGTACACCACAACGAAAAAGGAATTCCTTGCCGTGGTCTATGCTTTTGAGAAATTCCGACCTTATCTCGTCTTAACTAAAAGCATCGTGTATACCAACCATTCAGCTATCAAGTATCTCTTAGCTAAGCAAGATGCTAAGCCGAGATTGCTTCGTTGGATGCTCCTCCTCCAAGAATTTGATGTCACCGTGCTTGACAAAAAAGGAGCCGAGAATCTAGCGGCCGATCATCTCTCTCGTCTAGAAGATCCTCACAAAGATGTTTTCGAGAACAAGGAAATTACCGAAACATTTCCTCTTGAGACTCTCGGTGTAGTGAATTCTAAAGACACAACCCCATGGTTTGCCGACATTGCAAATTACCATGCGGGCAATTTCATAATCAAGGGTATGACGACACAACAAAAACGAAAATTCTTTCGTGACGTCAAGTTCTATTTTTGGGACGACCCTTATCTCTTTCGGATTTGTGCGGATCAACTCGTTCGACGTTGTGTGTTTGGTGCCGAAGCTTCTAATATCCTTAGAGCTTGTCACGAGGGACCCACGGGTGGTCACCACGGTGCTAATCTCACGGCTAAGAAAGTGTTCGATGCCGGTTTCTTTTGGCCTTCTATCTATCGTGATGCACACGCACTTGTGAAGTCGTGTGATTCGTGCCAACGTCAAGGAAAATCGTCTCAACGTGATGAAATGCCGCAAAACATAATTCAAGTATGTGAGATTTTCGACATATGGGGAATAGACTTTATGGGGCCGTTCCCATCGTCTCATGGCAACAAATATATCCTCGTCGCGGTGGACTACCTTTCTAAGTGGGTGGAAGCTAAGGCTTTACCTACTAATGATGCTCGTGTGGTAGTGAAGTTTTTGAAGCAACTATTCTCTCGGTTCGGAACCCCTCGTGCTATTATAAGCGATCGTGGAACCCATTTTTGTAATGACCAATTCGATAAGGTTCTAAAGAAATATGGGGTTACACATCGTCTTTCTACGGCTTATCACCCGCAAACGAGTGGGCAAGTCGAGGTTTCGAACCGAGCTTTGAAAATGATTTTAGAGAGGTCAATTGGGGAAAACCGTGCTTCATGGTCCGACAAACTTGATGATGCTTTATGGGCCTTTAGGACCGCTTATAAGACACCTATCGGTTGCACTCCTTATAAGTTAGTCTATGGAAAGAATTGTCATTTGCCCATTGAGTTGGAGCATAAGGCATATTGGGCCCTTAAGCATGCTAATTTTGACTTGAAGACCGCGGGAGATCACCGGAAAATACAATTGAATGAATTGGATGAATTAAGGGATAATGCTTATGAAAATTCATTAATTTTTAAACAAAAGACTAAAAAGTTTCATGATTTAAAGATTAAAAACCGGGTTTTTAACGTTGGTGATCAAGTGTTGCTTTTTAACTCTCATCTTAAGATATTTTCCGGGAAATTGAAATCTCGTTGGTCGTGTCCGTTCACCATTACACAAGTATTTCCATATGGGACCATTGAGCTAGCTCAAGATGATGGTCCTAATTTCAAGGTGAATGGACATAGGCTTAAGCACTACTTTGGTGGGGAAATTCCTTCAATGGTTGCCCCCGACCAAGACACCTTCCCCAATGATAATTAGCATTGAGGGGATCGAGTCGAGCTCATGACTCGGTAATCAAAAACGAGGTGCCTCTTGGGGGAGATCCCATGCTTATCTTTTATGCTCACTATTCACTAATAAGGGGACTTGTACCCTTTCAACTCGTTGTCTCGTGGTTGTTTGTGATTGTGTTATCTAGATCATCATCATAATCTACGATTGAAGACTCTCGTGTTTGTTTACGTGAGCCTCCATCGTTCGGTTGAAGAAGTTTTTCACGATTCCATGACATATCCTTTATTGTTCTTACAATTATCTTTTAGCATACTTAATAAACGGCTTTAGATATATTGTTGATCACCCTTTCCATGCTAGATCCTAAGCATTCGACTCTTCGTCTCTAGTATGGGGGTGCTCCACCTTTAGACTCGAAACATTGAGGACAATGTTTACTTTTAGTATGGGGGGGTGAATAGGTACTTGTTTTGCTACGCCCTCACGTTTTCCAATTTTCAAAGTTTTGTTTTGCTAATAAGGCTAAAAATGGCCAAATTTTAAATTTTTTCTTAGTTTTCATAAGTGTTTTTAAGACACGTATGTATATTTTCCGATGGGTAGAATAAGAGTTAATTTTTGACTTGATGGGCATTTGGAGCCATTTACATTCCTTAACCCGCTCAATTCAAGTTTTGCTAGACTTTTATATAGGGAGCTTTAAAACGCGAAAGTCTTAACTCATACGGGTTAAGAATAAGAACTTTTCGCAAGTTCCTATAATTGATTCTAGAAAGTCACTTATCAAGGGAACTTTAAAATGCATTCTCTAAACTTGAAAAAGTCCAAGAAAGTGCAAGATCCTATAGGTGGCTTGAAAACCCAAAACTTTGATTTGATATAGTCTTAATGAAAGCTAATCCAAATTTGGCTTAATTTTGACTTGCATGGCTAAGTATTCACGAGTCTCTTTAATTAGAGGTCTTTATATAGTGAAGAACGAGAAATGATAGAGTTAGGCAAGTGATCATGCTAAACGTAGAACATGAAAGTGTTCTTTCAAAAACTCATATGTTTTTAATTGTGGCTTTTTCTTCCCATAAGATCAATGCATTAGGAATAAATCATAATTGCAATAAGTAAGGTCGTACGATTTGAAAGGTTACTTAGCCTCTAGCGCAAGATCGTTTAAAAGTTGCTCGGGGTTGAATAGAGTTCATAGCCAAGGCATAACTTATTGAAGCGGGACGCGAAGATTGGCGATCATCCAAAAAGGCCCTAACAAGGCATGAGGAGCTCTATTTTTACTAAAGATCCAAAGATGATGAGAAGTATCATTATTCCTAAATCAATATGAAGGATCGAGACACACGACGAGAAGCAATTACTCCCCTAAAGATCATGGAGAAAGTCTATCCAAAAAGACCCTAACAAGGTATGAGGATAAATATATCCAAGTCCGAAAAGGAGGCGGATCGTTGTATATCAAAATCCAAAGTAAAGATTGAAGAAAAATGATGAAGTCGTGGTCCAATATGAAGAATCTCTCAAAAACATCAAGTGAAGAAATTCCAAATATATGAAGAGAAGACCATAATTTCAAGAACGTCTTCCCAAGATTTGAAGTATGAAGTACATGCCAAATATCGGTCCGAGAAATGTCTCAAATCGTGAAACGAGTTATGCCAAGATATGAACTTAAGGAGATACACGAGAAGCCGTTTTAAAAGATTTTGTCCTTCGGCTAACTATTGATCAAATCGTGCTACTTTGCTTTCGGACTAATAACTACTTAAATAAGTCAATATGAATCACTTGTGATCCATGACAAATAGATAAAAAATGCTAGTAACCCATTTCCTTTTATAATAACTAGGATTGCGGGGAGAAAAAGTATTACACAATTTTGACGTATGAGTAGTGTTAGCATTGTGACTTGTACCAACAATGATCTTGTTTTTGCACTTAGCATGGAATGTATGACAATCAAGGATGACGAAGTTTACTCTAAGGGACATTTACTTGTTTCCATTCTTTGACCCTAAAAGTCACTTTTTGTGATGAAAATCATACATTATGTCTTTACACATCATCGTAGTATGTTGCAAGTCTTTTTGCTTTTCAATAAAGGTTAATAAAATTGAACTTTGGTGATGATTAGATACTTTATTCTAGCATTGCGTGAGGGCACGACAATGGCTTAGTATGGGGGAGTGATGAGATGGCATTTATACATGATCTCATCGTTCTTTTCGGACTTTAAATGCATAAAAATGTCATAAAATACCATATATATGCTTGTGTTTGTTTACTTGTGTATTTTAGGTATGGATATCGTGAAAAAGACAAAAGATCACAAGTTACAAGGAAAAACGGACACGAGAAACGAAGCCGTACAAAGAACCGGGCCTTAATCATGGAATTCTCAACAAATACCCTTGAAGACTTGAAGACAAACAAGATTGATCCTCATTTATTGAAGAAATGACACTTAAAACCCTTGTATATTCATAATTACAAGTTTGGTCCCTTAAGTTTGTCAAAATTACACAAAAGGTCCCTCAACTTTGAAGAAATGGCAAGAATAGTCCCTCAACAAATCAAAATTGCCAATAATGGTCCCTCATAAAGTCAAAGATACAATGAAGACCTTTGAAGATCAAGAAGGTTCAAAATCAGTCCTTGAAATATCTCAAAATGGCAAAAAGAACCCTTGAAAACCCTTTTGAAAAGTTATGTGCCAAAATTGCCAAGTGGTGAAAGTTGTTACAAGTATAATTGGGCGCTGACAGACTTTTATCTCCAAGTGACAAAAGAAAGGAAGAGGAGGGCTAATGTTGTGCATATGAAACATTTAAACACAAAAATGCGCCAAACACTTCCCCAATCCAATAAAAACGGATCAAAAGTTGTTACTGTAGCAGTCAAGAACCTAGATTTTACACCAACTTAAACAAAGGGTAAAATGAAATTACCCTTACCCACACTTGATTCACACGCCTATAATCTCATCCCAACCTTAAAACACTCACTCCCACTCACCAAATGGCCCCACCACCAAAACCGTTTCACCATCATGTGACAACTTCTTCACCAAGGATTGCTACGTGTCAAGATCAACAACCCACATCATTTGCTTCATCACAAAGCTATTATAAACGGTTTGGATGCATTTTGGACAGCTCACATCAAGAAAACGTCTAGAAGACTTAGGGCATTTAGGGAATTTCACTTCTAGGGTTTGTGAATAGTGTTTAGCCAGGCATTTGCCTATAAAAGGAGACCTCAACATGTGAGAGTCCCTTTGTTCCAGATTTTAGCTTTTAATCTTTGTAATTCCTTTTTATGAAATAAAGTTTGAATTTCTTAAAATTTTGAGTTCTAATCTGTTATTTATAAAAGTTTGGTGTTTGAGAAGCTAAAATCTGAGTTCCATTTATATGTTTGAAGGTTTTTGAGGCAAGGTTTTAGTTGATAAAGCTTGGGTTTCAAAAATCAGAAAGTTGGCATTATTTTTTATCTCACTTTGTGTTTGTTCATCTTAGCAGCATTGGAAGCTGGTACTTGTTTTGCTAGTACCTCAGCTCAAACAATCCAGGGCCTGGATGTAGGTCTTGGAGGTTTGCACCTTCTTCCCTTTTCATTTTCTCTTTAAGTTTCTGATTATTTGTGATTTTTGTGGATTATTGCTTGAATCTGTGTTATTGTGGTTGATTATTGTTGATTTGGCTTTGTTTGATGTTAATGAGGTGTTACTGATCTGATTTGTGGGTTGAATCTTCATAAGCCTTTGAAAATTTGTGAAAATAAGTTTTAAAAGGGTGTTTGGGATTACTGCATAAATTGGATTTGTGGTTTGTTAAGTGCTTGTGTTGTGTATGCAAGTGTTGGTATCTGTTATTTGGGAGCATATGTTCATCTGTTTGCAGGTTTTGAGGCTTTGAACACATTGATTCATAGATTGGCTATAAAATCTTCTTAACTTGGTAAAATTGGCTAGGATTTTGAGGACACCTAGATCTAAGCATAGGTTAAGGGTAACAAGTGCTAAATCATAGTTAATCACACCAGGGTAGAAGGATTTGAGGCTTGAAATTGGATCAAGTGTCAAGTATGTCAGCAAACTGTTTCTGCATATTGTACTTTGTTCATCAATAACATTTTGTGCTTTGATCTTGCATTTTACTTTGATTCAGTGTTTGATTCTTGTTGCTTTGTGTTTATTGTTAGTTTATATAGCTTGTGTATGCATCTGGTTAAGTTTGGTTGGCTTATTTTGCTTAAATCTGCTTATTAAGTGCTTAACTGCTTATTTGCTTATCTGGTGCATATCTGGTAACTGTTTGGCTTATTGTGGCTTATTGTGTGGATCATTTTGTGATTTTTGTTGCTATTGACTCCTTGTGGTTCACTGATCACAAGGGTGCCTTTGTTTCCAATTGAATCAAACCAGAACTCTCAAATAAGCTTGGTCAATTAGTCAAAGCAGTGGGAACTCCTTTCCCCTGTTGGTTGCCACTGCTAGTGCAATTTTGGTGTCAGCTTATCAATAAGCTATAATAGCTTATTTTAACCAGCAACAACTTTGTTTTTGTAATAGGTGCTCATATTTTGACCCATTTGTTCATCCTGGAGCATTTGGGTGGTTGACTTTAAGGTTTGACTAGAAAACCAAGTCCTTTGACTTTTACATAAGTTCATTTGTGCTTATTCTGGCTTATTGCTTGTGTTTATTGGATTTTTGTTGATTTATATTGCTTATTGAGTCCATTTGAAAGCTTTTGCAAGTTGAATCAGCCTTTGAGGTGCATTATTTCTCAAAAACGACTATTTTGTCGTTTTGTGAATTTTTGCTTTTCTATTTTCTGGCTTATTGAGTTAGCTTATTGGAAATTTCTTTTGACAGATCTCTTAAGCATCCAAAAAGAGGGTTGTGTGTCAAATTAGAGCTTATGGTATTAGCTTATGGCTTAATGGGCTGAAAAGCCCAATAAGAATAAGCTTTGTGTTCAATAAGCTGTGATAAGCACATTTTCAGCTTTTGGGCCTTTAGAGTTTTGTTCTTAGAATTGAATTTTAAGTCAGATAGGGCTTTTCCAAGTCAATTGGGCCAAGTTTGACTTTTTGGGCCCAAAAGCCCATTTAGGTTGACTGTTTTTGGATTTGGCCCATTTGAGGGCCCATTAGGGGTATTTTGGTAATTTCACTTTGATTTTCTGATT
The DNA here is from genome assembly GCA_025667525.1 of Glebionis coronaria. Classification (NCBI taxonomy): domain Eukaryota; kingdom Viridiplantae; phylum Streptophyta; class Magnoliopsida; order Asterales; family Asteraceae; genus Glebionis; species Glebionis coronaria. Next base: position 454,257,721 of record CM046881.1, on the reverse strand, counting down.
ATTTAGGTTAAAATAAACTAGTTTGCAAGTTTTTAGAATTTTTTATAATTTTTGGATTTTTATTATTATTTTATTATTATTTTATTATTATTTTTAAAATTTCACTTTTTCCAACTTTTTACATTTTTCTTAGGTTAAACACATTAAAATAGGAATTTAGTAACTTTTAGAATAATTTTGTCACTTTTAGATTAATTTTTATAATTATTTTAAGTTTTAATAGTTTTTAAATCATTTTAAATAGTTTTTATTAGTTTTAAAATTTCTAAAAATAGTTTTTAATCTTTTTAGGTCATTTTAGAGGTTTATCAATTGAAAAATCTTTATTTGGGCTTTTTGATAATTTATTTGATTTTTAGGGCTTTAATTAGCATTTAAAAATTGAATATTTAATTATTTAAAAGGTTTGAAAAAGTTTTGATAATTGGTAAACTCTTAGTTTATTATTTTTGATTTTTGGTGAATATTTGGTAATTTTTAGAATTTATTTTTATTTTGGTGATTTTTAAGGTTCTACGTTTTAACTTTCTAGTAGTGATTTTGTGTTAATTTTTATTTTTTTCGTCTTCGTCATTTTCTCTTCTAATCCCCTTCTAAACCAATCATTAATCACAAACATTTGGCAAGTTTTTCACACACATATACCTCCTTGGGAAACGAACTTTCACACCATTAAGGGTCATTAGTGTTGATTTTCCTAAATCCTCACTCGATACTTACCGCTTTTACGCCTTTTTCCTAAAAGGTGTATTTTTCCTACAATCAACTGATGTCTTGAAATATGTTTTAGTAGATGAATATGAACAAGGCTGAAAATTTTTGGTAACTGCTAGGGTTGGCGGACCGGTTAGACTGCTGACCTCTGTATTTCTGGTCACGTCCGCTCTGGAGTTTCGATCGCGACTGACTGATAAATATAAGCACGGTGGTTGTCATTATCGCTTTGTCTGTCGGTTTCACGACGGTCATTATTATGACCGGGATTCTTGTAATTATTCTTCTGAGTGGCCGGTTGGGTACCCGTTCCCACTCTTCTGAATGAAGGTTAGCTGAGTGAAGTGTGACGTCTAGCTGAGAAGGTAAAAGCATGGAATAGAATGGTAGTGTCTGATGGTTGAAGTTTATTCTTGTCAGAAACTTCAAATTTACAGTTTTCGTCCTTGTTCTGCAGAGTCTTTATAGAATAAACAACATCAACATCTTGAGAAATCTCCAAAGTATCAGCAGCATCAGCATTTGTGAGGTCTTCAAAGTGTTAGCAGCATTAGTATCTGATAAAATCTTCAACTCACGAGCAGCATTAGCATTTGGTGGAATATCGACAAGTGGAAACACCTGAGATGATTGAGGATCGATTAGCAATATCCATGGAGTAGGGTACACGAAGTACACCTGGACTACTGTACATGAAGTACAAAATGAATACTGCACATGGAGCATATCTGAGACACTATACGTAGGGTACATATGGAATACTGTATATGGCACTGATGGAGATTTTATGGGATGATCGATACTGGTGTCAATTATCTCACATGATCAAGGAAGTAAATTGATTCAAATGGCTAGCAAAGTGAACAGAGACGAGTAACAGGATAGACTGACAATCTCTGCGTAGACTTAATGCTGGTTGTATAGAGAGCTCGGAAGTATGATTTAATCGAAGTTCTAACAACGGTCAACATGAAACATAATTAATGAGGGCTAACCATGATTTATCATGAAAACATGATTTACTGTAGTCCTTCTGTATCTTAGCATGAAAACATCATCACTTTGCTAAAAATATAATTCTCGTAAGGAGACATGAAACTTAATCAGCATGAAAATGACATCCACTTGAGAGTATGAAAACTTGTTTGTTATAAAGAACATAAAGGTATAGTCAAATGAGGTTTAATATCAACTCGGGTGGATGGCTATGGTTCAATCCACAAAATTGCAAAGTAGAGGACATGTGACTGAGTATAGGCGATTCTGGTTCGATCCATACGTGTCAAAATTTTGGTGAGAACTGTCATGTAAAGAAATTTACAATCTGGGGACTAAATATGGATGGTTGTAGTCTAATCCATACTTGTCATAAACTTTTATAAAATGTCATGATATGAGCAAAGGTGAACAACTATGGATCAGTTCACAAAATATCATTCGACTAAAAAGAATGAAATGGTGAACGGATATGGGTCAGTTCACCAAATAACATTCGACTGAAAACATGAATTTGTCATGAGTAAGGGTATATGCCAATGGGTCGGTTTACCAATACAAAATCTGAACGGGCAAGGGTGAACGCCTATGGGTCGGTTCACCAAAACAAAATTCAAATGAAAAGCACATGCGACTAAATATGGCCAATCCTGTACCAACCTTTTACTTAGTAAAAAAACTATAAGAAATCTGATTGATAAATGAAGAAAATTGACTAATAAATGAATGAGAAACCTGAAAGATAACAACGCCAAAATATGGGAAGTTCCTGGTGACTACCCACTAATCACATGTCAGGTTTTAGAGCCTACAGGTCGAACCTATAGCTCTGATACCATAATTGTAACACCCCACTTAGATAAGTGAACCGTTACGTGTATTTATGGCGTGTTATTAAAGCATAAGGTAAATGTTTTAAAACATTAACTGACCAATAAAGGAAATACCGGAATCAAACATCGGTAATCCAAACATAAGCTCAAAACATGAAAAGCAAATACTGAAAAAAAGGACTAAACAATGTCCAAATAAGCAGAATAATGTAAGAAGTGCATAAAGTAAGAAGTCTGGATAGCTTCCATCCAAATGCACATGCTCTGAGAATCCTAAGAGCGTCCTGGTGTACCTGCTGTTAGAACATGAAAGGAACTACGACTGAGCATAATGTCCAGTGAACGGATATAAAGCATGAAAGAAATACTGAAATGAAGCAGATGATAAAATACTGAAGCTGTAAGACTGATAAGTAAAGTTGCAGCGGAAATCTGTGTGTAATCTGAAAAGTCTAATTTATAAATAATAAAGCTGAACTGATATCTGTTAAATCCGAAAACATGCATTTACTGTATTTTAATTGCCAAGAGCTTATATAGGTCATGTGCTGTAACAACTACTACATGAATAAATGGAAGTGTGACCTCGTCATGCTATAAAGGGGTGACCTCTAAATAATGTGTTGGGTGGAGGGATCAACTCCAATGTGAAGGATGTAGAGCACACACCACATTCACCTGATAACTGTAAACTGGTAGCCTAGGATGCACCCATACGCCCCGCTGATAATACTGATAAAATAGCCAAGCTGAATAAATGGGACGCTGCGAGAAATCACTCTCCCGTAGAGGAGTCATGACACTGGTGCCTCAAGTGTCATGGTTACGGTACCTCCGTAACTAGTACATACCTGGTCATGCTTGTATATAAATCTCAGGGAATTTAACTTAGTTATTAAGATGATTACTGATAAAGCTTATAACATATACTAGGGAAAAACATTTGGCTGCAGACGGGGAATCCTAATCATGCATAGGAAAGAAAGTCCTTACTGAAGGACGGAAAATCCGTACCTCGTGTCTAGTAATATAATAAGAATAAAAGCTGAAAGATCTACTCCGACTTCACGGTTACTACATAAATAAGGGACGTGTATGAGTTGTCTGTACATGACATGAGTTATTGGTTCTTGACTTTATGTACTGGTTCTTGACTTATTATACTTGTTCATGATTAGTAATGTATTTCTTTAATCTAGCCTGGTTCCTGAATTCTTGATTATGTATTTCATGATTCTTGTTAAAAGATCTACATAAATATTATAATTATTAACCATTAATTAATAACTGAGTTCCATATTCTTTTAATTAAGCCTTTTAAGTATCATAAGTTACTTCATTCATAAGTTTAGTTCATACGAAAACAATAAGATCAGAAGTGATATTTAGCTAATATGGACTAACTTAGTAGTATTTTTTTTATGCATATAATAACCTCCTGATCAATGACTAAGTATATTAGATATTCCATCTTAACGTTTCTCATTCATAAAAGATTTCAAATACCTCTTTACTATTTTGATTACTTAACTCCCTGCAACATTCATTTTTTTAGCCTATGAAATCAGTTAGATCATGCATCGTTCATAGTAAGAAATAACAAAGTGATAATGAATGGTGCGTCAATATTTACGTCAAGAAAAACGGATATATATCGAAACCGAAACAAAGACCACGAGCAGCGAACATCAGCGAGACGTGATCCGAACCCAAAATCGAGATTAAGCCGAACAACAAGACTACTAATCGCGAACGAAAACGAACGATATAACCAAACTTATTCACTCATGAACACGTGGGGTCTGCTATCCTCAAATCCTTGTTGATTTTGTAGACAAAATGCTGAGTAAGGAATTCTTTAAGTTATGTGGTTGAGATGTTGTCAAAGAGGTGATAATAATAAGCGATATATGGTACTCTTGCCAGCGATCAAGCCGTAATAAGCGGAAACGTTTTTAGAAGGTTTTATGATTCGGAGTTTCATTGGTCGGGCATTTAACAAAACGAGTAGTATTTGTGTAAAGAGATTTTCATAATGTGATAATTATAGACATAATAACTTTGGCGTTTATCTACTTGATAACTCAAGTGTGTTACTCAATCATAGAGTTAAATCATGACTATTTAAAACTTTGTGTCTTGTTTATATAATAATCTCTATTATTAGTTGATTTACTCAAAGCTATGAACAAACAATAAGTTAGCTTTTAATGGCTAAAATCTCGGATTATAAAGATGGCAAATCATAATAGTTGTAATAGTAGTATATGATATACTTGGCTGTGTTTGAAAAAGTCAAATATGTATACCTTAATTATACTTGAATACTTGTCGTGAATTAATTACTTAAAACTTTTAGTAATTCTATAGTTTCATGTAGTTAATATTTTCATGGATCTTTCATGCGGGTTTTTCAGAACACCCTCCTCAAATGGAAGAAATTCCAATCCCTTATCCAGTACCACAGGAACAACCTCAAATCGTACAGCCTGTACTAGTGGCTTCACAAACCACACATGTTGTAGCTACACAAACATCTAAATCTTCTCCCCATACTCTATTTGTTGTAAAACTTCTTATTTTCAAAAGTGATAACTATGAGACTTGGGCTATGCAAATGGAATACTACATGAATCACACATATCATACTCTATGGCAAGTCATCAAGAATGGGAATACTTCTAAAAAGCTACATTGGCTGCCTAATGGTACATGTTATGCTTTTCCTGCTGTCACTGATGAAGAGGTACAAGCAGATATCATAGAAAGAAAGGTCAGAACTGCCTTAGCTATGGCACTCTTAGAAGACATACTACCTAGCTTTCATCAATAGAAAGATGCTAAAGCAATGTGGGAGGCTATCAAACTTAGATTTGGAGGCAATGACGAATCTAAGAAGATGAAGAAGATAGTCCTAAAACAAGAATTTGATAACTTCTTAATTTCTAGCACAAAAGGAATCCATAATGGACATGGAAGAATCAGTAAACTGCTTATTCAGCTAGCAGTTCATGGACTGATAAGTCCTTATGATGAAGCTAATCTTAAGTTCTTAAGAGGAGTTCCACAAGATTGGAAAGTGACGGGTATGCACTTCATCACAAGAGATGATTTGGATGTCACTCTATTTGATAATCTCTATAACAATCTCAGAGTATGGCATTGAACCAGCCAAAGAATCTGCTTCAAATCCTAACTTGGATTTTGTGTCAAAAGGAAGCAGCGGTACTTACCATCAAAGTGCCGCTAGTGGAACAAGTAGCGGTAATTACCTTCAAAGTACTGCTGGTGGACCAACTTACAGTACTTACTTTCAAAGTACTGAAAATAGTCCATCAATGACTCAGAATTCACAAGGAAGTCTCCACCATTATTCAATGAGAATGATGCCTTCTCATTCTTTGCTGGACAAAATAACAGACCAAGATTGACTCTTGATGATCTGTTCCAGATGGATGATGCTGACATTAAAGAGATGGATCTAAAATGGCAAGCTACCATGGTCTTTGTTAGATCCAATAGACTCTTCAGAATGACTGGTAGGAAGATGAATGTTGATCCTAATGAACCATTAGGATATGACAAGTCAAAAGTTGAATGCTACAACTGTGGAAAGCTTGGACACTTTGCCAGGGAGTGCAAGAGAGAAAAGACTGAAGGTAGCATTCAAAAGTTCAAGAATAGCAATTGGACCAACCCAAGAGTCACTGAGAGTCTTCCAAACGGAGATATCAGAAATCCATGGAGTCCAAAAAAAAACTAAAGCTTTGGTGACAGTAGATGGAGTGGTCAACTGGACTGACACACATGAAGAAGAAGAAGAGCATGGTCTAATGGCTCTCTCTCATGAAGATATTGAGGTACATCCCTATCTAAATATTATGTTCTTAAGTTTATTAGTCTTAAAGTAGAACTTGAGGAACAATATCAAAAAGTAAACACATGTACTATAGAAGTAAATGCTTTTAAACAAGTCGTTGCTAAGTTAGAAGCAAATATAGTTTTGTATCAAAAGGGTTAGCAAAACTATAAAGAGAAAATTAGGATTTTAACTCTTCAAATGAGGGAAAAAGATGTGACTATCAAAGCTTTTGAAAAACAGCTTGTGAAAGTTACAACAGAAAATGAAGTTTTAAAAGCTAGTTTGTTTAATGAAAGGGAAGTAGTTAATCAACGGAAAAAATCTTCAAAAGGCATGGGTAAGTCAATTAATTCTCAAATGGGGTATTATGACAAAACAGGCCTAGGTTATTTAGAGGACCAATCTGTGATAACTCTGACTGACAAGGACTTATCCAAGGGGATTTTTTATAGTTCTTGTGACTCAAAAGATACTCCTGAAAATGATAGGTATGCTGAAGGAATGAAGGCAGTTCCTCCACCTTTATCAGGAATTTACATTGTTGTCCCATATATTTGTGATGATTAAGCAATGAAGAAAGAAAGAAAAATAGATGAAGAAGAAATGAATTCCTAGAGAGAGAAAGTAGTGAGAGAAAGTAGAGAGGAGGAGAGGATTGACTTTTGGAATATTAGATTAGAAGTGAGAAAAAGGAACAACAAACCCTCCTAACATGCTAGGAGGGTAGTATATATAGTCCACCCACATGCGGGCTTTAATGGACTATATATTGGGCCGGGCTTGTCTTTTGGACTTTAATTAGTTTAAATCCAAGCCCGTAAACCACGACTAATTAACTACCTATTACAACGTTCTAACTAATGTTACAATAATAACCTATGACCGAGCATTCTTGTTTGACTCAATATTTTGAGGCTAACAATCTCCCCCAATGTGAGGTCATACCCTTTTGATGTTTGGAGATCAATGGAGATTACGAATCTCGTCATAAATGAGTCTTGAACGTGTAACAGTAGTTTTGTTCCTTCATGCTGTGATCTTTGAGCCTTTGTCATTGTCTTTCGACTTAGTCTTTTATCTTGAGATCTTCAAATCATTCTTGACTTGTCTTTGCCATCTTGCGATCTTATGTCTTTATCCACATGCTCACACTATTAATTGTTGAATAAGTCTTTGGGCATGGACATGTGGTTTTGAATCTTTGACTATGCTGAGTACACCGTGACGCCACCTTCTCGAGACAAAACATAGACACGGACTGAATGGCTTTGACATTCGTCCTAAATCGGTAGCGTTTTACCTCCGGTCGGTGAAGACCGTTATACGATATTAAATATCGTACCTGTGATTAGGTAGATTAAATTAAGAATCTCCTTGACAGGGTTTCACGGCTGTACTAGCCGTTTTCTTTACTCGACCGTCTCAAAGCAAGACTACGAACATAAAGAGTGAATCAATTGGATAAATATCCGCTTGATTAAAGTCGTCAACTCAAATTCCTAGAACAAGTTTGATTCATTAAGAATCTTACCATTGTTGCTTTCCAGTTGACACAAGTTTGATTCATAAGAATCTCACAAGTCACCTTCCGTAGCGCTGTTTGATGTTGACGCTAGAAGGATTTCCATTCGTCACTGTGAGTATTAATGAATATCACTCTGAATGTTCTGGTAAGACCATAAGGATATGTGTAGAAACCTGAAACGAGTTTGAATCAATTCAGAATCAAACCACTGTTGCTTTTCAGTTTTACATATGTTTAATTCATAACGAATCTTGCATATGACCTACCGCAGTGCTGTTTGATGTTAACACTGGAAGGATTTCCACTCATCATTGTGAATACTAAGTAGTATCACTCTGAGTGTTCTAGCAATATCGCAAGGATATAGCATAGGACTCTCTTTATCTTCATCCATGTGTCCTAACGAGATTTGATTGATCTCTTGGCTCTAGACTCGATTTGTGCACTTTTAGTGGTCGGAGGCTGGAGCAGATGCCACCTATTCAATATCCACTATCTCGGAGTGAGAAAGTCAATAGAAGTCGTGTTGATCTCCGTGACAATAAAACAAACTTCTTTTGAGAGAAGCCTGAGTAGCTAGGAAAGGGTTGTGCTTCACATCACTGGGTCCATGATGAGTTGTCTTCATGATGTGTTGACTCAGTTTCTGCCTAAGTTGTATGGAGGGCTTCTTTCTTTAGACCCTTTATCCTTACATTTCTTTTTCATTCTTAAACCCCTTCAATGCTTACCAAGAAAACATTACTAGCACCTTGTTGTGATTGTTCCAGTGCTAGCATCAGTACTTAGTCGGCATTCTGCTACATTCACGTTCTACTCCATCTTTCCTAAGGACTTCTAATAATTTATTGGATTGTCCCTGGGAAGATCCCTCCGGTTCTGGTTGGATCATAGGACTTAAACCTAACCACCCTTTTGACACCAATAACGTCGTGAATTAAAGATGTTGTGGGTATTTGATCGTAACCATGAAAACCACTTTAATTTCTAACAAAGTGTTTGAAAAACATTTAACACCTTGCCAGTTTTGTCGTTTCAGAAATGCTCGCCCTTCACATGTGCATCAATAATCGAAAGTGTTTCGCACATGTAGGTAAGAGTTAAAGTGCTTGAGTCTTATATTAGATCATATTTTAATCACATTTTCTCCCCCTATCTCTAATATATAAAATCTTTTGATATTAGAGATACCAAATTTGATTAAAATATATTTTGAAAAATAGTCTTAAAAATCTTTGGGAGAAAGATGTGTCAATCTATGCATGAAATTGAAATGCTCCCCCTCAAAAATTGATCTAATTGAATTGTCACTGTGAGGATATGATCCACATTTCGCTTTTTGAGGATGGGAGTTGTTGAACACACAAATTTTGAAAGATTTTGAATATCATTGAGAAATTCTTGAAAAAATTATGTTCAACGCTTTTTGAAAAATCAATTCTTTTTGTCGAAAAGGTTTTTCTAAAGCATAAACTTGAGTTCATAGACTTTGAATGTCTTGGCGAATCCACTCAAGTGTAAGAAGATTTCTCTTCTTTTGCTGAGGGTAAGAGCACGAAATCGTACACTCCCCCGTGAATATTGATCCGGGTTGCAATCTGAAAGTGATTACAAGCCATTGTGTTGAGCTCAAAATGTTGAATGTTTTGTGACAAGCTCAACCCAAGATAGATTGCTCTACCCGTTTGGTAGGATAAGGTATCTTTAAAGATACACTTTCCTTTATTTGAAGTTCGAGTTACAGTCTGACATTTAACTGTAAGTCGTTTACATGAGCTTAAAAACTTTGAATGTTTTTAATGAGAGCTCATGACCGAGAAAATTTATTTTCCCGTTGTTAAGGATAAGTTATCATTCGTGATCAACTTTCCTTTCTTGGAAGTACGAGTCACAATCTGAGGTAATTGTAAATCATTGAAAGGACATGTTTTGAAAAATATTTACAACTTTCATTCGAGCTTTATGTACACACCCGTGTCGTTATTGAGCGACATTTCTAGGTACGTCCATATTATCGATACTGAAAGACATGTCGAGAAGAATATTTTTGGTATTTTGAAAGTTTTTCCATTTTTTATTTTGTTTTTCTATGGATATTTACGTTTTATTATATTTTTTTTCAAGTTTTTCGAAAATAATCCAAAATAGACTTTTGTACGGCAGAAGAAGGTGATATCGAATGTACAAAATTGGAACCCTTTGAAGAGGGAGAAGTGGGTTCAGAATCCGCTGTTGTACCTGCAATCACAGAAGAAGAGTTTGCACAAATACTAGAATTAGGAGTAACAAGTTCCTTTTCAGCGTGTAGAACAGTAGCATTAGTGCTGGTGCAGGTGTCATCACTCTTCTCTATTGGAATCCACTTAAGACCAACTTCCCTGAAGATTCGACCCGTTGGTTTCCACTGAAGACTAGATTTAAGAGTAGCTTTCTCTTGCACAGTGGAAGACTTCTTTGGAGAGAAACTAAGTCCTTTTTAATCCATGTTTCAGATTTGTTGTTGTTGCTTTTCTTTGCGACGGGTTTGTATCTCCTTGGTGTCTTATGGGATTCTGTATTTGATCTCCGTTCAAAGGAACGAGATTTGACCTCATAGAGGTATTGCAAAATGCAATGGTCATGATTTCCATTGTGAATGCCCTTTTTGCAAGTGGGACATACAGGGAATTTGGGATTCACGAAAGTACTTGCATTCCTTTGTTTTCCAAATCGTTCAGGCGTAGTGTTTGAAACACGACTATTCATGGATGGTTTCCAATTCCTAGATTGCTGAAGAGGGATCCTAGGTTTTGGTTGACTACCATTAGGAGTGTGTGGAACTCTAGCGAGATTTGGTGAACTCGGTTTTTCATACACGAGTTTGTCTTGCTGAATCTTCCCTTTTTGTTTCGCATCCTCTAGATTGTGGGTATGAACGAGGTCATTTGAACCTACAGATTCCTTTGTGGACGTGAATGTCACACATTTTGGAGGAGTCCTAGAGGTGCTAGGTGCATTCACATGGTTGGGTTTAGCAACAGTGTGCTTTCTAAATGGAGGAACATAGGGTGATATGGATGGTTTTGGAACACTTGGTTGCACATCAGTCTTAGGGGGTAACCTAGATTTCATATGAGAAGAATTGGAGAACAGAGTCGGTTTTCCTAAGATAGACAGCTTTGGATCCTTGTAGGCATTGGGTTGTCGAACAACAGGTTTCTTAATGCTAGGTTCCACGATTTTCCCACCCATTTTAGCAACGAGTTTCCGCAACTCTGCTATTGCTCTGTCCCTGTCTTGTAATTGAGCTTTCAACCCTTTAATTTCCGAATTCTGTTCATTCATTTCTCGAAATGTTTGGGAAAGTTTTTCTTGCAATTTATTATCATGTGGAAAACTACCAACTTTTTTTTGCAGAGCAAGTTCAAGTGAATGACAATGTTTTTGAAGGAAATCAATTTTGTGTTGAAGTAACTCAAAAGCCTTTTTGTCAACATTTTCTTTACGTTTCGAAAGCTCAATTTCAAGACGTTCACATTCTTTGATCTTATCAAGATATTGGCATGCAACTTCAGAATATTCATCAATATCAGCACAAGATGTAAAATAAGCACACATAACATCTTTAGAAACGCATTATTGTAAGAGTAAATCATATTCATCTGAGAAATCAGACTTCTCCATTTGAAGATCATCAATGTGTTTCTCAAGAGATTCAACGTATTTTAAATCATCATACATTTCAGTCCGAATGAACTCCTCAAGTTGAAGAACAGTTTCTTTAATCAACGCCATGTTTGGAATTAAGAGTTCTTTCACAAGCAAGGTAATATCTTGAGGAATCGGACGTGTCCATTCAGCATTTTCATGTTTTGCCCAGTCTCTTTCAACAATAGATTTAACATTATCTATGTGGTGTTTAAGAATACCTAATGTTTTCCTACTCTTGCTTTTAGATTCATCTAGAGGGAGGTAGTTTATGTATTTGTAAACATTAGATTTCTTAGGGGCAAATGCTTTCTTCCATTGAATTCTCTTTTGTTTGCATTCTAGAAACACTTCCTCACGAGTTTTCTGAGTTTGTTTGTTGAAAAGACCATAAAGACTATTCTCATAAGCATAATTATATGGTTTCAGAAACTCCTTATTGACAAGTGGTTGACTATCATCATCCCAAAGGGCAGTCTCTTCCCTACCGGCACTTACAGGCATGCAATCAAGATCGGTCCTTTCAGTCTCATCAAGGTAAAGATATGGGTTCGCAGCTTGAGCTTTGGCAAGGTACTCAGGACTTGCAAAGCTAGCTTGACCCTTAAACATCGATGGAGGTGCTAGCATTCTTACAGATTGAATAGAATCGTGCGTTTTATAAACAACTTTCTTTAAAAATTCGACTTGTTCTTCAAGTTTCGTTACGTTTTCGGTTTCTTTATCATATTTACTTTTGAAGTCTTGTTTTAACGCATCTACCTCTTGTTTCTTATCCTCGAGAATTTTAGCAGAATCGGTAGTGGTCATAGAGAGCTTTTGTTCAAGTTCATTAACTTTGGTATTGGCAAGGTACGTTTTTTGACGTTCATCCATTAAGAAAACATTATATTGACGCTTCTCTTTGGCTAATAACTCAAGAGTTGTATTATATTTGTTTTCAAAATCGTCCTTTTGACTTTTTAACGTACTACCCTTGTACCTCTCAAGCTCTTTGGTTTTCTGAAGAAGCTCCACTCTATAGCTATCTATAGTTTCACTAGACTTAATTAGAGCAGCTTTGTATTCTTCAAAATTTTGAGTGAGTGTTGCGTTTGCCTTCTTTAAATGCTTTTGACTCTTTTTATTTTCTCTGACATCTTTTTGTAAAGTAGCAATTAAATTGGCTAGCGCAACACGCTCCTCATCATCATACTCATTTGCATGTTGATCATTGTCAGACGAATTATTGCACGTGTCTAATGGATCAGGTATGGTATTGCTATCAACCTTTTCCGTCATACATGTGGGAATAATGGTTTGAGTTTTATCACTATGATCATGCGTATTAGCATTTCCAAACATATTATATTCATCATAGTGTACCTCTTCCAATGGCTTAGAATCCAAAACAGGACCATTATCATAGGAAGGTGTATTGCTGATGACATTCTCAGAGTCGATGTGTTGTTTGCCAGAGCTGCTGTTGTCTTTCCCAGAGTTGTTGTCATCATTCCCTGAACTATGCGTTGGAGTCTCATATCTGCAGCTTGTATTCTCAATATCTGATGTGATACCACAACTGGTATGAAGTCTGTCATCAATTGTTTGTTGCGTCTGTATTGTGTGATTCACATAGGTTACAATGAATTTGATGTTGCGGGTTATCCGATCTTTGTATGATAAAGCATCCATTCCATGATATCGCTTGAAGCACTCGTTGGTAAGCGAAGACTTGATGAAGTCCGAAGTAAACATCATTTCAAGTGATGTCTTGAGATCAGTGAAAGTGATCTTGCATTCACTAGCAATGAGTCTTTCGTTGACAAGTTGTGTTTGAAGTCTATCCATGGCATGAGTGAATGCTTTGCTGAATGTGCCAGTGGATTCACGTAAGTCGAATAAGACTTTTGAAAGGCGTTGAAAAGAATCTTGAAGTACTCTAAAACCGTCCATGGCGTTTTTCTCAAAAAACATATCTGTTGTTGTAGTCGTTCCATTTCGAGGTCTTTCACGTCTAAACTTTCAGTAACCGCATTACTCGTTGGCATGATGATCGTCTCTCTCTGTTGATGAAGTGACTTTGGATCTTAAGTAGATATGGTGTGATTGTGTTGTTGTTTAAATTCCGAAAATTTGAAATTTTTCTCAGTCCGACAATAAATTCCTCAGTCCGACTAAAAGGGTAAACCGAAAAATTTTGAATAACCAAATTTTGAAAACGAGTTAGAAATAGCCAATAACTAGTAGGGAAAAAGTTTGAAAAATGAAAATTTTAACGAAAAATAAAACCTAAAAATGGCCTAAAAATTTGAATTTTTGGTCAAAAATTTTTTCGCATCGCCAAAATTTGAAATCGAAGCTTAAATGGCCTAAAAATGGTCTAGGAAAAAATAAATTTTACTTGGGTTTTCCCGCCAAAAATTCTTTTTTTTTTATCTTCGTGTAAACTATGTTCTGGGACTAGTCTAGATAGTGGCTAAGTCTAATAAGTACTCTAACAAAATTTAGCAAAACATAGCATCGGAATGTCCATCGGAATGTAGTATCGGAATGTCTTCGGAATATGACCTGTCGGAATACCCTTGATCGGAATGTCCCTAATCGGAATACCCTTGTCGGAATGTCCTAATCGGAATACCCTTGTCGGAATACTCAATCGGAATGCAATCGGAATCCCTTCGTCGGAATGATGTCAGAAAGAACCTTGTCGGAATGTGATCGGAAAGTGATGTCGAAATACAGATCGGAATGTTGTCGGAATCCTTAAACCCTTTTCCGATGCAGCTGATCGGAATCACAATCGGAATCTTTAATCCCTTTTCCGATTTCACTGATCAGAATAATAGCACTGTTACGAGATTTTGAGGTAAAAAAATGATATTTTCGACAAGAAATCCGTGATTTGAACCAACCAAATGCGACCAAATCCCTACCACAGCTATGTAGAAGATTTATATCAAGATTTAGAGCATGGAAAACACAAAAAAATCTTGAATTTGAGATTATTATAATAGAAAATCACGCGAACCAAGTAAAATCAACAACGAATCACAAAACTACCCCATGGCGATTGATACCAATTGTTGTCCCATATATTTCTGATGATTAAGCAATGAAGAAAGAAAGAAAAATAGATGAAGAAGAAATGAATTCCTAGAGAGAGAAAGTAGTGAGAGAAAGTAGTGAGAGAAAGTAGAGAGGAGGAGAGGATTGACTTTTGGAATATTAGATTAGAAGTGAGAAAAATGAACAACCAACCCTCCTAACATGCTAGGAGGGTAGTATATATAGTCCACACACATGCGGGCTTTAATGGACTATATATTGGGCCGGGCTTGTCTTTTGGACTTTAATTAGTTTAAATCCAAGCCCGTAAACCATGACTAATTAACTACCTATTACAACGTTCTAACTAATGTTACAATAATAACCTATGACCGAGCATTCTTGTTTGACTCAATATTTTGAGGCTAACATACATGCCCCTTAATAATGATAAATGTATAGAGTTAGATGAGTCAAAAGCTGTTTATAGTAAAATATCTAATGATTAAGAATCAAACTCTAGTACTTTAACCCAGGATGAACCTGTTGTGACCAAAAAGGTTGTCTATCCACCTTTAATGAACACATTTATGCTTGAAGGACATGTGCCTACAACTAGTTCTGCTCCCAAGAAGGTTAAATCTTCTAGTAAGGCAATGGATGGCAATGCAAAACACCATGGTAGTATCAAAAGGGGTGGGATAGGTTTTAAAAACACAAAGTCAGAATTACCTTTTGAGTCTTCTTTAAAAAGAAGAGGATGTTATGTGTGTGGTATTTTAAGTCATTTTATCAAAGATTATACAGTGCATGAAGATAAAATTGCTAAACAAAAGGATGCAAATAGGGTCACAATGAAAGGTCATAAGAAGAATGCACAAGGAAAAAGGAAATTGGGACCAAGAGATGACAAACCTAAGTGGGGTCATGCTCAGAGGGTAAATAAGCAAAATAAGACCAATAAAATAAGTAACCCTCAAACTCATAAAGACTTTATACCCAGAGCAGTACTTATAAAACAAGGTCTAGTACCTTTAAAGTCACTTCAAGTACCACAAACCAAAATCTGTAAGTACTGTTAGAACTAAGACAAGTAACGCTAGACTTTCATCTAGAAAACCAAAGTCTGATACAATACCCCGAACATAACATCATTATTTTACCCTAACTATGTACCAGATTTTGAATCTCTAAGTGATGATAAATATTGTATTGTTTGACGGTTTACATTGAAACCGGTAATGTGTGACTATAATTAATCGTTGTGACGACTGAAGAGTACTAATAGTGATCGTGATGCCAATGGATGCCCAAATATTACATTTTAGTACCGATTATTTCGATATTTGATATTTATGAAATTTTTATTTCATTACGTATTAAGTCGAGTCGGAACTTCACTATTAGGTTTTTTGTGCGTTTAATTATTAAAACGATCGATTTAACAAACAATATTTATATTTTTATGAAGCCGGGAAGAAACCCGACTCTCGTAAAATTTTTTAAAATTGACTGGTAGTCAATTCCCACTTTTTAACTAATATTTACTCTTTGGTCTAAAAGAAAGCACAAATGACAACTTTTACCCTTCCTCGACAATATATAATGCCTAAAAATAACACATATACAACTAGCAACACCAAAAATTTTCCTTCTCTCCTCCTCTTTGCTCTTTGTCGTCAAATCCTCACCATAAAACACCATGGATCATAGATTTTTACTATCATCCATTGAAATCTAAAAGAAGTCACATGTTTGAAATTCAAAGGGGATCATTTTGGTATAATTTTTACCAACATGCAAGTACTTTTAGTTCTTTCAAAAAATTTGATGAAAAACAAGGGTTTGATCCATTTTTACGTTTATATGATGTGTTATTATTATTATATATTTGATTTTAATAGTTGCATGTGTGAATTTTTATTTATGTTTTGAAAGTATGAATAATGCAAGTGATTTAGAGGGATGAGAAGATGTTAGGGATGATTGGTATAGTTTATTTGAGGTATTGATGATGTTAAAAATGGGTCAAAAAGGGTTTTGGTGTGATTTTTAAATGGGTGTTTTACATCAGTGGGTTTAAGACTGATTTTCGTGGGTATAAGTTTGAGAAAGTGTTGGTATGATTGGATATTGTTGTAGTAGTAGTCGAGACACTCGTTTTGATATAAGATAGAGCTTCTAACTCATAACGAGGAAGAAGTTACACAAGTTTGAATATTCGTGTACCGGGAGATGCGTATCGACACAATACGAAATTGTTGTCGATATTGGGTCAAATCTCGGGGACTATAAGTCGAGTTTTATAAATGTTCATGGGCTTTTCTCAGGTTCTAAAGTTAGGGTATTGAGTCTATTTTCAAAGTCAAGTGGCAATTTTGTAAATGGTAATGTTTAACGAAGTCAAAATAGTTTTACAAGGCAAGTGTGCAAAACAGTCCAGTTTTCAAAGTCTAGAGATGTGTCAGGCAGGTGTTTCTAAAATGTAAATCATTTGATGATATCTAAACTAAGTCTTGTACAGATTATAAGTGAGTTTGTCACCAAGTTTCGTCGAAAATGGAGTTTTTTAAGTAGGGGAAATCAGCGTGTACTATTGGTAGGTACCGGTTGAGTGCTTTTTGGGAGGTACTTAACCTCGCGTCATAGTTTGAGGCAAGAGGCTAATCTATTAGCTTCTAAATTTCGAAAAGGATATAAGTCTTATGTGTGAATGTATATTATGAGATTGGATACCCGTGTTGATTTGGCATCTTGAGATGGATCAATGTCGAAGGTGCTAGTTTTGGAAAGCTAGTACATGTTGTGGGGTTTAGAAGGGATTCACTTGCATTGATTGGTCATGTCTATGTACATACTATTTTGAGTCATTGATTTTATTATACTAAGTATGTTTTGAAATACTTAGGTATGTTGCTAAGCGCGCACCTTATTTGTTAGGTGGCGGCTTTTGACGTGTATATTTGGGAGGCATCTTCACTTCGGTGATCACTACTACTACTAGCTTCGTGTATTATCTAAGGTGAGTCTATAGCCTCGCTTTTATACTTGTTGTAAATGATTTTAACCCGCGAGGGGGATACATGCTATTTGAAATGAAATGGAACATAATTCATGAATGATTGTTTGGACCCGAATATTGTTGAATGATTGTCGTGATTGTATAAGTACCTTGTTGAGGAAGTCCCTAAATTCATGAACCGTTAACTATGTTCTAACTTGATGTTGCAAGTTAGGAATAGCCGCTAATTCAAATAGTAGTACTACTGGGTTGACAACCCTATCTGAGACTAGGGCATTACGTTGAGTAACCTCTGGGAAGGATAATTTACGTGAATAAGAAGTATGAGTATAAAATTAGCAACTGATACTCTAGTAGGGGCAATGGTTTCATATAAGTCATGCCGGCATTTGGCGCGGGTGACTAATTGGTTAAGGGGTCGGTTTCATGAGCTTAATACAATCACATAGCCTTTGCTATTTATACGAGATGCCTTAATTACTGATTGACAATCATGATTGGTTTTTCTACTTGTGTTCAATGATGATTTGCAAAACCTATAAACTTGCTCAACCGTTGTATTGATGATTTTAAGCATGTATTTCAGGTAATCAAGATGGATAGCAGCAGAGCATGCGAGGAGAGAGTTGGTGCTTACTTGTCTAAAGTTTATATTATTTTCCATCCTTTGAAATGAATAAATGACTTTTAAGTCTTTGATGAATGTGATGTGTTGGTAATGGTTTTTGGTGTTGGGAATAAAATGAGCTAAGTCACTGAGACGTTGACAAGAGGAAATTGGACGTTCACAAGAGTTAACAAGGCGCCGACAGAATGAGCACTGACAAGAAATATTCAAGCGTTGACAAGAAGATATTCAACCACTAATAGGAATACTTAGTCTACACGTTTTATATTTGAAGTAAAGATATGATCAATATTGTATTTTCTATAATTATCTTTACTTAGAATAGTTGATAGTTAGACCTTTGTACACGACTCCTTGTATTATGAAAGGAGGTCGTAGGGTTCATAGTTAGATATCAGTTTTTAATAAGTCTTTATAAGGTTTTACAACTTTCATTGTACTTAAGTTTCATTATCAATCAAGAGTGAAAGTTTGGTTTACTTTGTTTGTTTGTTCTTTGTTCTAAGTGTTAATTCCGCATAACACTTAGATTGTTTAATACACAAAGTTTATCTTAGTGTTAATCTTGATTCAATCTCGTTTAACACAAAGCTAATCAATCTAAGTTTAGGATCAACAAGTGGTATCAGAGCTTGTTTAGGAACTTTGATCTAAAAAGATTAGTAAACCCTAAATCACCAGAAACCCT
The DNA here is from genome assembly GCA_025667525.1 of Glebionis coronaria. Classification (NCBI taxonomy): domain Eukaryota; kingdom Viridiplantae; phylum Streptophyta; class Magnoliopsida; order Asterales; family Asteraceae; genus Glebionis; species Glebionis coronaria. The sequence continues at coordinate 454,238,739 of CM046881.1, read as the reverse complement.
AATTCAAACAAGATGTCTACCATAGAATCTTCATCCTCATCAAATCACAACCTTAAAATCCCTATGCTCGACCCTGACAACTTTGAACAATGGAAGTTAAATTTTGAACAATATCTTCAAGTTCATGACCATACTCTTTGGGAAGTTATTGAATATGGCAATCAATTCGATAAAGCAGCTAGGATTGCTGCTGCCGTTGCAACAAGAGCTACAGCTGGTTCAACTGGTGCAGATCTTGATGAAAGACCTAAAGATGGAAGAGCTATCTCAGTTGATGATATAGCCTTGAGAAGGAATGACATGAAGACGTTGAACATTCTTAAACTCTCATTGGGTCCAAAGAATCAACACAAATACAGAAATTTTGTTTAACACCCCCAAATTTACACGCAGCTGAATACATCTTTGGGTGCTAAACAATGATACAACAACACATAATTTATAAAGAACGACTCGAAAAGAGACGTTTTAGATTTATCGTTCCTAAAACATTTGTCAGAGTAGCGTAGTCCCAAGACATCGTAACCAAAGTACAACCAAAACAAAAGATTTAAATTGTTTTGAACAAAAGGAACGACAAACATTCAAAGAGTTTATATTACAAAAGTAGTGCACAACATTCATTCCCGTGGCTTCCAAGCTTCACCCTTCCTGATTACCTGAAATACATGTGAGAAAATCATCAACAAAAATGTCGAGTGAATCTATAGGTTTATATAATCATTTTGAACACAAGCAAAGATTATAAGTTTGTGGCATACTTGAAGGCAACAAGCATCAAATAATAATTTGCATCAACAATAATAATTGTATATAGCATAAATTGCAATAAGCTCATGGAACCGAGCCCTTAGACACTCCCTTTAGAGGTCTGATAAGACAGGAGATTTATTAATTTTCAGTTACCTCCAGATTATTGGTACATTGCCGTATACCTGACTTCTCAATACAATATGTTCAAACAGTGTGGAGGTCGGGCCTAAGCTTCTATGACAAGTCCACAAAAACTGAACCGGGGCGGCTTCCCCGATAGATCTATTAATTGTACTAGCGGTTAACCCATCATAGGTTAATTAACGGTCCATAATTGAGGCTTTAACAAAGGCAATCACTTAATGCAATTTAAAGGCAACCACGGGTCCATTCATAAAGGGACAAGCATACCATAAAAATCTTGTGTTCTAAGTTTACAAAACATGTATTCCCCCTCGCGGGTTTTAAAATATTTGAATGAGCTCAAACGAGGCTATAGACTCACCTTAGTACTTATGGTAGTTGAAGACGATCGCCGACGATAGTAGATGCCCGATAAACACGACAACCGCAACCTAGAAATTAAGGTGCGTATATTAATAATAACTCGAGAAATAATTCATACATAACAAAATCAAACTCGAACTCATAAAACCACAATACACTCGAGAGTAAACGATATAAATAACTTAATTATACTTTACTACTCATTTACTTTACCATTTTATACTTTTAACAAAATCCACCGGTACATACTACATGTACTAGCTTATTTACCCCTTTTAAACTTGTCAACCGTTTATTAAATGACTCGATAAACTAACTTACTATATATAGAAAGTCCTCCTACAAGTTTATCAAATGAAATTACTTTTAAAGTCCTTTACTCGACTCATTTTCAAACCACAAAATCCGGACAGATTTACGTTAATTTTTCATACAACCGTTTTAACTTATTTAAACGACTCCGTTTACAAAACCGACGCTCGGGTTTTAAAGTAAACTCAACCTAATAAATAAATACCTCATTATCAGTAGGTTACACATTTCAAAACATCCATTTAGAGTCCCCGAGATTCGATCCAAATATCGACAACAACTACTTGTAGTGCCGATACTCGTCTCCCGGTACATGATCATTCAAAACATCATAACTTCGCGCTCGTTTTGAGCTAGAAGCTCTACCTTATATCAAATCAAAGCTAATAAAATTATCTACAACCCTAGGCTATATGTTATGTCATTTTCAAAACATAAAAATTCGGATTTTTTAGTTTACTTACTGCTATAAAATGGGTACCAAAATCTTGTACAAAATCAACTTTTTGACCAAAACCAACCATAGAAATGATCATTCCTATACTCTAATATCATCATACATCCACCATAACATCAAAATCATAATAAAAATAAAAATCGTTAGATCAAAATAAGGTTTTTAACAAGATTTCTAGCAAGAACCACCATGGATGATGCTAAAAACACCATGCATGATCATGGCTTCTACCTACCAACATCATGAAAATAAAAAGTGCTTGGATGTGTGAAATTTTTATACCTATGTGATCCTTGATAAAAAATAGAGATGGGTCTATGCTTGGTTTAGCTTGAATCAACCTCAAACTTGAGATAAATTGAAAATTGAATGGGTTTGGGTGGTTGGGTGGTGTTTCGGCAAAAGGAAGGACAAGAGAGAGAGAGAGAGATGATGAATTTTTAAAATGAAAAATGAGAGAGTGTGTGTGTTTGAAGTTTTTATTTAGTGGGGTAGGGACTAAGTTGCAATTTGGCAAAAGTTTGGCTAAAAAATGTAAATAGTTAGCTAAAAAGTGGGAAATAATTATTAGTCAATTTTGAAAATATTTACGGGACTCGGGTTTCGTAAAAAATACTTAAAATTTTAAACGCACACGAAAAATAATAATATAACGACTCGATACGTAATTAAAATGATATCGACGAAAATATTAAATATCGAAACGATCGATAATGAAATATAAAATTGTGGGCATCCGTCGGTATCGCGATCACTAGTAGTCCTCGTTGCTCGTCAAAATATTAAAATAAAATATTTAATACCGATTTCAACTTAAACCGTTAAACGTAATAATATTTAACGTCATAAATACTTCAAAAATATTTGAAAAGTAAGAATTAAGTAATGACCTTATTTTGTGGGTTTTACATCCTCACCACCTTAGGAGAGCACCGTCCCGGGGCTTACTTCTCCTTAGGTCCGTCTACGAATAAATGCGGATACTTTCTCTTGAAGTAGTCCTCTCGCTCCCAAGTGTATTCGGGTCCACGTCGGGAATTCCATCGCACTTTCACTATCGGGATCCGACTTTGCTTAAGTCGTTTCACCTCTCGATCCATAACCTCCACCGGTTCTTCAATAAAATGCAGCTTGTCGTCCAGTTGAATCTCCTCAAGTGGAATTATCAAATTCTCGTCCGCCAAACACCTCTTAAGATTAGAAACGTGAAAAGTATTGTGAATAGCACTTAACTTCTCTGGCAATTCCAGCTTATATGCCACAGGACCAACTCGATCAATAATCTTGAATGGACAATATAACATGGACTAAGCTTTCCTCGCTTGCCAAATTGAATTACTCCTTTCCAAGGTGATACTTTCAACATAACCATATCGCCAATATCAAATTCCAATGGTTTTCTCCTCTTATCCGCATAACTCTTCTGCCTACTACGAGCTGTTAATAAACGATTCTTGATTTGCACGATCTTCTCAGTCGTTTCTCTAATCAATTCAGGACCCGTCAACTGGCTTTCTCCAACCTCACACCAACCAACTGGTGATCTACACTTTCGCCCGTAAAGTGCTTCAAAAGGCGCAGCCTTAATACTCGCATGATAACTGTTGTTGTATGAGAACTCCACCAAAGGTAAGTGTCGATCCCAACTACCTCCAAAATCCATTACACAGGCTCGTAACATATCCTCGAAGGTCTGAATAGTCCTCTCACTTTGTCCGTCCGTTTCCGGATGATAAGCAGTGCTCAAGTCCAACTGAGTCCCCAAAGCTCGCTGAAGCGATTTCTAAAACTCAGATGTGAACCGACTATCTCGATCAAAAATAATTGACAAAGGAACTCCATGTCTACAGACAACTTCCTTCAAATACAACCGAGTAAGTTTGTCTAAGTCATCAGTTTTCTTTATCGGCAAGAAATGAGCCGACTTAGTCAACCGATCAACAATCACCCAAATCGTATCATAACCACTAGAAGTCCTCGGAAGTCCTGAAACAAAGTCCATAGTGATCTTCTCCCATTTCCATTCTGGAATTTCAGGTTGTTGCAGTAAACCCGAAGGTCTCTTGTGCTCAAACTTCACCTTAGCACACGTCAAGCATTTACTAACATAAGTAGCAATGTTAGCCTTCATATTCGGCCACCAGTAACATTTCTTCAAGTCTTGGTACATTTTATCCGATCCTGGGTGAATCGAATATTTAGACTTATGAGATTCGTGCATAACTAGATCTCTCCGTCCTCCATACACCGGTAACCACACACGATTCTCGAAATACCGAATTCCGTCATCACGAATTTCGAATATAGGTGTCATCCTTCTACCCAAGTCTTCATCTCTCACATTCTCTTCCTTCATCGCCTTCGTTTGAGCTTTAAGTATTCGATTAGATAAATCAGAATAAGTTTTCATGGCTAAAGCTCTAACCCTTTTGGTTATTTCTCTGTCCTTCCTACTAAGTGCATCGGCAACTACATTCGCCTTGCCGGGATGGTAGCAAATTTGAATGTCGTAATCACTCAACAATTCTACCCATCTTCTCTGCCTCATATTGAGATCCTGCTGATCTAGAATATGTTGCAGGCTTTTATGATCGGTATATACCACACTCTTTGTACTGTAGAGATAGTGTCTCCAAAGTCTAAGAGCAAAGACAACAGCTCCTAATTCCAAATCATGTGTAGTATAATTCTCCCCATGCTTCCTCAATTGACGAGATGCATACGCGATCACTTTCTCCCTCTGCATCAACACAGCACCAAAACCCTTACGTGATGCGTCACAATATACCACAAAGTCTTCAGCTCCGTCGGCCAAAGCCAAAATTGGTACAGAACACAGCTTCCGCTTCAAAGTTTGGAATGCTTCTTCTTCTTCTGAACCCCATTCATACTTCTTGTTTTTCTCGGTAAGTCTAGTAAGAGGTTTAGAAATTAAAGAGAATCCTTCTATGAATCGTCGGTAGTATCCAGCTAATCCCAGGAATTGTCTAACTTCAGTCGGGGTCGTAGGCCTATCCCAATCTCTAATAGCTTCAATTTTGGAAGGATCAACATGAACACCGCTACTATCGATCACGTGCCCAAGGAATTGGACTGAATCCAACCAAAAATCACACTTGGAGAATTTTGCATACAAATTCTCCTTCTTCAACAACTCCAAAATAATCTTAAAATGACTTTCATGCTCCTCCCAACTTTTGGAATAAATCAGGATATCGTCGATAAATACAATCACAAACTTGTCGAGGTATGGTTTACATACACGATTCATTAAGTCCATGAATACCGTAGGTGCGTTAGTTAACCCAAACGGCATCACTTGAAATTCAAAGTGTCCATAACGCGTCCAAAAAGCTGTAATTGGTATGTCCTCCTCTTTAACACGAAGTTGATGATAACCCGACCTCAAGTCGATCTTCGAGTACACACACGAACCTTGAAGTTGATCGAACAAATCATCGATCCTAGGAAGTGGATAACGATTTTTAATAGTTAACTTGTTCAACTCTCGGTAGTCTATTCACATTCTGAACGATCCGTCCTTCTTCTTCACGAACAATACTGGAGCTCCCCAAGGTGACGAACTTGGTCTAATGAACCCCTTCTCCATTAAATCCTTCAACTGATCTGCCAACTCCTTCATCTCAGACGGTGCCAAACGATAAGGTGCACGCGCCATCGGTGCAGCTCCTGGCACTAGATCAATCTTGAATTCGACTTCTCGCTGAGGCGGAAGCCCTCGCAAGTCATCGGGAAATACTTCAGGAAAATCACGAATAACCGGAACATCCTCCACACGCCTAACCGATAGTTCTTTCTCCACTACTTGAGCCAAGAACAGGTGACAACCTCTTTCTACATATTTCTTCGCCTTGATACAAGATATCACCGTCAGACGAGATCTACCGACATCACCTTTAACTACTAACACCTTACCCTTAACCGGTATGTGAACGACTTTCTCCCCACATACAATTACCGCATCATGAGCAACCAACCAATCCATACCAACAATCACATCAAACGAACCCAACTCAATCGGCATCAAATCAATTTCAAACAAATGATTTGCTAATTTCAAAGGACACTTCTTAAATATAGTGGTAGTACTAACTAATTGTCCATCAGCTAACTCGACCTCATAACTAGCATTTAGGCTCGTTGGCTCAACATCAATTAAACGACTAAAGGAAGTGCTTATAAAGCTCATATCAGATCCTGAGTCAAACAACACACTAGCATAACGATGGTTGAGTAAGAACGTACCCGTCACCACATTTGGACCTTGTGCCTGATCAGCATCCTTAACAACATAAACTGCCCCAGCAGCTTCACCTGCTTTCTTGTTCTTCCACTTCGGGCATTAAGGACGAAGAGGATCACGTTCTCCACATTCAAAACAAGTCCTGATCGGAATAGCATTCGCTCCAGTAGCAGGGACCCTTGTATTACATTTCTCCACAACATGACCAACCTTTCCACACTTAGTGCACCTTGGTGGACAATCACCAAAGTGACAAGCACCACAGCTCCTATATTTCTGAGCTGGTCCCCTTAGTCAGCATTACCATTCTTGTTAGTCGTAGCTCTAGCCCCATCATTTCTCTTCTGATTGTACTGCCTATGGCGGCTACTACCTTGATTACCACTCTGTGAATTCTCCCATTTCCTTTTACTACCATCAGCAGCTCTCTCAGCCCTATCTTGAACCTTCTGCCCCATGAGTGTATGAGCCATTCTTACAGTCTCAACAAAGTTCTTGGATCGAGATGAAGTCGTCTCACCTTTAATGTACCCAGGCAACCCTTTGATGTATTGATCCATCTTTTTCTTCTCAGTAACAAAAGCATCTGGACACAACAAAACAAACTCATTGAATCGGCTAGTATATGCAGCAATGTTATTATCTTTCAGCTTCAGGTGCCTCAACTCATCCTCCAAAGCAGATAACTCTTCTTCTGGACAGAACTCTTCTTTCAACAACCTTTTAATTTCATCCCAAGGTTTCCTATTTGCAGCTTCTAAACCAACTGTAGCAACTTGAGTCTTCCACCAGCTTAAAGCTCGATCCTTGAAAGTAGCAACTGCGAACTTAACCTTGTTCCTTTCTGAGCAATCACTAATCTCAAATGTTGTTTCTGTTTTCTCAATCCACCTGAATAATTCCAGTGCTCCACCAGTTCCTTGAAATATAGTAGGTCCACACTTCATGTATCCAGCAAAAGTACATTCTTTAACTGCAGCAGCAGCCGGAGCAACCTCATCTGCAGGATTCTCAGCTACACCTACCCCAACAGCTTCTGGTCCTGCAGGTTCACCTTCACCTTCAGCACCCGCACCTCCAGAGCCACCTGCTCCTTCAGTGTTAACTCGCGCAGCTCTATCCGTAGCTAATGCTTTCGCAACCTCTTCAGCAACTAGCCTTGCAATGGCATCATTTGTCATTCTCCTAGGTGGCATGATTCTATCACATCACAAAGAGAAGATAAAATGAATGAGTTAATCGTATTCATGGTATAGTCATATCATGTACAAAATCAATCATCAAATGCATACACATTATCAATACAAGGATTCACAATCATTATAAGGATCAAAGGAAACTATTATCATCGATCAACAAGGAATGATCTTAAAGACAAATAGAGTACAACGACACAAAATAATAAACACTAGTCACGTGGGGATCCACATGGCATAATTGACTGTGTCTCGCTTGCAGCAGTGAAACCTGCTTCCTCCTCATCGAAGACGTAATTTGATGGTGGTAAATTTCACAAAATAGGTATATGGTCATAATAAAATGAAATAGGATAATTTCCAAAAATTTAAATAAATGTAGAGAATCCTTCAAAATAATTACAGGAAAAATTCCAAAAATTTATTTAAGTAAATCATTAATAAATGATAACTCTTATCGAAAAGTTTAACTATATCAATATATATATATATCGATAAAAGATTATAGTATTTTTTTATAAATACTTAGTAATAAGGCATACATAATAATGTATACTAAAGTTGTAATCCCAGAAGTAGCTTGAACCTGAAGTCACGCGAGATCATGTGCACCGACTCTTTGAAAAATAAAAACCGACAATTATAGTTTAGGTTTTTAGAAAAAGACCTAGTTCTCTATAACTCATGGCTCTGGTACCAATCTTTAACACCCCCAAATTTACACGCAGCGGAATACATATTTGGGTGCTAAACAATGATACAACAACACATAACTTATAAAGAACGACTCGAAAAGAGACGTTTTAGATTTATCGTTCCTAAAACATTTGTCAGAGTAGCGTAGTCCCAAGACATCGTAACCAAAGTACAACCAAAACAAAAGATTTAAATTGTTTTGAACAAAAGGAACGACAAACATTCAAAGAGTTTATATTACAAAAGTAGTGCACAACATTCATTCCCGTGGCTTCCAAGCTTCACCCTTCCTGATTACCTGAAATACATGTGAGAAAATCATCAGCAAAAATGCCGAGTGAATCTATAGGTTTATATAATCATTTTGAACACAAGCAAAGATTATAAGTTTGTGGCATACTTGAAGGCAACAAGCATCAAATAATAATTTGCATCAACAATAATAATTGTATATAGCATAAATTACAATAAGCTCATGGAACCGAGCCCTTAGACACTCCCTTTAGAGGTCTGATAAGACAGGAGAGATTTATTAATTGTCAGTTACCTCCAGATTATTGGTACATTGCCGTATACCTGACTTCTCAATACAATATGTTCAAACAGTGTGGAGGTCGGGCCTAAGCTTCTATGACAAGTCCACAAAAACTGAAGCGGGGCAGCTTTCCCCATAGATCTATTAATTGTACTAGCGGTTAACCCATCATAGGTTAATTAACGGTCCACAATTGAGGCTTTAACAAAGGCAATCACTTAATGCAATTTAAAGGCAACCACGGGTCCATTCATAAAGGGACAAGCATACCATAAAAATCTTGTATTCTAAGTTTACAAAACATGTATTCCCCCTCGTGGGTTTTAAAATATTTGAATGAGCTCAAACGAGGCTATAGACTCACCTTAGTACTTATAGTAGTTGAAGACGATCGCCGACGATAGTAGATGCCCGATAAACACGACAACCGCAACCTAGAAATTAAGGTACGTATATTAATAATAACTCGAGAAATAATTCATACATAACAAAATCAAACTCGAACTCATAAAACCACAATACACTCGAGAGTAAACGATATAAATAACTTCATTATACTTTACTACTCATTTACTTTACCATTTTATACTTTTAACAAAATCCGCCGGTACATACTACATGTACTAGCTTATTTACCCCTTTTATACTTGTCAACCGTTTATGAAACGACTCGATAAACTAACTTACTATATATAGAAATTCCTCCTACAAGTTTATCAAATGAAATTACTTTTAAAGTCCTTTACTCGACTCATTTTAAAACCACAAAATCCGGACAGATTTACGTTAATTTTTTATACAACCGTTTTAACTTATTTAAACGACTCCGTTTACAAAACCGACGCTCGGGTTTTAAAGTAGACTCAACCTAATAAATAAATACCTCATTATCAGTAGGTTACACATTTCAAAACATCCATTTAGAGTCCCCGAGATTCGATCCAAATATCGACAACAACTACTTGTAGTGCCGATACTCGTCTCCCGGTACACGATCATTCAAAACATCATAACTTCGCGCTCGTTTTGAGCTAGAAGCTCTACCTTATATCAAATCAAAGCTAATAAAATTATCTACAACCCTAGGCTATAAGTTATGTCATTTTAAAAACATAAAAATTCGGATTTTTCAGTTTACTTACTACTATAAAATGGGTACCAAAATCTTGTACAAAATCAACTTTTTGACCAAAACCAACCATAGAAATGATCATTCCTATACTCTAATATCATCATACATCCACCATAACATCAAAATCATAATAAAAATAAAAATCTTTAGATCAAAATATGGTTTTTAACAAGATTTCTAGCAAGAACCACCATGGATCATGCTAAAAACACCATGCATGATCATGGCTTCTACCTACCAACATCATGAAAATAAAAAGTGCTTGCATGTGTGAAATTTTTATACCTATGTGATCCTTGATCAAAAATAGAGATGGGTCTATGCTTGGTTTAGCTTGAATCAACCTCAAACTTGAGATAAATTGAAAATTGAATGGGTTTGGGTGGTTGGGTGGTGTTTCGGCAAAAGGAAGGAGAAGAGAGAGAGATGATGAATTTTTAAAATGAAAAATGAGAGAGTGTGTGTGTGTTTGAAGTTTTTATTTAGTGGGGTAGGGACCAAGTTGCAATTTGGCAAAAGTTTGGCTAAAAAATGTAAATAGTTAGCTAAAAAGTGGGAAATAATTATTAGTCAATTTTGAAAATATTTACGGGACTCGGGTTTCGTAAAAAATACTTAAAAGTTTAAACGCACACGAAAAATAATAATATAACGACTCGATACGTATTTAAAACGATATCGTCGAAAATATTAAATATCGAAACGATCGATAATGAAATATAAAATTGTGGGCATCCATCGGTATCACGATCACTAGTAGTCCTCGTTGCTCGTCAAAATATTAAAATAAAATATTTAATATCGATTTCAACTTAAACCGTTAAACGTAATAATATTTAACGTCATAAATACTTCAAAAATATTTGAAAAGTAAGAATTAAGTAATGACCTTATTTTGTGGGTTTTACATTTTGCGTCTGCTAAAAATCTTTGGGCAACTCTTCAAGTTACCTATGGTGGTAATGAAGATACAGCAAAAGAAAGGAAGAAGCAACTTTTGAATGAATATGCTGTGTTTAAGGCTCATCCCAATGAGAAACTACGTGAAGTAAGAAGTCGGCTTCTAGACATCACTAGCAAGTTGTCTTTTATGGGAACAGAGCATGATGATGCTGATATCATTGCTACATTCCTTAGAGGACTTGGTGATGCATGGAAAAGCTAGATCAATCCTTGCCACCAATGCCCATATGAGTTCTTCCTTTGATGATGTCTACAATAAGCTAAAGATTTTGGAGAGTGAGACCTTACTTGGACATGGAAGCAAGTCAACATCTGGGAACATGGCTTTCATCTCACATAGTGAATCTCAAACCATTGACAAAGACTCATATGTCAATGGAATAAATGTACATCCTGTTACTGGATCAACTTTTGTCAAGGGTGGATCAAACTTTGTCAGTGGCTCAAATTTTGACGCTGACACATACAATGTTAGTTCACCAAGCCTTAAACCTGCTAGTATTGATTTGGACACAGTATGTGCCTATATTTATGCATTACCCAATGGTTCTTTAGTTACCTATGAGGACATTGAGCAAATCAATGATATTGACTTGGAAGAGATGGATATCAAGTGGAATATGGCACTTGCAAGCATAAGGGCTAACAGATGGAACAAGAGGTATGGAAGAAAGATGATCTTTAATGCTAAAGACACAACTGGATTTGACAAATCCAAGGTTGAGTGTTATAACTGTCGTAGGATGGGACACTTCATGAGGGAGTGTAGATCTCCAAGAAGGTTTGATGCTGGAAATAATTCAAGCCAAATCATCAAGGTTGAAGATGCTAAGCCAAAGGCTATGGTTTCCATGCAAGATATTGATGGTGTTGGATGAGACTGGAGCTTTATTGCAAAGGATGTGGTAGAGAATCAAGCTTTGATTGCTGAAAGGAAGAAGAAGAGCATGTTCACTTTGCTCTCATGGCCAGCTCCTCATCTTCATCAGATAATGAGGTATATGATGATGCTTTTTGAAAAGGGTGCAGGTTAAACACTAAAAAACTTAACAAAGAAAATTTAAAGTTAAAATCAGATGTTATAAACACAAGCACTAGGCTTGCAAACTATCAAATTGCAATTGTGCAATCTGAAGGGACAATAGAGGAATATAAGAAAATGGAATTTGACCTAAAAGATCAAATTAACATTTTAACTTGATATCTGAATGTCGGTAATGAAGCTAAAGAGTCTTTAATGAAATGTAGGGCTGACTTGCAACTTCAGTTAAGTGAAGCCATTAAAGATAAAGAAAAGGTAGGGCTTAAAATTGAAAATTTTGATAAAGCTAGTCAAACCCTAGAAAAGTGTGTAAGTGAACAAAGAGACCCTAGGGACAAGTCTGGGATTGGGATGAATGAGTATGTTGTTGTTCCACCACCTGCTGGGAACTTCTATGGTGTTCAGAGAAAGGATATCTCTTAGACTGGTATCCTAGAACTCTAAGAAGAGGAATTTATTCCTCCACCTAGAGTACTTTCCCCAGTTGAGGAATATCAACAAAAAGTAACTGATCTTGAACAATGGAAAGCAGCCAACCCTTGTCTTTTCATTAAGGGTGGAATGCTCAGTGAGAGTCCATTTGTACCTACACCCACTACTGTGACCAACCCCACCACTGGAGAAACCATTGACCTTGGCTCACCAATTAAGAGAAAACCTAATGTTAAATATGCTGAAATGTATAGAAAACCTAGGTCACCCCAAAGCCAAGCTAGTGTTAATGGGACAGGTTTCTTTCAATCTAGACCTAAGGTTATGTCTAGAAAGGCTTGTTTCACATGTGGAAGTTTTTCTCATTTGTCCTATAAGTGTGTCAGTGGATCTGAATCCACCACTAACAATAGGTCAACCATGGTCAAACCCAGACCTTTTGTCTAACCAAGTCCATAGGCCATTAGACTAGCTCCCTTCTTTTCTAAAGGGACTAATACTCATGGACAAAGGCCCTTTCAAAAGACCAACACTTGGTCTAACCGACAATGGGTTCCTGTAGCCAACCCTAATTTGGACGATGACAGGAACAAATTCAGCGCTGTCAGGAACAAATTTAATGCTGAAAGGAACAAATTAAACACTGACAGCTCTAAGTTTGGTATGAAAATGCCACAACTACCTGCTGTTAGATCTTGTGTTAGACTAAGTAACAATAGGTATTTACAACCTAAGGGAAAGGGATCTAAAGCTTCATCTAGTTTGACCTGGAGACCTAAACAAGACCAAAACCCTAATTCAGATGGCATTTCTATGACCTGCAACAGATTTAATTATCTTTCAAAGGTCATTACTAAACCAATTGGAGTAAATTGGGTGTTCAAGCCACAAAGGGATGAACAAGGGGTTGTTACAAGGAATAAGTCTGTTCTTGTTGAACAACCACATGAATCCAAGTATGCACAGGCTTGGGTTCCCAAAAAAATAATTTTTTTTCTTTATGTACAGGGCATTCAAAAGCAGGTCAATGATCATGGATATTGGGACAGTGGATGCTTTAGACACATGATGGGGAAAGAAGATTATTTGACAGATTTTATCCCCATTAAAGATGGTGACAAAGTGTACTTTGGTGGAGGCTACGGTACTATCTCTGGCAAGGGCACTCTTATCACCAACAATCTACGTTTTGAAAACGTTTTTCTGGTAAAGGAACTTGATTATAACTTGTTTAGTGTGTCACAAGTTTGTGACAACAAAAATAAAGTTCTTTTTACTGATACTGAATGCTTGGTGTTGAGTAAGGATTTTAAGATTCTTGATGAGAAGTTTATTGAATATATAACACCTAGGCATAAGGACATTTATAATGTTAATCTAAAGGGAATTAAGATGAACAAAAATCTGTCATGTCTTTATGCTAAAGCATCATTTGATGAATGTAATTCATGGTACAGAAGGTTAGGGCACATTAATTTTAAGAACATTAATAGGCTTGTGAGACATGATCTTGTTGATGGTTTGTCATCAAAGGCTTTTCACAATGATCACTCTTGTGTTGCATGCCTTAAAGGCAAATAGCATAAGGTCTCTTTTAAGTCTAAAAGTGTGCACTCTAGTTCTAAACCACTTCACTTGCTACATATGGACTTATTTGGCCCAACTAATATAGAAAGCCTAAATGGTAAATCTTACTGTTTTGTTATTACTGATGGTTATTCTAGATTTACTTGGACTTTCTTTTTGGCCTTAAAGAGTGATACTGCTAAGACTTTAATTAACTTCATCATACAGATTGAGAAGAAAACAGATAATGAGGTTAAAATTCTTGGAAGTAACAATGGTGGTAGAGTTAGGAACAATCTTCTAGATGCCTTTTGTGTCAATAAGGGAATTACTAGGGAGTTTAGCATAGCTAGAACTCTACAATAGAATGGTGTAGCTGAAAGAAAGAATAGAACACTAATAGAAGCAGCTAGGACCATGTTAGCAGATGCTAAGTTTCCCATTGCTTTTTGGGCTGAGGCTGTGAACACGGCTTGCTATGTTCAAAATAGAGCTTTGATCAACAAAATCCACAATAAGACACCTTATGAGCTCTTTTGGAATAGGAAGCCTAATACAGACTTTCTTAAACCCTTTGGATGTGATGTAGTGATTTTAGATACTAGTGATGCCTTTAGAAAATTTAATGCGAAAGGTGATGAAGGATATTTTATGGGTTATTCTATGAATAACAGAGGGTACAGGGTTTACAACAAGAAGGAAAAACGCATTCTTGAGAAGGTGCATGTTAAGTTCTTAAAAAGTAAGCCCAGTGATCATGAGAATGGACCAGATTGGTTATTCGATTTGGAACCATTATCTAGGTCCTTGAATTATATGCCTGTTACTAATCTAGACATTGTGGAGATGGATCCAAATGTTTTGGAAGAACCTATTGTTGAAATTTCAGGTGTACAGGTTGCTAAAGAAGAAGAATCACATGTAGTTGAGCCTACTCCCATATTTTATTATGTCACCATACCTATATGGACTGATGGGTTTGTGCAAGCATCTGCCACTGCTAGAAAGGAGGAAGAAGGGCCACACAAAAAACCAGTTGATGAATTCATGCATGCATCTTCAGACGCTGACAAAGCCAATTTAGACGCTGACACGTTGAATTCAGACGCTGACAGCCTGTTTGGAAATTTATTCTCTTCATCCAACAAAATATGCTTGAACATGTTGAAGATCCCATACCCAATCAAGATGTCAATTCAAGTGGGGATGGGAGTGGAAATAAAGATGATATTGGCAACATGGAGTCTACTATACATGACGACTCATTATTTGGGGGAGGAGTACTTACAAAGGTGGCCAAAGATCATCCTCCTTCCCAAATAATTGGTGATATTCACACTCCTGTTCAAAGACTCACCAGACTCAAGGTGGCTTTATTGCTAATATTCAAAAGAAGGAAGATACCCCTCTTGTGCAAGCATGTTTGTTTGCCTGTTTTATGTTACAAAAGGAACCCAAGAAGATTTTTGAAGCTGTTAGAAATACGTTTTTACGTATATTAGAAGTATCGGTCACTCCACAATATTATTTATGTTGTAATAGCTCGTAGTTAATGTTACTTATTAAGTTAAGTAAGAAACCGACCCATGGGCTTGTCATGGGTCGGCCCAAGCCCAAATAATGGCCTTGGATATAAATACCCCTTTCCACCATGGAAAGGGGTTGGTGGTTGACATTCCATATTTTCATTTGAATAAAATACACAGAGTTTCTCTCTCACTTTCTCTCACTAGTTTCTCTCTCTAGGAATCTTCAACCCACTTCATAGATTCATAGGTTATCAAGATTCTAAATTTGGTATCAAGAGCTATGGGGTGATTTAAGGTAATGATTTGTGTTATTATTTAGTTTTTGATTGTATTAGTGTTCTTTAAGAAGATCCATCTTGATTCTTGGAGTTTTTGGTGATTTTGTGATTGGGATTAATAGATAAGTATTAGTTTTTACTTATTTTAGTTGAAATCACAAAACTTTTTGGGTAACTTGGTAAAAATCTGGGTTTTTTCTTCATATTTTTGATCGACTGTTACTCGAACAAGGTTTCTGTTTCCCAGCAAAAAGTTCCGAACCAAAAGTTCCGGATCAAGGAAAGTTCCGGATCAAAAAGTTCCGAACCAAAAGTTCCGGATCAAGGAAAGTTCCGGATCAAGGAAAGTTCCGAACCAAAAGTTCCGGATCAAGGAAAGTTCCGGATCAAGGGAAGTTCCGGATCAAGGTAAAGTTCCGGATCAAGGAAAGTTCCGGATCAAGGTAAAGTTCCGGATCAAGGGAAAGTTCCGGATCAAGGAAAATTCTGGATCAAGGTAAACTTCCGGATCAAGGGAAAGTTCCGGATCAAGGAAAGTTCCGGATCAAGGAAAGTTCTGGATCAAAGGAAAGTTCCGGATCAAGGAAAGTTCCGGATCAAATCTTTCGAACCAAAAGTTCCGGATCAAGGAGTTCCGAGCCAAAATCTTCCGAATCAACACTTCCGAATCAAGGGATATTTCACTTGTTTTTTCGACGATTTTTTAGAGGATTTAATCTTGGTTTCTTACAACAAAAACTCAACACAACTCACAAGCTTTACTTCACTGCTCGATCAACCGATAATCTTTGTCTCTTTGAAGTGAACAAAATGAATCCGAATTCATTAATGCCTCAGATGACATCACTTATGGACATTTCCGTCATTACGGGAACGGATAATCGCCCTCCAATGCTCATTAAAGAAGTCTTT
Organism: Glebionis coronaria; assembly: GCA_025667525.1. NCBI lineage: Eukaryota > Viridiplantae > Streptophyta > Magnoliopsida > Asterales > Asteraceae > Glebionis > Glebionis coronaria. The sequence continues at coordinate 454,222,165 of CM046881.1, read as the reverse complement.
GAAGCATGGCAAGGTCGTATGATGTCATACCTTAAGGAAAAACCGACATATGGGAGGCTTATGGTTAAGTCAATTCTAAATGGTCCACTTGACTATGGTACCATCGTGGTTAACAATGTGACTCGACCAAGGGAGTTTGAAGAACTTACACCAGCTCAACAACTTGTTGCCGATGCAGACGAAAAGGCTCTTCAAACCATTCTCCAAGCTCTTCCACATGACATCTATCGAATGGTAAGTCAGTATACGGTGGCAAAGGATTTATGGGAACGTCTAAAGGTGTTGCTACAAGGTACGTCTCTTACCAAACAGGAAAGGGAATGTCAGTTGTATGATCTGTTTGATAGATTCACGTACAACCCAGGGGAAACGCTTCACGACTATTACTTCAGATTCACTACTCTCATGAATGATCTGAATGTATACAATCTCGTGATTGCTCCATTCCAGGTTAACACCAAATTTTTGAATACTTTACCTCAAGCTGCATGGGGTGAGTATATTACCGATGTTAAGTTAACCAGGGATTTGCATAAGTGCAATTTGGATCAACTCTATGCTTTTCTTCAGTAGCATGAGAAACATGTGATCATGCACCGTTCGCCTCGAGGTATGTACCTTGATTCTTTAGCTTTGATGGCGAATCAACCAAGCTTGTCACACAACAACACTCCTTATATTTTGGGACACCAAGCCTATCATCCATCACCTTACATGACACCAAGCTTCCCCCAATATTCGATTCTACCGCAACCACCCACCTCACATCAGCAACAATATCGGTTTAATGCACCTTCATCACAATATGCTTCACAACCTCACCCAGCAAGCTTTGCACCTTATGCTCAATCATCATACTCTTCTTATCAAGAAAATGCAGCATATCCATCAAGCTACTCTGACCACATGAGTGTTCCTTCTAGTGCTTATGCAGCTCAACAAGACCAAGCACTGTATTGTGATAATGATGAAGTCCCCATTCCTGAATTCAAACAAGGAACTGACCCAGTTGAAGTGTTAGCCACTATGTCTGCTTATCTCACAAGGACTTTAAGCAAACGTGGATTTAGAGGACCAGCTCCTACTAACAATCAGCTGAGGAATTCATCCAATTCTCGCCAACAAGCTACTATTGAGAATGGCAGGGTAATGGTTCAACCTATTCAACCATATCAGGGGAGACCTACTACATCAACCACCAATGCACGCAAAGTCAATCCTGCCCCAATGGTCAACACTCCTCCACGGGCTAATTCCACAGGCAAGTTGAGAATGATTACATGCTACAATTGTAAGGAAGAAGGTCACATGTCCAGGGATTTCAAAAAACCCAAGAGGAGAAGGGATGGTCAATGGTTTGCAGAGAAGATTTATCTGGTAAACGCTCAGGCACCAGGAAGGGAACTTGATGAAGAGGAGCTTGCATTTCTTGCTGACCCAGGGATTGCTGAACAAGACGTTGTCACTACACATAATGCAGCATACCAAGCAGATGATCTTGATGCTTATGATTCAGACTGTGATGAACTTCAATCTCCACAGGCAGCTCTTATGGCAACTATCTCTAGCTTAGGGCCAAACAAACTATCTGAGGTACTTAATAATACTAGTATTCAACCACATCAAGTTGTGCAAGAGAGTGCTGATTCGAATGAGTCTTCGGTGGTGAGTCTTTCAAATGAGGAGACAATCAATGATAGTAATATCAATGTGAGTCCCCAGACTTTGAGTGAATCACAACCGGGAGCCATTTCGCATACGCATACTCCTGCTCAACAAGATTTGGTCATGGTTCCTGCTACATTACTTAGCCAAATGAATGCTGCACTCTTAGAAACCCTAGCTAAGAATAAGAATTTGTCTGATGAGCTTGCTTTGTGCAACGAGAAAGTTCAAACTTTGGAATTAGTTCCTTCGTCTAGTGTTCTAACAAATCCCGAATATGATCATTTTCGAAACAAACAAATGGGTCATTTGCAAGAAATTGAAACCTTAAGAGCAGATCTTTCTAACGAACTTAAAGAAAAAGAGTTAGTGGTCACTAATTTTCAAAAACTTCAAACGGATTTTGAATTACTCGAGTTTAAGAAGAATGAAATGGAAATTAATGCGGCTAATAAGATTAGAAGTCTAGATTATTTGCTTTTAAGACAATACGCTGCCTCTCAACTAGTGCACTTATTTGATGCTTCATTTAGAGAATTTAATTTATCACATCAAAAAGGCCTTCCCCCTAACCCACGGTATGCAAAACAAGCTTTCCCCATAGTCCAAGACTTTATAATGCAACCCAATTAGGATTGGTCTTAGACCCGATTGTTATTTTCGATGATCGCACCAATAAGGATCTAGTTGATGAGAATCGGTCATACAACTTTGCAAAATATCCCGAGTGTGATTATTTTAAAATGAATCAGGAGCTTGCAAAAACGGATTTTAGAATTCGCTTCCATATGGATAAAGATCTCATCACAGCACCAACCTACATGTTAAATGAAGAAAACCCTAGTACACTTCCTACACTTGTCAAAATGGAAGGACCTAAGGAAATTCTAAAGGATCTTCCACCTGTTAGCACTGTATGGTTAAACTTGCAAGAGATTAATCAATACTTTGCTAGTTTTGACAAGGTCATTTTGGAATGTACGACTTCAAATGGCATAAACGCCGGAGAATGGGCTTTCGAACACATGAACGAGGTGTTTAAGAATGAGATCAATCCGTTTGTCGAAAGTCTAAAAGGAATTTTTGCATCTCTTTCGGAAAATCTTGAGTTTGAAATTGCAGAAGTTCAAAAAGTGTTTTATGAAATGGACACCGCTTACGAACTATAATTAATTGAAAAGGAAAAGATTTTATCCGAATATGACCGATTCTTGTCCCAAGTAATTTCATGTGATGTGCTTACTACTGTGAATGTTAATTGTTCGAATGAGCTTACATCCGCTATGATTAACTGTGATGCTGTGAATATATGTGATGATGTGTGTGATCTCTCTGTAAATGTTGCTGATACGGTAAATGAGGTAGATAATCATTCTTGTCACGAATCTAACGCTGAATTTTTAAAGCTTCAAGATTCTTACAATTTACTTTCAAAACATTTTAATCAACTTGAACAACACAGTATATCTTTAGAATTAAAACAACAAACTCAAAATGAGGATCTTTTGATAACAAATAGTTGTGAAAACAGTGTTGAGACAAGTGACAAGATGATTGCAATAGTTAAGGCATTAGAGGAAGAGATCATGAGATTAAAGAGAGATGTGTCATCAAATGAAACACTAAAATTGGAACTAGAGGCTGCAGAGTCTAAAAACCAGGACTTAGAAATTAGATTTTCGTCTATTCTAGGGCAGATGGATCGTGCAAGACAGGGAATGTCCAAACTTTATGGTTCACTAGAAGAACGCTTCGCTTTTAATGCGGCACAGCAACAATCTTATGTTGAACAATTGAACCAAAAATGTGAGGAAATATCTGACTTAAACATCCTGCTCATTGACAAAAACATGGTTTTGGCCGAGTTAAAGGAGACACTTCTTCTCACCCTACAAGAAGTTGTTAATAACTTAGCTACCAACTCTGCACCGTCCTCTAGTGCTCCAACAACCAAGTCAGTAGTGCTTTATAAGAACCCGCTCCATAAGAAAAACCCGGTTACCTACGATGATTATATGAGGAATGCAATTAAGCATGTAGATCTTGTTAGGGATATTTTAGACGATCTGTATGCCTTAGATCCCTCAAGTAGCTACTATTACTCAGCTCATGAATATATTAAGCGAGTTCAATATTGCTTAGCATATTTGCAATACATAGGTAAACCAGGTTCTGCACTACTCACTAATCGACCCATTGCTGTAACTCCATTCAATAAGACCCCAGGAGCAAAACCATCATTGGCACCATCAAGTAAGGCACCTTTAAAATCTGTTGCTAATGTTCCCACTTTGCCTTATACAGGATTAAAAGAGTCTACTAAGGCTAAAGGATCGTCACTCAAGAAAGATAAGATCAAGCCCTCCACTAGTAGTACCAACAAGAAGAAAGTAGAAGCTCACCATAGGAATGTTTTGTCAGATTTAAATAAAAAGAATCATGTTAAGACTAAAAGCTCTGCACCTGTGCAGAGGCCTAAACCATTCGTGAATTCTAATTTGAAATGTTGGAATTGTAATGAATGTATGTTTTCCCAATGTCATGATTTGTGTCTTATTGATCATGTGAATGAAATGAATGCCATTAGGAATGATCTTGATTGGAAGCCAACTGGTAGAACTCGTGCCCAAGTTGGATGGCAATGGCGTCCCACTGGTAGGACCTTTACATTAGATGGAAATATGTGTCCTTTAACTAGGAATGCATCCATTGAGGTTAGGTCTCAGCGTCCTTTAGTTAGGAACACTAGCACTATAGTATGGAAACAGCGCCCTTTAATTAGGTCAGCCCCCACTATAGTTCCTATCAGTGAAGAAATACCTCAGGATTTAAGTCAACTAGAATCTACACCACCAATTAGGAAGAAGGCTAGGAAATCTAAGAAACCTAAAGTTAGCAAATCTAAGATTATTAAATCTGTACCTGATAATAACAAGGAACATTCAGATTCCAAAACCTATACATTGTCCTCGTCTGGTGATATTTTCAGGTGGTCCAAATCATCCTCTGGTATTTGGACTCCGGTTGTTCAAAGCATATGACCAGAGATCGCTCGATGCTCCGAAATTTCGTCAGCAAGTTTCTTGGAATGGTTAAATTCGGTAATGATCATATTGCAAAGATAATGAGGTATGGTGAATATCAGATTGGAAACGTTACGATTTCAAGGGTATACTATGTAGAAGGTCTTGGTCATAATTTATTTTTGGTAGGACAGTTTTGAGATTCCAACCTAGAGGTTGCTTTTCGACAACATACTTGTTTCATCCGCAACTTGGAAGAAAAAGATTTGTTGAAGGGGTCTCGTGGTGCAAATCTTTATACTTTGTCCTTACAAGACATGATGGCCGTCTCTCCATTATGTCTTCTCTCTAAAGCATCTAAGACCAAGTCATGGTTATGGCATCGTAGATTATCTCATCTCAACTTTGATGCTATTAATCATCTGGCTAAAAACGAATTAGTTCGTGGTCTTCCAAAGCTCAAATTTCATAAGGACCATTTATGTTCCGCGTGTTCAAGGGGGAAAAGTACCAAGAAATCATACAAGCCCAAAGCTGAAGACACCAATCAAGAAAAACTTCATCTTTTGCATATGGATCTTTGTGGGCCAATGAGAACTGAAAGTGTGAGCGGTAAGAAATTCATTCTTGTTATTGTGGATGATTTATCCAGGTTTACATGGGTTAGATTTCTACGTACAAAGGATGAAGCACCGAAGGCTATCATCACTTTTCTGAAATTCATTCAGGTACGTTTAAATACTACTGTCCGCCGTATTCGTACAGATAATGGAACAGAGTTCGACAACCAGACTCTTCATGATTACTATGAAGAAGTTGGTATCTCACATGAAACATCCGCTGCACGCACTCCACAACAAAACGGTGTCGTTGAAAGACGGAATCGTACGCTTATGGAAGCTGCTAGGACTATGCTGATTTATGCGAACGCTCCATTGTTCTTGTGGGCAGAAGCTATATCTACTGCATGTTTCACCCAAAACCGTTCTATCATTCGGAAACGCCATGGAAAAACACCTTACGAGCTTCTACATGATCGTAAACCCGATGTTTCATTCTTTCATGTGTTTGGTGCTCTTTGTTATCCAAACATTAATAGTGAGAACTTGGGCAAGCTTCAACCGAAAGCCGATATAGGTATTTTCATTGGTTACTCACCCTCCAAGAAAGCATACCGAATTTACAACCGTCGTCTTGGTAAGATAAAAGAAACTATGGACGCAGATTTCGATGAGCTGACAGCGATGGCTTCTGAGCAACGCAGCTATGAACCCGCGCTTCATGAGATGGGAACCGGTGCTATTAGTTCCGGATTAGTTCCCGATAATCCTACTTCTACATCATTTTTACCACCTACAAGGCCCGAGTGGGATAAACTGTTTCAACCGTTGTTTGATGAATTCTTTGATCCCCCAAATGATGAAGTTCCAGCACCTGTAGTGATAGCTCCAATCCCTGAAGTTGTTGCTCAAGCAAATGAAGCTTTATCTAATGCATCTTCAATTAACATTGAACCAGATGCACCTGTACCAAGTGATTCTCAAACTACACCTGAATCGTCACCCTTACTTGTGCCTAATGATGTTGAAGAGGATTCTATTGATCACGATTTGGAATATGCTCACCTACAAGAGCTTCCTTTCTTTGGTGTATCGATACCTGAAAACCCTTCAGCCGCGTCTACCTCAGAAGAAGCTCCTTCTATTGTTCACTCCAGACCACCTAGGATTGAAAAACATAGCACCAAATGGACAAAAGATCACCCAATTAGGAATGTCATTGGAAGTCTCGATCGACCAGTCTCTACACGCCATCATTGCTTTAATATCATACACAGATGCCAATCATGCTGGGTGTCAAGACACGAGGCGTAGCACTTCTGGATCTGTGCAACTCCTTGGAGACAGATTGATTAGTTGGTCTTTAAAAAGGCAGAAAAGCGCTGCAATTTCTAGCACGGAGGCTGAATACATCGCCATGTCCGGTTGTTGTGCTCAAGTCCTTTGGATGAGATCACAATTAACTGACTACGGTTTGGGTTTCAACAAAATCCCGATGTATTGTGACAACAAGAGCGCCATTGCCCTTTGCTGCAACTATGTTCAACACTCCCGGGCCAAGCACATAGACATTCGCTACCATTTCATTAAAGAGCAGGTGGAGAACGGAGTGATCGAGCTGTATTTTGTCACTACTGAGTATCAGCTGGCAGATATGTTCACCAAAGCCTTAGATCGAGGACGAATCGAGTTTTTGATCGACAAGCTTGGCATGAAATCATTCACTCCAGCGACTCTCAAAGAATTGGCAGAAGAATCAGCTGAATAGTGGTGGTAAACTATTCAGGCGTATCCTTTGTTTGTGATCATGTATATTATCGTATATATATAAACCACAAAAAGAAAAATACAAAAATATAAAACCAAGAAAAACCATAAAAAATATAAAACCTACAAAAACCATAAAAATTATAAAATCAAGAAAAACCAAAAATATTTTTCGTTTTTTAAATCGGGCATGTCTTTTAGTACGGTAATATTTAAGGCTTTAGAAATGTCGATCAATATTGACACGGCGCCATAAATAGAGTCCGTATAAAAGTTGTACATTTTTAAAACATGCCCATTATGGCTTGTAGTTATTTCAGACTGCAACCCGGTTTTCATATTAAAGTCACGTATTACCTTGGAAAACGTTGGCTCACAACGGGAATTAATTTTCTCGGGCATGATTTCCAAGCCAAATCATGCAAAGGGATCAAGTTTACTTTACAACTTGGTCTAACACGAGTTAGTGTACGTCTCAGTGCATTAGTTTGTCAAAATAAGAGAAATCTTAGTGCCACCACGAATCAATCTTTTTCAAGATACTAATTGGAAAGGCTTTCATTAATATTTGACTCTTTAAACAATGACTACAGCTCTTTAAATAGAAAACGGGTCATCGTTTAAGGGGGAGAAAATATTAAATTATCTTCGTCATCAAAGAAAATATTAAATTATCTTCGTCATCAAAATGATTTTCAAAAGTGTTTGTGGAAAATTAATTGGCTAATGAGTGGTCTTGCTTTAGAATACGACTTGTGCTCGTTCAATGTGATAGGAATTGCTTTAAGATCTTGGAGATTTGCTAATAGGTTGCGATGCTTAAAGTTGTGTGAAGGTTAAGTTCGCGAAATTTAACAAAAGTTAGGGAGATTAGAAAAGATAAGGAATAAAAAGGAAAAGAATAGAAAAGTATAGGGACTTAAGGTGACATTTGTGAAAATTGTAAAAAATGTTTACTAAGTCAAACTAAATCCCCCGTGCCTTTTTGTTCTATCTTCTTCACTGAGTTTCTTTCCGCCATTAACACATACACAAGCTTCCAAAACTCTCGTTTTCAATCACTCAATTCGTTTCATTTGATCTAAAAGGTACAAACATCGAGTCTTTAACTTATAATTCGCCTAAATTCATCATTTAATCTGTTAATTGATTCGGGTAAATCAACTTTATGAAATTAGGGTTCGTTTGCCTAATTAGGGATTAATTGATTAGGGTTTTTGATGGGTTTTGCTCGGAATATCATTAGAATGTGTTTAGTTGCCTTATATTGCCTTAGAACTCACAATCGCGCCTAGAGTAATCTTTAATAGGGTGCGTTTAGAAGTTCCGGATGAACAAGGCTTATGAACTTCCGAATGAAGGAAGTTCCGGATGAACTTCCGAATGAAGGAAGTTCCGGATGAACTTCCGAATGAAGGAAGTTCCGAACGAACTTCCGAATGAAGGAAGTTCGGATGAACTTCCGAATAAAGAAGTTACGAATGAACTTCCGAATGAAGAAGTTCCGGATGAACTTCCGAATGAAGAAGTTCCGGATGAACTTCCGAATGAAGAAGTTCCGAATGAACTTCTGAATGAAGAAGTTCCGGATGAACTTCCGAATGAAGAAGTTCCGAATGAACTTCCGAATGAAGAAGTTCCGGATGAAATTCCGAATGAAGATGTTCCGAATGCACTTCCGAATGAAGAAGTTCCGAGTGAACTTCCGAATGAAGAAGTTCCGAGTGAACTTCCGAATGAAGAAGTTCCGAGTGAACTTCCGAATGAAGAAGTTCCGGATGAACTTCCGAATGAAGAAGTTCCGGATGAACTTCCGAATGAAGAGTTCCGAATGAAGGACTTCCGAATGAAGAGTTCCGAATGAAGGACTTCCGAATGAAGAGTTCCGAATGAAGGACTTCTGAATGAAGAGTTCCGAATGAAGAGTTCCGAATGAAGAGTTCCGAATGAAGAGTTGTTGGATTGATAGTTGTTTGCCTGTTATAAGTACTTGTTGAAATGTATTATGCTTAGAATTCATAATGATATATATCTATATATTTTTTGTGCATCAACCTTTTATGTCTTATCTTAAGCAGACACGATGACTAATCCAACAGTACAAGCACTCCAAGATGCTAGAGCAGCCGAAATTGCCGAAGCAAGAGCCCTCAAGTTCATACCAAACAATTACCGACTGAAGCAAGTCTCAAAATCCACTCACCATGGATTTAAAGTAGCCATAGCAATCCTTGATCACTCTCACTTTAAGAATGCTTTAAGGAGTACTGCCTCGGTGCCATATGATTACATGTATGAGTTCTGGGCTACCAAGGAGAGTACTTCAAACAAGATCACCTTCACTCTCGACAACAAACAATAGACACTCAAAGTTTTAGACTTCCGCAAGATATTTGGAATACGGGATACACCCAAAGGTATGTCATTTTCTAGGGATCCTACCAAAGATGAACTCATGGAGATGTTCGATGCTCTTGGATGTCCTGACATACGAGTTTTGTCTGAGTTTACCACCGCTAAAGTAGGTCAACCTTGGAGAGCAATCTTGGGTATTCTCAGTAGATGTCTTACACCTAAAACCAGTGGGCATGATGCTTTGCGTAGTCCAATTATGAACATCTTCCATGGAATGTACACAGGCTCAAATGCAGATTATGCATTATTGTTGTGGGAAGAATTTAACTTTCAACTCTTCCAAAACAAGAAGCTGAAGACTAACTTCTTTCCTTACCCTCGGTTTATCAAGCTTAGCATTAATTATTTTATGAAGAATGATGTTACTATTGATAAGCGTGCAGCAAGTCGTCATCACACTGAAGAGGCTGATCACACTATAGATCTAAGGCATGAAGGACCATCTAGTGCTGTTATTCCTGGTCCTATTCCCGATTATCTTCTGACGTATAAAATTAAAGCTTCTGCTGATTACAAACTGCTGCTACTAGAAATCAAGAAGCTAAAAGCAAGCCTTCAGACTGGAGAAGACTCGTCTACTACGGTCAAGAGTAAAGGTAAACGCAAGCAACCAGCTGCTTTACCTGAACCCGAAACCAAGAAGAAGAAGACTGAGACTAAGAAGGGAAAGGGTACGGCTGATGAGTTAGTTCTTTGCGACGAAGAAGATGTTGATGATCCTACTCTAGACAAGGCTGACAGAAAATTAATGAAGATAGCTATTGAAAGGAGTAGGAAAGACACGGGAGGTAGTGGTTCGGGTGCACAGATAAATATTGAAGAAGAGTACGAGGAGCCAGAGGATATTGATGAGTTTGGATCACCTGAACGGTATTCTACTTCGAAGGAGACGTCCATCCCCATTTCAGCAAGTGTTGAAAAGGAGTCTGGTGCTCCTACAATCATGGTACCTACTTAACCTTTAGTAACTCAACCTCCACCAATACAGCCCTTACCAACCCGATCGGTTCCAACACCATTTCCTCCACCTCCAATAACTTCCATCCTTAGTACTGTAGTCACAACCGAGCCTCTTCAACCAACCCAGAGTAGCTCTGCATCGTCTTCAATGGCTGCATTTGTAATGGCAGAGATGTTGGATAAACACACGGATAATCAAAGAAGAGAGATGAATGAACTTCGAGAAGAGCTACTTAGAAGAGTGCAAAGTGAAGAAGCCTCAAAGAAAGCACAAGAAGAGATGCTTGCTAAGTTCGCTGCAGAGATGGAGTTAACACGTAAAACTCATGCAGAAGAACTAGCTTGGGTCAAGCAGGCTGAAGCTGATAAGTATGCAGCACGAATCACGAGACTTCAAGCTATGAGGGATAAATACAAGGAGCAGAAAGAAACACTTGAAGCTTCTGTTGAAGAGAGAGTGAAAGAATCCGTTGAGTTCGTTATGCCAAAACTGCGTGATGAGATGAAGAAACTCGCAGCTGATAACTTGATGATTAAGTCATCCAATCCTTCTGAATCCGCCTACAAAATTGCCTATGAGTTAACGGATTTTGAATTAAAGAAGATCCTCAAAGCTCGTATGAGGGAACTTGGATCTTTTGATAAATCTAAGATTCAACGGACTCTCTACAAGTCACTCAATGACGCTATTATGGAGGATGATCGGCTTTTTAAGATGTTTGGAAGTGTGGTACCTTACCACATTCTGCCTGAGGAAGAAAGGGAAGAAAGTGAACAAGAAGAGGGTGACGGGGAAGAAGAAGAAGAAGAAGAAGAAGAAGAAGGAGATGATGATGATGGTGGTGATGATGATGAGGATGATGATGATGATGATGGTGATGATGGTGGTGATGGAAATGAGGAGAGTGCTAAGGGAAGCAACGAGGGTGACGATGAGGATGATGATGGTAAACAGCCTATAAAGGGGGACAAGGTAGCCAGCACAAAGAAACCATCTAAGTCTGGTACCAAGTCTCAAAAAGATGCCGCGCAGAAGGAAAAATCCACCTCAACGGAATCAAGACGATCCAAGTGGCGCCATGATGTGAATGCTACTACGGCGTCATCGATTCCCGGTACATCTATTGCTGTGTCTATACCTGTTACCACTAACCCTGTTAGTTCTGTTGTTGCTCCTGTGATTGCAGAGTCAGTAACTGAACCTGAAGCTGCACAACACTCGCCTGTTCATGACACCGTCGAGATGCCTGAATCAGAACCAGCACGTGTTCATGTATCTACTCCTCTACAACAAGAACCACAATCTACTGTTCCTGAGTCAAGCACACGGGACTGGGCAGACACATTGGAGATTGACGAGACTGCACCGCCACAAGCTTGGATCACGGCAGCGGCTCAATATGATCCAATCACAGACGCTGACAGAGATGTTCTATATCTCCGTATCCGTAGTCCGATAGACTTGTGTGCATTTCTGGCTCATGAGTATAAGTCTTCGGTCACTCCGTCCTTGGTGAAGAGAGCGCTAAAGGATAAGAGAAATCGCGCCAAAACCAGGTTAACCCGAATGGAGTACGAGTATTATGCTGACGAGGTCCTGAAAGCTCTTAACACCGTTCAAAGGCCAGGCCTCCATGAATCAGAAAGAGCTCCACCTCCACTTGATCCTTCTCAAGATAATCAAATTGCTCTCGACTTTTTCGTCACCTATGATCTCGAGTATCTCATCAAGGGTTCATCAAAGTACGCAACCTCCCTGACTCTACTGAAAGCTGCCAACTGGGGGACAATACCCTGGATCGAGGAAAAGGTAAACCGACTCTGGGTCCCAAAGGTAACACGTAATTATGATATGTATGCTGTTATAGGTGCATCTCATTGGGACGAACGAGTCCGAAGGGCGTACAGGGGTTGCTGCTTAGCCAATTCAGGAAGTAACGTTAGATCCGATATCCGCATCTCCAGTATTTTAGGGCTGAAAACTGAAGCCAAGAATGGCTATTATCATGTGACGGAGATTCGTCTAAAAAGGGAGGATGACAGAGAATACAAAATCCAGCAGGGAGATTTTTCTATTATTCGCCTTGAGAATATCGAAGACATGTTGCTTATGATGACCCGGGATCAACTCACCCATATTGCTCGTGAAGACATCATTGCCTTGAATACAGCACTTCGTATGTTCACACGAAGCGTTGTTATCAAGAAACGAGTTGAAGATCTTCAATTGGGAGTTGAAAGCTACCAAAGGAAGCTTAACCTAACCCGTCCAGTGAATCAAGTCTTACCTCAACATGTCACAAGATGTCCCTATACCGGCATTTCTGTTCCGAGTTACGGGATTTTCTACTTGAATAGTCGAGGGATAATGAAGTTTATGAGGGTGGGTGAGCTTTATAAGTACAGTGATGGGACTCTCATCTACGTCAGAGGAAAATTGGAGCATCTTAATTCGGGTGGGTCTTTACCAGAGATGACTGAGGATTGGCATCAGGGTTATCGGAAAATGGCGAAGTATGTGATCAAGAAGATTGATCAAAAGCTCCGTGAACGTAGATTGATGAGGAGCTTGGAAAGATTCGTTGGTGGTAGACCATATGGAGTGCACCACAAGTTACTGCAACGATCCATCTAATGGTTCGCACATTTCAGGTTTACTCTATATTGGTTTTTAATTGTGAATATGTAAATTTGTGAATATTATGCTTCAACGGCTTGATGTAGTGTTAAGGTATGATAATTTTTCAAGAATTTCTCACGAGATTCTAAATCTTTCAAAATATATCATACTAAAGCACTACAACTATCCCTTATTAATTTAAGGGGGAGCATTAACATGTTCTATGGCCAAACTTCGATTTCATTTTTACCCAAAGACCGGTTAATCCATTCAATATCCCAAATATTAATGGTTAACATTTTGGATAAGGGGAGAAAATGGGATTAAGGAGACTTAAATGATACTTGGCTAAAAGATGAAAAAGACTTAACGATTATCCAACTTACTATGTGTAAAGCACGTGTTAAGGCGGAGCGTTTTTGATGAACAAAACACCTAAGGTACAAAACTTTTGATTTCAATATCACAAGTACCTTAAGTGATTTTCAATGATTTTTCATGGTGGCTATACTTTCCCAAAACACGCTTAATTCACGACGGATGTGGTGACAAAAGGGTGGTAGGAATAGGTTTAGTCCAATGATTCATCAGAGCCGATGGAATCTTCCCAAGGACAATTCCCTAGATAGAATTATAAGTCCTAGGAAAGTTGGAGAAAGATTGTGAACGTAGCTGAATGCCGACCAAGTACTTAAGCTAGCACTGGAACAATCACAACAAGGTGCTAGTTATGACGTATTGGTAAGCATTGAAGGGGTTGAAGAATGAAAAAGAATTGTAAAGATAAAGGGTGTAAAGAAAGAAGCCCTCCTTACAACTTTAGGCAGAAACCGGGTCAATACATATGCTATTGAGATCATTTTTGTTAATGATTCTCGATATTGAAGAAAGACATCATGGACCCAGTGATGCAATGCACAACCCTTCCCAGCTAACTCAAATATCTCTCAAAAGGTATTTGTTTTAATCACACGGATATCAACACGTTATCTATTGGTTTATTCACTCCGAATAGGCTGATATTGAAAAGGTGGCACTCCTCTCCAGCCATCGATCACTAAATCAAAACGCACTATCGAGTCTAGAGCCAAGAGATCATCAAAAGTCTCATTAGGACACTTTCCATTTATTCCTTGCTTTCTCACACACTGTGAAAAGTAAGAGATTTTTATGAGTCCTACGCAGTATTCTTGTAATATTGCTAAAACATCCGAGTAATACGCAAGTATTACAATGAAGATGGAAATCCTGCTTGAGCCAACATCAAACAAGCTCATGGTAGGTTACACGTGCGGTTCTTTTAGAACCAATCTTGTGAAAAACTGGAAAGAAACAGTAGTTTAATTCTTAATTAAACTTAAACTCGTTCCAGGCCTCTACGCATTATCATATGATCTTGCCAGAACACTCAGAGTGACTCTTTATTGATCACAGTGACGAGTGGAAATCCTTCTAGTGTTAACATCAAACAGCACTTGGTAGGTGACGTGCAAGATTCTTTATGAATTAAGCTCGTGATAACTGGAAAGCAACGATGGTGAAAATCATAATTGAAATTCACTTGTTCCAGGTTTCATGAATTGACGGCTTCAATCATAAGGATTTTTTAATCCAAATGATTCACTCCTTATGTTCGCAGTCAGCTTTGGACGGTCGAATAAAGAGAACGGGTTTACCCGCGAAATCCTGTCAGGAAGTTACTTAATTGAAACTATCCGTCACGGGTACGATATCTAATATCGTCCAACGGTCTTCACCGACCAGAGGTAAAATGCTACCGAATTAGAATAAAATGTCAAAGCCATTTTATTCGTGTCGTTGCTGTGTACCTGTTAAAGACGGTGGCTTTGCTGTGTACCTGTTGAAGACGGTGGCGTTGCTGTGTACTAGTTGAAGACGGTGGCGTTGCGGTGTACCTGTTGAAGTCGTTCCCACATGCTTATGTTTTTCTGCATCAAAGTTCAGCAAAATTCAAGAAAGTGCAAAATGAAGTCTTCCGCTGTACCAAACTCTGAAGCTTTCGAGAATTCAACAAAAAGACATAAGTGTGTGGAACATGGAGTCACGAGGAGGCCAGATTCACAAGAAGGCAAAGATCGCACGTGATTGGTCAAAAGAACAATGCTCTCAAGCTAAAGCCTAAAAGATCAAATAAACATATTCACAACAAAAAGAAAGAAGAAAAGACTACGAGCTGAAGAATGGAGACTTAGTATAGTATGCTAGGTTTAGAACCTTGTAAACGTGGAGTGACCTCCCTTAGGGGGAGATTGTTAGAAATACGTTTTTACGTATATTAGAAGTATCGGTCACTCCACAATATTATTTATGTTGTAATAGCTCGTAGTTAATGTTACTTATTAAGTTAAGTAAGAAACCGACCCATGGGCTTGTCATGGGTCGGCCCAAGCCCAAATAATGGCCTTGGATATAAATACCCCTTTCCACCATGGAAAGGGGTTGGTGGTTGACATTCCATATTTTCATTTGAATAAAATACACAGAGTTTCTCTCTCACTTTCTCTCACTAGTTTCTCTCTCTAGGAATCTTCAACCCACTTCATAGATTCATAGGTTATCAAGATTCTACAGAAGCTCTTAAAGAACCAAGTTGGGTTGAAGCAATACAGGATGAGCTTCACCACTTTGCAATTCAAGATGTGTGGGAGCTAGTGGATTGTCCAAGGTATGTCAGACCTATTGGGACACGTTGGGTTATATGGAATAAGAAGGATGAAAGAGGGATTGTGGTCAGAAACAAGGCACGTTTAGTTGCTCAAGGCTATACATAAGAAGAAGGAATAGACTATGAAGAGGTTTTTGCACCTGTCGCAAGAATTGAAGCAATAAGGATTTTCCTAGCCTATGCTTCTTGCATGGGTTTCATAGTTTATCAAATGGATGTGAAAAGTGCTTTATTATATGGCATAATTGAGGAGGAGGTGTATGTTATGCAACCTCCAAGTTTTGAAGATTCAGAGCATCCAGACAAGGTGTATAGAGTTAAGAAAGCAATGTATGGACTTCATCAAGCCCCAAGAGCATGGTATGGTACATTATCCACTTATTTAGTGGAAAATGGGTTTAAGAGGGGCACCATAGACCAGACACTATTTACCAAGAAGATTGGCAAGGATTTCTTCTTGTTCAGGTCTATGTGGATGATATTATCTTTGTTGGGCCAATGAAAGTTTTAACTATGGCCCTGTCTAGATTTGTTTAAATTAGACTAAGTGTTGAAAGGTCGCTGAGAAGACCAGCGACAGAGACTAGACCAGTGGAAGGCAAAGCCTCAGCTGGCACACCAGGATCATTCAAGTCAAAGACAACGTCAGAGAAGTCGAAGACAATCTGAAGTCAGACTCACCAGCGATTATGGATAGCTGGGATGTCAAAGGAATGCACTGGTGTTCAAGGATCTCTGAGTTGACAACACTCAGAGATCACTTAAGAACCCTAGAGACTTGGATCAAGCAAAGCTTATCCAAACCCTTATAGTTTAGGCGGGAGAATCTCTCAAGTGTTTTGAGCGGGACAAAACAAGAGATTCAAAGTCAATGCCTAGTAGGACCTAGTGGGACAAAAGGTGAACAGTTGGCAGAACTGTTTACCTAAAGTAGTTAAAGGCATGTCTCGATTTGGACATGCATTTAATACGTTGTACTCTTCCATTCAGAAGATGACACGTATCAACTACCCCCACTAAGGATACAACCTCGTACCACTATAAATAGGGGATGAGAAAGAAGTTAAGATTTAACCCTTGTGCTTGGAATCTTTATCTAAGTTCTTTCTCCCACTTGAACCACTAAGGCCTCAGCTGTCCATCAGCGACTCGTTGGTTCACTTGTAAACTTGAGTCTCGAATCAAGTTTACTTGTTCTAGGGTTCATTTCTTGTTGTTATTCAACAGGTGTATTCATAACACTTTGTAATACTTTGTTGATAATAGTTAATAAAGGATTACTCGTTTGAAAAGTATATCTATTGTGTGTTATTGTTTTCGTGTCTTAGTTTCAACAATAATCGTATTTTGGGACTTTCAATTGGTATCAGAGCGGTTTGATTTATAAAACCTTTCTAAAAACCGTTCTAGTTTTTAAAATCAAGATCCAAATATGATTGAAACTATTCCACCACCGTTTGGTCAATCTAACCAAGCAAATACTTCAACAAACGCTCCAGCCACCACATCTACTACCATGCCTACACCTGTTGTAAGCACTGGTGTAAATGAGGATGATCTTCCACAACTTCTTGATAATCGTGGAGGGTCACATGTGTCTAATGTTCCAGCGTTTGATGAAGAAGATTTCTCAAGTTGGAAAAGTGAATTTCTTATATACTTAGATGGCCTAGAACCCTTCTTGTTTGAAATCTTAGAAAATGGTCCTTATGTACCGCTGGCTATTTCCTCTACTCCAGAGAGACCCATTAAGAAACCTGTTAAGCAATGGTCTCCCGCTGATAGACGTCTGGCCAACCAGGACAAGAGACTTAAAAGTATAATAGTCTCTTGCCTACCCAAGAACATTATGAAGTCCATCATCAAGTGCAATACCGCACAAGAAATGTGGACTGAGTTGGTTCTAGGGTATGAAGGACCAGAAGAGACTAAAGAGACCAAAATCCAAGCATTAAGACTTAAGTTTAACGCTTTCAAAGCCTTGGAAACTGAAACTGTTTCTCAAACTTACACTAGACTTAAGATCTTGCTGAATGATTTAGGTAACAATGGTGTTGTACTACCCAAGGCTGAGGTTAATGCCACATTTGTAAACAGCTTACCTAGGAAATGGCTTAGTCTTAACCAAACCCTGAGAGCAAATAATGCCATAAAAAATGATACTCTTGCTCAACTTTTTGGTAGATACAATTATGAAGAAGGACTGATTGACTCTATTTACAAATCAGAGACTGATAGATTTACTTCTCCTATATCTGGGTCAAAAGCTCTTGTTGCTAACCACTCTTTTCAGGATAGTGACTCTGACGTGGAAGAAGACACAAGAAGCAGTCAAGAATTCCTTGATGAATTACATGCTGAATTCCATGACAGAGCCCTCTTAGCTGACCAGAAGAGATACTACAAAAGATCTGGTAGAGTTGGTGCTGCCAAGATTGACAAATCCAAAGTGTCATGCTACACTTGTGGAAAGACTGGTCATTTCCAAAAGGACTGTTGGTCAAACAAAACATCTTCTCCCAGTTTTCCATCATCCAGCAAAACCAACAGCAAAAAGAAGTTCTCTTCCTCACCTTTCAAGCAATCCTCTCTCAGTGACTCTGAGGGTAAAAAGGACTACAAGGTAAAATACAAGGCCTTGAAAGCTGAGCTGATCAAACTCAATCAGAAAGCTGATGATGCTGCCAAGAAGAAGGATAACAAAAAGACTGAAAAAGGTCTAATAGCTGCTTCTTTTGACTGGGATGATGAACCCCTCACCTCTGAAGATGAAGGAACCACCACCGTCAGAGCCTTCATGGCTGTTGCTGATGAAGAACCAGCGGTTGGTAAAAATGAAGCTAGATCAGGTCAATGGGTTGACATCACTATGAAAAAGGCATACCTAAAGAAATCTGTTTGGTATTTGGATAGCGGGTGCTCCAGACACATGACAGGAATTAAACAATATCTGCATAGATATAAGAAGGAGCCTGGTCCAAAAGTAGTCTTTGGGGATGACTCCTCAGGGGCCACTGAAGGATATGGCTCAGTGGATTGCAATGGAATTACCTTCACAAGGGTCGCCTATGTAAATGGTTTGAAGCACAACCTTATTAGCATCAGTCAACTCTGCGATGCTGGGTTTAAGGTTCTGTTCACAAAGACCCAAGGAACTATCTTCAATCAGGACGATGATGTCGTTCTAATTGCACCCAGAAGAAGGGATGTCTATGTCATTGACATGACGTCATCCCCTGAAGGAGAGAACACCTGTCTCTTTGCCAAAGCATCTGATAGCAAAAATTGGCTCTGGCATAAGAGACTCTCCCATCTCAACTTCAAAAACATCAACAAACTGGCAAAGAATGACTTGGTAGCTGGACTTCCCTCTCTGACCTTCAGCAAGGACAGACCCTGCTCAGCCTGCGAGAAAGGGAAGCATCACAGAGCTTCATTCAAAACAAAACAATCATTCTCCATTAACAAGTGCCTTCATCTTCTTCACATGGACTTGTTTGGACCAGTTAAACCTCAATCCCTCAATCACAACAAATATACCTTGGTCATTGTAGATGAATTCTCCAGATACACATGGGTATTCTTTCTTAAGAGAAAGAGTGATGCTGCTGAAAGAATCATGTCCTTCATCAGAGAAATAGAAAACCTCAATGACTGCAGAGTAAAGGCTATCAGAAGTGACAATGGCACAGAATTCAAAAACCATGCCATGGAAGCCTTTTGTGATGAAAAGGGTATATCACAGAACTTCTCAAACCCAGGAACCCCTGAACAAAACGGTGTCGCTGAAAGAAGAAACAGAACACTCATTGAAGCTGCCAGAACGATGCTCAGCGAATCCAGACTTCCTAAACAATTCTGGGGTGAGGCTGTGTACACAGCATGCTACACACAAAACAGATCCATTATTGTGAAGAGACATGGCAAGACCGCTTATGAAGTGTATAGGAAGAGAGCCCCTGATGTAAGCTACTTCCATGTCTTTGGTTGCCCTGTTTTCATTCACAATTACAAAGATCACCTGGGTAAATTTGATGAAAAATCAGATGATGGATTCTTCCTTGGATACTCTCCCACCTCCAGATCTTTCAGAGTATTCAATATTCGCAGGCAAGAACTAGAAGAGTCCATTCATGTCACCTTTAATGAAGCTGACGCTGTCATAACACACACCAACTCAGAGGATTGTGACATTGACTTCAATGAAGTTAAATCTTATCCCAAAGATGATTTCTCAAATCCCAAGGAATCATCTCAAAGTCGTCACAAGGATCTCCCATATGTTCAAGCTTTTGATCCTCACTCCATCTCTGACATCACTCCAGAGACTGTTGGTGTTGAATCTCTTACTCAAATCTCTGAAGAAAATGCTGATCCTATCACTTTGGATATTCAATCAGATGAAGAGATCATGGACGAAGAGATTACATGTGATGAACCTCCATCACTCCCTGAACTTGAAGTGACTCCTGATCCCACAGAGACTCCTGCACCACAATCCAAATGGAGTAGGAACCAAGATATTCTTCTAGTCAATATTCTTGGAGAACCCTCTGAGGGAGTCACCACCAGAGGAAAATTAAAAACTCTGGAAACCGCCTCTGCAAATGAATGCCTGTTTGCAAATTTTCTCTCTGAGGATGAACCTAAGAACGTGGCTGCTGCTCTGCTTGATGAAGGCTGGGTTGTTGCCATGCAAGATGAACTCAATCAGATCAAGAGAAACAAGGTGTGGACTCTGGTTAAAGCTCCAGCTGGTAAGCAAGTGGTTGGAACAAAATGGGTCTACAGAAATAAAAGGGATGAAGCTGGTATGATTGTAAAAAACAAGGCTAGGCTCGTGGTGCTGGGATATAACCAATCTGAAGGAATTGATTATGATGAAACCTTCGCACCAGTGGCCAGATTGGAAGCCATCAGAATCTTCCTAGCCTTTGCAGCTTATATGGGTTTCATGGTTTATCAGATGGATGTAAAGAGTGCCTTTCTCAATGGGAAACTTGCAGAGGAAGTATATGTCAGTCAACCCCCAGGGTTTGAAAACAGTGACTACCCAAATCATGTCTGCAGACTTCACAAAGCACTCTATGGGCTGAAACAAGCGCCTAGAGCCTGGTATGAAACTCTCTCAAAATTCCTTCTTGAAAATAAATTTGTCAGAGGTACCATTGACCAAACCTTGTTCACGTATAGGTCCAAGGGTGACGTCATATTAGTACAGATTTATGTGGATGACATAATTTTTGGTTCAACCAATGTTAACTTGAGCAAACAATTTGCCAAACTTATGACCAAAAAATATGAAATGAGCATGATGGGGGAACTAACCTTTTTCTTGGGTTTTCAAATCAAACAAAATTCAAAAGGAATTTCTATTTGTCAAGAAAAGTACGTTAGAGATTTGCTCAAGAAGTATGATCTGTCTGATTGTGCATCAGTGAAATGCCCCATGCTTCCTCCCAACAACTTGGGAGCTGATGACTCAGGGGTCTCTGTTAATGAGACCTTATATAGAGGCATGATTGGGTCACTGATGTATCTCACAGCAAGCAGACCAGACATACAATTCTCCACTTGTCTCTGTGCTAGGTACCAAGCTAACCCCAAGGAATCCCACCTTGTAGCTGTCAAAAGAATTTTCAGGTACTTGAAAGGATCTCCCTCATTGGGTCTCTGGTACCCAAATGGTTCAGGCTTCGACCTCAAAGCTTACTCCGACTCAGATTACGCTGGGTGCTGCCTTGACAGAAAGAGCACCTCTGGTAGCTGTCAAATCCTTGGAGGAAAGTTGGTATGCTGGAGTGCTAAGAAGCAAAACTCTGTGGCTATGTCATCAGCTGAGGCTGAATATGTTGCGGCCGCTGGTTGCTGTGCACAAGTTCTCTGGATGAAAAGTCAGCTGGCTGACTATGGAATTAACTATGAGCAGGTTCCTATATTCTGTGACAACACCAGTGCCATAGCCATCTCCAATAATCCGGTACTTCATTCCAGAACCAAACATATTGACATCAGGTATCACTTTATCAGAGACCATATTCTTAAAGGTGATATTGAGCTACATTTCATACCCACTGAGTACCAGCTCGCTGACATTTTCACTAAGCCGCTGGCTGAGCCAAGTTTTACTAGGCTTGTCGCTGAGCTGGGAATGCTCAATATTGTCAAATAAATCTGATGATAACCTCTGTCTCTGGGCATTTAAGGGAATTGAATGTAACGAGGTAGTTACATCTCAATGGGAATGTTTTTAATCAGATATTAAATTCAAATGATTATCTCTTTATGCCACCAACTTTCCCGCTTTCCAAGGGGACAAGTATACCATGAAAGGTTAAGGGGACCCACGAGTTTCTGAAAAAGGTTAATCTTTGCATTTAATGCTCTTATTGGAAAACGGCTAAACCTTTTAAAACCCTTGACCCTAAATTTTTTTTTTGTGTCACTTTGAAAATCTTCTCTCACACATACCTTCTCATCTTCTCCATTCTCTCACCACCTTCAAACTCACAACAATGGCGTCTTCTTCACCAAACCAAACCTTCGTTGTACAAGCCGCCACTAACGTCGATTTCGAGATCTCAGATGGCAAGATTGCTTTGAATAACTGTGTGGCCCTTCTCGAACACAACAACTCTCTCTACCATCCGTTGTTCCAATTCCTCAAGAACTCCACCATTGGCGAAGCTATCACCAAGGAACCCTCCACTTGTTACTCACAATACCTTCGAGAGTTCTGGTACAGCGCTGAAGTCGATTCATCCTCTTCCCAAATCACCTTCAACCTTTCCACCCATCCACAACCTCTCACCTTTGATTTCACAACTTTTGCCACAGCCATTGGACTCCCTTGCAACAACAATATATCAGCTTTACCCACCAGTGCCACCGTGAGAAAAGCTCTGGCAACCCTTCAACCTCATGATGATCATGAACAACCTTTCACTGCTGCTGGCTTCCAAAGCAAATCCCTCATTAAGGTCAATTACTTCTCTCCCACATGGAGAACGCTGATGCTGTACATTGTCAAATGTCTGGGAGGGAACACTGGCTCTCACGACCAACTGAATGGCTCCCAACTGGCCATTGCCTACAGCTTAATCTGGGGTCTGGACATTGGAATCGCCCACATATTATACACCGATCTCATTGCCAAGTTGGAAAACAAAGGAAAGAAGACTCGTGGTGCCACCATCTGCTACACCAGATATCTCTCTCTTGTCTTAGAAGATATTCTTGGTGAATCCTACACCAATGATGCCTTACACTCCTTTCCCTCTCATCATATCACTGCTGCATCACTGAAAGCTCCAACTGAAGGTGAAGTGCCTCTCACCAGGCATATGATGAAAGTTGCTGGATTACTTGCTGAGGATGATGAGCCCTTGATCCCTCAACCTGAGGTGAATGCTGAAAGCATGATTGATAAGTCTCTGTCCAAGACCTCTGTGCAATCTACTTCTCAGCCCAAGGTGCTTAAGGAAAAGAAGAAGAAGAGGAAAGACATCCCCCTTTCCTCTGAAACCCCTTCTGTTAATCCTTCAAAGAAGACAAAGACGAAGAAGAACCCATCCCCTTCTCTGGTGGATGTGGTAGAAGAGCCCATTGCTGACAAACAACCAGCGTCTAGTGTCTCCATGTCAGCGAAGACAACTAAGATCCCTCTCCACGCTGATATCACTCAGGTATTAGTCTGACCTTTATTTTTCCTCTCAGAGGTCCACATACATTCACTCTCATTATCTGTAGGAGAGAGTGATGTACTTTAGAGTTTGCCTCAACTCTTAGCGTGTCTGTGTCAGCACCTAGACCTTTAGGACTCTCTGTACACTCTTGTCTTCACTAGGAAATGATTCACTTGTGCTTCTAACGCACCCCGATGATCCTTCAACCTCTGGACTGTGCTCTTGGCAAACAACAACCTGAGCACATATAAGTCCCGACCCAGAGTCTCTGCACTTCTCACTGACTCTGGGTCCCCATCATTAATAAAAGAGTCCCAAAGAATTTATTCTTTTGGAAAGGCTGAATCATCACCCTCAGTCTTTCTAGGGGCAGCGATAAAAGGCGACCATCACCCTCATATTAATTCACAATCAAAAGAGTCCCAGGGAGTAATCCCTCAGGGGGAGCTGGATAATCACACCCAGCTATCCCAGGGGCAGAGAAAGGCGACCATTCCCATATCATGTTTCACAAATAAAAGAGTCCCAAGGAGAAATCCTTCAGGGGGAGCTGGATAATCACACCCAGCTATCCTAGGGGCAGCGAATGGCGATCCTTCAACACTTTTATTTCACATTAAAAGAGTCCCAAGGAGCAATCCTTCAGGGGGAGCTGGATAATCACACCCAGCTATCCTAGGGGCAGCGAATGGCGATCCTTAACATACCTATTTCACAATTAAAAGAGTCCCAAGGAGAAATCCTTAGGGGGGGCTGGATAATCACACCCAGCTTTCCTAGGGGCAGCGACTGGCGATCTATAACTGCATTATTTTTCACAACTGGTTACTAATAACTCTTATCACAGGCTCACAATCTTCATCAGGAACAACTTAACAGTGATGACTACTTGATTGCTGATGACAATTCCGCTGAAGTTGCCACAATTGATCTTGATGCCCTCTCAGACTTCGAATCTCTGCCTGATGATGAAGTTCTTATTATAGAGGAAGGCCCTTTCACCTCTGACTTTGAGGAAATGAGCACTGATGACTACAACTTGTCCTCCATTGAGCTGACACCGGTCTCTGTCCCCTCCCTTCCTAATGTTCAAGAACTAGCTGCCAAAAGGCTATGGGAACAGAGACTTAGCTCCCCTGCACCTGTTCCATTTCCCACCTTACCAAGTGTCATGGAGCTGGGGGCTAAGCAACAGCTGGAATACCTCCTCTCACGCAAGTCAGCACACGTCCCACGAATGAAAGATGTACAGGAACTGGCTGCTGAGGCTTTATGGGAAAAGAGAGGGGATATCAGCATCACTAAACCCAAAGTCACAAACGAAGCTCTTCTCTCTGAGATCCAGACCCTGACTCATGCTGCTGAGGAGCTTACTACAAACTTGGAAACCTCACTCACTTCATCAGTGGAGTCTTCCATGACCGCACTGCTTCCGCAACTGCTGACCAACGCTCTGAAGGCACAACTACCTGATCTAATCAACCAGAGTCTTCAGACGTACATACCATCTGCTCTAACCTCAGCGGTCAAGGCAAATGTTGCAGCCATAGCTCAGGCTGCTGAACCCTCAAGACTTCTTCTTCAGGAACTTCTCCAAGGTGAACTCAAGGAAATTTGCATATTTGTTCACCAGGAGTTCCTTCGCTTCAATAAGGCAGGTTCAGGCAGAGCACCTGCTGGGGCTATGCCTGAGGGGGAGAAGTCTGCCTCCTCTTCTGAAGAAGAAGCTGATGATGATGTTGTATCTACGGGGGAGCAGCAGAAGAAAAAGCCTACACCTGAAATACCAACACCCACTCCACTGAGATCCTTCAAACCTGCTGCTGATTCTGTGAAAGATAAAGGTAAAGGGATTGCAGTTGAGCAACCTGAAATTACCCTACACTCCCTTCAAGCTGAAGGTGGATCCAAACCCTCCAAAAACTCTGAGCTCAACAAATTCAAAAGCGCTGATGAACCACCACTCACCCCAGAGCAAGCCAAAGCCCAAATCCTTGAACATCAAAGGTTAGCAAATATCAGGGCTGTTGAACTAAGGAGCAAAGAAGCTCTGGACAAGCTCTCTCCCTCTGCTAAGAAAGCTCAACTGGCTAAACTCAAGGAACTGGAGGTTAAGAGGAACAACCTCTTAACAGAATATCAAAGGCTGGTCAACCAGAGATCTGAACCAGGTCGTATCACCAAGTACACATGCTTCACCAACAAAGACAAAAAGGTGGTAATGACTATCTATAGGGAAAATGACATGCAGAATTATAAAGTCTCCAGCGACTTCAAGCTCAGAGATCTGAGCCTCTCTGAGTGGTTGGAAATACTATCTCTTGCCCAAAAGAAGACTGGGCCTGGTCCTGCCCAAATGATGAAAAACATTCAAGCAAAACTCAATTGGGTAAGAGATACTGCAAAGAAGCTGAAGGTACCCCTACCTCCACAGCTTTCCACTCAATCATCTTCTCAGACACAAAGAAAGAGGAAAACACCAATGGGGCCTCTGACAGAAAGGTTGGTCATTGAAGATGTAGTGGTCGATGGGATGCTCAGAAACTTGGTCCTTCCCAAGGAAATCACCAAACCCATAGAAGGCCAAGTTTACACTGAGCCAGAGGCAGGTATGGTATTTATGAATGGTAACTGTGATTATGCTTTTCAGCGTTTGAATGAGCTACCTCTGGCTTCAACCATTCAGCTGATCAGACTCAAGCAGGGCATCCTTAGAAATTGCAAAGAAGCTGATGAGTTCGATTTTGAAATTGAACTTGTCATTAACTCTAGGAGTGACAAAGTCGAAGCACAGAGAATCTGTGATCAAGGTCTTGATCGCTGAAGAACCTATTTATTTTTGCTTATGTTTTCACCTTAGGGTGCTATTGTAATAGACTAGGTTCTTTCTGATTAATAAAACTTTGAGGTATGTTTGTTAAATTATGTGTAAGAAGAAGCTGTGTACTCACTTACAATAATTTTAGACTTAGTATAATTTATAAACAAATAGGGGGAGATTGTTGGGCCAATGAAAGTTTTAACTATGGCCCTGTCTAGATTTGTTTAAATTAGACTAAGTGTTGAAAGGTCGCTGAGAAGACCAGCGACAGAGACTAGACCAGTGGAAGGCAAAGCCTCAGCTGGCACACCAGGATCATTCAAGTCAAAGACAACGTCAGAGAAGTCGAAGACAATCTGAAGTCAGACTCACCAGCGATTATGGATAGCTGGGATGTCAAAGGAATGCACTGGTGTTCAAGGATCTCTGAGTTGACAACACTCAGAGATCACTTAAGAACCCTAGAGACTTGGATCAAGCAAAGCTTATCCAAACCCTTATAGTTTAGGCGGGAGAATCTCTCAAGTGTTTTGAGCGGGACAAAACAAGAGATTCAAAGTCAATGCCTAGTAGGACCTAGTGGGACAAAAGGTGAACAGTTGGCAGAACTGTTTACCTAAAGTAGTTAAAGGCATGTCTCGATTTGGACATGCATTTAATACGTTGTACTCTTCCATTCAGAAGATGACACGTATCAACTACCCCCACTAAGGATACAACCTCGTACCACTATAAATAGGGGATGAGAAAGAAGTTAAGATTTAACCCTTGTGCTTGGAATCTTTATCTAAGTTCTTTCTCCCACTTGAACCACTGAGGCCTCAGCTGTCCATCAGCGACTCGTTGGTTCACTTGTAAACTTGAGTCTCGAATCAAGTTTACTTGTTCTAGGGTTCATTTCTTGTTGTTATTCAACAGGTGTATTCATAACACTTTGTAATACTTTGTTGATAATAGTTAATAAAGGATTACTCGTTTGAAAAGTATATCTATTGTGTGTTATTGTTTTCGTGTCTTAGTTTCAACAATAATCGTATTTTGGGACTTTCAATCTTTGGATCATCTAATCTAAAGATGAGTGAAGACTTTTCCAAGCTCATGACAGACAAATTCAAGATGAGTGCAATAGGGGAGATGAACTTCTTTCTAAGTTTACAAGTACAATAAAAAGAAGATGGTATCTTTATCTCTCAAGACAAATATGTGGCTGAGATCATGAAGAAGTTTGGTTTTTCTCCTCATGAAAAACGGGCTAGCACACCCATGGATAGGGAACACCCTTGGGGAAAGACTGGAGATGGGAAAGATGTGGATGTCAGGCATTATAGATCAATGATTGGGTCATTGATGTATCTTATAGCCTCCAGACCTGATATCATATTTGCTGTGTGTGCATGTGCACGCCATCAAGTGACTCCCAAAGAGTGTCATCTTCATGTTGCTAAAAGGATCTTTAGATATCTTAGGTGCTATCCTACATTGGGCTTATGGTATCCTAAAGATTCTCCATTAGAGCTTATTAGCTACTCAGACAGTGATTATGGAGGTGATAAGTTTGACAGGAAATCCACAACTGGTGGATGCCAATTTCTTGGGAGTAGACTCATATCATGGCAATGCAAGAAACAAACAGTGGTGGCAAATTCTACAACTGAAGCAGAGTATGTTGCTGCAGCTGCTTGTTGTGGACAAGTTCTATGGATACAAAACCAGCTGTTGGATTATGGGTATAATTTTATGTATACCAAGATATTTGTAGATAATAATAGTAAATTATGCATTATTAAGAATCCTGTACATCATTCTAAAACAAAACACATAGAAATTAGGCATCATTTTATAAGAGATTGTTTTGAAAAAGGTTTAATACATCCAGATAGGGTAGACACAAAAGAAAATGTGACTGATCTTTTAACTAAACCTTTTGATGTGGGGAGGTTTCAGTACTTGGTAACAAGTATTGGAATGATCAATCTCACCTAAATGTGTTTTTGGAATCATTGTATAGTATGTACAGGATGTGCATTGTTATTTATCTTTGTAAAGTATTAGATTTTCCACTTTATTTTTCTAATGCTGACAAAGGTTATTTAAACGCTGACAAGTGTTAAAATGGCCGCTGACAGCAACATGTTAGTTTTGTGGTTTTTGATCTAATCATGCAGGCATTATGAGCATTGTAAATTTGGATACAGAGTTGCTTATGGATCTTTGGAGCTTACAAGGAATGTGAGAAAAGTCTATTTATGATGGTTGGAATGTTTCCGTTCCTATCTTGAAATAAATTTTTGTCATATACTTTTTATTTTGAAACTATGTATATTCTAGTTTAAGGGGAGGTTTAGGAAACCTTTAGGTTTTTGGGTATTCTTAGAATACTCTTATTACAATTCTAGATTGTGTCCACTTGTGAGTAAGAATTATAATTTCTATTTCTTGAGGCACTGTAGCATGCAAAGTTGATATATTGTGCACGTTGTCAAGACATTTTGGCCTAGAATTGAGATTGGTCGGTTGGGAGACTTGGTGAACATTTTAATTGGGATTACATGGGAAGTTACAAAGAATTTATATGAGATTGCTTCATTGTTAAGAACTTTGGTTAGCAAGGGACACTTGAGGACAATTATGTCTATCTTGCTTATGCATGTGTGCATGATTGGATAGTGCTTGCTACCCTATAGTCACTTTAAGTCTAAGAGTTATCTTCACTAGGGTAAACTTCTTTGTTACGGTCTTTTTATTTTTAATTATTTTTATTTTTGGCCACTGACATTATTTCTTTCCAAACGCTGATAAGACCAATTTAAACGCTGACATGGCATAATTTCAACGCTGACAAGAATATAGCCGTTAGACGCTGACGTTTACTTTTTGACCGTTGAAAACATTGGGGACCACCCAGTTGTTATTTTTAACGATATTTTGGGCCGTAGTTTTAGAGAGTTTGTAACTTTTAATTAATGAATGAGATAAGTTATATATTTTTTAAGATTGTCATGATTACTTTCTCTACCTCATTTTTCAACCAATAGAGTTCTCATACTTCTCCTATAACTTTGGCTTATTTCTTTCAAACAGGGTAACTGCTATTTCTTGTCTGCTAAAATTCTCAAAACCTTCATACCTCCATTGTTAACATATCACAGTTTTTTTAAATCATTCTAAATGGCACCAAAGTTTAAACCTGCTACTGTGGAATTGGGGTTTAGAAGCCAACACAACATGGTGGCTTATTTGAAAGAAGATAATACTTTGCACCCCCAATACACTCAGATGATTGGGTATTTGAAGGCTTCTCCTCTAAGGTATGCGCTTTCTCATACTCTACTTGTCCTTATCACACTCAAGCAGTGTTGGAACACTGATAGTTCCAAAACAATTGATGGAGTGCTTACATTGGTTGCTACTATTCATGGGGTTCAATGGGTTGTTACTGAAGCTCTTATTCGTCAGGCATTACGCATTGATGATGCTGATGGTATAACATCCCTTCCCTTAGCAGAGCTAGAGGATGGGTAATACAAAGCTTTTGGCCCGTATAAAAATTAAAGTTCTTTTGATGTATGTCTAATCGAATTGTTCTATGTGTGACTCAGACGTTCTTTGGTGAAACAAATGTTTGTGTCGTTGTAGTATTAAAATAAAATGTGCAAAACAATTAAAGTAAATAACTTAAAATTAAAATGGGCACTTAAAATAAAAAGAGGCGTTAAAATAAATTTAAGTTTAATTAAAATAAAGGGTGCAATATTAAAAACTTTGAAAAGTAAAATAATTAAATGACGGGTATTTAAAAGCTTGACGGAAATTGAACTTGACAAGTATTAAAATGTAACTTGAAAATTAAACAAAGCAAAATTAAAATCCAAAACCCATAACCATCGGAATCCACTATCGGAATGCTGTCACCACACCATCGGAATCCAGATCGGAATGTTCTATCGGAATAAAAGGTGCAACCTATCGGAATGTAACCTATCGGAATATGGTCCAGATCGGAATGATGTTCAGATCGCAATATGTCAGATCGCAATACCCAGATCGGAAAGATGCTAAGAAAAATTGGGCAGCACTTCGACTAAGTAAACCTCAAGAGCCGTCGGAATGTGCGATCGCAATGTGCGATCGCAATCCCAGATCGGAATGAGGGTGATGTTACTCCTATCGCAATCCCGGATCGGAATGCAGTCCTTTGTCCCAACACTGTCACTATCGGAATGTGGAGAATGCACTCGTCGCAATGTGTGTTTACCTTTCTTTCCGATGGAGTACCAAATTCGTAATAAGCTCAAATCCAAATAAGCTATGACTAATAAGCAGTAACCAAGTACTTGAATGAAATGAAAACAAGGCGAGACAAAAAGCTAAAAAGTTAAAATCTTTCAAAATTTAAAAGATGAAACTTAATGAAAATAACTTGAAAAGTAAAACTTTTAAGAAAACTTTGAAATCAATTAAGCCAAATACCAAATAAGCACATAAGATTGTCAAACTTATGGCTATTTCGTATGAAGACTTAAAAGGAAAAAGAAGACAAGACTTTTAATCAAATAAGCAAATGGATTAAGCAAAAACTTGCTTAATCCGAACTTTAAAACCGAATCAAAAAGAAGAAGAGTAGAGTGAGATTGGTAAAAATAAACTTGATCAAAGATAAATGAAGATTAAAGCAACAAAATTAAAAACACTTACTTGGAATTAAAAGATAATTAAGGTGCAAAACATGTATTTAAATGACATGAAAAGTAAATGACAAGATATGAAAATGGTGGAAGACTAATTGTCACCTTAGCCAACAAAGAAAAATGATTAACTAGCCTAATCTATATATAGGGGAAGATTAGGAAGCTTCCTCCCCTCTTTCCTTTTCTCTTAATTGCATCATTAGGCCCTTCCTTCTTAATCTCTTTGTTAATTGCATGCTTAGTCCTTTTCTTCTTATCTTCTTTAATCTTGGACTTTTAATGACTTTTGGCTCGGGATTTCTTTGAACTCGTCTTTTAATTCTTCAATAAAGTAGACTTGAGTTCTTCGGCTTTAAGTAAACTTTCGTCTTTTGACTTTTTCTTCGATAAATCTTCAGAATTGGTCTTGGACTTCCGTTCTTTTTGCACTCTTGACTTCTCGACTTCATCTTTCATCTTTTTCTTCAATAAAAGTCCGTAAATGCCCGTGTTTTCTCCACTTTTCACTTTTTCGTCCTAAATCACAACAAAAACACAAACGACGCATAATTCTGACATAAAAGACATAAAATACACGTTTTGGCTCGGTTATTATTGTAATTAAGTGGTAAAAAGGATGGGTGCTTACACACCTATCAAATCCCCTACACTTGACCATTGTAATGTCCTCATGCAATGCATTAGTTACAAAGCACGTTTACACTTTTCATCATAGTCAATCCATAGTGGCCTTTATTAAAGAGATAGAAAATTATAAACATTCAAAATAAAGAAATCAAAAGCATACCTTGGGTTTTGGAAATGTCATGAATAATCATCATCCTCAAGTTTTCACTTTCTCCAAACCAAGCTTAAAAACGAGATCATTGTTATTATAAGTTAGTAGACTAACACGAACTTATGTGGGCCAATTATTCACTTAGACTCCCTTATTCCTAGGTGTATCTCTTATATTTTATTGTTGTCTTGAATGATCACGAAGATGCATTGTTGACTTATTTTGATAGTTATTTAGTCCGAAAATAAATTGAACGATTTAATCAATAGTTAGCTAAAGGACAAAATCTTTTAAAACTGCTTCTCGGGGCCTCATAAAGTTCATATCTTGGCATAACTCGCTTCGCGATTTGAGACCTTTCTCGGACCGATATTTGGCAGCGACTTCATACTTCAAACCTTGCGAGACGTTCATGAAATTATGGTCTTCTCTTCATAATGGAATTTCTTGAAGTTTTGAGAGATTCATACTTGGACCACGACTTCTTCATTTTTCTCCAATCTTTATTTTGGACTTTGATATACAACGATCCGTCTCCTTTTTGACTTGGATCTATTTATCCTCATACATTGTTAGGGTCTTTTCGGATACACTTCTCCATGACTTTTGGGGAGTTTTTGCTTTTCGTCGTGTGTCTCGATCCTTCATATTGATTTTTGATAAATGATTCTTCACATCACTGATATTAAGGTTTTTGTATGGGTTCAATTTATGTCTCTCAGTCCTCTCGAATTGATCTAAGCCTTAAGTGGAATAATTGTTCTTGGTTACTAAATAAAAGGGTTTGGTTTCCTAATACACTTAATGTTAAAAGTACTTAAAATGAAAACTTAAATCAAAGATAATTTCTTAAATGACAATTTATAAAAAAACTTGAACTTAAAACTAAAATGAAAACTGAAATTAAAGTTTAAAATAACAGTTAGAATATAAACAGTAAAACAGTAGAACAGTAACACTAAGGAAAAATTGATTCGGAACTTTTTTAACCTTGATTCGGAACTTTCACTCGGAAGATTGGCTTCATCCGGAACTTAAAACTCATTCGGAACTATAGACTCATGCGGAACTTTGTTCATCCGGAACTTAGTGCTCATTCGGAAGTTTTTGGTTCATTCGGAACTTAATGATTCATTCAGAAGTTTTTACTTCATTCGGAAGTTTAGACTCATCCGGAACTTTGGTTCATTCGGAAGATTGTAACTCATCCGGAACTTTCAGTTCGTTCGGAACTTTTTAAACTGATTCGGAACTTTTAAAGGAAAACTCAATCGGAACTTTTCAAAACATGCTCATCCGGAACTTGGGTGCTCATTCGGAAGTTTTTGCTTCGTTCGGAAGTTTTGCTTCGTGCGGAAGTTTTGCTTCGTTCGGAAGTTTTGCTTCGTTCGGAAGTCTGGGAAACCCAGAACAGTAACAATACCCGAAGAACAAGGAAAACTAATTTTAATCCAAAATTCACCAAGTTTTTCACCAAAAACTTAAACAAACTAATGACAAAGCATCTACTAACCATAAACTACAAATCCCATCAACAAAAACACAAATCCCAACAACTTTTGAAGATCAAACTCAATAAAATAAGAACTTAAGAACTTGAAGATAAAGATGATGATGAACAAGATGAAATGGAAAGATTAAACAAAGAACTTGTATTGAATGATTAATGTTTTAACAAGATCAAACAAGGATTAAAATAACAAGATTGGAAAAACAAAGATTAAAATCACCAATCACCCTAATGGTGATGGTGATGAAACGAACTAAAAAGGGAGAAAAAGTGGGGAGAAGAAAACTAAAACTAACTGCCTAAAATGTGTGAGGGGTGGCCTATTTATAGGCTTGTCTTTTGGTTGGTGAGTGGGCTTTCTCCCGTTCTTCTTGTCTTTCCGTCTTTTCAGAAAAGTTTCCGTTTTCGATTCTGATTCGGGATTTGTCGTCGATTAAATTTAACTCGTCTTTTAATTTCTTCGTTTAATAGACTTGAGTTTCTTCGACTTATGTAAATCTTCCATCTTTGGTCCTTTTCTTCGATAAATCGTCAAATAGGCCCAGTGACTTCAAATCTTTTGCATCTCTTGGACAATAGACTTTATCTTGAGTCTTTTTCTTCGATAAATCCCGTGCAATCCCATGTTTTCTCCAATATCCATCCGGTTGGCTCTGAAAACACAATAAACACAAAAACCACGCATAATTCCAAACAAATGATATTAAATACGTGTTTTGGCCTCGTTTTAGCCCGAATTAAGTGGTAAAAGGATGGGTGTTTACACACCTATCAAATCCCCTACACTTAACCATTGCCATGCCCTCATGCAATGCTTAGTGATAAAGCAATTTTACACTTTTCTCATAATTAATCAACCTTGGCCTTATTTAAATACTACTAAACAAAAATTAAAATACTAAAAGAAATTAAACTTTAAAGGAAACAAAAGAATGGAAATAACTTGCAAAGAGATCAATGACTTACATTAGGGCTTTGATGTTGCGAAGATTTATCACCCTCAAGTTTCACGTTCCCCAAACTAAGCTTAAAAACGAGATCATTGTTATTATAAGTTAGCAATTCAAACACTTACACACATGGCTTAATTAAATGCTTAAACTCCCTTATTCCTAGGTGTATCTCTTATATTTTATTTTTGTCTTAGAATGATCATGAAGATGCATTTTTGGACTTATTTCGATAGTTTATTTAGGCTGAAAGCAAAGTAGGACGATTTGATCAATAGTTAGCTAAAGGACAAAATCTCTTAAAACTGCTTCTCGGGATATCAAAAAGTTCATATCTTGGCATAACTTGGTTCACGATTTGAGACCTTTCTCGGGCCGATATTTGGCATGTACTTCATACTTCATATCTTCGAGAGACGTTCTTGAGATAATGGTCTTCTCATCATAATAGAGTTTCTTCACTTGGAGACTTTTGAGGGGTACTCCAACTTTGTTGACCACGACTTCATGATTATTTCTTCAATCTCTAATTGGGATTTTGAGATACAACGAACCGCCTCCTTTTCGGACTTGGATCTATTTATCCTCATACCTTGTTAGGGTCTTTTCGGATAGACTTCTCCATGATCTTTATGGGAGTTGATTGCTTTTCGTCGTGAGTCTTGATCCTTCATATTGACTTTGGGAATAATACTTTTCACATCACCTTGGATCTTTAGCAATAAAATGGAATCCTCATGCCTTGTTAGGGCCTTTTCGGACTCGCCAATCTTCGCGCCCCGCTTCATAAGTTATGCCTTGGCTATGAACTCTTATCATTACCGAGCAACTTTTAAACGATCTTGGGCTAGAATCTAAGTAACTTTTCAAATCGTACGACCTTACTTATTGCAGATAAATTATTAGCAAGTGATGGGAGAATAGGCAAATAATTACACCAAGTGAGCTTGTGCAAGAATACCGCCTTATAATTGACTCTATCATTTCTCGTCCTCCACAATTTAAAATCTCAAGTAATGAGACTCGTGGATACTTAGCCTAATAAACCAATTAAGGTCTACATGGTTAAGGATACTAGCTAGAATAAACTTAGATAAGTCTATTCGGGTTGAGTCAAAATAAACGCAACGGGCCTAATATGTCAAAGATTTCTAAACTAGCTACACCACTTTATTAATATTTTTGACTTTATTGCGGGATATATACATATGAAAGCAAAGATAAAAATTTAAAAATTACAGCTAAATGGCCAAAGTTAATAAAAAAAATTTGAAAAATGTTGAAAAACATGATTTTCCGGTTAAATGAAAGCATTTTCATGGAAAAGTCCACTTAAAACTTCGATAGAAGTCCCCCCTACACTTATGATAAACATTGTCCTCAATGTTTAAGCATGTGGGAAAAATCTCCCCTACACTTATGACATTGTGCACGTTGGTTAACTCAAGTTAAGGAAGAGACGACTAAAGTGATCAATTTCAAATGTGAGTATGAAGAAAATTGAATCACGATAGTTGAGAGATAGAACCGGATTTTGGATAACACAGGAGCACGGTTCTTCAAAGATTCCAAGAGTGCACTTATCCCTGTAATCACATCACCACACAAAGACAAACACGTATAGAAGTCCCCCTACACTTAGGAGGTTAAAACATAAAGGATAGATACTCGGGCTGCCTCCCGAGGAGCGCTTGTTTTTGATAACCGAGTCACGAGCCTGACTCGACCCAAATTAGTTCATGGGGAACGTGGTGAGGGATGGAATCACCTCCTGAGAGGTGTCCTCACCAAAGTACAACTTCACTCGTTGGCCATTCACCTTAAAATTAGGTCCATTAGGTTGAGCGAGCTCGAGAGTACCATATGGAAGAATTTGGGCAATGGTGAATGGGCCGGACCAACGAGATTTGAGCTTTCCCGAGAAGATTTTCAATCGAGAGTTAAAAAGTAAGACTTTGTCTCCAACCTGGAACTCTCGGTTCTTAATCTTGGAGTCGTGAATGAGCTTAGTTCTTTCCTTATAGATCAAAGAATTTTCATAAGCCTCATTACGGAGTTCATTGAGCTCATTGAGTTGGATCTTGCGTAGGTCACCGGCTTTGTTAATATCAAAATTAGCCCACTTCAAGGCCCAATAAGCCTTGTGCTCCAACTCAATGGGGAGGTGGCACGCTTTCCCGTACACAAGACGATAAGGCGTACAGCCGATCGGGGTCTTGTAAGCAGTACGGAAAGCCCACAAAGCATCATCAAGTTTATCAGCCCATGCGACACGATGCTCTCCCACGGTTCTTTCCAGAATTCGCTTAAGTCCTCGGTTGGATATTTCAGCCTGGCCATTAGTTTGTGGGTGGTAGGCTGTGGAAAGACGATGGTTTACACCGTACTTAGCCATGACTCTTGCGAATTGGTCATTGCAGAAATGAGTCCCACGATCACTAATAATGGCACGAGGCACACCGAATCTAGCGAAAAGAGCTTTCAAAAAGTTACAAACCACCCTTGCGTCATTAGTGGGTAAATCATTGGCTTCAACCCATTTGGAGACGTAGTCCACGGCTACAAGGATGTATTTGTTTCCTTTAGAAGAAGGGAATGGCCTTATAAAGTCGATACCCCAAACATCAAAGATTTCACACTCTTGAATGAAATTCTGAGGCATCTCGTCTTTATGTGTGATCGTGCCTTGTTTTTGGCAAACATCACATCTTTTAACCATATCGTGAGCGTCATGATATATGGAGGGCCAATAAAATCCCGAATCAAACACTTTTTTTGCGGTGTAGTTGGGACCAAAGTGACCACCGGTGGGTCCTTTGTGGCAAGCATCAAGGATTTCAGATGCTGCCGGTCCGTCAACACATCGGCGGATAATCAGGTCGGCACATTGTTTGAATAGGTAAAGGTCGTCCCAAAAGTAAGTCTTGATGTCGGTGAAGAACTTTTTCTTTTGTTGAGATGTCAACCCTTCCTTGAGAATTCCACCCGCCAAGTAGTTTGCAAAGTCCGCAAACCACGGGGTTTCATTCGACTTCGAGTTTATAGACATTAAGGTCTCCAAGGGAAAAGAATCATTGATTTCTTTGTTCGGATGATCCCCTTGGTAAGGATCCTCAAGTCTGCTGAGATGATCCGCGGCTAGGTTTTCTGCTCCTTTTTTATCGCGAATTTCGATTTTAAATTCCTGGAGCAGCAAAACCCAGCGAAGAAGTCTTGGTTTGGAATCTTGCTTTGTCAACAAGTACTTCAGCGCGGAATGATCGATATACACAATAGTGGTAGAAAGGACAAGATAGGGGAGAAATTTTTCAAAAGCATAGACAACAGCTAAAAGCTCTTTTTCGGTTGTCGTATAATGCAATTGTGCCCCCGTCATTGTCTTGCTAGCGTAATGGATCGGTTGGAAGTGTTTGTTCACTCTTTGTCCAAGAACCGCTCCAATAGCAAAATCACTAGCATCGCACATCAACTCAAAGGGTAGCTCCCAATTAGGGGTAAACAAGACGGGTGCCTTAGTTAGCTTATCCTTAAGCGCGTTGAATGCTTCAAGACACTCTTTGGAGAAGATAAAAGGAGTATCTTTTTCCAAGAGGTGGGTCATCGGGCGAGCGATTTGAGAAAAATCATTGATGAATCGACGGTAGAAGCCCGCATGACCCAGGAAACTTCTCACACCCTTCACGGTTGAAGGTGGAGGCAACTTTGCGATAACATCGACTTTAGCACGTTCTACTTCAAGACCGGCTTTCGAAATTTTATGTCCCAGCACGATGCCTTCTTTTACCATAAAATGGCATTTTTCCCAATTCAGAACTAGGCGAGTGTCTTCGCACCGCTTGAGCATACGTTCCAAATTGGCAAGGCAAGAAGAGAAAGAATCCCCGAAGACCGAGAAGTCATCCATGAAGACTTCCATGGTTTGTTCAACCATGTCATGGAAGATAGCTAACATGCACCTTTGGAAAGTCCCGGGCGCATTACATAGGCCAAAAGGCATTCTTTTGTAAGCGAATGTGCCATAGGGACAAGTGAATGTAGTCTTCTCTTGATCTTGGGGATCGATGGGTATTTGGAAATAACCCGAGAAACCATCAAGAAAGCAGTAATATTCATTACCCGCTAATCGTTCAAGCATTTGGTCCATAAAAGGTAGAGGGAAATAATCCTTTCTCGTGGCGTCATTGAGTTTGCGGTAGTCTGTACAAACTCTCCACCCAGTAACGAGACGAGTGGAAATTAACTCGTTGTGTTCATTGGGAACAACGGTTATTCCGCCCTTCTTGGGCACACAATGGATTGGACTAACCCATGGTGAATCCGAAATAGGGTAAATCATACCCGCATCAAGAAGTTTGATAACCTCTGTTTTGATGACTTCATGGATTTTTGGATTCACCCTTCGTTGGCTTTGAATTGTGGGCTTAAAGTCGTCCTCCATGAGAATTTTGTATGTGCAGAAGTGAGGATCAATTCCACGAATATCCGAAATCTTCCAAGCAATAGCCTTCTTATGATCTTTCAACACAGCGACAAGTCGGGCTTTCTCTACATCCTTCAAATCCTTAGCAATGATGACTGGCGACTTCTTCTCTTCTTCAAGGAATACATACTCAAGATGGGGCGGCAACTCCTTAAGTTCTAAATCCGGAGGATTTTCGACGGGAGGCGTATTCGAAGTCGGAGTATCGATAGCAATGACCGTGGGAGATGGAGGGGAAGGATTGTCTTCTTTGAGGAGGTTTGCAATGAAACTGAGATCTTCATCCCAATTGGTAGTAGAATCGTCATTGTCTAAATTCACATCTCCCATGGTGGCTTCCAAATCTTTCCAAAGGAAATCACTTTCTCCAAATAGAGATAGTGATGAGTCGATAGAGGAAACAGTCTCAACATGGGGAAGAGAGGTAGGAATATTTTTACAAGCATCTTTGAAATGTTCTTCACAAGCCTCATCAAGAACGTCAATACAATTAACACTCTCGTATGAATAAGGCTGTTTAGACAACTTTCCCATGCTGAAGACTACTTTATCGTCACCCACTCTCATGATAAGCTCACCGGCTTCAACATCGATGAGAGTACGACCGGTCCTCAAGAATGGACGACCAACAATTAGTGGCACACGGGGGTCCATCTCGTAGTCGACGACAACAAAATCAGCAGGGAAGGTGAATTTGTCGACTCCTACAATGACGTCTTCGGCTATCCCCACTGGATAAGCAACCGTACGGTTGGCCAATTCCAAAGTCATTTTGGTGGGGACTAGCACTGGGAGAGATAATTGCTTCCAAACGCTTAGAGGCATAAGATTAATACTGGCACCTAGATCGGATAGGGCCATGCAATTCTCTACTCCCGGGAAATTGCAAGGGATAAGAAAACGACCCGGATCACCAAGCTTGGTTGGCAATTTCCTTAAGAGCACTGCAGAACAGTTCTCATTAAGTTGGGTGTTGGCAATATCGAGGAGCTTTTCCTTTTCGCTCAGAAGATCTTTAAACATTTTTGCATATTTAGGCATGTGAGCGAGAGCCTCAGCGAAGGAGATATTGAAATTCAATTGTCTGAACATTTTAAGGAAGTTCGAAACCTGAATATCATCCTTGCTTTTTTGCTTCTCTTTCCTCAACCTAGATGGATAAGGTATATTGGAAGAAGAGGAAGGCTTTGGGAGAATAGGATCACTCACAACCACGGGTGGAGGAGGGGTAGAAGGAAGAGGTGGAGAAATTGGGGAAGGAGAAGGATGAGGAATAGTAGCAGGTGACTCGTTCTCTTTAGTCACAACCACCGGTAGAGGTATAGGAAGCTCGGGTTCCTTGGTACCTTTGCCACTTCGAGTGGTGATTGCTTTCATCTCCCCTCTTGGATTCGCAACGGTGTTACTCGGAAGAGTACCCGAAGAAGAGGGTTGATTACCATTGAAGAAACTAGCCATCATGTTCCTCAAATCATTAGTTTGGGTATCCAACGTGTTTCTCATGTCGGCTCTCAAATTATTTCCTTGCTTTACCAAGTCTGCCTTCAAGTTTCGCACTTCCTGTTAGAGATTTTCCACAATCACATCATTGGTCCTCATGTAGGTTGCAACCTCTTGGTGTAATGCAGTGGTGGTTTGGTTGGGAGGAGCATTGTATGCGGGTGGTTGATAAGCAAGTTGTTGGTAAACTTGGTTGTTACGTTGAGGTGGTTGTTGCTGCTTGTGAGGAGGGATGTATGGTTGTCGAGGTTGTTGTTGTTGTTGAGGAGGGCGATTGAGGTTTGATTGCTGGTTTGGGTTAGTTGGAGGAAAACCAGGTGGTGAAAGATAGTTGTTGCTGCGGTAGCTAAGTAAATTACGGTCACCTTGAGGTCTAGCTTGATAGGCGGGTTGAGTATAGGTGCCATATGCTGCATTAACATTCTCAGAAGGGTAGTCTTGGGTGGCGGTACAAGTGGTGTAAGAGTGAGGACCACCGCATATCTCACAAGGTTGGCTGACAGCGTTAACTTGAGCGTGTTTAGCGTTGTTGCTGTTGTTGTTGCTGACGGTGTGGGTGACAAGTGATTCAAGAAGCGTAGTGATTTTGTCCAATCGCTTGTCGCTGTCACTAGTGCTAGCACTAGCGACATTGGTCCGAACACTCTTGGTTTGCACACGAGATTTATTCTCAATGATGTCCCAAGCAGCATTGGAAGTCTTAGCCAATAGATTACCCCCCGAGGCACTGTTCAGTGAATCTTGGTCACTCATGCTTAAACCATTGTAAAAAGTATTAATTTGATGTACTTTGGTAAAACCATGTTGTGGGCATTTTCTTAAAAGATCTTTAAAACGATCCCAAGATTCACTGAACGACTCATCGTACTTTTGTTTAAAATTTATGATCTCATTCCGCAATGCGGTAGTACGAGAGGGTGGAAAAAAGTAATTGATAAACTTTGTTTCCAAATCCGTCCACGAGAGAATACTCTGTGGCGGTTCCTTAGCAAGCCAATGTCGGGCTTGTCCCTCTAAAGAAAAGGGAAAAAGTCGTAACCTTATAACCTCTTGTGGAACGCCATTGAATTTGACCGTGTTAGTAAGTTGCAAGAATCTCTTGATATGGTCGTGAGGATCATCAATGGTACGTCCTAAGAATGGTTGAGCGGAGACCATCTGGATAAAGCCTGATTTTAGCTCAAAGTTGTTGGCGGAAATTGGAGGTATGACAATTGGATCCGTGTTGCCATCGACATGAGCTTGCAGCAGTTCAATCATCGGGCGATTATCCGGAAGGGGCTCATTGTTGTTGTTATTGTTCATGTTGTTGAAAGGCGGGTTGTTGTTGTTATTATTGTTTTGAGGTGGTACACCGGCCATGTCTAAGTGATCGAGAGGCTCGGGCTCTTGATATGACGTGGATCGAGTGCGCATACACCTGCAAAAGAACGAACAAAGAAAAACAAAGCAAAAATATTTTTGTTTTTTATGTTTTTTAATTTTTTTGAATTTTTTTGAATTTTTTTGAATTTTATATTTTTTAGGATTTTTTTGAAAATTTTTGATGAAAAAGTAACGTTCACGGGGAACGGATCCCAAAATCCAAGTTCTCACAAAAAACTTTTGATCTTAACGAGAAGAGCCGGCAGCGGCGCCATTTGATATTAAGGTTTTTGTATGGGTTCAATTTATGTCTCTCAGTCCTCTCGAATTGATCTAAGCCTTAAGTGGAATAATTGTTCTTGGTTACTAAATAAAAGGGTTTGGTTTCCTAATACACTTAATGTTAAAAGTACTTAAAATGAAAACTTAAATCAAAGATAATTTCTTAAATGACAATTTATAAAAAAAACTTGAACTTAAAACTAAAATGAAAATTGAAATTAAAGTTTAAAATAACAATTAGAATATAAACAGTAAAACAGTAGAACAGTAACACTAAGGAAAAATTGATTCGGAACTTTTTTAACCTTGATTCGGAACTTTCACTCGGAAGATTGGCTTCATCCGGAACTTAAAACTCATTCGGAACTATAGACTCATGCGGAACTTTGTTCATCCGGAACTTAGTGCTCATTCGGAAGTTTTTGGTTCATTCAGAACTTAATGATTCATTCAGAAGTTTTTACTTCATTCGGAAGTTTAGACTCATCCGGAACTTTGGTTCATTCGGAAGATTGTAACTCATCCGGAACTTTCAGTTCGTTCGGAACTTTTTAAACTGATTCGGAACTTTTAAAGGAAAACTCAATCGGAACTTTTCAAAACATGCTCATCCGGAACTTGGGTGCTCATTCGGAAGTTTTTGCTTCGTTCGGAAGTTTTGCTTCGTGCGGAAGTTTTGCTTCGTTCGGAAGTTTTGCTTCGTTCGGAAGTCTGGGAAACCCAGAACAGTAACAATACCCGAAGAACAAGGAAAACTAATTTTAATCCAAAATTCACCAAGTTTTTCACCAAAAACTTAAACAAACTAATGACAAAGCATCTACTAACCATAAACTACAAATCCCATCAACAAAAACACAAATCCCAACAACTTTTGAAGATCAAACTCAATAAAATAAGAACTTAAGAACTTGAAGATAAAGATGATGATGAACAAGATGAAATGGAAAGATTAAACAAAGAACTTGTATTGAATGATTAATGTTTTAACAAGATCAAACAAGGATTAAAATAACAAGATTGGAAAAACAAAGATTAAAATCACCAATCACCCTAATGGTGATGGTGATGAAACGAACTAAAAAGGGAGAAAAAGTGGGGAGAAGAAAACTAAAACTAACTGCCTAAAATGTGTGAGGGGTGGCCTATTTATAGGCTTGTCTTTTGGTTGGTGAGTGGGCTTTCTCCCGTTCTTCTTGTCTTTCCGTCTTTTCAGAAAAATTTCCGTTTTCGATTCTGATTCGGGATTTGTCGTCGATTAAATTCAACTCGTCTTTTAATTTCTTCGTTTAATAGACTTGAGTTTCTTCGACTTATGTAAATCTTCCATCTTTGGTCCTTTTCTTCGATAAATCGTCAAATAGGCCCAGTGACTTCAAATCTTTTGCATCTCTTGGACAATAAACTTTATCTTGAGTCTTTTTCTTCGATAAATCCCGTGGAATCCCATGTTTTCTCCAATATCCATCCGGTTGGCTCTGAAAACACAATAAACACAAAAACCACGCATAATTCCAAACAAATGATATTAAATACGTGTTTTGGTCTCGTTTTAGCCCGAATTAAGTGGTAAAAGGATGGGTGTTTACACACCTATCAATCACTTTGGATCTTTAACAACAAAATGTAGCCCTCATGCCTTGCTAGGGCCTTTTCGGACTCGCCAATCTTCGCGTCCCGCTTCAATAAGTTATGCCTTGGCTATGAACTCTAATCCATACCGAGC
Organism: Glebionis coronaria; assembly: GCA_025667525.1. Taxonomy (NCBI): domain Eukaryota; kingdom Viridiplantae; phylum Streptophyta; class Magnoliopsida; order Asterales; family Asteraceae; genus Glebionis; species Glebionis coronaria. The sequence goes on along the minus strand of CM046881.1, from coordinate 454,178,684 downwards.
AACTTTTAAACGATCTTGGGCTAGAAGCTAAGTAACTTTTCAAATCGTACAACCTTATTTATTGCAGATAAATTTATTAGCAAGCGATGGGAGAATAGGCTTATAATTAACTCACATAAATTCACGAAAGAATACCGAACTTATAATTGGCTCTATCATCTCTCGTTCTCCACAGTTTAAAATCTCAAGTAATGAGACTCGTGGATGCTTAGCCTATTAAATCAAAGTTTTGGGTTTTCGAGTCGCCTATAGGATCTTGCAAACTCTTAGACTTTTTCAAGTTTAGAAATCGCATTTTAAAGTTCCCTTAATAAACGACTCTCTAGGATCAATTATAGGAACTTGCGAAAAGTTCTTGTTCTTAACCCGTGAGAGTTAAGACTTTCGCGTTTTATAGCTCCCTAAATAAAAGCCTAGCAAAACTTGACTTAAACACGTTAAGGATACTAGCTAGAGTAACTTAGATAAGTAAACTCGGGTTGAGTCAAAAGATTCACAACGCTTGAAAATTAAAACCACTTTATTAAACATTTATTCTAATAAAGGAAAGAAAATAACTATACAAAGGAAAAACTAATAGGCCAAAATAGATCAAAAATTTTGAAAAATGTCGAAAATTTGATTTTCTAGTTAAAATGAGGACAAATACAAGGAAAAGGCCACTTAACTTCGATAGAAGTCCCCCCTACACTTAACATAAACATTGTCCTCAATGTTTAAGCATGTGGGAGTAAACTCCCCTACACTTAGGACATTGTGCACGTTGTTTAAATCTCGCTAAGGAAGAGACGACTAAAGAGATTCCTATTTAATATTGAGAAAATATAAAATAGTGAATCGAAAAGAGTTTAGGATAGAACCGGGAAGAAGTGGACACGGAATCACGGGTCTTCAAGAATCATCAAGAGTGGATCATTGAGCGCCCGAATCCCTGATTAAGAGAGAGGAGAGGAAATAGCAAACCAACGGGTCTCCCCTACACTTATGATAAAGAAATCTAAAAGATAGATGCATGGGTTGCCTCCCAAGAAGCGCTTTATTTTTGTTAACCGAGTCGTGAGCCTGACTCGACCTTGATCATCATAGGAAGAAGCATGGAACATATCCACCAGGATCAAAGACATAGTTTTCGTCCATCAAATAGCACAAGCTTAAGGCGAACAAGGCAAGCCATTGAAGAGTAGGCAAGGTTCCCTTAAGCAGCGATGGAGCACGGTGGAAGCAAGGGTGAAGTGGTGCAAGCAGACTTCCATAAGTTCCAAAGATATTTCCTTTTATTTCATCAGGTGGATACTGAGATGGCTGCAAAATATCAATACCGGGGTCGAACACCTTTTCCTTTAAGGGAAAATAGCACTCAGGCTCAACAGAGTGTGAAGAAGATCCGCGAAGAAGCACAACCTCGTCCTCAGAAGGGGGACAAAGAGGTGTTAACTCATACGTGCTGCGGATATTGGTGTCGACCGGTTTCGTCTCCTATGAAAGAACGTGCTTCAAATCCAAAGTAGGATCAAGACGATAATCTTCAAAATCATAAGGAGGAGCATCACTCTCATGAGGGAAGTAAGTGTTGAGAAACATAGAGAAGTCTTCCTCAAATGAGTAATCGTCCAAAGTAGGATCGAGTGATGGCGGAGGATCTTCATCATGTGAAGAATCGCTCGAAAGAGTATCAGCCTCATCAAAATCATCATATGTAGGCAGCGCGGGATACTCGGAAGTACAATCATCAAAATCATCCGAATCTGAGCTAGAATCATCATCATCATAAGCATCAAAGACCGGTGGAGAATCATAAATGGGAGAAGGTTCCAAATTAGGGAGAGAATCATCCACGTCATCTTGAAAAAGTGGATTATCAATGGAAGAATCGAATAGAGGATTGTTGTAGACAACAAAGTCATCATGCACATTAATCATATTCACTGATTCTCTGCCTCCAAATGATTTACTTGTAAGCTTCCCCATTTTAAAAACTTGTGCATCATCCCCGACTCGTAAGATTAACTCACCTTCGGCCACATCCACTAAATCTCTTCCGGTTCTCAAGAATGGCCGACCAAGTATTAAAGGAATACGAGGGTCCATTTCATAATCAACAACGACAAAGTCGACCGGGAAAGTAAATGTGCCAACTTTAATGAACATGTCTTCGGCTATACCAACGGGGTAAGCGAGAGTGCGATTTGCAAGTTCAAGAGTCATCTTTGTTGGAGTAAGGTCGGGTAATGATAGTGTTTTCCAAACACTCAAAGGCATAAGATTTATACTAGCCCCGAGATCAGCAAGGGCAGTAAATTCTTCAGTTTTGTTGAAAACGCAAGGCAACACAAAACGACCGGGATCTCCAAGCTTTTCCGGAAGTTCTTTAAGAATAACTGCAGAGCAGTTTTCATTTAGGCGTGTGTTGGCGAGTTCAATAAGCTTCTCCTTCTTGTTAAGCAATTCCTTAAATGCTTTAACAAATTTGGGCATGTGGACAAGTGCTTCAAGAAAGCTAATGTTGAAGTTCATTTGAGAAATCATCTTCACATAGCATGTCACTTCAGAGTCATCCTTGGTTAGCATTTTGGTTTTGCCTAAACGAGAGGGATAAGGGATATTGGGTTTGGGTGGTGAAGGTGCAGGTGTAGTAGGTAAAGGTTGAGATGTTGAAGGGTCCTTCCTAGGTACATCGTCATGACGAGGCGGAGACGGTAATGGTGCACTAATACTAGGTGTAGGAGGAGTAGGGATAAATGGTGGTGGAGGAGGTGTAGATGATGGGGGTGGGATTGGTGGATCGACAATGGTAATTCCACTACGAGTAGTAATAGCACTCACATTTGCTCTCGGATTGGTGACGGTGTTTGAAGGTAGAGAACTCGAAGAAGATGGTTGAGCTGCGGGTAAGAAACTAGCAAGCATATTCTTCAAATCATTGGTTTGATTGCTGAAGGAGGATTGGATATTATCTCTAAGCTCGGATCTTATCTCATTTCCTTGCTTGGTGATATCTCCTTTCATATTGATAATTTGGCTCTGCAGATTCTTGATTTGCTCACCGTGGGTTCTCATAATGGCTTCAACATTGGGGTTAATGGGTGGGGTTTGTTGGGCGGGTTGTTGATAAGGATTAGAAGCTCTTGGTGGGATTTGGTTGCTTCTATTGTAGTTGTTTGCGGGGTTTTGGTTTTGAGGAGAAAAACCGGGTGAAAGGTAGTTGTTTGACCGGTAACTCAGCAAATTTCTATCCCCTTGAGGTCGAGCTTGGTAATTTTCCGGTGAATAATTACCATAAGCTGCATACACATTTTCTGGATTTCCTTGAGTTGAAGGACAATCGGTGTATGAGTGAGGACCGACGCATGTTTCACAAGGATTAGCAACCGCTTTAACTTGTTGTTGTTGTTGGTTTGAAGCGAGAAGCGTGATACTTTTGCTCATTTCAATCATCATGCGGGTGAGTTCGGTCATATCAGGGTTTGCTGAGGTGGAAGAAACATTGACTCTCGGGTTGTTCCTTGAAGAAGCAGAGGAATCCCAGTTTTTGTGGTGAGTAGTCATGTTCTCAATTAACTCTCTACACTCCTCGGGTCTCCTTTTCATGAATGTGCCACCGGCGGCTGCATTAATCGTATCACGATCTAGAAAAGTCAAACTGTTGTAGAAAGTATCAATTAGGGTCACAGGGAGCATGTTGTGGTTTGGACAACGATCAATCAAGACATTATATCTTTCCCAAGCATCAAAAAGAGATTCATCGGGATCTTGCGTGAAACCGCTGATTTGATTGCGAAGGCTCGTGACCATGGATGGTGGAAAGTAGCGCGACAAAAAGCGTTGAGTCATGTCATCCCAAGTGTGAATAGAATTCTTCGGGAGACGATCAAACCATTTCTCGGCATGATGTGATAAAGTATGTGGGAAGAGTTGTAGGCGAAGAACATCCATTGTGGCACCAGGCAACTTCATGCTTTGGGTGATTGTAATGAACTTGTCGAGATGTTTGTTGGCATCATCATCAGGCATTCCGGCGAATGGATTAGTTTGCACTTGCTGAATCATGTGGTGCTTCAACGAAAACTCAGGAGCGTTGATTTGCATCGGCGCAATCGGTCCTCCTCGTCCAAACATGGTAGGTTGACAAAGCTCCTCCATCGTCCGAAGATCGGGCTGTGGAAGAACATTGTTGTTATTGTTGAGGTGCGGTGGATTATTGTTGTTGTTAACACCTGACATACTTAAATCTTCTCGAGTCTCGGGCTCTGGATAATTAGAAGATCTAGTACGCATACACCTGAAAATGCAAAAGAAAAAGAAACCAAACACAAAGACAATATATATACACAATAAAGATAAAATCTTTTTGGATTTTTGAAATTTTTAATTTTTATGATTTTTTGAATTTTTATGCAAGAAAAATAACGCTCACGAATGAACGGATCCCAAAAAGCAACGCGTCGCTCACAGAAAACCGTTAATCTTTACGAAAAGAGCCGGCAGCGGCGCCATTTAATACAAAGCTTTTGGCCCGTATAAAAATTAAAGTTCTTTTGATGTATGTCTAATCGAATTGATCTAGGTTCTATGTGTGACTCAGTCGTTCTTTGGTGAAACAAATGTTTGTGTCGTTGTAGTATTAAAATAAAATGTGCAAAACAATTAAAGTAAATAACTTAAAATTAAAATGGGCACTTAAAATAAAAAGAGGCGTTAAAATAAATCTAAGTTTAATTAAAATAAAGGGTGCAATATTAAAAACTTTGAAAAGTAAAATAATTAAATGACGGGTATTTAAAAGCGTGACGGAAATTGAACTTGACAAGTATTAAAATGTAACTTGAAAATTAAACAAAGCAAAATTAAAATCCAAAACCCATAACCATCGGAATCCACTATCGGAATGCTTTCACCACACCATCGGAATCCAGATCGGAATGTTCTATCGGAATAAAAGGTGCAACCTATCGGAATGTAACCTATCGGAATATGGTCCAGATCGGAATGATGTTCAGATCGCAATATGTCAGATCGCAATACCCAGATCGGAAAGATGCTAAGAAAAATTGGGCAGCACTTCGACTAAGTAAACCTCAAGAGCCGTCGAAATGTGCGATCGCAATGTGTGATCGCAATCCCAGATCGGAATGAGGGTGATGTTACTCCTATCGCAATCCCGGATCGGAATGCAGTCCTTTGTCGCAACACTGTCACTATCGGAATGTGGAGAATGCACCCGTCGCAATGTGTGTTTACCTTTCTTTCCGATGGAGTACCAAATTCGTAATAAGCTCAAATCCAAATAAGCTATGACTAATAAGCAGTAACCAAGTACTTGAATGAAATGAAAACAAGGCGAGACAAAAAGCTAAAAAGTTAAAATCTTTCAAAATTTAAAAGACGAAACTTAATGAAAATAACTTGAAAAGTAAAACTTTTAAGAAAACTTTGAAATCAATTAAGCCAAATACCAAATAAGCACATAAGATTGTCAAACTTATGGCTATTTCGTATGAAGACTTAAAAGGAAAAAGAAGACAAGACTTTTAATCAAATAAGCAAATGGATTAAGCAAAAACTTGCTTAATCCGAACTTTAAAACCGAATCAAAAAGAAGAAGAGTAGAGTGAGATTGGTAAAAGTAAACTTGATCAAAGATAAATGAAGATTAAAGCAACAAAATTAAATACACTTACTTGGAATTAAAAGATAATTAAGGTGCAAAACATGTATTTAAATGACATGAAAAGTAAATGACAAGATATGAAAATGGTGGAAGACTAATTGTCACCTTAGCCAACAAAGAAAAATGATTAACTAGCCTAATCTATATATAGGGGAGGATTAGGAAGCTTCCTCCCCTCTTTCCTTTTCTCTTAATTGCATCATTAGGCCCTTCCTTCTTAATCTCTTTGTTAATTGCATGCTTAGTCCTTTTCTTCTTATCTTCTTTAATCTTGGACTTTTAATGACTTTTGGCTCGGGATTTCTTTGAACTCGTCTTTTAATTCTTCAATAAAGTAGAATTGAGTTCTTCGGCTTTAAGTAAACTTCCGTCTTTTGACTTTTTCTTCGATAAATCTTCAGAATTGGTCTTGGACTTCCGTTCTTTTTGCACTCTTGACTTCTCAACTTCATCTTTCATCTTTTTCTTCAATAAAAGTCCGTAAATGCCCGTGTTTTCTCCACTTTTCACCTTTTCGTCCTAAATCACAACAAAAACACAAACCACGCATAATTCCGACATAAAAGACATAAAATACACGTTTTGGCTCGGTTATTATTGTAATTAAGTGGTAAAAAGGATGGGTGCTTACACACCTATCAATGGGCTTCGAGGCTTGGGTTATGCTTTGCCCCCAGTTGGGGTTATAAACAAATATACTAAACAACAATTTCCCCCAGCTTGGAAGTACCTTATACATGTCATTCTTCTATGTTTAAGTCCCAAATGCTCTTCTTTCAATGAAATCAATCAAACCATCGGTTGTTCTCTTGTTTGTATTGCAAATGGGCAAAAGTTTAATTTTTCGGAAGTGATTTTTGATGGCATGTGTCATAATAAGGATAACAAGATGACTCTTACTAACCCTAGGTTTTTACAAATGGTTTTTGATGAACAAAGATACTGTCGTATGGACCATGGTGACTTTTATGAGGTCCCTATGCAAAAGAAAACTGTTTTTGGTAACATGAACACCCCACCTTTTAGAGACCTTCCCCTCATCCTAGCCATGCTAGTTGTCATTGAGGCAGCCGCACACCCTCCACCACAACCAGAACCACTACGAGAACAACCTCTATCACCACAACACATGGATCTTGACCCACAACCCTCAGGCGCTAACACTCATACTTTGGGCGCCGACACAGCCAATCCAAATGCTGACACCATTCTTACCCAAACCTAAACAGACCCACACACCCAAGCAGACCCCCATACCACTTCCTCCTCAGAACCCAAGACTATAGGTTTGAGAAATGCCAAAAGTACTGCTGGAGTGTTCTCCTCTAGTGGTCCTAACCATGTATCAGAGAGAACCACCACCACAGGTGTGGTTGGTGAAATGGCTGGGGCTGGGACTATTGACTCTGGCTTAGAGCAGGTCAAGGCAGTCCCAACATCATTAACACCACATCCATTCCCGATGAATCTCTTTTGGGTGGGGGGTCAAATCCCCATGATAGAGGAGGGCATACTGGAACCTTTATCAGTTATGGAAATGACGGCGGTCTGCATGCGCTTGCAAAAGCAAAATACAGACCTTGTACAAGTTGTCACATTTCAAGGCCTTAAACTCAAGTCTTTAAGGAAGAGGATAGTTCTTTTGGAGGCTGCCAATACAAGAAGGGGACAGGAGGATTCGTCCAAAGGGGAGGATGAACAGGTACATGTGAGTGACAAGGGCTCACAAGACGGTGGTTCATATGGGAGTGTGGAGATAGCTGAGGCTTTTACAAGCTTGAAGGAGAAGCCAACTATTGATGTTTCTTTGATTACTCCCATGAAGATTTCTTTTGTAGAGATGATGCAACAAGTCACAGAGTCAGCCACTGACATTCAGGATTTGAGCGCTGACAAGAGCAAATTAGACACTGACAGAGTTGCAAGTATAACTGGTGTATTCCAACCTCCATTTATCATCAAGGATATTTCTACCCAGGTACCATCCATCACTTTACAATCTACTAGCACTTTGGATAAGGGTAAAGGGATTATGAAAGAGGTTCAAGTACCTAAGGATGCAGCGTAGGTACATTTTGATTCTATTTTGGCTGTACACCTTGAGGAACAGGATAGGATAGATACTACCATTAAAAGGGTTAAAAATGGTAGTGAGGATGAGAGTTCTGGTTCCAGTGTTATGATAATTGAAAAACCAGAAATATTGGATTATGGAGGGGATGAGTTGGCTAGGGAAAGTCTTAGGGAATTGAAGATGCAGGTTGATTTTGATATGCTTGAAGTAGTGGAGATGTATTTTGCATGGGAAACTTTAGTTGCAGAGAATCCAGACATGTCACTTACTGGGCAAATTTGGGGTTTAGAGATTCTGTTAAGAGTTCAAGAGGATTTTAAGGTGATCTTGAAGCATAAGGCTAGTAAGGTACTTTCTGAGCTAAAAAGGGATAGAAGAGAGCTCTATTATATGCTTCTTAGGTGTCATCAAGGGGGATGGACATATGAGAGATTGAAGAGGCTGTCCTTTGAAGAATTGGAGTTTCATGCTTATCCTATTTGGGAACGTGTCTGTGAGACAAACACTATCAGACTTCTTTCCGATGAAAGGAAAAAGGAAATTGAATAAAACATGCAGATCAAGAGGGCTTCCATTGTGCCTAGGCCAGTAAAGAAGGGAGTTCCCGTTGAATTTCCAATACTTGATAGGTTGAATCCAAGTGAAGCAGTGATAAGAAAGAGTATAAAGCTTTCACCTTGGGAGGCTTCAGATGTTGTAGAGGTGTTACCATTAGATTTCAGAAACCCAATAATCAAGTATGAAGAAGATGCAAGTGGTTTCTGGGTGATCACCAGATATGGTGATAAGGTACATACTTTTACTTCCTTGATTTCATTGGTTGCAAGCATGGACAGAGAAGACTTGGTAGATTTGTGGAAGTTGATGAAGACCAACTATGAAGCTGAAGAGCCTTCTTCAACAAATGGAATAAAGGTTTGAACAACATTCAAGAGAATGATTGATCCAAATGAAGTTCATCCAATTTGGTTGGATCTGGATGATATTAGTGGTTTGAAGTGGCGTCTACATTCAGCTATTGGTGTATACCATCTTAGTACCTCAAAATTTTTAGAATATCTGCTAGTTGATGCTGAATATCCTGTGTCTAAGGATGTCTTGAAGATGATGGCGTCTACACCATTAGAAGTTGATTATACTAGTCATGTTAGCAAAGATTTAATTAGATTTGTTTATTTTATAATTAAAAGATAGTTTGTATTTGTAAGAATCCTCCTTGTACTTAGTTTTTATTCAAAAACTTGATTACTAGAGTAGATATAAAGTTTAGGGGAGGATTGTTGGGAATAAAATGAGCTAAGTCACTAAGATGCTGACAAGAGGAAATTGGACGCTGACAAGAGTTAACGAGGCGCCGACAGAATGAGCACTGACAAGAAATATTCAAGCGTTGACAAGAAGATGTTCAACCACTGATAGGAATACTTAGTCTACACGTTTTATATTTGAAGTAAAGATATGATCAATATTGTATTTTCTATAATTATCTTTACCTAGAATAGTTGATAGGTAGACTTTGTACACGACTCCTTGTATTATAAAAGGAGGCTGTAGGGTTCATAGTTAGATATCAGTTTTAATAAGTCTTTACAAGGTTTTACGACTTTCATTGTACTCAAATTTCATTATCAATCAAGAGTGAAAGTTTGGTTTACTTTGTTTGTTTGTTCTTTGTTCTAAGTGTTAATTCCGCATAACACTTAGATTGTTTAATACACAAAGTTTCTCTTAGTGTTAATCTTGATTCAATCTCGTTTAACACAAAGCTAATTGATCTAAGTTTGGGATCAACATTTGTGACTATAAGCTACTCTGATTTTATATATTGGGATGGGAAACTTTTAGACAAGGTTGCATATTATTTTAACGTCTCTTTTGAGGTTGTTGTCTATGATTGTGTGCGATATGCTATTAGTAGCGCCCCAATGCGGTATTCCGTTGCATGGTAATTTGGGGGTGTTACAAAATGGTAATCAGAGCCACAAGTTATAGAGAACCAGGTCAATTTTGAAAAACCTAAACTATAACTTTGGTGTGTTTTAAAATGTTTTAAGCACACAACTACTCCGCATGGATCCAGTAAGGCTATTCTTGTATTACTTTATGATTGATTGTGATTATGTGAACCTATGTGTATATAGGAATGGTAGTATTTATATGTATGAATATACTATGGTATTTAAAGGCATTGCGCGTGAAGCAATGGTCCTTAAATTATCGTCGTACATTTTACAATGCGGTTTCGTATCGGATTTGGTCTCACCGTAGATCACCGATCTTGATGATTATGTATTATCTGAATACGAGTATGAAACTCGTTTGATACTTTGAGAATGTATATATTGTTTCGTAATCTATCGCATATCGACTTGTTTAAGTTCGATTGTTATCATCGTATCGTGATGTGCCATTTTAGGACATCTCCTTTCAAAACGTAGTTGATTGATGTGACATTCGTATTCCGAATACTTCTTATGATTTTGAAGAATCATTTATCCGAGGCGACATCTTCTATGTAATGCGACGTGTGATTTGACTTTATATGACTACGTTTTATTGATGAAAAGTAGGATGCCAATGTTGGGCTTAAAATATATATATCCTAATCAAATATATATAGTTGGGTACAACAAAGATATGATCGTGGTAGTCATTCGGTTGAGCGACTTAATACCTTGTATCTAAATGGTATAGGACATTTAGATATAGAGATTTTAACTCACCCAACTATGTGTTGTTTGAGGTTGTCTTATTTAAATGGATTGGGACATTTGAATAAGAAAGTTTTAAACCACTGGACCTTAGATTGTTTGTGTTTTCCTTATTCATATAGAATGGGACGTTTGAATACGGAAATCTTGAAGCAATTTTGTTGGTACCTTGTAATTACTATGGTATGTAATTTGGATTTGACATCATGTTGAGAGGTAGTAATAACTGAGTAGGATGACTTATAATCGTCTCGTTGAAATGGATTGGGACGCCTTTTCATTTGAAGAAGAAAGTTATAAGTTCCCGAACCGTAAATTTATAAACTCTTGTATACATGAAAGGAGACGCCTTTTGATGTAGAAAAGGAGTTATAAATGAGTGGGCCCAAGTATGTCTGGCTCGATTTGTGAATGTTTGGTACGCGTACGTCATTCTTCGAATCATGTTTCGTTGGTATGAATCGTTTAGTGTCGTCGTCATTATGATGATCGTCGATTATCATCTATGTACGAGTAACCCGTTGGACTTCTCTCGAGTTATGATTTGTTTTGTTGTACCATTTCTAATGTGTCTCGATGATCGCGAGCTTTATAAGCAGATTGTTCAGGACCGTTAACCGTTCCGAGAATAGGCGACTTGTTTAAGCATTACCGGGATTTATGTGTGTACTTGTGGATTGACTGAGAATCGAGTTACCAACGGCAACTTATCGTGGATGTGAAGATCTTGTAATTTTACTTGCTACTATCAAAGGGTCACCAAAGACTTTTCTTGATGACGAAACTCTTGGGGGCCAGCATGACGAATTAAACAAAGAATATGATGTATCACCTTGAGCACTGAAGTAGGAATTAGTGGGACTCCTTTGTATGATGAATGCTGAAGTAGAAGTTGGTGGGACGCTTTTGTATGATTGAACAATGAAGACAAAGTTAATGGTACCGCCTATATTGTGCGAATCTTCGCCAATGGACCGAATTTCTTAATGATTGGAATTAATGAATTCGTTATCACCTCGAGGAGTATGTTGTAGCCGACACCGCAAGTGGAAACACTTTGGAGATCAAGTTGTATTATCAAGAGTTCGTTCAAGGTTTTCTCGATGATCAACGGTGGAGATCTATATTTTATGTTTATGTTAAACCTTTGCTTTTAGGTACTTATATGGTATGTGATCTAGTCGAGTGATCATAAGTTGTGCGAACTTGAGGCGACATTGTCCAATGACGTCCGATCACGAAGAACGTGTATCATGTAATATCTTATTGGCTTTCAACGACGATGCTTATTGAGACTTTGAATGCGCGTGGACGGAAGTGAGATGGTGTCTTTGTATTATCTTTTAAGTATGGATCCGCGTGTGAGCGCCCTTTGATGACGAAAATACTTTCTTGTTATTTCCTTTGATATGCGTCCATGGCTATCCGGCCAGTGGATATCCTTTAACTTGCAACCTTCCAATTGACTAGACTTACCCGTAGGTCTTGTCAAGTATTCTTATTTATCATGGCTTGGCTATTTAGCAAGCATGAGTTATCCCGATTGAATTTATTGATTTGGCATGGTTTGGCTTTTAGCAAACATGTCGTGACTTAATTTTACGTCCCTGGTGTTGTCTTCTGTGTTTGAATTAGATCGTAATGCGTCCGATAGAGCAATTCATACGCCAAATGATGTTCGTATCGATGAACCCGCTTTTGACGAAGTAGGTTGGCATGTTCGAGATTACGCAATAAGGTGATTTTTTACGACTAGTACTAATTATCTTTGTCTCAATTTTCTGGAACGTTTTCGATGGAGTTTTGTGCGACCCATGCGACTTTCTTTTATGAGTAATCATTTTTGTGAGGATCGTAGACGATGGTTTAGATCGCCAGATTGTTGGAATGAAGTATAAGAAGAACAAATGATTGGAACTAAGATGACTGAGAGACTACGAAAAAGATTGTATGGATTGAGAATTACTTGTTAGCCACGAGGAACCGTCAGATGAGTTGTGCCAATAACTGTAGGAAACCGTTGGAAATTTGAAGTTGGAGACATGGCAATGATTAAGGTATCACGTTGGAAAGGTGTAATCCGTTTTAGGAATGGAGTAAAGTTAAGTCCAAGGTACGTTGGACCATTTGAGATCGCCCAACGAATGGGGACGGTCGTTTATAAGTTGGGATCGTCGGATGGGATTCGTGAAATTCGTGTAATTTTAGTGTGTCGAGCTTGAATAAGTATTTGGCGAATAAGGGTTTATTCTTCCCTTTTTGGCGAGATACAACTTGTCGACAAGTTGCGTTTTGTAGAAGAAACAGTGGAAATCTTCGATCGAGAGGTTAATCGTTGGAAGCAGAGAAAGATTCCCATTACTAATGTACGATGAAATTCGAGACGTTAAGCGTTTGAAGTAGAGTAAGTTTTTCCTTTACGAATGTGCGACGTGATTCACGTGGGAACGTGAGGACTTCGTTTGGAAAAAGTTCCCTTGTTCTTCTCGTGGTATGCCATACAAATATGAGGCGAGGCGAGCGTCGGGACGTCGCTCCTTAAAAGGTGGTGTTAATATAATACCCCGAACTTAACATCATTATTTTACCATAACTATGTACCTGATTTTTAATCTCTAAGTGATGATAAATATTGTATTGTTTGACGGTTTACGTTGAAACCAGTAATGTGTGACTATAGTTAATCGTTGTGACGATTGAAGAGTACTAATAGTAATCGTGATGCCAATGGATGCCCAAATATTATATTTCGATATTTGATATTTATGAATCTAACACCCCCAATTTACATTGCGCAGCGGAAATACACAATTGGGTGCTAGACACAAGCATCATCACACAAGGTATATTGAACGACTCAAAAGTGAGACGTTTACACATAAAATATAAACATGATTTTCATAAATGGTCTAAAACATAATTTCATCCCATAATTGTACTAAAAAGACACCAGAGTAAAGCCTTTAGTCCCTATGGATCTCGACTAACAACCAGCACAAGTTTAGTACAGTACACAACATAAAGTAAATTGTTCAACAGTAAAAGGTAGAGACAGTTTTTAGACCAACATTCTTCCAAAAGCCAAGCCACAACCTCCACAGCAAAGCTCTATGCTCCATCACTTCCTACTAATTGAAATACATGCATAAAACGAGTCAACAATAATGTTGAGCGAGTCTATAGGTTTATCAAATCACATTTGAACACAAGAAGAAAATCAATCATAATCATTTATAGAATTGTCGTACACACAATCTATATTCAAGGCAATAATAATAATGATAAACAAACATTGTATTTAAGCTCATAAAACCGACCCCTTAAACAAATAGTCACCCACGCCAATTGCCGGCATGACTAGAACAAAACCATTGCCCCTCTAGGGTATCAGTTGCTAGAAGACCACAATCTTATTCACGTAAAATTATCCTTCCCAGCAGGTTACTCAACGTAATGCCCTGGTCTCAGATAGGGTGGTCAACCCAATAGTACTATCATTAGAATAAGCGGTTATTCCCGACTCACAACATCAAGTCAGAAGATAGTTAACGGCTCATGAATTTAGGGTCTTTAGCAACAAGTTACTCAATACAATGAATTCAACTTTAGGCAACATTCGGGTCCAACAATTACTCATGACTTGTGTTCATTTATTTTCAAATAGCATGTATCCCCATCGCGGGTATAAAACATTTAGTAGCTAGCATAAAAAGCGAGGCTACAGACTCACCTTAGTATAAGAGATCTAGCGAGATGATCGTCGATGATAATGGATGCCTTTTAAACACGAGAACCGCTACCTATCAAATAACGCGCGTTCGTTAATAATGACTCGAGAAATAAATCATATATATATAACAACATCAAACTCAAACTCATAAAGTCACAATAAACTCGAGAGAAAACGATATAAATAACTTCATTATACTTTACTACACATTTACTTTACCATTTTACACTTTTAACAAAGTCCGCCGGCACATACTACATGTACTAGCTTATTTACCCCTTTTAAACTTGTCAAACGTTTATGAAACGACTAGATAAACTAACTTACTATATATAGAAAGTCCTCCTACAAGTTTATCAAATGAAATTACTTTTAAAGTCCTTTACCCGACTCATTTCCAAGCTACAAAATCCGAACAGATTTACATTAATTTTTCATACAACCGTTTTAACTTCTTTAAACGACTCCGTTTACAAAACCGACACTCGGGTTTTAAAGTAAACTCAACCTCTAAGGTAAACACCTCATTATCAGTAGGTTACATATTTCAAAACTTCCATTTATAGTCCCCGAGATTCGATCCAAATATCGACAACAACTATATGTAGTGCCGATACTCGTCTCCCGGCACACGATCATTCAAAACATCATAACTTCGCGCTCGTTAGGAGTTAGAAGCTCTACCTTATATCAAATCGAAGCTAATAAAATTATCTACAACCCTAGGCTATAAGTTAAGCCATTTTCAAAACATAAAAATTCGGATTTTACTGTTTACTTACTGTTATAAAATGACTACCAAAATCTTGTACAAAATCAACTTTTTGATCAAAACCAACCATAGAAATGATCATTCCTATACCATAACATCAACATATATGAACCATAACATCTAAATCATCATCAAAATTAAAACCTTTGAACAATGTGAAGTTTTTAACAAAGTTTTTAGTAAGAACACCATGGATCATGCCAAAAACAACATGCATGATCATGGCTTCTACCTACCAACATCAAGAAAATAAAAATGCCTTGCATGTGCAAATTTCTTACACCAATATGATCCTTGATCAATTCTAAGAGTGGGTCTATGATTAGTTTAGCTCAAATCATCCTCAAACTTGAGTTAAATTGAAACTTGTATGTGTTTGTGTAGTTGGTGGGTGTTTCGGCAAATGAGAGAGAAAGAAAAGATGGGTGAAAAATTTTAGTGGAAACTGTGTGAGTGTGTGTTTGTTTAAGCTTTTTATATAGTGGTGGAGGGACCTTGGTTGCAATTTGGAAATAGTTGTGGCTAAAAATGAAAATAGTTAGCTAAAAAGCGGGAAATAACTATTAGTAAATTTTGAAAATATTTACGGGGCTCGGGTTTCATAAAGATACGTTTAAAAATTTAAAACGTACCTCAAAAATAATAATATCGACTCTCGACTCGACTTAACACGTCATTTAAAATAAAACCTCAAAAATGACAAAAATCGAACAACCGACAATAAAACGTAAAATATTTGGCATACATCGACATCACGCTTGCTAATACTCCTTATACTTAATAAATATTAAATATAGACCTTCCAACATCGGTTTAAACTTAAAATTCAAAAAATAAATATCGTTCAAACTCCTCCAAAAATTTCAAAAATAATCGTAAAATAAGATTAAGCAATGACCTCGGTTTTTGGGTTGTCACATCCCCCCCCCCCCATTCTTAAAAGAAGCGACGTCCGCGGCGCTTAATCCTTCCTAAACAAATGAGGATACTTGTCCTTAAAGAAATCTTCACGTTCCCACGTGAACTCTGGCCCACGTCTAGAGTTCCATCTCACTTTCACAATCAGAATTCTACTATGCTTCAACTTCTTAACTTCCCTATCCATTATCTCTATAGGTTCCTCTATAAAATGCAACTTATCATCAAGTTGAATTTCCTCCAATGGAATCACCACATCCTTTTCAGCTAAACACTTCTTCAAATTAGACACATGAAAAGTATTATGAATAGCCTTAAGCTCATCAGGCAATTCTAACTTATAAGCCACCAATCCAATCCTTTGGATAATATTAAATGGTCTAATATATCTCGGGCTCAACTTTCCTCTCTTTCCAAAACGAATTACTCCTTTCCATGGAGATACCTTCAACATAACCATGTCTCCTACTTCAAACTCCAACGATTTCCTTCTGTTATCAGCATAACTCTTTTGTCTACTCCTGGCAGATAACAAACACTTCTTAATTTGTACAATCTTTTCAGTCGTCTCAAATATCATTTCAAGCCCAGTCAATTGACTTTCTCCTACCTCACTCCAACACACTAGAGATCTACACTTACGTCCATACAAAGCTTCAAATGGAGCGGCTTTAATACTAGCATGATAACTATTATTGTACGAAAATTCAACCAATGGCAAATGTTTATCCCAACCATTTCCAAAATCAATCACACATGCACGAAGCATATCCTCTAACGTTTGAATCGTTCTCTCACTTTTTCCATCAGTTTCCGGATGATATGTTGTACTTAAACATAACTCCGTTCCCATCGCTTTCTGCAAAGACTTCCAAAATTCTGAAGTAAACCTACTATCACGATCAGAAATTATCGAAAAAGGCACACCATGTCAACAAACAATCTCCTTCACATACACTGTTGTTAACCTCTCCATACTATATGTCTTCTTCATTGGCAAAAAGTGAGCAGACTTAGTCAATCTATCTACAATCACCCATATCATATCACAACCATTTGCAGTCCTAGGCAAACCTGTCACAAAATCCATTGTAATCTTCTCCCATTTCCACTCAAGAATCTCAGGTTGCACTAATAATCCAGACGGTTTCTTATGTTCAGCCTTCACCTTCGCACAAGTTAAACACCTATTAACATACTGTGTTATATTTGCCTTCATATTCGGCCACCAATAAACTTTCTTAAGATCTTGATACATCTTGCCCGATCCAGGATGTATTGAATACTTCGACTTATGAGATTCATTCATCACTAAATCTCGCACCCCTAAAGAATCTTCCTCAGACGGACACAATGGTAACCAAATCCTATTCTTAAAATACCTCAATCCATTCGACCTTACTTCAAATAATGGTTTCATCATTCTACCCAAATTTTCTGCCTTAACATTCTCTTCCTTCAATCCATTAGCTTGGGCTTTCAATATCGCTTCTGTCAAATCAACACTTTCCATCATTGTCAAAGCTCTAACTCTTATAGACTTATCTCTTTCCATTCTACTAAGTGCATCAGCTACCACATTCGCTTTACCAGGATGGTAACGAATCTCGCAGTCATAATCACTCAGCAACTCAACCCATCTCCTTTGCCTCATATTCAATTCCTTTTGATCCAAAATATATTGCAAACTCTTATGATCAGTGAAAACCACACACTTGGTTCCATACAAGTAGTGTCTCCACAGCTTCAAAGCAAAAATAACAGCCCCAAGTTCTAAATCATGAGTAGTGTAATTCTCTTCATGCTTCCTTAATTGTCTCGATGCATACGCTATTACATTCTCCCTTTGCATCAATACAGCTCCAAATCCTTTATGAGACGCGTCACAGTACACTACAAAATCCTCAGATCCTTCTGGCAAAGACAATATCGGCCCAGAACACAACTTATCCTTCAACATACTAAATGTAGATTCTTCTTCCAATCCCCATTCAAAAACTCAATTCTTTTCCGTAAGCTTAGTCAACGGCTTAGCAACTAGTGAAAACTTCTCAATAAACCTTCTATATTACCCAGCCAAACCAAGAAATTGGCGAACTTCAGTCGGCGTCTTCGGCACTGACCAATCCTTAATTGCTTCAATCTTAGCAGGATACACACGAACACCTTCACTATCAATCACGTGCCCCAAAAATTGCACTGATTTCAACCAAAATTCACACTTAGAGAATTTCGCATACAACTTCTCCTTCTTCAACAATTCGAAAATTGTTCTCAAATGCTTCTCATGTTCCTCTTCACTCTTGGAGTAAACGAGAATATCATCAATGAATACGATAACAAACTCATCCAAATACGGCTTGCATACACGATTCATCAAATCCATAAATACAGCAGGGCGCATTTGTTAACCCAAAGGGCATCACTTGAAATTCGAAATGTCCATATCGAGTACGGAAAGTGTGACAACCGTGGTTTTGGGTTTGTCACTTGGTCTTACTTTTAGGTTATTTTATGTGTGCTTACTTGAATTTTGTGTTTACGTGTTTATTTTGTGTGAACGAGGTTGGTGTGGTTATCGTTTATGAGTATAGAGTACTCATAAGTAAATCGAGGAACGGTTATTTCATGTTCATGAGCTCACAAGTGGTGACTATGAAATGAAGATGGTGATATTGTGGTGTTTACGTATACGTATAAGTATTATAGTAATAGTAGTTTTTTAGGATTTACGGTTTAGCATTTAGAGGTCTCGGGTGAGGTAATTATCCATATGAATATTTTTCGGGATGGTTTTAAGTCATTTAGGACTTAGTTATAAAGTTTATTTCAAAATTTGAGATTTTTTATAAAAGTGTATATTTTACGTCTTTTACGGTAAAACGCGTAAAAACTGACTAGTTTTACGGTTTTGAGGTTTTGGAGGTTTTAGGAGCTGAAATAAAGTAAGGTAAATTAAAGTAATATTAATAAGATATTAATTAAAAATAAAAAGAAAAAAAATAAAGAAAAAAATGAATTAAAGGGGGTTAGGTCGGTTTGGAAAAGAAAAAAAAGGGAAAAAGAGGAAAAAAAGGAAAGTGGGCTTATTCTTGGACTAGGATTTTATGTACACCATATATATTGTTTTTAATAACAATCAAATTCATTATTATTCCCTGGAGATATTAAAAAATTCGTGAGTTACATAGAAGGTTTTTCGGGTTCTTCAAAAAAATTAGGTTTTCTTCATCTTCCATTGATTTAAGGTAAAAACCTTCATTAACCTTTTTAATTAAATTGTTTTTATGTTTAATTAATCATTCTTATGATGGATTAAGGGTTAGGGTTTATATAAAAACAGTAGATTAATGATGTATTAATCATAATATGATGATCATATAATCTAGGGCTTGTATTAGAAGGGTTATAGGTGATTAATTAGATCAATTTGTTTAAAACCCGTTTTTAAAAACTGGGCAGAATTTTGAGTCTATTGTTTTGATAATATCTCGAGTTCTAGGAACATTCAAGATGCGATCAAACTAGCCCTGGATAGGTAATTGAGTTGACTTTCTAAATCAAGAAACGAGAACTAAATTGGAGGTCCGGAAGTGGGTCAAAAACAGGTTACAACAGTCGGAGGTCAAAACAGTTTTGAATTCAGCCTGTTTTCTTTTTAAGTTTTGGGTTGTTTGGGGTACTTAGGGTTTCATTGGGATCTTCTCACGAACATGAGAGATGGTTTATATATTTTAGTAAGGATCTGCACTTGGGCTAAGATTGTGGTTTAGGGTAAGACCCTCTAATGGTAATGAACTTTTCATACGTTTAAAATCAGTGAATTCTAAATAGGTAGCAATATATACACATATATCTGGGCCTTAACAGTAGCTTTAAGGTTAGGGCACGTGGGAGGTTTTAGCTAACATGTATAAAAGTGTGAATATTCCTTTTACAGAAACCATGGGTATGTTTAAGTTGACGTTTGACTTAAAGTTTTGAGACCTAAAACTGGGACTGTTTTGTGTAAAATATGAACGGTATAGTTATTAAACTTAACCAAGTTAAGGACTTGTTAAGGAAGGGTAATGGGGTGATTAGAGCTTAACAATAAGGTAATTATACGGGAATAGACTAGATGTCCATCATAGGTTGATGAGCCATCTTAGTGATTGGTTCGTGTATTGATTTCGTGTTTTTGGTTTGTTAGCTTGTTGCTAGTGCGAGGACTTGTGAAGAAGCTATCAGGTGAGTTTCATAGTCCCATGTTTACTATTGATTTTCACTTCCAGATGGGATGGAAGAGACACTGTGTTGAGTTATTTGTAAATAATGCTGTGAATGTTTTTATGGGTTGTGATGGACTTGTGTGTACACTTATGTGATTAACTGCTATGTGATTCTTGATTGTGTATGATTTGGATCGGGGGACACGTGCCGTCTCTGTTATTGTGGTTTGACAAGGTAGGGGCCTTGGGATAGGTACATAGCGTGATCGTCTATGGGACCAATGGATAATGACAAGGTAGTGGCCTTGGGATAGGTACATAGTGTGATCATCTATGGTACCATGTTGTTTGGCAAGGTAGGAGCCTTGGATTTTGGTTTGGAATGATTGATCTTGAATGCTAGTTGTTAATACATAATTGTAGCACATTGTCCATATCTTATTGTGTTGATGGTTGTTATTCACAGCTTGTAATTGATTTAGCGTTGGAGTCTAAACCTATGACTCTCACCAACTTTATGTTGACGTGTTTTAGTGTCTCTTTCAGGTGATACTATGGTTAAGCATGAGAACATAAGTGGCTAGGATTGGAGAAGCTTAGGAATGCATATAGAAGGAGAATCCCCGTTTCCTTCTTATTTTTTATTTGTTCTTTTAATAAGTGATACTGTGGCACACATATATTTGTTTGGTTATGTTATTTGTTTGTCTTGGGTAAGCGGTAGGACTGTTACCTACTTACCTAGACTCTTGAGTCTGATGAGATATTGTCATAACTTTGTGTCTCCATTTTATGACATTTTTTATTTCATATAGTTATCTCTATAGACACGCCATGTTGTGATGATATCCATACGTTGCGCCCCATATTCCGCCATGGTGGGGTGTGACAGAATGGTATTAGAGACAATGGTTATAGAGAATTAGGTTGCCCCGGTCATGTAGCCTAGTCTATAGCTTAAGGGTCCCTGCATATATGCGTCATAGGAGTATGTGTGCATTTTATAGTAGTTGATGTGTTTGAATATTATTTTCGCAGTATTTATTAGGTTATGAACTACTATGGTTCATACTTAACTACATGTTATTTTCTTTACGAGTTTTGATTAGTGCGGGTGGAACCATGGTCGTATACGCTAGTCATTGTTGGATTTCGCTTAATTATGTTTTCATGTTCTTTATACATTTTGAATTTTGTCTACGTTGGTTCAGCTGGACTACAAGTTTATGTGTTTCGTGCATTGGCTATGTTATTTTAATACATGAGGTTTTGGATCTTATCTTGTGTGGTTATGTGCTTGTGAGTTGTTGGATTATGTGTTATGTGTAGTATGAATTTCTTATAAGTGTCATCATAGGAGGGAGTACATTGGTGAAAGGGAACATGTATAATTATGGAGGCCTACATAATTATATATGTGCCACAACACCACTGTACTTTCAAGTATGATTGCATGAAAGAGAGTTAATACATGCTTGTATAGTATATGTTGGATGGATTTGAGTGTATGTACGCTTATGCCTATGTATGTAAAATTATTTTCTACTTACCGGTTGTATTCTTGGGATGGTTGCTAGCTCGTTTCTCTTTGAGATGTTCAACTTCTGTAGTAGCGCATTTCTCGGGTCCTCATTTCACGTGTTTGTTTGTACGGTACTTTTGGCGTGAAGGATTTTGAGATGGTGGAGATTTCTTTTTGGGGTAACGATGTCTTTTGTTTCGAGTTATACATGGTAAAAAAATAGAACTTGCAAATTGAAAAAAAAATAGTTGTTGGTAGTTGATGAAATAAGGAAGTGTCGGGATCATGTTTCAAATAAGGTGGAATATAAATTCTTTAACATATAAGCATGACTCGGTTATTTTAAAATATTTTGGTTTTGATCACCTAAAGTTATTGTTCTTAAGTTAAAAATTTTGTTCTTATTTAGTGAAATATGTTAAAATCATGTAATTAATAGAGTTTTAATTTTCTGGAATTAAAATAAATTAGGTTCTAGTTTTGGTAATTAATGAGGGGTTTTAGGGTTTAAAAATCGTTTTTTTTTTGTATAAATCGGAGTAGGCAGAAGCTGTCTCTAAACTGTCAAAATATGTCGCTAACTGTCAGAAACTGTCGCTAATGCCTAGGCAGATTTTGAGAAAAATCGTTTTGGTCATAACTTATTCGTTTTTAAAGGTTTTTGGGTGATTCAAAAAGCCTAAAATTATGTACTCGGAACATACTTTTCAAATATTAAGAAATTTTCGTAATTGGAAGTCAGTAGCTTGGTCGAATTAATTGTACAAGTGTTGAGTTCAAGGTTAATTTTCGGACAACATGGTTTAAACGCGTGTTTTGGGTATTTTGCGGTAATGAACACTTGGAGGGTTAACATAGAGATGAGTTGGGAAGGAATTTGAGAGTTCTTTAGACCATATTATACGTGGTTATATTTTGATGAGTTTTGATTTATGGTATTTATGAGTAAGACTGAAATCGGGGTGACAGTTTTAAACCCGTTGAGTTATGCGACGGCTCCTAACTTGGTTTCAAGACAGTTCTTGTTTGATGAGTTGCGAGATTTAGTTAGGTTGGTTACATAACTTTATGGTTTTGATAAGTTTCCTCGCGGACGGTTAAGGCTCATGTGTTGTTGGTTGAGATTATTTTCGTGTAAACTGAGTTCACGTTTGAACGTGAAGGTTTTATCAGGGATATGCATCCTCGTTTGTTTGCTGAGAATAAGTATGAGTTTGGGAGTGAATCTCGGGACGAGATTTCTTTTAGGAGGGAGTGATGTGACAACTGTGGTTTTGGGTTTGTCACTTGGTCTTACTTTTAGGTTATTTTATGTGTGCTTACTTGAATTTTGTGTTTACGTGTTTATTTTGTGTGAACGAGGTTGGTGTGGTTATCGTTTATGAGTATAGAGTACTCATAAGTAAATCGAGGAACGGTTATTTCATGTTCATGAGCTCACAAGTGGTGACTATGAAATGAAAATGGTGATATTGTGGTGTTTACGTATACGTATAAGTATTATAGTAATAGTATTTTTTTTAGGATTTACGGTTTAGCATTTAGAGGTCTCGGGTGAGGTAATTATCCATATGAATATTTTTCGGGATGTTTTTAAGTCATTTAGGACTTAGTTATAAAGTTTATTTAAAAATTTGAGATTTTTTATAAAAGTGTATATTTTACGTCTTTTACGGTAAAACGCGTAAAAACTGACTAGTTTTACGGTTTTGAGGTTTTGGAGGTTTTAGGAGGTGAAATAAATTAAGGTAAATTAAGGTAATATTAATAAGATATTAATTAACAATAAAAAGAAAAAAAATAAAGAAAAAAACGAATTTAAGGGGTTAGGTCGGTTTGGAAAAGAAAAAAAGGGAAAAAAAGGAAAAAACGGAAAGTGGGCTTATTCTTGGACTAGGATTTTATGTACACCATATATATTGTTTTTAATCACAATCAAATTCATTATTATTCCCTGGAGATATTAAAAAATTCGTGGGTTACATAGAAGGTTTTTAGGGTTCTTCAAAAAAAATTGGTTTTCTTCATCTTCCATTGATTTAAGGTAAAAACCTTCATTAACCTTTTTAATTAAATTGTTTTTATGTTTAATTAATCATTCTTATGATGGATTAAGGGTTAGGGTTTATATAAAAACAGTAGATTAATGATGTATTAATCATAATATGATGATCATATAATCTAGGGCTTGTATTATAAGGGTTATAGGTGATTAATTAGATCAATTTGTTTAAAACCCGTTTTTAAAAACTGGGCATAATTTTGAGTCTATTGTTTTGATCATATCTCGAGTTCTAGGGACATTCAAGATGCGATCAAACTAGACCTGGATAGGTAGTTGAGTTGGCTTTCTAAATCAAGAAACGGGAACTAAATTGGAGATCCGGAAGTGGGTCAAAAACAGGTTACAACAGTCGGAGGTCAAAACAGTTTTGAATTCAGCCTGTTTTCTTTTTAAGTTTTGGGTTGTTTGGGGTACTTAGAGTTGCATTGGGATCTTCTCACGAACATGAGAGATGTTTTATATATTTTAGTAAGGATCTGCACTTTGGCTAAGATTGTGGTTTAGGGTAAGACCCTCTAATGGTAATGAACTTTTCATACGTTTAAATTCAGTGAATTCTGGATAGGTATCAATATATACACATATATCTGGGCCTTAACAGTAGCTTTAAGGTTAGGGCAAGTGGGAGGTTTTAGCTAACATGTATAAAAGTGTGAATATTCCTTTTACAGAAACCATGGGTATGTTTATGTGGACGTTTGACTTAAAGTTTTGAGACCTAAAACTGGGACTGTTTTGTGTAAAATATGAACGGGATAGTTATTAAACTTAACCAAGTTAAGGACTTGTTAAGGAAGGGTAATGGGGTGATAAGAGCTTAACAATGAGGTAATTATACGGGAATAGACTAGATGTCCATCATAGGTTGATGAGCCATCTTAGTGATTGGTTCGTGTATTGATTTCGTGTTTTTGGTTTGTTAGCTTGTTGCTAGTGCGAGGACTTGTGAAGAAGCTATCAGGTGAGTTTCATAGTCCCATGTTTACTATTGATTTTGACTTCCAGATGGGATAGAAGAGACACTGTTATGAGTTATTTGTAAATAATGCTGTGAATGTTTTTATGGGTTGTGATGGACTTGTGTGTACACTTATGTGATTAACTGCTATGTGATTCTTGATTGTGTATGATTTGGATCGGGGGACACGTGCCGTCTCAGTTATTGTGGTTTGACAAGGTAGGGGCCTTGGGATAGGTACATAGCGTGATCTTCTATGGGACCAATGGATATTGACAAGGTAGTGGCCTTGGGATAGGTACATAGTGTGATCATCTATGGTACTGATGAGACTGCTTTTATACATAGTCTCATCGTCCAAATTGGGCTTAAAATGCATTAAATATCATCAAAATACCCAAATATATGCTTGTGTTTGTTGCTTGTGTATTTTAGGTACGGATATTGAGAAAATGACAAAAGATCACAAGAATCACGCAAAAACGAACACGGGAAACGAAGCCGCACGATGAACCAAGCCCTAATGAAGAATTTTCCAAAGAAAACCGTTGAAGATTTAAAGAATCATGAAGATTGGTCCTCCAAGTTTGAAGAATTGACACTTTATACCCTTGTATCTTCATAATTACAAGTTTGGTCCCTAAAGTTTGTCAAAATTACAAAAAGGACCCTTAACTTTGAAGAATTGGCAATTTTAGTCCCTCATCAAAACTAAATTGTCAATAATGGTCCTCCAAGAAGTCAACAAACAAGTCAAAGTCCTTGAAGTTTGAAGACATTACAAGAATGGCCCTTGAAGAATATAATTTGTGCATTTAAAAACCCTTTTGAAGAAGTTTATAAATGTTGTGCCAAATATGACAAGTTGCCAAACTTGCTTATAAAGGGAAAAGAAGTTTATATGCTGTTTTTACAAAATGAACAAAGGAAAGGAGTTCAGGGGGTGTTTCTGCCAGACAACTAAACTTCAACACCCAACCATCTCTTGACACGTCACCCTCCACAACACCATACCCATTTACCCACTATCCTACCCAAATCCGTACCCACCACCCAAATAAAACCCGGTTTTATTACTTAGCTCAGTCAAACAGTCAAACCCACTTAACCCCATTTTTCCCACCTAAAACATCTTTTTAAAATCTGATTATACCCAAAACGGATTGAAACCCACTAATCACCCCTTAAACCCTAATCCCCACCCAGTTCCAATTTCACCCAAAACAAGGGGTTATCACCCAAATCCCTCCAGTTCCTTAATTAACCCTCATCTCACCTTTTCCCACTCCACAAAACAACACCACATGGGCTGTGGACCCCACCCCAGACCTCCCCTACTCAAGTCGTTTTCCCCCAAACCCAAGAACCCGACCAATTGAGCGACTGAGCTCAATTCCTTTGTCTCCAAGGACAATCCAACGTCCTAGATCATTTCAACATCACTGGCATCCCCACAAGAAAACAAAGAAATCACATGGCTCAATTTTGACTTTGAAATTCAAATCAAGAATCGAATATGCTGAAGGCTATCCAAGGGCACGTTTGGTAGTTCACCATTAGGGTTGCTAAATTCTAGAGCCTTCTATGTAAGCCTATAAAAGGCGTTAGGGTTTTAGTTCATTTTTTTCTTCTTGTCTCAGTTTTTTTTAAAATTTATCTTGTAATATCTTGGATGATATATGAAAGTTTGGTTTGAAAAATATACCGAGTACCATTTATTTTCTTTAAATTTACGTTTTAAGTTATCAAATGTGAGTGTGTTCAAAGTTCATTTTGCAAGTTGCTTTTTAGTTCATGTTAAGTTGGTTTGAAAATTTGTTTTCAGTTTAGTTGGTTGGTAAGGATCTTTGGGTTGAATTCACATTCAAAGATTAATCAAGTTTCAGTTGTTTTACTTTAAAAAGAAGAAAAAGAAAAAAAAAATATATATATATATAAAGTCAAAAAAAAATCAGTTATTGTATTGTTTGTTTGCTCCTTCTATCTTAGCAGGATTCATCATAGCTCATTGTTGCCCAAGGTTCTGCATATACCCGGGTATATGGGAGGTGGTTCATCAACCACAAAAGGGACCTGGATGTAGGTCCCTTAGGTAAACACCTTTTTCCATTTTCAATTTTTCAGAAAAGTTGTTGTTTATGTGATTTGCTTAAATCTGCTTAATTGTTGTTAAGATTGTTTGGATTTGCTTAAATGATGTTAGTATACATGTTTAGAAGTTAGAATATCAGTTAGGACAGGGTTTGATGTGTGTTGCTTTGAAAAAATTCCATTTTCAGAATATAAGGGGTGTTTGGGTCTGCTTATTTAGCCAAGTGTTTGTCATTTATTTGGTTTGAAAACAGGGTAGAGACACTCTTTAGGTTGTTGTTAGGAGTGTGCAATACTTGGTTTGCATTTTGGTTAAGTACTTAAGAGAATTGCATGCTCATTTGATAAACATAGCTAAAAATCAGTAAACCATTTTTCTGCTTAGTTTCAATGTGTTTTGTGGTTTGATTTTTTGTATACTGTTAGAAATTAGTTTGTTCTAGGGTTGCGATAGCTTAATAGTGATTTGGTAGGGTTATGTGATAGATTTGGCTATTAGAAATTTGTTTTTGAGCATCTAGAAAACTATCACTGTTCATCAGACAGCATAGCCTTATCAGTCCCCTATTTGTACCCTTTGAGTGTGATTTTTGCTTTGGACTTGTGTTGTTTATTGCTTAAACTGACTCCCCACACTTCCATGAGTGTGGGGGTGCCTTTGTTTCCCATCAAAATTCAGTATCAAGCTTGAAATCAAGCTCAAAAGCACCAGATCCGTTTTTTTCATTGTCAGTGGGAACTCCTTTCCCACTGATAGCTTTGTTGTTCCCACTGCTTAGCTAAAAGACAAACTCCAAGCACTTGTCACTATCTGAAAGTTTATCTTTTTGTCTTTAGTGCCCAAATTTGTGAATTAAGACTTGAAACCAGTTCCATTATTTTTCTTATTTAATTTAGGATTTTTCTGTTCAATTAAATTTTTATTTACTGTTCATTTGGTAATTTTTAGGTTTTATTGCATTTTAAATTAACTTTAATATTTCTGTTTTTTGTCTTTTAGTGCCAAAAAGTAATATTTTTCAGTTTAATCAATTTTCTTGGACTTAGATTATTATTTTAAGATTTTTGGTAAAAAAGATTTTACTGTTCATCCTTTTATTAATTTTTATAATTAATTTAAGTTAATTAGGGTTTTAATTAAGCTGTTTTTGTCTTTTAGTGGTAAAATTAATATTTTTCCAACTTTTTCATTTTTCTTCTGTTCATTAGAGTAAAATAGGATTTTTAAAATTGGTAGATTATTTTTAGCATTATTTTATTATTTTTTATAATTATTTTGGTTTTAAAATAGTTTTTAGTAATTTAAAAATAGAAAAATAGTATTTAGAAATTATAAAAAATAATTTTTAGTTTTTAGATAATATAAGTAAGTTATTTGTTCAATAAAATCATATTTTGGACATTTTGATTAATTATATTTAATTTTAGGGCTTTAATTAGCATTTAAAATTGAATATTTAATTAATAAAAGGTTTTAAAATATTTTTATTGGATTTTATTTCTTATTTATATTATTTTGGACTTGTTTTAGCTTATAATTAATTTTTAGGTTAAAATTTTAAATTTTGTAGTTTTTTACGGTTTTACGTGAACGCGTTTTCGTCTTAGCTCGATCCGTCTTCGTAACCGTCTTTTCTTTTCTAATCCAAATTCTTTCTCTATCAATATAATCACAAATCAATATCAACTCTTAACACAACGCACTTGCCTCCTCGAGAACGAACTCACTTAGGGTCATTCACACACGGTTTTCCTAAATCGTCGTGCACACTTGCCCTATTATTGCCCTCTTTTCCTAAAGGGGTAATTTTACAACAATCATTTTGGCGCCGCTGCCGGGGAGGCGTGTTGTGTTTTGGTTGAACCATTGTTGTTTTTATATATAGCCATAAAAGTATTTGTATTAATAGCGCTCTATTAATACGTATTATCGGTTTTTCGTTTTTTGTGAATACTATTACTATATTGTATACGTAGAACAATAAATTTACAAGTACTCCAAATACGTGAGAAATCACAACCTTGATTCGGGATTTCATCACTCGATCATTGTATTCGAATCTCAAACCAAAGAAAAAGGCAAAAATAGATAAATACTTTCGTGAAGCTTAATCTTGATAATACAAACTATAAGGTGGGTATAAGGCGGTTGTATTTCACGACCTAAAGGAAAAAGGCTCTTAAGTGCTTCGCGCCGCCTCGTTTCCTCCGCTTGCTTGTGCGTATTTGATTTTGAGAGTGAATCGAGGGTTTTGCCGCCCAAAGTATTACTAAGTATCATATATATTTTCTTGGTTTCATTTGATTAAACCCTCTTGAACGATTTGGTGTTCCATCATCGTTCTAAAGTC
Source organism: Glebionis coronaria (assembly GCA_025667525.1). NCBI lineage: Eukaryota > Viridiplantae > Streptophyta > Magnoliopsida > Asterales > Asteraceae > Glebionis > Glebionis coronaria. The sequence continues at coordinate 454,149,613 of CM046881.1, read as the reverse complement.
ATCGAAGGCTTTCACTTCACGTGATCGTTTTCATTCCTTGAGGATTCTTTAATCGAGAGATTTGATTAAGGAGGAGATTTGTAGATTTTGGTCTACTTAATACATTCCAAAAATAAAATAAAAAAGAGTTAAAAACAATCAAAAACCACAAAAAATTGAAAAAGTAAAAACACCAAAAAGAATCTTCTTTGCTCGCCTTCTCGTTGTACGTGACGTTTATGCAAACTCGCTCTAAAGCAAGACGTGCTCGTAAACGAAGAAACAAATCACTCACTCCTACTAGTGAGGAGTCTCCTATTGACGAACCCATTATAGTGAAAGAAGCACCCATCGCTAATCGAACTATGATGGAGTTGCTTCAAGCACCCACCGAGGGTTATGGAGAAGCGATTGTGATTCCCGCTATCCTTGCGGAGAATTTTGAGGTTAAGACGGGTTTGTTGTCCATGATTCAAAACAAAAAGTTTCGAGGGGACGAAAAGGACAACCCTCATAACCACATTCGCCAATTTAATCGTCTCACCGCCACATGCAAGTTTAAGGACGTCTCAAACGACTCGATTAAGATGATGCTTTTTCCGTATTCCTTAGCGGGGCCCGCAAAAATTTGGTTAGAGAAAGAGCCACCCAATTCTATATTGACGTGGAAGGATCTCGTTTCAAAATTCGTGAACCAATTTTTTCCGCCCTCTAAGACTACGCACTTGAAAAACGAGATTTCAAAGTTTTCGCAAGAGTATAATGAGAGTTTTTCAACGGCTTGGAATAGGTTTAAGGAAATGTTGCACGAATGTCCTCATCATGGTTTTTCCGACTTGCATCAAATAGACACGTTTTACAATGGCTTGAACGATCATGAGCGTGATTATCTTAATGACGCCGCGGGTGGTAATTTTTTGTGTAAGACGGTCGAGGAAGCATTGTTAATCATTGAGAATAGGTCTAAGGTGTATAGTCCTCATAGCACATCGAGTGTTCGTAAGACTTCGTCTTCGTCTTCGCCTTCATTGTCACACACCGTTGATGCTTGCCAAGTCGAGGCTAATTTGGAGAACAAAATTTTTGATATAGTGAAAGGCTTGTTAGTTGAGTTTAAAGTTGGTGAACAACCCGCTCCCGCTACGACTAAAGCGGTTGACGTTTCTTGTATGTATTGTGGTGGAGCTCACGATTATTCCGAGTGCATTACCAACGGTGGTAACACTTCGAGTGCCTTCGCGGCCGCGGGAACTTATAACCAAAACGGTCAAGTTCCTCGCACTAATCAATTGACTCCACCGGGTTTTCCACCAAATCAAAATGCTAACAATTATCGAAACAATCAAGTTGGTTACCAAAGCAATCAAAGGAACAATTACAAGGGTAATAACAACTATGGGAATCAAGGGAGTAGTAGTAGCCAATTGCAAAACCAAAACCAAAACCAAAACCGTAATTTTCAAAACACAAGTCAAGATCTTCAAAATGTTTACACTAAAGAACTTCCAATGGACTTTTTGAATTACGCTACTTCAAATGATAAGATTTTGGAAAACATTCAAGAGCAATTGGCTAGTCAAGCTAGGGACACGGCTAAGAACACCAAGGAGTTAGCTAATTTTGTTAAGGAAAATCTAGCCATGAGAAATGAATTGAAAAATGATTTTGCTAACCAAATTTGAGGTCAAAACAACAAGATAGAGCAAAGTCATGCTAGGCTTGAACAAAGAATTGACCAAAACGCCGCTAGTCAAGATTTGAAGTTTAATGGTTTTGATGTTAAGCTTAACGCCATTTTAGAAGCCGTCATGGGGAACAAAGCCTCTACTTCGGGTAGTTTGCCTAGTAACACCGTTTCAAACCCGAAAGGAGAGATGAAAGTGATTACCACACGAAGCGGTAAGGCACTTAAGGAACCGACTCCTCAACCAATTACTCCAACGGTGGAGGAAATTGAGGAAGAAACCGAGGTGGTGCTCGAAAAGGAGCATATTTCAATCCCACAAAGTACCGCTCATGCCACACCTACGGTTGACCCATCACCCATATTGGAACCCGAGATTCCAAAGGCTATGCCTATTCACCCCCAACCCACACCACCCTTGCCTTACCCATCAAGACTTAGGAAGGAGAAACGACAAGAGCGCGACAATTATCAATTTGAGCTTTTTATGAAAATGTTTCGTGATTTGCACTTTAATGTGAGTTTCGCCGATGCTTTGGTCATGATGCCTCGATTTGCCGCTAACTTTAAGAGTATGTTGAACAACAAGGAGAAGTTGCACCAAATGTCTAGTTGTTCGTCGGTTTATCTTAATCGCATACCGCAAAAAGTCGGTGATCCCGGTAAATTTTTGATCCCTTGTGCAATTCAAGATATGGAAGAATGCTATGCCTTGGCCGATCTTGGTGCTAGCATTAACTTGATGCCACTTGCAATCTTCAAGTCGCTCAATCTTCCTAATCTTACTCCTTCACGAATGTCTATTGAGTTGGCCGACCATTCCACGATTCTTGCATGTGGTTTGGCGGAAGACGTTTTTGTGAAAGTGGGGAAGTTCTACTATCCCATAGACTTTATCGTTGTTGATATCCCCACGGATCCTCAAGTTCCTCTTATTTTAGGTCGTTCGTTTTTAGATACGTATATGGCTTTAATTGATGTTCATGCTAGAAAGATCACCTTACGTTTCAACGATGAGGAACTTGTTATAAACGCAACTCAAAATTCTCAACTTTCTCATGTTTATTCCGTTGCTACCATAAACCTCGTTGACATGATCGACGTGGTTTGCGAGGAATTTTCACAAGAAGTTTTAGGGTTTGGTGATGAAGAAACTAGTGGCAATCCCACTATGTTAGATCCAATTCTTGATAATTCGACACCAACCTTCACTCCATTTGAAGGTGGTGGTTTTACGTTGGAAGAATTCGATGTTCCACGTACTTGTGACGAAGACCTCGACAACGATGAGGACTTCTCGATTATCAAGGATTTTCTCAACGATTTCCCATTGCCTCCACCCGAGGAGGTTATAAGTATCGAGCCCAAATCTTCACTTGAGGAACCACCTATCCTCGAGTTGAAAGATTTACCTCCTCACCTCGAATATGTCTATTTGGAGGAGGACGACAAGTTGCCGGTTATTATTGCGAAGGATCTTTCGAATGATGAAAAAACCGCACTTGTCGATGTTCTTAAGGATCGCAAAGGGGCGATTGCGTGGAAGTTATCCGACATTAAGGGAATCGATCCCAAGTTTTGTACCCACAAAATCTTAATGGAGGAGGATTTCAAGCCAACAATCCAAAGTCAAAGGAGGGTGAACCCCAAAATTCACGACATCATCAAAAAGAGGTCCTTAAACTCCTTGACGCGGGAATGATTTACCCTATTTCCGATAGCCCTTGGGTGAGTCCTATTCATTGTGTCCCTAAAAAGGGAGGGATGACCGTTGTGCCAAACGATGCCAACGAGTTGATTCCCACTAGACTCGTGACCGGATGGAGAGTGTGCATTGACTATCGAAAGTTGAATGAAGCCACTCGAAAAGACCATTTTCCCTTGCCCTTCATGGACCAAATGTTGGAGCGTCTTGCGGGAAATGATTTCTATTGCTTTTTAGATGGTTTTTCCGGTTACTTCCAAATTCCCATCGATTCTCGTGATCAAGAAAAAACTACGTTTACGTGTCCATATGGAACGTTTTCCTATCGTAGAATGCCATTCGGACTTTGTAATGCACCGGGGACTTTTCAACGATGCATGATGGCTATTTTTCATGATATGATCGAGAAGACGATGGAAGTCTTAATGGATGACTTTTCCGTGTTTGGTGATTCTTTCACTTCGTGTTTGTCGAACCTTGAGAGAATGTTAAAACGTTGTGAGGAAACCAACCTTGTGCTCAATTGGGAAAAATGTCATTTTATGGTTAAGAGTGGAATTGTCTTAGGGCACAAGGTCTCGAAAGCGGGGATTGAGGTAGATCAAGCTAAGGTAGACGTCATCGCCAAATTACCTCATCCCAAAACCGTTAAGGGAGTTAGGAGTTTCCTAGGCCACGCGGGCTTTTATCGACGATTCATCAAGGATTTCTCGAAGATTTCTCGACCCATTACACATCTTCTTGAAAAAGAGGCACGTTTTGTCTTTGACGAAGATTGTGTACGAGCCTTTGAGATCCTTAAGAGGAAACTTACCGAAGCTCCCATTCTTGTTGCTCCCAATTGGAACCTCCCATTTGAGCTAATGTGTGATGCTAGTGATTACGCCATTGGGGCCGTTTTGTGGCAACGTCATGATAAGCACTTCTTGCCTATTCACTATGCTAGCAAGACGATGACCGAGGCTCAACTTAAATACACTACAACGGAAAAGGAGTTCCTTGTCGTAGTGTATGCATTTGAGAAATTCCGACCTTATCTCGTCTTGACGAAATGCATAGTGTATACGGACCATTCGGCTATTAAGTATCTCATGGCAAAGCAAGATGCAAAGCCGAGATTACTTCGTTGGATTCTCCTCCTTCAAGAATTTGATCACAAAATCGTTGACAAAAAAGGAGCCGAGAATCTAGCGGCCGATCATCTCTCTCGTTTGGAAGATCCTCACCAAAGTGTTTACGAGCCCAAGGAAATCACCGAAACATTTCCGCTCGAGACACTTGGTGTAGTGAATTCCAAACTTGATTCTTCCACCCCATGGTTTGCGGATTTTGCAAATTACCATGCGGGTAACTTCATCATTAAGGGTATGACGACTCAAGAAAAACGAAAATTCTTTCGTGACGTCAAGTTCTACTTTTGGAACGACCCTTACTTGTTTCGAACTTGTGCGGATCAAATCATCCGACGTTGTGTATTTGGCACTGAAGCTTCTAACATCCTTAGAGCTTGCCATGAGGGACCCACGGGTGGTCACCACGGTGCTAATCTCACGGCTAAAAAGGAGTTTGATGCCGGTTTCTTTTGGCCTACTATTTACCGAGATGCACAAGATCTTGTGAAGTCTTGTGATTCATGCCAACGACAAGGAAAAACCTCACAAAAAGATGAAATGCCACAAAATATCATTCAAGTATGTGAGATCTTTGACGTTTGGGGCATAGACTTTATGGGGCCGTTCCCATCATCTCGTGGTAATAAGTACATTCTCGTTGCGGTTGACTACCTTTCTAAGTGGGTGGAGGCCAAGGCCTTGCCCACCAATGATGCTCGTGTGGTAGTTAAGTTCTTGAAAAGTTTGTTTGCTCGGTTTGGAACCCCTCGTGCGATCATAAGCGATCGTGGAACCCATTTTTGTAATGACCAATTCGAAAGAGTCTTAAGGAAATATGGGGTTACACATCGTCTTTCTACGGCTTATCACCCACAAACGAGTGGGCAAGTCGAGGTTTCAAACCGAGCTTTGAAGAGGATCTTGGAGAGATCCGTTGGGGAAAACCGACAATCTTGGTCGGATAAGTTGGACGATGCTTTATGGGCCTTTAGGACCGCTCATAAGACGCCCATTGGGTGCACTCCCTATAAGCTTGTGTATGGAAAGAATTGTCATTTGCCTATCGAGTTAGAACACAAGGCTTATTGGGCCCTAAAGCATTGTAATGATGATATGGAGACCGCGGGAAAACACCGGAAAATGCAATTAAATGAATTGGATGAATTGAGGGATATTGCTTATGAAAATTCATTGATTTATAAAGAGAAAACTAAAAAGTTGCATGATTCTAAAATTAAAAACCGGGTTTTTAACATTGGGGATCAAGTTTTACTTTTTAATTCAAGATTGAAAATATTTTCCAGTAAATTGAAATCCCGTTGGTCCGGTCCATTCACCGTGACTCAAGTGTTTCCGTATGGGACCATCGAGCTAGCTCAAGATGATGGTCCTAACTTCAAGGTGAATGGACATAGGTTGAAGCACTACTTTGGTGGGGAAGTTCCATCCTTGAACTACCTCGACCAAATCACTTTCCCCAATGATAATTAGTATTGAGGGGATCGAGTCGAGCTCATGACTCGGTAATCAAAAACGAGGAGCCTCGTGGGGGAGTCCCATGCTTATCCTATGTACATATTATCGCTTTCTAATGTAGCTTACGTGTGGGGATTTGTGCCCTTCCAACCTTTGTTCCGTGGTTGTTTGTGATATGTGGTTTTTAGATCATGATCTTCACGATTGGAGCCTCTCGTGTTCGTTTTATGGGAGCACTCGATCGTTTGCTTTGGAGACATTTCTCAATATCCATGATATATCCTTTGATGTTCTAACCTTAGGTTTTTAGCACACTTCATAAACGGCTATTACTTATTGGTTACACCCTTTCCATGCTAGATTAGGCATTCGACTACGTCTCTAGTATGGGGGTGTTTGCACCCCTAGACTCGAAACATTGAGGACAATGTTTAACTTTAGTATGGGGGGGTGAATAGATACTTGCCTTGCCAAACCTTCACGCTTTCCAAAGTTTATCATTTTGTTTATCGTTTTGTTGCAAAATAAGGCTAAAAATGGCCAAATTTTAAAATTTTTCTCATATTTCATAAGTGTTTGTAGACACGAATGTAGATTTTCCGATGGCGAGAATAAGAGTAATTTTTGACTCGACCGTGCGTGTTGAGCACTTAGCTTTGATTCCTTAACTACACATTAGGCTAAGTCTCTTAAATGAGGACGAGAAATGATAGAGTTAATTATAAGTTACTATGCTAAACGTAGAGTACTCGTATTCTTTCAAAAACTCATGTGTTCTCGTTGTTTGCTTATTCTCCCTTCGCATGTAAATATTTTTTGCTTAATAAATATTGACTTAGCGGTTTAGTTAGGATTGTTGGGTTTCTAGTCTTTTCTAGTAGCTTCCGTGTAATTAAATTGAGAAGACATTAAGGTATCGCCAGCGTCACGGTTTTGAAGTATTGGCACCCCAATAATCAAAAGCTTCACCTAATAATAAGATTTCAAGTGCTCACCTAAATCTAGCAAACAATTTGAAGCCCCACAAGGCCTAAAATCTATGCAAAATTGAAAGTGAATCAAGCCTTAATCTTCGAAGCTTTAAAGATCCAAAATTCGCTTTAGCGTGAGGATATACGTCTTTGGCTAATAAAACCACCGATGAGGCGGATAATAAAAGGCAAGGCAAGACCGAAGTCATAATAAAAGCTTCATGGCGAAGTTGAATAAAAGATGGAGGTAAACCAAAGATAATAAGGCCCTTCCGTTAGGGGGCGTATAAAAGTCTTGGTAATAAGTCTCATGTTCAAAACCGTTATAAAACCGTGTTTATCGATTCTTCTTGTCAACTTAATTTTTTAACATCGTTGTCTATTAGGAGGGGTTATTGATTTGATGGTCTTAGTTACACCGTTAGGACTCTATTTTTAGACCTAAATCTCTATTATCGCATAAGTCAAAAATGTATCCTCGTGAAACATTAAGACATAATAAAATATAAGAGATACAACTTAGGAATAATGGGAGGATAAGTACGTGATTAGGGCATATGAGTAGTGTTAGCATTACTAACTTATAATGACAATGATCTCGTTGCACGCTTGGCATGGAATTGAAGTGAAAATTGAGGACGACGAAATTATTTCTAACGAAGCACTCACGTGTTCTTATTCTATGAACCTAAACGTCCCATTTTGCGATGAAAATCATACATTATGTCTATAACACAAGTAGTAGTAATAGTAGTAGTGTAGCTAGTTTATCATTTCAATAAAGTCCATAAAAAATGAATTTTGGAGATGCTATGATACTTTATTCTAGCATTGCGTGAGGGCACGACAATGGTTTAGTATGGGGGAGTGATGAGACTGCTTTTATACATAGTCTCATCGTCCAAATTGGGCTTAAAATGCATTAAATATCATCAAAATACCCAAATATATGCTTGTGTTTGTTGCTTGTGTATTTTAGGTACGGATATTGAGAAAATGACAAAAGATCACAAGAATCACGCAAAAACGAACACGGGAAACGAAGCCGCACGATGAACCAAGCCCTAATGAAGAATTTTCCAAAGAAAACCCTTGAAGATTTAAAGAATCATGAAGATTGGTCCTCCAAGTTTGAAGAATTGACACTTTATACCCTTGTATCTTCATAATTACAAGTTTGGTACCTAAAGTTTGTCAAAATTACAAAAAGGACCCTTAACTTTGAAGAATTGGCAATTTTAGTCCCTCATCAAAACTAAATTGTCAATAATGGTCCTCCAAGAAGTCAACAAACAAGTCAAAGTCCTTGAAGTTTGAAGACATTACAAGAATGGCCCTTGAAGAATATAATTTGTGCATTTAAAAACCCTTTTGAAGAAGTTTATAAATGTTGTGCCAAATATGACAAGTTGCCAAACTTGCTTATAAAGGGAAAAGAAGTTTATATGCTGTTTTTACAAAATGAACAAAGGAAAGGAGTTCAGGGGGTGTTTCTGCCAGACAACTAAACTTCAACACCCAACCATCTCTTGACACGTCACCCTCCACATCACCATACCCATTTAACCACTATCCTACCCAAACCCGTACCCACCACCCAAATAAAACCCGGTTTTATTACTTAGCTCAGTCAAACAGTCAAACCCACTTAACCCCATTTTTCCCACCTAAAACATCTTTTTAAAATCTGATTATACCTAAAACGGATTGAAACCCACTAATCACCCCTTAAACCCTAATCCCCACCCAGTTCCAATTTCACCCAAAACAAGGGGTTATCACCCAAATCCCTCCAGTTCCTTAATTAACCCTCATCTCACCTTTTCCCACTCCACAAAACAACACCACATGGGTTGTGGACCCCACCCAGACCTCCCCTGCTCAAGTCGTTTTCCCCCAAACCCAAGAACCCGACCAATTGAGCGACTGATCTCAATTCCTTTGTCTATAAGGACAATCCAACGTCCTAGATCATTTCAACATCACTGGCATCCCCACAAGAAAACAAAGAAATCACATGGCTCAATTTTGACTTTGAAATTCAAATCAAGAATCGAATATGCTGAAGGAAATCCAAGGGCACGTTTGGTAGTTCACCATTAGGGTTGCTAAATTCTAGAGCCTTCTATGTAAGCCTATAAAAGGCGTTAGGGTTTTAGTTCATTTTTTTCTTCTTGTCTCAGTTTTTTTTAAAATTTATCTTGTAATATCTTGGATGATATATGAAAGTTTGGTTTGAAAAATATACTGAGTACCATTTATTTTCTTTAAATTTCCGTTTTAAGTTATCAAATGTGAGTGTGTTCAAAGTTCATTTTGCAAGTTGCTTTTTAGTTCATGTTAAGTTGGTTTGAAAATTTGTTTTCAGTTTAGTTGGTTGGTAAGGATCATTGGGTTGAATTCACATTCAAAGATTAATCAAGTTTCAGTTGTTTTACTTTAAAAAGAAGAAAAAGAAAAAAAATATATATATATAAAGTCAAAAAAAAATCAGTTATTGTATTGTTTGTTTGCTCCTTCTATCTTAGCAGGATTCATCATAGCTCATTGTTGCCCAAGGTTCTGCATATACCCGGGTATATGGGAGGTGGTTCATCAACCACAAAAGGGACCTGGATGTAGGTCCCTTAGGTAAACACCTTTTTCCATTTTCAATTTTTCAGAAAAGTTGTTGTTTATGTGATTTGCTTAAATCTGCTTAATTGTTGTTAAGATTGTTTGGATTTGCTTAAATGATGTTATTATACATGTTTAGAAGTTAGAATATCAGTTAGGACAGGGTTTGATGTGTGTTGCTTTGAAAAAATTCCATTTTCAGAATATAAGGGGTGTTTGGGTCTGCTTATTTAGCCAAGTGTTGGTCATTGATTTGGTTTGAAAACAGGGTAGAGACACTCTTTAGGTTGTTGTTAGGAGTGTGCAATACTTGGTTTGCATTTTGGTTAAGTACTTAAGAGAATTGCATGCTCATTTGATAAACATAGCTAAAAATCAGTAAACCATTTTTCTGCTTAGTTTCAATGTGTTTTGTGGTTTGATTTTTTGTATACTGTTAGAAATTAGTCTAATCTAGGGTTGCTGATAGCTTAATAGTGATTTGGTAGGGTTATGTGATAGATTTGGCTATTAGAAATTCGTTTTTGAGCATCTAGAAAACTATCACTGTTCATCAGACAGCATAGCCTTATCAGTCCCCTATTTGTACCCTTTGAGTGTGATTTTTGCTTTGGACTTGTGTTGTTTATTGCTTAAACTGACTCCCCACACTTCCATGAGTGTGGGGGTGCCTTTGTTTCCCATCAAAATTCAGTATCAAGCTTGAAATCAAGCTCAAAAGCACCAGATCCGTTTTTTTCATTGTCAGTGGGAACTCCTTTCCCACTGATAGCTTTGCTGTTCCCACTGCTTAGCTAAAAGACAAACTCCAAGCACTTGTCACTATCTGAAAGTTTATCTTTTTGTCTTTAGTGCCCAAATTTGTGAATTAAGACTTGAAACCAGTTCCATTATTTTTCTTATTTAATTTAGGATTTTTCTGCTCAATTAAATTTTTATTTACTGTTCATTTGGTAATTTTTAGGTTTTATTGCATTTTAAATTAACTTTAATATTTCTGTTTTTTGTCTTTTAGTGCCAAAAAGTAATATTTTTTAGTTTAATCAATTTTCTTGGACTTAGATTATTATTTTAAGATTTTTGGTAAAAAAAGATTTTACTTTTCATCCTTTTATTAATTTTTAGAATTAATTTAAGTTAATTAGGGTTTTAATTAAGCTGTTTTTGTCTTTTAGTGGTAAAATTAATATTTTTCTAACTTTTTCATTTTTCTTCTGTTCATTAGAGTAAAATAGGATTTTTAAAATTGGTAGATTATTTTTAGCATTATTTTATTATTTTTTATAATTATTTTGGTTTTAAAATAGTTTTTAGTAATTTAAAAATAGAAAAATAGTATTTAGAAATTATAAAAAATAATTTTTAGTTTTTAGATAATATAAGTAAGTTATTTGTTCAATAAAATCATATTTTGGACATTTTGATTAATTATATTTAATTTTAGGGCTTTAATTAGAATTTAAAATTGAATATTTAATTAATAAAAGGTTTTAAAATATTTTTATTGGATTTTATTTCTTATTTATATTATTTTGGACTTGTTTTAGCTTATAATTAATTTTTAGGTTAAAATTTTAAATTTTGTAGTTTTTTACGGTTTTACGTGAACGCGTTTTCGTCTTAGCTCGATCCGTCTTCGTAACCGTCTTTTCTTTTCTAATCCCAATTCTTTCTCTATCAATATAATCACAAATCAATATCAACTCTTAACACAACGCACTTGCCTCCTCGAGAACGAACTCACTTAGGGTCATTCACACACGGTTTTCCTAAATCGTCGTGCACACTTGCCCTATTATTGCCCTCTTTTCCTAAAGGGGTAATTTTACAACAATCAGGTACCATGTTGTTTGGCAAGGTAGGAGCCTTGGATTTTGGTTTGGAATGATTGATCTTGAATGCTAGTTGTTAATACATAATTGTAGCACATTGTTCATATGTTATTGTGTTGATGGTTGTTATTCACACCTTGTAATTGATTTAGCGTTGGAGTCTAAACCTATGACTCTCACCAACTTTATGTTGACGTGTTTTAGTGTCTCTTTCAGGTGATACTATGGTTAAGCATGAGAACATAAGTGGCTAGGATTGGAGAAGCTTAGGAATGCATATAGAAGGAGAATCCCCGTTTCCTTCTTAGTTTTTATTTGTTCTTTTAATAAGTGATACTGTGGCACACATATATTTGTTTGGTTATGTTATTTGTTTGTCTTGGGTAAGCGGTATGACTGTTACTTACTTACCTAGACTCCTGAGTCTGATGAGATATTGTCATGACTTTGTGTCTCCATTTTATGACATTTCTTATTTCATATAGTTATCTCTATAGACACGCCATGTTGTGATGATATCCATACGTCGCGCCCCATATTCCGCCATGGTGGGGTGTGACAGAAAGCTGTTATAGGAATATCTTCTTCCTTAACTCTCAGTTGATGATACCCAGACCTCAAATCGATCTTCGAGTATACACATGACCCTTGCAACTGATCGAACAAATCATCAATCCTCGACAGTGGATACCGATTCTTGACAGTCAATTTGTTAAGCTCTCTGTAATCAATACACATTCTAAAAGAACCATCTTTCTTCCTAACAAACAAAACAGGCGCACCCCACGTCGACGAACTCGGTCTGATAAATCCTTTATCCATCAGTTCCTTCAATTGATCAGATAATTCTTTCATCTCAGATGGAGCTAAACGATACGGTGCACGAGCAACAGGAGCAGCACCCGGCACTAAATCAATATGAAACTCCACTTCACGATGCGGCGATAATCCTGGCAATTCCTCAGGGAAAACCTCAGGATACTCTCTAATCACAGGCACATCCTCCAATTTCCTTTCATTCACACCATCATTACTTATCTGTGCAAGAAACACATCACAACCTGCTTCTATATACCTCATCATCTTCAAACAATAAACAACTCTCAAACGAGAAGTACATTCATCTCCTTTCACAGTCAATACCCTATTCCTTAGCGGTATCTGAACTAATCTTTCTCCACAATTACTGCACCATTACCAACTAACCAGTCTATTCCAATAATCACGTCAAAAGATCCTAACTCTATGGGCATCAAATCAATACTAAACACATAATTACCTAACTTCAAGGAACAACCTTTCAGTATAGAACTAGTGCTTACAACCTTACCATCAGCTAACTCCACATTATAACTAGTTGTCAATCTCACTAGTTCTCTATCCAATAGCTGACTGAATCTAACATCTACGAAACTTCTATCGGATCCAGAATCAAATAACACACTAGCATAACAACCATCAAGTCAGAACGTACCAGTCACCACGTTTGGCCCTTGAGGTTTGTCAGCATCTCCCACGACATAGGCTGGAGCAGCAATCCCAGCAGCAACAGCAGCAACATTGCCTCCCTGTCGTATGCCAACCCTCGGACAGTTCCCTTGCTTATGTCCACGGCCTCCACATCCAGAACAGTAAACTACCTTGACAACATTGGCTCCAGTGGCTACACCCTTGTTTCTACAATCTGCCATCTTATGTCCGGCCTTCCCACACTTGTTGCAAGCAGGTGGACAATTTCCAATATGATACAGATTACACCGACCACACTTCGGATTCACCTTGTTACCTTGATTTCCTGTGGCAGCACGAACACCATCATTCCTTCTCAAATTATATTGTTGATTCCTATTTGGTCCTTGTTTATTGTTATTACGATAACCACCTCGATTCTGCCCTTGAATTGAGTGTGCAGCTTCCCACTTTCTCTTATTCTCCTCAGCAATACTATCCTTTCGATCCTGCAGCTATACATCCATTAAAGCATGATCCATTTGAACAACTTCATCAAATGACTTGGGTTTCGACGAAGTAGTTTCTCCCTTGATATTACTAGATAAACCCCTAATATACTGCTTCATCTTCTTACGGTCATCAGCAAATGCATCAGGACATAACAAACATAAATCAGAAAATCTCATTGTATATGCCACAATATCATTGTTTCTCAACACCAGATTCCTCAATTCATCTTCCAACTGACCTAACTCTTCCTCAGGACAAGACTTAGAAGTCAACAGTCCCTTAGTCACAGTCCATGTTCTAGCATTAGCTTCAACCAATCCTACAGTAGCTACTTGACTATTCCACCAACTCAACGTATCATCCTAAAAAGTAGCTGCGGCAAATTTAACCTTACTAGCTTCTGAACATCCATTGATTTCAAAAGTACTTTCAATCTTCTCAATCCACCTCCTTAATTCCAATGCACCACCAGTACCACGAAATTGGGTAGGTCCACATTTCATGAAACTAGCATAAGAACATTCCCTCTGAATCTGCTGAACATCAGTATTACCTCCAACTTGTCCCACAGCATTTCCTTCTGCTTGTTCATCAGCATTACCTCCAACCTGATTTTCAACATTCCCTCCAACCTGACCAGCAACATTCCTATTCTCAGCCTCTTGGTTCCTCGTAGCACGTTCAGCTTCTAAAGCTCTAGCAATAGCTTGCTCAATCATGGTATTAACAGTAGCAGGCGTCAATTTAGGCGGCATGTTTACAAGAAACTAACCAAACAATAATGTAGTAAAGTCAGAAAAATGCCTCCCAACTCCTTCCTGTATGACCATAACAGAAAAAGAACAAGTACTCATATCATGATAAGAAGAAGGATTTCTCTATCAAGATGTAACATGGATACTACATGCACCAACAACACAAATCATAATGAATCATTAACCAATTCACACAAGAACGAATAAGACAAATCATAAGTCATGAAGGTAATTTTGGATTGCTTTGGAAAATCTCCACAAAATTGTGACAAGTAATGTCACTACAATCCTTCATCACAGCAAACTTAAAGGTCATTAAGTTTCATCACAAACTACAGTACGAGTCTACATAAGTTCTATTACAACAAGGCTAAATAAAAACAACATAAAGAACTAAAAATCAGATCCCCGCAGCTTCTTGTACATCGGCATGTCATCACTGCTGCTATCATCATCCTCAGATTCTTCCTCCACTTTTTCCTTCCCCTTTAGACTACTTCCTTCACTTGGCTTCACCAACACTTGAGCTTTAACCTGATTCGACACATCACGGATCACAACACCTTGACTAGGAAAAGATCTCATCGGCAAACCCCACGTACTCAACCTTGCATTCCTTTCTAGCTCCCTACGTAACCTTTCAACCTGCCCACTCAAATTCAACACCATAGATCTTAATCTAACAACTTCATCCATTTCCCTTGCCCTAACAAACTCTGATCTCCTCACACTACCAACAAACCTGTCAAACTTTTTTTCATTCTGCTCAAACCTCCTAATCACACGAGTCTCAACCAAATACCTTTCAAACAAAGACCTATCAAACTTCTTAAGAAACCAGAAAATATCATCATAAGACCTAGGACCTTGACAATAAACCTTAGGTATACCATCATGAATAGATCGAGCACTAGCATCCCTACTCGACTCAACCGGAACATCACCCCTAGCAAATGCAATCCCAGGCAAACTGCTAATATAAGCATCACAAGTAGGATTCGAAGAACGAACAACAGGTCGCTGACAATTTGGAACAGTCTGTGGCACAACATTAACCCTTGGAAAATAACTACCTTGTATCAACTCAGGCTCTGTCTGACCAACTGCAGTAAGTGGAATCCCATCATCTAAAAACTCAAAAGGCTCCTCATCGTCACTAGCACCAAAGTTATCCACTTCCTCACCATCCACTACATTAGTCATATCAATCCATCCATCCTCACGAGGTAAACCAGCCATTTTCTACAATTATAAGGGTTAAAGGATACTTAAGGTCATCGTTAATAAAATAATAATTAGTATGCAATGCTCATGCAAATGTCATACGTAATCCATGCTATGCAACACAATGCAAATGATGTTTATGCAATGCTCACAAAAAAATGAATATGATACTGACAAGCACTCAGCGTACTTTCAATAATTCCAATACAATATCGTAGTATTTACTTAATATATACTCGGGAAATCATTTCAGTTATGAGGGATACATCTACAATGCAAAACAAAACTAAAAGTGATCTTACCGGAGCGTTGTAGAGGAGTTGTGTGCTTTTGAAGAATAAATACTTTCGACACCAAAGTTATAGTTTAGGACAATTTTCAAAATCGACCCAGCTCTCTATAACTTGCAGCTCTGATAACCAATCTCTAACACCCCCAATTTACATTGTGCAGCGGAAATACACAATTGGGTGCTAAACACAAGCATCATCACACAAGGTATATTGAACGACTCAAAAGTGAGACGTTTACACATAAAATATAAACATGATTTTCATAAATGGTCTAAAACATAATTTCATCCCATAATTGTACTAAAAAGACACCAGGGTAAAGCGTTTAGTCCCCATGGATCTCGCCAATAACCAACACAAGTTTAGTACAGTACACAACATAAAGTAAATTGTTCAACAGTAAAAGGTAGAGACAGTTTTTAGACCAACATTCTTCCAAAAGCCAAGCCACAACCTCCACAGCAAAGCTCCATGCTCCATCACTTCTTATTACCTGAAATACATGCATAAAACGAGTCAACAATAATGTTGAGCGAGTCTATAGGTTTATCAAATCACATTTGAACACAAGAAGAAAATCAATCATACTCATTTATAGAATTGTCTTACACACAATCTATATTCAAGGCAATAATAATACTGATAAACAAACATTGTATTTAAGCTCATGAAACCGACCCCTTAACCAAATAGTCACCTACGCCAAATGCCGGCATGACTAGAATAAAACCATTGCCCCTCTAGGGTATCAGTTGCTAGAATACCACAATCTTATTCACGTAAAATTATCCTTCCCAACGGGTTACTCAACGTAATGCCCTGGTCTCAGTAGGGTGGTCAACCCAATAGTACTATCATTAGAATAAGCGGCTATTCCCGACTCACAACATCAAGTCAGAAGATAGTTAATGGCTCATGAATTTAGGGTCTTTAGCAACAAGTTACTCAATACAATGAATTCAACTTTAGGCAACATTCGGGTCCAACAATTACTCATGACTTGTGTTCATTTATTTTAAAATAGCATGTATCCCCCTCGCGGGTATAGAACATTTAGTAGCTAGCATAAAAAGCAAGGCTACAGACTCACCTTAGTATAAGAGATCTAGCGAGATGATCGTCGATGATACTGGATGCCTTTCAAACACGAGAACCGCTACCTATCAAATAACGCGCGTTCGTTAATATTGACTCGAGAAATAAATCATATATATATATAAAAACATCAAACTCAAACTCATAAATTCACAATAAACTCGAGAGAAAACGATATAAATAACTTCATTATATTTTACTACACATTTACTTTACCATTTTACACTTTTAACAAAGTCCGTCGGCACATACTACATGTACTAGCTTATTTACCCCTTTTAAGCTTGTCAAACGTTTATGAAACGACTCGATAAACTAACTTACTATATATAGAAAGTCCTCCTACAAGTTTATTAAATGAAATTACTTTTAAAGTCCTTTACCCGACTCATTTCCAAACTACAAAATCCGGACAGATTTACGTTAATTTTTCATACAACCGTTTTAACTTCTTTAAACGACTCCGTTTACAAAACCGACACTCGGGTTTTAAAGTAAACTCAACCTCTAACGTAAACACCTCATTATCAGTAGGTTAAATATTTCAAAACTTCCATTTAGAGTCCCCGAGATTCGATCCAAATATCGACAACAACTATATATATAGTGCTGATACTCGTCTCCAGGTACACGATCATTCAAAACATCATAACTTCGCGCTCGTTTGGAGCTAGAAGCTCTACCTTATATCAAATCGAAGCTAATAAAATTATCTACAACCCTAGGCTATAAGTTAGGCCATTTTCAAAACATAAAAATTCGGATTTTACTGTTTACTTACTGTTATAAAATGACTACCAAAATCTTGTACAAAATCAACTTTTTGATCAAAACCAACCATAGAAATGATCATTCCTATACCCTAACATCAACATATATGAACCATAACATCTAAATCATCATCAAAATTAAAACCTTTGAATCAAAATGAAGTTTTTAACAAAGTTTTTAGCAAGAATACCATGGATCATGCCAAAAATAACATGCATGATCATGGCTTCTACCTATCAACATCAAGAAAATAAAAATGCCTTGCATGTGTAAAATTATTACACCAATATGATCCTTGATCAATTCTAAGAGTGGGTCTATGATTAGTTTAGCTCAAATCATCCTCAAACTTGAGTTAAATTGAAAATTGTATGTGTTTGTGTAGGTGGTGGGTGTTTCGGCAAATGAGAGAGAAAGAAAAGATGGGTGAAAATTTTTAGTGGAAATTGTGTGAGTATGTGTTTGTTTAAGCTTTTTATATAGTGGTGGAGAGACCTTGGTTGCAATTTGGCAATAGTTGTGGCTAAAAATGAAAATAGTTAGCTAAAAAGCGGGAAATAACTATTAGTAAATTTTGAAAATATTTACGGGGCTCGGGTTTCATAAAGATACTTTTAAAAATTTAAAACGTACCTCAAAAACAATAATATCGACCCTCGACTCGACTCAACACGTCATTTAAAATAAAACCTCAAAAATGATAAAAATCGAACAACCGATAATAAAACGTAAAATATTTGGCATCCATCGACATCACGGTTGCTAATACTCCTTATACTTAATAAATATTAAATATAGACCTTCCAACATCGGTTTAAACTTAAACTTCCAAAAATAAATATCGTTCAAACTCATCCAAAAATTTCAAAAATAATCGTAAAATAAGATTAAGCAATGACCTCGGTTTTTGGGTTGTCACAATGAAATTTTCATTTCATTACGTATTAAGTCGAGTCGAAACTTCACTATTTCGTTTTGTGTGCATTTAATTATTAAAACGATCGATTAAACAAACGAGATTTATATTTTTATGAAGCCGGGACGAAACCCGATTCTCGTAAATATTTTTAAAATTGATTGGTAGTCATTTCCCACTTTTTAACTAATATTTACTCTTTGGTCCAAAAGAAAGCACAAATGACAATTTTAACCCTTCCTCCACCATATATAATGCGTCAAAATTACACATACATAACTAGCAACACCAAAAATTTTCCTTCTCTCCCCCTTTGCTCCTTGCCGTCACATCCCCGCCATAAAACACCATGGATCATAGATTTTTACTATGATCCATTGAAATCTAGAAGAAGTCCCATGGTTGAAATTCAAACGGGATCATTTTGGTATGATTTTTACCAACATGCAAGTACTTTTAGTTCTTTCAAAAATTTTGATGAAGAACAAGGGTTTGATCTATTTTTATGTTTATATGATGTGTTATTAATATTATATATTTGATTTTAATAGTTGCATGTGTGAATTTTTATTTGGGTTTTTAAAGTGTGAATCATGCAAGTGATTTAGGGATATAAGGAGATGTTAGGGATGATTGGTATAGCTTATTTGAGGTATTGGTGATGTTAAAAATGGGTCAAAAAGTGTTTTGGTGTGATTTTTAAATGGGTGTTTTACATTAGAAAGTGTTGGTATGATTGGATATTGTTGTAGTAGTCGACGAGACACTCGTTTTGATATAAGATAGAGCTTTTAACTCATAACGAGGAAGAAGTTACACTAGTTTGAATATTCGTGTACCGGAAGATGCGTATCGACATAATACGAAATTGTTGTCGATATTGGGTCAAATGTCGGGGACTATAAGTTGAGTTTTATTAATGGTCATGGGATGTTCTCAGGTTCTAAACTTAGGGTATTGAGTCTATTTTTAAAGTCAAGTGGCGATTTTGTAAATGAGAATGTTTAACGAAGTCAAAATGGTTTTACGAGGAAAGTGTGCAAAATAGTCCGACTTTTAAAGTCTTGAGATGTGTCGAGCAGGTGGTTCTAAAATGTAAATCATTTGGTGAAATTTAAATTGAGTCTTGTACAGATTATAAGTGAGTTTTTCACCAAGTTTCGTAAAAACGGAGTTGTTTAAGTAGGGGAAATCAGCGTGTACTTTTGGTAGGTACCGTCTGAGGGCTTTTTGGGAGGTACTTAACCTCGCGTCATAGTTTGAGGCAAGAGGCTAATCTATTAGCTTCTAAAATTTCGAAAAGGATATAAGTCTTATGTGTGAATGTATATTCTGAGATTGGAGACCCGTTTTGGGTACTTGACCCGTGTTGATTTGGCATCTTGAGATGGATCAATATCGTAGGTGCTAGTTTTGGAAAGCTAGTACATGTTGTGGGGTTTAGAAGGGATTCACTTGTATTGATTGGTCATGTCTATGTACATACTATTTTGAGTCATTGATTTTATTATACTGAGTATGTTTTGAAATCCTTGAGTATGTTGTTAAGCGCGCACCTTATTTGTTAGGTGGCGGCTTTTGATGTGTATATTTGGGAGGCATCTTCACTTTGGCGATCACTACTACTACTAGCTTCGTGTATTGTCTAAGGTGAATCTATAGCCTCGCTTTTATACTTGTTGTAAATGATTTTAACCCGCGAGGGGGATACATTCTATTTGAAATGAAATGGAGCACAAGTCATGAATGATTGTTTGGACCCGAATGTTGTTGAATGATTGTCGTGATTGTATAAGTACCTTGTTGCTGAAGTCCCTAAATTCATGAACCGTTAACTATGTTCTAACTTGATGTTGCAAGTTGGGAATAGCCGCTAATTCAAACAGTAGTACTACTGGGTTGACAACCCTATCTGAGACTAGGGCATTACGTTGAGTAACCTCTGTGAAGGATAATTTATGAGAATAATAAGTATGAGTATAAAATTAGCAACTGATACTCTAGTAGAGGCAATGGTTTCATATAAGTCATGTCGGCATTTGGCGCGGGTGACTAATTAGTTAAGGGGTCGGTTTCATGAGCTTAATACAATCACATGCCTTAATTGTTGATTGACAATCATGATTGGTTTTTCTACTTGTGTTCAATGATGATTTACAAAACCTATAGACTTGCTCAACCGTTGTGTTGATGATTTTAAGCATGTATTTAAGGTAATCAAGATGGATAGCAGCGGAGCATGCGAGGAGGGAGTTGGTGCTTACTTGTATAATGCTTATATTATTTTTCCATCCTTTGAAATGAATAAATGACTTTTAAGTCTTTGATGAATGTGATGTGTTGGTAACGGTTTTTGGGACTAAACGCTACTCTGATTTTAAATATTGGGATGGGAAACTTTTAGACAAGGTTGCATATTATTTTAACGTCTCTTTTCAGGTCGTTGTCTATGATTGTGTGCGATGTGCTATTAGTAGCGCCCCAATGTGGTATTCTGCTGCGTGGTAATTTAGGGGTGTTACATCTGACAAATCTTCTAGGATTCTATTTAAGAACGTTAAGTCATCCATAAGTAAACCATATGAAAAACCAGTGCAAATGTGGGTTCCTAAAGGACAAAAATCGTTTGTTCCACCAAGTACTGCCAAAACAGTACTTAAGTCAAGAAAGTCTAGAAACATAAAGTCACCTTATGTTTTTTATTACATAACTAGAACAATGAAATATAAGAGTGTCTGTAGTCTTAGTGGTAAAAATACTTACAAAACACTTAAGTATGTAGGTCCCACAAGATCTGAGCCAAATGTGGTTGGGTCCTTGTTAAACACTAATATGTTTTGTGTATGTGCAGGAGCATTTGAATAATGAATTGAAAGACAACGGTATAGTAGATAGTGGATGCTCAAGGCACATGACAGGAAACAAAGATTTCCTTGCTGAATTTGAAGAATTCAGAGGTGGACCAGTAGCCTTTGGTGGAAGTAAAGGCATGATTACTAGTAAAGGAAAAATCAACACAGGAAGGTTGGAGTTTGAATATGTGTTGTTTGTTAAAGAATTGAATGAATTCAATCTTTTCTCTATATCACAGATGTGTAATAAAAAAACAAGGTACTCTTTATATATACAGACTGCTTGGTGCTCTCCAAAGACTTTGAGATGCCTAAGGAATCTCAAGTACTTCTCAAAGTACCCAGGCAAGAAAACATGTATACTTAATCTTCATACTATTACTCCAACAGGTGGTATTACATTCTTGTTAACTGAAGCTTCTAACGATGAGTCTAATTTATGGCATAGGAGGTTAGGTTATGTGAACTTTAAGAACCTAAACAAACTTGTTAAGGGAAATTTGGTTAGAGGGTTACCTACCAAATCTTTTCAAAATGATCTCACATGTACTGCTTGTCAAAAAGGTAAACAACATAGAACCTCTTGTAAGACCAAGACTGTCAATTGCGTGACTAAGCCTTTGCAACTCTTACATATGGATTTGTTTGGTCCAGTTTCTATTAGGAGTACTAGTCACAAGACCTTTTGCCTAGTTATAACTGATTGATTATAGTAGATTCAGTTGGTTTGTCTTTTGAAGACTTAAGAGTGAGACCAATGAATTACATAAAGACTTTGTCACCTTAGTTGAGAAACAATTCACTAAACAAGTATTAATCATTAGGACAGATAATGGGACAAAATTTAAGAAGAGTGAATTTGATGAATTTTGTAGGTCTAAAGGAATCAAGAGACAATTTAGTAATCCTAGGACTCCACAACAAAATGGAGTAGCTGAAAGGAAGAATAGGACACTAATTGAGGCAGCTAGAACTATGCTGGCTGATTCTCTTTTGCCAAATACATTTTGGGTAGAAGCAATTAATACTGCATGTTATGTGCTAAAAAGAGTTTTAGTGACCAAGCCTCATAACAAAACACCTTATGAACTTTTGACTGGTATCAAGCCAACAATAAGTCATTTAAGACCTTTTGGGTGTCATGTGTCTATTTTAAACATCTTGGTCAGTTGGGTAAGTTTGATGGAAAGTCTGATCCATGATATCTAGTAAGATATTCTTTGGAAAGCAGGGCATATAGAGTCTTTATATTGACATCAGGTAGAGTTGAAGAAAATGCCCATCTCAAATTCTTAGAGAATAAGCCTAATTACCCAGGAATTAGTTATGCTTAGATGTTTGATTTTATTATCTAACTAACTCCATAAATTACTATTTTGTGCAACAAGATTGTCAAACTAACAATGCAGGTAAAAAGACTAGTACAACTAGCTCAGGTACTCATAAAGAAAGTCCTTCTTCCTCAGACTCTCAAGATGATGATGATATTCATATTTATGTAGCACATCTGCCTACTGCCTCACCAACAGTTGTTAGCCCACAATAGAAGCAACCAGTGATACCAAATACTGATCAAGCCTCACATGATGAACTTCAAAGGCTTATAGATCAAGAAAAGAATTCAACAGCAAATGCTAAGCACTCAGGAGAAGAACCTTTGGAATCACAAAGCTCAGCAATACATTTGCAACCTAGCGGACTTCATCTGCAAGTATTGCTAAGATATATTCTACAGAATATGTTGATTCACTAGAATACCTTCTTCAAGCAAAGATAATGAAGATGCTTACTCTAGTCCAAAGGAAGGAATCTTCTCAAAAGCTTCCTATGATGAGCAGGGTGTAGTGATTGATTTCAATAACTTGGAAACTGAAACCCATTCAGTCCTATTCCCACTCATAGAGTTAATAGCAACCATCCTATAACTCAAATCATTGGAGACCCAAAGTCTATTATGCAAACCAAAAGACAAATTCAAGCCAGTGTTGAAACTCATGCACTTGTGAGTTATGTCAAACAACAACAGGGAACAAAGCATAAAGATACTCAGCATTATTTGTTTGCCTGTTTCTTATCACAAATAGAGCTTAAGAATATCTATCAAGCTCTTGATGAAGAAAGTTGGGTAGATGTCATGCAAGAAGAACTAATGCAATTTGAACTACAAAAGGTTTGGATTCTTGTGGATCTCCTTTCTGGAAAGAGAGTAATTGGTACTAGGTGGGTGATTGGAGTAAAATTACCCCTTTAGGAAAAGGAAGGTAATTAGGGAAAGTAAGCACGACGATTTAGGAAAACCGTGTGTGAATGACCCTAAAAGTGAGTTCGTTCTCGAGGAGGCAAGTGCGTTGTGTAATGAATTGATTTTGATTTGTGATTATATGATTGAAAAGAAAGAAAGAAATGAGATTAGAAAAGGAAGACGGTTACGAGGACGGATTAAACTAAGACGAAAAGGCGTTCACGTAAAACCGTAAAAACTACAAAATTAAAAATTTTAAACCTAAAAATTAATTAAAAGCTAAAACAAGTCTAAAATAATATAAATAAGAATAAAAATCCAATAAAAATATTTTAAAACCTTTTATTAATTAAATATTCAATTTTAAATGCTAATTAAAGCCCTAAAATTAAATATAATTAATCAAAATGTCCAAAATATGATTTTATTGAACAACTAAGTTACTTATATTATTTAAAGACTAAAAAGTATTTTTCCTAATTTTTAAAAACTATTTTTCTATTTTTAAATCACTAAAAACTATTTTAAAACTAAAATAAATATAAAAATAATAAAATAATGCTAAAAATAATCTGACACTATTAAAAATCCTAAATTACTCTAATGAACAGTAGAAAAATGAAAAAGTTAGAAAAATATAAAAATTTTCACTAAAAGACAAAAACAGTTTAAATTAAAACCCTAATTAAACTAATTTAATTCTAAAAAATAAATAAAAGGTGAACAGTAGAAACTTTTTTAACTAAAAATCTTAAAATCTTTTTCTTAATCTATAAAAAATGTTAAAACTGAAAAATAAGTATTTTTGGCACTAAATGCCAAAAACAAATTAATAAAAAGTATTAAAAATAGCAATTAAACCTAAAAAAGCTAATGAACAGTAATAAAAATTTTACTTAAACAGAAAAATCAGAAATAAAATTAGCAAAAAAATTGAAACAAGTTTCAAGTCCTAATTCCTATTTAAGATCACTAAAGACAAAAATTCAGAAATGTGATAGTGACATGTGACTGGACTTTTGTCCTTTAGCTTGGCAGTACTAAAAATTGTGCTGTCAGTGGGAAATTGGTTCCCACTGGTAGTGTATTTTTTTGTTCAAATTGGCAATAAGCTTAGGAAAGCTTATTTTGAGAGCTTTTCTTGGGCAAGCAGGCACCCTTATACTCAGTTGAGTATAAGGAGTCAATGGAAACACAAAAACACACAAGTCACTTAGCGAAATTTCACACAAAAGAGCACACAAAGTTTCTGATTAAGCAATTATGGGTCTGATGAACAGTAGGCCAAATTTCTTACACAAAAGTGAGATTCAAGTGCTTAAATCTTGCAATCAAGCTAAACACATGGCATACAAATGATTACCAACCCTGCTTAATACCCTACCCTAGCAGATTTCAAGATTTGATGAACAAATTTCACCAAAATCAGTCAAACAAGGCACTTTTTTGATTTTATGCTATATGGACAAATTTTAACATGCAAACTGATTTAAAACTTATCAATATGAAAGCTAAACTAACATATAACCTAATGACCACCTAATTAGTGTATTTAGACAGGTTTTAAACAAGTCTTATATCATTTAACCTGATTTAGACCCTAATCCAAACACTCCTTAATATTTCAGAAACTCTTTTTTTCACACCAAATTCAAACAAATTCAAACCAAATTTATCCCAATCAATCTAAACATGCTTAATAACTTCAAATAAGCAAAATCAAACCAGAATAACAACACATAAACAATTTTCATACAAAATCACATAAGACTAAAATATTTTTGAAAACTGAAAAAGGAAACAAGGATGCTACCTTGTTGGGCCTACATCCAGGCCCAACAGTGACTGAAAAGTCACCTCCAACAAGCTCGGGCTTGTGCAGAACTTTGCTGAGATGCTTATGAAGATTTGCTTGACAAAAAAAATGGATAAAAGTGGTTCTTGCTTGCTTCTTGTTTCCTGCACACCATAACAAACCAAGAAGAAAACTCTAAGAATCAAGAGCTTCAAGCTACAAGCTTGAAGCTTTTGATACAGTAAATAGTTAATGATAAAAAAAAGAAAAAGATTTTGAGAAAATCTTTGAAAACAGACTTTTTGAAAACTGATTTTTTTGAAACTTTGTCACTTAAACAACCACCAAACAAGACTGAAATACAAAATCAAATAGCAGAAAGTAAAATGGAGCCTGGATTCTTTTCATCAACAACACTTAACCATGTTTCGTTCATAAATAAAACGGGCTTTACAAGTTTGTGACCAAGGAAAAAAAATTCAGGAACAAGAAAAAAAATGAAATGATAAGTGCCTTATATAATGGCTACAAGAAGATACTAGAATGCTGAAACCCTAACATTGAATTTCCTATCATGCCCTTGGACGAATTTTGAATTTTCAGTCAAAGTGGTATCTTGTGAAGGATGTTGACATGCCAGCTGCAATCTTCAATCTTGGACCCTTCATTTGATGTGGAGGACAAGTAAAATCATGTGGGGCGTTGATCCTGTCCCCTCATGGGGTTTTGTGGGATAGGGACGTTGGTGGGGAATCTTGGGGGTGTCACATGGGTTGAGTGGGGACAAAAGTGAGAGTGGTTTTGTGTTTAGGCTTAGGTTAATCATTGATCTGGAGCAGCTTATCAAAAACCCCTTTGATTTGTGTTTAATCCGACCTGGGGAGTTCTAGGGTTCTTGGGTGATTAAGGGTGGATTTTAATCTGATTTGGGGGATTAATATTTAAATAAGGTGTTTGGAGGGAAGTGGGAGGGTTTGACTGGGGTTGACCCAGGTTTATTTAAATAAACCTGGTGGTGGATTGGTGACATGGCGTGGGAGGTGATGTGGTGATGTGTGATTGGTGGAGAGGTGTGATGTGGAAGGTTGATTGGTGGGGAAAGGTTGTGATGTCTGGCAGATATGGTCCCCAATCTCTCTTGTTTTGTCCATGTTGTAAAAACAACTAACAAACTCTATTTCCCTTTATAAAAAGTTTCATCAACTTGTCAAATTTGGCAAGACAAGTTTTCAAACTTTAAACAAGGACTTGAAATGTAATTT
This sequence comes from Glebionis coronaria, assembly GCA_025667525.1. Classification (NCBI taxonomy): domain Eukaryota; kingdom Viridiplantae; phylum Streptophyta; class Magnoliopsida; order Asterales; family Asteraceae; genus Glebionis; species Glebionis coronaria. The sequence goes on along the minus strand of CM046881.1, from coordinate 454,123,071 downwards.
CTTCAATCTTCAAGGGCTGTTGGTGACATGTCTTCATACTTCAAGGTTTTGACTTGTTTGTTGACTTCTTGGAGGACCAATATTGGTAATTTAGTTTTGTTGAGGGACTAAATTTGCCAATTCTTCAAAGGTAAGGGTCCTTTTTGTAATTTTGACAAACTTTAGGGACCAAACTTGTAATTATGAAGATACAAGGGTATATAGTGTCAATTATTCCATATTGGAGGACCCTTCTTCAAAATACTTCAAATCTTCAAGGGTTTTCTTTGGAAAATTCTTCATTAGGGCTTGGTTCATCGTGCGGCTTCGTTTCCCGTGTTCGTTTTTGACTAATTCTTGTGATCTTTTGTCATTTTCTCAATATCCGTACCTAAAATACACAAGCAACAAACACAAGCATATATTTAGGTATTTTGATGATATTTAATGCATTTTAAGCCCTATTTGGACGATGAGACTATGTATAAAAGCAGTCTCATCACTACCCCATACTAAACCATTGCCGTGCCCTCACGCAATGCTAGAATAAAGTATCATAGCACCTCCAATATTCATTTTTATTCACTTTATTGAATGATAATCTAGCTACACTACTACTATTGCTACTACTTGTGTTTTAGACATAATGTATGATTTTCATCGCAAAATAGGACGTTTAGGTTCATAGAATAAGAACACGTGAATGCTTCGTTAGAAATAATTTCATCGTCCTCGATTTTCACCCGAATTCCATGCCAAGCGTGCAACGAGATCATTGTCATTATAAGTTAGTAATGCTAACACTACTCATATGCCCTAATCACGTACTTATCCTCCCATTATTCCTAAGTTGTATCTCTTATATTTTATTTTGTCTTGAATGTTTCACGAGGATACATTGTTTGACTTATGCGATAATAGAGATTTAGGTCTAAAAATAGAGTCCTAACGGTGTAACTAAGATCATCAAATCAATAACCCCTCCTAATAGACAACGATGTCAAAAAATTAAGTTGACAAGAAGAATCGATAAACACGGTTTTATAACGGTTTTGAACATGAGACTTATTACCAAGACTTTTATACGCCCTCTAACGGAAGGGCCTTATTATCTTTGGTTTACCTCCATCTTTTATTCAACTTCGCCATGAAGCTTTTATTATGACTTCGGTCTTGCCTTGCCTTTTATTATCCGCCTCATCGGTGGTTTTATTAGCCAAAGACGTATATCCTCACGCTAAAGCGAATTTTGGATCTTTAAAGCTTCGAAGATTAAGGCTTGATTCACTTTCAATTTTTCATAGATTTTTCGGCCTTGTGGGGCTTCAAATTGTTTGCTAGATTTAGGTGAGCACTTGAAATCTTATTATTGGGTGAAGCTTTTGATTATTCGGGTGCCAATACTTCAAAACCGTGACGCTGGCGATACCTTAATGTCTTCCCAATTTAGTTACACGGAAGCTACTAGAAAAGACTAGAAACCTAACAATCCCAACTAAACCGCTAAGTCAATATTTATTAAGCAAAAAATATTTACATGCGAAGGGAGAATAAGCAAACAACGAGAACACATGAGTTTTTGAAAGAATACGAGTACTCTACGTTTAGCATAGTAACTTATAATTAACCCTATCATTTCTTGTCCTCATTTAAGAGACTTAGCCTAATGTATAGTTAAGGAATCAAAGCTAAGTGCTCAACACGCACGGTCGAGTCAAAAATTACTCTTATTCTCGCCATCGGAAAATCTACATTCGTGTCTTCAAACACTTATAAAACATGAGAAAAATTTAAAATTTGGCCAGTTTTAGCCTTATTTTGCAACAAAACGATAACAAAAAGATAAACTTTGGAAAGCGTGAAGGTTTGGCAAGGCAAGTATCTATTCACCCCCCCCCCCATACTAAAGTTAAACATTGTCCTCAATGTTTCGAGTCTAGGGGTGCAAACACCCCCATACTAGAGACGTAGTCGAATGCCTAATCTAGCATGGAAAGGGTGTAACCAATAAATTAATAGCCGTTTATGAAGTGTGCTATAAAACTAAGGTTAAAATCATCAAAGGATATATCATTTGGATATTGAGAAAGTCTTCAAAGCAAACGATCGAGTGCTCCCATAAAACGAACACGAGAGGCTCCAATCGTGAAGATCATGATCTAAAAACCACAATTCACAAACAACCACGGAACAAAGGTTGGAAGGGCAAAAATCCCCACACGTAAGCTACATTAGAAAGCGATAATATGTACATAGGATAAGCATGGGACTCCCCCACGAGGCACCTCGTTTTTGATTACCGAGTCATGAGCTCGACTCGATCCCCTCAATACTAATTATCATTGGGGAAGGTGACTTGGTCGAGGTAGTTCAAGGATGGAACTTCCCCGCCAAAGTAGTGCTTCAACCTATGTCCATTCACCTTGAAGTTAGGACCATCATCTTGAGCTAGCTCGATGGTCCCATACGGAAATACTTAAGTCACGGTGAATGGACCGGACCAACGGGATTTCAACTTACCGGAAAAGATTTTTAATCTTGAATTAAAAAGCAAAACTTGATCCCCAATGTTAAAAACCCGGTTTTTAATTTTAGAATCATGCAACTTTTTAGTCTTTTCTTTATAAATCAATGAATTTTCATAAGAAATATCCCTCAATTCATCTAATTCATTCAATTGCATTTTCTGGTATTTTCTCGCGGTCTCCATATCATCATTACAATGCTTTAGGGCCCAATAAGCCTTGTGTTCTAATTCGATAGGCAAATGACAATTCTTTCCATACACAAGCTTATAGGGAGTGCACCCAATGGGCGTCTTATGAGCGGTCCCAAAGGCCCATAAAGCATCATCTAACTTATCCGACCATGATTGTCGGTTTTCCCCAACGGATCTCTCCAAGATCCTCTTCAACGCTCGGTTTGAAACCTCGACTTGCCCACTCGTTTGTGGGTGATAAGCCGTAGACAGCCGATGTGTAACCCCATATTTCCTTAAGACTCTTTCGAATTGGTCGTTACAAGAATGGGTTCCACGATCGCTTATGATAGCACGAGGGGTTCCAAACCGAGAAAACAATTGCTTCAAAAACTTGACTACCACACGAGCATCATTGGTGGGCAAGGCCTTGGCCTCCACCCACTTAGATAGGTAGTCAACCGCAACAAGGATGTACTTATTACCACGAGATGATGGGAACAGCCCCATAAAGTCTATACCCCAAACGTCAAAGATCTCATACACTTGGATGATATTTTGTGGCATTTCATCTTTTTGTAAGGCTTTTCCTTGTCATTGGCATGCATCACACGACTTCACAAGATCTTGTGCATCTCGGTAAATAGTAGGCCAAAAGAAGACGGCATCAAACACCTTCTTAGCCGTTAGATTAGCACCGTGGTGACCACCCGTGGGTCCCTCATGGCAAGCTCTAAGGATGTTAGAAGCTTCGGTGCCAAATACACAACGTCAGATGATTTGATCCGCACAAGTACGAAACAAGTAAGGGTCGTTCCAAAAGTAGAACTTGACGTCACGAAAGAATTTTTGTTTTTCTTGAGTTGTCATGCCCTTAATGATGAAGTTACCCGCATGGTAATTTGCAAAATCCGTAAACCATGGGGTAGAAGAATCAAGCTTAGAATTCACTACGCCAAGTGTCTCAAGCAGAAATGTTTCGGTGATTTTCTTTGGGCTCGTAAACACTTTGGTGAGGATCTTCCAAACGAGAAAGATGATCGGCCGCTAGATTCTCGGCTCCTTTTTGTCAACAATGGTGTGATCAAATTCTTGAAGGAGGAGAATCCAACGAAGTAATCTAGGCTTAGCATCTTGCTTTGCCATGAGATACTTGATAGCTGAATGGTCCGTATACACTATGCATTTCGTCAAGACGAGATAAGGTCAAAATTTCTCAAATGCATACACCACGGCAAGGAACTCCTTTTCCGTTGTAGTGTATTTTAGTTGAGCCTCGGTCATCATCTTGCTAGCATAGTGAATAGGCAAGAAGTGCTTATCATGACGTTGCCCCAAAACGGCCCCAATAGCGTAATCACTAGCATCACACATGAGTTCAAAGGGGAGGTTCCAATTGGGAGCAACAAGAATGGGAGCTTCGGTAAGTTTCCTCTTAAGGATTTCAAAGGCTCGTACACAATCTTCGTCAAAGACAATACGTGCCTCTTTTTCAAGAAGATGTGTAATGGGTCGAGAAATCTTTGAAAAATCCTTGATGAATCGACGATAAAAGCCCGCGTGGCCTAGGAAACTCCTAACTCCCTTAACGGTTTTGGGATGAGGTAATTTGGCGATGACGTCTACCTTAGCTTGATATACCTCAATCCCCGCTTTCGAGACCTTGTGCCCTAAGACGATTCCACTCTTAACCATAAAATGACACTTTTCCCAATTGAGCACAAGGTTGGTTTCCTCACATCGTTTTAACATTCTCTCAAGGTTTGACAAACACGAAGTGAACGAATTACCAAACACGGAAAAGTCATCCATGAAGACTTCCATCGTCTTCTCGATCATATCATGAAAAATAGCCATCATGCACCTTTGAAAGGTTCCCGGTGCATTACAAAGTCCGAATGGCATTCTACGATAGGCAAACGTTCCATATGGACACGTAAGCGTAGTTTTTTCTTGATCACGAGGATCGATGGGAATTTGGAAGTAACCGGAAAAACCATCTAAGAAGCAATAGAAATCGTTTCCCGCAAGACGCTCCAACATTTGGTCCATGAAGGGCAAGGGAAAATGGTCTTTTCGAGTGGCTTCATTCAACTTTCGATAGTTAATGCACACTCTCCATCCGGTCACGAGTCTAGTGGGAATCAACTCGTTGGCATCGTTTGGCACAACGGTCATCCCTCCCTTTTTAGGGACACGATGAATAGGACTCACCCAAGGGCTATCGGAAATAGGGTAAATCATTCCCGCGTCAAGGAGTTTAAGGACCTCCTTTTTGATGACGTCGTGAATTTTGGGGTTCACCCTCCTTTGACTTTGGATTGTGGGCTTGAAATCCTCCTCCATTAAGATTTTGTGGGTACAAAACTTGGTATCGATTCCCTTAATGTCGGATAACTTCCACGCAATCGCCCCTTTGTGATCCTTTAGAACATCGACAAGTGCGGTTTTTTCATCATTCGAAAGTTCCTTCGCAATAATAACCGGCAACTTGTCGTCCTCCTCCAAATAGACATATTCGAGGTGAGGAGGTAAATCTTTAAACTGAAGGATAGGTGGTTCCTCAAGTGAAGATTTGGGCTCGATACTCATAACCTCCTCGGGTGGAGGAAATGGGAAATCGTTAAGAAAATCCTTGATAATCGAGAAGTCCTCATCGTTGTCGAGGTCTTCGTCACAAGTACGTGGAACATTGCATTCTTCCAACGTAAAACCACCACCTTCAAATGGAGTGAAGGTTGGTGTCGAATTATCAAGAATTGGATCTAACATAGTGGGATTGCCACTAGTTTCTTCATCACCAAACCCTAAAACTTCTAGTGAAAATTCCTTGCAAACCACGTCGATCATATCAACGAGGTTTATGGTAGCAACAGAATAAACATGAGAATTTTGAGAATTTTGAGTTGCGTTTATAACAAGTTCCTCGTCGTTGAAACGTAAGGTGATCTTTCTAGCATGAACATCAATTAAAGCCATAGACGTATCTAAAAACGAACGACCTAAAATGAGAGGAACTTGAGGATCCGTGGGAATATTGATTGTGGTAAATTTAGATAGCTTGCTTTAGGAAAAACAAGCAACTAAATATGAGCGGTAAGTATCGACGAGTGATTTAGGAAAACCACAAGTAATGACCCACAATCAAATAAAATGAGAGAAAGAGTTCGTTTCCCAAGGAGGTATATGTGTGTGTTCTAATTTGTAGTTATTTGAGATTAATATTAAGAAGAATGGGGATGAGAAGATGAAAGACGGTTACGTTAAAATTAAACTACGACGAAAACGTAAAGCCGTGAAAAACTACAAAAATTAAAATTATTAAAACCAAAAACAAAATATCAAGAAAAGATTAAAAAGACTAAAACAAGTCAATAATAATATAAATAAAGATAAAAATCCAACAAAGATATTTTAAAACCTTTTATTAATTAAATAATTAATTTTAAATGCTAATTAAAGCCCTAAAATTAAATTTAACTAATTCAAATGTCTAAAATATGATTTTATTGAATAATTACTTAACTTATATTATTAGAAGACTAAAAAGTAATTTTCTAAAAATTAAAACCTATTAAAACTATTTTTAAAACCCTAAAAATGATTAAAACCTAATTAAACTTAAAATAATTATAAAAATAAATCTAAAAGTTATAAAAATATTCTAAAAATGGAAATAGTCCTAATTAATGACAAAGAACCTAGGAAAAATGAAAAAGAAGGAAAAAGAAAATTTTGAAAATTAAATAATAAAATAATATTAAAATAATACTAAAAATAAAAAGTTTCTAAAATTTGAAATAAAAAATTTCTAAAAATCCTAAATAATATAATTAAGAGAAAAACACAAATTAGAGCTTCTAAACCTTTTTTAATGATTTTATAAAAATCTTTAAAGTTTATAAAAAACCTTAAAATATTATAAAATTAAAAATTAAAGTTTTTGAAACCAAAACTAGATGTAAACCTCAAAAATATATTTTAAAACCTAAAAATTATTTTTCCTAAAAATTAAAAATCTTTTTGGTATTTTTTTAATGAATTAATAAAAAACGTCTATTAAATAAATTCTAAAAAATAAACTAATAAGTGGAAAAATATAAAACTAATTTTGAAAAATCAACTATCCTATAAACTTCCTAGGAAAAATAAAAGGAACAAAAATCTGCTTAAAAATAAGCTGAAAATAAGCTTAAATGCTACGGCTTTATTAAAATAAGACAAAAGAAAAACTAGGTTAAGTAAATTAACCTTGCACCCTTGGTCAGTAAAAGACCCAAGGGCGCAATGGTTAAGTTGTTGGTGTGTGGGAGTGGTGACGGGGGTTCGAATCTATGCAACCCCTCTTTTTTCACTTTTTTATTTTTTTTTTTCTTTTTTACTTTTTCAATCCAACTGTTAACACTTGTAAACCTTAACAACACTCTCAAATTACTTTTCAATCAAGGCTTTACCCAAATCAAAAGTTAAAAACGTGACAGGTTGATATTTTAACACTAGCAGATTTTGCTTTTGTGTTCTTTGCTTTTTTCTCAAGTTACACAAGCCAAGAGGAACCTGGCTTATGGCTTATTTGTGGTTGATTGTTGGTGACAGGGGCACCCTTGTGCTCATAGAAGCACAAGGAGTCAAGATTACCAAGAAATAAGCACACTAGATCAAAACAGATGCACACACAGGCTAATTAAGTCTCTGAGGTCTTTTATGCAGGTCAGTGGTCTTAAATGGCCTATAACTTGCACTCTAATGATTTTCACAACTTCAAACTTGGCACACACTATCACAATATGATACTCAAGCAAATACAATCCTTAAATCATCCTGTTGCTTCACAAAATTCAAAAATCAAGTGCCAAAATGTATGAAAAACAAGCAGATTTTAACTATGCAGAGTCTATGCTAACCTTTTTGCTTTTTTAACACACCAATCTACTCAAAACTTCTTCTATTCTTACTAACAACTAACTAGCATCCTATCTTAACTATTTTTAAACCTTCTAACACTTTTAATAATCACTAATTAATGACTTTGCCCTGCTAATCCCTATTGCCAAACACACGTTTAAAATTTTTAAAGCTACTTTTAACTAATCAAAACCTATGAAACCTTATCAAAACTGTTTACCAATGGTCTAATCATGCATCAACTCACAATAGAACACAAAATCAACAGCTTATACACTCTTAAGCATCAAATCAAGCAAAAGCATACACTTGCACTTTTTCTGAGTTTTTTAAGGTAACAGAAATTTACCTAAGATCCTTAACATCCAAGGACCTTGTGGAAGTAAATTCCACCTCCAAACCAACCCGGGTTGGTGCTGAACTGAATCAACAACTCCTTCCACCTGCTTAAGAACAAAAACAAGAAAACACACAATAATACAATATAATGTATTTTTCTGATTTTTTTTCTTTCTTTTTAAAACTTATCAAAAACCTTTAAATCCTTCTTAACACGATTTCTAACACTTTAATGATCACTAAACATCCTTCCTTAACATCAAACCTAACACAGATTTCTTACCACAAAATCTTCAAATTTCCAAAAACCTTGAAAATATTTTGAAACCTCAAAATGATTTCACCAAACTAAAAACTTGGAACTCAGAATCCCTTCACCAAATAACACCAACTTTAACAAAAATAAAAAAGGAATTAACTTGCTTTTCAAATAAAACCAACTTTTATTTCAACTTAAAAGGAATTACAATATTTGGGAGGAAAACTGGAACAAAGGGTCACCCACAGGTTGGGGCCTCTTTTATACTAAGCTAAGAAGATACTAGAATGCTAAAGACTCAAAACCCTAATACAGAAAATCTCTAAAATGCCCTCAAAGGTTTCTAGACGAATTTGGTGATGAGCTGTCCTCATTTGATCCTGGACGTTTAAATTTGCGTAGTGGCTAAGCATATGATCAAAACCATTGATTGGGGACACGTCATGTGCCTTGGAGGACAAGTTGAAATGTGATTGGAGGAGAGGGAATTGGGGGTGGGGACCACACGTGGTGGGATGAAGGTTTTTAGGAGTGGGTTAGGTTTTGGCAGGTGTGAATTACTCGTGTGCAAGGTGAATTAGGTTTTAACCCAAGTTAAGTGGATGTAAGTTCTGGGTTGGTAAAAAGATAAACAGTAAGATGTTTAATCCGATTTTGGGGGTACAGTGCTTGTTTGGCGCAATTTGTTTTCAAATGTTTCAACTTAAACATTTTTGGTCCTTCTCTTTTGTTCTTTTTGGCATTTCATGTTTTCAAGCCCTAAAAACGATTTTGCTTTGATAATAACTTCCATGACTTGTCACTTTTGGCACCAAGTTTTGGAAAAGGGTTTCAAGGGATTGTTTTTGTCATTTTTGAATATTTCAAGGGCTGTTTTTGGACAATCTTGATCTTAAAAGGTCTTCACTGTCTCTTAATCTTCATGAGGGACCATAAATGGCAATTTTGATTTGTTGAGGGACTAATCTTGCCATTTCTTCAAAGTTGAAGGACCTTTTTGCAATTTTGACAAACTTAAGGGACCAAACTTGTAATTATTAATATACAAGGGTTTTAAGTGTCATTTCTTCATAGAATAAGGATCAATCTTGTTTTGTCTTCAAGTCTTCAAGGGTATTTGATGAAAATTCCATGATTAGGGCCCGGTTCATTGTACGGCTTCGTTTCTCGTGTTCGTTTTTCCTTGTATCTTGTGATCTTTTGTCTTTTTCACGATATCCATACCTAAAATACACAAGTAAACAAACACAAGCATATATATGGTATTTTATGACATTTTAATGCATTAAAAGCCCGAAAAGAACGATGAGATCATGTATAAATGCCATCTCATCAAATATCGACAACGATAAAGTCTACGGGATAGTAGAACTTCCCCACTTTCATAAAAACGTCTTCCGCCAAACCATATGCACGAATCGTGGAATGGTCGGTCATCTCGATAGACATTAGTGAAGGAGTAAGATTAGGAAGATTGAGCGACTTGAAGATTGCAAGTGGCATCAAATTAATGCTAGCACCAAGATCGGCCAAGGCATAGCATTCTTCCATATCTTGGATTGCACAAGGGATCAAAAATTTACCAGGATCACCGACTTTTTGAGGTATGCGATTAAGATAAACCGACGAACAACTAGACAATTGATGCAATTTCTCCTTGTTGTTCAACATACTCTTAAAGTTAGCGGCAAATCGAGGCATCATGACCAAAGCATCGGCGAAACTCACATTAAGGTGAAACTCACGAAACATTTTCATAAAAAGCTCAAATTGGTAGTTGTCGCGCTCTTGTCGTTTCTCCTTCCTAAGTCTCGATGGCTAAGGTAAGGGTGGTGTGGGTTGGGGCATAGGCATAGCCTTTGGAATCTCGGGTTCCAATGTTGGTAAAGGGTCGACCGTAGGTGTGGCATGAGCGGTACTTTGTGGGCTTGAGATATGCTCCTTTTCGACCACCACCTCGGGTTCTTCCTCAATTTCCTCCACCGTTGGAGTAATTGGTTGAGGAGTCGGTTCTTTAAGTGCCTTACCACTTCGTGTGGTAATCACTTTTACCTCTCCCTTCGGGTTTGAAACGGTGTTACTAGGCAAACTACCTGAAGTAGAGGCTTTGTTCCCCATGACGGCTTCTAAAATGGCATTAAGCTTAACATCTTAACTAGCGGCTTTTTGGTCAATTCTTTGTTCAAGCCTAGCATGACTTTGTTCAATTTTATTGTTTTGACCTCTAATTTGATTAGCAAAATCATTTTTCAACTCATTTCTCATGTTAAGATTTTCCTTCACAAAATTAGCCAACTCCTTGGTGTTTTTAGCCGTGTCCCTAGCTTGACTAGCCAATTGCTCTTGTATGTTTTCCAAAATCTTATCATTTGCCGTGGCGTAATTCAAAAAGTCCATTGGAAGTTCTTTAGTGTAAACATTTTGAAGACCTTGACTTGTGTTTTGAAAATTACGGTTTTGGTTTTGATTTTGCAATTGGCTACTACTTCCTTGATTCCCATAGTTGTTATTACCCTTGTAATTGTTTCTTTGATTGTTTTGGTAACCAACTTGATTGTTTCGATAATTGTTAGCATTTTGATTTGGTGGAAAACCCGGTGGAGTCAATTGATTAGTGTGGGGAACTTGACCGTTTTGGTTATAAGTTCCCGCGGCCGCGAAGGCACTCGAAGTGTTACCACCGTTGGTAATTCACTCGGAGTAATCGTGAGCTCCACCACAATACATACAAGAAACCTCAACCGCTTTAGCCGTAGCGGGAGTGGGTTGTTCACCAACTTTAAACTCAATTAACAATCCTTTAAGTTTATCAAAAATCTTGTTCTCCAAATTAGCCTCGATTTGGCAAGCATCAACGGTGTGTGACAATGAAGGCGAAGGTGAAGACGAAGTCTTACGAACACTCGACGTGCTACGAGGACTATAGACCTTAGACCTATTCCCAATGATTAACAATGCTTCCTCGACCGTCTTACACAAAAAATTACCACCCGCGGCGGCATTAAGATAATCACGCTCATGATCGTTCAAGCCATTGTAAAACGTGTCAATTTGATGCAAGTCGGAAAAACAATGATGAGGACATTCGTGCAACATTTCCTTAAACCTATTCCAAGCCGTCGAAAAACTCTCATTATACTCTTGTGAAAATTTTGAAATCTCGTTTTTCAAATGCGTAGTCTTAGAGGGTGGAAAAAATTGGTTCACGAATTTTGAAACGAGATCCTTCCACGTCAATATAGAATTGGGTGGATCTTTCTCTAACCAAATTTTTGCGGGCCCCGCTAAGGAATACGGAAAAAGCATCATCTTAATCGAGTCGTTAGAGACGTCCTTAAATTTGCAAGTGGCGGTGAGACGATTAAATTGGCGAATGTGGTTATGAGGGTTGTCCTTTTCGTCACCTCGAAACTTGTTGTTTTGAATCATGGACAACAAACCCGTCTTAACCTCAAAATTCTCCGCAAGGATAGCGGGAATCACAATCGCTTCTCCATAACCCTCGGTGGGTGCTTGAAGCAACTCCATCATAGTTCGATTAGCCATGGGTGCTTCTTTCACTACAATGGGTTCGTCAATAGGAGACTCCTCACTAGAAGGAGTGGTTGATTTGTTTCTTCGTTTACGAGCATGAAACTCGGATTTTTAGTCCTTTTTAATGTTCGTTTTTCCTCGATTCGACTCGAATTTGATTTCCGGTTTAACGTTTCAACTTAACTTGTTTTTGGTGTCAATATTTTTATATTTTAAACTAAACTATTTAATAATAAAATCTATTTAATTTAAAGAAAACTATCTTAATTTTAACTATTTTAAACTATTAATTTGAAAATAAACTTATATCTAATTAAAAATTGTAACTAAAAGTAAATTAAACTAATTTGAAAGTAATTTTGAAATAAAAATATTTAAACTAATTTAAATTTAAAAATAAAAGTAAATCTATTTTAAATAAACTGGAAACAACTTTAAAGTAAAAAGAAGAGTTAATAAAAAATATTTTTTTTGTCTTTTTATTTTTTTTATAAAAACTGAATAAAAGAAAGTTAAAAATAACTTTTTAAATAAAATTAATAAACTTTAATTTGACTTAAACTAATAAATATTAAAACTGCCACCCTATATTCACGCTATATTAATTAAACTAAGAGAAATAAAACATAAAAAGAGTGCCAGCTCCACTGGTTGTGACGTTTGACTGGGGAACGTGAGGTCCTGGGTTCGATTCTCACCAGGACCGAATTTGCTTTATATTTTTAACTATTTGTTGAATTTTGATTTTGGACAAGAAAAAGCCTCAGACCAATTGGGTCTGAGGTTATATCAGCAAATAAGCAATGAGCAGTCAAATAAGCCAAGCCAAACAATAAGCTTAAACAAATAAGCAGGAATCACATAAGCCAAATAAGCAGTAGGAACTGAACAGAATAAGCAATAAAATATCAAAAGCTAAATGAATCCAAGACCAATCAAAGCAACCGAACACTTATAAGAAGCAAATAAGCAGTCAGATAAGTAGAACCCAAATAAGCTATGAAAAATTAGAAAATAAACAAATAAGACAGTTAAGCAGTCTAATATCAAAGCAGACCTAAAATGATAACAAATATTATAAAATTCAACCAAATTAAACTGAGTTTGAATAAGAAACAAATAAGCTAGTAAAACTGAATAAGCTAAAGACTAATATAAGCAATTCTAAAAGAAAGTAAATACTGACTTAAAAATAAGTAAATCCAAACAGACTATAATCTCCACACAAGCAAATCCAAATCAAACTAAACTATCATCAACAAAACGCAAGCAGATCAATAACAAATAACTTAAACTAAATAAATTTAACAATAAAAATAAAAAGAAGATCAAACCATTTGTCGAAACCTTTGAGAAGAAGCGTCGCGCTGAGCGAGCTTAATGAACCGAAACAAACACCTAACCTCTCGAATGAATTTAAACAAACACCACCTTGAATCGAAACCCAATCCGCAACAAAGAATCACCAACAGTAGCTTTAATATAATTATTTCCCAGTGGGGGAAATAATTTACTTTCCTTTATTATATTTTTTTTTCTTTTTTTTTATAATAATAATAAATGTTAAACAGTAACCATATTTTTCATAAACTGATTAAATAAAGAACAATAACTGGAAATTAAAATTTAGACGAGAATTGAAGACGAAAATTAATCTTTCATTAATTTAAAATCAACCTTACAATACTGGAAAAAGAAATTACAATATTAAAAACCCTAATCTATTTTTACTGAAAATTAAATAATAAAGAAAAAGCATATTCAATTACATGATAGAATGGGGTTTTTATAGAGGAACCCCGAACCTTCTAGGTCTCCTTGGTGCCCAAGCAATTGGATCCTGGCCATCCAATCCGTCTTTTCTCTTCTCTCTCTTCTTTTTCTTCAATCTTGCGGTGGAGAATGACTTATAGGCACATGGATTGCCAGCATGGCGATTTTTGTGTTACTTGTGCTTTCTCTATGATGATGTGGAGGGTCCTTATTGGAGGAATTGGTGGAGGGAGTTGTCACAGCCAATCAAATGGTGCCACGTTGGTGAGAGGAGAGGACCACAGTGAGTGTGTGCTCCGATTTCATTGGGGATTTATTCCTTTGGGTGTGAATTACCCAATAAGGGTAAAACCCCCAAATTTGGTTGGCTGAATTTTACTGTGTAAAAATTAGGGTTTGGGAGGGAGAGGGAGATTATTTGGGGGAGAGGGAGAAGATGCACAGTAAAGAGTGTCTCGTTTGTAACGAATGGGTAAATGGGAAGTGGGGGATTAATTGGTTTATTTATTTAGGGTAAGTGGAAAAACACGTGGAGGTAAAAGGGGTTAAGTTTGACTGGGTAAAAGTTGACACAAGCGTTACGTGTGAGTAAATGTTGACCGTGTGGGTTGACTGGCAAACAAAAGCAAAAACCATGAAATTTTTGATTTCGTTTCTCCTTTTCATCAAACGGGCTTCAATATGGATCCACAACATTTCATCAATTATTAACTTCTTGGGCTTTAATTCTCTCAATTGGGCTTGGACCCCTTTTTAAATACTCCCATCCGTCTATTTGATTATGGTTTTGGGCCTATTGGGCTTTGATCAAACAAATAACTTCTTAAGTCCATAAATGGGCTTAAAGGCCCAATATCCATATGTGGGACCCACTTGGCCCGTTTTCTTGATAAATAATGAAATCCGCTAAAGTCGAGCTCGATTCCGGTTTTCTTGATCATTTCTTCAAAATTAAGTCGGCTTTGTCGGTTTTCGTGATCTTCGGCACACTTTAGGTCTTTTGATCTTGTCTTTGACTTTTTCTTGACTTTTCTTCGACATTTGACCGTAAAATCCCGTGTTTTCTCTTCTATTGCTCATTTGTACCTATTTAACACACAAAACACAAAACCACGCGTAATTCCGACATTTATGATAATAAACACATGATTAGGTCTTGTTTTTACTTGATTTTAGTGGCAAAAGGATAAGTGTTTACACACTTATTAAATCCCCTACACTTGACCATTGCAATGACCCCATGCAATGCATAGTTTTAAAGCATAAGTTACATTTTTCTCATAATCAATCCATCTCGGCCTTTATTATAATTACTACTACTACTACGACGAAAAGATAAAAGCTTTAAAGGAAACAAAAGTTATAATCATTTATTATCTTGGAAATTATTAGATGGAAGAAACTCGTAAAGAAATCTAAGACTTAGATTAGGGCTTTGGTGTCATGAATATTAATCACCCTAAAGTTTCACGTTCCCCATACCAAGCTCAAAAACGAGATCATTGTTATTACAAGTTAGCACTACTAACACTTACTCATGTGGTTTAATTAATCACTTAGACCCCCTTATTCCTATGGTGTATCTCTTGTATTTTATTTTTGTCTTGAATGATCACGAGGATGCATTTTTGACTTATTTCGATAATTTATTAAGGCCGAAAATAAAGTGGGACGATTTAATCAATAGTTAGCTAAAGGACAAAATCTTTTAAAACTGCTTCTCGAAACCTCAAAAAGTTCATATCTTGGCATAACTCGTTTCACGATTTGAGACCTTTCTCGGACCGATATTTGGCTTGTACTTCAAACTTCAAATCTTGAGAGACGATCTTGAAATTATGGTCTTCTCTTCATTTTGGTATACATCTTCATAAGGAGTGAAAGATGCTTCAAACGTTGACCACGACTTCTTCATTTATCCTCTTCTTTATTTAGGATTTTGATATACAACGATCCGCCTCCTTTTCGGACTTGGATCTATTTATCCTCATACCTTGTTAGGGTCTTTTTGGATAGACTTCTCCATGATCTTTAGGGGAGTAATTTCTTCTCGTCGTGTGTCTTGATCCTTCATATTGATTTGGATTAATGATCTTCACCTCATCTTAGGATCTTTAGCAAAAAGTGAATCCTCATGCCTTGTGAGGGCCTTTTTGGACTCGGGTATCCTCATGCCTTGTGAGGGCCTTTTTGGACTCGGGTATCCTCATGCCTTGTTAGGGCCTTTTTGGATAAGCCAATCTTCGCGTCCCGTTTCAATAAGTTATGCCTTGGCTATGAACTCTAATTAATACCGAGCAACTTTTAAACGATCTTGTGCTAGAAGCTAAGTAACCTTTTAAATCGTACAACCTTATTTATTGCAAATATATTTATTAACAAGTGATGGGAGAAAAAGCTCATAACTAACTCACATAAGTTAATGAAAGAATACCGAACTTATAATTAACTCTATCATCTCTCGTTCTCCACAATTTAAAATCTCAAGGAATGAGACTCGTAGATGCTTAGCCTAATAAACCAATTAAGGTCCATATGGTTAAGGATACTAGCTAGAGTAAACTTAGATAAGTAAACTCGGGTTGAGTCAAAATATTCACGACGGGCCTAATATATCAAAGATATCTAAACTTATTAAAACCATTTTATTTATTTATTTATTTTGACTTTATTCTTGAAATGGAAATTATAATGATGCGATAATAAAAGGAAATAAAATAAATAAAAATTCTACTAGGCCAAAATAGATCAAAAATTTGAAAAATGTTGAAAATTTTTAAAATTTTCCGGTAAAATGGGGTCAAATTCATGGAAAAAGCCACTAAAATTCGATAGAAGTCCCCCCTACACTTAATATAAACATTGTCCTCAATGTTTAAGCATGTGGGCGAATAAACTCCCCTACACTTAGGACATTGAGTACGTTGTTTAAAATCGAGCTAAGGAGGGGAAAACTAAAGTGATTACATTTATTTGTTTTATTTATATACAAGTATGAATCACAATAATTTTGATAGAACCGGGTACACGGGAACACGGGATCACGGGTCGTGTCAAAAGAACCAAAAGTGGATCATCAAAGCACATGTCCCTGCACACAATCACAACACACAAACAACCTACTCGGCTCCCCCTACACTTATTGGTGGAAATGGATGAAGGTGAAAAAGGTGGAAAGGATGGTAAAGGTAAAAATCTAACCTAGTTATACGATGCTTGATTTATTTATCACGAGTCTCTAGCTCGACTCGATTTCCCGAATTAATTCAAGGGAAATGTGGAGAGGGATGGAATCATCTCGTGAGAGATGTCCTAATTTTTACACAGTAAAATTCACCCAACCAAATTTGGGGGTTTTACCCTTATTGGGTAATTCACACCCAAAGGAAATAAATCCCCAATGAAATCGGAGCACACACTCACTGTGGTCCTCTCCTCTCCCCGGCAGCGGCGCCATTTTGAAACTCGGATTTTTAGTCCTTTTTAATGTTCGTTTTTCCTCGATTCGACTCGAATTTGATTTCCGGTTTAACGTTTCAACTTAACTTGTTTTTGGTGTCAATATTTTTATATTTTAAACTAAACTATTTAATAATAAAATCTATTTAATTTAAAGAAAACTATCTTAATTTTAACTATTTTAAACTATTAATTTGAAATAAACTTATATCTAATTAAAAATTGTAACTAAAAGTAAATTAAACTAATTTGAAAGTAATTTTGAAATAAAAATATTTAAACTAATTTAAATTTAAAAATAAAAGTAAATCTATTTTAAATAAATTGGAGACAACTTTAAAGTAAAAAGAAGAGTTAATAAAAAAAAAAAATTTTTTGTCTTTTTATTTTTTTTTATTAAAACTGAATAAAAGAAAGTTAAAATAAACTTTTTAAATAAAATTAATAAACTTTAATTTGACTTAAACTAATAAATATTAAAACTGCCACCCTATATTCACGCTATATTAATTAAACTAAGAGAAATAAAACATAAAAAGAGTGCCAGCTCCACTGGTTGTGACGTTTGACTGGGGAACGTGAGGTCCTGGGTTCAATTCTCACCAGGACCGAATTTGCTTTATATTTTTAACTATTTGCTGAATTTTGATTTTGGACAAGAAAAAGCCTCAGACCAATTGGGTCTGAGGTTATATCAGCAAATAAGCAATGAGCAGTCAAATAAGCCAAGCCAAACAATAAGCTTATACAAATTAGTAGGAATCACATAAGCCAAATAAGCAGTAGGAACTGAACAGAATAAGCAGTAAAATATCAAAAGCTAAATGAATCCAAGACCAATCAAAGCAACCGAACACTTATAAGAAGCAAATAAGCAGTCAGATAAGTAGAACCCAAATAAGCTATGAAAAATTAGAAAATAAACAAATAAGACAGTTAAGCAGTCTAATATCAAAGCAGACCTAAAATGATAACAAATATTATAAAATTCAACCAAATTAAACTGAGTTTGAATAAGAAACAAATAAGCTAGTAAAACTGAATAAGCTAAAGACTAATATAAGCAATTCTAAAAGAAAGTAAATACTGACTTAAAAATAAGTAAATCCAAACAGACTATAATCTCCACACAAGCAAATCCAAATCAAACTAAACTATCATCAACAAAACGCAAGCAGATCAATAACAAATAACTTTAACTAAATAAATTTAACAATAAAAATAAAAAGAAGATCAAACCATTTGTCGAAACCTTTGAGAAGAAGCGTCGCGCTGAGCGAGCTTAATGAACCGAAACAAACACCTAACCTCTCGAATGAATTTAAACAAACACCAACTTGAATCGAAACCCAATCTGCAACAAAGAATCACCAACAGTAGCTTTAATATAATTATTTCCCAGTGGGGGAAATAATTTACTTTCCTTTATTATATATTTTTTTTTCTTTTTTTTTATAATAATAATAAATGTTAAACATTAACCATATTTTTCATAAACTGATTAAATAAAGAACAATAACTGGAAATTAAAATTTAGACGAGAATTGAAGACGAAAATTAATCTTTCATTAATTTAAAATCAACCTTACAATACTGGAAAAAGAAATTACAATATTAAAAACCCTAATCTATTTTTACTGAAAATTAAATAATAAAGAAAAAGCATATTCAATTACATGATAGAATGGGGTTTTTATAGAGGAACCCCGAACCTTCTAGGTCTCCTTGGTGCCCAAGCAATTGGATCCTAGCCATCCAATCCGTCTTTTCTCTTCTCTCTCTTCTTTTTCTTCAATCTTGCGGTGGAGAATGACTTATAGGCACATGGATTGCCAGCATGGCGATTTTTGTGTTACTTGTGCTTTCTCTATGATGATGTGGAGGGTCCTTATTGGAGGAATTGGTGGAGGGAGTTGTCACAGCCAATCAAATGGTGCCACGTTGGTGAGAAGAGAGGACCACAGTGAGTGTGTGCTCCGATTTCATTGGGGATTTATTTCCTTTGGGTGCGAATTACCCAATAAGGGTAAAACCCCCAAATTTGGTTGGGTGAATTTTACTGTGTAAAAAATAGGGTTTGGGAGGGAGATGGAGATTATTTGGGGGAGAGGGAGAAGATGCACAGTAAAGAGTGTCTCGTTTGTAACGAATGGGTAAATGGGAAGTGGGGGATTAATTGGTTTATTTATTTAGGGTAAGTGGAAAAACACGTGGAGGTAAAAGGGGTTAAGTTTGACTGGGTAAAAGTTGACACAAGGGTTACGTGTGAGTAAATGTTGACCGTGTGGGTTGACTGGAAAACAAAAGCAAAAACAATGAAATTTTTGATTTCGTTTCTCCTTTTCATCAAATGGGCTTCAATATGGATCCACAACATTTCATCAATTATTAACTTCTTGGGCTTTAATTCTCTCAGTTGGGCTTGGACCCCTTTTTAAATACTCCCATCCGTCTATTTGATTATGGTTTTGGGCCTATTGGGCTTTGATCAAACAAATAACTTCTTAAGTCCATAAATGGGCTTAAAGGCCCAATATCCATATGTGGGACCCACTTGGCCCGTTTTCTTGATAAATAATGAAATCCGCTAAAGTCGAGCTCGATTCCGGTTTTCTTGATCATTTCTTCAAAATTAAGTCGGCTTTGTCGGTTTTCGTGATCTTCGGCACACTTTAGGTCTTTTGATCTTGTCTTTGACTTTTTCTTGACTTTTCTTCGACATTTGACCGTAAAATCCCGTGTTTTCTCTTCTATTGCTCATTTGTACCTATTTAACACACAAAACACAAAACCACGCGTAATTCCGACATTTATGATAATAAACACATGATTAGGTCTTGTTTTTACTTGATTTTAGTGGCAAAAGGATAAGTGTTTACACACTTATTAGAGCACGTCTTGCTTTGGAGCGAGTTTGCATAAACGTCACGTACAACGAGAGGGTGAACAAAGAAGATTCTTTTTGGTGTTTTTACTTTTTCAATTTTTGTGATTTTTGATTGTTTTTACTTTTTTGGATTTTGTGGAATGTATTAGGTAAACAAAAATCTACAAATCTCCTCCTTAATCAAATCTCTTGATTAAAGAAGCCTCAAGGAATGAAAACGATCACGTTGGGTGAACGCCTTCGATGACTTTAGAACGATGGTGGAACACCAAATCGTTCAAGAGGGTTTAATCAATAGAAACCAAGAAAATATATATGATACTTAAGTAATACTTTGGGCGGCAAAACCCTTGATTAGCTTTCAATCTCAAAATACGCACAAGCAAGCGGAGGAAACGAGGCGGCGCGAAGCACTTAAGAGCCTTTTTCCTTTAGGTCGTGAAATACAACCGCCTTATACCCACCTTATAGTTTGTATTTTCAAAATCGAGCTTCACGAAAGTATTTATCTGTTTTTGCCTTTTTCTTTGGTTTGAGATTCGAAAACAATGATTGGGTAATGACCTCCCAAGTCAAGGTTGTGATTTCTCACGTATTTGGAGTACTTGTGAATTTATTGTTCTACGTATACAATATAGTAATAGTATTCACAAAAAACGAAAAACCGATAATACGTATTAGTAGAGTGCTACTAATACAATTAGCTATTATGGCTATATATAAAAACAACAATGTCCAAATCAAAACACAACACGCCTCCCCGGCAGCGGCGCCAAAAATGATTGGAGTAAAATTACCCCTTTAGGAAAAGGAAGGTAATTAGGGCAAGTAAGCACGACGATTTAGGAAAACCGTGTGTGAATGACCCTAAAAGTGAGTTCGTTCTCGAGGAGGCAAGTGCGTTGTGTAATGAATTGATTTTGATTTGTGATTATATGATTTAAAAGAAAGAAAGAAATGAGATTATAAAAGGAAGACGGTTACGAGGACGGATTAAACTAAGACGAAAAGGCGTTCACGTAAAACCGTAAAAACTACAAAATTAAAAATTTTAAACCAAAAAATTAATTAAAAGCTAAAACAAGTCTAACATAATATAAATAAGAATAAAAATCCAATAAAAATATTTTAAAACCTTTTATTAATTAAATATTCAATTTTAAATGCTAATTAAAGCCCTAAAATTAAATATAATTAATCAAAATGTCCAAAATATGATTTTATTGAACAACTAAGTTACTTATATTATTTAAAGACTAAAAAGTATTTTTCCTATTTTTTAAAAACTATTTTTCTATTTTTAAATCACTAAAAACTATTTTAAAACTAAAATAATTATAAAAAATAAAAAATAATGCTAAAAATAATTTGACACTATTAAAAATCCTAAATTACTCTAATGAACAGTAGAAAAATGAAAAAGTTTGAAAAATATAAAATTTTTCACTAAAAGACAAAAACAGTTTAAATTAAAACCCTAATTAAACTAATTTAATTCTAAAAAATAAATAAAAGGTGAACAGTAGAAAATTTTTTAACTAAAAATCTTAAAATCTTTTTCTTAATCTATAAAAAATGTTAAAACTAAAAAATAAGTATTTTTGGCACTAAATGCCAAAAACAGATTAATAAAAAGTATTAAAAATAGCAATTAAACCTAAAAAATAGCTAATGAACAGTAATAAAAATTTTACTTAAACAGAAAAATCAAAAATAAAATTAGAAAAAAATTGAAACAAGTTTCAAGTCTTAATTCCTATTTAAGATCACTAAAGACAAAAATTCAGAAATGTGATAGTGACATGTGACTGGACTTTTGTCCTTTAGCTTGGCAGTACTAAAAATTGTGCTATCAGTGGGAAATTGGTTCCCACTGGTAGTGTATTTTTTTGTTCAAATTGGCAATAAGCTTAGGAAAGCTTATTTTGAGAGCTTTTCTTGGGCAAGCAGGCACCCTTATACTCAGTTGAGTATAAGGAGTCAATGGAAACACAAAAACACACAAGTCACTTAGCAAAATTTCACACAAAAGAGCACACAAAGTTTCTGATTAAGCAATTATGGGTCTGATGAACAGTAGGCCAAATTACTTGCACAAAAGTGAGATTCAAGTGCTTAAATCTTGCAATCAAGCTAAACACATGGCATACAAATGATTACCAACCCTGCTTAATACCCTACCCTAGCAGATTTCAAGATTTGATGAACAAATTTCACCAAAATCAGTCAAACAAGGCACTTTTTTGATTTTATGCTATATGGACAAATTTTAACATGCAAACTGATTTAAAACTTATCAATATGAAAGCTAAACTAACATATAACCTAATGACCACCTAATTAGTGTATTTAGACAGGTTTTAAACAAGTCTTATATCATTTAACCTGATTTAGACCCTAATCCAAACACTCCTTAATATTTCAGAAACTCTTTTTTTTCACACCAAATTCAAACAAATTCAAACCAAATTTATCCCAATCAATCTAAACATGCTTAATAACTTCAAATAAGCAAAATCAAACCAGAATAACAACACATAAACAATTTTCATACAAAATCACATAAGACTCAAATATTTTTGAAAACTGAAAAAGGAAACAAGGATGCTACCTTGTTGGGCCTACATCCAGGCCCAACAGTGACTGAAAAGTCACCTCCAACAAGCTCGGGCTTGTGCAGAACTTTGTTGAGATGCTTATGAAGATTTGCTTGACAAAAAAATTGGATAAAAGTGGTTCTTGCTTACTTCTTGTTTCCTGCACACCACAAAAAACCAAGAAGAAAACTCCAAGAATCAAGAGCTTCAAGCTACAAGCTTGAAGCTTTTGATACAGTAAATAGTTAATGATAAAAAAAAGAAAAAGATTTTGAGAAAATCTTTGAAAACAGACTTTTTGAAAACTGATTTTTTTGAAACTTTGTCACTTAAACAACCACCAAACAAGACTGAAATACAAAATCAAATAGCAGAAAGTAAAATGGAGCATGGATTCTTTTCATCAACAACACTTAACCATGTTTCATTCATAAATAAAACGGGCTTTACAAGTTTGTGACCAAGGAAAAAAAATTCAGGAACAAGAAAAAAATTGAAATGATAAGTGCCTTATATAATGGCTACAAGAAGATACTAGAATGCTGAAACCTTAACATTGAATTTCCTATCATGCCCTTGGACGAATTTTGAATTTTCAGTCAAAGTGGTATCTTGTGAAGGATGTTGACATGCCAGCTGCAATCTTCAATCTTGGACCCTTCATTTGATGTGGAGGACAAGTAAAATCATGTGGGGTGTTGATCCTGTCCCCTCATGGGGTTTTGTGGGATAGGGACGTTGGTGGGGAATCTTGGGGGTGTCACATGGGTTGAGAGGGGACAAAAGTGAGAGTGGTTTTGTGTTTAGGCTTAGGTTAGTCATTGATCTGGAGTAGCTTATCAAAAACCCCTTTGATTTGTGTTTAATCCGATGTGGGGAGTTCTAGGGTTCTTGGGTGATTAAGGGTGGATTTTAATCTGATTTGGGGGATTAATATTTAAATAAGGTGTTTGGAGGTAAGTGGGAGGGTTTGACAAGGGTTGACCCAGGTTTATTTAAATAAACCTGGTGGTGGATTGGTGACATGGCGTGGGAGGTGATGTGGTGATGTGTGATTGGTGGATAGGTGTGATGTGGAAGGTTGATTGGTGGGGAAAGGTTGTGATGTCTGGCAGATATGGTCCCCAATCTCTCTTGTTTTGTCCATGTTGTAAAAACAGCTAACAAACTCTATTTCCCTTTATAAAAAGTTTCATCAACTTGTCAAATTTGGCAAGACAAGTTTTCAAACTTTAAACAAGGACTTGAAATGTAATTTCTTCAATCTTCAAGGGTTGTTGGTGACATGTATTCATACTTCAAGGTTTTGACTTGTTTGTTGACTTCTTGGAGGACCAATATTGGTAATTTAGTTTTCTTGAGGGACTAAATTTGCCAATTCTTCAAAGTTAAGGATCCTTTTTGTAATTTTGAAAAACTTTAGGGACCAAACTTGTAATTATGAAGATACAAGGGTATAAAGTGTCAATTCTTCCATCTTGGAGGACCCTTCTTCAAAATTCTTCAAATCTTCAACGGTTTTCTTTGGAAAATTCTTCATTAAGGTTTGGTTCATCGTGCGGCTTCGTTTCCCGTGTTCGTTTTTGACTGATTCTTGTGATCTTTTGTCATTTTCTCAATATCCGTACCTAAAATATACAAGCAACAAACACAAGCATATATTTGGGTATTTTGATGATATTTAATGCATTTTAAGCCCTATTTGGACGATGAGACTATGTATAAAAGCAGTCTCATCAGTGGGTCTTCAGGAACAAAAAGGATGAAAGAGGTGTTGTTGTGAGGAACAAGGATAGGCGTGTTGCTCAAGGCTATAGATATGAAGAAGGGATAGACTATGATGAGGTTTTTGCACCAGTGGCAAGGATTGAAGCCATTAGGTTATTTTAAGCCTTTGCATCATATATGGGATTTATAGTCTATCAAATGGATGTGAAAAGTGCTTTTCTTTATGGCACTATTTTAGAGGAGGTATATGTCTCACAACCTCTAGGTTTTGTACATCCTAAGTTCCCTAACAGAGTCTACAAAGTTATTAAAGCTCTTTATGGTCTTCATCAAGCTCCTAGAGCTTGGTATGCAACTCTGTCTAAATTTCTTTTGGAACATAGATATAGGAGAGGGACTATTGACAAGACTCTTTTCATCAAAAAGAATGCTAAGGACATTATCATAGTTCAGGTATATTTAGATGACATTATTTTTGGTTCAACCAAGAAGTCATGGTGTGAAGAGTTTGAAGCTTTAATGAAAGGAAGATTTCAGATGAGTTCTATGGGAGAACTTACTTTCATTTTAGGAATTCAAGTCAAAGAAAGGAAAGAAGAAATATTTATCAAGCAAGATAAGTATGTTGTTGAGATCTTGAAGAAATTTTCAAGTATGGATAAAAGAAGTGCAAGTACACCTTTTGAAGCCAATAAGTCTCTGTCAAGAGATGCACATGGTGAAAATGTTGATCTTCATTTGTATAGATCAATGATTGGTTCATTGATGTATCTTACTGCTTCAAGGCCAGATATAATGTTTGTTGTGTGTACTTGTTTAATGTTTCAAGTCAATCCAAAGGTTTCACATCTACATGCTGTAAAAAGGATTTTTAAGTATCTCAAAGGACAACCTAACTTAGGATTATAGTATCCTAGAGATTCTACATTGGACTTGGAAGCTTACTTAGATAGTGATTATGCTGGAGCTAATCATGATAGGAAATCCACAACATGAGGTTGGCAATTCCTAGGCAGAAGACTTATATCATGGCAGTTTAAGAAGCAAACTATTGTTGCTACTTCTACAACTAATGCTAAATATGTAGCTACTGCTCATTGCTATGGACAAGTACTTTGGATTCAGAATCAGTTGTTAGACTATGGTTTCAACTTCTTGAATACCAAAATCTACATTGATAATGAAAGTACTATCTGCATTGTCAAAAATACATTCTTTCACTCCAAAACTAAGACATCACTTTATAAGAGATGTTTATGACAAAAAGCTTATTCAGGTTTTGAAGATCCATACAGATAACAATGTAGCTGATTAATTAATCAAGGCGTTTGAAACTAAGAGATTTGAGTTCTTGGTAACACATATTGGTATGCTCAACCAATAACTGCTGCATATGTTAAAGGGAGGTAACAACGGTACAATTCTTATGCTATTTTTATTGTATAGTGTTTGTTTTTGTTTTTGATGTGATTACAGGTTATTATATTAAGATAAAAGAGGTGACAATGATATTGGATTTCATGTACCGGTCTTATCTTTGAGGTACCATTTTGGAACAAAGTACCGCTAGGCTAAATCGAAGTACCGTTTATGTACCATGTATCGCTAAATAACCATTGTACCGTTGAGGGTCTATTTTGTAAAATTGGCGGTTTTTCGTTCTTGGGTTTGTTTTTCATATAAATACCATCCTCAATTACATAATTGATTCACCTAATCTTTTAATTTTACACCTTAATTCTATAACCTTCATTCTAATCTTCGTTATTCAAAAACACCAATGGCTGCTCTTCATGTGATCTTTAAACACAATCAGGTTGCTAAGCTCACTCAGAATGATGATTCACTTGGTTTCTTGAGATTCTTGACTTTTTATCTCGAAGTCAGATACAATTTGCGCTTACTGTAAGTCCTATTGTCTCTATTCCTCTTATTGAACAATTTTGGAAACTAATATTGCTGGTACACGTCATAATCAAACCTGTATAAGAGCCAGGGTTAATCATAGAAATATATATACATGTGACTGAAGTACTGCTTAGGGCATCCTTAAGGCTTAATGATGCAAATGGGACTAGTATATTGACCAATACTGAGATACATGATGGCCTTGCAGCCATGGGATATCAGGGTGGTAGGGAGAGTCTTACTTTCTTAAAAGGTTTATTTTCACCACAATGGAAATTGTTTTTTCATACCATAATTCACTGTTTAAGCTCAAAAAGCACATCTGTTGATCAAATTCTTGCTACTTTAGCATCAGTTGGTATTTGTTTGTCAAAAAAGAGTTTTTAACTTTTCAAAATTGATTTTTGAAGGTATGAATAGGAATTTTGATGACTCTAAGAAATTTTTAATGTATCCAAAATTTATTCAGGCTCTAATTCAAGACCAAATCCCAAACTACCTGACATAACAAATACATGGGATGTCCCTACTTTCACTAAGAGAACCTTCTCTTTCTTATCAAAGTAAGGTAGTACTTTCACAGGGACTATAACACCATTATTTGCTAATATGATAGCACAAAAAGCTAACCAACAGGATGAGGATCCTAGTTCTGCTAGTGAATCTCAATAAACTCCCTCTAACCAAAGTCCCCAACCCTCTGAAGATGATCAATCTTCCTCTCATCATGATGCTGATCAACCTGTCTCTGATGAGATGATCCACACACCTGATGCTTCACATGTTGCTAGTGGTTCTCCACAAGCTAGAGCAACAGAGGTGGTGGATATTGCACATTTAACTTCTTTGTGTACAAGCTTGTCCAAATAGGTTCGGGTTTTACAAAAGGAAAAGATTGTGTAAGATAAGAGAATTGTAGACCTGGAAGCCAATCTTAAAAATCTAAGGAATAGAGTTAGTCCTTGGATCAAGCAAAATAGGGCAATTCATAAGGCTCAACTTAAGAAGCAAAAGCTCAAAGCTTTCAAGAAAAAGCAACTGAATGCAACCAAACAGGAGAGGAATAAAAAGGAAGCAGTTCCTTTTTCTGATATTCCAACAAAGACTTTTGGGGATGAAGCTAATTTGGAAGCTGATGATGGTCTTAGACACTATGTGGACGACACAAATATGGAGGATCAACCACTACCATCAACTGTTGAAGAAGATACGGTTGTAATGCAACCACAGCCACAATCACCACAACTAGAAGAAGCTAATTGGAGTAGTTTTTATGAGAAGCTTGAGGAGATAAATCTAAAAGTTCTTGTGTCTACAACTCAACAACCACAAAGGAAATTTTGGTATCAATAGAAACAGTCAACCCAAGCACTGCCAAGTTCAAAGAAGAATGATGGGTCAGACAAGACTGAGGAGTTGTAAATTGAAAAGACAGCTTCCAAAGAAGATAAGGTGTCTGGAGATACCTTGGTGATTGGTGATAGAAGTGTGTCTACTACTGGTGAAGTAAAAACTCCTAAAGACCCAAGTACTTCCAAGCCTACTGCAAGTACCACTGGTCAAAGATCTTCACTGCCATCTTCTAAGGAAATCAATACTCTATCTTTTGGAAAGGATGAGACCTTAGCATAACTTTTGCTTTATCTCAAAGAGAAGAATTTATCTAAAAAGACTAGGTTAGCAGAAGAGGAAAATGAGACACAACAATCAAATCTTGCCAACCAAGTTCAAGACAAAGGCAAGAAAGTGCAAACTTCAAAACCCACTACAAAAGGTATTGTTATGCTAGGTCAAAAACCTAATGAGGATGAAGACAAGAGATCATCAAGGTTAATCAAGAAGTTACATAAGATTGACCCAAAGGATAAGGGCAAGAAGAAGTTGCAGTCTAAATCAGAAGGTGAAAGTGATTCAGATGATGATATCAACAAAGTCATGGATAAATTTCATCAAATGGAGCATGATGAAGAACTAGATCTTAGACTACAAGAAAGACTCCATGAAGAACAACAACAGGAAGAACTTGCAGCTAAGCAACAATTGCTTGAAGCATAAAGAATACAGCAAGAATGGAATATTGAAGAATATGACAGGATTCAAGTTGAACTCAAGGCAAGTGAACTCCTAGCTGAATCTCTAATAGCTGAAGAGAGAGATGCATATGATGAGGAAGAAAAGGATAGATTGATTGATGATCTAGTGAGGGAGCAACATAGATTATTTGTTAAAAAGAAAAGAAGAGAAGAGTTAAGCCTCCAACAACTAATTAGATAAGGAATGAAACGATGTCCTACCTCAAGAAGGTTAAACATTTCATTCATGCACAGCTAGTTAGAAGAACTTTGATGAAATCAAGACTTTGTATGAATAACACAAAAGGAGCAAGTTAAACTTTGTTGAGATTAGATCTGAGAAGGATAAAAAGGACATTGAAGATGTCAAGAAACACTTGCAACAACAAAGGCAATTTGGAAGTACCCCTAGGCTTGATGATGCAAGTACTGCTATACAAGAAGGAGCATCTCCACCTATCAAGACCACTTATGCTAGGAAAAACAAGAAGGTTAAGGAGACTCCAAAGGAAGCAAAGACTACTCAAGTATTGGATGAGGGCAATAAAGCTCAAGGTTTTGAAAAAACTGAAAATGTACAGGTTGTACATACTCAGTCAACAGTACATAGTGAAACGGTACTACTGACTTGGAGGAAGGATCTGTTGAAATAGAAGGAACCTCCAAAGGTATTAAAAGAAAAAGATCAACCAGGAAAAAGCAAGAAACAAAGAAAAAGGTAAAATTTACTAATGAAGATAGTGATGATGATGATAACTACATAAAGTACTTGAAGATAGTAAAGTTTGAAAATCAATGCATAGATACAGAGATCTTTGGAAAGAAGTCATCAATTATAAGATGGACATGTGCTACAAGTCAAGGAATAGAAGCTCACGAAATAAACAGGACATATGGTACATTTAGGATGTTCAGGTTATTGGAAGATATTCTTCATATTCTTGTTAGATAAGACATTCAAGATCTTCATAGATTTGCTTCATGAATTAAAGTTTATGTATGAACCACAAAACTATGATCAACAAATATTGAAGGACTTAGAAAATGAGGTTCCTACTTACTAGAGATATTATAGATCATGTGGTATACACACATTGGATGTAGATGATGTTACCTATTATATGCTTTAAGAGAAACGATATCCTTTTGGAAGAAGGTTCTTAGAAAGAATGTTAGAAATGCAACTAGAAGTTTTAGAGGAGTCTAATTGTAAAACCCGCATGCTTTTACCATGCATAGTACCCTTAGGATCGTACGTACTAGTTAAAACTTTCCTAATATAGCATGATTACGATTACGTGTTAGGAGTTTACGTATTACGTACGTGTTAGAACATGATAAGTATTTTATATGCACGATCACGTAATAATTATTTAACAATAATTAATCACGAACATGCGATCATGAAATCATGAACGTAATTAAAACACGAACTATTATTAATTACGTATATATATTTATTACGAGCGTAATTAAATATATTAGATCACGGTATTTACGTAACGAGAACATTTAAAACACGAACATAAATAAACACAAACGAGTAACTAAATAACGAGACACGGAAAAAGGTACGGGAACCCCATGTGGGGTCCCTACCCGCGGCCAAACAAGGGCAATGGGCCAAGCCCATTGTCAAATTTTACTAAAGGGGGTTATGTTTATTTTTCACTACACAAATTAAGTTACAGAAGATTTTTAAGAAAAACCTAAAAACCCTCTTCTCCTTGTTCTTTGTGCCGCCACCCATAAATCACCATACAAGGTGATTTGTTGATCTTTGATCTTGAAGATTTGTTGATTGTTCGTGTTTGTTCTTCGTTCTCTTGATCCACGAATTCGGTAAAACCTTTTTAAACCTTTTCTTTTAATTTAATCTTTTTATTAATTATGAACATGTGATGTTTTTATAAAAACATAATAATTAATCATAGATCTAACATGTTTTGGTGATTAATTAAATCTAAGGGTCGTTTTAAGGGGTGTTTTGTTTTGGCCGCCGGCTTCACCGAGCCCAAATGGGGTCTCGGCTTGCCAAGCCGACCAACACCAAGACCATATGGTCTTGGTTGGTGCGTGTGGGTCCCACGGCAGCAAGGGGTACCCCGAGTTGGTTCGGGGTACGGTGTCGATTCATGTCCGGTTCATGTTTTTTAGCCTAGATCTGGTTCATGGTGTATGTTAGTTTTTTTTATATGTTTATGAACTTCTGTTAAAATTAATTAATAAAATGATGTGATTAATTTAATAACATGACTTAGGTTATTTAATTATTATGATCATGAAATTATTTTAACCTAAGTATTTATATATTTAAGACTTATAATTAATTAATTATTTTAAAACCATGGATATAATTAATTAATTAACATGACTTAGGTTATATTATTAATATATAATAATACATATTTTAACCTAAGTATTTAACTCATTTAATTAAAAACATGTTATACTTTAATTAAATATTATAACCTATAGTTTAATTAAATTACATGAAATAATTATTAAACTATACATTATATCATATGACTTAGAAATAATCATGAAAAACACCTAGGCTTATATACTTAGCTTATTTAACCAGCTTATTTCTAATTATGGAAACTTTCTATTTTTAGAAACTTAATTAAATAAGGCAGCTAATCTATTTATGGAAACCAACTATTTTTAGAAACTTATTTATTTAAGGCAGCTAATCTATTTATGGAAACTTATTTAATTAAGGCAGCAAATCTATTTATGGAAACTTTCTATTTTTAGGAACTTATCTATTTTAAGAAGTAAATCTATTTTTGGAAACTTTCTATTTTTGGAAACTTTCTATTTTTGGAAACTTTCTATTTTTGGAAACTTTCTATTTTAGGAAACCTGCTATTTTTGGAAAGTTACTTATTATTACACAGTAAGTATAATAACACATGAAATACAAGAAATACTTAATCAGATTAAGCAGAATATAAGATTTAATACAGTTTAAGGCTTTAAAACAGTAAAACACAGTAAGAACGCATAAAATAAGCTAAGACATGACATAAAACCAGCTATGTATTTAGTAAGCAGATACTTATTCATGTATGTATTTATGTAGCACTAGTGATTCAGAGGTAGGATTCCTCGCAGTTCATCTTTCTCGTTCACTGGACATAATGTACGGATTCCCGTCCTTTCAGTATGGACATTCTTTCCTTATTAGGATTCCCCGTATGCAGCCAACTGTTTTCCCATAGTATAAGTTACGTGTTTGATTGCTTATGTTTAATTATGATTACCTATAGATATATACATGCATGACCAGTTTCACCTAGTTATGGAGGTACCATAACCATAACATTAGAGGCACTGATGTTATGACTTCACCACGGCGGAGTGATTGCTCGTGGCGTCCCTTCAGCTTTTGGCCATTTATTATATTTATCATGTGGGGCGTATGGGTGCATCCTAGTTACATGTTTTTATTCAGGATTACATGGTGAATGTGGTGTGTGCCTTGCATCCTTCACAAGGAGCTGATCCCTCCTACCCATAAACCAGTATATTAAACTAGAGGCAGCCCCTCTAATTTTCATGATGAGGTCACCCCTCCAATTATTCATGCACGGTGGATTTTCATGACCTATATTGGCTAATGGTAAAATATGACAAACAGTTTTTATAAGATAAACATAAGACTTTCAAACTATAAAACCAGTTTTATTAAGACTTAACCAGGTTACTCGTGACTTAGTTTTCTTCCGCTGTTATTATGTTATATGCTATTCTATTCATGCTTTATTGTACATCCGTGCACTGAGCGTATTGCTCAGCCGTTTTCCTTTTCTATGTTCCCAAAACGGCAGGTACTCAGGGACGCTCGTAGACACTAAGAGTACTTGCATATGGACTGGAAGCTGTCTAGCCTTCTTTACATTATGCATTTCCTTTCTTTTGATACTTATGCTTTGGACATTGTTTAGTCCTTTTCCTTTATTATACTATGTTTGTGTGTGATGAGCTTTACTTTTAGACTACCGATGTTTGATTCCGGTATTTTCCTTTTTATGGTCAAGTGATGTTTAGACATTTTACCTTGTATGCTTTGATGACACGCCATAATTACTGTGATATTTCCATTTCCAAATGGTATCTGAGCCAAGGCTTCGACCTGTAGGCTCTCAAATATGACCTGTGATTAGTGGGTAGTCACTACGGTCTTCCTAGAACTGACAGTTGTTTTCATGCATTCATCATTTTAAGCATACATATACATGTCATTGTTGCAGGGTTTTTGACTAAGTAATGGTTGGTACAGGACTGGCCCTATTTAGTCGCATGTGTTTTATCGAAACTTTTAGATTTGGGACCGACCCATAGGCGTCCCCTCGCTATGTCTTTTGTTTTGGTTGAACTGACCAGAGGCGTTCACTCTCGCGCATACAAAAGTTTTCATAAAACTGCATCATGCATTCATACAAAAATTTTCTTGCATAAAATTTTTCTCGTGAAATTTTTAGTATAAAAATTTTTCATGTATATATTTATATTTTATGATTTGAACTGTTAAATCATATGTTTTATGTTATACTGTCAGATGGTTCTCACACGCGAACAGGAGTAGCTCAATGCTGCAATTCAGGCCGCCATGCAAGCCTTGCTTCCTCAACTGAGGAATGACATCCGGGCTGAAGTTCAAGCTGCCAACAATCAGCAGCACAATCAGCCACCTCCTCCTCCTCCTCCAGTGACATTAGCAGTATGGCTGGAGAGATTCAACAAGCTCCGCCCTTGAGCGTTTGAGAAGACAGATAGCCCCAGCGATGCTGAAAGCTGGTTGGCTCACATCAAGAAGATTTTCAACGCTATGGGCTGTGACCCCGCATACAAGGCGAGGTTGGCATGCTATCGGTTCGAAGGCGATGTACTCAACTGGTGGTTAGCATTGATGCAATCTGAAGGTGGTGATGAGTGGGTTGTTGGTTTGACTTGGGCTCAGTTCAAGGACAGGGTGATGGAGCAGTTCTTTCCCAAGGCTGAGCAGGACAAGCTCAAGAGAGAGAGTACCATGGGATCCGACAGAGAGCTGGGGATAATAGCAACGAGTTTATGCAACGCTTTCTTCGCTTGACTGGTTTCCTTGGTGCGGCAGCAGGTACTCCTAAAGAGCAGGCACATCACTTCAGATGGGCTCTTCGCACATCAGTCGCAAACAATCTGGTGTGTGCTACGTTCAACACTGTAGCACAAGTGGCCGATGCAGCACAAAAACCGGAGATGCTGCAAGAGAGGGATGAGTTCGGGGAAGCTGAAAGACCCGACAAGAGGTAAACATTCCTATTCAAGCGGTGACCAATCCGTATACTTTCCATATGTCAATTATTCATCTCTTTAAATGTATCTTCCAGGCAGAAAACTGGGGACCGGTCTTAGCCGGCTACTCAGCAGCAGCCTCATCAGCCCAAGGGAAACGGTCAGACTAACAACCGTTCTTCTACGGATAGGCGTGGCGGTAATGACAATTACCGTCACAACGCCGGGCACTCCAACAACAGCAGGTCCTAATACTTACGAAATTCCTTATGTTTTATGTTATAACTCATATTCTGACACTTTAGCAAACTTCTACCAGGAACCATGAAAACGGTAGGGACCAGAACCAGAGAGGTTCGCAGCCTAGCCGTCCAGCTATCACTGGTATTCAATCTTACGATTATCCGCTTTGTCCTTTGTACCCAATTACCATGTCTTATGTAAAATGTTTTATCAGGTCCTCAGCCAGCCAGAGCACCTGCTGGAGGATACACTCATCCTCTTTGCTCTACTTGCCACCGTAGGCATCCAGGACCATGTCGCCGTAATACTGATGTGTGCTTCAAGTGTGGTCTTCCTGGCCATATTATGAAGGATTGCCGTAAGGGCGAGATGGAGGGTACATCGGGACATGCTGATACCAAGCCGCCTCCTACTGCCGGGCGTGTCTACACGACATCTCGAGACCAGGCCAACAAGTCTACAGGTACCATCACTGGAATCTTGTATATGTATGGTCGCGCTGCATGTGTTCTTTTCGATACGGGTGCTACTCACTCGGTTAGTTCTACTGCTATGCTAAGAACATTAGGATGCCTCCCTTGCCACTAGAAAATAGGCTTACTATTTCCACGCCTTTGAGGGACTCTGTACTAATCACCCATGTATACAAGAGTCTTCCCTTAGAATTTGATGATAAGGTTCGACCTGTCGAAGCACTTCCGCTGGACATGAATGACTTCGACATGATTTTGGGCATGGATTGGCTATCCAAGTATCATGCTACCATAGACTGCCATTCATATCGAGTTATCTTAAGTGATGTCAATGCACCAGAGTACATTCATAATGGGTTCATACCAGGACGGTCTGTACAAGTCATATCCACCCTGCAAGCGCGTGCACTACTGTCACATGGCTGCGAGGGTTATCTAGCTACGGTTCACGACATGGATGTTGAATCTCCATTGATTCAAGATCAACCAATAGTGTCGGAATTCCAAGATGTGTTTCCAGCAGAACTTCCGGGCATACCACCTGCACGAGAAGTGTAATTCAGTATCGAGCTGGTTCCAGGAGCTGAACCAATCTCCAAGGCTCCTTATCGCATGGCTCCTATAGAGCTGAAGGAGCTGAAGGATCAACTGCAAGAACTTCTTGAACGAGGTTTCATTCGACCGAGCGCATCTCCATGGGGCGCACCGGTCTTGTTTGTTAAGAAGAAGGACGGCAGTATGCGTCTTTGCATAGACTATCGCGAGCTCAACAAGATTACCATTCGGAATAGGTATTGTTGGAAACTCACTTTATGTGACGACATTTAAGAATTCCCGTTAGTTATCATAGTCACGCACATTTAGACTAGACTAGGCTCGTTGTAAAGTTTAGGTTGTGTGCGTGACTATATATACCCCTCCTTAGCTTCCAAGGAGGGGTGTTGATTGTCATTTGTTCATTTAGGAATACACACACTTTTACTCTCAACCTCTCTTTCTCTCTCTCTAAGCCAACAATGGCTTCCACCACCATCTACCACCACATTAGACCACCGTATCATATTTAGCTTTTCTACATTTGGCATCAGAGCCTCGGTTCTATCCTTGGATCGTGTTCATATATGCGATTTGGTGGTCTAATTCATTCTTGTGTCTCGTTTTATATTATTTCTGTCCATTATCACAAAAAAAATTTGTCACGTCTTATATTTTTTGTCCAATCCGTCCATTCTGTCACATGTTTTTGGGGTCTCAAACTTATTATCTTACTCTCGGTTTCATCATTTTCATGGTCAAAAGGTATTCAAATTTGGTCACTCTTTCTGGGTTTGTCTTTCTTGTTTATGCAGTTAGAAAAGGACAAAATGTGCAGATCCGCTATTTTCGGGTCCTTCAAAACCCTTTTCAGATTGGGTTTCAGATTGGATTTCCGATTGGATTTTCAGATTAAACATTCAGATTGACTTTCAGATTGACATTCAGATTGGTCTTTCAGATTGAATATTCAGATTGACATTCAGATTGGTTTTTCCAATTGAACATTCAGATTGGTTATTCCAATTGGGGTGTATGCTTGATTCCGATGAGACCAGACACACAAACATATTCTGATGAGACATACAAAAACATTCCGATGGGATTGTTATTTTTTACTTTCCGATTGGACTGTTTTAAAAACATTTGTGAACCAAAGTTTTGTGACCATAATCATCACCCATCACAACCGAGTCAACTCGGTCATTACCGAGTTGACTCAGTTAAACTCACTGAGTTGACTCGTAAACCAACCTTTTTACACCTCAACACCCAATCTAAACCTAATACCCATCGTCACCTATTCCCCAATCCAATCTAAGACTCAAACAGAAACTTAACTAATAAAGATCTCAGATTCATCTTTCGTGTTTTAAACATGCATGTTGAGATCTTTGAAGATCTTACCACGATATCAACAAATCATCATAGATCTGTGTTGGGTTTATCCCAAAATTTATATACGAATCATATGTATGATTTATAACATTTTTTGTTATAATCACATCACTGATTCGTTTAAATTAAACACATGCAATCATAAATCTGTTCTTAATCTTCGAATTTAAAGAAGATTCATAACAAGGTTGTTATAATCTTTCTTTCATTCGATTTAAACAAAATCATACCTACCTGCTAAAGCTTCGCGTCTACAGATCGGTCGAGATTGATTTGTGACTTGATTGATAGTCATAAGGTGGGATATACCTTGATATGTGGACGGATTGATATGATATTGGGTGTAGGAGGGATTGATTTATTCGTTTATTGAGATGATTAGATGGGATTGTTGTTGAGATGAGATTAGAGGATTTTTTTAGGGGACGGATTAAACGAGGTGGGGGTGGGAGAAGATGAGGTTGGGGGCGGATGTATCTAAGATGTGAGATTAGGTCAAATCTGTGAGTGAAATTAGGTTGTGAGTATTTTATACCACATGAACCGGGTTGGTAACTTGGACCGGGTTTGATGGCCCGGGTGATGTTGGTAACACAAATGCAACGTGTGGACTTTTCACCACAAATGTTCAAACAAGTGTCTGCCAACATGCCACGCCTCTCAATAATTTGTTTGTGTGGATCGGGTATAAAAGTGGTGATGTTGGACCAGGAGTATTTTTATTTGGTTTGGGCGTTGAATTCACGGGCTGTCCTTAAAATCATTTGATTGGGCCGTATATGTGTTACTCATATACACGAATTTTGTTTCAAAATTATTCATTTTGAATAAAAAATTTGTGTATTATGGTATACTTTGGACATTCTCGAGACAAAAGTGACGAGACATTGTTAAGGAGAATGGATGCTCAAACAAACAAGTTCCTTTTTTGAAGTTGTAGTTTTTTTGTTGCATTTGTGGTTCTTTAATTTTTTCTTGACACTGATGGGGTGACGAGAAATGTGACGTGACAAAATGAAGTGACAAATGTGACAAGAATTTATTTTGACGAGACCAAGAAAAATGGGCGATTTTTTTAGTGGCTACAGATTTTGTTTGATCGGGTATTAATTACGTGACGTTGAAGACGGATTTTTCGAAGGCGTGTATTTATTTTATCTTTTACTAGATAACTTGCTCGTGCTTAATCCTAGAATGAAGACTTGGTTATCTGGTTTCCGGGTTCGGGGTGGATGGTTGATGACTCGGATAACTATCACTTAAAGGGGTTACATTGTTGTACTCAGTGTCACGCGCTTAGTCGACGTGGATAATTTCAAGAGGTGTTGTGCTTATAGACTTCTTCAGTGATGCATTGAGTACTTAGAGATTTCTCCACCGTTCTTCATTCAACAATAGTGCAAGCTTAAGTCACAAGATCGAAGGATTTTTATTCAGCTTCACGTTTGATGTATCTGGTTCATTCTTTCAGTGGTCACTTCAAATTGCTTTCACGTGGAATGGTAAAGGTGGCCATGGAGAGTTTATGAGAAGAGATTTTCGATCAACAGCTGATTCTCACAAAATATAATTCAGCTTATTTATTATTCTCACGAGATTTCAGGTTCATGTGCGTACAATTTATTGATGGTTCCGAGTTTCTAAACCATCAAGGGGGAAGAAGAAGACACATTGAACGCACAACGAGTACACATGATGAACTTCATACCTTCTTTTGATTTGAAGATATTCCGGGATGACATTTGTCATAGCCGCAGAGAAAATCAGTGTTTTAACTCGTGTCGTTATCAATCTCCAAACGGTGCACTACTGATTCGAGGTTTAATTGTTTGATTGTTGCAATTAAACATCATCATTATCCTATATGCATTCCCGGGACTTAATTGACTCTGGTGCATCTCCGGAAGAAGATATGTACATTTCCGGGACTTAATTGACTCTGGTGTTACGATGTCAACTTCATGAATGGGATAAAGTGTCCACTTCAGTATTTGAGCTTCATAATTGGGATTGATTTACCTTCTTCAACTATGTGGGGGAAGAAGTGTCTTGATTCTTTCTGGTATGCATAACTTGAACTCTCAAGGGGGAAGAAAGAAGACACATTGAACGCATAACGAGTACACATGATGAACTTCATACCTTCTTTTGATTTGAAGATATTCCGGGATGACATTTGTCATAGCCGCAGAGAAAATCAGTGTTTTAACTCGTGTCGTTATCAATCTCCAAACGGTACACTACTGATTCGAGGTTTAATTGTTTGATTGTTGCAATTAAACATCATCATTATCCTATATGCATTCCCGGGACTTAATTGACTCTGGTGCATCTCTGGAAGAAGATATGTACATTTCTGGGACTTAATTGACCCTGGTGTTACGATGTCAACTTCATGAATGGGATAAAGTGTCCACTTTAGTATTTGAGCTTCATAATTGGGAATGATTTACCTTCTTCAACTATGTGGGGGAAGAAGTGTCTTGATTCTTTCTGGTATGCATAACTTGAACTCTCAAGGGGGAAGAAAAATTCAGAAGAATTATTCAAGCGTGAGATGAAAAGTTGTTGATCTACTTGGGGGAAGCTATTTAAAATGCTTCTACATCAAGTTTACGTGGCATGAATTAGGGGGAAGCTAATTGAGAAGCTTCTCCTTAACCAGAAGTGTATGGGTTACTTAGCTCGTGCCGTTACAGTATTTCTACTACAAGTTACTTTAAAGATGAGTCGTTTTGAAGACGAAGGCCTCAGAAGACTTCATCAGCATTGGATGCTTCAAGAAAGCTCTTATTCTTAATTATTTTGTACTTGTTAGGAAGAATATTGTAAGGAATTCTACACGTCGTCCCATGGGGGAAGATTGTTGGAAACTTACTTTATGTGACGACATTTAAGAATTCCCGTTAGTTATCATAGTCACGCACATTTAGACTAGACTAGGCTCGTTGTAAAGTTTAGGTTGTGTGC
This sequence comes from Glebionis coronaria, assembly GCA_025667525.1. Lineage (NCBI taxonomy): Eukaryota > Viridiplantae > Streptophyta > Magnoliopsida > Asterales > Asteraceae > Glebionis > Glebionis coronaria. Next base: position 454,084,032 of record CM046881.1, on the reverse strand, counting down.
GTGACTATATATACCCCTCCTTAGCTTCCAAGGAGGGGTGTTGATTGTCATTTGTTCATTTGGGAATACACACACTTTTACTCTCAACCTCTCTTTCTCTCTCTCTAAGCCAACAATGGCTTCCACCACCATTTACCACCACATTAGACCACCAGATCATAATTAGCATTTCTACAGGTATCCACTGCCACGCATTGACGATCTGTTTGACCAACTCCAAGGGGCCAAACACTTCTCCAAGATCGATCTTAGGTCAGGCTATCATCAGCTACGGGTCAAGGAGCAGGATATCGCTAAGACTGCCTTTCGTACCCGCTATGGCCACTACGAGTTTGTAGTTATGCCATTTGGCCTGACAAATGCTCCAGTAGTGTTCATAAATTTGATGAACAGAATCTTCCATGAATTTCTGGACAAGTTCGTTATTGTTTTCATCGATGACATCCTGATTTTCTCAAAGTCCAAGGAGGAACACGAAGACCATCTTCGTACAGTACTACAGATTCTTCGCCAGAAGCAGCTGTATGCTAAATTCTCCAAGTATGAGTTCTGGATAGACAAGGTGGCATTCTTAGGTCACATTGTATCAGTAGAAGGAATCACTATGGATCCAACGAAGGTTGAGCCCATTACTAAGTGGCCAAGGCCGACATCAGCGACGGAAGTCCGTAGTTTCTTAGGCTTAGCTGGCTATTACCGTAGGTTCATGGAGAACTTTTCCCGCCTAGCACTACCATTGACCAAACTGATGCGGAAAGGGGAGAAATTCGTCCTGACTGAAGATCGAGAGAAGAGCTTTGAAGACCTGAAGCAGAAGCTAGTATCTGCACCTATTCTTACTCTACCATCTGGTACAGGTGGATTTCAAATCTACAGCGATGCATCGGGGAAGGGACTTGGCTGTGTTCTCATGCAACATGGGAAAGTGATCGCGTACGCTTCACGGCAGCTTAAGCCTTATGAATAAAATTACCCCACGCACGATCTGGAACTTGCTGCAGTCGTGTTTGCATTGAAGATATGGAGACACTACTTATATGGAGAATCATGTGACATTTTCACGGACCACAAGAGCTTGAAGTATATCTTCACTCAGCGTGAATTGAACATGAGGCAGAGGAGATGGTTAGAGCTGTTGAAGGATTATGATATTAATCTACAGTATCATCCCGGAAAGGCAAATGTAGTAGCAGATGCCCTTAGCAGGAAGTCCGGAATGATCAACGACATTAGAATCGAAGAGGAAATCATAAGAGACTTGGAGCGACTAGACATCGAGTACATGGTACGTGGACAACACGGTTACTGGGCTAATCTTAGAGTAGAACCCGAGTTGCTATCTAAGATCAAGGAAGCTCAGAAGGATGACGGAGAAATCTGGGCGATAGTACAGAATTTGGAGAAGCAGACAAAATTCAGAGTAGATGCAGATGGTATCGTATGGCAGGGTACTAGACTTTGTGTTCCTGAAGACCAAGAACTCCAGGAAGCCTTGTTAGCTGAAGCTCATAGCTCCCCATTCTCAATACATCCTGGTTCGACTAAGATGTACCATGACATCAAGCAGTACTTTTGGTGGAGTGGTATGAAACAGGATGTGGCCACTTACGTCTCCAAATGTCTTACCTGCCAGCAGGTTAAGATCGAGCATCAGCGATCTGGCGGTCTCCTTCAACCGTTAGATATTCCAGAGTGGAAGTGGGACAAAATCACCATGGATTTTGTTACCGGTCTTCCGCCTACCAAAAGGAAGCACGATGCAATTTGGGTTATCGTTGATCGACTTACCAAATCAGCTCATTTCTTACCGATCCGCAAGGAAGATCCGGTAAGTAAACTCGCAGATACGTGTAGACGAGAGATCATGAGACTCCACGGTGCACCATCCAGCATCGTCTCAGACAAAGATCCTCGATTTACTTCGCGCTTTTGGAAAAGTCTGCAGAAAGCTTGGGGTACACAACTTAATCTTAGCACCGCTTTTCATCCTCAAACGGACGGACAGTCGGAGCGAACCATTCAGACATTAGAAGATATGTTGAGGTCATGTGCGATGGAATGGACGGGTGATTGGGACGAATACATCTGTTTGGTAGAGTTTACACACAACAACAGCTGGCACGCAAGCATCAAATGTGCTCCATTTGAGATGTTGTATGGCAGAAAGTGTCGCGCCCCAATCTGCTGGGATCAGGTTGGCGAGCGAACACTTGAAGGACCGGAAATCATAGAGATTACAAATGAGAAGATCGCAGTAGCTAAGCAGAAGATTCAGGAGGCACGGTCACGTCAGAAGAGTTACACCGATAAGCATCGTAGGGATTTACACTTTAACGTAGGAGATCACGTCTTCCTTAAGGTTTCGCCGGCACGTGGTGTTAGACGCATCGGGATTAAAGGGAAGCTTAGTCCTCGTTTCATCGGACCGTTTGATATCATTGAACGAGTCGGTGAAGTATCTTACCGATTGGCATTACCTCCGCAGCTTTCGCATGTGCACAATGTGTTTCATGTGTCCTTACTCAAAGGGTACCAGTATCATCCCCTTCACATGGTTCAGTATCCACTGGAACAGATACGTGAAGATATCACTTTTATTGAAGAACCCGAACGAGTTCTTGACAGACAAGAACGGGTCATGAGAAAGAAGACGATTCCATTCTTCAAAATCCTATGGAGGGATCATACCGAGCGGGAAGCCACTTGGGAAACGGAGGAGTCTATCCGGGCTTCTTACCCTCATTTCATATTTTGAATTCGGGTATGTTCTTCTTTTCCAGTTTACTTTATCTATAATTCGGGGACGAATTATTCTTTTTAGGGGGGAAGAGATGTAAAACCCACATGCTTTTACCATGCATAGTACCCTTAGGATCGTACGTACTAGTTAAAACTTTCCTAATATAGCATGATTACGATTACGTGTTAGGAGTTTACGTATTACGTACGTGTTAGAACACGATAAGTATTTTATATGCACGATCACGTAATAATTATTTAACAATAATTAGTGGTTGTAGGAAAATTACACCTCTTTTAGGAAAAGGAGGGTAAAAGCGGTAAGTATTGAACAAATGACTTTAGGAAAAATCAAGTGTTAATGACCCAATTAAGTTCGTTTCCCAAGGAGGTATATGTGTGTGACTAAGATGTACAAGATTTGAGATTAATATTTGGTTTAGAAGGGGATTAGAAGAGAAAATGACGAAGTCGTAAAAATAAAAATTAACTCAAAATCACTATTAGAAAGTTAAAACGTAGAACCTTAAAATACACAAAAAATAAAAATAAATTCTAAAAATTACCAAAAATTCACCAAAAATCAAATTTAATAAACTAGGAGTTTACCAATGATCAAAACTTTTTCAAACCTTTTAAATAATTAAATATTCAATTTTTAAATGCTAATTAAAGCCCTAAAAATCAAATAAATTATCAAAAAGCCCAAATAAAGATTTTTCAATTGATAAACCTCTAAAATGACCTAAAAAGATTAAAAACTATTTTTAGAAATTTTAAAACCAATAAAAACTATTTAAAATGATTTAAAAACTATTAAAACTTAAATTAATTATAAACATTAATCTATAAGTGGGAAAATTATTCTAAAAGTTGCTAAATTCCTATTTTAATGTATCAAACCTAAGAAAAATGTAAAAAGTTGGAAAATGTGAAATTTTAAAAATAATAATAAAATAATAATAAAATAATATTAAAAATCCAAAAATTATAAAAAATTCTAAAAACTTGCAAACTAGTTTATTTTAACCTAAATAATCAGAAAATGAAAGTGAAATTACCAAAATACCCCTAATGGGCCCTCAAATGGGCCAAATCCAAAAACAGTCAACACAAATGGGCTTTTGGGCCCAAAAAGTAAAACTTGGCCCAATTGACTTGGAAAAGCCCTATCTGACTTAAAATTTAATTCTAAGAACAAAACTCTAAAGGCCCAAAAGCTGAAAATGTGCTTATCACAGCTTATTGAACACAAAGCTTATTCTTATTGGGCTTTTCAACCCATTAAGCCATAAGCTAATGCCATAAGCTCTAATTTGACACACAACCCTCTTTTTGGATGCTAAAGAGATCTGTCAAAATAAATTTCCAATAAGCTCACTCAATAAGCCAGAAAATAGAAAAGTAAAAATTCACAAAACGACAAAATAGTCGTTTTTGAGAAATAAAGCAACCTCAGAAGCTGATTCAACTTGCAAAAGCTTTCAAATGGACTCAATAAGCAATATCAATCAACAAAAATCCAATAAGCACAAGCAATAAGCCAGAATAAGCACAAATGAACTTATGTAAAAGTCAAAGGACTTAGTTTTCTAGTCAAACCTAAAAGTCAACCACCCAAATGCTCCAGGATGAACAAATGGGTCAAAATATGAGCACCTATTACAAAAACAAAGTTGTTGCTGGTTAAAATAAGCTATTATAGCTTATTGATAAGCTGACACCAAAAATGCACTATCAGTGGTAACCAGCAGGGGAAAGGAGTTCCCACTGCTTTGACTTTTTGACCAAGCTTATTTGAGAGTTCTGGTTTGATTCAATTGGAAACAAAGGCACCCTTGTGATCAGTGAACCACAAGGAGTCAATAGCAACAATAAAATCACAAAATGATCCACACAATAAGCCACAATAAGCCAAACAATCCACAGATAAGCACCAGATAAGCAAATAAGCAGTTAAGCACTTAATAAGCAGATTTCAGCAAAATAAGCCAACCAAACTTAACCAGATGCACACACAAGCTATATAAACTAACAATGAACACAAAGCAACAAGAATTAAACACTGAATCAAAGTAAATAGCAAGATCAAAGCACAAAAAGTTACTGATGAACAAAGAACAATATGCAGAAACAGTTTGCTGATATACTTGACACTTAATCCAATTTCAAGCCTCAAATCCTTCTACCCTGGTGTGATTAGCTATGATTTAGCACTTGTTACCCTTAACCTATGCTTAGATCTAGGTGTCCTCAAAATCCTAGCCAATTTTACCAAGTTATGAAGATTATATAGCCAATCTATGAATCTATGTGTTCAAGACCTTAAAACCTGCAAACAGATGAACATATGCACCCAAATATCAGATACCAATACTTGCATACAACACACAAGCACTTAACAATCCTCAAATCCAACTTATGCAGTAATCCCAAACACCCTTTTAAAACTTATTTTCACAAATTTTTCAAAGGATCATTAAGATTCAACCCACAAATCAGATCAATAACACCTCAATAACATCAAGCAAAGCCAAATCAACAATAAACAACCACAATAACACAGATTCAAGCACAAATCCACAAAAATCACAAATATTCAGAAACTTAAAGAGAAAATGAAAAAGGAAGAAGGTGCAAACCTCCAAGACCTACATCCAGGCCCTGGATTGTTTGAGCTGAGGTACTAGCAAAACAAGTACCAGCTTCCAATGCTGCTAAGATGAACAAACACAAGGGTGAGATCAAATAAACAAGGACTTTCTGATTTTTGAAACCCAAGCTTTATCAACTAAAACCTTGCCTCAAAAACCTTCAAACATATAAATGGAACTGAGAATTAGGCTATTCCAACACCAAACTTTTAATAAACAAGAACAAGATTTCTCAAAATTCAGAAAATCAAATTTTATTACTTAAAAAGGAATTACAAAGATTGATAGCCTAAAACTGGAACAAAGGGACTCTCACATGTTGAGGTCTCCTTTTATAGGCAAATGCCTGGCTAACACTATTCACAAACCCTAGAAGTGAAATTCCCTAAATGCCCTAAGTCCTTTCTAGACGTTTTGGTGGAATGAGCTGTCCAAATTGATCCTGGATGTTCATTTTAGCTTTGTGATGAAGCAATGAATCTTAGCTGTTGATTTGGACACGTCACATAACTTGGAGAGTAAGTTGTGTTTTCATTGGGTAAGGAGGTTGAGTGTGGGGTCCAGGGAGTAGTGGGAGTGAGGGTTTTGTGTGTGGGATTCGTTTCTGCATGTGTGAATCACACGTGGGTGTGGGTAATTTTGATTTACCCTTTGTTTTAAGTGATGGTAAAACTGGGTGGATGAAGGTGAATAGTAAGTTGTTTGATCCGTTTTTGTAGGAGTGAATAAGTGTTTGGCGCAAAATGTGTTTGAATGTTTCATTTGCACAAGTTTAGCCCTCCTCTTTCCTTTCTTTTGGCATTTGTGGTTAAACTTCTATCAGCGCCCAATTTAACTTGTAACAACTTTCATCACTTGGCAATTTTGGCACAAAACTTTATAAAAAGTGTTTCAAGGGTTATATTTGCCATTTTGAGATATTTCAAGGACTGATTTTGAACATTCTTGATCTTCAAAGGTCTTCATTGTATCTTTGACTTTATGAGGGACCATTATTGGCAATTTTGATTTGTTGAGAGACTATTCTTGCCATTTCTTCAAAGTTGAAGGACCTTTTGTGTAATTTTGACAAACTTAAGGGACCAAACTTGTAATTATGAATATACAAAGGTTTTAAGTGTCATTTCTTCAATAAATGAGGATCAATCTTGTTTGTCTTCAAGTCTTCAAGGTATTTTGTTGAGAATTCCATGATTAGGGCCCGGTTCTTTGTACGGCTTCGTTTCTCGTGTCCGTTTTTCCTTGTAACTTGTGATCTTTTGTCTTTTTCACGATATCCATACCTAAAATACACAAGTAAACAAACACAAGCATATATATGGTATTTTTATGACATTTTATGTATTAAAAGCCCGAAAAGAACGATGAGATCATGTATAAATGCCATCTCATCACTCCCCCATACTAAGCCATTGCCGTGCCCTCACGCAATGCTAGAATAAAGTATCTAAGTATCACCAAAGTTCAATTTTATTAACCTTTATTAAAGAGTAAAAGACTTGCAACATATTACGATGATGTGTAAAGACATAATGTATGATTTTCATCACAAAAAGTGACTTTTAGGGTCAAAGAATAGAAACAAGTAAATGTCCCTTAGAGTAAACTTCGTCATCCTTGATTGTCATACATTCCATGCTAAGTGCAAAAACGAGATCATTGTTGGTACAAGTCATAATGCTAACACTACTCATACGTCCAAATTGTGTAATACTTTTTCTCCCCGCAATCCTAGTTATTATAAAGAAAATGGGTTACTAGCATTTTTTATCTATTTGTCATGGATCACAAGTGATTCATATTGACTTATTTGAGTAGTTATTAGTCCGAAAGCAAAGTAGCACGATTTGATCAATAGTTAGCCGAAGGACAAAATCTTTTAAAACGGCTTCTCGTGTATCTCCTTAAGTTCATATCTTGGCATAACTCGTTTCACGATTTGAGACCTTTCTCGGACCGATATTTGGCATGTACTTCATACTTCAAATCTTGGGAAGACGTTCTCGAAATTATGGTCTTCTCTTCATATATTTGGAATTTCTTCACTTGACGTTTTTGAGAGATTCTTCATATAGGACCACGACTTCATCATTTTTCTTCAATCTTTACTTTGGATTTTGATATACAACGATCCGCCTCCTTTTCGGACTTGGATATATTTATCCTCATACCTTGTTAGGGTCTTTTTGGATAGACTTTCTCCATTCTTTAGGGGAGTAATTGCTTCTCGTCGTGTGTCTCGATCCTTCATATTGATTTAGGAATAATGATACTTCACATCATCTTTGGATCTTTAGCAAAAATAGAGCTCCTCATGCCTTGTTAGGGCCTTTTTGGATAATCGCCAATCTTCGCGCCCCGCTTCAATAAGTTATGCCTTGGCTATGAACTCTATTCAACCCCGAGCAACTTTTAAACGATCTTGCGCTAGAGGCTAAGTAACCTTTCAAATCGTACGACCTTACTTATTGCAATTATGATTTATTCCTAATGCATTGATCTTATGGGAAGAAAAAGCCACAATTAAAAACATATGAGTTTTTGAAAGAACACTTTTCATGTTCTACGTTTAGCATGATCACTTGTCTAACTCTATGATTTCTCGTTCTTCACTATATAAAGACCTCTAATTAAAGAGACTCGTGAATACTTAGCCATGCAAGTCAAAATTAAGCCAAATTTGGATTAGCTTTCATTAAGACTATATCAAATCAAAGTTTTGGGTTTTCAAGCCACCTATAGGATCTTGCACTTTCTTGGACTTTTTCAAGTTTAGAGAATGCGTTTTATAGTTCCCTTGATAAGTGACTTTCTAGAATCAATTATAGGAACTTGCGAAAAGTTCTTGTTCTTAACCCGAATGAATTAAGACTTTCGCGTTTTAAAGCTCCCTATATAAAAGTCTAGTAAAACTTGATTTGAGCGGGTTAAGGAATGTAAATGGCTCCAAATGCCCATCAAGTCAAAAATTAACTCTTATTCTACCCATCAGAAAATATACATTCGTGTCTTAAAAACACTTAAGAAAAATTTTAAAATTTGGCCATTTTTAGCCTTATTAGCAAAACAAAACATTGAAAATTGGAAAGCGTGAGGGCGTAGCAAAGCAAGTACCTATTCACCCCCCCATACTAAAAGTAAACATTGTCCTCAATGTTTCGAGTCTAATGGTGGAGCATCCCCATACTAGAGACGAAGAGTCGAATGCTTAGGATCTAGCATGGAAAGGGTGATCAACAATATATCTAAAGCCGTTTATTAAGTATGCTAAAAGATAATTGTTAGAACAATAAAGGATATGTCATGGATTCGTGAAAAACTTCTTCAAACGAACGATGGAGGCTCACGTAAACGAACACGAGAGTCTTCAATCGTAGATGATGATGATGATCTAGATAACACAATCACAAACAACCACGAGACAACGAGTTGAAAGGGTACAAGTCCCCTTATTAGTGAATAGTGAGCATAAAAGAAAAGCATGGGATCTCCCCCACGAGGCACCTCGTTTTTGTTAACCGAGTCAAAAGCTCGACTCGAATCCCCATAAATGTGATCATTTAGGGATATCCTTGGTATGGTCAATTTTTGGTGGGGCTTACATGATTAACAAGGCCCAAAAAGCAACCGGTATTAAAGACTAAGTCCTTAATGATGCAAAATACCGGGGTCGAAAATGGCGTTCTCGTTTTCTTTGGAAAAACAAATTAACGCCACTTCAACATGTGCCATAAACTCAAAGAGTCTGAAGAAAAGAGATGAGAAGTAGAAGGGTGGGACAATTGGTAAGACAAACTTTCGAGCTACTCGAGGTAGACTCGCACCAAGCAAATAGATAGATTTTCCATTTATTGCATCGGTGGAAGACCGAGATTTCCCTTTACATGAAATTCCGGGATCGAATATCTCATCCTCGGTGGACAAGGATGAGGGAACATAAGGGGCTTCCCCCATACTAGAACCACACAAAGCATCGTCAAAAGAAGTAGACGAGCTTGTAGTACTCAAAACACATGGTGATGACGGAGTTAGATTTGTAGAAAAATCAATTAAATCACATTTAAGATCTTTTTCTTTTTTATCTTTTGAACTCTCCTCATGAAAACCCTTTTTGATTATGTCGAAAATATTCGGTGTTTCTAAGTCGATGTTAGTTACACTAAAAATTCTCACATTTTGAAATCGTTTTGGTTTTGGTGGTGGCAAGTTCTCAAAACGTTTATCGACGAAGAAAACCTCCCCATTGGGGTCTACATATTCATCATCCGAAAGATCTTCCGTAGAAACCGGCAACTTATCAACACTTTTCAAGAATGAATGTTCGAGGTGAGGTGAAGGATTTTTCGATTCAAGTATTGACGGTTTCTTCTTTGTAGGCTTTACACTCATAACCTCCACCGACGGAGGAAATGGTAAATTGTTTTTGGCGACATTTCCTAAAACTCTTGGTGAAAATTCTTTGCAAACGACATTGGTTGAGTCACCATGGTTTAAAGTTGCAATAGAATAGACATGAGAAAGATTGGAGTTTTGTGTTGCATTGATGACAAGTTCTTCCTCATTGAAACGAAGGGTGATTTTTCGAGCATGAACATCGATAAGTGCTCTTGATGTATCCAAAAATGAACGACCCAAAATGAGAGGAACTTTTCGATCGATAGGAATGTCTACAACGATAAAGTCAACGGGATAGTAAAACTTTCCGACTTTAACAAAAACGTCCTCGGCTACTCCACATGCTAAAATCGTAGAATGATCGGCCATCTCGATAGACATGTTCGAAGGAGTAAGAGCCGGAAGCGAAAGTGATTTGAAAATCTCAAGAGGCATTAAATTAATACTAGCACCAAGATCGGCCAAGGCGTAGCATTCCTCCATATCTTGAATTGCACACGGAATCAAAAATTTACCGGGATCACCGACTTTTTGTGGTATGCGGCTAAGAAAAACCGATGAACAACTAGACGATTGTTGTAACTTCTCTTTGTTGTTTAGCATACTTTTGAAGTTTGCGGCGAATCGAGGCATCATGATTAAAGCATCGGCAAAACTTATGTTAAAATGTAGATCACGAAACATTTTCATAAATAGCTCAAATTGATAATTGTTCCGTTCTTGTGCTTTCTCTTTGTTTCGTCTCGAAGGGTAGGGTAAAGGTGGTGTGGGTTGGTCATTAGGCAACGGCCTTGGAAACTCGGGTTCCACAATTGGTATTGGTTCAACCGTAGGTGTGGTATGAGCGGTACTTCGTGGGATTGTATTGTGCTCCTTTTCGACCATCACCTAGGGTTCTTTCTCGATTTCCTTCTCCTTAGAAGTACTTGGACGAGAGATTGGTTCCTTGAAAGTTTTACCACTACGAGTGGCAACAACCTTCAATTCTCCCCTCGGGTTGTTAATGGTATCACTAGGAACACCACTCGAGGAAGAGGGCTTACACATGATTGCTTCAAACATCTTAGCCATTCGGTCCTCAAATTTTGATTGCCTAGCATCCGCTTTTAATAACTCTTGCTTAATCTCATGTTGTCCTAATTCCATCTTTTGTTGATTTTGTTGAAGACGTTGGACATTTCCTTCCATTTTGTTTGCATGAGTTTTAAGTTCATTAGCAAGTTCATTTTTAAGCTCGTTTTTTAACTCGGATCTTAAGCTAATCATCTCACGTTGCATGTTATCAAATTTAGCATCATTTGCTTTTGCATAATCCAAAAATTCTCCTTGCAAATTTTTAGTGTGAGCATTTTGAAAACCTTGTGTAGTATTTTGAAAATCACGGTTTTGATTTTGATTAGAGATTTGTCCATTCCCACTTTGATAATTCCCCTTGTTGTAATTGCGTGTGTTGCCTTGGTAATTACCTTGGTTGTTGTTTCGATAATTGTTAACAGTTTGGTTTGGTGGAGCTTGGTTTTGGCGGGAACCTTGACCGTTTTGGTTGTAAGTTCCCGTTGCTACATAAGCACTCGAAGTGTTACCATCCGCGGTAATGCACTCGGAAAGATCATGAGCTCCCCCACAAGATAAACAACTCGTAGCAACCGCTTTAACCGAAGCGGAATTGGAAGCTTCTTGAGCCTTCCAATGGGACATAAGATTAGCAAATCTATCAAAAAAACCGATTTTCCTCATTAGCTTCATCATGTAAGGCGTTAATGCTACGAGACAATTGTGACGAAGATGACGAACCCATATTGGCAACACTCGGTGTGTTACGAGGGTTATAAACCTTAGATCTATTTTCAATGATTTGTAAAGCTTCATTTGTCGTCTTGCACAAAAAATTACCACCCGCGGCGGCATTCAAATAATCTCGTTCATGATCATTAAGCCCATTATAAAAAGTATCCACTTGATGCAATTCCGTAAAATCATGGTGCGGACATTCATGTAACATCTCTTTAAAGCGTTCCCATGCCATTGAAAAACTTTCATTATTTCTTTGCACAAATCGTGAAATCTCATTTTTTAAGTGTGTTGTTTTAGATGGTGGAAAAAACTTGTTCACAAACTTAGAAACGAGATCGGCCCATGTCAAAATCGAATTTGGCGGTTCTTTCTCGAGCCAAATTTTTGCGGGTCCATCCAACGAGTATGGAAACAACATCATCTTAATGGCGTCATGTGGAACATCCTTAAACTTGCTAGTGGCGGTGAGACGGTTAAAATTCCTAATGTGGTAATGCGGGTTGTCTTTCTCATGACCTCTAAACTTATTTGCTTGCAACATCGACATTAAACCCGTCTTAACTTCGAAATTCTCCGCAAGGATGGCGGGAATAACAATAGCCTCTCCAAAACCCTCGGTGGGTGCTTGTAGCAACTCCATCATAGTACGATTAGCCATGACGACTTCTTGTTCTACAATAGGTTCAACAATTGGAGGTTCTTCAACAATCAACGTCTCTTGATTGGCTTGCTTTTGAAGTCGTTTACGAGCTCGTTTTGCTTGATTACGAGTGATCATAAACTTCACGAAGAATGGGAGGTGAGTAAAGAAGATTCTTTTTGGGTAGTTTGTGAATTTTCAAATTTTTTTGTGTTTTTGATGATATTTAATTTTTTGGATTTTGGTGTATCTTCGTAGACAACAATCTACAAAATCTCTCCTCGAATCAAACTCTTGATTAAAGAAGCCTTAAAGGAATGAAAACGATCACGTGGAGTGAACGCCTTCGAATGACTTTAGAACTTTGGTGAAAACCAAATTGTTCAAGAGGGTTTAATCACAAAGAAAACCAAGCAAATATATTATACGTAATAATACTTTGGGCGGCAAAACCCTCGATTAGCCTTCAATCTCAAAATACTCACAAGCAAGCGGGGAAACGAGGCGGCGCGAAGCACTTAAGAGCCTTTTTCCTTAGGGTATATTTTATAATACCCGCCTTATACCCACCTTATAGTTTGTATTTTTCAAAATCGAGCCTCACGAAAGTATTTATCTATTTTTGCCTTTTCTTTTTGTTTGAGATTCGAACACAATAATTAGGAGATCAAATCCCAATTAAGGTTGTGTTTTCACACTTTTGGAGATATTGTAAATTTATTGTGATACTTAATACAATATATTAATAATATTTATACAAGAAAAACCAAGAAAACCGATAATACGTATTAGTAGAGTTCTACTAATACAAATACTATTTGGTTTATATTAAAAACAACAATGCAAATTAATCACGACACACCTCCCCGGCAGCGGCGCCAAAGTGGTTGTAGGAAAATTACACCTCTTTTAGGAAAAGGAGGGTAAAAGCGGTAAGTATTGAACAAATGACTTTAGGAAAAATCAAGTGTTAATGACCCAATTAAGTTCGTTTCCCAAGGAGGTATATGTGTGTGACTAAGATGTACAAGATTTGAGATTAATATTTGGTTTAGAAGGGGATTAGAAGAGAAAATGACGAAGTCGTAAAAATAAAAATTAACTCAAAATCACTATTAGAAAGTTAAAAAGTAGAACCTTAAAATACACAAAAAATAAAAATAAATTCTAAAAATTACCAAAAATTCACCAAAAATCAAATTTAATAAACTAGGAGTTTACCAATGATCAAAAATTTTTCAAACCTTTTAAATAATTAAATATTCAATTTTTAAATGCTAATTAAAGCCCTAAAAATCAAATAAATTATCAAAAAGCCCAAATAAAGATTTTTCAATTGATAAACCTCTAAAATGACCTAAAAAGATTAAAAACTATTTTTAGAAATTTTAAAACCAATAAAAACTATTTAAAATGATTTAAAAACTATTAAAACTTAAATTAATTATAAAAATTAATCTATAAGTGGGAAAATTATTCTAAAAGTTGCTAAATTCCTATTTTAATGTATCAAACCTAAGAAAAATGTAAAAAATTGGAAAATGTGAAATTTTAAAATTAATAATAAAATAATAATAAAATAATATTAAAAATCCAAAAATTCTAAAAAATTCTAAAAACTTGCAAAATAGTTTATTTTAACCTAAATAATCAGAAAATGAAAGTGAAATTACCAAAATACCCCTAATGGGCCCTCAAATGGGCCAAATCCAAAAACAGTCAACACAAATGGGCTTTTGGGCCCAAAAAGTCAAACTTGGCCCAATTGACTTGGAAAAGCCCTATCTGACTTAAAATTTAATTCTAAGAACAAAACTCTAAAGGCCCAAAAGCTGAAAATGTGCTTATCACAGCTTATTGAACACAAAGATTATTCTTATTGGGCTTTTCAGCCCATTAAGCCATAAGCTAATGCCATAAGCTCTAATTTGACACACAACCCTCTTTTTGGATGCTTAAGAGATCTGTCAAAAGAAATTTCCAATAAGCTCACTCAATAAGCCAGAAAATAGAAAAGTAAAAATTCACAAAACGACAAAATAGTCGTTTTTGAGAAATAAAGCAACCTCAGAAGCTGATTCAACTTGCAAAAGCTTTCAAATGGACTCAATAAGCAATATCAATCAACAAAAATCCAATAAGCACAAGCAATAAGCCAGAATAAGCACAAATTAACTTATGTAAAAGTCAAAGGACTTGGTTTTCTAGTCAAACCTAAAAGTCAACCACCCAAATGCTCCAGGATGAACAAATGGGTCAAAATATGAGCACCTATTACAAAAACAAAGTTGTTGCTGGTTAAAATAAGCTATTATACCTTATTGATAAGCTGACACCAAAAATGCACTATCAGTGGTAACCAGCAGGGGAAAGGAGTTCCCACTGCTTTGACTTTTCGACCAAGCTTATTTGAGAGTTCTGGTTTGATTCAATTGGAAACAAAGGCACCCTTGTGATCAGTGAACCACAAGGAGTCAATAGCAACAATAAAATCACAAAATGATCCACACAATAAGTCACAATAAGCCAAACAATCCACAGATAAGCACTAGATAAGCAAATAAGCAGTTAAGCACTTAATAAGCAGATTTCAGCAAAATAAGCCAACCAAACTTAACCAGATGCACACACAAGCTATATAAACTAACAATGAACACAAAGCAACAAGAATTAAACACTGAATCAAAGTAAATAGCAAGATCAAAGCACAAAAAGTTACTGATGAACAAAGAACAATATGCAGAAACAGTTTGCTGATATACTTGACACTTAATCCAATTTCAAGCCTCAAATCCTTCTACCCTGGTGTGATTAGCTATGATTTAGCACTTGTTACCCTTAACCTATGCTTAGATCTAGGTGTCCTCAAAATCCTAGCCAATTTTACCAAGTTATGAAGATTATATAGCCAATCTATGAATCTATGTGTTCAAGACCTTAAAACCTGCAAACAGATGAACATATGCACCCAAATATCAGATACCAATACTTGCATACAACACACAAGCACTTAACAATCCTCAAATCCAACTTATGCCGTAATCCCAAACACCCTTTTAAAACTTATTTTCACAAATTTTTCAAAGGATCATTAAGATTCAACCCACAAATCAGATCAATAACACCTCAATAACATCAAGCAAAGCTAAATCAACAATAAACAACCACAATAACACAGATTCAAGCACAAATCCACAAAAATCACAAATATTCAGAAACTTAAAGAGAAAATGAAAAAGGAAGAAGGTGCAAACCTCCAAGACCTACATCCAGGCCCTGGATTGTTTGAGCTGAGGTACTAGCAAAACAAGTACCAGCTTCCAATGCTGCTAAGATGAACAAACACAAGGGTGAGATCAAATAAACAAGGACTTTCTGATTTTTGAAACCCAAGCTTTATCAACTAAAACCTTGCCACAAAAACCTTCAAACATATAAATGGAACTCAGAATTAGGCTATTCCAACACCAAACTTTTAATAAACAAGAACAAGATTTCTCAAAATTCAGAAAATCAAATTTTATTACTTAAAAAGGAATTACAAAGATTGATAGCCTAAAACTGGAACAAAGGGACTCTCACATGTTGAGGTCTCCTTTTATAGGCAAATGCCTGGCTAACACTATTCACAAACCCTAGAAGTGAAATTCCCTAAATGCCCTAAGTCCTTTCTAGACGTTTTGGTGGAATGAGCTGTCCAAATTGATCCTGGATGTTCATTTTAGCTTTGTGATGAAGCAATGAATCTTAGCTGTTGATTTGGACACGTCACATAACTTGGAGAGTAAGTTGTGTTTTCATTGGGTAAGGAGGTTGAGTGTGGGGTCCAGGGAGTAGTGGGAGTGAGGGTTTTGTGTGTGGGATTCGTTTCTGCATGTGTGAATCACACGTGGGTGTGGGTAATTTTGATTTACCCTTTGTTTTAAGTGATGGTAAAACTGGGTGGATGAAGGTGAATAGTAAGTTGTTTGATCCGTTTTTGTAGGAGTGAATAAGTGTTTGGCGCAAAATGTGTTTGAATGTTTCATTTGCACAAGTTTAGCCCTCCTCTTTCCTTTCTTTTGGCATTTGTGGTTAAACTTCTATCAGCGCCCAATTTAACTTGTAACAACTTTCATCACTTGGCAATTTTGGCACAAAACTTTATAAAAAGTGTTTCAAGGGTTATATTTGCCATTTTGAGATATTTCAAGGACTGATTTTGAACATTCTTTATCTTCAAAGGTCTTCATTGTATCTTTGACTTTATGAGGGACCATTATTGGCAATTTTGATTTGTTGAGAGACTATTCTTGCCATTTCTTCAAAGTTGAAGGACCTTTTGTGTAATTTTGACAAACTTAAGGGACCAAACTTGTAATTATGAATATACAAGGGTTTTAAGTGTCATTTCTTCAATAAATGAGGATCAATCTTGTTTGTCTTCAAGTCTTCAAGGTATTTTGTTGAGAATTCCATGATTAGGGCCCGGTTCTTTGTACGGCTTCGTTTCTCGTGTCCGTTTTTCCTTGTAACTTGTGATCTTTTGTCTTTTTCACGATATCCATATCTAAAATACACAAGTAAACAAACACAAGCATATATATGGTATTTTTATGACATTTTATGTATTAAAAGCCCGAAAAGAACGATGAGATCATGTATAAATGCCATCTCATCAATTACTCACGAACATGCGATCATGAAATCACGAACGTAATTAAAACATGAACTATTATTAATTACGTATATATATATTTATTACGAGCGTAATTAAATATATTAGATCACGGTATTTACGTAACGAGAACATTTAAAACACGAACATAAATAAACACAACAAGTAACTAAATAACGAGACACGGAGGTACGGGAACCCCATGTGGGGTCCCTACCCGCGGCCAAACAAGGGCAATGGGCCAAGCCCATTGTAAAATTTTACTAAAGGGGGTTATGTTTATTTTTCACTACACAAATTAAGTTACAGAAGATTTTTAAGAAAAACCTAAAAACCCTCTTTCTCCTTGTTCTTTGTGCCGCCACCCATAAATCACCATACAAGGTGATTTGTTGATCTTTGATCTTGAAGATTTGTTGATTGTTCGTGTTTGTTCTTCGTTCTCTTGATCCACGAATTCGGTAAAACCTTTTTAAACCTTTTCTTTTAATTTAATCTTTTTATTAATTATGAACATGTGATGTTTTTATAAAAACATAATAATTAATCATAGATGTAACATGTTTTGGTGATTAATTAAATCTAAGGGTCGTTTTAAGGGGTGTTTTGTTTTGGCCGCCGGCTTCACCGAGCCCAAATGGGGTCTCGGCTTGCCAAGCCGACCACCACCAAGACCATATGGTCTTGGTTGGTGCATGTGGGTCCCACGGCAGCAAGGGGTACCCCGAGTTGGTTCGGGGTACGGTGTCGATTCATGTCCGGTTCATGTTTTTTAGCCTAGATCCGGTTCATGGTGTATGTTAGTTTTTTTTATATGTTTATGAACTTATGTTAAAATTAAATTAATAAAATGATGTGATTAATTTAATAACATGACTTAGGTTATTTAATTATTATGATCATGAAATTATTTTAACCTAAGTATTTATATATTTAAGACTTATAATTAATTAATTATTTTAAAACCATGGATATAATTAATTAATTAACATGACTTAGGTTATATTATTAATATATAATAATACATATTTTAACCTAAGTATTTAACTCATTTAATTAAAAACATGTTATACTTTAATTAAATATTATAACCTATAGTTTAATTAAATTACATGAATTAATGATTAAACTATACATTATATCATATGACTTAGAAATAATCATGAAAAACACCTAGGCTTATATACTTAGCTTATTTAACTAGCTTATTTCTAATTATGGAAACTTTCTATTTTTAGAAACTTAATTAAATAAGGCAGCTAATCTATTTATGGAAACCAGCTATTTTTAGAAACTTATTTATTTAAGGCAGCTAATCTATTTATGGAAACTTATTTAATTAAGGCAGCAAATCTATTTATGGAAACTTTCTATTTTTAGGAACTTATCTATTTTAAGAAGTAAATCTATTTTTGGAAACTTTCTATTTTTGGAAACTTTCTATTTTTGGAAACTTTCTATTTTTGGAAACTCTCTATTTTTGGTAACTTTCTATTTTTGGAAACTTTTTATTTTTGGAAACTTTCTATTTTTAAAAACTTTCTATTTTTGGAAACTTTCTATTTTAGGAAACCTGCTATTTTTGGAAAGTTACTTATTATTACACAGTAAGTATAATAACACATGAAATACCAGAAATACTTAATCAGATTAAGCAGAATATAAGATTTAATACAGTTTAAGGCTTTAAAACAGTAAAACACAGTAAGAACACATAAAATAAGCTAAGACATGACATAAAACCAGTTATGTATTTAGTAAGCAGATACTTATTCATGTACGTATTTATGTAGCACTAGTGATTCGGAGGTAGGATTCCTCGCAGTTCATCTTTCTCGTTCACTGGACATAAGGTACGGATTCCCGTCCTTTCAGTATGGACATTCTTTCCTTATTAGGATTCCCCGTATGCAGCCAACTATTTTCCCATAGTATAAGTTACGTGCTTGATTGCTTATGTTTAATTATGATTACCTATAGATATATACATGCATGACCAGTTTCACCTAGTTATGGAGGTACCATAACCATAACATTAGAGGCACTGATGTTATGACTTCACCACGACGGAGTGATTGCTCGTGGCGTCCCTTCAGCTTTTGGCCATTTATTATATATCATGTGGGGCGTATGGGTGCATCCTAGTTACATGTTTTTATTCAGGATTACATGGTGAATGTGGTGTGTGCCTTGCATCCTTCACAAGGAGCTGATCCCTCCTACCCATAAACCAGTATATTAAATTAGAGGCAGCCCCTCTAATTTGCATGATGAGGTCACCCCTCCAATTATTCATGCACGGTGGATTTTCATGACCTATATTGGCTAATGGTAAAATATGACAAACAGTTTTTGTAAGATAAACATAAGACTTTCAAACTATAAAACCAGTTTTATTAAGACTTAACCAGGTTACTCGGAACTTAGTTTTCTTCCGCTGTTATTATGTTATATGCTATTCTATTCATGCTTTATTGTACATCCGTGCACTAAGCGTATTGCTCAGCCGTTTTCCTTTTCTATGTTCCCAAAACGGCAGGTACTCAGGGACGCTCGTAGACACTAAGAGTACGTGCATATGGACTGGAAGCTGTCTAGCCTTCTTTACATTATGCATTTCCTTTCTTTTGATACTTATGCTTTGGACATTGTTTAGTCCTTTTCCTTTATTATACTATGTTTGTGTGTGATGAGCTTTACTTTTGGACTACCGATGTTTGATTCCGGTATTTTCCTTTTTATGATCAAGTAATGTTTAGACATTTTACCTTGTATGCTTTGATGACACGCCATAATTACTGTGATATTTCCATTTCCAAAATGGGGTGTTACACTAATGGTGCTTTAGAGTTGGTTAGAATGATCAAACAACAATTAAAGGATTTGGAGAGAGAAGAAGAAGTTGAAAAAGAGCCTTAAGTGTTTGACTTTCGGTCACACTTTGCAAATGGTTCTGAGTTCACCATGTCTAACAAACATAAGAACTGGCTAGTCCATAAGCAAACGGTTTGTGGTAAAGACTTCTCAAATCCGTTGATAGCTGGTAGCTTGCTAAAAACTAAATGGTCATTAACTCACCGTACTTAAAAGTAAAGAGTTAGCTAGTCCTAGGGCAAACGGTTCTAGGTAAAGACTCTATCAAATCCGTTGAATGGTTGATAGTTTACCAAAAATTGTAGGGTTACCAGTACACTTTATTCTTTATGAATAAAGTATTGGCTATTCCAGAGTATACGACTAACTGGGGTAAAGAATAAATCAAATCCGTTGATAGCTGATGATTTGCTAAAAATCATTATGCCATTACAGATTGGTTTGTTGTTAACTGATTTATTTCAAGTGAAAAGACACAAGCAGGAATGTTGATTCATAAACAAGCATGTTCAAGGAGATTCATGTATGTTCAAGATCAAGAAGATCATAAGAAATTTTTGTCATCGTCAAATAGGGAAAGATTGTTGGTCCAAAAGCTTACAGATGACAAATTTTTATATGTGAAGACAACATAGTTGCTGCAAAGAATGTTCAAAGACACAGAAGATCACATTTTGAAGACAAAATGAAGACTTGAAGTTCATTATATCAGAAGAAGATCATTATGCAAGTGTTTGGATACATTCAGTTGGTACACAAGTTCAAGATTACCAAGTTCAATCCAAGTTTGAAGTGAATTTTGAAGACATGTATTCTTATACATTCAACACAAGAAGAAACAAGAAGACAACAAGTTATCACTTGTTTAGGGGAGGATTGTTGGGAATTATTGTTAAGTACCAAGTACTGTTAGTACAAGTGCAAGTACTGTTAGTGTTAGCAAGTACCGTTAGTGTTAACGCGGTATATGTCAAGTACCGTTAGTGCTAATGTAAGTACTGCTAAGTAGATAAAGAAGAATATATCTTTGGTAAAGATATATCATAGTTATAGTTAGAGTGTATCTTATGTGATATACTTAATAGGTTAGAATATTGATGATATATCGTGTGTGATATACTTATCATAATAGAATATTCTAGAGTTCCTTGCACTATAAAAGGAACATAGCTACGATGAGTTTATTGTACCTTTTGTGAAAGTCGATTAATAGAAGATCGAATAGTTAGAGTATGCTATTGTTCTTCTTTGCTTTATAAGTTAGATTTCGCATAACTTATTAGGTTGAGTAAGAGTCTCTCAAGTTCTTCTAGTTTGATTACAAGCTATTGTACAAATCCTTAACAGGATATAGATCTATTTAAAGGGATCAATATTAAGATTTAATAATAAATGAAATTTAAAATAATTAGGGGTGTCGCATGTTGGATAGAAGGTAACATTTTATATATGAAAGTGAAATTTATCATTTCAAACATATGAAAGCTGCACTTCGTTCTTTAACTCAAAGTACGGATGGATTCGACAATTTTTCGGAGGGAAAACAGGTTTAATAGTGGTCCACGGATTAAACTATAAGTATCGTTGGGTAGCCGGCCAGGTGGTTGATAAGTAGGTGTTCTAGGATTTATAAACCGAACTCGTTTGATAAGTTAAAATCATGTTCGAAGGAGGGGTCGTGAAACAAATTTAAAAGAAAAGAGTTTAATGGGCCAGTTTCGATCTCGCCTACGGTTCTCGATAGTGACTTACGGGTCAACCGAAAGTATGGTCATGTAGACAGCACGACCGTCTACAACTTTTGTTGTTTAACCGTCCCGGTGCGAGGTCGTTTTGGGGGTTAAAATGGCCGTATATGTTTGGGTTGCAACTGTGATATAGCAGGAAATCAATTTTATGTTTATGAGTTCGATCGTGAAGGGTTATTTTCAAACGCTTGTTCTAAGCTAAGTACTCGATCATTTTAAGTCGTTCTTTTTGCATTTAAAATTCAACACTAGTTGCTACATTACGAGATACAAGTCTCGACTTATAACACACTGCTTTGTTTTCAAATCGGGATCGAAAGGGCAGTTTGAGTCCAACTTTTCGAATACATTAATTTATAAATATTTTTTATTTGTTTCCAATGTTTAACGATTTTGAAACTTCAATTGCTTACTTACTTTTAGCTATATATTTTTGTTGGTCCATTATATTGCTCGACATATTAGGGAGCCATGAGCAGTATTAGTTTATGTTTTACCAATTTTTCTCAAGCACATCACTATGGAAATTATTCAACATATAATCTGATTAAAAGGGTTAGGAAAAGTGTGACTCACAGACGGCATGGTGGCATGCGACTTAAAATGAGCAAATATAATGAAACCATATTCCTCTTGACATATAACGAGAATATAACCCAAAAATCACACCAAAACCATCAAACTCAATCTTCTAAATACTCGATACCACTTATACTTGTCATCTATCTCGTGATCATGAATAACCGAAGGGAGGGCATGTTTGCTAATCGACCACCGAGAATAACCAATCATGGAAGATTTAGTGTTATGAAGGCTTTATGGTTTACTAGGGTCTTGTATTTTGCATGCGTTGAAAGTGCAATGGCAAAACTCATGAAGACTAAAAAAGAGTTTGAGAGTTTGAATTTTGTTGTGTATTCTGCTGCTCGAACAACATACAAAATTGTGTTATATTTTCTTCGCTGCCTCGAATTAACAAAGAACATAATATAAATGAGATGGTGTATGTGATTTGAAATCGAGTGAGTTAGTTAGTGGAGGATAAATTAAGGTTCTAAGTTATTACTTGTTGTTCATTTATATGGAAAGAAGGAGAAAGAATAAATTTATTTTTTTGTGCATCCAAATAACTTACTAGCGTCCTTCTTTTATGGTGCAAATAAGGAATGGTCAGAAGGAGCTTTTCTTTTTTACATGCCTTTGTTAGTTTTATAAGGGAAATAATTCTTTTAGCTGCATGCCTTTGTCGTGGGATGGCTAGGAGACCAAGGAGAAAATACATACCAACAAGGTTTACACGATATTATGTGTACGTGTTCTTCCATATTATAGAAAGTAGATTTGGTGTCATACCACTTATAGAGTGGACTTGTGTTTTGTCGTCAAGTAACAGAGAAAGGAGGGGCAACACGTGAAGGAACAAAATTAAAAAGAATTTGCTATCAAGAGTCATATGAAGAGCTATGTTCAGCCAAAAGAAAAGTAAAAGAAAAGAAATGTGTAATTGTTGGCTTAAATATATATAAAAAACATGGGCTTATTTGATTTCTAGTTTTAACAAGTTTAACAAAAGGGTGGGTACATGTTCCTTCTTTGTTGGAGTCGTGTGAATGAGTAGCCAAAAAAATAGCAATCGTTTCCTGGTTTCTTGTAAAATCAAGATTTCATCTATGAAAAAGAAGTAACATTAGTTAAATTAATAATAAGATATTAATATGAACTTACCAGATGTCACATATGATAAGGAAGCCTAACATTGGCAATTTATGAACCACATATGTAGTTTGACTTTCTAGTTGTGACATGGATTTACTTTTGACAAAAATGGTGGAATTGTATGAAGTAATTAAACTTTTGTCTATGATTTTCATTGATTTTCAGTTTTTCAAAAGGATCATTGCAAATCCATTAAATACATGAAATTACAGGAGCTTAACATAGGCTTTTAATATCATTTGCAGAGTTGACATGGAATTGTAGTTTGTCTAAATGGTGACTGCAAATGTATGGCAATATTCAATTGCTCATTGACATGGGTTTTTGGAATTAAAATTAGGTAATCATACATTTCATGGATTTTCACTTTGTCTAAATGGTCCTAAAAATCCATGTCAAACTACAAGTTTGGTCACTGCCTCTTGCAAATCCATATCAAGCTCTTAGGATGTTTGACATTCTAGAGTCAAACTTCATAGGAAGCCTACCAAAATCCATGTCAAACTATCTAAATGGTGAGTGTAAATGTATGTCAATCTTCAATTGCTCACGGCCATGGGGGTTTTTGGATACAACATTAGGCATCATGGATTTTCACTTTGTCTAAATGGTCCTAAAAATAATTGTCAAAGCCTCTTGCAAATCCATATCAAACTCTTAGGATATGTCAAACATCAATGGAAGCCTACCAAAATCCATGTCAAACTACCAAAAACAAAAGCTTTTAAAAAGGGTATATTCTCATTAAACCTGAGAAATAAGGGTACATCAAGATATCCAAAACACACAGGACAAACCACTTGCACCTAACCACTATCATAGCATTTTATCCTTATATTTATTCACAAGGTTGACCATCTCACGCGCACTAAGATGGGATTAATCGTTCATAATTTGAAGATTAACTGCCTTCTCCTTATCCCTCTTTTTAGCATGCTTCAAGACTCGTGCAGTTTGGTAAGTGTCATTATTATCCTCAACATGTAGATAAATTTCCATCTCCTCATTTAAATTGCTCTTTTTGTGACAGTATCCTCCACCTTAGAAGATAGAATTATGAATTTCTCCTCTAGTTGCAACTCATTGTCTAATTCCTTATCCATGAACCCAATTAGGCGTGCAACCAACACTCTAGATCTGGAAGAATATTCATATTTAATGTTTGCCATTGTATGCTAGAAGAAAGTTTGTTTCGAATGAGAAAGTTTGTGCATAGAGTATGTGTCAAATAGACTTGAATCTTGAAACATTGTGCAATTTTGGTCCTTAAAATAAAGGGGGTAGATGCTTTCGCTGCTTTCATTTCTAAACAAAGGGTACAAAACACACCCTGATCAAAACAAGAGAATTACAGGGTAAACATCAAAACATTAAAAACACAAAAAACACATCCTAATCACTATCGTCCTTGAGATCCACATAAGCTTGCTTCTGGCTAATTGCATCCCTAGCTTTCTCAATCAACTTGATAAAATCAACCAAATTTTGCGTTTTGCTATCACGCATTATTTTCAAACAATCAAACCAATCATCTTCATCTTCATCAACCTTAGACTCGATATCGTCAATCAGCATTCCAATATTTCCTAGGGTATTCCTCAGTTGCTCGCATTGACCGTGCAACGCATCCAAATAAGCTTGTTCAAATGTAACCATTTGACCAATGACCATATATGCGTTGAGCTCTAAATCTCCACATACTTCCTTAAATTAATTTAGGATTGGAGTTCTTCCACCCATTTTATTAAGATAATCTTATTAGTTGAAAGGGTTAATCAAAGAGTTAGGGTTAGAGATAATTGAAATGTTGATGAATGAGAAGAACCGATGTACCAATATATAGTCTTTCAAAGGTCGTGCAAATTAAATCCTTGAAATTAAGTGTGTCTTTCAAAGGTCAAGTAAATTAAGTCCTAGAAATTGTGTTAGAACATGGACAGTCAAGTTTTCTTATTACGGGAAAACGGTTTTAGGGACACATTTTGCATAAACGAAAGGTGGAGGTGGAAGTGTCAGGTGGGAAAAAGCTTTTGGGGACGAATTTAGAAAGAACGAGAGGTAGGTGATGTGTTGATGCGATATGGGCTATGGAAAATTACGAAAATACCCTCACGTCTATGCCACGTGAGGGAGTTAATTGGGTTTAACGTGCGAAAGTTAAAAAAAATAGGGGCTCGAGGGTTTTTTCGCAAAATAATAAGGATATATAGATTAAGTATAATGAGTGAAGCAAATGACTTGAAGTAATAAAGAAACAAACCACAATGCACACAGATTTATAGTGGTTTGGCCTAGCAAGATCTCACTTATCTTGCCCCTACTTTCACTACTCGAGTATCCACTCGAGAGTTCTACTTCACTGGTAAATGATTCTCCTTTACACCGATGGAGAAACCTTCACACTTTAGCTTACAATCTTTATCAAAACCTAAGCTAAGCTGTCTTAGTTCTTTACAAAGGCACAACACGCCTTGTAAACTTCTACACCTTGTGGTTATAACACCAACCACACTTTACACAAATAGATAGATGAATGGGTACAGCGATGGTGATAGTGTAGGTATCGGTCAACACTTTCACGCAATGTAAAGCTTTGATGGATCAAAGCTTAGAATTCCCGTGACCGATCTTATGTGAAAAAATGATCTAAATGATAAGAAAGAAAAGAATTCACAAGAGTGAGTTAGAGAGTTATATATATACAAAGATTTAGAGGAGATTAGTTAGAAAGGGTTGAGTTAGAAGCTTGGACAAAGGGTTCTATTTATAGGCAAACTGCCAGACCTCTATGGAACCCGTCGGACCCTTTCCCTTTGGGTCCGTAGGGGTCCGGCGAGTCTGACTTTTGTGCCTCATAAATGTGTGTCCATCCTATTAAGCAAGAATCAAATCTTCCTAGTTTGACTTGCAAAATCTGATTTTTTTTTGGAGGTCAACTATTGACTTTTGTGAGTAAAACTATTTTCACCATTTTATGTTTATATATGTTATGTGTACATTTATAAAACATTTTTGTATAAGTTTGAAGAAACCAATATGATGCTTTGTATTCAAACATAAAAAATATTTTCGATGTTTTGTCGTTAACAAAACGTTAAACACGATTAAAACGTGAATATCGTTTTAATGCGATATTTGCATTTACATCTCCTCCTTTTTGTTGAAGATAAAACATTAACTTATTTTTAGTTTGGAGATTATATCACTATATAAGTTCTTCTCCCTTTTTTGTCGAAAGAAAAAGGGGAGGTTCATAAGACGAAAAAGTTAGTTTGAGATTGAGATTGCGTCTTGGCAATGTTAGCAATAATAAGTTTCTCGATGACTCCCCATCAGTTCATGCTCCCCCTAATTTTGAGAATCGGGGAAGTCCATGGATTTTGAATGTCCTACAAAAAAAAGTTAGTGGTACACAAGATATGGAATACATGTGCATGAATGAGCCCAACATGAAGCTCAATAAATGGTCCAACAATGGACTTTTAATTAAATACATTTTGGAAAAATTAAAAGATATTTTTATGATCACAAACAAGTCTCCCCCTTGGTTTGATGCGTAATCCTAAAATGAAATTGTTAGTTTTCTCGAAAAATTTCGAGATAAGAAATATACGTATAAGTGATGACGTATAGTCCCCAGCCGGGTCATGAACCCGGCCCACGGGTACTACCCGTATCCGGCCCATCACGAATGGGTGGGAATAATGTTATTTGAGCTTATGGGCTTGGATGAACAGTAACCGCACACACGTGTGCGGCCTATGGCCCGGCATGCCAGGTGCAGGGTTAGATAGAATCATACTCCTACTATGAGTAGGATTTATCTCAAAGGAGAGGATATTCACTCACCATAATTAGAAGATAACAATCAATATAAATCTGGTGTTTATCCTTTCCTTGGGGCCGAAGCATCAGTGACAACCCATTAGGGTTTCACTGCCTATAAAAGGAACCCCCAAGGGTTCCACAAAGGTATTACATTCTACACACTTTCAACTCTCATCTGATTCCTATAACCCTAACCGATTACTTACTCTCACGTTGGAGTCTAATCGTGGGAAACATTCCCACGGTAAGCCTGACGCGTGTTGTTTTAGTGTGCAGGATCCCAACCAGATAATTCACTTGGTGCAGGAGCCGGAGTCCAGCCAACCCGAATTAAGCCTAATTCGGGTCTAGCAAGGATCACCCAACTTTTGTATCAACAAGTTGGCGCCATCCGTGGGACCATTACACTAAGCTAGAGCAAAATCTCATCTTGATTTCTCAATGACGAAGGGGCATCCGCAAGGAAACCACAGGAACACAAATCCTGGGAATCAGAAGTCCCCAGGGGAAGGGATACTTATTCCCAATCGATCCCCTAGCAACCAAGCCGGCGGACCAAGCAACCGAAGTGGTCTTCAGTCCATGGGTATGACAAGCACGTTCTCTGTCACCCCACCGCCTACTTCAACCTTGGATAATCCTGATCCAGGAATGCGCCCAACCACCCTAACAAGGAGCCGCGCAGACCAACGACTGAGGAAGAAGTAGAGGTCAAACCGCTCAGTGAGAAAGATCTCACTCGAGTTCTCACGCAGAACTTCGAGAGGATCGTCCCAGGAATTGCATCAAGGTTGAACCTAGGGAGGGACCTCCAATCTAGGCTCAACTTTGGCCACGCCGGACCAGGCACCTCTTCTCAAACTCAAAGGAAGCGAAGAACACGACCTCAGGAGCGGAACCTCTTTGAGGAAACTCCCCAACCCAGGAATGTGTTCGAACGCATAGGGGATCGTCTCATGCAAGAACTAATACAATCCCGTGAGGAGGGAGAGAGGTCTGACGGTTCACCCGAACGACCAAATTTGGAACTAAACAGAACTAATCGCCGCACAAGCATGTGGGATAGGATGAATACCGGGAAGAAGGATCCCGGCTCTTCTCACAAGATCTGTCCTCACCCAAAGGATGGGGCACCACCCCCTTTTCCCGGTCCATCAGGAGAGGACTCGGATGACCATCCACCCAAGCGTCGCCGACCTAGGCGTACTCCTCCACCGCCACCAGACAATGAGGAGTACTATGGCGGACCCTATTATCGAGATGTGGAAGCAAAAGATCTTTCCCGCCCGTGGTGTGACCCTAGTCTCACCCGTCCATGGGCAGATCCCATGGAAGATCCTTTCACTCTCCGCATACGGAATTACTCTGAGGATACAAAGCGTCGCATGTCGGCGTGTGTCAAGACTTATGATGGGACTGGTGATCCGGATGATCACCTAAAGATATTTGACACTCAGGCGAAAATTGAACGATGGCCCATGCCTATATGGTGCCAAATGTTCAATTCAACCTTAATCGGCAATGCTCGTGATCGGTTTGAGGGACTTCCTCCGCGAAGCATTGATAGCTTCACTAAACTACATATTGCGTTCAAGAATAATTATACTCAGCGAAAGAAGTATAATAGAGACCCGGTCTCATTGGCAACCGTCAAGCAATGACCGGGGGAATCTACGGAAGCCTTCACTGAACGCTTCAATGACGAGTGCACACGCACAAATACAATGCTGGAACTTCTAAAAATTTCCGATTATATGCATGCCATAACAGACAGGGAATTAATCAGACGTCTCAATGACAAACGTCCGGAGAGGTATGACGACCTTATGGAAAGGGTCAGAAACTTCATAGAGGGAGAAACCACGGTAGCCGTGGCTTACCCTTCAAAAGGAAACAGCTACCGATCGAACGACCAGTCCAGGAGACAGTCGGGCGGTCAAAACAACCAGAGCAGTGGGAGGGGCTCAGATTACAAGAGCCAAAACAAAGGAGGACGTTTGGAGGACAAATTTACCCCTCTAAAGATGTCCTACCGGGAGATCTTGCTGATGGAAGGGGCCAATTTCCCGAGACCTCCCCCAATGACGACTCCGCTGGACTGTCGTCAAGGAAATCGCTTTTGCGAATTCCATAACGACAAGGGCCATGGCACGGAGGAATGTATCCAGCTCAAGAAGCACATTGAATCACTGATCAAGTCAGGCAAACTCAAGCATTTGGTCAAGG
The DNA here is from genome assembly GCA_025667525.1 of Glebionis coronaria. Classification (NCBI taxonomy): domain Eukaryota; kingdom Viridiplantae; phylum Streptophyta; class Magnoliopsida; order Asterales; family Asteraceae; genus Glebionis; species Glebionis coronaria. Next base: position 454,054,761 of record CM046881.1, on the reverse strand, counting down.
ATTGGAAGGATGGAAAAGACAACAAAAAGTATGACAAGAAGGATCCCCAAAAGGACAAACCTTCAACTATATACATGATCCAATCCAGGCAGTTCCGCACAAGGCAGAAAATTAGTCAAAAATTTTCACGCGTCAGAGAAATCTCATTCCCTCCATCACGGCAAGCGATGTGATTGATGCGCCTCTCACTATTGAGATAAGCATTGGAACACACAATGTCCGCCGTATGTATGTGGATGGAGGGTCATCAACAGAAGTACTATACGAACACTGTTTCGTACAGTTATGACCAGAAATAAGAAGCCAATTAATACCGGCCATGGTGCCACTCATCGGTTTTAGTGGAGACACCATCTGGCCAATAGGACAGCTGCGTCTGCTTGTAACCATACAATGGGATCATAGGCAGACCAGGTATCCTGGCCATACGGGCGGTACCCTCCACGGCACACGGGATGATCAAATTCCCTGTGGAAGGAGGAATTGTCACTATCTATAACACAATCATACCAGCATCCGAGTGTCATGCCGTGACAACATCGGTTCCACCTGTTCCCCCCAAGGACGGATCACCACCTCCCAATTAGAAGGTGGCAATCCATCCTGATTACTCGGAACAAGAGGTATCCATAGGAGGAACACTCTTGGATAGCGGCAAGAGGGCCATATGCTCTCTCCTGAAAGCAAACTTAGATGTATTCGCATGGGAGCCCAAGCATATGACGGGCGTACCGCGTGCGATAGCAGAACATAAGCTCCAAATCTGCCAGGGATATCCTCCCGTTAAGCAAAAGAAGCGCGGTCAGGCACCCGAACGCAGCCAAGTAATATTGGATGAAGTACGGAAATTGGTAGATGCAGGTATCATGCGCGAGGTATACTACCACGAGTGGTTATCCAACCTAGTCATTGTCAAAAAGCATGACGGAAGCTGGCGCATGTGTGTGGATTTCACGGATCTAAACAAAGCCTGTCCGCAAGACTGCTATCCGTTACCGGAGATTGATTGGAAGGTGGAATCCCTATGTGGATATCCCTTTAAATGCTTCTCAGATGTATATAAAGGATACCACCAGATCCAGATGGCGGAAGAGGACGCAGAGAAGACGGTGTTCCATACTAGTCAAGGCGTATACTGTTATATAAAAATTCCATTCGTGTAGGTCCTCCTCGATATCCTTGGATTATCCTTGTGTTGTGATTATCTAAAGAGATAGAGAGATAGATGAAGATGTAGAGAGAGAAAGTAAAGAGAGGTTGGAAAGAATAAAGAAAGATTAGATTAAGTGTGTGAAAAGTGAATGACCAACCCCTCCTAACATGCTAGGAGGGGGTTTATATAGCCCACCCTACATGTGGGCTATATGGACTATATTGGATCACGAGCCCAATATCACTGGAGTGACCGATCCTTTCTAAATACGTAAAAACGTATTTCCAACAATCTCCCCCTAAGGGAGGTTACTCCAAGTTACAATGTCCTAAATAGTCTATAGCTCGTGATCTATGCTAATAATGATGTGACCGAGACTTTCCTTAGAAAAACGTATTTCCAACAATCTCCCCCAAAGTAAGGTCACACCCTTTTACAAAATCTTAAACCTAGCATACTATGCTTGAGTCTTCGATCTTGTTCTTGTGAATATGATTGATGAGATCTTTGACTTTGGTCTTGAGCATGTGTCCTTGCTTTGACCTTGTGCATTCATCACTTGTGATATTTGCCTCCTCGTGACTTCATGTTCCACATACTTATACTTTTATAAATTCTTGAAAGCTTCAGAGTTTGATACAGCGGAAGACTTGACTTTTAGACTTTCTTGAATTTGTTGAATTATTAATGCAGAAAGCATAAGCATGTGTTGACTACTTCTTCTGGATTGTACACCGCAATGCCAACTTCTTGTTACGCTGCATAAGACTGTTAGCAACAAGACATATACACGGATGAAATGGCCTTGAACATTTCATTCTAATTCGGTAGCATTTTACCTCCGGTCGGTGAAGACTGTTGGATGATATTAAATATAGTACTTGTGGCAGGTAGTTTCAATAAAGAACCTCCTTGACAAGATTTCGGGGGTAAACCCGTTCTCTTTACTCGACCGTCCAAAGCTGACTGCGAACATAAAGAGTGAATCATTTGGATAATAATATCCGCATGATTTGTAGCCGTCAATTCATGTTCCTGGAACAAGTGAAATTCAATTAAGAACTGCACCATCGTTGCTTTCCAGTTTTCACGAGCTTGATTCGTATAGAATCTTGCAAGTTACCTACCAAGTGCTGTTTGAGGTTAACACTAGAAGGATTTCCACTCATCACTGTGAACACTAAGGTATCACTCTGAGTGTTCTGGCAAGACCACTAAGATTTTGCGTAGAGGCCTGGAACGTTTTTAAATTCAGTTAAGAATTAAACCACTGTTGCTTTCCAGTTATCACAAGTTTGATTCATAAAGAATCGCACAAGTCACCTACCATGAGCTTTTTGATTTTTGCTCAAGAAGGATTTCCATCTTCATTGTAAATACTTTCGTATTACTCGGATGTTCAGGCAAGATCATGAAGATTTTGCGTAGGACTCTTAAGATCTTTCTTACTTTTCACAGTGTGTGAAGAAGCAAGGAAATATGAAAGTGTGTCCTAATGAGATATTTTATGATCTCAAATGGCTCTAGACTCGATCGTGCACTTTGGATTTTAGTGATCGGAGGCTGGAGAGGAGTGCCACCTTTTCAATACCAATTTACTCGGAGTGAATAAATCGATAGATAATGCGTTGTCTCCGTGTGAATAAAACAAATACCTTTTGAGACATATCTGAGTTAGCTGGGATGGGTTGTGCATTGCATCACTGGGTCCATGATGTCTATCTTCAATATCGAGCATCATTATAATGATCTCAATAGCATATGTGTTGACCCGGTATCTGCCTAAGGTTGTAAGGAGGGCTTCTTTCTTTACACCCTTTATCTTTACAATTCTTTTTCATTCTTCAACCCCTTCAATGCTTACCAATACGTCATAACTAGCACCTTGTTGTGATTGTTCCAGTGCTAACTTAAGTACTTGGTCGGCATTCAGCTACGTTCACAATCTTTCTCCGACTTTCTTAAGGACTACTATTTCTAGCTATGGAATGTCCTTGGGAAGATTCCTCCGGTTTAAGAAGAATCATTGGACTTAACCTATCCTACCATCCTTATGTCACCACAATCTTCATCATCGTGAAATAAATGGGTTTAGGGTAAGTATATGTCACCATGAAAATCCATTTTGATATGCAAATCCGTTTTGCTCCCCCTTAACATATGCCACGATATTCGAAAACATTTCGCATATGTCGGGATGAGCCAACACATTAAGTCAAACCATCTATGATAATTTCCCATATTAAATCACATTTTCTCCCCCATATTAAAAATATTAACCCAATCGATGTTTTTAATATCAATTGATCTAATAGCATTTTAAGAAAATTTGGGAAGAAAAATGCAAATCCAATAATCTTCATGAATTACACAAGTTCCCCCTCAAATTAATGAGGGTGTACTTGAAACGTAAATTAAATACCTTTTAACCACAAGTGTAAGGTATTTATCACGTGCAAAGATCATATATGATAATGTATTCACAATATTAGCGATTTATGAGGTTGGACCTGAATGATGGAGAACATCATATGAAAGAAGCACATGGTTCTTGTTCACGAATGTTGGTCGCCTCATCATGTCTGAAGTTATCTCTTGACTCCATGTGTACGATTGATATCGTTGTCTTGACACCAACATGTGAACTTGGCACTTTCAGCGTCAAAGATTCTGAATGCTGGACAATTGCTCCCCCTCAATTGTTGACCCGTGTTCTATTGAAAGAGCTGTAGTCGCCGTTTGAGTAGTCGCATCGTCGAGTATGTAGATATCAATTGTAAATTGCTACTGTTTGTGGAGATGATAACTTCATAAAAAAACAAGACTTCTCTTGTTTTAACAAATAAATGCACTGAATCGTACATATATTCGTGTTAGATTGTGTTATAACGTAAACACAATCCCTTACATGGTTATAAAGTAAACCATGCCCGAGAAAATTAATTCCCGTTGTTGAGTCAAAGCTTTCTGGTGAAATGCTTGATTTGAGTATGAAAAGCGGGTTACTATCTGAAATAATAGCAAACCATTTTGAGCATGTTTTAAAACATTTGAACTTCTGCTCGAACTTTATTTACAACCCCGTGTCATTATTGAATGACATTTCTAGTATCGTATATATTATCGATTCCAGAAGACATGCTCTTTTTATCAAAACATTTTTTGAACACACAATTTTGAAAGATTTAGAAAACCTTTTTGAGAAATTCTCGAAAAATTGTGTTCAATGTTTTGAAAACCAATTACTTGAGCTTAAGATGTTGAATATCTTACAAAACGAGCTCAAGTCCGAGAAGTTGTAAACTTCCCGTTGTTAAGGATAAGTTTATCGTCGGCGATAAACTTTCCTTTTAACTGAAGAACGAGTCCTAAGTTGAAATTTACTTAGAAGTCGTTTTCATGAGCTTGAAAAACTTTGAATGTTTTAACGTAAAGTTCATGACCGAGAAAGATGAATTTCTCGTTATGAGGTAAAGTTCTCTTATTTAAAAGATACGCTTTCCTTTCTGAGCTTAAAACTTGGAATGTTTTAATACAAGCTCATGACCGAGAAAAATTAATTTCTCGTTTCGAGGATAAGTTATCTTTAAAGATAAGCTTTCCTAAAAATGAAGTTCGAGTTACAGTCTGATATTTAACTGTAAATCATTGTGCATGAGCTAAAAAAACTTCGAATGTTTTTAATATTAGCTCATGCCCGAGAAAAATTAATTTCTCGTTGTAAGGATAAGTTTATCATCGGCGATAAACTTTCCTTTATTTGAAGAACGAGTTACAGTCTGTGATGTGACTGTAAGTCCTTGTACATGAGCTTAACCATGAATCCCCTGATACACTTGTTTTTCTGATATCTGCTTCTTCAGCAACCAAACTCTAAGAGTGTCCTTAGTTGAACGGTATACAACGATTGGACCGCTTCGTTCTTTTGGAACATCAACTTTGGTACCTGCATTCTCATTAGGAATTTGCATGCTTTGACATGAGTTAGCGATATCAATTTTAGAAGCATGTGGGGTTTCACCGTTGGCTTTACTTGTGTCAAAGGCGATCTGAGTAGATGATTCACTTATCTTAGCTGGAAAACGTTTCCTTTTATAGAAAACCTTAAGTTCAGGCTTAAGTGATGTATCATCCTTTTCAATTTCCTCCCTAGCAGTCTTAGTAGACTCAGAGACTATCCTAGTTAAAGGGCAATCGTTTCCTACAAGAGTGAAAGTTCTACCAGTAGGGCGCCACATTTTACCAATGGGTTTGATTTTAGCAATCCACTGGGATTTAAGTCTAGCACGGGAGTTCACCTCATTAAGTAATTTTTTGATACAAGAATCATGATTGGCTTTAAAGACACATTTCCTACATGTTTTGCAAGTAGCATATTTAATGTCCGAGTAAGATCTAGAATTCCTAGATGATTGATTGATGCTCCTAGGATGTGACATGCTACGGTTAGCAGTGTTGGGTAAACTAGAAGGCATCTGACTAAGTTTTGAAATTCCTATCTCTTACTTGTGTCTTTTGCTTAGCTTCCTTTAGACCAAATGTATGGCGAACGTCATTTGAACTAGTTCGAGAGTATTCTTTGGACTATGTCTAGGGAGACTAGATGCAATCATGTGATTAGGTCTTGCAAAAGCTTTTTTAGTCACATTGGGCCTAAATGGTAGAGTGACTGGTCTAGAAAGATGAACCATATCAACTTGGGAGGCAAACCGCGGTCTCGAGGATTTTGGTCGCTCGAATCTAAATGCAGTCGGTTGTCTAACAGACGGAATTTGAGGCGGTTTCCCCAAGATTGATGGTTTTTCAAGCTTAGTATCCACACTAGATCCTTTAGTTTTTCTCAATTCGTTTTTCAACGCAGCTATAGCAAAGACCTTTTCCTGTACTTGAGCCTTTAAAGTCTCATTCTCTTTGAGCAATTCATCTTGGGATGCCAACTTAGATTCAAGCGACTTAATTTGTCTGATAAAATTATCTTTTTCAGCTTTAGAATCTTGAATTTTTTGATTTAATTTTCTTTCAAGAACAACGTTTGAATTTTCAATTTTTTCAAAATACTTTTCAAATTTAACCGTTTTCTTCAAAAATTCAATTTTGGCGTCCTTAAGAGCTTTAGATTGCTGAGCTAAAATCGTTTCAAGCTCTTTAACCTTGGAATCAGAATCGGTTAGAGAAGCAGTCATAAAGCATTTATCATGATGAACTATAGCATTCTGAACAATTTCTCCCCCATTTTGACTCACATCGGATGAATCTGAAGTGGTAAAACTATCACCCTTTTCCATCCCATGTTTGTCATAATTAGGTTCGGAATGTGCAACATGCGGTAGTTCATCGGCATAGACATCATATACCACATTCCTGTGTACCGTATTGGTAGACTCTTCGTCAGATACGGGTATGGTGTCATCAATCCCTGACATGCTGCTTGTATCATGCTTTCCTCCCGAATCCTTGCTCTTGCAATCTTTAGGCTCCAAGTTTTCAACCGTATGATCATTCTCCTCTTGCATCTGCATCGTAGATTCTTGCACTCCATTATCATACGCTTGCTGAAGTCGGGATCTTTCATAAATCGAAGACGAGACCGATGTCATTAATTTCAACAATGTACCACGGAACTCTTTAACCTCCGTTTGTGTGTACTGAAGAAATGACTGACATATCCCTGAATTGTTAGACTTAACGATGTTGAATTTGAAGAAGTGCGTAAGTTGTGTCACTAGAGCTTGATATGCAGATGCCGATGCAGAGTGATTAAAGTCTTCTTTGTGAAGTTGCTCAGCTAGTTGGTTCAAGTTGAGGAATATTGAATCGATGAATATATAACGATCTTGGCCGAAGAGTGTCAGAAATTCGCTTCCTCCTTGAAACCAAGAAATGGTCACTATATGAGACTGGAGTAGTCGAAAAGAAGTTATACCACTTTCTCTAGCTGTGTTTTGCATGAGATGCAATTCTCCCTCTTGAGATGTTGAATTAAATGATTCCATTGAAAATCGATGATATATGAAGGTAAAGATTACTTGTCGAGCGATCAATGAAAGAAGGTTAAAGTGTTTGTCCTTGTCGATTAAATTCCTTGAGTATTGAAGAAAATTGATTGAATCCCCTAAATAATTGTTCTCAATAAACCAAAAAATTCCAAGACAAAATTACACACGAGTTAAAAATTTTCAAAAACACGTTTTTGAAAAATGTTAGATCGCAACACTGGATCGTAGTGGAGTTCGTAACCTTAGATCGTGACGAGTGATCGTACCCTACTATCGCATCCAATGATCGTATCCCACGATCGCACTCCCTGATCGTCCTTGGATCGAACTCTGATCATACTAGTGATCGTACCCAACGATCGTACTCAGATCATACTGGTGATCGCACTCACTATGATCGCACTCAGATCGTACTACTTGATCGTACCCAATGATCGTACTCTGATCGCACTCGTTTGATCGTACCCAACGATCATACTCAAGTTGCAACGAGTGATCGTACTCGTGATCGCAGCGAGTGATCGTACTCGTGACCGCAACGAGTGATCGTACTCGTGATCGCAACGAGTGATCGTACTCATGATCGCAACGAGTGACCGTACTCGTGATCGCAGCGAGTGATCGTGACCTTGGATCGCAAGTAGAAACCCCAGGGTTTATGCAATCGCAACAATCAGATCGTACTATGGATACCAACTTACCACTTTTCTCGGACAGTACAATAACACAACCAATTCGAGATTCTAAGCATAAAAAATGAATCAAACACCCAAAAATTTTTGCGTTTTTGAGCGATCAAAGTAACCCAAATCACTAACACGAATAGATAGATGATTTTTATGACGATCAAACCACAAAAAACACCAAAAAAATTTTTGGACGTGGGTATGGATGATCAAAACACAAAATCAAGAACACAAGAACAAACCAATCAAACCAAGGCTCTTGATACCATTTGTAGGTCCTCCTCGATATCCTTGGATTATCCTTGTGTTGTAATTATCTAAAGAGATAGAGAGATAGATGAAGATATAGAGAGAGAAAGTAAAGAGAGGTTGGAGAGAATAAAGAAAGATTAGATTAAGTGTGTGAAAAGTGAATGACCAACCCCTCCTAACATGTTAGGAGGGGGTTTATATAGCCCACCCTACATGTGGGCTATATGGACTATATTGGATCACGAGCACAATATCATTGGAGTTACCGATCCTTTCTAAATACGTAAAAACGTATTTCCAACAATTCGGACTAAAGAATGCCGGGGCAACATATCAGCGGCTTGTTGACAAAGCCTTCGATTCATAGATAGGTCGCAACCTGGAGGTCTATGTTGATGATTTAGTCATCAAAAGTCATACAGAGGATGCACTTCTCCGAGACGTCCAAGAGACGTTTGACACATTGAGGAGGAGTAATATGAAACTAAATCCAAAGAAATGCACGTTTGGGGCAACGGAAGGAATGTTCCTTGGATATATGATTGATCCAAATGGCATCAAGCCTTGCCCGGAAAAGACGGACGCAATAATACAGTTACCATCCCCTCAGACACGGAAAGAGGTGCAATCCTTAAATGGGAACTTGGCCGGGCTGAACAGGTTCTTATCAAAGTCCGCGGAGAAGTCACTCCCCCTATTCAAGACACTCGAGAAGTGCATTAAGAAGGGAGACTTCCTGTGGACAAAGGAAGCTGAGGAAGCCTTTGGTCAACTTAAGCAACACCTTGCATCTCTCCCCATGCTAGTGGCTCCCCGGCCCAAGGAAGAGCTCATCATGTATCTGTCAGCCACACATGGAGCAATAAGTGCGGTACTCATGACGGATAGGGATACAGTCCAAACTCCGGTCTATTTTATAAGTAGAACACTACAAGGGCCGGAGTTGAATTATTCTTCCATGGAAAAATTAGTTTTGGCATTAGTGTTTGCTACGAAACGGTTGCGCCGATACTTTCAGGCGCACCCAATTGTAGTTGTTACTGATCAACAAATAAAACAAGTCATCTCTAGACCAGATGTGGCTGGTAGGCTACAGAAGTGGAGCATTCTATTGGGAGAACATAACATATCTTATAGACCAAGGATGGCTGTTAAAGGCCAAATCTTGGCAGATTTCTTGGTAGAGAAGCCGGATGAGGAGGGACCAATCGTACAACAAGAGGAAACTCCATCAGAACCATGGGTATTATTTACGGGCGGATCTTCATGCACGGATGGATCAGGAGCTGGTCTCATCCTTACGAATCCGGAAGGAATGGAATTCACGTACGCCCTGCGCTTTGAGTTCACAGCCACCAATAATGAGGCAGAATATGAAGTGTTGATTGCGGGTTTAAAAATCGCCGCTAGAATGGGAGTCCGCAACCTTGAGGCCTACATGGACTCACGGCTTGTCGCGAACCACATTCTTGGGGAGTACATAGCCAAGGAGGATAACATGGTTCGATATTTAGAAAAAGTCAAGTCACTCATCGTGGCTTTCAGTAAGTTTTCTATCAAGAAGGTACCAAGAGGCGAAAACAAGAAGGCGGACGCTCTTAGCAAGATCGCGTCTACAAGTTTTGCCCACTTATCCAAGCAAGTCTTGGTGGAAATACTCAAGGAAAAGTCTATAACAGAAGGGGAAGTCGCAACTATAGTTGAGGAAGATGGACCTACATGGATGACCCCGATCATCAACTATTTGACGAATGAAACCCTTCTAGACGAGGAAAAGGCGGCACGACGCATCAGAAGGAAGTCGCATCACTTCGAGCTTCGAGAAGGTATTCTTTACAAGCGCTCTTTCTTACAGCCGTGGTTACGGTGTGTTGGGCCACGCCAGGCTACCTATGTGATCAGTGAGATACATGAGGGGTTATGCGGCATGCACGCGGGCCCCCGATCCGTAGTAGCCCGAGCTCTACGCACATGATATTATTGGCCTACCATGCATAGGGATGCACGCGACATGATTCGCAAGTACAGACATTGCCAAGTGCACAGACCAGTACCACGACATCCGCAGCAGGAACTTACACACATTACATCCCCATGGCCATTCTATAAGTGGGGGATTGATATCGCAGGACCTTTTCCCGTAGCTGCGGGGGGGAGTTAAGTTTTTAATTGTCGTAATGGACTACTTTACACGCTGGATAGAGGCCAAGGCAGTCAAATCGATCACAGGCAAACAAGTTAATAAGTTTGTTTGGGAGAACATCGTGTGCCGTTTTGGCTTACCAGGAGAAATCATCTCGGACAACGGGAAGCAGTTCGTGGATAATCCATTCAAGGACTGGTGCGCATCACTGAATATCAAACGGCGCTTCGCATCTGTTAAGCACCCGCAGACAAATGGCCTTGTGGAACGAGCAAATAGAAGCTTGGGTGAAGGCATCAAGGCACGCCTGGAGGAACGAAGTGCCAAATGGGTGGACGAACTACCACATGTTCTATGGGCGCATAAGACTATGATCAAAACAGCCAACGGGGACACCCCATTCGCATTGGCCTACGGCACTGAAGCTGTTATACCAGTAGAAATAGGAATGCCTACCATCTGCACAGCGGAGGTTAATGCCGGCACAAACGACGAGCAGCTTCGGATAAATCTGGATTTGTTGGAGGAAAAAAGGGAGACAGCGGCTATCAATGAGGCCAAGTCCAAGGCACGGATGAAGGCTTATTATGACGCCAAGGTTAAAGGTGTTTCCTTTCGACCGGGAGATTATGTCTATCGAGCTAACGAGGCAAGTCGAGCGGAGAATACAGGAAAGCTGGGGCCTAAGTGGGAAGGACCGTATGAGGTCACGGAAGCCTTAGGACGGGGCACGCACAAGTTACGTGACATGGATGGCCGCGACCTGGAACGTACATGGAATAGCTGCAATCTTAAAAGGTGCTTGATAGGTGTGTAAACACCCATCCTTTTTCCACTTAATTACAATAATAACCGAGCCAAAACGTGTATTTTATGTCTTTTATGTCGGAATTATGCGTGGTTTGTGTTTTTGTTGTGATTTATGACGAAATTGTGAAAAGTGGAGAAAACACGGGCATTTACGGGCTTTTATTGAAGAAAAAGATGAAAAGAAGTCAAGAGTGCAAAAGAACGGAAGTCCAAGACCAATTCTGAATATTTATCGAAGAAAAAGTCAAAATACGAAAGTTTACTTAAAGCCGAAGAACTCGAGTCTTATTTATTGAAGAATTAAAAGACGAGTTCGGATAAATCCCAAAACAAAGTCCAAGTATTAAGAAGATTTAAGAAGATTAAAGAAGCTTAAGGACTTGATCATGCAATTAAGAAGAAAGGAAGGAGGGGAGGAAGCTTCCTCTAAACACCTTCCTAATCTCCTATATATAGCCTTCATATTCATTTGATTAGTTTTTGTTGGCTAAGGTGACAATTAGTCTTCCACCTTTTAATTACTTGTCATTTAATTTTCATGTCAAATTTAAATACATGTCTTGCACCTTAATTACCATTTAATTTCAAGTAAGTTTTTTTAATTTTGTTGCTTTAATCTTTATTTACATTTGATTAAGTTTACTTTTATCATTCTCCTTCTACTTTTCTTCTTTTTGGTTCGGCTTAATTTCTGATTAAGCTAGCTTTTGCTTAATCCCTTTGCTTATATTACTAAAAAGTTTATCTTTTTACATTCATCTAAGTTTTTGTATGAGATAAGCTATAAGTTTGACAATCTTATTGGCTTGTTTCATACTTGGCTTATTTGATTTTTCTTAAGTTTTCTAAAAAGTTTCACCTTTTCAAAAGTTTGCTTATTTAGTTTGCTTATTTTGTGTTTTGAAAAGTTTTTAAATTTAAGCATATTGTGTTTTTCTTAATCTCGATCTAAATTAAGTTTTGTTATTAGTTTATAATCAAAAGTGTTTCTTTGGCATTTGCTTATTTGTCTTGTTGCTTATTTAGTTTGCCTATTCAGCTTTTAATCTTTCCATCGTAACTGCTTATAACCCCAGTACGATCCAACAAGTGCGATCGCATAAACCTTAAGGGTTTCTACTTGCGATCCATTGTTGCGATCAAGGACTAGGATCACAATACGATCATACTCCATAATCCCCACACTCACTGTGATCGTGGGTAAGATCATAGAGTACGATCCGTGTTGCGATCGCTTGGTCACGATCACCCACTGCGATCCACTTTGTTGCGATCGTGGTGGAGTGCGATTCATTCACTACGATCGTGGTTGCGATCGGGAGTACGATCCACCTTTTGGTTTCCATCGCATTGAAGTGCGATCGTGGGCTACGATCACCAAGTGTGATCTAGACTGCGATCAAGCTACGATCCAGGTGCGATCCAACCACCTTAGTTGGCTGCGATCGTAGTACGATCGGGCTCATTTTCTTCTTTTGTTTTATTTTGATTTTTTTGATTTCCCGCCCTTTTTTCTACTTGATTTATTTTTAAGTTTTCAAATTTTATTACTTCGTCAAATGTAATTTTCATCACACTTTTATCTCTAGTCATTTAATTTCTTGCTATTTAATTTTCAAAGTTTTTAATATAGTTCCCCCCTTTTCTTTTAATTAGACTTAGATTTATTTTAACGCCATTTTATTTTATCGCCAATTTACTTTAAGTCTTTGCATTTTTAATATACTACAACGACACAACTATTTGTTTCACCAAAGAACGACTGAGTCATACTTAGAACCTAAATCAATTCGATTAGACCAACTTCAACGAACTTAATTTTTGTACGGGGTGTCAAAAGCCGTGTATTAAATGGCGCCGCTGCCGGCTCTTTTCGTAAAGATTAACGGTTTTCTGTGAAAGACGCGTTGCTTTTTGGGATCCGTTCACTTGTGAGCGTTATTTTCTTGCATAAAAATTTCAAAAATCCATAAAAATTAAAAATTTCAAAAATCCAAAAAGATTTTATCTTTATTGTGTATATATATTGTCTTTGTATTTGGTTTCTTTTTCTTTTGCATTTCCAGGTGTATGCGTACTAGATCTTCTAATTATCAAGAGCCCGAGACTCGAGAAGATTTAAGTATGTCAGGTGTTAACAACAACAATAATCCACCGCACCTCAACAATAACAACAATGTTCTTCCACAGCCCGATCTTCGGACAATGGAGGAACTTTGTCAACCTACCATGTTTGGACGAGGAGGACCGATTGCGCCGATGCAAATCACGGCTCCGGAGTTTTCGTTGAAGCACCACATGATTCAGCAAGTGCAAACTAATCCATTCACCGGAATGCCTGATGATGATGCCAACAAACACCTTGACAAGTCCATTACAATCACCCAAAGCATGAAGTTGCCTGGTGCCACAATGGATGTTCTTCGCCTTCAACTCTTTCCACATACTTTATCACATCATGCCGAGAAATGGTTTGATCGTAACCCAAAGAATTCTATTCATACTTGGGATGACATGACTCAACGCTTTTTGTCGCGCTACTTCCCACCATCCATGGTCACGAGCCTTCGCAATCAAATCAGCGGTTTCATGCAAGATCCTGATGAATCTCTTTTTAATGCTTGGGAAAGATATAATGTCTTGATTGATCGTTGTCCAAACCAAAACATGCTCCCTGTGACCTTAATTGATACTTTCTACAACGGATTGACTTTTCGAGATCGTGATACGATTAATGCAGCCTCCAGTGGCACATTTATGAAAAGGAGACCCGAGGAGTGTAGAGAGCTTATTGAGAACATGAATAATCACCACAAAAACTGGGATTCCTCTACTTCTTCAAGGAACAACCCGAGAGTCAATGTTTCTTCCACCTCAGCAAACCCTGATATGACCGAACTCACATGCATGATGACTGAAATGAGCAAAAGTATCTTGCTTCTCGCTTCAAACCAACAACAACAAGTTAAATCGGTTGCACCTTCTTGTGAAACATGCGGCGGTCCTCACTCATACACCGATTGTCCTTCTACACAAGGAAATCCGGAAAATGTGTATGCAGCTTATGGTAATTATTCACCGGAATATTACCAAGCTCGACAACAAGGGGATAGAAATCTGCTGAGTTACCGGTCAAACAACTACCTTTCACTCGGTTTTTCTCCTCAAAACCAAAACCCCGCCAACAACTACACTAGAAGCAACCAAATCCCACCAAGAGCTTCTAATCCTTATCACCCAACCCCCCAACAAGCCCCACCCATTAACCCCGATGTTGAAGCCATCATGAGAACCCAAGGTGAGCAAATCAAGAATCTGCAGAGTCAAATTATCAATCTTAAAGGAGATATTACCAAGCAAGGGAATGAGATAAGATCCGAGCTTCGAGATAATATCCAATCCTCCTTCAACAATCAAACAAATGATTTAAAGAATATGCTTGCTAGTTTCTTGCCCGCCGCTCAACCTTCTTCTTCGAGTTCTCTACCTTCAAACACTGTCACCAATCCGCGAGCAAATGTGAGTGCTATTACTACTCGTAGTGGAATTACCATTGTCGATCCACCAATCCCACCCCCATCATCTACACCTCCTCCATCACCATTTATCCCTACTCCTCCTACACCTAGTATTAGTGCACCATTACCGTCTCCGCCTCGCCATGACGATGTACCTAGGAAGGAACCTTCAACATCTCAACCTTTACCTGCTACACCTTCACCTTCACCACCCAAACCCAATATCCCTTATCCCTCTCGTTTAGGCAAGACCAAAATGCTAACCAAGGATGACTCTGAAGTGTCGAGCTATGTGAAGATGATCTCTCAAATGAACTTCAACATTAGCTTTCTCGAAGCACTTGTCCACATGCCAAAATTTGTTAAAGCATTTAAGGAATTGCTTAACAAGAAGGAAAAGTTGATTGAGCTCGCCAACACACGCTTAAATGAAAACTGCTCTGCAGTTATTCTTAAAGAACTTCCAAAAAAGCTTAGAGATCCCGGTCGTTTTGTGTTGCCTTGCGTTTTCAACAAAACTAAAGAATTTACTGCCCTTGCTGATCTCGGGGCAAGTATTAATTTGATGCCTTTGAGTGTTTGGAAAAAACTATCATTACCCGACCTCACTCCAAAAAAGATGACTCTTGAACTTGCAAATCGCACTCTCGCTTACCCCGTTGGTATTGCCGAAGACGTGTTTATTAAAGTTGGCACATTTACTTTCCCAGTCGATTTTGTCGTTGTTGATTATGAAATGGACCCTCGTATTCCTTTAATACTTGGTCGGCCATTCTTGAGAACCGGACGAGCTTTAGTCGATGTTGCCGAAGGAGAGTTAATCTTAAGAGTCGGGAATGATTCACAAGTTTTTAAAATGGGAAAGCTTACAAGCAAATCCTTTGGACGAGAATCAGTGAATATGATTAATGTGCTTGATGATTTTGTCGTCTACAACAATCCTCTATTCGATTCTTCCATTGATAATCCACTTTTTCAAGATAATGTGGATGATTCTCTCTCTAATTTGGAACCTTCTCCCATTTATGATTCTCCATCGATCTTTGATGCTTATAATGATGATACTAGCTTAGATTCGGATGATTATGATGACCTTACTTCTGAGTATCCCGAGATGCCCACTTTTGATGATTTCGATGAGGCTGATACTCTTTCGAGCGATTCTTCACATGATGAAGATCCTCCGCCATCACTCGATCCTACTTTGGACGATTACTCATTTGAGGAAGATTTCTCTACGTTTCTCAACACTTACTTCCCTCATGAGAGTGATGCTCCTCCTTATGATTTTGAAGATTATCGTCTTGATCCTACTTTGGATTTGAAGAACATTATTTCAAAGGAGAAGAAACCGGTCGACACCATTATCCGCAGCACATATGATTTAACACCTCTTTGTCCCCCTTCTGAGGACGAGGTTGTGCTTCTTCGCGGATCTTCTTCCCATTCTGCTGAGCCTGAGTGCTATTTTCCCTTAAAGGAAAAGGTGTTCGACCCTGGTATCGATATTCTGCAGCCATCTCAGTATCCACCTGATGAAATAAAAGGAAATATCTTTGGAACTCATGGAAATCTGCTTGCACCACTTCACCCTTGCTTCCACCGTGCTCCATCGCTGCTTAAGGGAACCTTGCCTATTCTTCTTTGGCTTGCCTTGTTCGCCTTAAGCTTGTGCTATGTGATGGACGAAAACTATGTCTTTGATCCTGGTGGATATATTTCATGCTTCTTCCTATGATGATCAAGGTCGAGTCAGGCTCACGACTCGGTTAACAAAAATCAAGCGCTTCTTGGGAGGCAACCCATGCATCTATCTTTTATCTTTCTTTATCCTAAGTGTAGGGGAGACCCGTTGGTTTGCTATTTCCTCTCCTCTCTTAATCAGGGATTCGAGCGCTCAATGATCCACTCTTGATGATTCTTGACGACCCGTGATTCCGTGCTCACTTCTTCCCGGTTCTATCCTAAACTCTTTTCGATTCACTATTTTATATTTTCTCAATATTAAAATAGGAATCTCTTTAGTTGTCTCTTCCTTAGCGAGATTTAAACAAAGTACACAATGTCCTAAGTGTAGGGGAGTTTACTCCCACATGCTTAAACATTGAGGACAATGTTTATATTAAGTGTAGGGGGGACTTCTATCGAAGTTAAGTGGCCTTTTCCTTGTATTTGTCCTCATTTTAACCGGAAAATCAATTTTTCGACATTTTTCAAAATTTTTGATCTATTTTGGCCTATTAGTTTTCCCTTTGTATAGTTACTTTTCCTTCTTTGCTAGAATAAATGTTTAATAAAGTGGTTTTAATTTTCAAACGTTGTGAATCTTTTGACTCAACCCGAGTTTACTTATCTAAGTTACTCTAGCTAGTATCCTTAACGTGTTTAAGTCAAGTTTTGCTAGGCTTTTATATAGGGAGCTATAAAACGCGAAAGTCTTAACTCTCACGGGTTAAGAACAAGAACTTTTCGCAAGTTCCTATAATTGATCCTAGAGAGTCGTTTATCAAAGGAACTTTAAAATGCGATTTCTAAACTTGAAAAAGTCTAAGAGTTTGCAAGATCCTATAGGCGACTCGAAAACCCAAAACTTTGATTTAATAGGCTAAGCATCCACGAGTCTCATTACTTGAGATTTTAAACTGTGGAGAACGAGAGATGATAGAGCCAATTATAAGTTCTGTATTCTTTCGGGAATTTATGTGATTTAATTATAAGCCTATTCTCCCATCGCTTGCTAATAAATTTATCTGCAATAAATAAGGTTGTACGATTTGAAAAGTTACTTAGCTTCTAGCCCAAGATCGTTTAAAAGTTGCTCAGTATGGATTAGAGTTCATAGCCAAGGCATAACTTATTGAAGCGGGATGCGAAGATATGCGAGTCCGAAAAGGCCCTAACAAGGCATGAGGGCTATATTTTATTGCTAAAGATCCAAAGTGATGTGAAGAATCATTTATCGAAAATCAATATGAAGGATCGAGACACACGATGAAAAGCAAAAACTCCCCAAAAGTCATGGAGAAGTGTATCCGAAAAGACCCTAGCTAGGTATGAGGATAAATAGATCCAAGTCATAAAAGGAGGCGGATCGTTGTATATCAAAGTCCAAAATAATGATTGGAGAAAAATGAAGAAGTCGTGGTTAAAGTATGAATCTCTCAAAACTTCAAGTGAAGAAATTCCTATATGAAGAGAAGACCATAATTTCATGAACGTCTCTCAAGGTTTGAAGTATGAAGTCGCTGCCAAATATCGGTCCGAGAAAGGTCTCAAATCGCGAAGCGAGTTATGCCAAGATATGAACTTTATGAGGTCCCGAGAAGCAGTTTTAAAAGATTTTGTCATTTAGCTAACTATTGATTAAATCGTTCACTTTATTTTCGGCCTAAATAACTATCGAAATAAGTCAAAAATGCATCCTCGTGATCATTCAAGACAACAATAAAATATAAGAGATACACCTAGGAATAAGGGAGTCTAAGTGAATAATTGGCCCACATGAGTTCGTGTTAGTTTACTAACTTATAATAACAATGATCTCGTTTTTAAGCTTGGTTTGGAGAAAGTGAAAACTTGAGGATGATGATTATTCATGACATTTTCAAAACCCAAGGTATGCTTTTTATTTTCTTTACTTTGAATGTTTATAGTTTTCTATCTCTTTAATAAAGGCCAAGGTGGATTGATTATGATGAAAAATGTAAACATGCTTTGTAACTAATGCATTGCATGAGGACATTGCAATGGTCAAGTGTAGGGGATTTGATAGATGTGTAAACACCCATCCTTTTTCCACTTAATTACAATAATAACCGAGCCAAAACGTATATTTTATGTCTTTTATGTCAGAATTATGCGTGGTTTGTGTTTTTGTTGTGATTTAGGACGAAATTGTGAAAAGTGGAGAAAACACGGGCATTTACGGGATTTTATTGAAGAAAAAGATGAAAAGAAGTCAAGAGTGCAAAAGAACGGAAGTCCAAGACCAATTCTAAAGATTTATCGAAGAAAAAGTCAAAAGACGAAAGTTTACTTAAAGCCGAAGAACTCGAGTCTTATTTATTGAAGAATTAAAAGACGAGTTCGGATAAATCCCAAAACAAAGTCCAAGTATTAAGAAGATTTAAGAAGATTAAAGAAGCTTAAGGACTTGATCATGCAATTAAGAAGAAAGGAAGGAGGGGAGGAAGCTT
This sequence comes from Glebionis coronaria, assembly GCA_025667525.1. NCBI lineage: Eukaryota > Viridiplantae > Streptophyta > Magnoliopsida > Asterales > Asteraceae > Glebionis > Glebionis coronaria. The sequence goes on along the minus strand of CM046881.1, from coordinate 454,036,007 downwards.
CCTCTAAACACCTTCCTAATCTCCTATATATAGCCTTCATATTCATTTGATTAGTTTTTGTTGGCTAAGGTGACAATTAGTCTTCCACCTTTTAACTTGTCATTTACTTTTCATGTCAAATTTAAATACATGTCTTGCACCTTAATTACCATTTAATTTCAAGTAAGTGTTTTTAATTTTGTTACTTTAATCTTTATTTACATTTGATCAAGTTTACTTTTATCATTCTCCTTCTACTTTTCTTCTTTTTGGTTCGGCTTAATTTCGGATTAAGCTAGCTTTTGCTTAATCCCTTTGCTTATTTTACTAAAAAGTTTATCTTTTTACATTCATCTAAGTTTTTGTATGAGATAAGCTATAAGTTTGACAATCTTATTGGCTTGTTTCATACTTGGCTTATTTGATTTTTCTTAAGTTTTCTAAAAAGTTTCACCTTTTCAAAAGTTTGCTTATTTAGTTTGCTTATTTTGTGTTTTGAAAAGTTTTTAAATTTAAGCTTATTGTGTTTTTCTTAATCTCGATCTAAATTAAGTTTTGTTATTAGTTTATAATCAAAAGTGTTTCTTTGGCATTTTCTTATTTGTCTTGTTGCTTATTTAGTTTGCTTATTCAGCTTTTAATCTTTCCATCGTAACTGCTTATAACCCCAGTACGATCCAACAAGTGCGATCGCATAAACCTTAAGGGTTTCTACTTGCGATCCATTGTTGCGATCAAGGACTAGGATCACAATACGATCATACTCCATAATCCCCACCACGATCACTCACTGCGATCGTGGGTAAGATCATAGAGTACAATCCGTGTTGCGATCGCTTGGTCACGATCACCCACTGCGATCCACTTTGTTGCGATCGTGGTGGAGTGCGATTCATTCACTACGATCGTGGTTGCGATCGGGAGTACGATCCACCTTTTGGTTTCCATCGCATTGAAATGCGATCGTGGGCTACGATCACCAAGTGTGATCTAGACTGCGATCAAGCTACGATCCGGGTGCGATCCAACCACCTTAGTTGGTTGCGATCGTAGTACGATCGGGCTCATTTTCTTCTTTTGTTTTATTTTGATTTTTTTGATTTCCCGCCCTTTTTTCTACTTGATTTATTTTTAAGTTTTCAAATTTTATTACTTCGTCAAATTTAATTTTCGTCACACTTTTATCTCTAGTCATTTAATTTCTTGCTATTTACTTTTCAAAGTTTTTAATATAGTTCCCCCCTTTTCTTTTAATTAGACTTAGATTTATTTTAACGCCATTTTATTTTATCGCTAATTTACTTTAAGTCTTTGCATTTTTAATATACTACAATGACACAACTATTTGTTTCACCAAAGAACGACTGAGTCATACTTAGAACCTAAATCAATTCGATTAGACCAACTTCAACGAACTTAATTTTTGTACGGGGTGTCAAAAGCCGTGTATCAGTGCTATCTTTGAAAGCTACAACTTCCGCATGGACACTTCGCTATATCTGGATTCAATGAAGATCCATGGGTTCTTTGTTTGTTTTCTATGCTTTCTAGGTTCCTTTTTGTTTTTTAGGGTTTCCCATTCTTGTTAAAACAAAAAACGTAAACGTTCTAATAAAATGTCGTGGTGCCTAGCTAGCTCCACGACTCGCTTTTGTGCTAATTGTTATAATTCTTTAGATTCTATTATTTTCGTATGGATTTAGTTGTTATTAATACAATATGTTATATCTTATTCATATGCATTCATTCAATACCGTACATGTACAATGCGCCTTCAGGCGGGGTAAGAGGATTAAGTGAACCTAATAACTCAACTTGTCGCATAAGAGGGATGCAACCCCAGTGACGCGGATCATGTATCCTTACTAGACACCTTACTCACAAGACGTTGTGATAAGTTTCCATATGACGCACTCACGCAGTGCTTTGCATGGTAAAGACGCACGCCGCGCGTCTAGTAAAATATAGACTTGATTGTATTTTTTTTAGTAAGACGTGACATGTCATGCAGTACAGGTATATGATATCTAACAAAAAAATACACAAGTTTCAAATTCATAACACCAAAATAGCCGTGGTCATCATGGACTTGCTTGCATACATATGACAAGTTATTTCAACCATCAGTTTTAGCCGTATACATACACGGACGAATAAGATACAAATATTTACAATGTAAATTACAACGGATGTAGGAACTCCTCTATCTCCTTCTTCCCTTCTTCAATCAAGGTGCGGAGGGCCTCCCCGCGAGCATCCTTCCCATCTTATGCCTTGATCATATTCGCATCTAACGCCTCGGCAAACAGCTTTTCACCTTTCATCGCCTTCGACACACAGTCGTAGGTGGGCAAGGTCAGTTGGATGGGATCGGCAGTAAGCTTGGACATTATTACCTCGTTAGGAGCATCCTTTAGCGCTTCTAGCTCGTCTAGGAGAGGGTGTTGGATTTCAGCCAAAGTGGACATTGACGCGGTCATCTTGGCTGCGACTAGGGGGTTGTGGTAGGCATGCTGGGTGATATCTTCCTTCTTGCCTATCAGTTCCGCAGCTTTGACCAGCCCCTCGTGCCTACCACGGTCAATACCATCCGATACGACGTCCGCAAATGCCTGTAGCAGGTAAGGAGCTTCCATCACCTTGCTCATGGCAAGCCGCATTCCTTGGCCAACCATCCATCTGCGCCCAGCTATGGCTGTGAGCAAAGGAGGTCACATCATTTCAGCACAATCCGTGGCCATCTTGCTTAGCTCTCCCTCAGCTGCCGTAGCTTGCTCATCAAAAGTAATCCACGCTTGGGTTAGCTCATCCTTCAGCGCGTCGCGCTCTTGAGCAATGTTGAATGCTCGTACGGTTACGGCTTTGGTGGAGGCTTTGGCTGCGGACACCTACATATGACACTTAGAGTTATTACAAGGATAATGTGGTTTTTCTTGTGTGTACACAAATAAGCATTCATATTGAGAGCATACCTTCTCGTTGGATGTGGCTAAAAGGGCCTCCAGCTCGGCGATACGTTTTTCACGAGTGTTGGCGTGATGGGCCTGCTCCTTAACGGTGGACTCTGCTACGACCAACGCCGACTGCAAGGATATGATAGTTTTCTCGTGCTTCTCAACTAGTGCTTCACGGCGAGCTATCTTTTTATCATCACGCTTCACATTAGCCAAGGCCTTGATCAGACGGCATCTTAGGGCCGCACCAACTGTCACTTGGTGTGCGGATGACACATCAAACTGCTCCAGCAATGTCTCATGCTCTAATTCGTCCAAGTCTTGCGCCAGAGCTGGAGGAGTGATGTGTTCGATGAATTCCGTGCACTCGGACTTTGCCTCCAACCTTGTTAAGCTGGATAAATTCCATGCTAGGCGCAGGCTGGTGTCCAGTCCCTCAGGATGTGGCTCCTCGGCAAGTGTCACAGGAGGGGATGGAGGTCTCGTTGATGTCGTGGGTGAAGGTTCCCTTTCCACCTCCTCCTCTTGGGCTACGGTCGACGGATCCGCCCTGTTATTAACACACATTAATTTTGTTTCTGAATCTATATCCTTTAAAAAAGAGACATAAAAAGGAGGTACTTACGTAGTACCAATCATGGGTTCCGTGATGGTAGGAGCTACGGCATTCACGGGGGTGGCCATCCAGACTTGCTCATCAGCACGCGGTGAGGGGTCGACCTGGGCCGTAGTAGTGCTGCTTCCTTCCTGGTACTGCGAATGGTCTTTCCTTAGTTTCTTCGGGGGAGCATTAGATACCCCCGCCCCATCCCCTAGAGTTTTTGCTACCCTCCTGATAGTCTTTCTTTTTCTGGATGTGGGCATGGGGGACCCAGAGGCTTGGGTAGTTTCTTCATCCTCACCAGTACGGTTGTAAGCAGGGTTGGTGAAATCTTCCTCTTCTGCTTCCTCCTGGTGCGGCACAATGCCCTCAAGCAGCAATTCTCCACCATCTTCGTTGTGGAAGTCAAGCGGGGATTTCTCAATCACGGGCTCTCCCTCATCTGATCTCGGCTCGGTGGTTTCTTCCAGCGGAATGGTTTTGTCTGCGGTTGCATCAAGAAGGGGGAGTTCATTTTCCTTCAGCAGGCGGAATCCTTCAGGAACTTTCATGAGGTCGCCTTGGCGCAATTGTCCAAGTAGGTTCATCTCTGTGGACATATACATATATACGGATCAGTAAGGTTACAAGATACAAATGTGGCATTTTTTACATCTATAATTATAAGTGGACCTACCCTGCCTACGTTCGGTTAGAAAGCACAGATACATATCCTCCCTTCCATAATAGTGGCGGCTTATCCCTACTAAACACAGGAAGTGCTCCGGCAAACCCCTATGGAATTTTGTACGGTGGGTATCTAGAATTTTCAAATCCTTACTACTATAGTCTTTGGATTTGGGGGGAAAGTCTTTGGGTACTCGGGTTTTGAGGACGAACGGGGTAGGAAATACTTTCTCATCGACGAAGAAGTAATGATCGTACCAGCTCTTAAGGGAGTCTAGGGGCTTCCTATACGTCAATTGGGGCATTCCCGGATCATTTTTTGAACGACAGCCACCCATTCACTAGTTGGGGGAGTAAAAGACCCTAAATAGATTTACGGTCGGGGTTACTCCGCATGTATGGCATGTAATCTCAAATTGATTGATTTTACACGCCCCTATGCAGTGCAGCTGGGTTATGTGGAAGTCATAATATAGAAGCAGATCTACCAAAAACTTGGATAAGGGGATGCGGTAGTTAGCCGAATCGAATATGCGCGTGTACACGCCTATCTTTCCCCTTGGTGCATCCGTAATCGCTTCACCTTCACCTGGATAGGTTGGGTGTACGCTTTCGGGAATATAATACTTAGACAAAAATTCTATGTATTTCTCCGCAGGCATCACGTTCAGGACATCCGTAATAAGGGGATTATCCTTTACCATGTTTTATAAAAAGGGTTTGAAAGGCGTGATGGTCTAACCTGCGGTGGTGGAAATCCGTGGAATAAGAGGCAAAAGATGGAAGGAAGAAGCTTGGGAATAACAATGGCGGAATGACTATGAACTGTGTGTGTAACAGTAGCACACACCAACTCTTATATCGGGTTGCCTCGATTTCTGAGGTAACGTAGATGTTTGCCACGTGTAAACCACTACGCCCATCTAACGGATGGGATTTCTGACACTTCTGAAAACGTCAGAAGGGACCCATGGGTCACTTCTTAACAGTTTTACGTGGCTCAATGGTGGGCATTAATGGTGCACTTTTGCAGGTGTGTGACTTACTAGTTGACTACCATTAATGCATTCATTCTTTTGTCGGGATATGCGGTCATACGTAAGACTATATTCAATGTTGCATTTAATTTGTCTCAGTCGTCACGTGCGGCTGGGGTATCATTGGAGTCCAATCCATGTAAGGTTGCCACGTGCGACCAAAACAAAATTTTAAAACTTTATCATTTCCTAAAGATCTTTCTTAGTACGTACGGGGAGCATCTTGATAGTCTAGAGGTTACGCCTACGGCTGTAACAACTAGACTGGGGGACATGATGACGTATAGTCCCCAGCCGGGTCATGAACCCGGCCCACGGGTACTACCCGTATCCGGCCCATCACGAATGGGTGGGAATAATGTTATTTGAGCTTATGGGCTTGGATGAACAGTAACCGCACACACGTGTGCGGCCCACGGCCCGACATGCCCGATGCAGGGCTAGACAAAATCATACTCCTACTATGAGTAGGATTTATCTCAAAGGAGAGGATATTCACTCACCATAATTAGAAGATAACAATCAATCTAATCTGGTGTTTATCCTTTCCTTGGGTCCGAAGCATCAGTGACAGCCCATTAGGGTTTCACTGCCTATATAAGGAACCCCCAAGGGTTCCACAAAGGTATTACATTCTACACACTTTCAACTCTCATCCGGTTCCTATAACCCTAACCGATTACTTACTCTCACGCTGGAGTCTAATCGTGGGAAACATTCCCACGGTAAGCCTAACGCGTGTTGTTTTAGTGTGCAGGATCCCAACCAGATAATTCACTTGGTGCAGGAGCCGGAGTCCAGCCAACCCGAATTAAGCCTAATTCGGGTCTAGCAAGGATCACCCAACTTTTGTATCAACAATAAGCATATATCAAGCATGTATATTTGTTTGACATGATACAAATTGAAAAAGTAGGGTTCATTCATCTTGCGCCAAAGTATAATTATAGCCACAAGCATGTGAACCCATTTTGTTGCCAGACCCAAGGGGATTTGGGTCCGACAGGGTCCGCCGGATCTGATGTAAAGAGGTTAGAAAAATGACCCAAGGGTTTGGAAGAGATTACTGTGATGGGGGATGTAAGAGGGCATTGACACTCTGAAGAATATTTTTTAGCACAAACCTCACCTCATCACGGAATTTCGTGATGGTGGATTGGGTGAAACAACAATGGTCACAAATGTGAGGAGAGATTGTGGAAGAGGCATGTGGATTCTTTGTGAAGGAAGGATGGTTGGTTTGATCTCGGAGGCGTTCCGTCTCATGAAGATGCATGTTGATAATGTCAGTGAAGGCATATAGGTGATTCAACTCGTTTACATGAGCTTGTCTTTGTGAAGGTGGCGAAATTACGCTTGAAGGTGAGCAAGGAGAGTGAGTGGTTGGGATGGATGGTTATATACGAGAAGAATTGAAGCAATGTGATGTGTTGATTCCCATAAATGAGGGAATGTACGGAGAGTCCTCTGATTGGAGTGAGAGACCATCCATGGGTTGTAGGTCCAGTGAGCAGGGTGTGTAGTGAAATGGAGTTGAGATCCCTTGAGATGGGATGATGGTGGGAGATCTCGGTGGAGCATTTTCATGCTCATCCAAGAAGGAATTTGATGATGTGGGAGATGTGGAGAAGAGCTCAGTTGGGCGAATGGAGGTTCTTCTAGGTATGGCGAAGATAATAGCGGGTGTGTGAGTTGGCGCGGGTGGTGGTGTTGTGGCAATCGGTGTCTTTGTTGGAGGAGGTGTGACGGGGGATCTAGGTTGTTGAAGTATGGTTCCTAGGTTTTGAGGAACTTCCACTCGTTGTGGTGAAGTCATGGTGGATGTTAGTGTTGGTGATGGTGGTGATGATGTTTGTGTGTTTATACAACATGGTTTGATACGTAGTCGTATCATTGTTTTGGTTTTTTGGATTGAGGAGTTGCTTTTAGTCATTGTGATAATGTGGGTGTTAAAGGTTGAAAGTTTAGTATTAGGATGAGAAATTATGGTGAATGCTAATGGTATGAGGATTGTCCTTAAATAGAAATGAGGAAGATAAGATGAAGATTTATGACTTGATTTTGGATTAGAGAAATGAAAAGGATGAGTAGGTGAGTTAAATGCGTAGCCATGGATTTATGGCTTCACAAATGAAAAAAGAAAGAATGTTTGGGTAAATGGAAAAATTAATGAGAGGTGATGATGGATTTTTGCATGCAACTGCAGGTGTCACGGAACCGAACGGACCCTTTGGGTAGGGGTCCGACGGGGTCCGACTAGTTTTGGGTCAAAATTTTGAAAATTATTATTGGAGGGAATTTCCACGGACCCTTTTGGAAAGGGTACGACGGGTTCCGTGTCCTTTTGTGACCAGCTTTGAAAAATGGTCAAGAGTGAGACGATCGAGTCTCATGTATGATGTAGGCTGAGAGGAAGTGTGTTTCATGATTATTTGGCTATATTTCAACTTTCGGGTTGGAGAGTATGTACCTTTTAGCCTTCCAATTTGTATTTTTCCAAATATGAGCAATGAATCCATCCATCATAAAAAGTCCTACTATAAATCATCAAAGATAGTTAGCATATTCAAATTTAAGAAACAAGCAAAAGTGTTGAAAGTGCTTCACATAACACCATTGTTTTGAACTTTTGGAACCAAGTTAATAAGTACCCATTCATGTCATCTAGTTCTTCTTTCATTTCTTCTTCTCCATGTTTGCGAGAAATCTTCCAAAGCACTTGAACATCCCCTTGGTTTGTTTGAATTTGGCGGATGCATTTTCGATTACGGGTAAATTACTAAGATATTCTTGAGGTGGTAACTTGGAACTTGGAAGACCATCATTGTCACTCTCCGAGGAGGAGGAACTGGCGGGAGGTTAAGGTCTTTTTCCTTTTCCCTTAGATTGAGATGCCAAAGGTCTAGTTACCCTTCTATCACAAATTAAGGTCATTACTCTATCAACAAGGTGATATATTCCTAGACGACCACTAGGGCTTGGTGGGATAGGAGCTATTGAGTGATAAAGTCTCGTAAGTAACATGTCATATGGAAGAACGGAGGAGTGTAGATTACGGACATGTGACATCCGATTTGCAACATAGTAAGCAAGGTTGAAGGGTTGTTCCGTTTCAAGGCAATATAGCATGTAACTTTCACAAGCATTGATATGATCTTTATTACCTACGAGGCACATGACATTGCATCTCAAGATTCTTTCCCATTTCTCATATTTGTCTTTAAGTTCCTTTGCTTCCATACCATATGGGTCTTTATCAATGAGTATTCTAGTGTTGGATAGACGAGTGTCACTAACACGGCGCTTGAAGAGGGTATATTTTACTAGATCCTTGTCATCTAGTTTAGTGTTATACCTATGTTGGGCTTCTCTAGGTATGTTGGTGTTTTCAAGGGCGGTAAGTGAATGAAGATCGTAATAAAATAAAGCCCCTTGGTTTAGGATTCTAAGAGTGCATGCAAATTTTTCCAAATAGTAAGAGTAATTTATTTCATTTGCTCTAAAATTTACCAAAATAACATGATTTTCATCAAAAGCCACCTTAACGGACATGTAGAATTCTAGAACAAATGCAGGGCAAATTTTTTCATCCATGTCCAAAAATCAATCAAGGTTGATTTTAGAGAAAACATCACGAATATTGGTATTCTCCGTGAATGAGTGATGAACAAGTCGACATTCATGAAATGTACGATTTTCTAACTCTTGACACAACTCTCTTTGACTAGATGTGAGGTTTTTTTATTTGTGGAACTTATGGATATAACTAGAGGTATCCTTGTGATCATAAGTCCACGCAAAGGGAATTTTTGTCCTAAGGCAAAACTTTGTCAAGTTAGTCAAATTCTTTGAATTTTAAGCAATCTCGTGCCTAATGTGTGCCTATATGCAACATATGTGGAGGTGTGATTATCTCGACACAAAATTTGTTTTTGTAAGTATAGAAAATGCATGATTTTGAGATAACCCAAACGCTCGTTATTTTCACTTTAGCTTCAAACGAGCGTAGCCGAAAATGCATATTGATTATGTAATTCTTTTAGCGTTCGTGATGGAAGTTTATGGAATTTAATTTTAATAGTTGTGTGTTAGGATCGAACTCGGGATTACAGGATTACACACAATACGTAAAGAGTTAATTTATTTAATAAATATATTTATATGTTTATTAATTAAATCGAGCAATAACTTTAACCGTTGTTAAGTTTAAGAGTTAAGGACTAAACGTTTAACGTGGAATAAACTAGAAGAGAAAAGAAAAGTCCGAAAACCCCTATGGATTGGGCTTCGCCGGCGGTGGACAAAAGAAAGAAGGAAAAGGATTTGTTTCCTAATTAGTGTTAAACTTGGATAACAAGTTTAATCACCACTATATAAACAAACCTAACCCTTCATTATTTTTCACTCCATCTTTTTCCTCTCTTTCTTTCTTGCGATCAACACCAAAGGAAAAACACCTTTTTTAGGGTTCCTTTTATCCTTTGGTTTTGGTTTAGCAATAATCTAATCCTGGCCCCTCTCTAGGGTTGTTGGGTAGATTTTCCACAAGGCTTCTAAACTCCGTTTACACGTACTAGTATTACGGTTAGCTCATTCATTACGTGTGTACAAGAATGTGATACAATCTCATTATAGATTCAATCTTGGATAGATTAACAAAAAGTTAAGGGGTTAATCATTGATCCGTCATAAACCCTAATTTGGTGATTCGTTCTTATCTTGTGGAATCGCATTGGCTAAAAGGTATGTAACCCTAATTTGATTAGTTATGAATGTGTTATTATTATGATCTTGTTAAACCGCTTCCGCTATTACGTGCTTTGATCTTTTCTTATGTTATTATAATTGTTATGAATTTCATAAACCATCAGTGGAAATGAAAGTTAGATCATGTGTCAGTATGATTAAAAGACTACTTAAAAGTATATATATCATTCACATTAAGAAACACTTGTTGTTTTGATTTAGTCATGTGAGAGATTGGACTAAATTGTAAACACAAAGGTAAAATATCCACATGTCGTGAGATCGGCGTGTAATATTTTGTAGTTTCTTATGATGGACAATTCCTTGAATGACATAAATATATAGAGTAATGTTATACGACTAAAATAAATATTTGTGTATTCTTGGAATTACATAAATAGACATAATAGTAAATTAACTTGAAAAGATTATTGAAACCTTTGTGGTGTTCATGGTTACTTTAGTTATACATGTTTATGATTTCTTGTATAAAGTCACAAACATAAAGTCTTAAAAGACGTATAATATAAAGAAAGAAGTTAATGTATTGTCTCTTTTCGTTAAGACATATACATGAAGTCATTTTAAAATGACTTACAACGTATAATGGAATTATAACTTTTATGTTTTAAAGACATGAAAATGAAGTGACTTTGTGTAAAACCCGCATGCTTTTACCATGAATAGTACCATTAGGAGCGTACGTACTAGATTAAAACTTTCCTGTTATAGTATTTTTATGTTCACGTATAAGAATTTTAAGTAAAACGTATGTGTTAGAACACGATAAGTATTTATTACGTATGAACACACGATAATTATTCAAATAATAATTATAATCCCGAACATGCGATCATGAAATCATGAACGTAATATAATCACGAACATAAAATCATGAACATGAAATCACGAACAAATAACTATGCACTTACGTAATTATTAATACGACGAAGGTAGTTACGTACTAGTAATATTAATAACATGAATAATTAATAATTACGTAACACGTAAACGCGAATACTTAAAACGATTATTATTACTACGTATATTAAATTACACGACAAGTAATTACGTACGTAATATTTACTTATGTCACGTATATAAATAACTATGAAAGTCACGACATTTAATACTCATTTACGCGTACCATTTTAACGAGATGCGATTTAATCAAAGTAAAATGTTTTCGGGCTGTTTTAGACAAAGAAGAAAAAGGAAGGACTTGGGCTCAAAGCCCAAGTGTGTTGTTTGAGGCGTGTATAACCAAAACAGACGGGGGGTTATTCTTTTATTTTGGACAAAACACAAAACATTCCAAAACCCTAAAGCTAATATAATCAGCCGCCTCCTTTTCTTCTTGTGCCTCTTTTGCCGTGGGTTTTCAACACCAAGAACAAGAACACAAAATAAAACGCAAGGTGATCCAAGGAATCATGTTGAGGTTGTGTTTGTTCAATCCTAAACCCTAACACGAAACACAAGGTAAAACCCTAATTCGTTTCTTTTTCTTTCTTTTGATCTTGAATCCGATTTTAAAGGGGTATAAAAAACATGTTTAAATGGTGATTAATGAAGGGTGTCGTTTTGGTGTCGCTGTGGTAGTTTGGCACACAAACCGAGAGTCAAGAGACTCTCGGTGATACCTTTTTCCCACCGGCCGCAAGGCTGTGGTCCTTTTTTGGGCTAACAGTGGCAAACGGCAGCCAAACAGGGGGAACCACTGGTTGTGGCCAGTGGTCTGTTTGTGAAAACAGTGGGAACCGAGAGCCTAGAGCTCTCGGTGGTAACCAGACTCGCAGCAGAGGGAAACGCAGGGCAGTCAGGGGGAAAAGCTTAACTGCCAGTGGTAACTGGCAGTTAGGGGACTGTTTGGTTTTTTGTTTTAAACAGATTTAAGGGTGTGTTTGGCTATCAGTTTAATGAACAGTTTTAAGGGGGTGTTTGGCTGAATAAGTAAAACATGTATTTTACTGGATTTAACTAGATTTATTATAAACATATTAGTTAAATTAATCTTATGCATGACTTAAGTATAATTTTATTTTGACAAGAATTACTAAATTATATGGCCCGATTCACGGGATTCACGAATACGGTTTACGACACATGTAATAAATAAAACACGGATTTCGGTCACGACATTATTTTGTAAGTTAATTATTTTACAAGTTAAATAATTACAAGGTTAATTAAATTAATTTAACATGTTACTTAATTAATTTAATTATGACTTAGGTTATTGTTATTATTAATAATACATGGATTTTAACCTAAGTATTTTTATTATATAAGTTAGACTATATAATTAATTAATTATTTAACATGTCTTATAATTAATTAATTTACATGACTTAGGTTATATTAATACTAAATATTTATACACGTTTTAACCTAAGTATTATTACCTTTTATTTAATTAAATCATGTTATAGTTAATTAAATACTTTAAAACTATAGTTTCTTTAATTCACATGAAATAATTAATAAACTATACCTTATAATCTCATGACTTAGAATATAAATCAGAAAACACTTTAGCTTATATTATTAGCTTAATAATCCAGCTTATTTCTATTTATGGAAACTTTCTATTTTTAGAAACTTATTTAATTAAGGCAGCTAATCTATTTATGGAAACTTTCAATTTTTAGAAACTTATCTATTTTAAGCAGTAATTATATATTGGAAACTTTCTATTTTTGGAAACTTTCTATTTTTGGTAACTTTCTATTTTTGGTAACTTTCTTTTTTTTTTGGAAACTTTCTATTTTAGGAAACCTGCTATTTTTAAAAAGTTACTTATTATTACACAGCGAGTATAATAATACAAGAAATACAAGTAATACTTAATCAGAATATACAGAATACACGATAAATACAGTATAACGTTAAAATCAGTAAAATAAGACATGAACATATAAAGCTAAGACATGATATAAAACCAGTTACGTATTTAGTAATCAGATACTTATTCACGTATGTATTTATGTAGCATTAGTGATACCGAAGTAAGACTCTCTTCAGTTCGTCTTCTTCGTTCACTGGGCATAAGGTACGGATTCCCGTCCTTTCATTATGGACATTCTTTCTTTATTAGGATTCCCCGTATGCAGCCAACTGTTTTCCCAGTATTTGTTTTATATGTTTTTGAATTGCTTATGTTTAATTAGAATACCTAAAGCCATATACATGCATGACCAGTTTCACCTAGTTATGGAGGTACCATAACCATAACATTAGAGGCACTGGTGTTATGACTTCACCACGGCGGAGTGATTGCTCGTGGCGTCCCTTTAGCTTTTGGCCATTTATATTATATTTATCATGTGGGGCGTATGGGTGCATCCTAGTTACATGTTTCAGTCAGGATTTCATGGTGAATGTGGTGTGTGCCTTGCATCCTTCACATGGAGCTGATCTCTCCTACCGAAAACTAGTATATTAAATTAGAGGCAGCCCCTCTAATTGTCATGATGAGGTCACCCCTCCAAGTATTCATGCACGGTGGATTTTCAAGACCTATATTGGCTAATGGTAAAATATGTTAAACAGCTTTCATAAGATAAACATAAGGCTTTTCAAACTATAAAACCAGTTTTATGAACATGTTCCAGGTTTTCCAGGACATATACATTTCCGCTGCTATTAAGCCTTTATTATGTTTTAGTCGTTCATACTATGTCTATATCCATGCACTGAGCATTTTGCTCAGCCGTTACTTTCCTTTCCATGTCCCAAAACGGCAGGTACTCTAGGAAAGACTCGAGCATTTGGAGGACGTGCATAGGATGGAAGCTGCTAGAGACTTCTTTTCCTTTTTGCCTTCATATACTTATGCTTGTTTAGTCTTTCATTCATTTCTTTTACTTTATTATGTTTTGGGATTATGTTTGGGAACCGATGTTTGATTCTGGTTATCCCTATGGTCATGTAATGTTTTAGACATTTGTCCTTGTATGCTTTGATGACACGCCATAATTACGCGTGACATTCCACTATCAAAATGGGGTGTTACAATTATGGTATCAGAGCCAAGGCTTCGACCTGTAGGCCCAAAAAACTCGACCTGTGACTAGTGGTTAGTCACCAGGAGCTTCCTAAGCCAACGTTTGTTATTCCACGTATTGATGTTTTCAGCGCATTGTTGTTTTAACCATGATGTTTTCAGCACCTTGAGGTTTTAACCTTGATGTTTTTCATCGATATTGTTTTACTAATATGAATGGACAGCCGTCATTCATATTTAGTTATGTGTCATGGTTTCATGCATGACGTTCCTCGTGAACTGTGACTATGTGGACTGAACCTCAGTAGTTCATAATTAGTCACATAAAAAAAATTCTGATAAGTTTTTACAGATAAGTTTCATTTATTTATGTTTCATGTATCATTGTTGCAGGGATTATGACTAAGTAATGGTTGGTACATGACTGATCCTATTTAGTCGCATGTGCTTTTATCGAAACTTTTAACTTTGGGACCGACCCATAGGCGTCCCCTCGCCATGTCTTTTGTTTTGGGACCGACCCATAGGCGTCCCCTCGCACATATAAAGGTTTTTATAAACTACATTACGCATTCATGCACTGTTTTTCATGCATAAAATTTTTCTCATGATTTATTGGCATAAAAAAAATTTTCATGTCCCCTCATAAGTTAATATGTTTTTATGTCAAGTATGTTTTCATACTGTCAGGGTTAACTTCAGTTTAGTGCTGATTATGTTATACACTCCTTCATGATAGATGGTTTCATGTTTCTTCATGATAATTCTGTCTTCATGTTGATTACGTCTTACGCCTCTTTTGTTATTATGCTTTCATGCAAGGCATTGTTGGATTTCATTAAATCCTGCTTTCATGATAGTCATGGTTGGTTTTCATTGATCATGCTATCAGGAAAATCATTGTTGAATTTTGTGTAACCACACTTTAACGTTTCTCGATGCAACCAGAATGATGTCTATGTTAATATTGCCAGGTTATCATAATGGCTTTCCTAATCGTTAACCGACATATTTCCCTTTAATCATGACAAATGATCGACCCCATACCGATCATTTCATGTACATTCCATGTGTACTCCATGTACCTTTTCCCATGTGCGTACTTCCAATTGCTGATATTCTACAAGATTGCTGATGCCGCTCATAACTCGGAGATGTTACTAAAGGTTGATGCTGCTGACGTTCGGAGACGCTACGAGATGCGGATGTTGTTCACAACCTGAAGATTCTACGAGACGAAGACAAAGGCGTCAGAGCAAAGCTATTGGACGAGAAGATACTTCACCATCAGACGATTTTATCAATCATTGTCCCAAATTCTTAGTTACATGTCACACGTCATTCGGTTGTCATTTCAGCCATATGAGTGCAAACCGGTACCAGCCGGCCACTCAGCTGAATAGTTACGTGAATCACGGTCATGAGAATGACCGTCATGGAACTGACAGACCGGATGATAGTAACCACTAATATGACAACAACTATCCTAGAAATCACAACCGAGGCTCCGGCCGCGGACGTGATCAGACATACAAAGGATCAGTAGTCCAACCGATCTGCCAAGTCTGGCATATTAACCTAATATTGTAGTTCTATTGTTTTACGTCTCGAGACACATGTCAAGACATCAGTCAAGACACATGTCTCATGTATACTTTCTGAAGACACATGTTAGGACACCAGTCAAGACATATGTCATGCTTATATTTCCAAGACACGAGTCATGACACATGACTCACGTCTAATTATGGAACATTTCTAAGAAACTCAGGGTACCCTCCAATGGTATATCCATTCTGTTGTGCCAGGTATTAATCAGGCCACGAGAATTTCAGTACCATTACCGGCGCATCAGTGGGAACTACCACGTTTCACGATGACACTTTCATTTCTTGTAACCATAGCTCGTAGATTCATGACCATGAAGGACGCCTTTCATATTCCCATGTATACGAAGGTTTTCCTTCAGCTTAATGATGAGATCCAAGCTGCTAACGCATTTCCTCGGACAGACACGAGTTGAATTTTATCCTAATTATGGACTATCAACAGAACACCATGCTACGATTCATAATTATGTACAGAAATGTTCAGGCTCCTGAATATTTTCAACTTGATTTTCCATCAGGAAAATCTATACAAATTATCTATGCTTATAAGCATATGCGTTGTTAGCCATAGTCGCTAAAATTTTCTAGCTGTCAGTAAGACACGACTAATGAAGTCCTTTTACGCATATCCAGTTGATTATTCCAAAATATTCTCATACATTCCAGAAGAACTTACAAGGAGAAGGACGGTGCCATGAGATTATGTGTCGACTACCGTCGACTTAAACAAATCACCATTCATGACCGTTATTCTCCTCCACGTATTGACAACATGTCCAATCGACCTTATGGTGTTAATCACCTTTCCAAGATTGAACTCATGATCATGCTGCCAACAGTGACGAGTGAAAGAGCAGGACATGTCCATGACTGCTATTCGTACACGACTCGGTCATGCTAGATTTATGGTTTTGAATTAGTCTCATCAATGCTCCAACGACATTATAAGAATGAGTTTCCATGAACTCATAGCAAATTCATCAGTGTTTTCATTAAGGATAACCTGATTTCCTTTAAGCCTAGAGAAGAACAGGAAGACCATATCTGCACTATATTGCAAATTCTTCGACAAGAGAAATTTTACCCTATAAATTTTCCAATATCAATTCTGTTTGATTACAGTGACACGCTGAATCACATGGCTTTCTACGGTTAGTCTTACCATGACTCAGCTTATGCGTAAAGGAGAGAACCCTACACTACATTAGGTGTTCTAGAAAATCCTACGCTAGGAGAAGTCTAGATTCAGAGACTCGGAGTTTCGCAACTCCTATGTATCAAGTTCTGCGAAGCAAGATACAGTACGTTCATATCTAAGTACCTGACATACCAACAGGTTAAGATAGGACACCAACAGACTGGGATGTTTTCATCATTTGAAATTGTGAATTGAAATGGGACAAGATCTCCATGGATTTTGGTTACCAGATTAACGCAAACTCAAAAGAAGCATGATGCTATCTGGGTTATTGCAAACAGTTTGATCAAGTCTGCAGAATCCTTACATCCGCAAGGATTTCAGAACCAACAGATTGATCGGACATGTTCCAGCCAAGGCTCATCCAATCACTTGGCAATCCCTCAGTTATCGGGTCAGACAATATTCATAATTGTGCTCCTTAGTTACTTTACGTCCTTGTTCTAATTTCATGACTTGTTTTCGCGCTCGCGTTCATGACACTATTCACATTCATGATGGTATCTCGGCTTACGATTTTACATTCATTTTTCCCATTCTGGGAAGTTTTGCAAGAACTTGAGAGACCAGACCCAAGTTTAGTATAACTCCCTATCCTCAGATAGACGTTTCTCGTCATATTCTATGTCCAACCTTGTAGCGTTTGGCGTTACCACCATTATATTCTATGTTCGCGATATGTTTCCATGTCATGTTCACCCCACGTTCCTCATATCATGATCAAGGTATGTTTACATATACTGCACTCACCATATATCCGCGTATCACATTCAAAATTTTCCACGTATCGCGTTCAAAATTTTTCACGTATCACGTTCAAAAAATTTCATGCACTACGTTTCTTTATATCTCGCGCATCGTTGCTAATTATCAGTTACGTTAGAAGTGTTTTGCACGATAACGTTTCAGTTGCCTTACACGTTAATTCTTATTTCCCTCGATCAAATTTAGGGGATCTACCTTAAGTCGATAACCAAGAACTTCTTCGTATTTCAAGTCAAGGTCAAGAGGACCAAGATTTATCATTCGTGTCAAGACCTTGTGAAGGAACCGTTCCAAGAGGGAAGCCACTTGGAAACGGACAAGTTCATCCGGACTTTTTATCCGTTGTCTCTTATAAATTAGATATGTCCTTTCAATCACGTCACGTTCCATGTCCTTTCAAGACATGTCACGTTCCACGTCACCTTCGTTTTTCCGTTATTCACATACCCTTCCAGTTTAATTCGGGTGTGTTCCGCTTCCTGTTACGTTATCTATAATTCGGGGACGAATAATTCTTTTTAGGGGGGAAGAGTTGTAAAACCCACAATCTTTTACCATGAATAGTACCATTAGGAGCGTACGTAATAGATTAAAACTTTCCTCTTATAGTATTTTTATGTTCACGTATAAGAATTTTAAGTATTACGTACGTGTTAGAACACGATAAGTATTTATTACGTATGAACACACGATAATTATTCAAATAATAATTATAATCCCGAACATGCGATCATGAAATCATGAACGTAATATAATCACGAACATAAAATCATGAACATGAAATCACGAACAGATAACTATGCACTTACGTAATTATTAATACGACGAAGGTAGTTACGTACTAGTAATATTAATAACATGAATAATTAATAATTACGTAACACGTAAACGCGAATACTTAAAACGATTATTATTATTACTACGTATATTAAATTACACGACAAGTAATTACGTACGTAATATTTACTTATGTCACGTATATAAATAACTATGAAAGTCACGACATTTAATACTCATTTACGCGTACCATTTTAACGAGATGAGATTTAATCAAAGTAAAATGTTTTCGGGCTGTTTTAGACAAAGAAGAAAAAGGAAGGACTTGGGCTCAAAGCCCAAGTGTGTTGTTTGAGGCGTGTATAACCAAAACATACGGGGGGTTATTCTTTTATTTTGGACAAAACACAAAACATTCCAAAACCCTAAAGCTAATATAATCAGCATCCTTTTCTTCTTGTGCCTCTTTTGCCGTGGGTTTTCAACACCAAGAACAAGAACACAAAATAAAACGCAGGGTGATCCAAGGAATCATGTTGAGGTTGTGTTTGTTCAATCCTAAACCCTAACATGAAACACAAGGTAAAACCCTAATTCGTTTCTTTTTCTTTCTTTTGATCTTGAATCCGATTTTAAAGGGGTATTAAAAACATGTTTAAATGGTGATTAATGAAGGGTATCGTTTTGGTGTCACTGTGGTAGTTTGGCACACAAACCGAGAGTCAAGAGACTCTCAGTGATACCTTTTTCCCACCAGCCGCAAGGCTGTGGTCCTTTTTTGGGCTAACAGTGGCAAACGACAGCCAAACAGGGTGAACCACTAGCTGCGGCCAGTGGTCTGTTTGTGAAAACAGTGGGAACCGAGAGCCTAGAGCTCACGGTGGTAACCAGACTCGCAACAGGGGGAAACGCAGGACAGTCAGGGGGAAAAGCTTAACTGCCAGTGGTAACTGGCAGTTAGGGGACTGTTTGTTTTTTGGTTTTAAACAGATTTAAGGGTGTGTTTGGCTATCAGTTTAATGAACAGTTTTAAGGGGGTGTTTGGCTGAATAAGTAAAACATGTATTTTACTGGATTTAACTAGATTTATAATAAACATATTAGTTAAATTAATCTTATGCATGACTTAAGTATAATTTTATTTTGACAAGAATTACTAAATTATATGGCCCGGTTCACGGGATTCACGAATACGGTTCACGACACATGTATTAAATAAAACACGGGTTTCGGTCACGACATTATTTTGTAAGTTAATAATACATGGATTTTAACCTAAGTATTTTTATTATATAAGTTAGACTATATAATTAATTAATTATTTAACATGCCTTATAATTAATTAATTTACATGACTTAGGTTATATTAATACTAAACATTTATACACGTTTTAACCAAAGTATTATTACCTTTTATTTGATTAAATCATGTTATAGTTAATTAAATACTTTAAAACTATAGTTTATTTAATTCACATGAAATAATTAATAAACTATACCTTATAATCTCATGACTTAGAATATAAATCAGAAAACACTTTAGCTTATATTATTAGCTTAATAATCCAGCTTATTTCTATTTATGGAAACTTTCTATTTTTAGAAACTTATTTAATTAAGGCAGCTAATCTATTTATGGAAACTTTCTATTTTTAGAAACTTATCTATTTTAAGCAGTAATTCTATTTTGGAAACTTTCTATTTTTGGAAACTTTCTATTTTTGGTAACTTTCTATTTTTGGTAACTTTCTATTTTTTTTGGAAACTTTCTATTTTAGGAAACCTGCTATTTTTAGAAATTTACTTATTATTACACAGCGAGTATAATAATACAAGAAATACAAGTAATACTTAATCAGAATATACAGAATACACGATAAATACAGTATAACGTTAAAATCAGTAAAATAAGACATGAACATATAAAATAAGCTAAGACATGATATAAAACCAGTTACGTATTTAGTAATCAGATACTTATTCACGTATGTATTTATGTAGCATTAGTGATACCGAAGTAGGACTCTCTTCAGTTCGTCTTCTTCGTTCACTGGGCATAAGGTACGGATTCCCGTCCTTTCAGTATGGACATTCTTTCCTTATTAGGATTCCCTGTATGCAGCCAACTGTTTTCCCAGTATTTTTGTTTTATATGTTTTTTAATTGCTTATGTTTAATTAGAATACCTAAAGCCATATACATGCATGACCAGTTTCACCTAGTTATGGAGGTACCATAACCATAACATTAGAGGCACTGGTGTTATGACTTCACCACGGCGGAGTGATTGCTCGTGGCGTCCCTTCAGCTTTTGGCCATTTATATTATATTTATCATGTGGGGCGTATGGGTGCATCCTAGTTACATGTTTCAGTCAGGATTTCATGGTGAATGTGGTGTGTGCCTTGCATCCTTCACAAGGAGCTGATCCGTCCTACCCAAAACCAGTATATTAAATTAGAGGCAACCCCTCTAATTTGCATGACGAGGTCATCCCTCCAAGTATTCATGCACGGTGGATTTTCATGACCTATATTGGCTAATGGTAAAATATGTTAAACAGTTTTCATAAGATAAACATAAGGCTTTTCAAACTATAAAACCAGATTTATGAACATGTTCCAGGTTTTCCAGGACTTATACATTTCCGCTGCTATTAAGCCTTTATTATGTTTTAGTCGTTCATACTATGTCTATATCCGTGCACTGAGCGTTTTGCTCATCCGTTACTTTCCTTTCCATGTCCCAAAACGGCAGGTACTGTTGGGAATAATTTATAGCCAGTCTACTTGAGCGCTGACAAGAGTAAAACAAGCGTTGACAGGAGTAAAACAAACGCTGACAGATCAAGCGTTGACAAGAAGAAGTCAAGCGTTGATACATTGAATACAAGCACTGATGGAAGGATATACTCTACGCGTTTATTATATTCTAGATTACTTCTAGTAAAGATAGGAACAACAATGTATTTTCTATATTTATCTTTACCTAGAATAGTTGATACGTAGATTATTGTACAAGGCTTCTTATGTCTATAAAAGAAGACCTTTAGGTTATTGTTCATATAAGTTTTTCATACGTTAAAAACTTTCATTGTAAGCAAGTTTGATATCATTAATCAAAGTGAAAGTTTGTTTACATCTTGTGTGTTCTTGTTTAAGTGTTAATTCCGCATAACACTTAGATTGTCATATACATATACAAAGGTTTCTCTAAGTGTATTACTTGATCTAATCTCGTATACATAAAGCTAAATCGATCTAAGTTTGACATAAATCCTTCACAGACCCAAACACCCCTTAACCAACCCACATCCACCCAATCTACATCTTCTTCTCCCCCAACACAATATAGGTTACAAAAACGCCAAAGGACTACTGGAGTGTTCTCCTCTAGTGGTCCTAGCCATGTAGCAGAGAGAACCACCACCACAAGTGTGGTTGGTGCTATGGATGAGGCTGGGACTATTGGTTCTGGCTTAGAAGCTGGCCAAGACAGTCCTACCATAATTAAGACTTCATCCATGCCCAATGAATCTAACTTGGGAGGTCAAATACCCATTTTAGAAGAGGGAAGATTGGAACCAAAGACCCTAATGGAATTGACGGCTGTCTGCATGAGCTTGCAAAAGCAAAATGTAGACTTGGTACAAGTTGTCAGCACACAAGGCCTTGAACTCAAGCAATTAAGGGAGAAGATTGTTATTTTGGAAACAGCTGAGTCAAGGAGAAGGCAGACAAGGGTCCTTTTATCTGAGGAGGATTCTTACAAAGGGGAGGAAGCTGCTACAGAGCCTGCTAATTTGAGTGATAAAGGCTCACATGAAGCTGCTACAGAACCTTTTGTTGAGAGTGGAAAAGATTCATATGATGAAGAATTTTTGGGTGTAGCTGAAGCCCTTACTGGTTTGAAGAAACAGACAGGTTTTGATATGTCTCTAGTTGCTCCTACCAACTTAAATTTGTCATTTACAGCCATGTTGGAGGAAATTGCAAGAGGCGCTGAGACAGGTACTTTGGGCGTTGACAAGACAGATTTGAACGCTGACATGAGTATTTTGGGCGCTAACAAAGCAAAAGTGAGCGTTGACAAACCTGCAAATGAGGTTGATGTATTCCAGTCATCATCCATCATCAAAGAGGTTTCTTTACAGGTATTACCATCTACCTTACCAACAATTGATCCATTAGATAAGGGTAAGGGTATTATGGTAGAAGAGGTTGTTCCAAAGAATGCAGCACAAATTGAGTTTGATAGAAAGTTGGCTGCACAAATTGTGGAACAAGAAAGAAAGGAGGTGGGAGAATCACCTTTAGTTGTCACTTCAGAAGAGCAAGAAGGAAGTGATAAAGCTAGTTCAGACTCAAGTGTTATGATCATAGAACAACCAGAAAGACTTGAGTATGGTGATGAGCTAGCCAAGGAGAAATTGAATGAGTTGAAATTGCAGGTTGATTTTGATTTGCCAGAGGTGGTTCAGATGTATCATGCTTGGGAAGATAGGTGTATGGAGAATCCACACTTGACCATTTCAGATCAGATATGGGGTTTGGAGATTCTTCTCAGAGTACAAAAGGATTGCAAGGTCATTCTGAAACACAAAGCAAGCAATGTTCTCTCAAATTTGAAAAGGGATATAAAGGAGTTGTACTTCATGATGCTCAGATGTCATGGAACAGGGTGGACTTATAAGAAATTGACTGGGTTGACATTTGAAGAGTTGGAATGTAGAGCTTATCCCATTTGGGTTAGAGTGCAGGAAGCAAACACTCTAAGACTTCTTTCTGATGAAAGAAAAGAAGAACTTGCAGAGGAAATGGAGCTTAAGAAGGCAATGTTTGTTCCCAGACCAGTGAAAAAGGGAGTTCCTCTTGAGTTTCCCAAAGATATGGATCCATTACATCTAAGTGAAGCTGTTATAAGAAAGAGCCTCAAGCTCTCACCATTAGAAGCTTCAGATATGGTACAAGTGTTACCACTTGATTCCAGAAACCCTATTGTAAGCTATGAAGAAGATGAATGTGGGTTTTGGAAGATTGGCAGGTATGGAAAAGAGGTTCACACTTTTACCACCCTTATATATTTGTTTGCAAGTTTTGATAGAGAAGACTTGGTAGACCTATGGAGGTTGTTAGAGGCCGAGTATGAGACTGAAGCACCAACTTCAGTCAATGGAATAAAACTGTGGTCCACATTTAAGAGAATGTGTGGACCAAGAGATGAAGATCCTGCTATTTGGAAGGATCTTGAAGATGACCTCAGTGGTCTTCAATGGAGATTGTATTCAGCTGCTGGTGTTTATTATTTGAGTTCTACAAAGTTTGCTGAGTATCTACTTGTAGATGGTCAGTATTTCATGTCGAAGGAAGTCTTGGAGAAGATGAAGAACACACAGCTGGAAATTGATTATTCAAGTGACGTGGCAAAAGATTTGATCAGATTTATTTATTACCAATATGAGAAGGTTTGTAAGATTCCTCCTAGTCCTTAATGTTTATTCAGATACTTGATTACTAGAGTAGATATCAAGTTTAGGGGAGGATTGTTGGGAATAAATTATAGCCAGTCTACTTGAGTGCTGACAAGAGTAAAACAAGCGTTGACAGGAGTAAAACAAACGCTGATAGATCAAGCGTTGACAAGAAGAAGTCAAGCGTTGATACATTGAAGACATGCACTGATGGAAGGATATACTCTACGCGTTTATTATATTCTAGATTACTTCTAGTAAAGATAGGAACAACAATGTATTTTCTATATTTATCTTTACCTAGAATAGTTGATACGTAGATTATTGTACAAGGCTTCTTATGTCTATAAAAGAAGACCTTTAGGTTATTGTTCATATAAGTTTTTCATACGTTAAAACACTTTCATTGTAAGCAAGTTTTATATCATTAATCAAAGTGAAAGTTTGTTTACATCTTGTGTGTTCTTGTTTAAGTGTTAATTCCGCATAACACTTAGATTGTCATATACATATACAAAGGTTTCTCTAAGTGTATTACTTGATCTAATCTCGTATACATAAAGCTAAATCGATTTAAGTTTGACACAAATCCTTCACAGACCCAAACACCCCTTAACCAACCCACATCCACCCAATCCACATCTTCTTCTCCCCCAACACAATATAGGTTACAAAAATGCCAAAGGACTACTGGAGTGTTCTCCTCTAGTGGTCCTAGCCATGTAGTAGAGAGAACCACCACCACAAGTGTGGTTGGTGCTATGGATGAGGCAGGGACTATTGGTTCTGGCTTAGAAGCTGGCCAAGACAGTCCTACCATAATTAAGACTTCATCCATGCCCAATGAATCTAACTTGGGAGGTCAAATACCCATTTTAGAAGAGGGCAGATTGGAACCAATGACCCTAATGGAATTGACGGCTGTCTGCATGAGCTTGCAAAAGCAAAATGCAGACTTGGTACAAGTTGTTAGCACACAAGGCCTTGAACTCAAGCAATTGAGGGAGAGGATTGTTATTTTGGAAACAGCTGAGTCAAGGAGAAGGCAGACAAGGGTCCTTTTATCTGAGGAGGATTCTTACAAAGGGGAGGAAGCTGCTACAGAGCCTGTTAATTTGAGTGATAAAGGCTCACATGAAGCTGCTACAGAACCTTTTGTTGAAAGTGGAAAAGATTCATATGATGAAGAATCTTTGGGTGTAGGTGAAGCCCTTACTGGTTTGAAGAAAAAGACAGGTTTTAATATGTCTCTAGTTGCTCCTACCAACTTAAATTTGTCATTTACAGCCATGTTGTAGGAAATTGCAAGAGGCGCTGAGACAGGTACTTTGGGCGTTGACAAGACAGATTTGAACGCTGACATGAGTATTTTGGACGCTGACAAAGCAAAAGTAAGCGTTGACAGACCTGCAAATGAGGTTGATGTATTCCAGTCATCATCCATCATCAAAGAGGTTTGTTCACAGGTATTATCATCTACCTTACCAACAATTGATCCATTAGATAAGGGTAAGGGTATTATGGTAGAAGAGGTTGTTCCAAAGAATGCAGCACAAATTGAGTTTGATAGAAAGTTGGTTGCACAAATTGTGGAACAAGAAAGAAAGGAGGTGGGAGAATCACCTTTAGTTGTCACTTCGGAAGAGCAAGAAGGAAGTGATAAAGCTAGTTCAGACTCAAGTGTTATGATCATAGAACAACCAGAAAGACTTGAGTATGGTGATGAGCTAGCCAAGGAGAAATTGAATGAGTTGAAATTGCAGGTTGATTTTGATATGCCAGAGGTGGTTCAGATGTATCATGCTTGGGAAGATAGGTGTATGGAGAATCCACACTTGACCATTTCAGATCAGATATGGGGTTTGGAGATTCTTCTCAGAGTACAAAAGGATTGCAAGGTCATTCTGAAACACAAAGCAAGCAATGTTCTCTCAAATTTGAAAAGGGATAGAAAGGAGTTGTACTTCATGATGCTCAGATGTCATGGAACAGGGTGGACTTATAAGAAATTGACTGGGTTGACATTTGAAGAGTTGGAATGTAGAGCTTATCCTATTTGGGTTAGAGTGCAGGAAGCAAACACTCTAAGACTTCTTTCTGATGAAAGAAAAGAAGAACTTGCAGAGGAAATGGAGATTAAGAAGGCAATGTTTGTTCCCAGACCAGTGAAAAAGGGAGTTCCTCTTGAGTTTCCTAAAGATATGGATCCATTACATCTAAGTGAAGCTGTTATAAGAAAGAGCCTCAAGCTCTCACCATTAGAAGCTTCAGATATGGTACAAGTGTTACCACTTGATTCCAGAAACCCTATTGTAAGCTATGAAGAAGATGAATGTGGGTTTTGGAAGATTGGCAGGTATGGAAAAGAGGTTCACACTTTTACCACCCTTATATCTTTGTTTGCAAGTTTTGATAGAGAACACTTGGTAGAACTATGGAGGTTTTTAGAGGCCAAGTATGAAACTGAAGCACCAACTTCAGTCAATGGAATAAAACTGTGGTCCACATTCAAGAGAATGTGTGGACCAAGAGATGAAGATCCTGCTATTTGGAAGGATCTTGAAGATGACCTCAGTGGTCTTCAATGGAGATTGTATTCAGCTGTTGGTGTTTATTATTTGAGTTCTACAAAGTTTGCTGAGTATCTACTTGTAGATGGTCAGTATTTCATGTCCAAGGAAGTCTTGGAGAAGATGAAGAACACACAGCTGGAAATTGATTATTCAAGTGACGTGGCAAAAGATTTGATCAGATTTATTTATTACCAATATGAGAAGGTTTGTAAGATTCCTCCTAGTCCTTAATGTTTATTCAGATACTTGATTACTAGAGTAGATATCAAGTTTAGGGGAGGATTGTTGGGAATAAATTATAGCCAGTCTACTTGAGTGCTGACAAAAGTAAAACAAGCGTTGACAGGAGTAAAACAAACGCTGACAGATCAAGCGTTGACAAGAAGAAGTCAAGCGTTGATACATTGAAGACAAGCACTGATGGAAGGATATACTCTACGCGTTTATTATATTCTAGATTACTTCTAGTAAAGATAGGAACAACAATGTATTTTCTATATTTATCTTTACCTAGAATAGTTGATACGTAGATTATTTTACAAGGCTTCTTATGTCTATAAAAGAAGACCTTTAGGTTATTGTTCATATAAGTTTTTCATACGTTAAAACACTTTCATTGTAAGCAAGTTTGATATCATTGATCAAAGTGAAAGTTTGTTTACATCTTGTGTGTTCTTGTTTAAGTGTTAATTCCGCATAACACTTAGATTGTCATATACATATACAAAGGTTTCTCTAAGTGTATTACTTGATCTAATTTCGTATACATAAAGCTAAATCGATCTAAGTTTGGGATCAACAGGTGCTCTAGGAAAGACTCGAGCATTTGGAGGACGCGCATAGGATGGAAGCTGCTAGAGACTTCTTTTCCTTTTTGCCTTCATATACTTATGCTTGATAATTTACGAGGAAAGACTTCTTTTGCCTTCATATACTTATGCTTGATACTCTAGGAAAGACTTCTTTTCCTTTGGGAACCGATGTTAAATTCCGGTTATCCCTATGGTCATGTAATGTTTTAGACATTTGTCCTTGTATGCTTTGATGACACGCCATAATTACGCGTGACATTCCACTATCAAAATGGGGTGTTACACTTTGTATTAGAAGTACTTGAGTTATAAAGCATGCAAAATGGTTAGGAAAATCTATTACATAATTAAGATGATTTAATTGGTATATAGGTAAGCTGAAAGACATATATTTATCTTAAATATTGTTAGAATGACTTACAATATTGACCCTAATGAAATACAACATTGTGATGGTATGTTCATTAGGAGAATCGAGCTCTTAATATGATGGTGATGATTGATTCAAGGTAACTATATCTTTTTTTCTTCCAAAATATATCAAGGTTAAAAAGTTGAGTATGACTTGAGCTAAGAAGATTAATAAGATACCATTATATATGGGTTGTGATGTAACACCCCCAAATTTATACAACTCAGTACAACGGAAGACTAGTTGGTGTTACGGGATAGCATATTACTCACATCATAGACAACGCATAAAAAAATCGCGTCGTTTTATAATAAAAGCATTTCCATTCATAAATATCAAAGTTACATCGGTCCCAAGTCATATTATTTCATACAAAGTTTTACAAAGTATTTGAATGGAAAATATAGTTTAAGTGCGGGCCATGAATTCTTGTCGTCTTCCCGAGAATTACCTTCAAGTACCTGAGATAAAATATGTTAAAAGAAAAGGTCAGCGATAGCGCCGAGTGAATTCATAGAGTTTAATGAATTCCATCAATATAACTATGGTATAAAATTAGTACCAAAAATCAATTCGTACAAATCCTTGTAATAGGCCGTAAAATAGCCAAAATCATTTTATACAAATCTTTGTATTAGGCCATAAAATAGCCAAAGTCATTTTATACAAATCCTTATCGAAAATCATAATATAGGCATTTGCCTTAAAAATTATTATACGAACCAATGTCGTAAAAACATCATACAATACGTCTTACGACGTTGTATAAAGTTAAATAAAAACCGTTATATGATTATGGTTATGAAAACCAAAACACGAACATAATATCAGTAGTATGACCCTGTATTGCTAGTCAGGCAATACATCGTAATTCGGAGCGTCTAATAGTATTTCGTTAGTTTTGGATTATTATAAGCCGCATGACATTGTTACCTTACTAAACCAACAACGGGTAGCTAACCCGATACTAAATTTGCCCATCTAAAGTAGCGTGTCGTCACAAAGGTCACGCTATGGAAATCTTCTCATACATAAATTCGCTTACCAATCAATGTGGCACGACGGGGATCAACCGTCAAGGAGCGAACTGGGGTGATCGTCCCCAAATAGTACTATTAAATGCATAAGCGTCTACCAAATCCCGGTAGTTCACAATTCATGCTAATGGGACTTTTAGTGACATAACCTAACTTTAATAATCCATTTTATTTCATCTATCGGGTCCTTTAATCATTCATCGGGTCATATAATCGGGTCATACAATCATTCGGGTCCAAATCAATAAACAAGCAATCGGGACAAATGGTGTCCTATTTTTATAAAACTAACATGTTATCTCCCTCGCGGGTTTATAAAACATTTATAAAACATTTAAAAGAGTGCGAGGCTATGAACTCACGTTGATGTGGGAAGGCGGGTTATCGACAATTCGGACGTACGGTACGTGCTTCAATCACGGAAACCTAGACAAATAATACTCGTCTTAGACTCATGTCCAATGACTTTATAAAAATAACAATTATGTATACATATGATGATTATATATATATGATGATCAAGTGGGTTTACATATTCTCGTTTACTCATTTTAGTGTTATATGTCGATAACGTTTATACCAGTTTACTAGTTTTACCTATTTACGTGTTTTTAAGTCCAATAACTTATTACAAGTTCTTTAACTTGTTTTAATCCATTTTATACCTATATTATCAGTATATACACTTTACAAGTTGGGCCTAAATGGTTTAAGCCCAATAAGTTCTTGTTATGAGTGTTCATCTTGTTTAGTCCAATTATTAGCCCAAGTATTAGTCCAAGTATTAGTCCAATATGTTTACTTAGCTCGTTAATGTCCGTATGTCCTATAGTTCGGGTTTTATCGGTTTTTACTTGTATTAGATACTTATATATCAGTATATGACTTTTATAAACTTTACATTAGACGGGTTTAGTCGTCTAAGTTTTATTTGGCGAAAAACGTCAATTTTACGGAGATAGCCGAAAAAGTCGTAAAAACAATGTTTATAGTTTTATATCTTATAAAACATAACAAGTTACCATTTTTATAAAATTTACACTTATTTAACCTTTTACATATTTATATAAATAGAATCCATAAGTGAGTGGGTTTTAATTTATATTTTATACATTAAAATTTTGAGTGCTTATATAATAGTATTATTCTTTAATTTCCAAAAATCTGATTTTTATCTTCACTTTCACCAAAACTGCCATATCTTGAGTTCTATATGGAGATATAAGCTCAAATTTTTATCACATAAACTAAATGATATGTACTACATTTAACTCTTCTATAGCTACTGTTGAATCATCTTCTAAATATTTTCTAAAAATCGTCCAAAACAGTGAACTCAGATTTATACCTTAAACTTGTTTTGATCATATCTCACTCATTACTTTTATTCTATTGCATGGCCAACTCTCACATGTGTACAAGACCCATAGCTTACTGTATATCAATTAATCTAAGCCATTTTATTAGTTCATGACCTGCTTCTTTACTGTTTTATACAGCCAACACTTTTAAGCAAGATTTTAGTCTTGTTCTTTATAATATTTCACCTTTTTAATCATGTTTATCAACACCAAATCCCCACATAACATTTTTATCATCATATAATCATCATATACATATACAATAGGAAATAAAATACATGTTTACATAATCAAAATAACAAGAAGATGAGGAGGACAGTCTTTATACCACCAAGTTGATGTAGGTTGTGATTTGGACATGGTTTTTGATGGAGAAACTTGTGGATAACCATGACCATCTTCAAGACCATCATTCTTCATAGACTCCTTGTCGAAAATCAGCCCTAACACTTCATGGAAACTCCTCCTTGGATGTTATAACTTGCACCGATCAATAGGGCTTCAAAAGGGCATCAACATGTATATGAATAACATGAGATTTGTGGTTGATTTTGATCAAATGAGGGTGTTGTTTGATGATGATGGACGGCACATAGAGGGAGAGATGAGAGGATTTGTGTGTGAGTTGCATGGAGGAAATGAGTTAGTGGATTGTGTTAGCTTGTTTTAAAAAGTTGCTAGTTGTTTTGGTAAACTTAGGAGGACAAGTGTCCTTCCTAGTTATAAGAAGTTGACACCTTTGTGGCGTTGGCTTATATTGGACGCCACATATAGTGGGGTGGGCAAGTGTAAAACTTGTCCCATCCCATTAATTTACGGGTACTCCTCGATTCTAGTTTCCTCGATTTGCGTGCCCTCAGGTCGTTTTACAAAAAATGTTTTTATAAATTATGAATCAACGGCACAAAACGAATCTAATAAAAATTGTCTTATCAAAAACGGAGTTCGAAAACGTAAATACGTAATCCTAAGGTTTCCGGTTTAGTCGTAAAGGACGTAAAAATAAAATCGTAAGTCCTAATCTCTTCTCGTAAATTTGTGAGTTTATGAACCAACTCAAATTTAAAACTCCAAAATAATATTCATGGACAAATTTATTTTCTGAAATGTCGGACTGTCACCAAAGACGGTGTATGTAAACGTAAGCACGTAACGTAGAATCCTCCGGTTTAGACGTAGTCGACGCTACCTCTAGACGTAAATTCAAATTACTCCCAAAAATAAGTTAGTTCTTATTGTAACATTAAAATAATGTTTTCAAATAAATATTGAGAATAAAAATATCAACCATAAATTGACGGATTGTCACAGCATTTACCCCTAAACAGGATCTTTGTCCTCAAAGATCATCTTACCTTACTACTCGCTTCTTATAGAGTTAAAGCCATGTGGGTATTTCCTCCACATTCGGTCTTTTCTCACAAGTGTAATCCATTATAATACGCGAGTTTCATCAAAAATGACTAAGGGAATAAGATCAGGCTTAATGTTGACTTACTTTCTCTATCCATGATGTTCACGGGTTTTTGATGAATGCAACTTTTCGCCGATCTAAGCTCTACTAAGAATAATCAGATTCTCACTTGATAGATATTCCATGAAGTTCGATATACGAATCATAATTCACGCAGTTCTTGAAGTCCTAGGGTAGATCCAGCTTATATGCCTTTCAATCCCAACTTTTACATCTTGTCAATGGTCCCATACAACGGGGACTTATATCCCATGATTTGTCAGATCATGAATTCATTTTTCCAAGGTTAAAAATTGTGGCATAACTTCGCTACCCATTTGGCACTTCAAGATCTACATTTCATATTCACATAACCTCTTGCCTACTACCGGCTGTCAATAATCAGATCCTAATTTCAACAATCATTTAAGATCTCGCGGGTCGGGTATTTTGCAAGATTAGGTTCGCCATCATAGGAAACCTTAAACCTAAAAGACATGTCCAACTCACAATGGATGTATGTTGGATGTCTTCATCTCAACTCCTGCTTACAAATGCTCTAAGATTCAGATCCTAACAAGATTCGATCTCGATCCTAATACGATAATTATTAATGATAATCCTTCCAAAGGGATGCGATTATACGGTCTATTACCAAAGGTCAATCATTCAAACATAAAACAGCACTTATATTACTTTGTATCGTTACTTTACCTCGTCCCTTCGATTTGGGGTGGTACATAGTACTCTCATCAAGGTTCGTTCTCAATGATTTCTGAGCAAATCTCTAGAAATTCGAGGCGAAGCGAGGATCTTGATAAAGATGTTCGATACAGGCAAACTATGTTTACATAATTCTTTTGCACTTATCATTAACGGGAATGATATTAGCAGATTTGGTCAGTCTGTCGACGATGACCCAAATCGAATCAAATTCAGATGATGACCTTTGCAATAGCTAAACGTTTACTAATGTATGAGGCGATGTCTGCCTTCATAATTTGTCATTAGTACAACTTCTTCAGACAAAGATACTTTTAGTCATAAATGACATAAATAGAATACTTATACTTACAAATTCCAACATAACTCTATCTCACAATCCTCTATATTTAGACAATCACAAGTGGTCTTTTATACATTTAACGCCATTGGCTTCTCAAATCTGTTGGTTCACATTAGCCACGAATCCCTTTTTATTATCTATTTTATCCTTTTTACACACATCGTTTATTTTAAATTGTTCGGCAATTTATTTTGCACCTTCATTATTAAGGAACATGTCCTAATTGTTTCTTTATCCTTTTTATATAATATGTCAGTATCTATATTCACTTCTCATGATGATGTAGTTATCATGTCCACAATTCACTCAGATATTCTTTCTATATTATGCGTTAGTAATTACGTTCACCTTCCTGATGAAATAAATATCACAACCGTATTTATTCAAAATTCTTTCTTCATATCTTCTATGTTTCAGTTTCGTCTTTACTATTATCTTTATCTGTTTTACTCAATCCGACGTCTAAAGCGTCGATAATTATTACAGGTAAATTAACAATAATTATTTAATTCTTGTGAAACGTAAACGTAAAAAATTTAAATTTCTTGGTTCGACCAATAAAAATGTTCAAAATAAATTTGACTTTAATTATTAAGATTTTTGCTGATTTATCGAAAATATTTAATAAGATTCGTAAATGTTCGAAAAACCTTTGTTTATACTTTGGTCAAAGTTTTCTTAGTTTGAAAAGCAAAAATTGTCGTTTTAAGTTTTCAGGTTATGGTATAAATGGTTTTACTCAGTCCTTCTTAAGTTATCTTGAGGTATACACAAACATTTACCCCTAAACAGAAGTTTAGTTAAATGGTTTGTGTATAAGGGAATAATCCCTTTAAAAATCCTTTGTTAAAACATTTGTCAAAGCATATTTCCATTTCTTTTTGGTAAAATCCCAAGTCTTAAAAGGGCTCTTAATTTTTAAAGAGTCAATATATTCCATTATCTTATTAATCACACGGTTAAATCATATAAAGGATTAAGTCCTTAATCACATGTTAAATATTTAAGGTATAGGTTTTCATTGTTCGGCCAATTCAGGGCAATCTATAATTATTTATTAACTCCATTCTTATTCTTATAAACAAACAAATGATCCTTAATGATCACAAGCATGAATTTATCAAATTACAGCCTACACATGTGATTCATCATATTTATGAATACTACATGTGCATTGTCAATCCAAACGACATCACGTAAAACTCATAACGTTCATTACAAGTACCGGATGTAGTGATTGGAATAGATAATCTTCTTCGCGGACGCGAAGTTGATAATAACCATGTCGTGGATCAAATCTGCTAGAACCTTGTAAATGATCGAACAATTCTTCCATTTCGAGTTATGGATATCGTTTTCGATTGTCAATTTACTCAATTCACAGCAATCTATAAATATAAGGAATGATAACACCATAGCTCTTCATGATGACAGGCTTGGTAGAATAAAGTCTTTCTCCGACAACTCTCTCAGTTGTACGGTAATTCCTTAAATCCAGATGGTGCTGACGTACAGTGCACAAGCCACAAGTGCAGCACCGAGAATGTAATCAATACCAGTTTCAACTTGCCTTAATGGCGAAAGTCTAGGTAATTCACCAACAAATACCTCCTAAAGTTTTAAATAAGATAAACATCTTTTAATAAATTCATATTAACTTCTTTCTAGATTATAATATCTATGACTAGTTCACAACCATTCACGGTATAGATTTCAAGTCTAAATACAGGATATCGTCATCCACCAAGAATTATTTAGATCACTTTTGATAATCAACATCTTATCATTTAGGGGAATTCTATTCGAGTTCCCATCAATTAAGACAATGTCGCCATATCATAATCAATCAATCCATTCTACTGGCACTATCAACTTTTTAGTTTTATTGCCGTCGATAAGATGTGAACTTCTCAAAAGTCTAATAATAACTCATAATCCTTCAAAAATTCAAAGATATCAGGAGACATAACTACCATCTAAAGAGTAAGGTCAACGCATAATATATGTGATAGAATTTCAAATCAGATACAGACGAAAACATTTAACGAATATGAAATATATTCCATGTTTTCATAATTTGAGTACGCATTCGAAAGCTCCTCGGATCGTTACCCAGGTCATTCAAATGAAATCAAATCATAAGAAATGATAAGAACGTCAATACATCCAGTCGGGTATCAACACTCGGTAATTGGATACTTTTCCTAAGAATCTCACTACGGGAGAATTGGACAAGAAAGGAATATCAATTGTCAAATAAGACAAATTCCATAGATGAGAAATTTTAACTCAAAAGAATAAATGGTACGGGAACATATGTAGGTGTCCCTAACACTATGTCCCTATTTTTCACTTCCTGCAGATCTCATAAATTTTTAATCTTTCCCAATCTTCAAAGAAAATGTAGTGTTTATTCATTAGTTCTATGGTGACTACTAATCAGTCTTGCATAGTCCATTCCAAATTGTATGTAGGCGCGCAACTATATACAATTTGAAGATTAACGATGCAATACTCAGTTCGTCAAAATTTTATCATCATGTTTATAATAAAAACATTTTCATGCTTAATTCTTAAATAAGAATCAAAAATAAATTTACAAAGATTTTCTTTGTTATGGAAATAATTAGGTTTTCCAAAGTGTTTCATAAACAACTTCATTTTTTATAACAATCACTTATAAATCTTACTTTGAATAATCCTTATTGTGATGAAAGTTAAATTTTCTCAAAGGATACCGTTTTAACTTTATAAAAACAATGTGTGATCTGCAAATGAGTGATGAAGAGTTGTTTACCGAGAACTAACTACAATATGATAAGAAATGAGCTTAGCCAAGTAATCATGAGGTTCATGACCTCGATGGCACTCAAAAGAATAATCCACAATGTAACTCAAGTCAAGAGGAGTACTTGCTCAAGGGTTGCATCACTAACGCGAACATTAGGATGAAGTAATAAAAGATAGATAACATCGATACATGTAGAATTTAGCAATCATAGGTAGTCTTTTTATTAATCACAAACAAGTCAAAATTGTACCGTAACACATTACGTGTCACTATGTCATACAATTCTCAGAACTCATCCTACCAACTGATATCTCAGTTAAGTTAGGGATTTTTAAAAGATACCACAATGAATACTAATCTACAAGAGTCATTAGGTGTTCCACATGTCCCAGAAGATCCATCGGTCCCAATTCAGAAGAAGATTTCTTCAATTTATTTCTTGGACACTGGGCATCCTCGTTAGTGGACAATGGCCTAGGAACAACCCTTAACACAAACTAACAATCATTTAAAACCTTATAATTCAATCACAGAACTTAACAACTTCCTCTTAACAATCTCATATTCCATACGAGTTAAATTTTACTTTATTCAAGTTATAACAAATTTTATACTCAATTTGACATCCTACCTTATTCTCCAATACTTACAAGCTTATTCTTCGGCCTTGTAAAGGCAATACAATCTCAATATGAATCAGAACTTAATTTCCAATCCTATTAGCTCTTATAACAACAATTATCAAATGAGTCATTAATATGAAATGATTTGATCATTCAACTAGACTTCTCGGAAAGGTATTAGTGGCATGAGGCTTTTGGGTAATGGTTCCAATAACAGCCTCAAGTGCAACATTCACCCTTTCGATTTCAATTTAAGAATTGGATGACAACGAATCAGATGACATCTTCCTAGGTGGTAATGTTTTGTCAAACTTCACTCTATAAGGAAAGATCGTCATGACATCGATATCAGATTTAATCTCACCAATTCTTTTTCAATATCACAATCAACTAATATCTACATCTCTACGAATATCAACCATTTGTTGGGATCATAAATATCCACAACTTGGTTTAGATCTAGGATAGCTAGAATTCCTACGAGAATAGCTTCGATTAATTTACTAGGGGATTTAGGGCACATTGTGACAATCTACGTCGTATAAATACCTCGTATAAATATCGAAATAATCATCAAACAATCATGTAATCAAATTACATCATATATGTATATATATATAATCCAAGTTATATATATATATTAAAATAACACTTCTCAGTCTGGTCTTGTCGGTAACTCGGGAATTCTTCGGCACCGTTATAGTCAAAAGATTTTTAGACATTTTAGAAAAATGTTTTTAGTAAAAAGATTTTGAAATGTTTTATTCAAAACCTTGGTTTTAAAAATCTTTTGTTCTCTATAACGAGAGCTCTGGTACCAAACTGTAACACCCCCAAATTTATACAACTCAGTACAGCGGAAGACTAGTTGGTGTTACGGGATAGCACATTACTCACATCATAGACAACGCATAAAAAATCGCGTCCTTTTATAATAAAAGCATTTCCATTCATAAATATCAAAGTTACATCGGTCCCAAGTCATACTATTTCATACAAAGTTTTACAAAGTATTTGAATGGAAAATATAGTTTAAGTGCGGGCCATGAATTCTTGTCGTCTTCCCGAGAATTACCTTCAAGTACCTGAGATAAAACATGTTAAAAGAAAAGGTCAGCGATAACGCCGAGTGAATTCATAGAGTTTAATAAATTCTATCAATATAACTATGGTATAAAATTAGTACCAAAAATCAATTCGTACAAATCATTGTAATAGGCCGTAAAATAGCCAAAATCATTTTATACAAATCTTTGTATTAGGCCATAAAATAGCCAAAGTCATTTTATACAAATCCTTATCGAAAATCATAATATAGGCATTTGCCTTAAAAATTATTATACGAACCAATGTCGTAAAAACATCATACAATACGTCTTACGACGTTGTATAAAGTTAAATAAAAACCGTTATATGATTATGGTTATGAAAACCAAAACACGAACATAATATCAGTAGTATGACCCTGTATTGCTAGTCAGGCAATACATCGTAATTCGGAGCGTCTAATAGTATTTCGTTAGTTTTGGATTATTATAAGCCGCATGACATTGTTACCTTACTAAACCAACAACGGGTAGCTAACCCGATACTCAATTTGCCCATCTAAAGTAGCGTGTCGTCACAAAGGTCACGCTATGGAAATCTTCTCATACATAAATTCACTTACCAATCAATGTGGCACGACGGGGATCAACCGTCAAGGCGCGAACTGGGGTGATCGTCCCCAAATAGTACTATTAAATGCATAAGCGTCTACCAAATCCCGGTAGTTCACAATTCATGCTAATGGGACTTTTAGTGACATAACCTAACTTTAATAATCCATTTTATTTCATCTATCGGGTCCTTTAATCATTCATCGGGTCATATAATCGGGTCATACAATCATTCGGGTCCAAATCAATAAACAAGCAATCGGGACAAATGGTGTCCTATTTTTATAAAACTAACATGTTATCTCCCTCGCGGGTTTATAAAACATTTATAAAACATTTAAAAGAGTGCGAGGCTATGAACTCACGTTGATGTGGGAAGGCGGGTTATCGGCAATTCGGACGTACGGTACGTGCTTCAATCACGGAAACCTAGACAAATAATACTCGTCTTAGACTCATGTCCAATGACTTTATAAAAATAACAATTATGTATACATATGATGATTATATATATATGATGATCAAGTGGGTTTACATATTCTCGTTTACTCATTTTAGTGTTATATGTCGATAACGTTTATACCAGTTTACTAGTTTTACCTATTTACGTGTTTTTAAGTCCAATAACTTATTACAAGTTCTTTAACTTGTTTTAATCCATTTTATACCTATATTATCAGTATATACACTTTACAAGTTGGGCCTAAATGGGTTAAGCCCAATAAGTTCTTGTTATGAGTGTTCATCTTGTTTAGTCCATTTATTAGCCCAAGTATTAGTCCAAGTATTAGTCCAATATGTTTACTTAGCTCGTTAATGTTCGTATGTCCTATAGTTCGGGTTTTATCGGTTTTTACTTGTATTAGATACTTATATATCAGTATATGACTTTTATAAACTTTACATTAGACGGGTTTAGTCGTCTAAGTTTTGTTTGGCGAAAAACGTCAATTTTACGGCGATAGCCGAAAAAGTCGTAAAAACAATGTTTATAGTTTTATATCTTATAAAACATAACAAGTTAACATTTTTATAAAATGTACACTTATTTAACCTTTTACATATTTATATAAATAGAATCCATAAGTTAGTGGGTTTTAATTTATATTTTATACATTAAAATTTTGAGTGCTTATATAATAGTATTATTCTTTAATTTCCAAAAATCTGATTTTTATCTTCACTTTCACCAAAACTGCCATATCTTGAGTTCTGTATGGAGATAGAAGCTCAAATTTTTATCACATAAACTACATGATATTTGCTACATTTAACTCTTTTATAGCTACTGTTGAATCATCTTCTAAATATTTTCTAAAAATCGTCCAAAACAGTGAACTCAGATTTATACCTTAAACTTGTTTTGATCATATCTCACTCATTACTTTGATTCCATTGCATGGCCAACTCTCACATGTGTACAAGACCCATAGCTTACTGTATATCAATTAATCTAAGCCATTTTATCAGTTCATGACCTGCTTCTTTACTGTTTTATACAGCCAACACTTTTAAGCAAGATTTTAGCCTTGTTCTTTATAGTTTTTCACCTTTTTAATCATGTTTATCAACACCAAATCCCCACATAACATTTTTATCATCATATAATCATCATATACATATACAATAGGAAATAAAATACATGTTTACATAATCAAAATAACAAGAAGATGAGGAGGACAATCTTTATACCACCAAATTGATGTAGGTTGTGATTTGGACATGGTTTTTGATGGAGAAACTTGTGGATAACCATGACCATCTTCAAGACCATCATTCTTCATAGACTCCTTGTGGAAAATCAGCCCTAACATTTCATGGAAACTCCTCCTTGGATGTTATAACTTGCACCAATCAATAGGGCTTCAAAAGGGCATCAACATGTATATGAATAACATGAGATTTGTGGTTGATTTTGATCAAATGAGGGTGTTGTTTGATGATGATGGACGGAACATAGAGGGAGAGATGAGAGGATTTGTGTGTGAGTTGCATGGAGGAAATGAGTTAGTGGATTGTGTTAGCTTGTTTTAAAAAGTTGCTAGTTGTTTTGGTAAACTTAGGAGGACAAGTGTCCTTCCTAGTTATAAGAAGTTGACACCTTTGTGGTGTTGGCTTATATTGGACGCCACATATAGTGGGGTGGGCAAGTGTAAAACTTGTCCCATCCCACTAATTTACGGGTACTCCTCGATTCTAGTTTCCTCGATTTGCGTGCCCTCGGGTCGTTTTACGAAAAACGTTTTTATAAATTATGAATCAACGGCACAAAACGAATCTAATAAAAATTGTCTTATCAAAAACGGAGTTCGAAAACGTAAATACGTAATCCTAAGGTTTCCGGTTTAGTCGTAAAGGACGTAAAAATAAAATCGTAAGTCCTAATCTATTCTCGTAAATTTGTGAGTTTATGAACCAACTCAAATTTAAAACTCCAAAATAATATTCATGGACAAATTTATTTTCTGAAATGTCGGACTGTCACCAAAGACGGTGTATGTAAACGTAAGCACGTAACGTAGAATCCTCTGGTTTAGACGTAGTCGACGCTACCTCAAGACGTAAATTCAAATTACTTCCCAAAAATAAGTGAGTTCTTATTGTAACATTAAGATAATGTTTTCAAATAAATATTGAGAATAAAAATATCAACCATAAATTGACGGATTGTCACATGTGATGAATCACGTATGATCTTAAATATGAAGTTCGGATTTTGCTAAACTACTTATGAAGTGGGTTCTTAGAAAATAAAGAGTAAGGAACTTTCATTGTGTTTTGTAATGTCCCAATAGATAACGTTGAAGTGTTGATCTATTTGCTATGTATTTAAAGATTAACTTTAAGTTACTAAAAGCAAGTGGGTGTTTTGATCTTGAAAGATAAAATTACAAGATACATAATCTTCTGAAATACACTAGTAATTATCATGAGGTAGGCGTGTAAATGCTAACTCTTATGATAAAGGAATTTAAGTCATAGGTCCGCAAGGATATCTCAGATATGGGAGTAATATGCTAAGAAATATGAGTTACAAATAATCATTATATTGTTTGGGTAAACTACTCATACAATGAATGTTATATATCTTGTCCAACAAGGTAATCAATTTTAGATTTGGTTTATCTTATATAGTTTGACTAGAAATTAAAGATAAGTTTCATCAAAGGAAGAAAAAACGCCTATTATGGTGGTTTGATCCTTGTGTCGAAATTATATGTACGAGATTGTACAAATATTTAATATATGTATTATGAATAGATTATTAATCACACTTAAGTAATTAATTGTAATTGAGTATTCTTTCCTAAACGCATTAAATATATAAAGATTTTGGTGGTCATATTTTAATTGAAAAAATTAAATGTATGGACTCTTTCTTGATTAACTACTTGGGCAAGGACTTAAGTAATCGAAAGGAGTTTATGAATTCAAAATAAATCTTTGGAAAAGTATAAAGTGCAATTATTCATGAATGGATAAATGCAAGCATCTATGAGATTATTCTTATGTTTAATCGAAGATTGGATCTAAAATTTGAATAAGATGATTTCTAAGAATTCCTAAAAGCTAGTGGGAGTATTATGGTTATTTTCTTAAATTATATATGTTGGATAGACATATAAGAAAGTAAATTTCATTCAAATTAAATGTTGATTTGGTATAGATTTGAAATGGAACTTTGATTTGAAGATTTAGAAAAAAGATATATATAACATTGGAACAAAAAAATTTGTTTATTTATGCGGTGAAAATACAACATAATATGCCATGTAGTAAGTTTATATAGATATTTAGAACATGACGAAATCTAAATCTGGTTTGAGAAATTGTCATGTGTATCATGTTGTATTTATATCATGCTTAAAATGCAAGATGTTTTAAATATATTAATCTATTTGAAAGTTATTAAATAACTTGTGTAATGAATATTCTCAAGGAATATGTTTGGAAATATAATAACATCCTTGTCTTGGATCAGCTTCCAAATTCTATAGATGAGTAATTTGTCAATAGTTGTGCAAATTATCATAACCAACAAACTTGGATGTTTGGTTGGAATCAAACATTACATAATAGATATAATAGGTAACGTATTTATATCTTTGAATGACAAGTAATCAAACTTAAAAATATATAATTGAGGTGACACTCAATATTAGTCATGGTATCCTTGGAGATGACATGTTATTTAAAGTTGCGTCATTCATTAAAGAATTAGAATACTTTGAACTTCAAATGTATTTTTGGAAGTTTAGTGTAATGAATTGGTTATCAAGGATGTTTCAAAATTTTGATACTATGTGGCAATATCAAACTAATTGAATGCACATATACAAGAGCTTTAATAATTGAGTTCTTAAAGAAAGTATTCTCAAAATTCCAATAGGTCAAGATTGGTTGATTTATGCTTTGCCAAACAAGTATGAATGTCATTACTAGAGGCATAATGCATGTACCAGTTTTATGCATTGATCTATTTAGTATTTAGATAAAGGATGTTAGACAATTATTATAGTGAAATAAATTACTTGGTAAGTTTATTTATAATATATTGTATCCTATATTTGCATGTTTAATCCATGAATATTAGTGTTGTATTCTAAATGTCTGTTGTCAATTAATAATATGGGAGTATTATTAAATTAAGACAAATCAAAATAGTGATAGAGTATACTTGAAAGTATATTGATCAATTTTGGATGATATTCGATGATTCGAGTATTGGACTTATCCCAACTATATGATTATACTTTGTGGATCTTTATCATCAAGTAAATCATAAATAGTTATCCTCAGACCTGAGATACCAAGAAACTGTCGTGGATCTAGTGCATTTTTGTAGGTCTACGTAATCCTTGGATTATCTAATCAATAGAATGATTAAAGAAATAGATAGATAGATGAAGATATTTGAGAGAGAAGCTAGAGAGAGAAAGGAGAGAATGAGAGAAAATGTAAAGTTGTATTATGAAAATGAGAACCAACCCCTCCTAACATGCTAGGAGGGGGTATATATAGCCTACCCTACACGTGGGCTTGATGGGTTATATGTTTACATACTAGATCACGAGCCCATACTAGATGTATCTCGTTGGAGTGACCGATCCTTTCTAAATACGTAAAAACGTATTTCCAACAATCTCCCCTAAGGAAGGTCGCTCCAAGAGACAAAGTCCTAAATAGTCTATAGCTCGTGATCTATGTTAACAATGATGTGACCGAGACTTTCTTTGGAATTATATATTTCCAACAATCCCCCCCTAAGGGAGGTCACGCCATTTTACAAAATCTTAAACCTAGCCTATTATGCTTGAGTCTTCGATCTTGTTCTTGTGAATATGATGATGAGATCTTTGACTTTAGTCTTGAGCATGTTTCCTTGCCTTGACCTTGTGCATTCATCACTTGTGAAATTTGCCTCCTCGTGACTTCATGTTCCACATACTTATACCTTTATAAATTCCTGAAAGCTTCAGAGTTTGATACAGCGGAAGACTTTACTTTTAGGCTTTCTTGAATTTGTTGAAGTATTAAGTGCAGAAAGTATAAGCATGCCGGGACGACTTCTTCTCGGACACCCTAATGCCACCGTCGTGTTACACTGCATAAAATAATTAGCAACAAAACATAGACACAGATGAAATGGCTTCGAACATTTCAACCTAATTAGGTAGCATTTTACCTCTGATCGGTGAAGAACGTTGGACGATATTTAATATCGTACTTGTGGACGGCAGTTTCAATTAAGAACCTCCTTTACAAGATTTCGTGGATAAACCCGTTCTCTTTACTCGACCGTACAAATCTGACTGCGAACATAAAGAGTGAATCATTTGGATAAAATTATTCGCATGATTGAAGCTGTCAATTCTGATTCCTAGAACAAGTTTCATTCATTAAAGAATCACACCATCGTTGCTTTCCAGTTGTCACAAGATTGATTCATATTAAAT
This sequence comes from Glebionis coronaria, assembly GCA_025667525.1. Classification (NCBI taxonomy): domain Eukaryota; kingdom Viridiplantae; phylum Streptophyta; class Magnoliopsida; order Asterales; family Asteraceae; genus Glebionis; species Glebionis coronaria. The sequence continues at coordinate 453,992,455 of CM046881.1, read as the reverse complement.
CTTTCAAGTTACCTACCAAGAGCTGTTTGAGGTTAACACTAGAAGGATATTCACTCATCACCGTGAACACTTAAGAGTGTAACTCTGAGTGTTCTGGCTAGATCATTAAGATATTGCGTAGAGGCCTGGAACGTGTTTAAATTCAATTAAGAATTAAACCACTGTTGCTTTCCAGTTATCACAAGTTTGATTCATAAAGAGTCGCACAAGTCACCTACCATGAGCTTTTTGATGTTCGCTCAAGAAGGATTTCCATCTTCATTGTAAATACTTGCGTATTACTTGGACGTTTAGGCAAGATCATGAAGATTTTGCGTAGGACTCTTAATATCTTTCTTACTTTTCACAGTGTGTGAAGAAGCAAGAAAATATGGAAGTGTGTCCTAATGAGATATTTGATAATCTCAAATTGCTCTAGACTCGATCGTGCATTTTGGATTTTAGTGATCGGAGGCTGGAGAGGAGTGCCACCATTTCAATACCAATTTATTCAGAGTGAATAAATCGATAGATAATGGGTTGATCTCCGTGTGATTAAAACAAATACCTTTTGAGAGATATCTGAGTTAGCTGGGATGGGTTGTGCAATACATCATTGGGTCCATGATGTGTATCTTTAATAACATATGACTTGACCTGGTTTCTGCCTAAGGTTGTAAGGAGGGCTTCTTTCTTTTCACCCTTTATCATTACAATTCTTTTTCATTCTTCAACCCCCTTCAATGCTTACCAATACGTCATAACTAGCACCTTTTTGTAATTGTTCCAGTGCTAACTTAAGTACTTGGTCGGCATTCAGCTACGTTCACAATCTTTCTCCATCTTTCCTAAGGACTACTATTTCTAGCTATGGAATGTCCTTGGGAAGATTCCTCAAGTTCTAGAAGAATCATTGGACTTTAACCTATCCTACCATTCTTATGTAACCACAATCTTCACCGTCATGAATAGAGATGTTTTGGGTAAGTGTATGTCACCACGATATCCGAAAACATTTCGCACATGTCGGGATGAGCTATCACATTAAGTCAAACCATTTATGATTAATCATTTCTCATATTAAATCACATTTTCTCCCCCATATTAAAAATATTAACCCAATCGATGTTTTTAATATCAATTGATTTAATAACATTTTAAGAAAATTTGGGAAGGAAAATGCAAATCCAATTATCTTCATGATTTACACAAGCTCCCCCTTAAATTAATGAGGATGTACTTGATACGTAAATTAAATACCTTTTAAACACAAGTGTAAGGTACTTATCACGTGCAAATATCATATAAGATAATGTTTTCACAAGATTGATAATTTACGAGGTTGGACCTGAATGATGAGAACATCATATGATAGAATCACATGGTTCTTGTTCACGAATATTGGTCTCCCCCGTAACGTCTGAAATTATCTCCTTCTTTTTGAAAAGCGGTAATCTTTCATGACACCACATGTACAATTTATATCGTTGTCTTGACACCAATTTGTGAACTTGGCACTTTCGGCATCGAAGATTCTGAACGCTTGACAATTGCTCCCACTCAATTGTTGACCCATGTTCTATCGAAAGAGTTTTAGTCGCCGTTTGAGTAGTCGCATCGTCGAGTATGTAGATATCAATTGTAAGTTGTTGCGGGTTGTGGAGATGATAACTTCATAAAAACAAGATTTCTCTCGTTTTAACAAATAAATGCACTGATGTGTACATATATCCGTGTTAGATTGTGTTATAATGTAAACACAATCCCTTAGATGGTTATAAAGTAAACCATGCCCGAGAAAATTAATTCCCGTTGTTGAGTCAAAGCTTTCCTGTGAAATGCTTGACTTTAATATGAAAAGCGAGTTACTATCGGAAATAATAGCAAACCATATTGAGCATGTTTTAAATCTTTTAAACTTCTGTTCGAACTTTATTTACAACCCCGTGTCATTATAACGACATCTCTAGGATCGTAAATATTATCGATTTCAAAAGACATGCCCTTTTTGAAAACCAATTACTTGAGCTTAAAATTTTGAATATCTTGCGACACGAGCTCAAGTCCGAGAATTTGTAAGCTTCCCGTTGTTAAGGATAAGTTACAATCGGCGATAAACTTTCCTTTTAACTGAAGAACTAGTTCTAGGCTAACATTTACTTAGAAGTTATTTTCATGAGCTTGAAAAACTTTTGAATGTTTTAACGTAAAGCTAATGACCGAGAGAGATGAATTTCCCGTTATGAGGAAAAGTTATCTTATTTAAAAGATACACTTTCCTTTCTGAGCTTAAAACATGGAATGTTTTAATACAAGCTCATGACCGAGAAAAATTAATTTCCCGTTGCGAGGATAAGTTATCATTAAAGATAAGATTTCCTAAAATTGAAGTCCGAGTTACAGTCTGATATTTAATTGTAAGTCATTGTGAATGAGCTTAAAAAACTTCGAATGTTTTTAATATAAGCTCATGCCCAAGAAAAACTAATTTCTCGTTGTGAGGATAAGTTTACCATCAGCGATAAACTTTCCTTTCTTTGAAGTCCGGGGCATAATCTGAGATATAATTATACGCCATTTACACGAGCTTAAAACCTTTGAATAGTTTTAATGTAAGCTCGTGTCCGAGAAATTTAACTTCTCGTTCTGAGGGTAAGTTATCGTTGACGAGATAAACTTCCCTTTCTTTGAAGTTCGGGTCACAATCTGTAATATGACTGTGAGCCATATACACGAGCTTAAAACTTTTGAATAGTTTTAATGTAAGCTCGTGTCGGAGAAAATTTAATTTCTCGTTTTGAGGGTAAGTTATTGTTGCATAGATAAACTTCCCTTTATTTGAAGTTCGGGTCATCGTCTGTCATTTAACAATGAACCATATACACGAGCTTAAAACTTTTGAATAATTTTAATTCCAGCTCGTGTCCGAGAAAGTTTAATTTCTCATTTTGAGGGTAAGTTATCGTTGACGAGATAAACTTCCCTTTATTTGAAGTACGGGTTACAATCTGTGATCCGACTATAAGACATTATGTAAGCTTAACCGTGAATCCCCTGAGACACTTGTTTCTCTGATGTATGCTTCTTCAGCAACCAAACTCTGAGAGTGTCCTTAGTTGAATGGTATACAAAGATTGGACCGGTTTGTTTTTGTTTATCCTTGACTTTGGTACCTACATTCTCATTAGGAGTTTGTATACTTTAATATGTGTTAGCGATATCTATTTTAGAACCATGTGGGTTCACGGTTTTCTTTTCTTGTGCCAGAGGCGACCTAAGGAGATGGATCACTAGGCTTAAGTGATTGATCATCCTTTTGAGTTTCCTTCCTAGTAGTCTTGGTAGGATTGGATAGTATCCTAGTTAAAGGGCACTCGTTTCCTAAAATAGTGAAAGTTATACCAGTGGGGTGCCAAACTTTACCAATGGGTTTGATTCTAGCTAACCACTGGGATTTTACTCTAGCATGGGAGTTCACCTCATAAAGGAATTTCTTGACACAAGAGTCATGATTTGCTTTAAAGACACATTTCCTACAAGTTTTACAAGTAGCATATTTAAAGTCCAAGTAAGATCTAGAATTCCTAGATGATTGATTGATGCTCCTAGGATATGACATGCTATGGTTAGCAGTGATGGGTAATCTAGAAGACATCTAACTAGGTTTGAAATTTCTATTTCTTACTTGTGTCTTTTTCTTAGCTTCCCTTAGACCAAATTTATGGAAAACATCATTTGAACTAGTTCGAGACGTGTTCTTTGAACTATGTCTAGGGAGGCTAGATGCAATCATGTGATTAGGTCTTGTAAAAGTTGTTTGTCACATTTGGCCTAGTTGGTAGAGTGACTGGTTTAGAAAGATGAACCAAATCAACTTGGGAGGCAAACCGCGGTCTCGAGGATTTTTTTGCTCGGATCTAAATGCAGTCGGTTGTCTAACAGACTGATTTTGAGGCGGTTTCCCCAAGATTGATGGTTTTTCAAGCTTAGTATCCACACTAGTTCCTTTAGTTTTCCTCAACTCATTTTTCAGAGCAGCTATTGCAAAAACCTTTTCCTGAACTTGAGCCTTTAAAGTCTCATTATCTTTAAGCAATTTATCTTAGGATGCCAGCTTAGATTCTAGAAACTTAATTTGTTTCAAAAGATTATCCTTTTCAGCTTTAGAATCTAGAATTTTTGATCCAATTTTCGTTCAAGAACAACGTTTGACTTTTCAAGTTTTCAAAATATGTTTCAAACTTGTCCGTTTTCTTCGAAAATTCAAATTGGGCATCCTCAAGATGTTTAGATTGTTGAGCTAACATTTTTTCGAGCTCTTCAATCTTAGAAGAAGCAGTCATACAACATTTATCATGATTACCTACAACATTCTGAACAATCTCTCCCCCATTATGACTCACATCGGATGAATTGGAAGTGGTATAAATATCACCCTTTTCCATCCCATGTTTATCATAATTAGGTTCGGAATGCTTAACATGCGGTATTTCATCGGAAAATACATCATATACCTCATTCCGTTGCACCGTATTTGTATGCTCTTCATCATATATGGGTATGGTTTCATCATAAGAGATATAGGTAACATTCCTGGACGTGCTTCTGGTATCATGATGTGATTCTATGCCACTGCAATCTTTATCAGCCTCCAATAATTTGTCAACCGTATGACCATTCTCCTCTTACATCTGCATCGTATATTCTTGCACTCCACTATCATACGCTTGTTGAAGTCGGGATCTTTCATAAATCAAAGACGAGAACGATGTCATGAACTTCAATAGTGTACCATGGAAATCTTGAACCTCGGTATGTGTGTATTGAAGAAATGACTGGCATATCCCTAAATTTTCAGACTTAACGATGTTGAATTGGAAGAAGTGCGTAAGTTGTGTCACGAGAGCTTTATATGTAGATTCTGATGCAGAATGATTGAAGTCTTCTTTGTGAAGTTGCTCAGCTAGTTGGTTCAAGTTGAAGAATATTTGGTCGATGAATATATAGCGATCTTGACCGAAGAGTGTCACAAATTCGCTTCCTCCTTGAAGCCATGAAAGGGTAACTAGATGAGACTGAAGTAGTCGAAATACAGTTATACCACTTTCTCTAACTTTGTCTTGCAATAGATGCAAGTCTCCCTCTTGAGATGTCGAATTCAACAGTTCCATTGAAGTTCGATGAAAACTGAAGGTAAGGATTACTTGTCGATCGAGCAATGAAAGAAAGTAATTGTGTTTGTTGTTGTCAAAAGTACGGAGTTTTACTAATCGTGGAGAAACCGAGAAATAATTTTGCGGTATTTTACAAACCACCGATTAAACCGTAAATTATCCAAAGTTCTTGATTCCTTGATTTGTGTAGAAAAATTGATTAAATCCCCAAATTATTTGTTCTCGAGAGACCAAAATTTCTCCAAGACCAAATAACTCACGAATTTGTACGAAATTTTCTAAATCACGTTTTTTGTAAATCTCATAATATTTGTGAAGATTTCGCAATATATGTCAATAATCTCGGAATATGAACTTCTTGAAGATTTCAGAATAAGTATTCTTTAAAAATATTCAGAATGTGTAACACTAAATTCAATGACGGAATGTGTTTCAACCAGAACTAATTTCGTAATAAGTTACACCCAACTGAAATTCGGAATACAAAATTTTGTAAAGTCGGAATATGCAAGTTGAAATAAATTCGGAATATGATTGCAACCTGGATTCTGGAATAACTATCACTTGAATACTTGGTGCACACAGATCCGGAATATATAATCCAGATCAAATTTCGGAATAATTTCTCCTTAGCGAAATTCGGAATAAGATCTGAACAAAAATTCGGGATAATAAATTTGATTAAAATTCTGAATATGTAACTGCTATATTCCGAAATTTATACTTTACTAGATTCGGAATAAATGAAATCCGTAATATGCCTATATTCCGAAATTAAACTTAAAAACTATCAACAAACTTGGAGTTCATGTTTTTACCCAAGAATCAAGCCAAAACTACCAATTTTTTCTTGAAAATCACCAATATGAATATCACAAATCCCTACCACAATTATGTAGGTAATTTGTAAGAAAGATTTAGGGTGAAAAACACAAAAAAAAATTTAACCACGGATAAAACTTGAGAAAAAGAGCACAAAACCAAAACTATCACAACAAAAAACCTTATTTCACCCCATGGCTCTTGATACCAATTGTAGGTCTTTGTAATCCTTGGATTATCTAATCAATAGAATGATTAAAGAAATAGATAGATAGATGAAGATCTTAGAGAGAGAAGCTAGAAAGAGAAAGGAGAAAATGTAAAGTTGTATTATGAAAATGAGAACCAACCCCTCCTAACATGCTAGGAGGGGGTATATATAGCCCATCCTACATGTGGGCTTGATGGGTTAAATGTTTACATACTAGATCACGAGCCCATGCTATATGTATCTCGTTGGAATGACCGATCCTTTCTAAATACGTATAAACGTATTTCCAACAATCTCCCCCTAAGGTAGGTCGCTCCAAGATTCAAAGTCCTAAATAGTCTATAGCTCGTGATCTATGCTAACAATGATGTGACCGAGACTTCCTTTGGAATTTCGTATTTCCAACCATTTTTGTGAAATAATCTAACGTTAAACGTAACTGGTAGCTATAAGGGTTATTCAGAAGTGTTGCAAAATTCATAAGTTTTGCTTGTAGTCAATATGCAATTTGTTTCCTTCAAATTTATTTTGAAGTTTAATACAGTTGGGGCCCTCGTAGGATTAGTAAGATGTTTGTATGGTTGTACCTAAAGTCTTTCTAAACTATGTTTAGAAGTTTTGGTAATCTTGCTTGAATCCGATGAACGATAAACATAAGGGTTAATGAAGGAATGACTAAGATCCATATCCTTATTAACGTTGTATTAGAAACGAAAGGATAATAATAATGATGAATCATTAAAAAGTTTTTCCAAGAGACCTTACTCGAGATCGTACTAGAGGCATCGGCGTGTATCTAGACGCTAACCGATGTGATCACACTATTAAAATATGTCCAAGTGGGAGCTGTAAGTTTATGGACTTTAATTTTAATAGTTGTGTGTTAGGATCGAACTCGGGATTACGGGATTGCACACAATACGTAAAGAGTTAATTTAATTAATAAATATATTTATATGTTTATTAAATTAAATCGAGCAATAACTTTAACCGTCGTTAAGTTTTAGAGTTAAGGACTAAATGGTTAACGTGGAATAAACTTGAAGAGAAAAGAAAATTTCGGAAACCCTATGGGTTGGGCTTGGCCGGCGGTGGACAAAAGAAAGAAGGAAAAGGATTTTTTTCTTAATTAGTGTTAAACTTAGATTACAAGGTTAATTACACTATATAAACAAACCTAACCCTTCATTATTTTTCACTCCATCTTTTTCCTCTCTTTCTTTCTTGCGATTAACACCAAAGGAAAAACACCTTTTTTAGGGTTCCTTTTATCCTTTGGTTTTGGTTTAGCAATAATTTGGTCCTATACCCTCTCTAGGGTTGATGCGTAGATTTTACACAAGGCTTAGAAGCTCGGTTTACACGTACTAGTATTACGGTTAGCTCGTTGCATTACGTGTGTACAAGAACATGATACAATCTCATTATAGATTGAATCTTGGATAGATTAACAAAACGGTAAGGGGTTAATCATTGATCCGTCATAAACACTAATTTGGTGATTCGTTCTTATCTTGTGGAATCGCATTGGCTAAAAGGTATGTAACCCTAATTCGATTAATTATGAATGTGTTATTATTATGATCTTGTTAAATCGCTTTCGCTATTATGTGCTTTGATCTTTGCTTATGTTATTATAATTGTTATGAATTTCATAAACCATCACGTGAGACCAATATGCCATGATAAAACCTTTTTTAAGATGTTTGTCATTTATAATGTTTTAAAAATGATTTTCATGTCCTAATTTGTGAAAAGATTTTAAACTTTTTTAGAGATTCTTACCAATTCCTTTTAGAAGTAGAACTTTTAATGGGAGATTCTCAGTTTGTTAGGCTTTATTTAATTATCTTAAACGTTATCGTCCAAAAGTTCACTACTTTAGAAATCCTATAATTGCTTAGTATAACTTTAAGGTATCAGAATTTGTTAAACAAGTTATATCGCCCTCCAATGTTTGTGATTTGTGATTTAATCATAAATAAATAACGTGTAACTCCCTCTAGCATGATATATATTTCCCTCGTTGAATACCCACTTTAGTTGTAATTATGAGAAAACCAAAGTAGCTAAAACAGAAAGGTTTGAACATCAAAACGCAGAGCCACTAGGACACCTTGGTGACCGGGGTTAAACGGAGAAGGATTTATGTTGAGGTTGCCCAGGAAATTTGAGCCTTTTTGCTCTAGCCTAAACGGCATATCCTCGTGACCGTTTGTGAGATTTTCCTAGTCATCTCAAGATATTAACCCAACAAGTTGTTAAATTTAAAGAACCAAAGACACCAAGTATGCTAATAAACTAAGTAGTCCCCAAAATGGATGTTACTTTACATAAAAAGAAAAGATAGTCTCTAAAATGGATGCTATCTGAAATACATCAAGAACAACAAACTACAACTAATTAAACTAACTAGGAACCAAATGTTTACATTTTAGAACGTTTGGTTCTATATAGGTGATGATTTGTTATGAAGCAGGTATGAAGGTTGAGAGAAATTAGGTGAGTGAGAGAGAGAGTGATGAAGTTATGTGTGTGTTAGTTATGACCAAAGCTGCGTATCCAACAATCATATAACCCTAGCCAAAGTGAGGGTCTTCAGTCAACAAAGGAGTTTCCATAATGCCACAAAGCACCCCTACACAATACACAAAAGAGCAAAGAGAGCCTAACGGCTATAATATTGGAAATAAGTTACATAACAAGCCCCTCAAGGCTTACGAACTTGCCACAACACAAAAATTAATTTCAACACCCTTCCTCAAGGGCATAAGCCAAACAAGTTTCTCAAACACAACCTGGAGCATAAATCATTATGTTGGGGAACTCCCAAGACCTTTAGTCAAAATATCAGCCACTTGGTTTTCAAAAGAAACCTTCACAGTTTTAATAAGGACATATGCAGCTTTTTCACTTACTAAATGAACATCAATGTCAAAGTGTTTGGTTTTTTCATGCATAACAAGATTAGCTGCAATCTGAATAGCAGATCTATTGTCACAAAACAAGGAAGCAGGTATACAAGTAGGGACATTCAAGTCCTTTAGAATTTTTTTAAGCCACATAACTTCACAAACAGCAGAAGCCATAGACCTGTATTCAGCCTCAGCAGAGGATCTGGATAAGTTAGCATGCTTTTTACTTTTCTAAGAAGCAAGGTTATTGCGTAGGAAAACATAATATCCAGAAACATACCTTTTGGTCATCTTACACTTAGCCCAATCAGAGTCAGAAAAAACTTTAATAGTATTAGAATGGGACTTAGTGTAAGTTATGCCAGCACCAGGGGCATTTTTAAGGTATCTAAGCACCCTAAATGCAGCATCAAAATGAGACTGAAGAGGGGCATGCATATGTTGGCTTAAACAGTGAACATAATAGGAAATATCAGGCCTAGTATTACACAAATAAATCAATTTTCCAACAATATTTTGATAACTAGTGACATTAGTCAAATACTTATCACCCAAACTTTCCTTATGAGCCAGAATCCCATTTTCAAGCATTGGAGTGCAAACGCGTTTGCATCCAAGCATCCCATATTCATGAAGAAGTTCAAAGCAATATTTTCTTCGATTAAGACATAGACCATTGTTAAGTCTTAACACTTCAATTCACAAAAAGTATTTTAACTCACCTAAGTCTTTGATTTTGAAACTTTGATTAAGAAAAGATTTGAACTTGTCAATTTCATTATCATATTTACCAGTGACAATGATGTCATCAACATAAACATGAAGCACAAGAAAGATCCCATCTTTATTCTTTGTGAACAAAGAGTGATCATTTTTACTTTGCAGAAAACCAGCTTTGGTGATAAAATTAACAAGTTTTATATTCCACTGTCTAGGAGCATGTTTTAAACCTAAAAGAGCCTTTTTTTAATTTACACACCTTTTTTCATTTTTGTCAAAAAAAACCAGGAAGAGGAAGCATGTACACATCTTCACTTAAGTCCCCACACAGAAATGCATTGTTAATATCCATTTGAAAAATACTCCAACTATTTTGCACAACCAGATTGATGACACATCTAATAGTACTCATTTTAACAACCGGACTAAAAATCTCATCATAGTCAATCCCTTCTCTCTGCCCACAACCTTTATCCACTAATCTAGCTTTGTATCTTTCAATTTCACCATCAGGTTTATATTTTATTTTATAAACCCATTTAGAAGGTATAGCTTTTCTGTTAGTGGGTAGAGTGGTAAGAGTCCAAGTATCATTTAAGTATAGAGCTTCCATCTCATTGTTCATAGCATGAATCTAATTAACATTTTTGACCGCATCATAAAAATAAGAAGATTTGGAAGTTCTATTCAAGTTAGAAATGAAGCATCTATTGGTTTCATACAACTTAGTATGGTTAGCATATCTATGCAATCCATACTTGACTTTGTTATCCATAACAAAGTCATTCAACTTTTCAGGTAACTTAGGGACTCTACTAGACCTTCTAGGGCTATTCGGAGGGTTGTCATCATTTGTTCCATTGCTGGAGTTAAACGTAGGAACATTGTTGTTGGTTGGGACATTGCCCTCAGATATGAGTATGGTATCATCCATTGATGATGTAGTATGGTCATCATCCTCAACTGACTGCTCCTCTGCAGTATCAGTTGAAGGATGATCCACAATTACCGGTCCTGCATCATCAGATGGTCCCCTTCCATCATCATCGGGACTTACGACATTTTGGTGTTGGGTATCAAAAATATCAAAAAAAAAAGTTTTATTATCAACTTCTTTATTAAAAGATTTATTATTAGAACTCATTTTATATGGGAAAACATTTTCGAAAAATTTAACATCTCTAGAAAAAAGGCAGCTTCTATTTTCTAAACTCAAAAGTTTGTAAGCCTTTTTGGTACTGGAGTACTGATACACGGCTTTTGACACCCCGTATAAAAATTAAAGTTCAAGTTCTCGATATCTCTTCGAATTGAAAAATGAGTTTAGTGTGCGACTCAGTCGTTCTTTGGTGGAAACAAAGTTGTGTCGTTGTAGTATATTAAAAATGTAAAGATGTTAAAGTAAATGATCGTTAAAGTAAATTGACGTTAAAATAAATCTAAGTCTAATTAAAATAAAGGGTGCAATATTAAAAACTTTGAAAAGTAAAATAATTAAATGACTTAAAATTAAAGCTTGACGAGAATTAAAATTTGACAAAGTATAAAAATGAGAACTTAAAAATTAAACAAGACAAAATATAAAAACAATACCCAATCGGAATACATTCCGATCGGAATGATGATCGGAATGTTAAACTACCTTCTGATCGGAATGTGTATCGGAAATGCCAATCGGAATGCTGTCACCTACCCGATCGGAATACCAAACTCATCCTGATCGGAATGTTACAAACCAAACCCTGATCGGAATGTAGATTGGAATACCCAATCGGAATGCTGTCACCTATCCTGATCGGAATACCAAACTTACCTAGATCGGAATATGTCAAACCCTTGGTCGGAATACTCAATCGGAATGAGTCTAAAGTACCCAATCGGAATCCTGTCACCTTCCTCTGATCGGAATACCAAACGCACCTTTGATCGGAATACTCACAAACCCTTTTCCGACCAAGCAAATGAAGCTGGTTAGAATAATAAACCCTTTTCCGATCAATCAGATTGGAATACAGTAAAGAGAAACGAAAATAAGCTAAACTAATAAGCTATAAGCCAAATAAGCACACACCTAAAATCCTAAGCAATCACGTATAAGAAAAAGCTAATAAGCTGAAATTTAAAGACTTTTAAAAACACAAAATAAAATAAAGTTTACGAAAACAATCTTTTATATAAAAATAACTTTTATAAAAACTTAGGAAATCTTAAAATAAACACAAATAAGGTATAAAAATCAATGATCCAAAACAATCAAAAGCATAAAAACATAATCTTTAATCAAATAAGAAATACAAAAAGCATGTAAACAATAAGATTAAAGCATGGAAAGAAAGGTAGATGAGAGATTAAAACGAGAAAATTAAAGAACACTTACTTGGAAATTAAAAGTATTAAAAGTGCAAGACAAGTATTTAAATTTGACAAGTAATTAAATGTGCAAAAATTAAAGGTGGAAGAACTAGTGTCACTCTAGCCAACAAGTGTAAAAATGAAATGCTAATGACTATATATAGGGGAGGATTAGGAAGCTTCCTCCCCTCCTTCATTTCTTCTTAATTGCACCATTAAGTCCTTCCCTTCTTAATCTTTTGTTAATCTTGGACTTTAATGACTTTTGGCTCGGGATTTCTATAAACTCGTCTTTTAATTCTTCAATAAATAAGACTTGAGTTCTTCGGTTTTTAGTAAACTTCCGTCTTTTGACTTTTTCTTTGATAAATCTTCAGAATTGGTCTTGGACTTCCGTTCTTTTTGCACTCTTGACTTCGTCTTTCATCTTTTTCTTCAATAAAAGCCCGTAAATGCCCGTGTTTTCTCCATTTTTCACCTTTTCATCCTAAATCACAACAAAAACACAAACCACGCATAATTCCAACATAAAAGACATAAAATATACGTTTTGGCTCGGTTATTATTGTAATTAAGTGGTAAAAAGGATGGGTGTTTACACACCTATCAAATCCCCTACACTTGACCATTGCAATGTCCTCATGCAATGCATTAGTTACAAAGCACGTTTACATTTTTCATCATAATCAATCCACGTTGGCCTTTATTAAAGAGATAGATAATTACAAACATTCAAAGTAAAGAAATCAAAAAGCATACCTTGGGTTTTGAAAATGTTGTGAATAATCATCATCCTCAAGTTTTCACTTTCTCCAACCCAAGCTTAAAAACGAGATCATTGTTATTATAAGTTAGTAAACTAACACGAACTCATGTGGGCCAATTACTCACTTAGACTCCCTTATTCCTAGGTGTATCTCTTATATTTTATTGTTGTCTTGAATGATCACGAAGATGTATTGTTGACTTATTTTGATAGTTATTTAGTCCGAAAATAAAGTGAACGATTTAATCAATAGTTAGCTAAAGGACAAAATCTTTTAAAACTGCTTCTCGGGACCTCATAAAGTTCATGTCTTGGCATAACTCGCTTCGCGATTTGAGACCTTTCTCGGACCGATATTTGGCAGCGACTTCATACTTCGAACCTTGAGAGACGTTCATGAAATTATGGTCTTCTTTTCATATAGGAATTTCTTCAGTTGAAGTTTTGAGAGATTCATACTTGGACCACGACTTCTTCATTTTTCTCCAATCTTTATTTGGACTTTGATATACAACGATCCGCCTCCTTTTCGACTTGGATCTATTTATCCTCATACCTTGCTAGGGTCTTTTCGGATACACTTCTCCATGACTTTTGGGGAGTTTTTGCTTTTCGTCGTGTGTCTCGATCCTTCATATTGATTTTTGATAAATGATTCTTCACATCACTTTGGATCTTTAGCAACAAAATATAGCCCTCGTGTCTTGTTAGGACCTTTTTGGACTCGCCAATCTTCGCATCCCGCTTCAATAAGTTATGCCTTGGCTATGAACTCTAATCCATATCGAGCAACTTTTAAACGATCTTGGGCTAGAAGCTAAGTAACTTTTCAAATCGTACAACCTTATTTATTGCAGATAAATTTATTAGCAGGCGATGGGAGAATAGGCTTATAATTAACTCACATAAATTCACGAAAGAATACCAAACTTATAATTGGCTCTATCATCTCTCGTTCTCCAAAGTTTAAAATCTCAAAGAATGAGACTCATGGATGCTTAGCCTATTAAATCAAATTGGGTTTTCGAGTCGCCTATAGGATCTTGCGAACTCTTAGACTTTTTCAAGTTTAGAAATCGTATTTTAAAGTTCCCTTGATAAACGACTCTCTAGGATCAATTATAGGAACTTGCGAAAAGTTCTTGTTCTTAACCCGTGAGAGTTAAGACTTTCGCGTTTTATAGCTCCCTATATAAAAGTCTAGCAAAACTTGACTTAAACACGTTAAGGATGCTAGCTAGAGTAAACTAAGATAAGTAAACTCGGGTTGAGTCAAAAGATTCACAACGTTTGAAAATTAAAACCACTTTATTAAAAAAAAATTCTAGCAAAGAAAGAAAATAACTGTACAAAGGGAAAAACTAATAGGCCAAAATAGATCAAAAATTTTGAAAAATGTCGAAAAATTGATTTTCCGGTTAAAATGAGGACAAATACAAGGAAAAAGCCACTTAACTTCGATAGAAGTCCCCCCTCTACTTAATATAAACATTGTCCTCAACGTTTACGCATGTGGGAGTAAACTCCCCTACACTTAGGACATTGTGTACTTTGTTTAAATCTCGCTAAGGAAAAGACAACTAAAGAGATTCCAATTTTAATATTGAGAAAATATAAAATAGTGAATCGAAAAGAGTTTAGGATAGAACCGGGAAAATGGAACACGAAAGCACGGGTCGTCAAGAATAATTAAGAGTGGATCATTGAGCTCGAATCCCTGATTAAGAGAGGAGAGGAAATAGCAAACACCAACGGGTCTCCCCTACACTTAGGATAAAGAAAGCGAAAAGATAGATGCATGGGTTGCCTCCCAAGAAGCGCTTGATTTTTGTTAACCGAGTCGTGAGCCTGACTCGACCTTGATCATCATAGGAAGAAGCATGAAATATATCCACCAGGATCAAAGACATAGTTTTCGTCCATCAAATAGCACAAGCTTAAGGCGAACAAGGCAAGCCAAAGAAGAGTAGGCAAGGTTCCCTTAAGCAGCGATGGAGCACGGTGGAAGCAAGGGTGAAGTGGTGCAAGCAGATTTCCATAAGTTCCAAAAATATTTCCGTTTATTTCATCAGGTGGATACTGAGATGGCTGAATAATATCGATACTGGGGTCGAACACCTTTTCCTTTAGGGGAAAATAGCACTCAGGCTCAGCAGAGTGTGAAGAAGATCCGCGGAGAAGATGCACAACCTCGTCCTCAGAAGGTGGACAAAGAGGTGTTAAATCATATGTGTTGCGGATATTGGTGTCGACCGGTTTCTTCTCCTTTGAAAGAATGTTCTTCAAATCCAAAGTAGGATCAAGACGATAATCTTCAAAATCGAAAGGAGGAGCATCATTCTCATGAGGGAAGTACGTGTTGAGAAACGTAGAGAAGTCTTCCTCAAAAGAGTAATCATCCAAAGTAGGATTAAGCATGGATGACGGAGGATCTTCATCATGTGAAGAATCGCTTGAAAGAGTATCGGCCTCATCAAAATCATCGTATGTGGGCAGAGCGGGATACTCAGAAGTACAATCATCAAAATCATCCAAATCTGAGCTAGAATCATCATCATAAGCATCGAAGATCGGTGGAGAATCATAAATGGGGGAAGCGTCCAAATTGGATAGAGAATCATCCACATCATCATGAAAAAGTGGATTATCAATGCAAGAGTCGAATAGAGGATTGTCGTAGATGAAAAAATCATCGAGCACATTAATCATATTCACTGATTCTCGTCCAAAGGATTTGTTTGTAAGCTTCCCCATTTTAAAAACTTGTGAATCATTCCCGACTCTTAAGATTAACTCACCTTCGGCCACATCAACTAAAGCTCGCCCGGTTCTCAAGAATGACCGACCAAGTATTAAAGGAATACGAGGGTCCATTTCATAATCAACAACGACAAAATCGACCAGGAAAGTAAATGTGCCAACTTTAATGAACACGTCATCGGCAATACCAACGGGGTAAGCGAGAGTGCGATTAGCAAGTTCAAGAGTCATCTTTGTTGGAGTAAGGTCGGGCAATGATAGTGTTTTCCAAACACTCAAAGGCATAAGATTAATACTGGCCCCGAGATCAGCAAGGGCAGTAAATTCTTCAGTTTTGTTGAAAATGCAAGGCAACACAAAACGACCGGGATCTCCAAGCTTTTCTGGAAGTTCTTTAAGAATAACTGCAGAGCAGTTTTCATTTAAGCGTGTGTTGGCGAGCTCAATCAGCTTCTCTTTCTTGTTAAGCAATTCCTTGAATGATTTCACAAATTTCGGCATATGGACAAGTGCTTCAACAAGGCTAATGTTGATGTTCATTTGAGAAAGCATCTTCACATAGCTTTGCACTTGACAGTCATTCTTGGTTAGCTCGTTGGTCTTGCCTAAGCGAGAAGGATATGGGATATTGGGTTTGGGTGGTGAAGGTGTAGGTATAGTAGGTAAAGGTTGAGATGTTGAAGGGTCCTTCTTAGGAACATCGTCATGACGAGGCGGAGACGGTAATGGTGCACTAATACTAGGTGTAGGAGGAGTAGGGATAAATGGTGGTGGAAGAGGTGTAGATGATGGGGGTGGGATTGGTGGTCCTACTATGGTGACTCCACTACGGGTAGCAATAGCACCCACATTTGCTCGCGGATTGGTGACGGTGTTTGAAGGTAGAGAACTCGAAGAAGAGGGTTGAGCGGCGGGCAAGAAACTAGCAAGCATATTCTTCAAATCATTTGTTTGATTGCTGAAGGAGGATTGGATATTATCGCGAAGCTCGGATCTAATTTCATTTCCTTGCTTGGTAATATCCCCTTTAAGATTGATAATTTGGCTCTGTAGATTCTTGATTTGCTCACCTTGGGTTCTCATAATGGCTTCAACATCCGGGTTAATGGGTGGGGTTTGTTGAGCGGGTGGGTGATAAGGATTAGAAGCTCTTGGTGGGATTTGGTTGCTTCTATTGTAGTTGTTGGCGGGGTTTTGGTTTTGAGGAGAAAAACCGGGTGAAAGGTAGTTGTTGGACCGGTAACTCAGCAAATTTCTATCCCCTTGAGGTCGAGCTTGGTAATTTTCCGGTGAATAATTACCATAAGTTGCATACACATTTTCTGGATTTCCTTGAGTAGAAGGACAATCGGTGTATGAGTGAGGACCGCCGCATGTTTCACAAGAAGGTGCAACCGCTTTTGTTGTTGGTTTGAAGCGAGAAGCAAGATACTTTTGCTCATTTCAGTCATCATGCGGGTGAGTTCGGTCATATCAGGGTTTGCTGAAGTAAAAGAAACATTGACTCTCGGGTTGTTCCTTGAAGAAGCGGAGGAATCCCAATTTTTGTGGTGAGTAGTCATGTTCTCAATAAGCTCTCTACACTCCTCGGGTCTCCTTTTCATAAATGTGCCACCGGCGGCTATTGTATCACGATCACGAAAAGTCAATCCGTTGTAGAAAGTATCAATTAATGTGACTGGAAGCATGTTGTGGTTTGGACAACGATCAATCAAGACATTATATATTTCCCAAGCATCAAAAATAGATTCATCAGGATCTTGCATGAAACCGCTGATTTGATTGCGAAGGCTCGTGACCATGGATGGTGGAAAGTAGCGCGACAAAAAGCGTTGAGTCATGTCATCCCAAGTGTGAATAGAATTCTTCGGGAGACGATCAAACCATTTCTCGGCGTGATGTGATAAAGTATGTGGGAAGAGTTGTAGGCGAAGAACATCCATTGTGGCACCGGGCAACTTCATGCTTTGAGTGATTGTAATGAACTTGTCGAGGTGTTTGTTGGCATCATCATCAGGCATTCCTCTAAAAGGATTTGTTTGCACTTGCTGAATCATGTGGTGCTTCAACGAAAACTCCGGAGCCGTGATTTGCATCGGCGCAATCGGTCCTCCTCGTCCAAACATGGTAGGTTGACAAAGTTCCTCCATTGTCCGAAGATCGGGCTGTGGAAGAACATTGTTGTTATTATTGAGGTGTGGTGGATTATTGTTGTTAACACCTGACATACTTAAATATTCTCGAGTCTCGGGCTCTTGATAATTAGAAGATCCAGTACGCATACACCTGAAAATGCAAAAGAAAACAATACCAGACACAAAAACAATATATATACACAATAAAAATAAAATCTTTTTGGATTTTTGAAATTTTTAATTTTTATGGATTTTTATCAATTTTTAATTTTTATGGTTTTTTGAATTTTTTAAGCAAGAAAATAACGCTCACACGTGAACGGATCCCAAAAATAACGCGTCTCTCACAGAAAACCGTTAATCTTTACGAAAAGAGCCGGCAGCGGCACCATTTGATACACGGCATTTGACACCCCGTATAAAAATTAAAGTTCAAGTTCTCGATATCTCTTCGAATTGAAAAATGAGTTTAGTGTGCGACTCAGTCGTTCTTTGGTGGAAACAAAGTTGTGTCGTTGTAGTATATTAAAAATGTAAAGACGTTAAAGTAAATGATCGTTAAAGTAAATTGACGTTAAAATAAATCTAAGTCTAATTAAAATAAAGGGTGCAATATTAAAAACTTTGAAAAGTAAAATAATTAAATGACTTAAAATTAAAGCTTGACGAGAATTAAAATTTGACAAAGTATAAAAATGAGAACTTAAAAATTAAACAAGACAAAATATAAAAACGATACATTCCGATCGGAATGATGATCGGAATGTTAAACTACCTTCTGATCGGAATGTGTATCGGAAATGCCAATCGGAATGCTGTCACCTACCCGATCGGAATACCAAACTCACCCTGATCGGAATGTTACAAACCAAACCCTGATCGGAATGTAGATTGGAATACCCAATCGGAATGTTGTCACCTATCCTGATCGGAATACCAAACATACCTAGATCGGAATATGTCAAACCCTTGGTCGGAATACTCAATCAGAATGAGTCTAAAGTACCCAATCGGAATCCTGTCACCTTCCTCTGATCGGAATACCAAACGCACCTTTGATCGGAATACTCACAAACCCTTTTCCGACCAAGCAAATGAAGCTGGTCGGAATAATAAACCCTTTTCCGATCAATCAGATCGGAATACAGTAAAGAGAAACGAAAATAAGCTAAACTAATAAGCTATAAGCCAAATAAGCACACACCTATAATCCTAAGCAATCACGTATAAGAAAAAGCTAATAAGCTGAAATTTAAAGACTTTTAAAAACACAAAATAAAATAAAGTTTACGAAAACAATCTTTTATATAAAAATAACTTTTATAAAACTTAAGAAATCTTAAAATAAACACAAATAAGCTATAAAAATCAATGATCCAAAACAATCAAAAGCATAAAAACATAATCTTTAATCAAATAAGCAATACAAAAAGCATGTAAACAATAAGATTAAAGCATGGAAAGAAAGGTAGATGAGAGATTAAAACAAGAAAATTAAAGAACACTTACTTGGAAATTAAAGGTATTAAAAGTGCAAGACAAGTATTTAAATTTGACAAGTAATTAAATGTGCAAAAATTAAAGGTGGAAGAACAAGTGTCACTCACGCCAACAAGTGTAAAAATGAAATGCTAATGACTATATATAGGGGAGGATTAGGAAGCTTCCTCCCCTCCTTTATTTCTTCTTAATTGCACCATTAAGTCCTTCCCTTCTTAATCTTTTGTTAATCTTGGACTTTAATGACTTTTGGCTCGGGATTTCTTTAAACTCGTCTTTTAATTCTTCAATAAATAAGACTTGAGTTCTTCGGTTTTTAGTAAACTTCCGTCTTTTGACTTTTTCTTCGATAAATCTTCAGAATTGGTCTTGGACTTCCGTTCTTTTTGCACTCTTGACTTCTTGACTTCGTCTTTCATCTTTTTCTTTAATAAAAGCCCGTAAATGCCCGTGTTTTCTCCACTTTTCACCTTTTCATCCTAAATCACAACAAAAACACAAACCACGCGTAATTTCGACATAAAAGACATAAAATACACGTTTTGGCTCCGTTATTATTGTAATTAAGTGGTAAAAAGGATGGGTGTTTACACACCTATCAAGTACCCAATCAAAACACATTTTTCTGACTTAGGAGAAAACTTATCATGACTATTCAAAATGGTAGCAAAACATAAACACCCAAAACATCGTAAATGGGAAAGGGATGGTTCTCTACGATAAAGCATATAAAAAGGAGAATGACCAGCAAGGACAGATGACGGAAGCCTGTTAATCAGATAGGCAGCAATTAAGACACAATCAGTCCAAAAACACAGAGGAACACCACTTTGAAAAAAGAGTTCTAGCCACATTTAAAAGATGTTTGTGCTTTCTCTCAGCAATGCTGTTTTGCTGAGGAGTATAAGCACAAGAAGTTTGGTGCACAATACCATTATCTCTTAAGTAACTATCTATTTTGTTATTTATGGATTCAGTTCCGTTATCGGATAACTTTAACTCTTGTTTGGAAATGATTTAGAATGAGATTCACAAAGTCCACAAAGTAATTAAACACTTCATCCTTAGATTTAATCAAATAAACCCCAACTGCCCTAGAAAAGTCATCAACGATGGTGAGAAAATACCTAAACCCTTCCGTTGAGGTAACCGTATAGGGTCCCCATAAGTCTAGATGGATGAGATCACCAACTTTTTCCGACTTGTGGTTACTCAAATGGAATGGTTCTCTGGTCTGCTTAGAGAAATGATAAATTTCACAAGGACTAACATGCTCAGGTTTATTGATTCTAAGAGAGTTTTTTAAAAATTTTAACACATTATCATATGGGTGACCTAAACGATTGTGCCAAGCCCCTTTAGAAGCATGGAAACACATAACAGACAAATTACTTCTAATTTGAGGTAGCCTACATTCAAAATCAAACAAATATAAGCCACCACACTCATTACCAATCCCTAGAGTACTTTCCCTTTTCAAATCCTGAATAACACAGTTATGTTCATTAAAACCAACATGTAATTTGCTATCTTTGATTAACTTATTCACAAACAAAAGACTAACAGTGTAATCAGGTATCACCAACACATCAAAAAGAGCCACATTGTTGGTAAGTTTCAGATTACCAACATAATTGATTTTAGTGGAAGTACCATTTGGATGCCCAATAGTAATATTTAACTCAGAAATGTCAACCACATTAGGCATATTTTTAGTAGAATTAGTAATGTGTTGGTTAGCACCTAAATCAATAATCCATCCAAAGTTAAGGTTGAACCCATCAACTTTGACTCTAGCAACAAAAAACTTATAGAAGTGATTGTTAAAAAAGGCATTTCCATTAAAAAACTGAAGTTAGTACCTGCTATGTTATCTTGAATACCAGAATTTTCTTTTTCACCAATTAAACTCATGAGTTTAGCAATTTGATCATTTAAAAAAGGTAAAGTGGTGTTAGAGGTCTGAACATCAACACTATTACTAGAACCAACCCTATTGGTAACTTTATAGGATATTTTAAATCTAGCTTATGTTTAGAGAGAGAAAGAGATAGAAAGATAGATGATTTCACACACACTTTAGAGAGAGAAAGTGATTAACTATGTGTAAAATGAAATGAAACCACACCCTCTCCATCTAAGGAGAGGGTTTATATACCCAAGCCTTATGATGGGCTTGGGCTTACATGTTTGGGCCATCCATACAAACCATGGACTAGGCCTTTCCTTGTTTACTTAATGTAGAATAACTAAACTACGAGCCACTACTTAATATATTGTCGAAGTGACCGAATCTTCCTAAATACGAAAAACGTATTTCCAACGATCTCCCCCTAAGGGGGGTCACTCCAAACAAGGGTGTTACCCGAGTTACAATAATAAAATAAACCTAGCATACTATGCTTGTCTTGAGCTCGTGGTCTTCGTTTTTCTTTTCTTTTTTCTTTTCTAGTGAATATGTTGAAGTGATCTTTGATATCAATCTTGAGCATTAATCTTTTGCCTTGATCTTGTGCATCCTTCACTTGTGATCTTCGCCTCTTCGTGACACCAAGTCCCACATACTTATACCTTCGTAATTCTTGAAAGCTTCAGAGTTCGTTACAGCGGAAGACTTAACTTTTAGGCTTTCTTGATTTAGATGAGGTATTAAGTGCATAAAGTATAAGCATGCGGGGACGAGCTCTTCTTGGATTCCACAACGCCACCGTCTTCAAATGCCGCAACATAAGTAGACACAAACAAAATGGCTCTGAACATTTTATTCTAATTCGGTAGCATTTTACCTCCAGTCGGTGAAGACCGTTGGACGATATAAAATATCGTACTTGTGGCAGGTAGATTTAATTAAAAATCTCCTTGACATGATTTTGCGGGTAAACCCGTTCTCTTTACTCGACCGTCCAAAGCTGACTGCGAACGTAAAGAGTGAATCATTTGGATAAAATTATCCTCATGATTGAAGCCGTCAATTCCGATTCCTGGAACAAGTTTGTTTCATTAAAGAATCGCACCATTCTTGCTTTCCAGTTGTCACGAGCTCGATTCTTATAGAATCTTACAAGTTACCTACCAAGTGTTGTTTAATGTTAACACTAGAAGGATTTCTACTCATCACTGTGAACACTAAGATGTCACTCTGAGTATTCTGAAAAGATCACTAAGATATTGCGTACAGTCCTGGAACGTGTTTAAATTCAATTAAGAATTAAACAACTGTTGCTTTCCAGTTATCACAAGTTTGATTCATAAAGAATCGCACAAGTCACCTACCATGAGCTTTTGAATGTTCGCTCAAGAAGGATTTGCATCTTCATTGTAAATACTTTTGCATTACTCAGATGTTCAGGCAAGATCATGAAGATTTTGCGTAGGACTCTTAAGATCTTTCTTACTTTTCACAGTGTGTGAAGAAGCAAGGAATTATGAAAGTGTGTCCTAATGAGATATTTGATTATCTCAAATGGCTCTAGACTCGATCGTGCATTTTGGATTTTAGTGATCAGAGGCTGGAGAGGAGTGCCACCTTTTCAATACCAATTTACTCGGAGTGAATAAATCAATAGATAATGCGTTGTCTCCGTGTGAATAAAACAAATATCTTTTGAGAGATATATGAGTTAGTTGGGATGGGTTGTGCATTGCATCATTGGGTCCATGATGTTTATCTTCAATACGGAGCATCATTAAAATGATCTCAATAGTATATGTGTTGACCCGGTTTCTGCCTAAGGTTGTAAAGAGGGCTTCTTTCTTTACACCCTTTATCTTTACAATTCTTTTTCATTCTTCAACCCCTTTAATGCTTACCAATACGTCATAACTAGCACCTTGTTGTGATTGTTCCAGTGCTAACTTAAGTACTTGGTCGACATTCAGCTACGTTCACAATCTTTCTCCATCTTTCCTAAGGACTACTATTTCTAGCTATGGAATGTCCTTGGGAAGATTCCTCCGGTTCTGGAAGAATCATAGGACTTAACCTATCCTACCATCCTTATGTCACCACAATCTTCATCGTCGTGAAATAAATGGGTTTTGGGTAAGTATATGTCACTATGAAAATCCATTTTGCTCCCCTTTACCATATGCCACGATATTCGAAAACATTTCACACATGTCGGGATGAGCCATCACGTTAAGTCAAACCATTTTTGATAATTTCCCATATTAAATCATATTTTCTCCCCCATATTAAAAATATTAACCCAATCGATGTTTTTAATATCAATTGATTTAATGAAGTTTTAACAAAGGTTTTTGGAAGAAAAATGCAAGTCCGTTTTATCTTCATGATACCAAATGTATGAAATATGATACCGATTTGTAAAACAATCACATATTCACCATATTAAAAAGAATTAATTGACAAGGTTGGACCTGATTGATGAGAACATCATATGATAAGATCAAATGGTTCTTGTCGGCAAATGTTGGTCGCCTCGTCACGTCTGAAGTCACCTCTTGACACAACATGTACTATTGGTATTGTTGTCTTGACACCAATTTGTGAACTTGGCACGTTCGGCATCAAAGATTCTGAATGCTTGACAATTGCTCCCCCTCAATTGTTGACCCGTGTTCTATTGAAAGAGCTATAGTCGTCGTTTGAGTAGTCGCATCGTCGAGTATGTAGATACCAATTGACAAAAACTTTGGTTTGTGGAGATGATAACTTCATACAAACAAGATTTCTCTTGTTTTAACAAATAAATGCACTGATGCGTACATAGATTTGTGTTAGACCAAGTTATAAAGTAAACTTGATCCCTTACAAGGTTTTAAAGTAAACCTTGCCCGAGAAAATTAATTCCCGTTGTGAGCCAAATCTTTCATAAGAAATACTTGACTTTAATGTGAAAACCGGGTTGCAGTCTGAAATAACTACAAGCCATTTGGGCATGTTTTATGAAATATTTACAACTTTTGTACGAACTCTATTTATGGTGTCGTGTCAATATTAATCGACATTTCTAAGGCCGTAAATATTATCGTACCAAAAGACATGCCTTTGAAAAATAAAGTAAAAAACATTTTTGGATTTTTCTGAATTTTTCAATTTTTATGGTTTTTATATGGTTTTATATTTTTGTATTTTGCTTTTGTGGATAAAACTATAAACAATATATACAGATGATCATTAAGGATACGGAGAATAGTTTACCACCACTATTCTTTCGCTTCATCTGCCAGTTCCATTAGAGTATCAGGCGAGAAAGTTCTCATTCCTAGCTTGTCGGCCAAAAATTCCATTCGAGCGCGATCTAAAGCCTTCATAAAAATATCCGCCAATTGATACTCAGATCGGTCAAAGTAAAGCTCGATTATTCCATTTTCCACTTGCTCCTTGATGAAGTGGTAGCGAATGTCAATATGCTTCGACCGGGAGAATTAAACATTGTTGCAGCATAAGGCAATTGCACTCTTGTTGTCATAGTACATTGGAATTTTGTTGAAACCTAGACCATAGTCGGTTAATTGCGATCTCATCCAAAGAATTTGAGCACAGCAACCGGACATAGCTATGTATTCTGCTTCCGTACTTGAAATTGCAGCACTTTTCGGCCTTTTAGATGCCCAACTGATTAGTCAATCTCCTAGTAGTTTCAAAGTTCCACTCGTGCTACGCCTTGTATCTTGACAACCCGCGTGATCCGCATCTGCATATGCCATAAGTGCAATCGAAGAGTCCTTCGAATACCAAAGTCCTCGATTAATGGTTCCTTTAAGATACCGAAAGATCCGTTTAACAGTAGCTAAGTGTAACTCAGTAGGTCGAGTTTGATACCGAGCACACATACATATAGCAAACTGTAGATCAGGTCGACTAGCGGTGATATACAGAAGGGTACCGATCATTCAACGATAAAGTGTCGGATCAACGGCAACTCCGTGTGGATCTGCATCAAGCTTAGTTCGTTCCACCATTGGAGTATCCACGGGGTCGCAAGATTCCATCTTATATTTCTTAAGAGATTCAAGGGCATACTTGGATTGATTGATAAAGATGCCTCTGGGACTCTGAGATATCTGAAGACCTAAGAAGAATGATACCTTACCCATCATTGACATCTTAAACTTGGAAGACATGAGTGTCCCAAACTCATCCGATAAGGTTTGGGTCGAGGCAGCAAATATAATATCATCAACATATATTTGTACCATAATCATATCTTTACCTCGTTTCTGAATGAACAACATAGGATCCACCTTGCCTTTAGCGAAGCCTTGCGTGATGAGAAATTGTGAAAATAGATCATACCATGCGCGTGGAGCTTGCTTCAACCCAAAAAGAGCCTTCTTAAGTTTGTACACATGATTAGGATATTTAGGATTCACAAAACCATCCGGCTGTTGAACATAGACCTCTTCCTTGATTTCACCATTAAGAAATGTCGTCTTCACATCCATCTGATAGACGATCATATTCATGTGGGCTGCATAAGCAAGGAATAGTCTAATAGCTTCCAAACGAGCAACAGGTGCAAAGGATTCCATAAAGTTGATGCCCAATAATTGATTGTATCCACGAGCTACTAGTCGATCTTTGTTCTTCAATATTCCGCCTAGATCGTCGAGTTTCACCTTGTAAACCCATTTCAAAGTAAGTAACTGCACTTGATCCGGGCATGGGACAAGTTCCTATACTTCAAGACGTATAAATTCATTAAGTTCTTCTTGCATAGCTTCTATCCAACAGGATTGAGTAAAAGCTTCTTGCCATGTCTTAGGTTCAACTTCAGTGAGAAAAGCATCAAAATGACAAAACATTGCATTTTCTTGTAACTGACTTCTTGTGGATACTGGACGATTAGGGTCACCAATAATAAAATCTATAGGATGATCCTTTGTCCACTTGCTGTCATGTTCACGAATCCATGGATTGGAGTAAACTGTAGTAGGAGCTTCCTCTAAGGTGGACGACCCGACTTGATTATGGTCGGGAATTGGTACACCAAAGAATGGAAGTTCACGCATTTGAGCAAATTCCAAATCGTGATCATCATCATCCTCTTCATCATCAATAGGCATGACATGTGTAGTTGATTCGGTAGTTGGTTGAGAATTACTCGTTGAAGGTATATCATGACCAACTGTAGGTGCAGACGTGTCTGATTGTGCTTCGGTTGCTGGAGCGACAACTTCGGTTACCGGAGCTATTACCTCAGGTTCTGGAGCAACAATACTTGGAGGAGTAAAGAATTCATCAAAGAACGGTTGAAACAACGTATCCCATTCATTCCTAGAAGGTGGTGTAAATGATGATGAAGTAGGGTTGTTTGGGACAAGACCAGCTAATGTTACTGGGTCCCATTTCATGAAGTGCGGGTTCAGAGCTACTTTGCTCAGAAGCCATTGCTGTCAGCTCATCGAAATCAACATTCATAGTTTCGAGGATCTTTCGAGAATTACGGTTTTAGATTTGGTATGCCTTCTTTGTGGGAGCATAACCAATGAAAATACCAATATTAGCCTTTGGTTGAAGTTTTCCTAAATTGTCACCATCAATATTTGGATAGCAAAGAGAACCAAATACATGAAGATATGATAAATCTGGTACTTTTCCATGTAGAAGCTCATAAGGTGTTTTACCATGGCGTTTACGAATTAGTGACCGGTTTTGGGTGTACATGTCGGTAGATACTGCTTCTGCCCATAAAAACAATGGAGCCTTTGCATAAATTAACATCGTGCGAGCAACTTCCATAAGTGTGCGATTTCGCCTTTCAACGACACCGTTTTGTTATGGAGTGCGAGCAACGGATGTTTCATGAGATATGCCAACTTCTTCATAATAATCACGCAAAATTTGATTCACAAATTCGGTTCCATTATCTGTACGAATGCGTCGGACAGTAGTGTTGAGACGCACTTGAATCATCTTGAGAAATCCGATGATGAATTTAGGTGCCTCATTTTTTGTTGTAAGAAATTTCACCCGTGTAAACCGAGAGTAATCATCGACAATTACGAGGATGTACTTTTTGCCACTAAGACTTTCAACGCGCATTGGCCCACAAAGATCCATATGCAACAAATAAAGTTTCTCTTGGTTGGTGTCTTCAGTCTTGGGTTTGTAAGATTTCTTAGTGCTCTTCCCCATTGTACACGCGGAACACAAATGGTCCTTGTGAAATGTAAGTTTAGGAAGACCACGAACAAGTTCGTTTTTCGCCAAATGATTAATAGCGTCAAAGTTAAGATGAGATAACCGTCGACGCCATAACCATGACTTAGTCTTCGATGCTTTGGATAGAAGACATACGGGAGAAGCGGCCATCATATCTTGTAGAGACAAAGTGTACAAATTATTCCCTCGAGTACCTTTCAATAGATCAACCCCTTCCAAATTATGAATGAAACAGGTATGCTCTCGAAAAGCAACTTCTAGGTTTGCCTCACAAAATTGTCCCACAGAAAATAAGTTGTGACCGACACCTTCCACATAATACACTCTTTAAATAATAACGTTACCAATATGATATTCACCGTAACCCATTATCTTTGCAATATGATCATTTCCAAATCGAACCGTACCAACAAAACTTGCTGATGAAATTTCTGAGCTGAGAGCGATCTCCGGTCATATGCTTGGAGCAACCAGAGTCCAAATACCAGATAACAATTTGGACCACCTGTTTTCAATAACAACAGTAGACAATGCATTGGAAACTATTGGTTCCGGAGTGTTTGCAGATACAGATATAATATTATCAGAATTGCTAACATTTGTGTGACCCTTAGATTTCCTGTGTTTTCTAATGTGAGTTTTATCACTAACAGGTTTTATTGTTCCAAATTTCTGAGGTTTTGGAGTATTATCAGGCACTACAGTGGGAGTAGACCTATTTAAAGGGCACTAGGTTCCTACGGTAGTGTTGATGTTCCTAGTTAAAGGACACGCTTGTGTTTTGGTAGCCTTGGTACTCCTAGTTAAAGGGCACGCTTTCTTCGCTTTAGTGGAAGTGATCCTAGTTAAAGGGAACATATTTCCTACTATAGTGAAAGTTCTACCAGTGGGGCGCCACATCCAACCAACTTGAGTTAACACTTTCCCAGTCGGTTTCCATTCTAATCCATTTTTCCGGGCATTCATCTCATTCACATGGTCAATAAGGCAAGAATCATGACGACTAGAAAACATACATTACTACAATTCCATCATTTCAAATTAGAATTAACAGTAGGCTTAGAACGCTGCACAACCGTAGAGCCTTTAGGTTTAGCTACATGATTCTTTTTATTCAAGACAGAAATAACATTCCTAGGGTGGGCTTCTACTTTCTTCTTCTCTTGACTAATAGATGGGGGCAAGATCCTATCATTCTTCTTGTTTTTTTTAAGCTTAGATCTGTGAGCCTTAGTAGTGGTGATTACTGCTGTAGAAGGCACACGGGAATATTAGAAGCTGGTTTTGATTTTGCCTTATCTTTAGTGACCAATGTTTGAGATGGTTTAGTCCTAGGGCCCTTATTAAATGGTGTGACGGCTATAAGGTTCCTTTTGATTGCACTAGAGGACGATGCTGAGACAGTGGCTGTGTTATCCACAACATTCTTACCTTTTAGGGTACGAAGTGTTTCCTTTAACTCAGTCAAAGCCATATTTTTATCACAAATTTGTTCCCTCAAATCAAATATTTCCATCGACTTTCGATTCAATTGTTCAATCAATGATTGATTCTGTGCAGTGGTATTAGCACATGCGGGCTTTACTGAATCGAAGAACCGTGTATTTTTCTGTTTTAAGTTATCAACTTTGGACAAAATCTTGGAAACTCGATTATCTAGATCAAGTTTAAAATTCTCAGCGGCCTCAAGTACGTTCACACAGTTAAGCTTCTTAGATTTCTCTATGTCTATCGGCAAAGATTTAGCAACTTTGTCACTTGGCTGACGCTGTTTGATTGTAAATTCAATCGAAAATTGTTTTCAAAATTTTCTTCATCTATATTAATACCTTCGAATGAGGTTTCAAAGATCTCTTGAATAAATTGTTGCTTGCATTCAAGCAAAATACAATGTTTTGAATTTCATCAAAACTTTTTGAAAGCGATGAATAAGAATCTTGAAGCTTTAAAAATTCAGCGTCAGATTTGTGACAAGTACTATCTACCACATTAACCATAGATTCAACATTATGCACAATAGAATCATTATCAACACTTTTATTCACACAGACGGAAACTATATAATGAGACATCACTTGCTTCAGAAGCTGATCATTTTGGCGTGAAACTCGTTCTATTTCAAGTAAACTGTTTTCATAAGCATCATCCATTTCATTGAAAACACGTCTATCTTCTTCTATTTCCAAAAGCAAATCTTGATCAAGATTATTAAGACTTTAACACCCCCAAATTTACACGCAGCGGAATACATCTTTGGGTGCTAAACAATGATACAATAACACATAATTTATTAAGAACGACTCGAAAAGAGACGTTTCAAATTTACCATTCCTAAAACATTCACCAGAGTAACGTAGTCCCAAGTAATCGTTACCAAAAGATAAGTTAAAACAACATATTAGTTTGTTTTTAAAAAAAATGGAACGATAAATAAATCAAAGAGTTTGAACAACAAAAGCAGTGCACAACTTCATTCCCGTGACCTCCAAGCTTCCACTTCTTGATTACCTGAAATACATGTGAGTAAAACAATCAGCAAAAATGCCGAGTAAATCTATAGGTTTATGTAATCAATTTGAACACAAGCAAAGATTATAAGTTTATGGCATGCTTAACAAGCATCAAATAATAATTTGCATCAACAATAATAATTGTATATAGCATAAATTGCAATAAGCTCATGGAACCGAGCCCTTAGACACTCCCTTTAGAGGTCTGATAAGACAGGAGATTTATTAATTGTCGGTTACCTCCAGATTATTGGTACATTGCCGTATACCTGACTTCTCAATACAATATGCTCAAACAGTGTGGAGGTCGGGCCTAAGCTTCTGTGACAAGTCCACACAAACTGAACCGGGGCGGCTTCCCCCATAGATCTATTAATTGTACTAGCGGCTAGCCCATCATAAGCTAGTTAACGGTCCATAATTGAGGCTTTAACAAAGGCAATCACTTAATGCAATTTAAAGGCAACCACGGGTCCATTCAAAGAGGGACAAGCATACCATAAAACACTTGTGTTCTAAGTTTATAAAAACATGTATTCCCCCTCGCGGGTTTAAAATCATTTAATAACTAGTATAAAGCGAGGCTATAGACTCACCTTAGCCAATAGTGGTAATGAGACGATCGCTGACGATAGATGATGCCTTTCAAACACGAGAACCGCAACCTATCAAATAAGGTGCGTTCATTAATAATAGACTCGAGAAATAAACCATACATAAGAATATAAAACTCGATTCATAAAATCCCGACAAACTCGAGAGAAAACGATACAAGTGATTCTATTACACTCTCCTATATATTCATTTTTATATTCTATGCCTTTAATAAAAATCTGTCAGAACATACCGAATGTCCAAGCCGTTTTCCCATACTTAGACACCTCAACATTTCATGATACTACCTGAGGAACTCACATACTATATGTAGAAAGTCATCCCAAGAGCCCATCAAAATATTTTACTTCTAAAGTTCCCTGCCTGACATATCTTTGATTTACAAAATCCGGACAGTTTAGCGACCTTGACTTACGAAGCCATTTTGACCATTCTAAACAACCCCATTTAAAAAACCGACACTTTATTCTAAAAATAGACTCAAAACACTAAACTTTGAGACTAAGGACAGCCATTGAATCATTTTGATACTCATTTTATAGTCCCCGAGATTCGATCCAAATATTGACAACAATTTTCGGATTGTGTCAACACTCGTCTCCCGGTACACGAAAATCAAACTAGTGTATCTTCCACCTCGTTTGGAGTTGGAAGGCCTACTTTATATCAAATCGAAGCTAACGAAATTCTCTACAACATAATCCCATAATATCAACCTATTTTCAGACTTAAGAACCCCGAAAATGGCCTCAAACCTACTGCCCAAAATCACCTTTCAAAATCTCTCACAAAATCATGTTTTTGATCAAAACCAACAACTTTTATCATCAACCTAACATCCTAATATAACCATAAACCCATCCTTACACTTGTATCATCATCAAAATCAAAAACCCAAAAATTAAAATTCAACTTTTTTACAAAAACATAACATAAACATCACTTGATCATCATTTCTAACACATGCATGATCATAATCCCCACCTAACAAGCCTAGTTTTTATCAAAATTAAAAACTTAATGCATGTAAGAAAAATTAGTATCATTAGAATCACCTTGAAAAATTAGAAATGGGACTTGTTTGATTTTGGATTGAATCAAATTAGATCATCAAAAATTTTGATGGTTTGTGTGTGTGGGTTGTACGGCCAAAAAAAGAAAAGGGGGGAGAGTGGTGATGATTTTTATGAAAAATGGTTATGTATGTGTAGTTAGGTGAAAATTTTAGCTTTTATATAGTGCTCCAAGGGCTACTTTTGCCAATATGTGATAGTTTTGGTCCAAAATGGAATAAAATAGTTTAAAAGGGTAGAAAATATAAATTGTAAATTTTGAAATATTTACGAGACTCGGGTTTCATAAAAATACTTTTTAAATGTTTAAACGCACACGAAAAATAATAATATAACGACTCGATACGTAATTAAAACGATATCGTCGAAAATATTAATTATCAAAACTTTCGATAATAAAATATAAAAGTTTTGGGCATCCGTCGGTATCGCGATCACTAGTTGTCCTCGTTACTCGTCAAAATATTAAAATATAGTATTTAATATCGGTTTCAACTTAAACCGTTAAACATAATAATAATATTTAACGTTATAAAATACTTCAAAATAATTGAAAATAGAATTAAATTATGACCTTATTTTTACGGGTTTTACATCCTCACCACCTTAAGGGAGCAACGTCCCGGCGCTCAACTCTCCTCATACTCGAGTTTTTCACTACCCGGAAGGATGAGGGCATTCCTTAATAAGACGTCCTCACGTTCCCACGTGTATCTCGATCCACGATTTCCACTGTTTCTTTTACAAAACGCAACTTGTCGTCAAGTTGTATCTCAACAATAAGGAATAAATAAATCCTTATCCACCAGTCACCCGTCAGGCTCGACACATGAAAATTTTATGAATCACACGAAGCTCATTCGACGACAAGAATAGATGACAGGATTTCGGGTAAGTCCAGTTAAAAGGAATGTTTCAAATTAAAGGATATCCATCGGCCGAATAGCCATGGACACACATAAAAAAGAACTAACAAGAAAAACATTTTCGTCATCGGAGGGTGCTCACACACGGGTCCCTACTCAAAAGATAATACAAATACACCATCTCACTTTCGCCAACGCGCATTAAAGTCTCAATAAACATCGTCGTTGAAAGTCAAAAAGATATTTCATAATATGTGTTCTACATGATCGGACGTCATCGGATGATGCCGTCTCAAATTCTCACAACTTACGATCATTTGACTATATCACACACCATATAAGTACATAAAAGAAAAAGTCGTACATAAACATCGAGTATAGATCTCCATCGTTAATCAGCGAGGAAAACCTTGAACGAACCCTTGATAATAACCACTTGATCTCCAGAGTCTCTCCACTTGTGGTGTCGGCTTCAACATACTCCTTGAGGTTGTAACAAATTTATTAACTCCATTGATTAAGAGATTAGGTCCTCAATCATTCCACAAGTACACGCATAAATCCTGGTGATACTTATCGTTTCTTCTTATACACTGCTTCCCGAGATTTATTTTAAACTCAGAATAAAATAGTGATCTTCAA
Source organism: Glebionis coronaria (assembly GCA_025667525.1). Taxonomy (NCBI): domain Eukaryota; kingdom Viridiplantae; phylum Streptophyta; class Magnoliopsida; order Asterales; family Asteraceae; genus Glebionis; species Glebionis coronaria. The sequence goes on along the minus strand of CM046881.1, from coordinate 453,959,284 downwards.
TACGAGGAACAAAACGAGATAAAAATGAATTCAATAAACGCATAAACGGACAAGATGTGGTAAAATGATTTAAGGTTGACGATCGACGAGGGATCTCGACTCACGTAACCGTAAAACATAATAATTCACAATACTAGAAAATTGAGAGCGAAGAATAAATTAAATATTAACATTAAAATAACGTTTGTCACAATTATCCGTCCCGGATTTGGTATTACCTTAAAACTCAGTTGAGGTACCTTCTTGATAAGGATGATATATCAAAAATAGAAGTAAAATAGTTTCAAAATTTATTTGGTCGTCTTAAGAAACTTTGAAAGAATGACATGAATTTATTAATAAACTCATATTGATGGTTACAATTAGAAAATATAATTTCCAAATTAAATCACTACTAGGAATATAAATTAAACCGGTAATTTGATTACATTTAAAGTAAAGTATGATAAGTCTATTAGTTCAATAGATAGAACATCATTTCATTTTAAACATTAGTTTTAGTTATACAAAATATGATGTATAAATTTGACCTTTTTCTTATGATAGTTATTTCGACAATTGAAAATCATTGAAAAAATGTATAAAAGTTCCATAAAAAATTTATAATACGTTGTAGAAATACATAAAGGTGTTTATTATTTCAAAATAAACATGGGATATATTCGGTTTCAAAATGTGACAAGATAATAAATGAATACGAATGGAATTAATAGTCAATAATCAGTACGAAATCAACGGTACAAAATAGGGCGGAGCAAATGTTGTATGACTTCTTAAAGAGAATAATAAGATGAAGGCGTTGATAGTAAGACGTTAAGAAACAGTAGATTAAACAAGTTGTCAATTTTGTTAGTGCGGTCGATGGTTCACCAATATTAGTTTGTTAACTTAGTGGTGGTCGATACATGATCGGAAATAAGATCCATACAAAAATTTTAATCAAAAAAAATTCCTAATAATCACTTGTAATTAAAATAAATCAAATGAACGATGTTAGTGTTTAAAGAGAGAAGTCAAAGCACGGTTCACAAGAGTGGATTTCGAGACAAACGAGAGTGACGGACGTCATCCCGGATATACGGAAATCACTCTAGTGATAATTCATTATTCACGTGCGGAGACATTCCAAAGATCTACCCAGTCGCATAAAGAAGATTGAACAAAAAGGAAGGATAAAACATCGAGACTTTCAAGTTATTTATCAACAGTCAGTAATTAGAAGAACGGTCAAAAGAAATCAGTTATAAGACAAAATGAAGTAACAGGTGGAAAAAAACGATCGTCGAGTAAAAACGTATTCGTAAGCGCGTAATTCGTTCAAGAGAAGGTAAGAAAACATATGCGGATGCATAGAAATTGCGCCACTTGCATAAAATATAAAGGTTTTCAAAACTTCTTTTCACTTTATTTCATTTTATTTATCTTTATCATAAATACAAGTAAAAAGTTGATTCTTATCAAGATTTTTAAGGTGACTACTATTCAGCCTAGCATGGCTCCTTCTAAATTAGACATAGGTGATCAGGCCATGTATAATTTAGGGCTAGCAATGCAGTGCTTCATTTCGTCGAAGGGTATTACGTTCCTTATGTTTATGTATAAACCATGCTATTTGTAAAGTGGAATTTAAAAATATTTTATAAATTTATAGGATACAAGTAATTTGTGAGATACTTAATAAGCAACTTTTAATGTTACGAAAAGTATTTTATAAGACCAAAGTAAAAACAGTTGGTGAAAATAATCGTAAAACAATATCAGATTTATTTATAAGGTGACATTATGACAACGTATAAAGTAGCCAAAGTTTTGCAAAAAGTGGCAAATAGTAGCTCATAAAACAACCAATGAAATGGTTACAAATTGTTAAGGTTTCAAAAGGTTATAAGGTTTAGACGGAAACGCCATGAGACACGTGATGAGAATATCGATGAAGAATGTGAAGGCAAAACTTCAAAACTCAACCCAAATCAGTTGAAGGTTAGAAGAAAATAAAAATAAAATAACATCGAATGACAAATGAGTCATATATATAAAAAAGAATAAATCAATCCATATGTGTATTCTATGTAAGATATCGACACAACATGCTTTTAAGAAAGTATATTATTTATTTTCAAATTACACCATTAATCCGGTAATTGTTAATCCTGTAATGTTTCTATTTTTAAACATTTTCACATGCAACTAGTATTTGTTAGTTGTAAAATAATATTCGTTAAAATTTTACAATCTCAAATGAAAGCAAAACTGCTTAGAAACGTTTAAAACTCATGTTCTGAATTTTTTTATCAGATTTAAATTTTAAATAAGAGCCGATTAATTGACCCGATAAACGACATCTCCAAGACTCGGAGTCTAAAGCATTTTGATGCAAAACGACGTATCGGACGACTTTCTAGTTTACCCGAGACCTGAAACCCAATATAAAATGACTAAAATACCCCTGCAAGTTCTATGCAGGTTTGACTATTTTATTTTTAAAAAAATGCAGGTTTTACTTTTAAGTTTTGACCTGTTTATACACCCCCTGCAGTTTCTCCATTAAATATATTTTTCGACACTTCCTAACGGCTCAAAATATATATATATACACACATGTCTTGTGGATTTTACAACAATAAAAAATAAATCTCATAATGTACATCAAATAAAAATATAGTATAATGAATGACATAAGATGCTTCAAGGTATGCAACACGAAATTTAGGAAACAAAATGGTGAATGACGTTACCAAGATATAAGCGAACAATACACTTCGGAGTCGATACATATAAATGTCAATGAATTAAATCTTCGCGTACCGTGTAAAACGGTGATAAAAATCAACAAAATATTAAGAAAAACCATGATATTATTCAACACGATTATAGGAAGTGTTTCAAAATGTGTGACTCACACGATAGCGGTTAGTCTATTCCAAGGACACCTTGAGCTACACAATGGTCTAGAGACTACGTTTCAAGACGTCCAAGCACAAACAGCCAGAAGACGATTTGGATATCTATATAGATATCTCAAAGAGTTAAACAATGAACATAGCACACGCAGATGAAGGTATGTAAGGTCATAATATAAAATTTTTAATAAAAGCAATTTAAATACTTCAAAAATAAATACAGAAAGATCATGAAAATTCATTGTATTTATTTAAGTTAATCATTAATAAATGATAAACTTTTATCGAAAAGTTTAACGATATAAATATATACGGATAAATGGATCCTAGATATAAATATATATCCATAAATGGATCATAGCATTTATTTATAAATACTTGCCAATAAGGTATACGTAATAACGTATACTAAAATTGTAATCTCAGAAGTAGCTTGAACCTGAAGTCACGTGAAGTCATGTGCACCGACTCTTTGAAAAATAAAACTGACAGTTATAGTTTAGGTTTTTAAAATAAAGACCTAGTTCTCTATAACTCATGGCTCTAGTACCAATCTTTAACACCCCCAAATTTACACGCAGCGGAATACATCTTTGGGTGCTAAACAATGATACAATAACACATAATTTATAAAGAACGACTCGAAAAGAGACGTTTCAAATTTACCGTTCCTAAAACATTCACCAGAGTAGCGTAGTCCCATGTAATCGTTACCAAAAGATAAGTTAAAACAACATATTAGTTTGTTTTAAAAAAAATGGAACGATAAATAAATCAAAGAGGTTGAACAACAAAAGCAGTGCACAACTTCATTCCCGTGACCTCCAAGCTTCCACTTTTTGATTACCTGAAATACATGTGAGTAAAACAATCAGCAAAAATGCCGAGTGAATCTATAGGTTTATGTAATCAATTTGAACACAAGCAAAGATTATAAGTTTGTGGCATGCTTAACAAGCACAAATAATAATTTGCATCAACAATAATAATTGTATATAGCATAAATTGCAATAAGCTCATGGAACCGAGCCCTTAGACACTCCCTTTAGAGGTCTGATAAGACATGATATTTATTAATTGTCGGTTACCTCCAGATTATTGGTACATTGCCGTATACCTGACTTCTCAATACAATATGCTCAAACAGTGTGGAGGTCAGGCCTAAGCTTCTGTGACAAGTCCACACAAACTGAACCGGGGCGGCTTCCCCCATAGATCTATTAATTGTACTAGCGGCTAGCCCATCATAAGCTAGTTAACGGTCCATAATTGAGGCTTTAACAAAGGCAATCACTTAATGCAATTTAAAGGCAACCACAGGTCCATTCAAAGAGGGACAAGCATACCATAAAAGACTTGTGTTCTAAGTTTATAAGAACATGTATTCCCCCTCGCGGGTTTAAAATCATTTAATAACTAGTATAAAGCGAGGCTATAGACTCACCTTAGCCAATAGTGGTAATGAGACGATCGCCGACGATAGATGATGCCTTTCGAACACGAGAACCGCAACCTATCAAATAAGGTGCGTTCATTAATAATAGACTCGAGAAATAAATCATACATAAGAATATAAAACTCGACTCATAAAATCCCGACAAACTCGAGAGAAAACGATACAAGTGATTCTATTACACTCTCCTATATATTCATTTTATTATTCTATGCCTTTAATAAAAATCTGTCGGAACATACCTAATGTCCAACCCGTTTTCCCATACTTAGACACCTCAACATTTCATGATACTACCTGAGGAACTCACATACTATATGTAGAAAGTCATCCCAAGAGCCAATCAAAAGATTTTACTTCTAAAGTTCCATGCCTGACACATCTTTGATTTACAAAATCCGGACAGTTTAGCGACCTTGACTTACGAAGCCATTTTGACCATTCTAAACAACCCCATTTATAAAACCGACACTTGATTCTAAAAATAGACTCAAAACACTAAACTTTGAGCCTGAGGATAGCCCTTGAATCATTTTGAAACTCATTTTATAGTCCCCGAGATTCGATCCAAATATTGACAACAATTTTCGGATTGTGTCAACACTCGTCTCCCGGTACACGAAAATCAAACTAGTGTATCTTCCACCTCGTTTGGAGTTGGAAGGCCTACTTTATATCAAATCGAAGCTAACGAAATTCTCTACAACATAATCCCATAATATCAACCTATTTTCAGACTTAAGACCCCCCGAAAATGGCCTCAAACCTACTGCCCAAAATCACCTTTCAAAATCTCCCACAAAATCATGTTTTTGATCAAATCCAACAACTTTTATCATAAACCTAACATCCTAATATCACCATAAACCCATCCTAACACTTGTATCATCATCAAAATCAAAAACCCAAAAATTAAAATTCAACTTTTTAACAAAAACATAACATAAACATCACTTGATCATCATTTCTAACACATGCATGATCATAATCCCCACCTAACAAGCTTAGTTTTTATCAAAATTAAAAACTTAATGCATGTAAGAAAAATTAGTATCATTAGAATCACCTTAAAAAATTAGGAATGGGACTTATTTTATTTTGGATTGAATCAAATTAGATCATCAAAAATTTTGATGGTTTGTGTGTGTGGGTTGTACGGCCAAAAAAGAAAAGGGAGGAGAGTGGTGATGATTTTGATGAAAAATGGTTATGTATGTGTAGTTAGGTGAAATTTTTAGCTTTTATATAGTGCTCCAAGGGCTACTTTTGATAATATGTGATAGTTTTGGTCCAAAATAGAATAAAACAGTTTAAAAGGGTAGAAAATGTAAATTGTAAATTTTGAAATATTTACGAGACTCGGGTTTCGTAAAAATACTTTTTAAAAGTTTAAACGAACAAAATAATAATATAACGACTCGATACGTAATTAAAACGATATTGTCGAAAATATTAATTATCGAAACGATCGATAATAAAATATAAAAATTTTGGGCATCCGTCGGCATCGCGATCACTAGTTGTCCTCGTTACTCGTCAAAATATTAAAATATAATATTTAATATCGGTTTCAACTTAAACCGTTAAACATAATAATAATATTTAACGTTATAAAATACTTCAAAATAATTGAAAATAGAATTAAATTATGACCTTATTTTTACGGGTTTTACAAAGACAAACTTTAACATTCTTTACAAACGGAACAATTTCGTCTCGGAACGCAACTCTAGTGTGCTCAAAGTTCCATTCACCTTCCGTTATGGTCGAAGCCGTCGTACGTTTCAAAATGACCTTGTCAAAATCGGCTAAGTGTTGGTGCACCGCATTTAAACTATCGGATGCCTTACTTACCGGTGGAATTAACTTAGTTAAATCCTTTTTGACAAGTGTAGGAGACGTACTAGGAAGGTTTTCATTTGACAAACTTTGGGGCACAAGAACTGTCAATTCAGCTAATTCCTTTTGTAAGCGAGTACGTATCTTTTTAGAAAATTGATCTTTATTATGCTTATCATAATCAATCTTATGGAATTTTGAAAGCCTTTTAGAATTAGTTTCTTCCGCAAGTGACTGTGTCTCCTTAGTACTACGAACAAAATGTGCTTCTTTCGATTTGCCAATTAGGGTCATATCATAAAGACACGGAATATATTCCTGAGCTTGTTTTGCATAACCGGGATTAGGTGGTAAATCTTGAAGACGCTTAAGTTCGAGTTCTTTAAACGATTTAGTTAAAAGATGAACCTTTTCTGTGGAAGCGTATTGTTTTAAAAGCTGTTGTTCTTTGAATTTAAGAAGTTTGGTAGCATTAATTTCTGATTCAAACTTTTTAGACTCGAGAGTTTCGAAATCCATTTTAAGTTTCTGAAAATCATTGACAACCGACTCTTTTTCTTTTAATTCATTGGAAAGATTAGCTTTTAATGATTCTATTTCTTTCAAGTGTTCAATCTTTTCAAAACGAAATTGGTCAAATTCAGAACACGTTATTTTCTCTGCTTGAGGGACCATTTCAAAAGTTTTGACCTTTTCTTTATGCAACGCAAGCTCAGCTGTTAGGGTGGAATTCGTATCTATGGATTGTCTGAGAGCCATATGCATTTGATCAATAATATGTTTAGGCACCATGACCAAATTATGTTGAGCATAAGATTTCATACCCGTCGTAGCATTTGGTTGAAGTTGACTCAAATGTGTAGGATTGGGTACCACATCATTTGAGATACTAGTTCCCGAATGTTGTTCGAGGTTGTCATTTTCATGCCCAACTTGATGTGTGTTATCATTATTACCAAGATTGGTTGTGGTGGGTACCTCACTGACGACATCAGAACCGTAGTAAGAAAGATTAGCAACGAGAGCAGCTGAGGCTGAGTGAATGTCATCACAATCGGAATCATATGCATCAAGATCGTCCGCTTGATATGCTGCATTAGAAGTAGAAACGACTACAATGCCTTCATTATCTGCTGCCCTGGGTCTGCAAGAAATGCTAACTCTTCTAAATCCAAAATCTTTTCCTTAGATTGAGCATCAACCAAATACATCTTCTCACGAAACCATGTTGCATCCCTTCTTCTTTTTGGCTGAGTGCATTCCCTAGCCATATGACCTTGTCCTCGACAATTGTAGCAATTCACAACCTTTTGAGGATCAATAGGGCTTCCATTTCCATTAGCTTGAGCATTCACAGTCTTTGTAGGAGATCCATATGAAGTTTGCCTTCCCTGAATAGGTTGCACCGTTACTTGACCATCTTGAACAGTGGCTTGTTGTCGAGGATTTGAAGAGGTGCGGAGCTGATTGTTTGTTGGTGGAAATCCTCTAGTTGCAACAAGTTTTGACAAGTAGTCAGTGAGATGGTTTAGAACATCAGCTGGCGTATCATTTGGAGTAAAGACGGTGCTTGGATTGGTGGAAGTTCATTGGAGTAGAAGGCGTGTGCTGGTTGTGCTTCAATTGGAAAATATCCTTACTGAGGAGTATAGCCCATTGGAGAAGTGTTGGCTTATGATGGTGATGTCTGATGTGGTGGTTGCTGTGGAAAATATTGTTGATGAACACTTTGTTGAAATGATTGATGTGGCATCATTAGTGGTTGATAAGATGGTTGATGTGGTTGCTGATAGGTGTGTGGTGGTGGCTGCTGCAAGTATGATGGTTGTTGATAAGTATAAGCCATGTTTTGTTGAGAAGCATACATGGCAAGTGGATCATGGACTTGAGGTGTAGACAACCGAGCCTCGATCACATGACATTCGTGTTGTTGAAGAAAAGCTTGAAGTTGATCCACATTGGTGTTATGCAAGTCCTTAGCCAATTTAACATCCGTCACGTACTTTTTCCATTCTGAAGGAAGAGTGTTCAAATACTTGGTGTTCAATTGAAACGTAGGAATTGCCATGCCATAGATATTAAGCTCATTCAACAATAAGGTAAATCTCAGATAGTAATCATTGAGAGTCTCCCCTGGCACATAGGCAAACTTATCAAAAGTATCATAAATCTTACACTCTCGTTCTTGTTGAGTTAACGAAGTGCCTTGCATTAGAACACGAATTCTATCCCATAACTCTTTGGCAACTTTATGTTTACTGACGAGTTTGTAGACATCTGGAGGAAGGGCTTGGAGAATGATATTTGTAGCTTGTTTATTACACTTGTCTTGTATCTTAGCATCTCCAGTTAATTCACCCGTTGTGCGAGGACGAGTAACAGCACCTTCCGTCACAGTACCATATACCAATGGTCCATTGAGCATCGATGCCCAAATTAGATGTCCATTTTCTTTGTTCAACATATAAAGTTCCATTCGGGAAGTCCAATCCTCATACATAGTCTTCACCAACATTGGTGGACGATTATCCGTACCCGAGAGGATGGACTTATCCGTAAGAGATGTGTACTCCATTTCGTTCAGTTAAGATTTACAAATGTTGATCGAACAATGAGAGAAAGTAAATGTATTTGTTGTTGTGTGTTAAATCCGAGAAACAATGTTGAATCCCCTAAAATATGTTCTCGATGACCAAAAAATTCCAAGACAAAAAAACACACGATCGAAATTTTTTAAGGAATAATTTTTGGATCGTCGGAATATTGATCGAAATAAATGATCGGAAAACCGTCGTAATAAATCTATCGGAATAACTTCTATTGGAATAACCTCTATCGGAATAACCTCTATCGGAATACAGTCGGAATAAACCTATCGGAATACCTCTATTGGAATACCGTCGGAATAACCTGTGTCGGAATAGCCTCTATCGGAATACCGTCGGAATAACCTGTGTCGGAATACCACAATCGGAATACCCGTTGGAATAATGGTCGGAATGATAAACCCCTTTCCGATGGAAGCTGTCGGAATACTTAAACCCTTTTCCGATGGTTTCTATCGGAATATTTCCCACTTTTCTCGGACAAAACTCAACCAATTCGAGATTTTAAGTCAAAAAATGATCAAAACACCCAAAAAATTTGTGATTTTAGCCAAAGTAACTATACCAAATCTCTACCACAACTATGTAGAAGATTTGTATCAAGAAAAAACCATAAAAAACACAAAAAAAAATTGGTTCGTGTAAAATGGATCAAAATAGGCGTATGAATCAAGAACACAAACACATAAACCAAACAATCATCCCATGGCTCTTGATACCATTTATAGGATATTGTAAATCTAGCTTATGCTTAGATAGAGAAAGAGATAGAAAGATAGATGATTTCACACACACTTTAGAGAGAGAAAGTGATTAACTATGTGTAAAATGAAATGAAACCACACCCTCTCCATCTAAGGAGAGGGTTTATATACCCAAGCCTTGTGATGGGCTTGGGCTTACATGTTTGGACCGTCCATACAAACCATGGACTAGGCCTTTCCTTGTTTACTTAATGTAGAATAACTAAACTACGAGCCACTACTTAATATATTGTCGGAGTGACCGTATCTTCCTAAATACGAAAAACGTATTTCCAACAAACTTTAAAAGGAACCCTACTGTTACCAGTATTGGAGTTCTTTTTATAACCCGGAGGGTAACAAATCAACTCAAAACATCTATTAATTCTTGCAATTAGTACAAGTCAAAGAATTATATTAATTCTTGTTTCCACCCCCATTATTGCTATTAGATAACTGGTTTGGTTGATTTTTGTTTCCACCATTGCACCCATTAAAAACATGATTCTGATTCCTGTTGTTGTTATTGTTAAAAGTTTTGTTTTGACCTTTTGAAAAATCATTAGCTTTAGCAACAAAGGAGCTCACCTGAGGTTTTGGAACCCGGGGATTAGAACCAAGACCCCTATGAGACTCTTCCCTACAGACAATGACAAAAGCATCCTTAACATCAGGCAAGGTAGGTTGAGTCAATAAAAAGCTTCTAATGGGTTTATAAACTTCATCCAAACCCATCAAAAACTGCATTAATTTCATTAACTGTTGATTTTACTAGACTCGGCTCTAGCATCACAGGTACAAGGAGAAAATTTTGTGAGAATGTCAAATTCTCTCCATAGAGAATTTAACTTGTGGTAGTATTCAGACACAGATAAACCATTTTGCTTAAATTTGTTGATCTTTTGAATTAAGTTAAACAAAATAGAGCCACCAAGTTTCTCATACGTATCTTTAAGTTCATTTGAAACTTCAGCAGCATTTTCAGAGTAAACTTGACTCAAATAAAGATCCTCAGATATACATCCTAACAACCAAGATAACACAACAACATTGCACCTATCCCATTGATTGGAAAGAGGTGCACTGCTAACATAAGTTGTCTTAACAAAAGTACCATCAACAAACCCCGTTTTATTTCTTGCTTGTAAAGCAATTTTAACAGCATTAGCCCAAAGTCTATAATATTCACAACTAGTAAGTTTGATATTTACTAAAGTTCCAATGTTATTATCATTAGGTTGCAAATGCAAAGGATTACCAGCATCTAAAGAACTAATCAAATCAGGACTAGGAGTAGTCATGATAACAACCAAACAAACACAAACACAGATAAGCAAGAAACCAGTAGATAATGAAAGCAATAACATAAAGCAGATAAAGAAATAAATGAAACAAACAAGTAAGGAGCCAAGAGATAACAAGCTTGAATCTCAGAGTCACCAATACAAGTCTAGTGAACTAGGGTTAGCCAGAGCAGGTATCCACACCAGTCAAGCTGGAGGGTCAAGGTGTTAACCGAACCCCTTTGCACCCACTTAGACTAGATCAATGATCTTAAAAACAAGCCACTTACAGTGCATAATAAGGAAGCCAAGAACCACTTGTGCTCTTGATTCACTTAGTCAAGAGACACAAGCAGTAATAAGAGTAACAAGCCCCCAACAACGAAGAAACCCTAACAATGACCAAATTAGGGTTTTACAAACCCTAATCTTGAGTCAACAACAACAAGAAAGTACCAGGAACAAAAACCCCCAAAGTTTCAAATTAAAGTTTCACAAACCCTAGATTCAAAACTTCAAGAATCAATAGATCTGTCAACGGCAAAGCAGGTCCAACCTCCAAGTAGCAATAATAAACAAAAAAAAGTTAGATAAATAAAGAATCAACTTACCAGAGAAAAACCGTAACTTCAGATTTTAGGGTTTTTCAAAATTAATTAGAGAATAGAGTAATTAACACCGTCAATAACGATTAATACCCTTAAAATCAATACCTAAGCCAAATATTGAAAAAACCCAAAAAAATTTGAAAACCCTAATTTTTAAAAAATGAAATTAAGGTATGGATCTTCAAGATCCACCTAATTAACAACCAAAAAACCCACATTTTGAAAGATTTAACCCAAGAACATAGCCAAAAAGCTCTGATACCATGTTAAATTTAAAGAACCAAAGACACCAAGTATGCTGAACCTTAATAAATAAACTGAGTAGTCCCCAAAATGGATGCTACTCTACATACAAAAGAAAAGATAGTCCCCAAAATGGATGCTATCTGAAATACATCAAGAACAACAACAAACTACAACTAATTAAACTAACTAGGAATCAAACGTTTACATTTTAAAACGTTTGGTTCTATTTAGGTGATGATTTGTTATGAAGCAGGTATGAAGGTTGAGAAAAAGTAGGTGAGTGAGAGAGAGAGTGATGAAGTTGTGTGTGTGTTAGTTATGACCAAAGCTGTGTATCCAACAATCATATAACCCTAGTCAAATTGAGGGTCTTTAGTCAACAAAGGAGTTTCCATAATGCCACAAAGCACCCCTGCACAATACACAAAAGAGCAAAGAGAGCCTAACGGCTATAATATTATAAATAAGTTACACAACAAGCCCCTCAAGACTTATGAACTTGCCACAACACAACAATCAATTTCAACACAAGGTTTAGGAAACTTTAGGGGCACCTTATTGTGATGTGGTTAAATATAAAAAAATTATAGTTCATCTTTTCATTCTCATACTAACATGTAAATCTTAATTACACACTTATGAAGTATTTCTAATTGTGTCTTTTCTCTTTTATTATATCTTCTATAGATGGTCATATAGATGGTCATGGTTCCCTCTTTGAATACACCACCGCAATTGCTTGATACTAAAAACTTCATATATTGGAGGAAACCTTTTGAAGTTTTTGTTAAGTAGAAAAGTTATCGTCTTTGGAGAATCATTGAAGTTGGACCTCATATTATATCAGGTGAATGGGATGATATGAGTCAAACAATGTTCCGTGAAAATGCTTTAGCAACTCATCTTCTCTACATGTGCGCTACCCGACAAAGAATATAAGAAAATCTACAGGTGTGATACAGCTCATGAGATTTGGAAAGCTCTTTAGATGACATATGAAGGCAATTATCAAGTTAAGGAACACAAAATCAAACTTCTTACTCATTAATTTGACACATTTGAGAAAGGGAAACGTGAAACTGTTGATGACATGTGGGAAAGATATATTGATATTGTTAATTCCTTAAAGGCTCTTGGAAAACCTTACACTGATGTTACATACATGGAGAGAATTCTCGAGTGTTTTCCTCCGGGCTGGTATGATAAGGTGAATGCTTTATTGGGAAGCGAAGATATTTTTCTTCTCTCCTTAGATGAAGTTTTAGGGTGTCTCAAGAGTCAAGAAGAAAGTGTAAATGGTATGAGAAGAATACTTTGCTTTCCTAAGCAGGAGTCTCAAGAGTTTAGTCTCAACCATAGTCACATAATTCGCTACAGTAGCCATGAATCGCGGTTCAGTTCGTTCGATCCAAAACATGGTACGAATACTATGAAAAGACGATGTTTTTCCAGGGAGGGCCAATGTTAGGACTACTAAGATAATGTGTTACTTCAAAAGGTTAATTTACTTTAGTTTCAAATGACAGTATTTAAGATTGTGTGCTTGTTTGGTTGTTTAGTACAACTTCATTTGATTTACTTGGTGTATTTTGTCTATGCAAAATTTCAACGGCAGAAAACTTGCACATCTGTATGAAAATTGTGGGCTATTTAGCTATATGGGAATATGGAACCGAGGTCGAACTGATCTAAAGTTGTTTTGATGCTGGTCAGGTTATTATTTAGAATCAGTTTGGCACCAAACCACATTGTGAATTGCCAAAGGCATAATTCAATAGCCATATATACAATTGTTTTTCTTTTTGAGATACATAAGAGAGAAAGGTACCACGCCGAGATACCCCTCGTCGATCCGACGTGGAGCCTCGCCGAGGCTCGCCGTGCCCTTCGCCACACCCACCCACCCCTATCCACCGAGGGAATTTAGGATTTCCGAAATGTGTTCGACGAGAATAGATGGCCATATATAGCCGTTGGAAATGCAACGGTAATAATTTGATTTTAAAAATATTTTTTTTCCTTATATATAATCCTAATTTTCTTATTTTTAACACACACGCAACTATTAAATCTCTCTTTTAAACAACAAAAACCCTATACAAAAAATGAATAACGAATGGTCCAATGAAGAAGATATGAACGATTTAGATTACATAACCCAGCTTGGAGAAGAAGAAGCAGAAGAAGAAGTTGATGCAATACGAAGGCGTAGATACATTAATCGTCAACGTGACATCGCCGAGGCCCGTTTGATGGAATATTATTTCTGTAAAACCCCTGTTTTTACCTTTCAACTTTGTCCCATAGTGGGCACAGTTTACTGAACTAAGTGTAATCCCACTTCATGAAGTTTCAGTCTCTCATTAAATTTTACTGTCGATTCTTGTATATTTATAAATATATGAGACTTCCGTCCTATTTAATCTATGTAAGGTCACGATTCACAAGTCTATTGTATGTCTTATATTTTATTTAAGTTAGAAAATTTTCATCCACCTTATGCCTTGTCTTACCTAAATGATCATACTTAGCTTCTACTTAATCAAAAACAAACTACACGTCACTTGTGAAGCCTTATGTTTACACGGCTAGTAATATTACACAAGTGTTCACATAACACAAAACTTACCTTTACACTAAACACTAACTAATACTTACTAGATATTTTTGAGAATCACAATTCCCCACATGGGATATGCAACCCGCGGCTAGGAGCTCCCGAACAAAACATAAACTTCACTTGGTACAAGGTAATCTTGGTACTAGGATTAGATAATTAAGAGCATGTACCTTTTGTCTCCCACCAAGCCCTCACCTAGCCGGTTTTGCAAGCTCCATATCACCCTTATACATCCCACCATTTATGAGGATGTACTCAACTCCCTATACATACATCATCATACAACTAGCTTAAAACCAAAACCACTCCCCTCTTGGATGAAACCTACGGCTAAACTAGAAAGCATGGGTAACTCATCCTAAAAACATTAAACACATATCACATTTACTCTCCAATCATCACAAAACTCAAACACATTTACTTCTCCTAGCATTGAATCGAGTCAAAGAAGCATTGAAGGGGGTCTCGGCATACATAAATCCAACTAGGAAGGCTTCATTTGTCCACTTTTAGGAACCTCAAGCTTTAGTGTACTCTACTCCATCACTTCTAAATCTAAGCAAGTAAGTAATCTCTCATACCACCATCTTCCATATCTCTTACTTCTCATGCATAGCATTCACTTAAACTTATGATAATCAAGGTTTAGAATGCATGCACACGTAAAAATCATGCTAAAACCCTCCTAGCAAAGCTCACGGCTTGCATATTTGGCCACGAGTATACACGCCCTTAGGATGATCTTATTGGCAACATGTGTGACCAAGTAAATTACTTAGGGTTGCGTCCTAAAGCCCTAGGTGGCTCGGCTAAATATTCAAGACAAGGGAGGAACACCTTGATTTATACATCCTAGATTAACTTCTATAATATGGTTAGATAGATTAGTTATAAACACTAGAAAGCTCAAGCCTAAGCCCATTATATTCAGCTTATTTTGAGAACAAGTATATTCCATGGCTTATTGAATCTTGAGATAGTAACTAGCATTTTATGATGAGAGATTCCTTATTGTTGATAAGATAAATCTATACTACACAAATAAGCCAATAAGCCGAAACATAATTGTGTATAATCGGATTAGCCCTAAGCTTGGTTGGGCCGAAACATATTAAGCCCATAAGCCCAAATTAAATGTATTGGCTAAATAAATGTTTATAGTAACTTTTTAATTAGCCCACTATGAACTGTTTGGCCCAAGAAACCTAACCGACCCTTAATGGGCCATCCGAGCCCATTAATCACAAAAAAATACTTAATGGAGACTTTTTGGGCCGGTTGTGTAAGATAAAGGAAGTACTAAGTTGAAAATGAAAATGTATATAAATGTTGAGTACTTTTTGAAACTTGAAACAAGTACAAGGACTAAACTTGACGAAGTGGAAAGTATAGGGTCACGGTTTTAAGTAGACAAGACTTATTCCAAACTTCAAGGACCAAACGGACCATTTTATAAACATTTTACAAACCCTAAAATCTTTTCGTGCCTTATAAGGTCTTATCCGAAACATAAAGGACCTAGAATGACATTATGAAAACTTATATACAACTAGTTACTTTTTGGGCCCTCTTTGATACTTAGCCGAAACCCTAGGAACCCCTTTTGCTAACTAAATAAACTCTTATAAACCCTAGGGGGCTGGTTGGTATTTAGCCGAAACTTTTATAAGCCCTAGGGGCTGTTTTGTAACTTAAGTATATATCTAAAAACTTGGCCGAAACTACGAGGACTAGAAATGACAAACATTGAAACTTATGTAAGCCCTAGGGGCGTTTGTGTAACCGGGGGTACTTATGCAAATTGGGGGACTAGTTTTGACATTCCCTAAACTTAGATAAACCTTCATAACCCCTAATAATATATATATAATCAACGTATACCAGAAAGGAAAATATAAAGGCCCGATACTTGTGGGTATATTTTTTATGACCGTTTATAAAAGAATAAATATATTAATTATATTTATTTTTCCGCACATCAAATACTTATGAAACCCTGTTATTAAACGTTTAAATCACGTTGAGCATAGTATGAATTCGAGAATATTAATTAAACAAGATTGATTTAATTAGGCTATAGTATTTATTTTATTACTTAAAATAAATATGACTACAACCCGTACCACTTAACCAACTACGGGTACTCTAATAAAATGCTTAAAAACCTGTAGAAGCATATACTGATACTTCAGTAACCTTTGTACAACCTGTTATACTTCTATTGAGACTGTATAATTATCTAGGTTGTTGACTGTGTGTTGAGCACTACTCTAGATTTTGTGACTAACACCATACTGTTAAGGTGAGTTCATGGCCCCACTTTCATATATTGACAAACTTTTAAAATCCTTTTGGGGAGAAAACATGCAACTGATTTATGGATATAAATTAAACTGTATCAACTTTAACTATATGTGCCTATTGTAGAAATCCTCATGACCCGTGAGCTGAAACTGTTAAAATCGTTGGATTACCTGAATGTTATAAATAGATCGATTTGGGATTGACCATCCCCACCTGGGTGAGTCATGCTCACTGTGCCTTGGCCGGGACAACAGGTGTTTACCATGTCAACACTTACTATTGATGGGTGCCTGTTTAGAAATGGCGATATGTCCTCATTTGTTGAGGGCTCAACTATGTCAAGTGTCAGTTTCGGGCAATAGACAGTATAATTACCTTTAAACAACAATGTTTTGTGCCTTACTGTTTCAGTGACCATTTATATCCAGACTATACAACTAAACCTATGAATTCACCAACTTTTTGTTGACTCTCCAAAGCATGTTTTTCTCAGGTGTTTGAAGCAGGTAGTTACTCTGTGCATGGACTGTAGCATTGAGTAGACAGCATCTTTATAAGCATTTGGGGATTTTCATAAGGGACTCATGAACAATCTTTGCATCGTGTCAGAACTTTTTAAAATAATGATTTACACTGTTGGTCATGTAATAAATGTTTGATAATCTTTTATCTGATGCTCTATGTACTATTTGTTATGATCCACCCACGTGACACCCAATATATATATCCGCTGCATTTTGACCAATTTGGGGGTGTCACATAATGGTATCAGAGCAAAAGTTATAGAGAACTAGACTCAAAAAAAATTTATAAAGATAAAAAAAAATTATAAATAAACTGGACTATAGCTACATTAAAAATCTTTGGGATTTCTCTTTTGGGACTAGAATAGTTAAGAATATAGGACGTAGAGCATACATTTACTATGTGATCTATGTACATTGATTCTAACATCGGTTAAATGATCTGATAAGTATTAGCTAGACCCTAACATGATATATCAAGGGAATACTTACTATCACTATTATAATATTAGTATATCATTTTTTTTACGTACACTCACGTCAGTAAAACGATGATTTTTCTTTCAGAGATACTATGACATCACCATCGTCCGTATTACCAGGACGGCTGTCCGCCTCGGATACTGAGGGAAGTCAGTCTGATGGAGTAGTCCAAGCTGTTTCTTGACCGCCTACTGCTTTGACCCCTCCAGCTGAGGAGGTGGGCCCAGTGGCCCACACCCTGCCGCCCTTACCACCCTCGTCATCACTCCAGGGTTATGCTCCTGGATCTCTACCCCCTCGTAAGAGGAGGTATGAGACGACCCCGGCCTCCATCTTTGAGGTCGAAGAGGGATCTGGGAGTAGACAGGTGGATCCTGTCCAGGCTCAGATAGCGGCTTTGACAGCCCAGCATGCTCAGGATATGGCCGATGTTCACAGCTTACTAGCAGCTAGTCAGGCTGAGCGATCGATCTTGAGGGAGCGTCTAGATTCCCAGACTTGGACTACATGGGCAGAAGCCCAGGTTGCCAGAGGGACTTGGACCACAGTTTATGATGCCCTTCAGTGGCTCATGACGGAGTATGACCACGCCATTCACCGCATCTACACCTTGGAGGGCCGACAGCAGCAGACTCATGCCGCCCTCACAGCTTAGGAGCAGTCCCTCTCCATGTTCTTTGACCTGGCGATTGTTCGTCACGATGGAGTCACATCAGAGACAGCTCACCTCAGGGGAGCTTTGGACACCCTCAGGGCCCAGTTAGTTCGGACTCTCCGCCACGTCAAGAAGACGAGATTTGCTATGATCGCTCTACAAGACGCTATGCCCGCACCAGCAGCTCCGCCAGCACCCGCTGTACCAGGCACCTCCACCGGATCCGTTAGACCAGCATAGATTAGATGTACTAGATCTCATGTACATCATGATAAGCTTTGGGTTGCATCCCAGGTATCATGATATAGGATTTCATGTACTTTTATTTTCATGCAGCTTTTGTAGCCTATCAGTATTGTACTCTCATAGATAGGTGTCTGTATATATATCACTTTTGACTGTGCGTACCACTACCCCAGACAGACGTACTGTACTTCTGTCTTGGATCGGTTGTACTTGATGTTATGTGTATTTTCTTTCAGGAAATGACATATGCCCACTCTCTTTTGTTATATTGTTGGAAATACGTTTTTACGTATTTAGAAAGGATCGGTCACTCCAAATATAGATACAAGTATTGGGCTCGTGATCTAATGTATTAAGGTATAGCCCATATAGCCCACATGTAGGGTGGGCTATATAAACCCCCCCTCCTAGCATGTTAGGAGGGGTTGTTGAACACTTCCATTTCAAAAATTCCATCTTTCTTATCTTCCTCTCCTTTATCTCTCTTCTTTCTCTCTCTAAGTTTCTCCATTCTCCATCCATCTCAATAGGTTAATCCATAACTTGCTAAATCCTTAGAAAAGCACGATCCTACAATTGGTATCAGAGCTTGGTTGATTCTTCGGATTAGCACGTTTTATCTATTAATTTGGTGGTAAAGTTTTCTTTCTTTTACAATTTTTTTCTCTTTCGTTCGTTTATTTTTTTTTCTTTAAGCCTACTTTTATATAATCTTTGATAAAGTTCTCATCAAATCTCTCTTTTCAAAGTGTCTTCTTTTATTATTTTATCCAATCTGTCACAACTCTTTATCATTTTTTTCTCAAACAGTATCAATTTATAGTTTTCTGTTTTGTCCTTGTGTCCATGTTAAGTATCGGAAAAGGGTTTATACATTAAGATGCTTATTCAGATGGGTATTCCGATGCTTTCTCTTTTTGTCCTATTCCGATAGATAGTTGCCATATTCCGATCGTATCGTCACCAGGGTTGTACATCGATCACAATAACCCGAGGGTTCTACTTTGCGATCACGTATTCCGATACCTTATTCTGACGTGATTGCGATAGCCTTTTGCGATCGTAATTGCGACGGATTTAAGGACCATTGAGACGAAACTCTGCCAAATTTTTTTCCACTATATTGCGATGGAATGACAAATATTGCGATGGAAATTAATTTGAATATTGCGATGGAAAGTTTGGATATTGCGATGGTGAATAGCTGGATATTGCGATGGATCTTACTAAATATTGCGATGAATGGACTCTATATTGCGATGCATTTTATTTAGTTTGACTCAATATTGCGATGACCTGACTTGTTATTGCGATTCAACCAAAGTTTTTTGACTCGACATCTAGACTGACCACAAACTCAACCCAAGACTCGAACTTCGACTCGACACATCTTTAAAACCCTTTCGACTCAAGACTCCCTCATACCTCTTGTCCTCTCACACCACACGAACTCAAACCCTCTCGGCACACAAAAATCGACTCCAAAACAGATTACACAAACTGACTCATCGAATCACCCTCACCCTCAACCTCGACTCACCCTCACCCTCGACTCAAGCCTACGACACCACACCCACCGACTTGACTAAACCACAACTCAAAACAAGAAATCAAATTTAGACTCGATAACCAAGACTCGATTCAAACAAAAACACACTACATAAACCTACCCGAGACCTCATTATAGAGATCTAGAAGCAGAATTAATCTTGGTTCTTCACTTCATCTAGGCTTCGAATCTTTTCTGAGTTCATATATTAAAGGAGTATTGTAGAAGTAATCAAACTTGGTTCGTTTGATGTGCATATCAATATAATCAAGTCTAAAAAGGTTGATTGGTTTGGAGGTGGCTGCGTTTTTGTCTGAGAGAAAACAGAATGATGTTGGGACGGAGATATCTATGATCACAGGTTTTTGTGATGCTTTAGTTTAAAGAAAAGAGTGCAAAGGAAGGTTAGATAATAGAGAGGCGTAGGGTTTTTTTCTTGAGGATTGAGAGAAGAGAAATCCATTTTTTTTGAGATCTGTGTTTTATAGATACAATCTTCCTTAGGAAGCATCGAATAGTCAAAGCTCTTGAGGCCACGTATTTTTTTTAGTAAGCCACGTTTTTTTTAGGGTATGGGTGGGATACACATGGGTGGGATACACACAACAGTGATTTATTTTTAAATTAACTTTAGTTAAGTAAAATTTCTTTAATTAAGTTAATTTTGTGTATTTATTTTCGGTACATCGTGTTGAGGCGGGTATTTCGAGAGAACCACATTGGTAAAATATTTTTCGGGCCGATCATTATATTTACCGTAGCTTGGATTTATTCGTTGACGGGCTTTATTTTTAGAGTGAGTTGAGTTTGATTTGGACTCCGGTTTGTTGTATCATAGTTTGAGCCGTCAATATCTTTGAGCCGAGAAAAGAGTCTTATCATCAATCGTAGATTTTTAAAAGTTATTTACGGATCCTTCGAGTTCCTTCGCGAATTGGTAAATTCCGAAAACAACTACAATCATGATCATTTTTCATCATAATTAAATGGAGTCTTTGAATTCGACTTTTCAAGAGGGAGAATCGCATCAAATGAAAGTTAAAGCTAGAGAAAGTAGAATGACTTTATTTCGACCACTTCGCTCCCATCTGCCGAACATTTCTCTACTTAAAGCAGGAAGCGGTTTTGTGACACTCTTCGGTCAAGATCGTATCATTTTCGTCCACCAAATGCTCCTCAAATTTAACCAACTACGAGAGCAGATCAACAAAGAAGACATTAATCAAATTGAATCCTCACATTTACTTCAAGTTCTAGTGCAACATTTTTCGAGGTTCTTTCAATTTGATCCTACCAAGGTTGAAGCTTCAATGATCTGCCAGTCATTCCTTGAAGACACACAAATCAACGTTAAAGACTTTAGGGATAGATTGCTCGAGTTCATGAAATCTATTGCACTTTCGATTTATGCAAATTCACAACGTCAACCAGAGCATCCTAATGGTATACAAGAATCTACGATGCAGATGACACAACAGAAAAATGGTCTTACGGATGACTCAATGGAGACCGCCTTGGTTAACGATGATAGCAGCGTCATTGCATCACGCCAACGTGACTCAAGCATACATGACGAAGAGCCAATAGTTGAGGTACAATTGAATACTGAATCTCACAATGATCTACAGCATGTTGAGAACTCAGAACCCACCTATGACCAACATGGGATGAAAAAGGGTGATTCCACTTCTGATTCATCAGATGTGAATCATAATGGGGGAGAAAGTGTTCAAAATGCTAACAATCATGATATATGCTTTATGACTGCCTCGTTAACTGATTCCGATTCCAAGATTAGAGAGCTCAAAACGATTGTAGCTCAACAATCAAAAGATCTTGAGGATGCCAAACTTGAATTTTTCTAAGAAAACGGACAAATTTGAAGCATACTTTGAAAAACTTGAAAAGTCTAACGTTGTTCTTGAAAGAAAATTGGATCAAAAAGTTTTAGATTCTAAAGCTGAAAAGGATAATCTTTTGAAACAAATTCAGTTACTATAGTCTAAATTGGCATCCCAAGATGAATTGCTCAAAGAAAATGAGACCTTAAAAGCTCAAGTTCAGGAAAAGGTTTTTGTTATAGCTGCGTTGAAAAACGAGTTAAGGAAAACTAGAGGACCTAGTGTGGACACTAACCTTGAAAAACCATCAATCTTGGGGAAACCGCCTACAAATCAGTTCGTCAGACAACCGTCCGTCAGACAACCTACTACATTTAGATCCAAACGATCACAATCCTCGAGACCGCGGTTTGCCTCCCAAGTTGATATGGTTCATCTTTCTAGAACAGTCACTCCACCATCTAGGCCCAATGTGACTAAAACAACTTTTGCAAGACCTAATCACATGATTGCCTCTAATTTCCTTAGACATAGTCCAAAGAATACGTCTCTAACTAGTTCAAATGACGTTCGCCATACATTTGGTCTAAGGGAAGCTAAACAAAAGACACAAGTAAGAGATAAGAATTTCAAACCTAGTCAGATGCCTTCTAGTTTACCCAACACTGCTAACCGTAGCATGTCACATCCTAGGAGTATCAATCAATCATCTAGGAATTCTAGATCTTACTCGGACATTAAATATGCTACTTGTAAAACATGTAGAAAATGTGTCTTTACGGCAAATCATGATTCTTGTATCAAGAAACTACTTAATGAGGTGAACTCCCGTGCTAGACTTAAATCCCAGTGGGTAGCTAAAATCAAACCGTTGGCAAAATGTGGCGCCCCACTGGTAGAACTTTCACTCTTGTAGGAAACGAGTGCCCTTTAACTAGGATAGTGTCTGATTCTACGAAGACTACTAGGGAGGAAATTGCAAAGGATGATACATCACTTAAGCCTGAACTTAAGGTTTTCTATAAAAGGAAACGTTTGCCAACTAAGACAAGTGAATCATCCCCTCAGGCCACCTCTGACACAAGAAAATAAAACTGTGAACCCCCACATGCTTTTAAGATAGATATCGCTAACCCAGGTCAAAGTATACAAACTACTAATGAGAATGCAGGTACCAAAGTTGATGTTCCAAAAGAACGAAGCGGTTCAATCATTGTATACCGTTCAACAAAGGATACTCTCAGAGTTTGGTTGCTGAAGAAGCAGATATCAGAGAAACAAGTGTCTCAGGGGATTCATGGCTAAGCTTAATACTAAGGACTTACAGTCACATCACAGACTGTAACTCGTTCATCAAAGAAAGGAAAGTTTATCGCCGATGTTAAACTTATCCTAACAACGAGAAATTAATTTTTCTTGGGCATGAGCTTATATTAAAAACATTCAAAGTTTTTAAGCTCATGCACAATGGCTCACATTCAAATCACAGTCTGTGACCCGAACTTCAGAGAAAGGGAAGTTTATCTCGTCAACGATATCTTACCCTCAAAACGAGAAATTAAGTTTTCTCGGACACGAGCTTATCTTAGAACCATTCAAAGGTTTTAAGCTCGTGTAAATGGTTCCTCGTTAAATGACAGACGATGACCCGGACTTCAGAGATAGGGAAGTTTATCTCGTCAACGATAACTTACCCTCAAAACGAGAAATTAAAGTTTCTCGGGCACGAGCTTACATTTAAACTATTCAAAGGTTTTCAGCTCGTGTACAAGGCTCATCGTTAAATGTCAGAGGATGACCCGATCTTCATATAAAGGAAAGTTTATTGCCGATGATAATCTTATCCTTACAACGAGAAATTAATTTTTCTCGGGCATGAGCTCATATTAAAAACATTCGAAGTTTTTAAGCTCATGCACAATGACTTATAGTTAAATGTCAGACTGTAACTCAAACTTCAACTAAAGGAAAGATTATCTTTTATGATAACTTATCCTCATAACGAGAAACTAACCTTTCTCGGTCATGAGCTTGTATTAAAACATTCGATGTTTTAAGCTCAGAAAGGAAAGTGTATCTTTTAAATAAGAGAACTTTTCCTCATAACGAGACATTAACCTTTCTCGGCCATGAGATTTCCGTTTAAACATTCAAAGTTTTCAAGCTCATGAGCACGACTTCTAAGTAAATGTCAGCTTAGAACTCGTTCTTCAGTTAAAAGGAAAGTTTATCGCCGATGATAAACTTATCCTTAACAACGGGAAGTTTACAACTTCTCAGACTTGAGCTCGTTATGCAAGACATTCAACATCTTAAGCTCAAGTAACTGGTTTTCAAAACGTTGAACACAATTCGAGAATTTCTCAAAAAGGTTTTCTAAATCTTTCAAAATTGTGTGTTCAAAAAATGTTTTGATAAAAAGAGCATGTCTTCTGGAATCGATAATATTTACGATACTAGAAATGTCATTCAATAATGACATGGGGTTGTAAATAAAGTTCGAGCAGAAGTTCAAATGTTTTAAAACATGCTCAAAATGGTTTGCTATTATTTCAGATAGTAACCCGCTTTTCATAATCAAGTCAAGCATTTCACCAGAAATCAGCAACGGGAATTAATTTTCTCGGGCATGGTTTACTTTATAACCATGTAAGGGATTGTGTTTACGTAATAACACAATCTAACACAAATTTATGTACGATTCAGTGCATTTATTTGTTAAAACAAGAGAAGTCTTGTTTTTATGAAGTTATCATCTCCACCAACCGTAGCAACTTACAATTGATATCTACATACTCGACGATGCGACTACTCAAACGGTGACTACAGCTCTTTCAATAGAACACGGGTCAACAATTGAGGGGGAGCAATTGTCCAGCATTCAGAATCCTTGATGCCGAGAGTGCCAAGTTCACATATTGGTGTCAAGACAACGATATCAATCATACACATAGAGTCAAGAGATAACTTCAGACGTGACGAGGTGACCAACATTCGTGAACAAGAACCATGTGAATCTTTCATATGATGTTCTCCATCATTCAGGTCCTACCTCGTAAATTGCTAATCTTGTGAATTCATTATCATATATGATCTTTGCACGTGATAAATACCTTACACTTGTGTTTAAAAGGTATTTAATTTACGTTTCAGCACACCCTCATTAATTTGATATTAAAAACATCAATTGATATTAAAAACATCGATTGGGTCAATATTTTTAATATGGGGGAGAAAATGTGATTTAATATGGGATAATGATTAATCACAAATGGTTTGACTTAACGTGCTAGCTCATCCCGACATGTGCGAAATGTTTTCGGATATCGTGGCATATGTTAAGGGGGAGCAAAATGGATTTGCACTTCAAAATGGATTTCATGGTGACATACACTTACCCAAAATATCTCTATTCACGACGGTGAAGATTGTGGTGACATAAGGATGGTAGGATAGGTTAAAGTCCAATGATTCCTCTAGAACCGGAGGAATCTTCCCAAGGACATTCCATAGCTAGAAATAGTAGTCCTTAGGAAAGATGGAGAAAGATTGTGAATGTAGCTGAATGCCGACCAAGTACTTAAGTTAGCACAATCACAACAAGGTGCTAGTGATGACGTATTGGTAAGCATTGAAGGGGTTGAAGAATGAAAAAGAATTGTAAAGATAAAGGGTGTAAAGAAAGAAGCCCTCCTTACAACTTAGGCAGAAACCGGGTCAATACATATGCTATTAAGATCATTGTTTAATGATTCTTGATATTGAAGACAGACATCATAGACCCAGTGATGCAAGGCACAACCCATCCCAGCTAACTCAAATATCTCTTAAAAGATATTTGTTTTAATCACACGGAGACAACACATTATCTATTGATTTATTCACTCCGAATAAATTGGTATTGAAATGGTGGCACTCCTCTCCAGCCTCCAATCACTAAAAATCCAAAATGCACGATTGAGTCTAGAGCCATTTGAGATCATCAAATATCTCATTAGGACACACTTTCATATTTCCTTGCTTCTTTACACACTGTGAAAAGTAAGAAAGATCTTAAGAGTCCTACGCAAAATCTTCATGATCTTGCCTGAACATCCGAGTAATACGAAAGTATTTACAATGAAGATGGAAATCCTTCTTGAGCGAACATCAAAAAAGCTCATGGTAGGTGACTTGTGCGATTCTTTGTGAATCAAACTTGTGATAACTGGAAAGCAACAGTGGTTTAATTCTTAAATGAATTTAAACACGTTCCAGGCCTCTACACAATATCTTAGTGATCTTGCCAGAACACTCAGAGTGATACCTTAGTGTTCACAGTGATGAGTGGAAATCCTTCTAGTGTTAACCTCAAACAGCACTTGGTAGGTAACTTGCAAGATTCTATACGAATCAAGCTCGTGACAACTGGAAAGCAACGATGGTGCGGTTCTTAATTGAACTTCACTTGTTCCAGGAACATGAATTGACGGCTTCAAATCATCCAGATATTATTATCCAAATGATTCACTCTTTATGTTCACAGTCAGCTTTGGACGGTCGAATAAAGAGAACGGGTTTACCCGCGAAATCTTGTCAAGGAGGTTCTTAATTGAAACTACCTGCCACAAGTACGATAGTTAATATCGTCCAACGGTCTTCACCGACCGGAGGTAAAATGCTACCGACTTAGAATGAAATGTTCAAAGCCATTTCATCCGTGTATATGTTTTGTTGCTAACTGTATTATGTAGCGTAACAAGAAGGTGGCATTGCGGTGTACAATCCAGAAGAAGTCATCACCACATGCTAATACTATATGCACTTAATACTTCATCAAATTCTAGAAAGTCTAAAAGTCAAGTCTTCCGCTGTATCAAACTCTGAAGCTTTCAAGAATTACGAAGGTATAAGTATGTGGAACATGAAGTCACAAGGAGGCAAATATCACAAGTGATGAATGCACAAGGTCAAGGAAAGAGAACATGCTCAAGACTAAAGTCAAAGATCTCATCAGCATATTCACAAGAACAAGATCGAAGACTCAAGCATAGTATGCTAGGTTTAAGATTTTGTAAAATGGTGTGACCTCCCTTTGGGGGAGATTGTTGGAAATACGTTTTCCTAAGGAAAGTCTCGGTCACATCATTATTAGCATAGATCACGAGCTATAGACTATTTAGGACATTGTAACTTGGAGTGACCTCCCTTTGGGGGAGATTGTTGGAAATACGTTTTTACGTATTTAGAAAGGATCGGTCACTTCTAATATAGATACAAGTATTGGGCTCGTGATCTAATGTATTAAGGTATAGCCCATATAGCCCACATGTAGGGTGGGCTATATAAACCCCCCTCCTAGCATGTTAGGAGGGGTTGTTGAACACTTCCATTTCAAAAATTCCATCTTTCTTATCTTCCTCTCCTTTCTCTCTCTTCTTTCTCTCTATAAGTTTCTCCATTCTCCATCCATCTCAATAGGTTAATCCATAACTTGCTAAATCCTTAGAAAAACACGATCCTACATATATCATGTGTTGTATCATTAAAATGTGTCAAGTTATTCAAATTGTTGTAATTATTGTATACAGGTTTGCTCATGCAAATAATATATAATCATACGGACTTTGAAGCTAACAAATTTAATTTTTATAACTACAGACAAATGGCAATCACTAGGCAAAACCCTGCCACTAATCCTGCCATTAACCCAGCCAATAACCCTGCTGATAATCCTCCTAATGATGATGCCACCCATAATGTCACCACTGCCCAACTTAGGGAAATGATTGACCAAGGCATCGCCACCGCTATGGCAGCCAGCCGAAACATGGACGATAGCGAAAATTCCAATAACCGAAGGAATAATAATACCACCAGGGGTTGTTCTTACCCTGACTTTCTCAAATGCAAGCCATCTTACTATCGGGGCAACGAAGGCGTGGTGGAGTTGATGCAATGGTTTGAAAGACTAGAGACCGTATTCCGCATCAGCGACTGCGTCGATGAGAACAAGGTTAAGTTCGCCACCTGCACGCTGCTTGAAAGTGCCCTCACCTGGTGGAATTCGGTAGTTGTTACTCTAGGACATGATGCTGCTTACACTCTGAACTGGACAAATCTAAAGGAGAGAATGACGAAAAAGTACTGCCCAAGGGGCGAAATGAAGAAACTGGAAGTTGAGCTATGGGATCTTAGGTGTAAGAACAATGACATCATGTTGTACAACGGAAGGTTCCAAGAATTGACTCTCATGTGTACCAGGATGTTTCCTGATAAGGAGGAGAAGATTGAGAAGTACGTTGGAGGACTCCCCGACGCCATCCATGATAGCGTTCTTGCCTCGCGGCCCACTACCGTCGAGAAAGCCATGGATTTTGCCGCCGAACTGATCAACAAGAGGACCCGTACCATCTCCGAGAGAAACACTGAGAACAAGAGGAAGTTGGACGACAATGTCCGTGCTCCCTATCACCCAACTCCAAAGAGGCAAAACGCCGGACAGATCTACAGTACAATCGCCCCCACCGGGTCAAAGATTTACGAAGGCACCAAACCTATGTGCACGACATGCCACTTTCACCATCAGGTGGGTGACACATGCAGGACTTGTTACAAATGTGGAGCAGTGGGCCACTTTGTTCGCGATTGCCAGGTAAATGCCGTTACTCCGGTTCAGCCCAACCCTATTGCTAGGAGCAATAATCGAGGTGGAACCAATGCCCGTGGATTTGGGAATAGACAGCCAGGAAACCGTAGTGTTACAGGAGGAAGTAACAGTGGCCCAAGGAAAGGAATCACATGCTATGAGTGTGTAGCACCCGGACATGTGAAATCAGGCTGCCCCAAGTTGGCCAATCAGAACAAAAACAATGGAGGATCCGCATCCAGAGTATACGTGGTGGGCAATGCAAAAGCCAACCCAGATTCCAACATAGTTACGGGTACGTTTTTACTAAATAATCGTTACGCATCCATTCTATTTGACACTGGGGCAGACAGGAGCTTTATTTCCACTGAATTTAGTAGTATATTAGAGGTTATCCCTTCCGCGTTAGACCGTCGATTCTCAGTAGAATTAGCAGACGGTAAGATCGTAGAAGCCGATACCATTGTTAGGGGTTGTACCCTGAACCTTTCCAACCACCCGTTCAATATTGACCTAATCCCAGTAAATCTAGGCAGTTTCGATATCATCATTGGTATGGATTGGTTAGCCAAGTACCATGCAGTAATCGTCTGCGACGAGAAACTAGTCCGTTTGCCATGGGGAAATGATACATTGATCATTCGAGGCAATGGTAATACCGACCTTGCGGACACTAGACTCAGTGTCATATCCTGTACCAAAGTTCAGAGATATTTATTGGAAGGATGTCCCATCTTCTTGGCTCACATCTCCCAGGTAGATAAAGAAGACAACACCGAAAGGAAGCAAATCAAGGACGTGCCCATCGTCCGGGATTTCCCGGAAGTCTTCCCTGAAGAATTACCGGGCCTACCACCAGCCCGGCAAGTAGAATTCCAGATTGAATTGATTCCAGGAGCTGCACCCGTAGCAAAAGCTCCTTATCGACTAGCACCATCGGAGATGAAAGAACTAGCAGAACAGCTTCAAGAATTGTCTGACAAGGGATTCATCCGACCTAGTTCCTCACCATGGGGAGCTCCGGTCTTATTTTTCAAAAAGAAAGATGGTTCGTTTCGAATGTGTATCGATTACAGAGAACTGAATAAGTTGACTGTAAAGAACCGTTATCCACTTCCCCGTATTGACGACCTATTTGACCAGTTGCAAGGGTCAAGTGTGTACTCTAAGATAGATCTGCAATCTGGGTACCATCAATTGAGGGTCAAAGAGGAGGATATTCCAAAAACCGCTTTCAGGACTCGTTATGGCCATTTCGAATTCCAGGTCATGCCTTTTGGGTTGACCAACGCTCCTGCCATCTTTATGGACCTTATGAATCGGGTGTGCAGACCGTACCTAGATAAATGTGTGATAGTCTTCATAGATGACATACTCATTTACTCTAAGAATGAACATGAACACGACGAACACCTTACCCAAGTTCTGAAGATACTTAAGGAAGAACAGTTGTACGCCAAGTTCTCCAAATGTGAATTCTGGATCTCAAAGGTCCAATTCCTCGGTCATGTTATTGATAGCGACGGCATTCATGTAGACCCAGCAAGAGTTGATTCCGTCAAAGATTGGGCATCTCCAAAGTCACCAACAGAAATCCGCCAATTCTTAGGCCTTGCCGGATACTACCGTCGATTCATCGAAGGTTTCTTCAAGATAGCAAAACCAATGACCAAACTCACACAGAAGGGAATAAAGTTTGACTGGGGGGAAAAAGAAGAGTTAGCTTTTCAACTAATCAAGGAAAAGTTGTGCAGTGCACCTATTCTGGCCTTACCCGAAGGCAACGACGACTTTGTGGTATATTGTGATGCTTCACATAAGGGCTTGGGCGCAGTATTAATGCAGAGGATGAAAGTGATCGCGTACGCCTCCAGATAGCTAAAGAAACATGAGAAGAACTACACTACCCATGATTTAGAGCTTGGATCTGTGGTGTTTGCGTTAAAAATCTGGAGACACTATCTGTACGGAACCAAGTGCACGGTGCATACGGACCACAAGAGCTTACAACACATACTGGATCAAAAGGAGCTAAATATGAGGCAACGTCGTTGGATTGAGTTGCTAAGCGATTATGACTGCGAGATCAAATACCATCCCGGTAAAGCAAATGTGGTTGCAGACGCACTAAGCCGTAAGGAGACCGATCCTCCTATGAGAGTCCGGGCACTAGTCATAACAATTAGTCTGGATTTACCCAAACAAATCCTAGAAGCTCAGACACAAGCTCAGAAACCTGAAAACCTCGTGAAGGAAGATGTTGGAGGTATGCTCAGGGCCGATCTCACCAAAGAAAAGTTGGAACCAAGAGCAGATGGAACCCTGTGTTTGCATGGGAGGAGTTGGTTACCTTGTTATGGGGATTTGAGGGACGTGATCATGCATGAGTCCCATAAATCCAAGTATTCCATACACCCCGGGTCGGAGAAGATGTATCAGGACATGAAAAAGTTGTACTGGTGGCCAAACATGAAGGCAAACATCGCCACTTACGTCCAGAAATGTCTGACCTGTTCTCGCGTCAAAATCGAACATCAAAGACCATCCAGATTACTGGTTCAACCAGAGATACCCAAGTGGAAATGGGAGAATATCACTATGGATTTCATCACCAAGCTTCCAAGATCATCCCACGGTTACGACACCGTTTGGGTGATCGTCGACCGACTTACCAAATCCGCGCACTTCCTGCCCATCAGGGAGAATGACTCCCTGTCAAAGTTAGCCAAGACATATCTGAAGGAGGTAGTGACTAAACACGAAATACCCGTCTAAATAATCTGCGACCGGGACGGTAGGTTCACATCCAATTTCTGGAAGGCGTTCCAACGAGCTTTGGGAACCCGCCTAGATATGAGCACTGCTTACCACCTGGAAACTGACGGCCAAAGCGAAAGGACAATTCAGACCCTTGAAGACATGTTACGAGCATGCGTGATTGACTTTGGGAATAGTTGGGTTGATCACATCCCTTTGGTGGAATTCTCCTACAACAATAGTTACCATGCTAGCATCAAAGCTGCCCCATTCGAAGCACTATATGGTAGGAAATGCCGTTCACCAGTGTGTTGGGCAGAAGTAGGCGAATTCCAGCTCACCGGGCCAGAACTGATCTAAGAAACGACTGACAAGATAATTCATATAAAACAAAGAATCCAAGCTGCCCGTGACCGACAAAAGAGCTATGCAGATCAGAGACGAAAACCTATGCAGTATGAAGTAGGTGACCGTGTAATGCTCAAGGTATCGCCATGGAAGGGAGTTGTACGTTTCGGTAAACGTGGGAAACTGAACCCACGTTATGTAGGCCCCTTTAAAGTGATAGCCAGAGTCGGAGAAGTCGCTTACCGCTTGGAGTTACCCCAACAATTGAGTCGAGTGCACTCCACCTTTCACGTGTCTAACCTGAAAAAGTGCTACGCTGATGAGCCCCTAGCTATGCCATTAGAGGGAGTTCACTTTGACGACAAGCTCCAGTTCACGGAAGAGCCTGTAGAAATCATGGAAAGAATAGTTAAAAAGTTGAAAAATAACCGGATCCTATTGTTCAAGGTACGATGGAACTCGAGGAGAGGTCCTGAGTTCACTTGGGAACGAGAAGACTCGTTCAAAACCAAGTACCCAAGCTTGTTCGCCTGACCAATGACATTGATCTAAGCTTTGAGGACAAAGCTAAAATAACGGGAATGTGCTGTAAAACCCCTGTTTTTACCTTTCAACTTTGTCCCATAGTGGGCACAGTTTACTGAACTAAGTGTAATCCCACTTCATGAAGTTTCAGTCTCTCATTAAATTTTACTGTCGATTCTTGTATATTTATAAATATATGAGACTTTCGTCCTATTTAATCTATGTAAGGTCACGATTCACAATTCTAGTGTATGTCTTACATTTTATTTAAGTTAGAAATTTCCATCCACCTTATGCCTTGTCTTACCTAAGTGATCACACTTAGCTTCTACTTAATCAAAAACAAACTACACGTCACTTGTGAAGCCTTATGTTTACACGGCTAGTAATATTACACAAGTGTTCACATAACACAAAACTTAGCTTTACACTAAACACTAATTAATACTTACTAGATATTTTTTAGAATCATAATTCCCCACATGGGATATGCAACCCGCGGCTAGGAGCTCCCCAACAAAACATAAACTTCACTTGGTACAAGGTAATCTTGGTACTAGGATTATCTAATTAAGAGCATGTACCTTTTGTCTCCCACCAAGCCCTCACCTAGCCGGTTTTGCAAGCTCCACATCACCCTTGTACATCCCACCATTTATGAAGATGTACTAAACTCCCTATACATATATCATCATACAACTAGCTTAAAACCAAAACCACTCCCCTCTTGGATGAAACCTACGGCTAAACTAGAAAGCATGGGTAACTCATCCTAAAAACATTAAACACATATCACATTTACTCTCCAATCATCACAAAACTCAAACACATTTACTTCCCCTAGCATTGAATCGAGTCAAAGAAGCATTGAAGGGGGTCTCGGCATACATAAATCCAACTAGGAAGGCTTCATTTGTCCACTTTTAGGAACCTCAAGCTTTAGTGTACTCTACTCCATCACTTCTAAATCTAAGCAAGTAAGTAATCTCTCATACCACCATCTTCCATATCTCTTACTTCTCATGCATAACATTCACTTAAACTTATGATAATCAAGGTTTAGAATGCATGCACACATAAAAATCATGCAAAAACCCTCCTAGCAAAGCTCACGGCTTGCATATTTGGCCACGAATATACACGCCCTTAGGATGATCTTATTGGCAACATGTGTGACCAAGTAAATTACTTAGGGTTGCGTCCTAAAACCCTAGGTGGCTCGGCTAAATATTCAAGACAAGGGAGGAACACCTTGATTTATACATCCTAGATTAACTTCTATAATATGGTTAGATAGATTAGTGATAAACACTAGAAAGCTCAAGCCTAAGCCCATTATATTCGACTTATTTTGAGAACAAGTATATTCCATGGCTTATTGAATCTTGAGATAGTAACTAGCATGTTATGATGAGAGATTCCTTATTGTTGATAAGATAAATCTATACTACACAAATAAGCCAATAAGCCGAAACATAATTGTGTATAATCGGATTAGCCCTAAGCTTGGTTGGGCCGAAACATATTAAGCCCATAAGCCCAAAGTAAATGTATTGGCTAAATAAATGTTTATAGTAACTTTTTAATTAGCCCACTATGAACCGTTTGGCCCAAGAAACCTAACCGACCCTTAATGGGCCATCCGAGCCCATTAATCACAAAAAATACATAATGGAGACTTTTTGGGCCAGTTGTGTAAAATAAGGGAAGTAATAAGTTGAAAATGAAAATGTATATAAATGTTGAGTACTTTTCGAAACTTGAAACAAGTATAAGGACTAAACTTGATGAAGTGGAAAGTATAGGGTCACGGTTTTAAGTAGACAAGACTTATTCCAATCTTCAAGGACCAAACGGACCATTTTATAAACATTTTACAAACCCTAAAATCTTTTCGTGCCTTATAAGGTCTTATCCGAAACATAAAGGACCTATAATGACATTATGAAAACTTATATACAACTAGTTACTTTTTGGGCCCTCTTTGATACTTAGCCGAAACCCTAGGGACCCCTTTTGCTAACTAAATAAACTCTTATAAACCCTAGGGGGCTGGTTGGTATTTAGCCGAAACTTTTATAAGCCCTAGGGGCTGTTTTGTAACTTAAGTATATATCTAAAAACTTGGCCGAAACTACGAGGACTAGAAATGACAAACATTGAAACTTATGTAAGCCCTAGGGGCGTTTGTGTAACCGGGGGTACTTATGCAAATTGGGGGACTAGTTTTGACATTCCCTAAACTTAGATAAACCTTCATAAACCCTAATAATATATATATAATCAACGTATACCAGAAAGGAAAATATAAAGGCCCGATACTTGTGGGTATATTTTTTATGACCGTTTATAAAAGAATAAATATACTAATTATATTTATTTTTTCGCCCATCAAATACTTATGAAACCCTGTTATTAAACGTTTAAATCACGTTGAGCATAGTATGAATTCGAGAATATTAATTAAACAGGATTGATTTAATTGGGCTATAGTATTTATTTTATTACTTAAAATAAATATGACTACAACCCGTACCACTTAACCAACTACGGGTACTCTAATAAAATGCTTAAAAACCTGTAGAAGCATATACTGATACTTCAGTAACCTCTGTACAACATGTTATACTTTTACTGAGACTGTATAATTATCTAGGTTGTTGACTGTGTGTTGAGCACTACTCCAGATTTTGTGACTATCACCATACTGTTAAGGTGAGTTCATGGCCCCACTTTCATATATTGACAAACTTTTAAAATCCTTTTGGGGGAGAAAACATGCAACTGATTTATGGATATAAATTAAACAGTATCAACTTTAATTATATGTGCCTATTGTAGAAATCCTCATGACCCGTGATCTGAAACTGTTAAAATCGTTGGATTACCTGAATGTTATAAATAGATCTATTTGGGGTTGACCATCCCCACCTGGGTGAGTCATGCTCATTGTGTCTTGGCCGGGACAACAGGTGTTTACCATGTCAGCACTTACTATTGATGGGTGCCTGTTTAGAAATGGTGATATGTCCTCATTTGTTGAGGGCTCAACTATGTCAAGTGTCAGTTTCGGGCAATAGACAGTATAATTACCTTTAAACAGCAATGCTTTGTGCCTTACTGTTTCAGTGACCATTTATATCCAGACTATACAACTAAACCTATGAATTCACCAACTTTTTGTTGACTCTCCAAAGCATGTTTTTCTCAGGTGTTTGAAGCAGGTAGTTACTCTGTGCATGGACTGTAGCATTGAGTAGACAGCATCTTTATAAGCATTTGGGGATTTTCATAAGGGACTCATGGACAATCTTTGCGTCGTGTCAGAACTTTTTAAAATAATGATTTACACTGTTGGTCATGTAATAAATGTCTGATAATCTTTTATCTGATGCTCTATGTACTATTTTCTATGATCCACCCACGTGACACCCAATATATATATCCGCTGCATTTTGACCAATTTGGGGGTGTCACAATTTCGGCCCGTATCCAAAGTATCACGAGGTGTATTTACAGAAGCGGTATCGAATGCGGCGTTCTCTGTTTTTAGAGATTGTTCAAGGTATTGAAAATTACAATCAATCAAATAATCCTCTACCCAAACACTTTTACTTTTTTACTACCCGCATTGATGCAACGGGTTTAAAAAGTTTTAGTGTAATTATGAAATGCACATCTGCCATACGCCAATTGGCGTTCGGTACACTGCCAGATTCATTAGATGAATAATTGCAAATGAGAGAACATTGCGCACGCGATTGTCTTGATAACTTTATGATGAAAAAACAACTCTGTTCAAACGCCGTCAAGAAGGTGCCCGAAAAGATATTGAAAGGGCATTTGGTGTCTTACAAGGGAGATGGGGTATTATAGCTCAGCCGGCGCGTCAATTTACTGTGAACAAGTTACGTAGAATCATGTACACCTGCATCATATTGCACAACATGATTTTGAAAAATCAAGGGGGCGCGATATCTGAAGCTGCAGAAATGTATTTTTGTCCACAGGCAAATATATTAAGGACATGGGTCGAGCGTTGTGCAATACGTCAAAGACAACAAAAAGAACTTCGTGATCAGCCGACACATACAAGGCTTCAACGGTGTCTTATTGACCATATTTGGGAGCGTCGTCAACCCCAAAATGAGTAGTTTATTTTAATAGTTGTCTTTTTAAATTTTCGTAATTTTTTTCGTATCGTATTTTCTTTTTTTTGTATTTGTAATTTTTATTTCCGTATTTGTAATGTTTTATTTGAATGAAATAAATTTTAGTTTGTGTGAAAATGAAAAAAAGAAAAAAAAAAGATAGTGGAGGGGCCCAAGTGATGAGGGGTTGGTTATGTTGTGAGTGAGGAAGTATTTTTGTGAGTTGTGTTGTTGTGATGTGCCGCTGAGTTGGCAGCTGACTAGACAAAATTTTGAGGGGTGGGTGTGTTGTGATACCCCTCTCTCTAAGAATGACAAGATCACAATAAAGAGAAAAACAAGGATAGTAATTTATTTTTTTTGAAAAACTAGTTATTAAGTTAGTGATTCGAATCCTTTTCTTTAAAAGATAAACTC
Organism: Glebionis coronaria; assembly: GCA_025667525.1. NCBI lineage: Eukaryota > Viridiplantae > Streptophyta > Magnoliopsida > Asterales > Asteraceae > Glebionis > Glebionis coronaria. The sequence goes on along the minus strand of CM046881.1, from coordinate 453,922,558 downwards.
AACTTATGCTTTTATTTATTTCGGACCCCTGAAAAAAACAAAGATAGTAATTACTAGTATTAAAATAATAATTTTTATACTCAGCATTAACAAAATTAAAAAAATATATATTTCAAAAGAGTTGATGTTTTGCTAAATTGAATAGACATTTTGGCCTTTTTTTAGGCTAGGCACAACGGTTCGGTCGTGCACTAGGTCGATCGACCCGGTCGCACCGTTGCGATGATCGATTTACAAGCTGGTCGTAGAAGGGGAGTGGTCGCCCGACGTTAGTTGTGTAAATGTTTGTGTGAGGTTTTTTTTAGTGTAAGTCGTCTTGATGTGAAAAAATGTCGTTTTAAATCGCCAGAAAAAAATTGATGTGACGGGTATTTTGGTGAGTAAACCCCATCCGTTGCAATCATCCTAAGAGGACACGGTACAATGGCTGACCACGATGGCGCGAGCCGACGATGCAGCAACTGTACCGTCGGCTGCGTTATCAGTGTTTGCGTCGTACCTATCTGTCGACGCTATGGCCGACGGCGCGAAAACTGCACCGTGGCTCGCGTCGTCGGTCGCGTTATGAATTTTTATTATTATTATTATTTGAATTTATAGCCGTTGGGTAACGTGGTGGGGTCACCATAACGCGAGAAAGTGTGATGTTAACTAAGAAGAGTGTTTTTAGTGTTATTAGGGGTTTTGATGTTATGGGAAAAAGTGAGGTGACACTACTTTTTACCCACGTCTTGAGTCGCCCGCTACAATCGTAACGAATGCTCTAATACAAGACATGTGGTAAGATTTTTCTACAATGGGTAATGACCAATATATACCTTTTTTTTCTCTTGACTTCTTATATTGCCTTTGACTATGGTACTGTATTATGTTGCATTCAAGAGTACTAAACATCTGATTTTGGTTTTTACTCTCAAATTATTCAGAAAGAAGCTCTCCTTCCGGTCATCTTCTACTGGTGGCTTAACTTGTTGCTATTCAGAGATTATAAAGGTATGCTTATTGCTAAAACCTAGAAATAACAGTAAGTAATGTCATATGTGACCCTAGGTTTTAGCAATAAGTTATTGCTAACTAAAAGCATAATCAATGATATTTTAATCATCATTTGTGCTTTGAATTCCAGTGTTTGCTTGCAAGTTCATAACATATACTTAGTCATATAATGTAATTTTGAGCTGAAAAAAGTAGCTGTAACTTTGTAATGTTAAAAAGTAAGGCTACTTATCCTTATTATTAGGATATTCTTTTGATGGGTGGAGGGATGAGTTTTTCCTGTTTAGTTTATTAAATAAACTTTATTTGTTGAGGGCGATTCTTTGACTCACATGTACGCGGCTGAACTTGGGTATCTAGTGACTATTTTCGAAGCCATTGGTTGGCCAGCTTAAAGATGTTTACTAGAGACCTCTTGTAAGGACATGAGGATGCGTTACGTAACGACTGGGCGACCTTTGATAGTGCACTACAAAATTTTGGACATTTCCCTACTAAGACAAAAGTTTCTTAAGAAAAATGCATAAAAAAAAAACAAAAACAATCTTCACCATGCATTTAAATCACAATTAATGATGTATATTAATCTTTTTAAATTTAATTAAAAAACACACTTTTATCCTATTTCTTAAAAATTAAATATCTCTCAAACCCTTAATCGTTATGAAAAAATAATTATACCGTCACGGCGGGAATTAAATTATCTTTTTATAGATATGCACTTCTATATACTTTCGGCGAACTTTTTTAAAACATTTTCGTAAAAAAAATCACATGTGATTCTCGAAAAATTACATGTGATTCTCGAAAACTTATGTTTGATTTATTATTTTAAAAATCATATTTGAATTTGTAATGTCACATGCGATTTGTGAAAATCACGTGTATTTTTTTGACGAGAATTTCAACATTGTAAAATCGTTAAAAGTATATGAAAATAATCGTCTATTAAATGACAAAAATATTTTCGTTATTACTTTAAAATCACATGTGATTTATGTGAATTACATTAAAATGTTTGAATCACATGTAATTCTGTCAATATATTAAAATGTTTGTTGCCATTAATATAAAATATGTTCATTTTACCGGGGTGGAGTCCCCTTTACCAAAGAAAAAATATATGTAAAACAAATTGGCTTCTGAATTACATGTGATTCGGTGATAGTTACATGTGATTTTGCTTGCATTACATGTGATTCAAGCATTCCGAAATCGTAACTTTTTCTAACAAACCCACATTAGATGAATCACATGTGATTCTTTAATCACATATTATCTGTTTTCATTTATGTAAAATATATAAAGCAAATTGGCTTCTAAATTACATGTGATTTTGTTTGAATCACATGTAATTCTACTTGAATTGCATGTGATTCGCTGATAATTACATATGATTTTGGTTGCATTACATGTGATTCAAGCATTCCAAAACCTTAACTTTTTCTAACAAACCCACTTTAAATGAATCACATGCGATTTTTTTAATTATGTATTATCTGTTTTCATTTATTTAAAATATATAAAACAAATTAGCTTCTAAATTACATGTGATTTTGTTTGAATCACATGTAATTCTGCTTGAATTGTATGTGATTCTGTGATAATTACATATGATTTTGCTTGCATTACATGTGATTCAAGCATTCTGAAATCTTAACTTCTTCTAACAAACCCACTTTAGATGAATCACATGTGATTCTTTTTAATCACATGTAATCTTATTAATATATTAAATTGTCTGCTTGAATTACATGTAATTCGATGATAATTACATGTGATTTTGCTTCCATTGAATTACATGTAATTCGATGATAATTACATGTGATTTTGCTTGCATTACATGTGATTCAAACATTTCGTAACCTTAACTTCTTCTAACCAACCCACTTTAGATGAATCGCATGTGATTTTGTTTGAATCACATGTAATTCTGTCAATATATAAAAATGTTTTGTTGTCATTCATATAAAATATAGAAAGTAAACTGGCTTCTGAATTACATGTGATTTTGTTTTGATCACATGTAGTTTTTCTTGAATTACATGTGATTCTCTATGTGTTTTTACATGTGATTCATGTAAAATATATAAAGCAAATTTTCTTTTGAATTAGTTATAAGTTTATTTTAATCACATGTAATTCTGCTTAAATTACATGTGATTTAATGATAATTACATGTGATTGATCCGAATAACAAGTTACTTATACTAAATCCAAAATCATAATTTTCGCCCCGTAAGTAATTTTTTCAAACACTTGTGATTTGTGTCAAATGACATGATTTTTACCAAATCACATGTGATTTGTGATAGATTTTCTTTTTAATGATACGTACTTTTATATACTTTCGACGATTTTTTTTAATTTCCGCACTCACGGATCACATGTGATTTATTACTTTATAAAGCACACGTGAATTTGTAAAATCATTTACAATTTAAGGATTTCTGAAATCACACGTGATTTGTTACTTTAATATCACATGTAAATTTTTGAAATCACATGCGATATATGGAATCACACATGAATTTTAGAAATACAAATCACAATTGATTTTACAAATTACTAGTGATTTTACAAATTATGTGTAATTTTTTTAACAAAAATTTCAATAAAAAATCATCGAAACTATATGAAAAAGCTAGTGACGTAACTTGTTACGTGTTTACATTCGACTATGTAAATAATTACCCTAATAAATAATAATAAAAGTTATTTATTTATTTTGTAAAAAAAATTAATTTTTTTATAAAAAATCACAAGTAATTTTTCCGAATAACATGTGATTTTTATAGTCAAAATTCGCAATAATAAAAAATCGTCAAAAATATATCAAAGTGCCTATCTACTAAAAGATAGGAATTTTTTTCGTCGCAATGGTGTATTTTTTGTAATCTGACGATTTATCGTTTAAAAGATATGGTTTTTTAAGAAAAAGGTGAAAGATAAGTTTTTATTTTTTAATGGAAAAAATGGATGGTTGAGATTGATTCCTTTATTCTTTTATTTGTTCATGTTCTATGTAGAACTCAACTCTCCATACTAATATTTTTTTTAATTTAAAAGACACAATTTCATCATAAAACTTTTACCCACTAAGTCTATAAATAAGAGTAGGTAAAGATACAATGCTTACTAAAAATAAGAGTAAGGAAAAGTTTTGACTCTTTTGGTGACTAAAAAATGAGTAAGGATAGACCTTTAGTGCTCCTTTTTTTTCTATTTTTCTTTTTTTTATCAACTCCTACTCAAAGAATAAGAGTAAGCAAAAGGGAGCACTAAAGGTCTATCCTTACTTATTTTTTAGTCACCAAAAGGGTCAAAACTTTTCCTTACTCTTATTTTTAGTAGGCATTGTATCTTTACCTACTTTTATTTAAAGATTTTAGTAGGTAAAAGTTTTATAATTAAATGATGTTTTTTATACTAAAAAAATATTAGTAAGTAAATGTCCAAAATTTTGTAGTGGTAGTCTTATAAAGGGTTAATATACAAGGAGGTTACTAAAATTTGGTCAAAATAACGATTTTGTTACTAAAGTTTAAAACTTTACACTTAGGTTACAAATGTATACGGGTGTGATTTATTTGTTACTAAACGTTCAGAAAAACAATCCCCCCATTACTCCGTGGAAGGGTTACCGGTTAAGCAACCGGTTGGTGGGCCCCTTTCTATTTTTTGGCCAAACTTTAGTAACAAAATCGTTACTTTGGCCAAACTTTAGGAACCTGCGTGTATATTAACCCTTTACGTTTTGATCAGTTTTTTTTTCGTTTCCGTTCGTACTTTTACGTTTTCGTCAGTAATTTTAAGTTTTCGTGAGTAAATTTACTTTTTCGTCAGTAGTTTTACTATTTCGTCGGTAAATTTATGTTTTCGTCAATAGACTTACGTTTTCGTCAATAAACTTATATTTTCGTCAGTAAATTTACGTTTTCGTCAGTAATTTTACATTTTCGTCAGTAAACTTACGTTTTCATCAGTATTTTATGTTTTCGTCGGTATTTTTAAGTTTTCGTAAGTAATTTTACGTTTTAGTAAGTAAACTTACGTTTTCATCAGTATTTTACGTTTTCGTCAGTAAATTTACATTTTCGTCAGTACTTTTACGTTTTCGTGAGTAAATTTACGTTTTCGTCAGTAATTTTACTGTTTCATCAGTAAATTTACGTTTTCGTCAATAAACTTACGTTTTCATCAGTGAACTTACGATTTCTCTGTAAATTTACGTTTACGTCAGTAATTTTACGTTTTTGTCAGTCAACTTACGTTTTCATCAGTATTTTATGTTTTCGTCAGTATTTTTATGTAAAAATACATATGAAAATGTTCATTTACTGACGAAAACGTAAGTTCACTGATGAAAACGTAAATTTACTGACGAAAGCATAAAAATACTGACGAACACGTAAAAATACTAAGGAAAACATAAATTTACTGACGAAAACGTATATTTACTAAGAAAAACGTAAATTTACTAAAAACATAAATTTACTGACGAAAACGTAAATTACTGACGAAAACATAAATTTACTGACGAAAACGTAAATTACTGACGATAACATAAATTTACTAACTAAAACGTAAGTTTACTGACGAAAACGTAAGTTTACTGACGAAAACGTATGTTTACTGACGAAAACGTAAGTTTACTGACGAAAACGTAGATTTACTGACGAAAATGAAAATTTACTGACGAAAACGTAAATTTACTGACGAAAATGTAAATTTACTAACGAAAACGTAAATTTACTGACGAAAACGTAAATTATTGACGAAAACGTAAAATTACTAACGAAAACGTAAGTTTACTAACGAAAAAGTAAGTTTACTGACGAAAACGTAAGTAAACGTAAATTTACTGACGAAAACGTAAAAATACTGACGAAAACGTAAGTTTACTGACGAAAATGAAAGTTTACTGACGAAAACATAAGTTTACTGACGAAAACGTAAGTTTACTGACGAAAACGTTAGTTTACTAACGAAAACGTAAATTTACGTTTACTGACGAAAACGTAAGATTACTGACGAAAATGTAAGTTGGAGTCCACGTAGACATGCAACTTATAACTACATGTAAAAACATTATGGGTAACTTGAAGTTCAGGTAAACAATACATTAGTAACCCAAGTGTAAGGTTTTAAACTTTAGTAACAAAATCGTTACTTTGGCCAAACTTTAGTAACATGCGTGTATATTAACCCTTTTATAAAATACTTTCTTTGAACTCATATCAAATTACTCCAAATCTTTATTGATTTTTAGTGGTTTGGTGTAGTTACTTAATTTACTTGTTTTACTTGCAAATTTTGTTAAACTTTTTTTTTTTTATTTTTATTGCAGATGGATGAGGATGGCTCTTTTAATACGCCGCCACAACTGGTTTACCCGGATGAGGATGGCTCTTTTGATACACCAGTACCGAAACTACTTAACCCTGAAAATTACAGCGTTTGGAAGTACCGTTTGAGGCTTTTGTTAAGGCTAAAAGTCCTAGTCTATGGAGAATACATATTTTTTGAACGGCAGTCTATGCAGAATCATTGAAGTCGGAGATTATATTCCACCAAGTATACTGTCTGAAAATGATAAAATAAAAGTTCATGAAAATTATACAGCAATCCATCTTCTCTACTATGCCCTTCCCGACAACGACTTCAAGTTTATCTACAGGTGTGATACGGCTCACGAAATTTGGAAAACTCTTGAGATGGTACATGAAGGCAATTCTGAAGTTAAGGACAGCAAAATCCTACTTCTTACTAAACAACTTGAAACATTTAAGATGTTTAAAGGTGAGTCTGTTTGTAGTATGTCTTTAAGATTAAAGGGTCTTAAAAATCAATTACTGGCACTTGGAATTTGGAAAAAAACGTATCCTGATGAAGTTTATGTCAGAAGTGTTATAAATGGTCTTCCTTCCAAATGGAATCCTATAGCGACTTTTTTGCGATGCAAAGATCTATCTGTTCTCGCTTTAGAGGATGTCATCGGAAGTCTCAGAGTCTTTGAGATTGATCAAAAAAGGGTCTCTGGAAGAAAATAAAAAGCTATATGCTAATGATGGTTTAGCAAGATAGAAAATCCTTCTCTCTTTAACTCTTAACATTAAGTTGTTCTGATGTACTATGTTGAAACAAATTTCCACAGGAACAAGGTCCTAGGATATTTAGCTTCGGTCTCGTGTAAGATATGCTTGTAGGATGGGCCTACCCTGCAATAACAGAACGCACGTTAACTCGCCCCAGGTATGAACCCGAGACCAAGCTCCGACGTGAAAGTAAGTAACTATCACTGGAGTGGTATCCGACGTGGAATACCGGAGATATGTTATTAAGTAAGAGTAAATGATGTGTACTGTGTGTTGTTGTGTGTAATAAATGCCTTAGGGTATTTATACCCAAAGCTTAGGGCATACCTGGACGTATAGTCACGTCAATGAGATGTGCGCCTATTGAACAGTACCCTAATGTCAGGTACAGTGTAAAAGCAGGCGGTGGACCATGACTGGATCCGCTGGGTAAAGCCCTGCCTTGTTGGGTAAAACAAGGTCTCCTAAGATTTGGGGGATCTTGTCTGTTCTCTCTCTCCTACGTGGCAATTGCCTCGGCGCCAGTGATATGCCTTCGGCCATGTGCCGGAGACATACGTGAACATGTCCCCCCAAGTATTAGTTCATTATACTTATAATGGACTGATACTTAAAACAAATTAGTTTTTTGCTCTTCGTCTGGGGCTGGTTTTTTTTTTGAACTGTTCCATCTTCTGAACCGGTTCGAATCTATTTCTTATTTTGGACTCCCTTTTCCTTTAGTGGAGGATGGGATTACGACACGTGTCTAGCGATTTTGAATTTAACGGCAGATCTTTATCCTCGTGATTCGTGAGTGAATAGTGTCTCCTCGGTTTCTTCGCCCATGACCCCTATATATATGTGTTATTCATTTTCATCTCATACCGTTTTCGCCATTGTCATTTCTTCATCCTTGCTTCCTTCTCACAATTCGTAGGTAAACTTTTCATTCTTTCATTATCTTTTATACTTGTAAATCTGCCTGTTCCGGATGACTGGGAAAGAGATCGTAAAGTCGAGAGTGGACCCGTCAGTGAAGCGTGATCCTAAGTGTGACATGCATATACGTTTATCTGGTATGACCGAGGATGATTTGAAGATAGTGATATGTAAGTATAACATCCCCTCTCTTTTAAGGCCTTGCCTTCCGGATCCGGATTTAACTATGGACCGCTTGCCTGATTCTAAGATTGGAATTTATCGCCAGTTCCTTGACCACTCTGGCCTTCGGATCCCTTTTGTAACAACTCGAATTTTTCGTGTCTATTAGTTTATGAATGAAACGCACGAAGTTATTAAACGTATTATGTTTTGCCGTATGTCTATTTGAATTACTTGCCGAATCCCTTGAGGTCACGCCTACTTGTCTTCGATTTGGATCATGTGTCAAATTGTTATCGAGTCGTGCATATTCAGTTTTCGCGTCTAAGACCTTACACTCGACAAACTTGGGCCGAATGGTATACCAGTGCATCATGTACAAACATTTAAATTGTGAACCCTTATTCACTTTTATTTCAAAAGCTTGTTTAGCAAGAGTCTATTTTCAGTCATGATTTAATTACATTGTTTATTCACCACTAAGCACTACAATCCAACACACATGCCAAGTTTACCCAAAATGGGTACATCACAAGCTTACCAAATTCAGTTTGAGTCTAACCCTAAACTAATAATACAAGATTAAATACAGTCCAAATTTTATCCAATGTCCAAACATACCACAAATAATATTCACAGTCCAAATATTACAATATTTGTTCCTGGACAAGTTTTCAAACACAATTCCTGGGTGAAAGTGAAGTGTAGTGTCAAGCCGATCCATCCTTTCTCGTCCACACCTGCAAACCGAAACCGAATCATCCATTGTGAGTCTTTTAAATCGCCTTTTCATTTTTCTGTATGAAATCCTAGTTGTGCTCGTCATTGACCAAACCTGCGAAAATAAAACGAATGTGTTAGTCTTTGTCACGGTTCTATTTTAATCAAAACTGAAAAGATAAATCATAGCATTGGTTTACTTGAACTTGACCATAACCCATTATTTTTGTCAACCAAACCGAGACCCAAACCGAGACCCAAACCGAGACCCAAACCGAGACCCAAACCGAGACCAAACCGAGAACCAAACCAAGGTCCTTGTTTTCTGCCGAAACCCTTACCACTCAAAGTCACCATAATCCAAGATTTTAACTATTTCATTTTACAGAAACATCACCAAAACCCCCAAATATGCCGCGGTATAAAACCCCCTTTTAATTCGAAACCCTAAAAATTGTAAACCTTTTTAATTACGAAATTAATACTTTATACATTCCAAAAATGTTATTTAATTTTAAATAATCAACCGTGTACAAAAACCCCCAATTTATATAAACCCTAATTTCATTTTATTGATTAAAACCCTAATTAAACCCAATCCAAACCCGAATCTATTAATTAATTTAATTGGAATCAAGGTATGAATAAACCCCCAAATTTGACCGAAACCCTAATTTTTACAAATCGTTTATATGTTGAAATTAACATGTTTTTATGATAGAAAACGTTAATTAATTGTATTTAAACATGAGATTTAGAAAAACCCCCAAATATTTTCTAAACCCTAATTTGTTTATCATTAAATTCGAGAGCTTTTTTTTTGTTCACAGCATGTTTATACAAATGATTTAAAACCACAAATCTTTTATAAACGAAAATCATTAGACCATTTTATTTAAAAGAAAAAGAGGGATATAAACTTATCTTTGATTGAGGAATAACTTTAACCCTGGGGAAGAACACCTCGAAAACCGAATCAGTTTGATGTGGGGATGAAACCCCACATCCCACGCGAGTTAATCACCATAAACCACCACAAATGATTGTTGTATTAAACTGAAAACCATCTTAGCCATGGGGGAGATGAGATCCGATCCAGTTTTTAGAGAGAGAGAGAAGTGGGGCGGTGGGAGTGTTTCGAGAGAAGAGAGAGAGAGTTAACTGAGTGATTTTGGTTTGTGTGAGATACAACACACGTATTTACTCCTTTCCTTTCCTTGTTTGTATCGCCTGGGCTTGGGCCGAGTTAAATGGCCCTTGGGCCGAGACATGGGGTGGTTATATTGGGTATAAGTTGGGCCAGTTTGGTGTATTGGGTATTTAAAAGCCCAAAAACGAAAATTTGTAACTTGAACATATTATTTAACCCGTAAATCTCGACCGTTTAATAACCGACTTTTATGTATCGTGTTTTTTCCGTAAACGAAAAGTATTGTCAAGCACAACTAGGGTGTCGTGTCTTTTGACTAGTATAAATTTTAATATCGTAACACGATCCTTATAATTAAATAGGTCGCGGCTAGCGTAACCGTACTCTCGAGCTACCTTTATCTTCGTCATTTTTGCTGAATTACGAGGTGAGTTTATAGCCCCATGCTTAACTATTTTTACTGCTTTTTGGGGTGAGACATTGCTTGATTTAACGTATGAACACAAGTGCATTTACTGATTTATATATTAGTCTAAGTCCCACTAAAAACCCATTTGCTTTGGCCCGTGAATCGTGAACCGTTAATTACTTTGTGTAAGCGTGAATGTTATGGATAGATCTATCGGGATTGACGTCCCTGTCTGACTTGCCCAACAAGGGGGCAAGCGGGCACAGTTTCATTTGAGTCTGAGATAGGATGTCGTGGGTTTAGGCATCCATTTGGGCTACATTTATATGATTATACTACCGGTGTTGTTAACGCTTCGGTGTCACGAGCTTAGACTGTAATAAATACTTTTAGGATGACTTTGTATTTGTTATATTGTCATCACTTTTGGGAAAATCTTGTGGTTCATTAAACATTTCAAATTAACTAAACCTATGAACTCACCAACTTTATGTTGACGCTTTAGCAATGTTTTTCTCAGGTATTAAGAAGGAAGATGCTAAGTGAGGTCTCATGCATTGCCGTCATTTCTTTTGAAACAAAGATCATTTGTACTATTTGGAAAACTATGATTTGTAACTGTGACCAGTTTTATGCTTCCGCACTATGTTAAAACTATTTATTTTATTAATTACAAGTGATCTATTTTCCGAACGTCTCATTTAGAGGTCGTTCTTTGTAACTGTGTGTGTATGATAATCATGACGTCACCACTCCCTTGTCGCCATTATACTCTGATATTTTGGGAGTGTGACAGATTGGTATCAGAGCCATGGTTATAGAGAACTAGGTTGCATTTAGTAACTCTAGACTATAACTGCTATGTGTTTAATCGATTATCATACGGATTGTAAGTATTAAGTATATGTAGATACATGGACATAGATAAGTAATAAATGGGATACATGTGACTTAACAAATACGAGGTATATTTACATGGGTTACATGTGCAACAACAAAATCTGAATTATGTTATATGGGATACATGTGGATTCAACAATAATTGCTATGTTATGTTAATGTCCCTTTTTACGGACTAATTATATAAGATATTTACACACATTTATTTTGTTTATGTTACAGCGATGTCTTCTTCTGATGATTCCACGTCTACAGGAGCATACTACAACCGTAGTTCACAGTCGACTATCAGTTCATCAGTAGGACTACCTAGAGGATCACCATCAGGATATCCGTGGTACCGGATGATTTCAGATGATGAGACTGAGAGAGAGACTGAGGAGGTTCATCGCTCACCGATCCGTATTCCTGATGCATCAGCTGACGACGTACTTAGCCTAGAAGGCGGAGGAGAGGATGACCTAGACGCTGATGTGGTGCAGTCACCAGGTCAGGCATCAGTCACTAGGGATGAGACGATAGAGGAGACAGAGGATGATGATATGGAGTTCACCGATGGGGAAGGTGAACCCATGGAGGTCACTGACACTGAGGACCCTCCTACTACATATGCTGCTACTCCTGAGGTTTCCCTCGCACACATCTCCTCATCTTCATCTGAAGACGAAAGGGAGAGGACTGACATCCCTGCTCCAGCACCTGGTACTTTACCTTTCTACTATGTGAGGCGACGTCTTCGGGGGAGAGCTGCTCGACCACCACTTTCACCTTACCGACCCCTCCTACCCTTCACTGCCACTGACAGGCATGCGGCCCGCACACCTACCAGTCCTGTCCCAGAGGTACCACTACTACTACCACCACCAGAGACTGTACCTGCTGTGTACCAGGAGATGCTTGCTGATGTTGGCATCTCTACTGGGCCGAGAGCTACGACTCCTCTTCCTAGGAGAGCTACATCGACAGTGGTGATGCTTGGGGCAGCAGATGGATGTGTGACGACACGTTTAAACAGGTTGGAGGATGCTGTAGAGGCTTTAGGTGAAGAGTATAATGAGGTGCAGGATAAGCTGGAGGCACTGGCAAAGAAGAGTCCAGTTAGGGATGAGACAGTGTTGACGTTTTGTGTGACCCGTCTACGAGGACAGCTCCATACTGTTCTTGATCAGATGGATACCATGCCGAATGCTCGTCTTGAGGAGATCGAGAGCCTGATGACCCGTTGGGGAGTAGAGCCATTGGTTGAGACAGGCGGACTAGAAGCACCTGTGGAGGACCCTGTTGCAGACTTGGATAAGAGGTTTAGAGCCGCTTGTTATGATACCGATGTTAGACTTAGAGATTCCCAGGCTCGTGAGATCGTGGTTGAGAGGAGGTTAGCAGAGTTGGAGAGAGAGCTTCATCAGCGCCGTGAGGGCACTAGTTAGATCTATCTTGTACCATTGACTTATCGTTGTATGACCACTAAGCTTTGAAGTTTATCTTAGCTAGTTGGTATTTTTTTTATTTTATTATGTATGACAAATTATGATGTACTACCAAACAATTCTATGAATGATATTATGGGTTACAAAAATTGTGAGATCATTATATATTGTGTATTATACCCTGGAGCATTTCATAATTGTATTATGCGTGCCATGCATGTTATGTCTGGCAAAACTCATTGTCCTATTACCTTTTTAGATTATGGCGCCAGTTAGAAGATCTGAAACGCAAAATCCACCAGCTACTACCGGTGGAATTGACACCGTCATGCTAAGTCAAATGATAGCCGAACGGGTGGCCAAGGCACTCGCAACAGCCGAAGCAAATCGTACAGCAAGCACACAGGAGGAGACCAACCAAGGAGCTACTAATGCTATTGCACGGACTTGTACCTACAAGGAATTTCGTGCAGTTACGCAAGTAAGTTTCCGCGGTACTAAAGGAGCAGTAGGTTTAACCAGATGGTTTGAGAAGCTAGAATCCCAATTTGGGATTAGCAATGTTGCTGAAGCTGATAAGGTGAAGTTTGCGTCAAGCACGTTAGTGGATGGTGCTTTGACTTGGTGGAACGTCTATGCTCGTGCAGTGACCATTGACGTTGCCCAAGCGACGCCCTGGAGTGAATTTAAAGCTATGTTTGTGAGGAAATACTGTCCACGGAATGAAGTCAAGCAGATGGAGGTTGAGCTGTGGAACCTGAAGGTCAAGGGTACCGCTCTTACTGCTTACAATCAGCGCTTTCAAGAGCTGATCTTCTTATCTCCCGAAATGGTGCCCAACGACGACCGATTGTTGGAGCGATACATTGAAGGACTACCTTTGAGCATCAAAGGGAATGTGACTTCATCCAAGCCAACTGATTTGCACGAGGCAATCGATATGGCTCAAAGTCTGATGTACCAAGTGGTACAAGAGTTGGGAGAAAATACTGGGGATAAGAGGAAGTGGTCTGGCAACCACTACAACAACAATACCAACAATACCAACAACAGCAACAACACAAACAACTACAACCAGAACAAGCGACAAGAAGTAGCAAGGGTGTTTACTGTTGGACAAGGTAATACTGGAAACTACGCTGGAAGACTTCCTTTCTGTGGAAAGTGTAGCCGACACCACGAAGGAGCATGTCCCCCTACGTGCTACAATTGTGGGAAGGCCGGACATAAGGCAAAGGAATGTCGAGCACCACCTCGTCCTACTAACCAAAGAGGACCTGGAACACAAGGTGGCCAAGGAGCAAATGTCACTTGCTTTGGATGTGGAGAAAAAGGTCACTACAAGAACAAGTGTCCAAGCAGTGGGAACCAAGGTCGTGGTAATCAGATTCGAGGCAATCAGACTCACAACCAAGGAAACCAGAAGCAGAATCAAGGGAACTGGGGAGGGAATAACCGAGCCACAACTAGTACTCCTGGAGGATTCACGGCACCTAGCAAGGTGTATCATCTCTGTGCTGAAGCTGCGGTGCAAGACAACAATGTTGTGACTGGTACGTTTCTAGTCAATAACATCTATGCTTCAGTACTATTTGATTCTGGTGCGGATAGGAGTTTTGTGTCATCTGTATTTAGTGAACGCCTAAATATTACTCCTACTGCGTTAGACGTTAAGTATAATGTAGAATTAGCCGATGGGAAGTCAGTAACCACCGACGCTATTCTAAAAGGATGTAGTATAAGGTTACAAGATCGTTCGTTCAGTATCGACTTACTCCCCATAGAATTGGGAAGTTTTGACGTCATCATTGGAATGGATTGGATGTCGAAGCATCACGCGGAAATTATATGTCATGAGAAGTGCGTCCGTGTTCCTTATGGAAACGATGTACTAATCATACAAGGCGAAAGAAGTGGAGTGAAGAATGGATCAAGACTGGAAGTCATCTCATGTATTAGAACCCAAAGATACATTGAGAAGGGATGTCCAGTATTCTTGGTTCAAATAATACAAAAGGAAGGAGAAGAAGATCACAAAAAGAAAGTGGAAGACGTACCGATCGTTAGAGACTTTCCGGACGTATTCCCAGAGGACTTACCAGGATTACCACCAGCACGGCAAGTGGAGTTTCACATCGAGCTTACACCAGGAGCCGCGCCTGTCGCTAGAGCCCCATACCGCTTAGCACCGGCCGAAATGACAGAGTTAGTTGAACAAATAAAGGAACTTTCTGACAAAGGTTTCATTAGACCAAGTTTCTCACCTTGGGGAGCACCGGTCTTATTTGTCAAAAAGAAAGATGGATCCTTTAGTATGTGTATCGATTACCGAGAATTGAATAAGCTGACGATAAAGAACCGTTACCCATTGCCAAGAATTGACGATCTTTTCAACCAATTGCAAGGATCTAGCATATACTCGAAGATCGATTTAAGGTCAGGATATCATCAGCTAAGGGTTAGAGAGGAAGACGTTCATAAGACGGCTTTTAGAACCCGGTACGGACACTACGAGTTCCAAGTTATGCCTTTCGGTTTGACAAACGCGCCTGCGGTATTCATGGATCTCATGAACCGAGTTTGCAAACGATACTTGGACAAGTTTGTGATTGTATTTATCGATGATATTCTCATCTATTCTCGTAATGAAGAAGAACACAAGGAACATTTGAAGACTATACTAGAGCTGCTAAGGAAGGAGAAGTTATATGCAAAGTTTTCCAAATGTGAGTTTTGGATAAACACGATGCAATTCCTTGGGCATGTGATCGATAGCAGTGGTATTCACGTTGATCCTGCTAAGATCGAGGCCGTGAAGGATTGGGCGACTCCAACAACACCCACGGAGATCCGCCAATTTTTAGGTCTTGCTGGTTACTATAGGAGATTCATTGAAGGTTTCTCCAAGATAGCTAAACCAATGACGGAGTTGACTCAAAAAGACAAGAAGTTTGAGTGGAAAGAGGATCAAGATTTGGCATTCCAGACATTGAAGCAGATGTTGTGTGAAGCACCTATACTAGCCCTACCCGAGGGTAATGAAGACTTTGTGGTGTATTGTGATGCATCCATAAAAGGGTTAGGTGCGGTACTGATGCAAAGGACTAAGGTCATAGCTTACGCATCAAGACAACTAAAAGTGCACGAGAAGAACTACACAACTCATGACCTAGAGTTGGGAGTAGTGGTGTTTGCCCTGAAGATTTGGAGACACTACCTTTAGGGTACTAAGTGCGTTGTATTCACTGATCATAAGAGTCTACAACACATTTTGAATCAAAAGGAACTCAACATGAGACAACGACATTGGCTAGAGTTGCTCAGTGATTACGATTGCGAGATCCGTTATCACCCGGGCAAGGCAAATGTCGTGGCCGACGCTTTGAGCCGAAAGGAGAGAGTTCTTAGGGTGAAGGCCTTGGTGATGACCATTGACTTAGACCTTCCATCCTTAATTCTCAAGGCTCAGAAAGAGGCAGTCGAGGAAGAAATTCTCAAGACTGAAGATGTTGAAGGCATGATAAAGAAGTTAGAAGCTCGCTCGGATGGAACGTTATGCCTTGATAACAGGAGTTGGTTACCGTGCCATGGTGACCTACGATCTTTGATTATGCATGAGTCGCATAAGTCAAAATACTCCATACATCCGGGATCTGACAAAATGTATCATGATCTGAAGATGTTGTATTGGTGGCCGAACATGAAGGCGGATATTGCTACATACGTTAGCAAGTGCTTGACTTGTGTCAAGGTCAAGGCCGAACATATGAAACCATCAGGATTGTTGGTCCAACCTGAACTGCCAGAATGGAAGTGGGAAAGGATCACTATGGATTTCATTACCAAGCTACCAAAAACCTCAGCCGGATTTGACACCATTTGGGTAATCGTCGACCGACTCACCAAATCGGCTCATTTCATACCAATCAAGGAAACCGATGGAACGGATAAGTTAGCAAGAACATACTTGGAGGAAGTAGTCACGAGGCATGGTGTGCCTGTGTCTATAATCTCCGACCGAGACAGCCGATTTACTTCGCAATTCTGGAAGTCGCTGCAGAAGGCATTGGGAACGCAGTTGGATATGAGCACTGCGTACCATCCCCAAACTGACGGTCAAAGTGAAAGGACCATTCAAACCTTAGAAGATATGCTGAGAGCTTGTGTGACTGACTTCGGAAATAGATGGGATAGACACCTACCTCTGGTGGAGTTCTCATACAACAATAGTTATCACACTAGCATTAAGTCAGCGCCGTTCGAAGCACTGTATGGTAGAAAGTGTCGTTCACCCGTGTGTTGGGCAGAGGTTGGTGAAGCACAACTCACTGGACCCGAGATCATACACGAGACTACTGAGAAGATCTTTAAGATCAAGAGCCGTATGCAAGCCGCAAGAGATCGAAAAAAGAGTTATGCTGACATGAGACGCAAACCCCTTGAGTTTGAGGTTGGCGATAGAGTCATGTTGAAGGTCTCACCTTGGAAGGGTGTGATTCGCTTTGGAAAGCGTGGAAAGTTGAATCCTCGTTACATTGGACCCTTCAAGATTATAGAGAGGATTGGCCCCGTAGCCTATCGTTTGGAGTTACCCCAAGAACTTAGCCGAGTGCATAATGTGTTTCACATTTGCAATCTGAAGAAATGTTTAGCCGACGAGACACTCGTTATTCCTTTAGAAGAGATTCAACCCGACGACAAACTCAACTTTGTAGAAGAACCGGTAGAAGTAATGGACCGTCAAGTCAAACAGCTCAAGCAAAGTCGTATACCTATTGTAAAGATCCGTTGGAATGCGCGTAGAGGTCCAGAATACACGTGGGAACGTGAAGATCAATTCAAGAGCAAGTATCCTCATCTTTTCGCTAATCATCCTACTACAACAACGTCTTGATTTCGTGACGAAATCTCTAAAACATGGGAATACTGTGACATCCGTCAAATTTCCATCTTAAATTCTTTATATAGTAGGAGTACTTTAACTATTTACCGATGAGTTGTCGATATAAATGTGTTATTTACTTTGCTTTGCGGACAAAGCCCTTTTTAGGGAGAGCGAATGTAACAACTCGAATTTTTCGTGTCTATTAGTTTATGAATGAAACGCACGAAGTTATTAAACGTATTATGTTTTGCCGTATGTCTATTTGAATTACTTGCCGAATCCCTTGAGGTCACGCCTACTTGTCTTCGATTTGGATCGTGTGTCAAATTGTTATCGAGTCGTGCATATTCAGTTTTCGCGTCTAAGACCTTACACTCGACAAAC
The DNA here is from genome assembly GCA_025667525.1 of Glebionis coronaria. Lineage (NCBI taxonomy): Eukaryota > Viridiplantae > Streptophyta > Magnoliopsida > Asterales > Asteraceae > Glebionis > Glebionis coronaria. Next base: position 453,904,506 of record CM046881.1, on the reverse strand, counting down.
TTGGGCCGAATGGTAAACCAGTGCATCATGTACAAACATTTAAATTGTGAACCCTTATTCACTTTTATTTCAAAAGCTTGTTTAGCAAGAGTCTATTTTCAGTCATGATTTAATTACATTGTTTATTCACCACTAAGCACTACAATCCAGCACACATGCCAAGTTTACCCAAAATGGGTACATCACAAGCTTACCAAATTCAGTTTGAGTCTAACCCTAAACTAATAATACAAGATTAAATACAGTCCAAATTTTATCCAATGTCCAAACATACCACAAATAATATTCACAGTCCAAATATTACAATATTTGTTCCTGGACAAGTTTTCAAACACAATTCCTGGGTGAAAGTGAAGTGTAGTGTCAAGCCGATCCATCCTTTCTCTTCCACACCTGCAAACCGAAACCGAATCATCCATTGTGAGTCTTTTAAATCGCCTTTTCATTTTTCTGTATGAAATCTTAGTTGTGCTCGTCATTGACCAAACCTGCGAAAATAAAACGAATGTGTTAGTCTTTGTCACGGTTCTATTTTAATCAAAACTGAAAAGATAAATCATAGCATTGGTTTACTTGAACTTGACCATAACCCATTATTTTTGTCAACCAAACCGAGACCCAAACCGAGACCCAAACCGAGACCCAAACCGAGACCCAAACCGAGACCAAACCGAGAACCAAACCAAGGTCCTTGTTTTCTGCCGAAACCCTTACCACTCAAAGTCACCATAATCCAAGATTTTAACTATTTCATTTTACAGAAACATCACCAAAACCCCCAAATATGCCGCGGGTATAAAACCCCCTTTTAATTCGAAACCCTAAAAATTGTAAACCTTTTTAATTACGAAATTAATACTTTATACATTCCAAAAATGTTATTTAATTTTAAATAATCAACCGTGTACAAAAACCCCCAATTTATATAAACCCTAATTTCATTTTATTGATTAAAACCCTAATTAAACCCAATCCAAACCCGAATCTATTAATTAATTTAATTGGAATCAAGGTATGAATAAACCCCCAAATTTGACCGAAACCCTAATTTTTACAAATCGTTTATATGTTGAAATTAACATGTTTTTATGATAGAAAACGTTAATTAATTGTATTTAAACATGAGATTTAGAAAAACCCCCAAATATTTTCGAAACCCTAATTTGTTTATCATTAAATTCGAGAGCTTTTTTTTTGTTCACAGCATGTTTATACAAATGATTTAAAACCACAAATCTTTTATAAACGAAAATCATTAGACCATTTTATTTAAAAGAAAAAGAGGGATATAAACTTATCTTTGATTGAGGAATAACTTTAACCCTGGGGAAGAACACCTCGAAAACCGAATCAGTTTGATGTGGGGATGAAACCCCACATCCCACGCGAGTTAATCACCATAAACCACCACAAATGATTGTTGTATTAAACTGAAAACCATCTCAGCCATGGGGGAGATGAGATCCGATCCAGTTTTTAGAGAGAGAGAGAAGTGGGGCGGTGGGAGTGTTTCGAGAGAAGAGAGAGAGAGTTAACTGAGTGATTTTGGTTTGTGTGAGATACAACACACGTATTTACTCCTTTCCTTTCCTTGTTTGTATCGCTTGGGCTTGGGCCGGGTTAAATGGCCCTTGGGCCGAGACATGGGGTGGTTATATTGGGTATAAGTTGGGCCAGTTTGGTGTATTGGGTATTTAAAAGCCCAAAAACGAAAATTTGTAACTTGAACATATTAGTTAACCCGTAAATCTCGACCGTTTAATAACCGACTTTTATGTATCGTGTTTTTTCCGTAAACGAAAAGTATTGTCAAGCACAACTAGGGTGTCGTGTCTTTTGACTAGTATAAATTTTAATATCGTAACACGATCCTTATAATTAAATAGGTCGCGGCTAGCGTAACCGTACTCTCGAGCTACCTTTATCTTCGTCATTTTTGCTGAATTACGAGGTGAGTTTATAGCCCCATGCTTAACTATTTTTACTGCTTTGTGGGGTGAGACATTGCTTGATTTAACGTATGAACACAAGTGCATTTACTGATTTATATATTAGTCTAAGTCCCACTAAAAACCCATTTGCTTTGGCCCGTGAATCGTGAACCGTTAATTACTTTGTGTAAGCGCGAATGTTATGGATAGATCTATCGGGATTGACGTCCCTGTCTGACTTGCCCAACAAGGGGGCAAGCGGGCACAGTTTCATTTGAGTCTGAGATAGGATGTCGTGGGTTTAGGCATCCAGTTGGGCTACATTTATATGATTATACTACCGGTGTTGTTAACGCTTCGGTGTCACGAGCTTAGACTGTAATAAATACTTTTAGGATGACTTTGTATTTGTTATATTGTCATCACTTTTGGGAAAATCTTGTGGTTAATTAAACATTTCAAATTAACTAAACCTATGAACTCACCAACTTTATGTTGACGCTTTAGCAATGTTTTTCTCAGGTATTAAGAAGGAAGATGCTAAGTGAGGTCTCATGCATTGCTGTCATTTCTTTTGAAACAAAGATCATTTGTACTATTTAGAAAACTATGATTTGTAACTGTGACCAGTTTTATGCTTCCGCACTATGTTAAAACTATTTATTTTATTAATTACAAGTGATCTATTTTCCGAACGTCTCATTTAGAGGTCGTTCTTTGTAACTGTGTGTGTATGATAATCATGACGTCACCACTCCCTTGTCGCCATTATACTCTGATATTTTGGGAGTGTGACACCTTTTTCCACCTTCTTTTTAAATGTGATTCAGTACTTCAAAGTACATATTTCCCAGCTTGTGCCCATAGGTGTGAATAGAGTAGTGATGTTCGAGTTGTGTTGCTTCAGTTCAAAGATTCCCGTATATGTAACGTTGTTTAGAGTGTTCTATAGGCTAAGTAAACAAGGTCATTGGTTTTCCTTCGAGAGTCGAGGAGAGGGAGAGTATGGTAAGTGTTTGACTGAGACTACTTCTAGTCTCAAGAAATGGAAAACCGAGTTCTTCTTAATAGATCGCTGGGCGATACCTTTTGTTATGCCTTGGAGACATCGCGAGTCTGTTGTTATTGATGATATGCCTGCCTCGTACAATGTTGCACATGCCAAAGCTCTTGGGAAGAAGCCCATTTTATGTCGTCCTCCTCCTGAAGTTCTACTTTTTCTCGCTGGTCTTTCTTTCCCCTATAGTCATCCGGAGCTGCGCCGGTTACTTTTAGATGCTGATAAGAAAGGTACTTTATTTTTGTTTGTTCTTGCTTCCTTATTACTCACGCGGGCTTGCTTATGCTTGCCTTGCTTTTGTTTCCCCCTTTCTACAGAAATGAGCTTCATGGATTTTTTGGATCTTCCTTCCTTTGACGAAGGCTTGGCTGATATTGGTGAGCCCTATGCAGAGAACGAGAAACCCATTCCTCGTGTGACCAAACCCTTACCTGTTGGTAAGGAAATTCCTAAGTTAACGCCCGTCCAGCAATTGGTTGAGAATCCTTCGTCTCTTATCTTGGAAGCAAAACAAAAGCAAGAGAAGAACCCAAAAGTGAGGAAAGCTTCTTCCATCGCTGAGGGTAGTACATCCAACAAGAGGGTGAAAAGAAAGGGTCGTCAAACAGTTCCTTCCGAATCTGAGGCAGACTCCCAAAAGACCCACTCTACTCAACCCATAAGTGTTGCCAAGCCTAACTCTCAAGCTCCAGCTGGTGGTTCCGGTCTAAGGGAAAAGTCACCTTCCATTGTTCAAGTAAGTGACCATTCCTCACCTCATGGCGAACAGGATTCACAACTTGCTGGTTAGTTTTTTGTCTTCCTCCTTCTTACCTCTTTCTGTCGTTTGCCTATAGCTTCTTACTTGTATGTATATATATGCTTGTGCTAATCCTTTCGTATGTAGCAGGAGAGGAGTTTGATCCCCCCAAGCATGTTCCGAACTGGAGACTGAACCAGGATGTTAGAGTCAACTCTAATTATGCTGCCAAAGAGTTCTTATACAACCTTGCTACTCCTGCTGATGATCAACATTTGAAGTCGATGTCCAATTATGACATCCTTCGTCATAGTTGCCGGTCTGTCACCCAAAGTACAATTGCTGCGGCTGAGTTGATGAAGCGTTATGAGAAGTTAAATAGCGAATATGTTGAGATGGCCAACTCCCACTTTGCTGAGAAGGAGTCTTTTTCTCAAGGGCAAGAGTTGTTGAATCGTTTGAAGGTCTCCCAACAGAAACATAAAGATTCCCATTCTACTTGTGCTACCAGAGAGGAAGAGTTGAACCTTCGCATTCAAGCGCTTGAGGAAGAGAATGAGGTTCTCAAGAAGACCGCTACCGAGGCTACTAAACAACTTTCTTTGAAGAGTCATGAACTTGTAGATGTTTCGGGGAAACTTTCTGCTGTCGAGACAAACAACAAACATCTTACAGTTCTTCTCAGCCAGGCTGAACATGATAAGCAGATGTTGGTTCGAGATGGGATTCCCTGCTTGTTCAAGAAGTTGATAAGGAGTTATGAGTACCGCAAGGCTCTCGGCGGAGCATGTAGCGTGGCCTTCTTTGCGGGTTTCATGAAGTCCACCGGCCTCGGAAGGACTCCGGCCCAAGTGAAGCAAGTGTTGTCCAAAGTCAAGAATATCAAAAAGGATGCTTTGAAGACTTGGGTTCCTGCTTGTGATGCCTTGTTTGATACCTCCTATCCTTTCATTGATAAGATCTCTTCTTCTCACTCCTTATCTGTCGGAGATTTGTTGCAGCTAGAACCAGAATGTGGACCATCTTCATCTGTGACAAGTGAACTCCCCTCCGGTGCAACTTCTGATATTACAGAGAAAGACGTTGAACAGTCTGAGCCTTCGTCCCACAACCTAGAAGGGAAGAAAGCAGACTCTAAAGTCGATACGACCACTCTTTGAATCATTTCTTTGCCTCTGGAATGCCGGCATGGGCTTGTACTCAACAATTACTTTTAAGTCTTGTAATAATTTCCTTAATTCATCTTTTGCATAACATCACTCGTATCCTGGGCATTTGGTAATCTTGAACATGCAACAAACAATATGTACTTATAATTTCTTGCTTTTGAAATATATCAACTGTATTCCTTTATGCTCATGTGTTTAGTATCTTTGTGTTTTATATAAATTTTTATATATTATCCTTCGATGTCGGACCAAAGGGTTAAGTCATATGACAAAGTATACCTTTTTATGAAACATTTAGACACTTAGGAGCATTTTTCATTATTCATGGGAGGACATCGGTACATGGCCGCTTTTGATTTGTCCTCCGGATTGCACTTTGGGCGCATCCAACACTTAGAGTGTTTTTCATTTTTATAATTTATATATGGGAGGACATCGGCACATAGCCGCTTTTGATTTGTCCTCCGGATTGCCTCTCGGGCGCATCCAACACTTAGAGTGTTTTACTTTTATAATTATAATATGGGAGGACATCGGCACATAGCCGCTTTTGATTTGTCCTCCGGATTGCCTCTCGGGCGCATCCAACACTTAGAGTGTTTTACTTTTATAATTATATATATGGGAGGACATCGGAACATAGCCGCTTTTGATTTGTCCTCCGGATTGCCTCTCGGGCGCATCCAACACTTAGAGTTTTACAAGTTTTCAGTCCTTCGGTTAGCTACTCCGAGGATTTGCAAACGTAATGACAATCGTGTTACCAAAACAACATGAAAATTTCATTCATTCAACCATTTCTTCGTTACATTGTTTTCTTACATAAAACACTTCTGAAGGTTGATTGCATGCCAGGTTCTTGGTACCTCGCGTTCATTCATAGTCTCGAGCTTGTACGAGCCGTTTTGGTATGCTTCTTTTACCCTGTAAGGGCCATCCCAGTTGGGGCCAAGCTTGCCAACCTTCTCGACCCTGCTAGCCTCATTCCGTCGGTAGACAAAATCACCCACTTTGAAGTTGCAAAGTTTCACCCTTTTGTTTTAATATTGTTCAACTTTCTTTTTGTACTTTGCTTCCTCAATGGCTGCGGTCTCTCGCCGCTCCTGTAACAAATCCAGATTTAGCCGAAGCTCTTCCTCATTGTTGTCTTCATTGAATAGGAGGGTTCTTGCGGATGAGACTCCCATCTCGGTCGGGATCACTGCTTCGCTTCCATAGGTTAAGCTGAATGGTGTTTCACCATTACTTGTCTTTAGCATTGTCCTATGAGCCCATAGCACATGAGGGAGTTCATCGACCCATCCAGTTAGGTTCCTCCCTAACCGGGCTTTGAGTCCATGCATTAGAGACTTGTTGGCCCTTTCGACCAAACCATTGGCTTGCGGATGAGCGACGGCAGTGTTCATTTGCTTAATTCCCCATTTCTCACACCATTTTCTTAACGTTCCCTCCACCAGTTGCTTTCCATTATCTGTCACAATGACCCTGGGTAGCCCGAACATGCACATAATATTCTGCCAAGCAAAATTTTTCACCTCCTTCCCGGTGACTGGTGCTAAAGGCTTTGCTTCTATCCATTTTGTGAAGTAATCGATTGCCACAATTACAAACTTCACATTCCCTGGAGATCCGTCAATTGGTCCTAGGATGTCCATTCCCCATTGGTAGAAAGGCCACGGTGACATGATGGAGGTCAGCTTTGTCTTTGGGAGTCTTGGGACCGGTCCATGTATTTGACATGCTTCACACTTAGAGACTTCTTCCCATGTATCTTGGTGCATAGTGGGCCAATAATATCCTTGTCTCATGATCTTTGCCACCACCGACCTTGTGCTGGAGTGCATTCCACATGACCCCTCATGGACTTCTCTGATAATGTAGTTGGCTTGATTTGGACCCACACACCTTAGCATGGGAGACAAATAGGATTTCTTGAACAGCACACCATCTTTTATGACATATTGATTTATTTTCATTCTCATTGCCCTGGCTTCGTTAGGGTCTTGCGGCCATATGCCCTCTTCTAAGCACTTCCGAATAGGTGTCATCCAATTTTCCCCTTCCTCTTGCACTATGTCATTTACTTCCTGAGCGTCTATGGACCGGGACTCTAGGATTTCCACTAGGATTTCTTTGGTGAGATGGTTGAATGCCATCGATGCAAGCTTGCTGAGGACATCCGCCTTCTGATTTTTTGTTCTGGCCACATGAGTGATTCTGAACTTTGTGAAGCGTGTGATGATCTCTTTGGCCTTGGACAAGTATTTCATCATTCTATCGTCACTGGCAACGAATTCACCACTTAATTGGCAAGCTACAAGTTTGGAGTCCACTTTGGCTTCTAGCACCTTTACTCCCATTTTCTTTGTTAGCCGCAACCCAGCCAATAGTGCCTCGTATTCTGCTTCGTTATTGGAGCAATTGAAATTGAATCTTAGAGCATATGTGAACTCCATCTCTTCTGGGTTAATCAACACTAGAACAGATCCTGCCCCTTTTGAGCTAGACGCCCCGTCGGTGTATAGCGTCCAAGCTACTTCTGGTTCCACTTGCTCATTAACTTCACATATTTCTATTTTTCCTTCCTGGCCCGGAGGTGCTTCATTAAGGAAATCTGCCAACACTTGGCCCTTGACTGAATTCCGCGACACATAGAATATCTCATACATTGCCAGCTCAACAGAATACTTCGCCAACCTTCTGGACGATTCAGACTTTCCCAATATTTGTTTTAGTGGTTGGTTGGTTATGACATGGATGTCATGTGCCTCGAAGTATCTACGGAGCCTCCTTGAAAGGTGTAGTAAGGCGAAAGCTAGTTTCTCTAGTGTCGAGTACCTCGTCTCGGCATCATGTAACGTTCTGCTCACATACCGGACCGGCTTCTGGACGCCTTCCCTCTCTACTAGGAGAACTCCACTTACTGCTTCTTTAGACGCGACCAAGTACACATACAACACCTCATTCTTTACTGGAGATGCCAATGAAGGAAGTTCCATGATCACCTTCTTTAGTTCCTGAAAAGCCTTCTCTGCCTGCTCCGTCCACTGGTACTCTTCCTTATTTTCTTTTGTTATGCTCTTCAGAGTTTCAAAGAATGGAAGCGAACGTTCAGCTGACCTGGACAAAAAGCGATTCAAGGCCGCTAGCTTTCCACTGAGAGATTGCATTTCTTTCCACGTCCTAGGTGACCGCATCTCCGAGATGGCTTTCGTCTTCTTAGGATTTGCCCGGATTCCTTCCGAAGTCACCATGTATCCCAGGAACTTTCCTTCTTCGACCCCAAAAGAGCATTTCTTCGGGTTAAGCTTCATGTTAATTTTCCTTAGGTTATCAAATGTTTCCTTGATGTCTTCAATCATCTTCTCTTCAGTCTTGCTCTTGATCATCAGATCATCAACGTATGCTTCCAGATTTGTCCCTATTTGTGACCGGAATGTTGAGTCTACCAACCGTTGTTATGTGGCTCCAGCATTCTTAAGTCCAAAAGGAATTTTGGTATAACAATATGTGCCCTCATATGTATAGAAGGCTGTTTTTTCCTCGTCCTCATTGTCCATGAGCACTTGATGGTATCCCTTGTATGCATCAAGAAAACACTTGAACTTGAAACCCATGACCGAGCCAATCTTCACATCGATGTCAGGTAGTGGATAATAGTCCTTGGGGAAAGCTGAGTTAAGGTTTTTGAAATCTACACACATTCGCCAGTCACCATCCGTCTTCTTTACGAGGACAGGGTTAGAGATCCATGTTAGGTATCGGACTGGTCTTACTATACCGGCTTCTAAAAGATCCGCAACATCCTTTTGGACAACTCGGCTTTTTTCTTCACCTAACGTTCTCCTCTTTTGGGCCACAGGTGTTCTGGACGGATCCACATTCAACGAGTGTTTGATGATTCTTTTAGGGACCCCCGTCATATCCGACGGCTCCCAAGCAAACACATATGTGCTATTCTTCAGCAAATCTATAAGTTGTAACCTACATTTCTTTGTGAAGAGCCTCCCAATGCTTACCAATTGCTCCGGATAACCGGGATGGATGATGACTTGTTCCGTCATCCCTCCCTCAACTCTTTCCTGCTCATTGAATTTTTCAAAAGCGATCCATTTGTCTAACTCCTTGCCCACGGCCGTGGCCTTTTCCTTTGCTATTTTTTGACCATCTTCAATTACCCTACATTCAAAGATTGATCTGGTTGTGGTCTTCAACGTGGCGATGCCACCAGGAGTGGGAAACTTCATTGCAGAGTGTATCGTCGAATGGACGGCTCTTAACTTCTTGATCCCGGTTCGGCCAAGGATGATGTTGTACGGGGATGGTGCTTTGATCACACAAAAGGTCATTATTGTGTTCCTTTCCATACCATGTGCTCCAAACGTAACCTCCAAGTCGATTTTTCCCATTGGCTGAGTTTCTTCTCCCGAGAAACTTAGGACCTTGGCAGGATCAGGAGTTAACCTTCGTCTTATATCCGGATCTAGATTCATGAAGCAATGCTCAAACATTACTTCCATGGCTGCTCCTTCATCGACAAACACGCGCTTCACCCAATACCCTTCTACTTCTGCTTCGAATATCAAGGGATCATCCGAAGCCTCAGCTTCAGTTAGCGGAGGGAAGTATATTGGGACATTCATCCAATCAACTTCGACTTGACATACTTCTTTTCTATTCGTGCCACAGTATTTGCTGCTTATCATGTTTATTGTTTTATCTTTGTATTCACCTCCTCCATTTCCTCTTCCTTGATTGCCCTTGTTTACTTTTCCCCTCAAATCTTTGATCAAATGATTCAGCTTTTCGGATTCGAGCGCAGCCTCCAATTGCTTTCTTAGCTGATGACAATCATTTGTAAGATGACCCTTTTCCCTATGGTAGTCACAATACTTATCCATGTTTTCTGGGCGCACCATGCCCTTTGTGGGTGGGGGTTGAGGTAACTGAAGTTGTAACTCAGTGGCCAAAATTTCCTTGGGAAATTTTGTCAACGTCTCTAGACCGGACCGTTGATACTGATTCTTCTTCGGGTTGGTTGGTGGAAGATATGGTGAATATGCAGGTTTTGGCCTGTAGTCATTTTTGTTTTTGTTGCGGTTGAAATTCTTCCCTGAGAAGTACTTGTCATCCTTCACGCCCTTTCCTCCTCTATCACTTCCTTCCCCCTGTGGTAGCTCTGTGTTTCTATAAGCCTCTTCGGATTTGGCAAAATCATCCACCCTTCTGAACATTTCAGCTACTGTTTTTGGTTCGTCATCGAAGAAACGCCGAGACAACTCTGGGCACTTAGCCCCAGCAGTAAAGGAGGAGATTTTCATGAGTTCCGGAACGCCTTGTATATAACTGGCTTCATTAGTCCACCTTTCTTTAAATACCAAGAGTGACTCATTAGCCCTCCTCACGATGCTAGTGATTTCCATAGGGCTTCTGTGACTCTTCCTCCTCAAGGCAAACCTTTCTAGGAATTGATCCCTCAGGTCGTCCCAATGTCCTATACTGCCCGGCGACAACCTTTCGAACCATCCTCCAGCTGCCCCGTCTAGCGTCTGCTGGAAAAATCTGCACCATACCGGCATAGGCCACTCTCCCGAGTTAGCCGCACCGGCAAAGCGTGTGATATTATCATTAGAATCTGTAGCTCCAATATACAACTTCAATGTCGCTGGGAGGATGTGCTTCGGTGATGAAAATTGAATGATCTTCCTGGTGAACGGTGAGGAGACAACATCCTTGAACGGTTTCTGTAGCTCTTCGGCTGACATGTCTGTATACTTGTGAGTTTGTGTAATTGTTGGCCTCTCTCTTTGAGTAACTCGCGGCTCGTCATCGAAGACCAACTTCATAGGCATAAGAGGTTCTTGCCCGACTGTGTTATATCGTCCGACCAAACTCCGCAGCTCACTCATGCTATCAAGGATTTTTTGTTGCAAAGAGGAAGGTGTTTCTGTCTCTCCTCCACCGGTGGTGTTGTCACGCTCTGGTGAAATGGTTAAAGGAGACCCGCTCCCCGAAGCCCCTGCCATTGTTAGCTAGTTGGAGATTCGAGTTTAGGGTCCCACGGATGGCGCCAAATGTTGAAACAAATTTCCGCAGGAACAAGGTCCTAGGATATTTAGCTTCGGTCTCGTGTAAGATATGCTTGTAGGATGGGCCTACCCTGCAATAACAGAATGCACGTTAACTCGCCCCAGGTGTGAACCCGATACCAAACTCCGGCGTGAAAGTAAGTAACTATCACCGGAGTGGTATCCGGCGCAGAATACCGGAGATATGTTATTAAGTAAGAGTAAATGTTGTGTACTGTGTGTTATTGTGTGTAGTAAATGCCTTGGGGTATTTATACCCAAAGCTTAGAGCATACCTGGACGTATAGTCACGTCATTGAGATGTGCGCCTATTGAACAGTACCCTAATGTCAGGTACAATGTAAAAGCAGGCGGCGGACCATGACTGGATCCGCTGGGTAAAGCCCTGCCTTGTTGGGTAAAACAAGGTCTCCCAAGATTTGGGGGATCTTGTCTGTTCTCTCTCTCCTACGTGGCAATTGCCTCGGCGCCAGTGATATGCCTTCGGCCATGTGCCGGAGACATACGCGAACATACTACGTAGTAGATAAGTGTATGGTTTACGTTGTATTTACATTTGGATTATGTAATGTGTCCGCGTAGGTCATTGACATTGTCTTAAAAGATATCGTGCTTGTTTAGCTGTTCGTTGCCGGTTGTAATATGCCAATGTCTATCATTTTCTTTTCTTGGTGTATTATTCTGCCTAAGAAAATTCTACACTCTACTTAACAACTTAAGTCTTACTCCAAAAAGTTTGCTCATCTGTATGCATATGTGGGTGAAGCAAATTGTGGGTTATATAGCCATGGAACCAACAAAAAGCTGATCTAAAAGTATTTCAAAGCTGGTCAGATTCAAATTTAGAATCAGTTTCATTCCAAACCAGATTGTAAATTGATGAATAGCTACATATACGTATTTGAGATACATGAAAATTAAATGACCAGATCACAAGTGAAGATAAAAGAAAAATAATGGTTGAACTTGGCTTTTAATTCAAACTGAAATTGCAAATAACACTAGTGACCTAGCGATAAAAATACAGGCACTTGAAAGCGGAGGTCAATGGTTTGACGTAGCGATTCGGGTATCGTATTTGTGCTTTATTTCGTTGATAAAATGTTTTTGGAGTCTCCTCAGAGCAAGGGGAGCGATAAGCTGCTAGGTGGGCTGATAGCCTTTGGCAACAGTTCATCCTTGGCGCACCACTCTCCACATGGCACCGAAAGGTCTTGCGCCAATCCCACCAGCCAACGCCAAAGGATTTAAATTTTTTTTTTTTTTTTTTGTTAATAAAAGTTAGTATTTGTGGGGCTATTATACCCGTTTGACATCACTTTTTTCTCGTGTCAACCACTCCCCGTAAATGTGGTGCCAAAGGGTTTCTGATGCCAAAGCCCTAAAATCTTACGTAGCGGCTTTGACACCATGTTGATAACCAGTCCCAACTCTCTTAGGCTGGGCACAACGCACCTGAAAAGAGTCGGTCGACTCTCGGTCGCGACCGGGTCGTCGCGTTGCGGCGATTCGGTCGCCGGTGCAAATCAAGCCCAAACCGACCCTGGTCACGACCTCTTTTGTGTTTGTGTTTGTGTCTGTGTGTTTTATAAAAAAAAACTTTTTTTTTTAAATTTAACATGTTTTAATTATATAAATTTTATAAAAAAATTCCAAATTTTAATATATTGAGTTTTTTTTAATTCCTCACAACATATATTAATTTGACAATTTTTGGAGTTAGTTTTAGCTAATGCATTATACCCTCTTTACTTTTAAGTTTCCTAATGTTTTTTAGTTTATGTAATGTTTTTTTTTTTAGTATAACGCGTGTTGTATGGAATAAAATGTTTTTTTTTGGAATAAAATGTTATTTTTATTAAATATAAAATGTTATTTTTATTGAATATAAAATGTTATTTTTATTAAAAATAAAAAAATAAATTTTAAATTAGGTCGCACTAGGTCGCCGGGTTGTGGCAAATAGGTCGCACTAGGTCGTCGGCCGAAAAAACTAGTTCGCGACCCCCATGCGTTGTGCCTAGCCTTAACGGGGAACCATGTACACTATACGTTTTTTTCTTCTGTTTTTTATCAGACTGAACAGTGAACACTCATGTCATGAGCTTTCTATCACGAGTTTGGAAAATTTATGACTAATTTTGCCTGCAATGATAGTACAAGGAAAATTTAATTATGTGCACAGTGTACGTACTTTTTTGCTTTGTTGATTATTTATGTATGGCTTTTAGCTGTGCACGTATATTTCTACATTGGGTCTTGACCAATTTCTATTCCTTCCGTTCCAAAATAATAGTCCACCGACCAAAAACAACACGCAGTTTAATAAAAACATCAATTTTTCAGGTTTCTCTCTTACTTTTTATATAATGACAATTTTACGTTTAACTAATTAATTTACAACTTTTTTATTATTTGTAATAATACTTTCAAGTGAGGGTAATATTGTAAACTTAACCTATATTTCTTATCGATTTTTGGATTGAACTATTAATATAAGACGTTTAAAAATAGTAAACTGTACTGTTAATATAGGACAGAGTGAGTACTTATTATCTTTGAATGGTTTCAGTTACTAGCCAGTAGTAACAGCTCATTGAGCTATTTAATTTGTTCTTATCTTATTTCAAAATAAGCTCTCCTTCCTGTAAGCATTTTTACGGACTTATTATCCTACGGGTTAATATACAAGGAGGTTACTAAAGTTTGATCAAAATAACAATTTTGTTACTAAAGTTTAAAACGTTACACTTAGGTTACTAATGTATACGGGTGCGATTTATTTATTACTAAACGTTCAGAAAAACTATGCCCCCATTACTCAGTGGAAGGGTTACCGGTTAAGCAACCGGTTGGTGGGCCCCATTCTATTTTTTGGTCAAATTTAGTAACCTGCGTGTATATTAACCTTTTACGTTTTGATCAGTTTTTTTTCGTTTTCGTTCGTACTTTTACGTTTTCGTCAGCAATTTTAAGTTTTCGTGGGTAAATTTACTTTTTCGTCAGTAATTTTACTATCTCATCCGTAAATTTACGTTTTCATCAATAAACTTACGTTTTGGTCAGTAGACTTACGTTTTCGTCAATAAACTTACATTTTCGGCAGTAAATTTACGTTTTCGTCAGTAATTTTACATTTTCGTCAGTAAACTTACGTTTTCATCAGTATTTTATGTTTTCGTTGGTATTTTTAAGTTTTCGTCAGTAAGTTTACGTTTTAGTCAGTAAACTTACGTTTTCATCACTATTTTACGTTTTCGTCAGTAATTTTACGTTTTCGTCAGTACTTTTACGTTTTCGTGAGTAAATTTATGTTTTAGTAAAAAAATTTACTATTTCATCAGTAAATTTACGTTTTCGGCAATAAACTTACGTTTTCGTCAGTAAACTTATGTTTTCGCCAGTAAATTTACGTTTTCATCAGTAATTTTACGTTTTCGTTAGTAAACTTACGTTTTCATCAGTATTTTAGGTTTTCGTCAGTAATTTTACGTTTTCGTCAGTACTTTTACGTTTTCGTGAGTAAATTTACGTTTTCGTCAGTAATTTTACTATTTCGTCAATAAATTTACGTTTTCGTCAATGAACTTACGTTTTCATCAGTAAACCTACGTTTCCGCCAGTAAATTTACGTTTTCGTCAGTAATTTTACGTTTTCGTCAGTAACCTTACGTTTTCATCAGTAATTTAAGTTTTCGTCGGTAATTTTACGTTTTCGTCAGTACTTTTACGTTTTCGTGAGTAAATTTACGTTTTCGTTAGTAAATTTACGTTTTCGTCAATAAACTTACGTTTTCGTCAGTAAACTTACGTTTTCTCTAGTAAATTTACGTTTTCGTCAATAATTTTACGTTTTTGTCAGTAAACTTACGTTTTCATGAGTATTTTATGTCTTTGTTAGTATTTTTATTATTACTGACGAAAACGTAAAAATACAGATGAAAATACAGAAAACGTAAGTTCACTGACAAAAATGTAAATTTACAAACGAAAGCTTAAAAATACTGACGAAAACGTAAAAATATTGAGGAAAACGTAAATTTACTGGCGAAAACGTATATTTATTGAGGAAAACGTAAATTTACTGACGAAAACATAAATTACTGACGAAAACGTAAAAAAACTGACGAAAACGTAGTTACTGACGAAAACGTAAGTTTACTGACGAAAACGTAAGTTTACTGACGAAAACGTAAGTTTACTGACGAAAACGTAAATTTACTGACGAAAACATAAATTACTGACGAAAACGTAAAAAACTGACGAAAACGTAAGTTTACTGACAAAAACGTAAGTTTACTGACGAAAACGTAAGTTTACTGACGAAAACGTAAGTTTACTGACGAAAACGTAAGTTTACTGACGAAAACGTAAGTTTACTGACGAAAACGTAAGTCTACTGACGAAAACGTAAATTTACTGCCGAAAACGTAAATTTACTGACGAAAACGTAAAATTACTGACAAAAAACGTAAGTTTACTGACGAAAATGAAAGTTTACTGACGAAAACGTAAGTTTACTGATGAAAACGTAAGTTTAAAACGTAAGACGAAAACGTAAGTTTACTGACAAAAACGTAAGTTTACTGACGAAAACGTAAGTTGGAGTCCACGTAGAAATGCAACTTATAACTACGGGTAAAAACATTATGGGTAACTTGAAGTTCAGGTAAACAATACATTAGTAACCCAAGTGTAAGATTTTAAACTTTAGTAATAAAATCGTTACTTTGGTCAAACTTTAGTAACCCTGTGTATATATTAACCCTTATCTTACCAGTGGCTTATGTAACTTTATATAGAGATTATAAAGGTATGTTTATTTCTAACAAATTAGCTAAAAGTTTGTCATGACTGTAACAATAAGTAATGTTACATGTTATCCTTATTTGCTAACTTACAGTATCATCAATGAATTATTAATCATCTTAAGATTTGCCCAATGTTTCTTGCAAGTTCATAACATATAAGCAGAATAGAGTAGCTAACAGTCTATAACTTTGTCATTTTAAAAAGTAATTAAGGGTAACTAGGGGTGTGTTTTGCAATAGTAGCAGTAGCGGTCATTAGTAGCTGTAAGCTGTAAATGTGATCTGCAACAATTTTCTTCTATAAGCCTTGTGGAAAAAAAAGATAAAACTACTTGGTACATGATAAACGAGCATTAAAAATGCTCACTGCTCACTTGATGTTAAGGGCGAGTCTTTTGACCAGTGACCGCTTGTAAATTTATTGTGGAAGGGCGGATATTATCAATATTTAAAGTGCAGTCGTTTGGTATTAAAAGTCGTATAATGATGTATGTACGTACGCAGCCTAATTCGGTATCTTGCATGATTGTTTCTTAAACCATTCCCTAGTCACCCTAAAGATGTTCACATTGGGACCTCCTTTGAGGACATGAAACGCCCGACCACTGTAATATTCTTAGAACGTGACATTAAATTGCTTGAAACTATATGATATGTTTTAACTTCTTTTTTCGCCTTCTCGATTATTACTTACTGGCTGAGGGTGGTTCTTTAGATTCACCACCAAAACTGCTTGACCCTGAACTTTACATATACTGGAAAAAACGTTTTGAAGCTTTTGTTAAGGCTAAAAGTCTTAGTCTATGGAAAGTCTTTGAAGTCGAAGATTATATTCCACCATGTATATTGTCTGCCGAGGATAAAATGAAAGTTCATGAAAATGGTCTAGCAAAATCTCTTCTCTGTTCTGCCCTCCCTGACAATGAATTCAACTTAATCTGCAACTGTGATACGGCTAATGGTATGTGGAAAACTCTTGAGATGGATTTTGAAGGCAGTTCTGAAGCTAAGTTCTACAAAATCCAAATTCTTACTATGGAACTCAATAGCTTTAAGATGTTTAGAGGTGAGTCTGTTCATAGCATGTCTGAAAGATTACATGATATAATTTGTCGGTTATCGGCACTTGGAAAAACTTATCCTGATGTAGAGTATGTGATGTGTATTATAAATGCTCTTCCTTCTGACTGGAATCTTATGGTGATTAATTTGCGACGCAAAAACCTCTCTGTACTCTCTTTAGAAGATGTTATCGGGAGTCTTAAAGCCTTTGAGACTGAGCAAGAATATGTTAAACTTTTGGCGATGTGAAAGATCCTCCGAAGAAAACAAAAAGCTGTATGCTAAAGGTGGTTTAACATGATGAAGAAGATCAGTTTCTTTAACTTACATTGACTCGTTTTGATGTACTAGTAATAGACTATGTTTTAGGTTATGCTTAAGTTTGAATTATGTTAATGTGTCCTCATGGATCGTTGAACTGTCTTTAAGATTGTGTAGCTTGTTTCCTTGTTTACTACCGTTTGTAATGTGCCATGTGTAGATCATACAATTATGTAGGACTATTCAAGTGTTTCGCAATCACTTTCTAGTGCATAGATCAGATAAAAAACACAATATAAACACAAGGAATAACACTCATCAAAAGTGGTAAAGATGAACCTGACAATTGATGTCGCAATACTAGCCCACAACCGTCAACCTTAGGCTTTCCTATTGAACACAAATAAATTCGTTAAGAGCTCCGCACGGGATCAAACTCCCTGTCCTTAAAAGGTGTTTACGTGCTCATTACGCTACGAGCCTCTTACGTAACGAACCCCAGGATTTGATGCAGACTCTGTGCTGTTTTCGTTAGCGTACGAATCCAACACAATGTCAACGGCGAAGCAGAAAACTTTAGATGGCAAGATCAAAAACTAAGCAGCTTGTTTATTTGTGTGTTGTATGTATCTATGTGGATTTCATCCTCCTTTTGAGGTTACTGATTACCTTCATATATATAGTTGAAGTCACACACATAGGAACTTCCATGATCTTGGTCATGCCCAAAAAGTTAGGAGTATGGACTAATGGTTGCATCTGAGTGTGCCCTCCAAATCACCCCATTATCCTTCTTTTTCTCATTGACCATTTCAATTTCACACACAAATCTCTTTATGGTTGTTGCATCACCAACTTGTACCACGGGCTACTTTTATTGTACAAGTGTCTCAACATAGACTACTTATACGTTATGTTTTGCTACATAAAAACTTGCCAAACTTATAATAAATATCCAACAATCCCCCACCAAGTTGGAAAGTTTTCTACTACTCTGATAGGTTGTGTCACAAAGGTGTCATTACGATTAAACCATGGCTCTTGATACCAATTGAAGGTCTACGGATTCTAAGGATTTGGTAAATGATGGATTAGATCTATTGATTAATGGTGGAAATGGGGAAGGAGGAAGATGAAGTATAGAGAGAGAAAGAAGAGGGAAGAAAAGTAGAGAGAGAAAGTGATTAGATTAATGAAAAGATGTAAATGAATGAACTACCCACCAACCCCTCCTAACATGCTAGGAGGGGTGTATATATAGCCCACCCTACATGTGGGCTATATGGACTATACATTACTAAGTGGACCACGAGCCCATTACATAATTATCGTTGGAGCGACCGATCCTTCATAAATACGTAAAACGTATTTCCAACAATAATTGAAGGTCTACGTATTCTAAGGATTTGGTGAATGATGAATTGGATCTATTGATTAATGGTGGAAATGGGGAAGGAGGAAGATGAAGTATAGAGAGAGAAAGGAGAGGGAAGAAAAGTAGAGAGAGAAAGTGATTAGATTAAATGAATAAGTTGTTATGAATGAATCACCAACCAACCCCTCCTAACATGCTAGGAGGGGTGTATATATAGCCCACCCTACATGTGGGCTATATGGACTATACATTACTAAGTGGACCACGAGCCCATTACATAATTATCGTTGGAGCGACCGATCCTTCATAAATACGTAAAACGTATTTCCAACAATCTCCCCCTAAGGGAGGTCGCTCCAAGTTACAAAGTTCTAAATATTCTATAGCTCGTGATCTATGCTAATAATGATGTGACCGAGACTTTCTTTGGGAAAACACATTTCCAACAATCTCCCCCTAAGGGAGGTCACACCATTTTACAAAATCTTAAACCTAGCATACTATGCTTGAGTCTTCGATCTTGTTCTTGTGAATATGCTTGATGTGATCTTTGACTTTAGTCTTGAGCATGTTTCCTTGCCTTGACCTTGTGCATTCATCACTTGTGAAATTTGCCTCTTTGTGACTTCATGTTCCACATACTTATACTTTTAAATTCTTGAAAGCTTCAGAGTTTGATACAGCGGAAGACTTGACCTTCAGGCTTTCTTGAATTTGTTGAAGTACTAATTGTATGTAGTACAAGCATGTGGTGACGACTTCTTCTGGATTATACACCGCAATGCCACCTTCTTGTTACGCTGCATAAGATAGTTACCAACAAACCATATACACGGATGAAATGGCCTTGAACATTTCATTCTAATTCGGTAGCATTTTACCTCCGGTCGGTGAAGACCGTTGGACGATATTAGATATCGTACCCGTGACGGATAGTTTCAATTAAGTAACTTCCTGACAGGATTTCGCGGGTAAACCCGTTCTCTTTACTCGACCGTCCAAAGCTGACTGCGAACGTAAAGAGTGAATCATTTGGATAATATTATCCGCATGATTTGAAGCCGTCAATTCATGTTCCTGGAACAAGTGAAGTTTAATTAAGAACCGCACCGTCGTTGCTTTCCAGTTGTCACTAGCTTGATTCATATAGAATCTTGCAAGTTACCTACCAAGTGCTGTTTGATGTTAACACTAGAAGGATTTCCATTCGTCACTGTAAATACTTAATAGTATTACTCTGAATGTTCTGGCAAGATCACTAAGATATTGCGTAGAGGCCTGGAACGTGTTTAAATTCATTTAAGAATTAAACCACTGTTGCTTTCCAGTTATCACAAGTTTGATTCATAAAGAATCGCACAAGTCACCTACCATGAGCTTTTTGATATTCGCTCAAGAAGGATTTCCATCTTCATTGTAAACACTTTCGTATTACTCGGATGTTCAGGCAAGATCATGAAGATTTTGCGTAGGACTCTTAATATCTTTCTTACTTTTCACATTGTGTGAACAAGCAAGGAATAATGAAAGTGTGTCCTAATGAGATATTTGATGATCTCAAATGGCTCTAGACTCGATCATGCATTTTGGATTTTTAGTGATCGGAGGCTGGAGAGGAGTGCCACCTTTTCAATACCAATTTATTCGGAGTGAATAAATCAATAGATAATGTGTTGTCTCCGTGTGATTAAAACAAATATCTTTTAAGAGATATCTGAGTTAGCTGGGATGGGTTGTGCCTTGCATCACTGGGTCCATGATGTCTATCTTCAATATCAAGAATCATTAAAATGATCTCAATAGCATATGAATTGACCCGGTTTCTGCCTAAGTTGTAAGGAGGGCTTCTTTCTTTACACCCTTTATCTTTACAATTCTTTTTCATTCTTCAACCCCTTCAATGCTTACCAATACGTCATCACTAGCACCTTGTTGTGATTGTTCCAGTGCTAGCTTAAGTACTTAGTCGACATTCAGCTACGTTCACATTCTTTCTCCATCTTTCCTAAGGACTACTATTTCTAGCTATGGAATGTCCTTGGGAAGATTCCTCCGGTTCTAGAGAAATCATTGGACTTTAACCTATCCTACCATCCTTATGTCACCACAATCTTCACCGTCGTGAATAGAGATGTTTTGGGTAAGTGTATGTCACCATGAAATCCATTTTGAAGTGCAAATCCATTTTGCTCCCCCTTAACATATGCCACGATATTCGAAAACATTTCGCACATGTCGGGATGAGCTAACA
The DNA here is from genome assembly GCA_025667525.1 of Glebionis coronaria. Taxonomy (NCBI): domain Eukaryota; kingdom Viridiplantae; phylum Streptophyta; class Magnoliopsida; order Asterales; family Asteraceae; genus Glebionis; species Glebionis coronaria. The sequence goes on along the minus strand of CM046881.1, from coordinate 453,883,758 downwards.
CGTTAAGTCAAACCATTTGTGATTAATCATTTCCCATATTAAATCACATTTTCTCCCCCATATTAAAAATATTAACCCAATCGATGTTTTTAATATCAATTGATTTAATAGCCTTTTAAGAAAATTTGGGAAGAAAAATGCAAATCCAATTATCTTCATGAGTTACACAAGCCCCCCCTCAAATTAATGAGGGTGTGCTGAAACGTAAATTAAATACCTTTTAAACACAAGTGTAAGGTATTTATTACGTGCAAAGATCATATATAATAATGAATTCACAAGATTAGCAATTTACGAGGTTGGACCTGAATAATGGAGAACATCATATGAAAGAAGCACATGGTTCTTGTTCACGAATGTTGGTCACCTCGTCACGTCCCCGAGAAAATTAATTCCCGTTGTTGAGTCAAAGCTTTCCGGTGAAATGCTTGACTTGATTATGAAAAGCGGGTTGCTATCTGAAATAATAGCAAACCATGTGGACCATGTTTTAAATCGTTTAAACTTCTGCTCGAACTTTATTTACAACCCCGTGTCATTATTGAATGACATTTCTAGGTTCGTAAATATTATCGATTCCAGAAGACATGCTCGTTTTATCAAAACGTTTTTGAACACACGATTTTGAAAGATTTAGAAAAACCTTTTTGAGAAATTCTCGAAAAAATTGTGTTCCAAGTTTTGAAAAACCAATTACTTGAGCTTAAGATGTTGAATATCTTAAAAGCGAGCTCAAGTCCGAGAAGTTGTAAACTTCCCGTTGTTAAGGATAAGTTACCATCGGCGATAAACTTTCCTTTTATCTGAAGGACGAGTCCTAAGCTGACATTTACTTAGAAGTCGTGTTCATGAGCTTGAAAACTTTGACTGTTTTAACGGAAAGCTCATGACCGAGAAAGGTTAATTTCTCGTTACGAGGAAAAGTTCTCTTAGTTAAAAGATACACTTTCCTTTCTGAGCTTAAAACTTCGAATGTTTTAATACAAGCTCATGACCGAGAAAGGTGAATTTCTCGTTAAGAGGATAAGTTATCATAAAAGATAATCTTTCCTTTATTTTAAGTTCGAGTTACAGTCTGACATTTAACTGTAAGTCATCGTGCATGAGCTTAAAAACTTTGAATGTTTTCGATATAAGCTCATGCCCGAGAAAAATTAATTTCTCGTTGTAAGGATAAGTTTATCATCGGCGATAAACTTTCCTGCCTTTGAAGAACGGGTTATAGACTGTCATTTATCTATAAGCCTTAATGCATGAGCTTAAAAACTTGGAATGTTTTTGATATAAGCTCATGCCCGAGAAAAATGAATTTCTCGTTTTTAGGATAAGTTTATCATCGGCGATAAACTTTCCTTTCTTTGATGAGCGAGTTATAGTCTGTGATGTGACTATAAGTCCTTGATTGCAGATTAACCATGAATCCCCTGAGACATTTGTTTCTCTGATATCTGCTTCTTCAGCAACCAAACTCTAAGAGTGTCCTTAGTTGAACGGTACACAACGATTGGACCGCTTCGTTCTTTTGGAACATCAACTTTGGTACCTGCAATCTCATTAGGAATTTGCATGCTTTGACGTGGGTTAGCGATATCAATTATAGAAGCACATGGGGGTTCACAGTTGGCTTTACTTGTTTCAGAGGCGACCTGAGTAGATGATTCACTAGTCTTGGCTGGCAAACGTTTCCTTTTATAGAAAACCTTAAGTTTAGGCGTAAGTGAAGTATCATCTTTATCAGTTTCCTCCCTAGTAGACTTAGTAGAATCGGAGACTATCCTAGTTAAAGGGCACTCGTTTCCTACAAGAGTGAAAGTTCTACCAGTGGGGTGCCACATTTTGCCAACGGGTTTGATTTTAGCAACCCACTGGGATTTAAGTCTAGCACGGGAGTTCACCTCATTAAGCAATTTTTTGATACAGGAATCATGATTTGCCGTAAAGACACATTTTCTACATGTTTTACAAGTAGCATATTTAATGTCCGAGTAAGATCTAGAATCCCTAGATGATTGATCGATGCTCCTAGAAGATGGCATGCTATGGTTAGCAGTGTTGGGTAATCTAGAAGGCATCTGACTAGGTTGGACATTGCTATCTCTTGCATGTGTCTTTTGCTTAGCTTCCCCAAGACCAGATTTATGGCAAACGTCATTTGAACTAGTTCTAGACGTGGTCTTGGTATTTTTAGGGAAACTAGAGGCAATCATATGATTTGGTCTTGCTAAAGCTGGAGTGATCACATAGGGCCTAGTTGCTGGAGTGTCTGGTCTAGAAAGATGAACCAAATCAACTTGGGAGGCAAACCGCGGTCTCGAGGATTGTGGTCGCTCGGATCTAAATGCAGTAGGTTGTCTGACAATCGGTTGTCTGACGAACTGATTTGTAGGCGGTTTCCCCAAGATTGATGGTTTTTCAAGCTTAGTGTCCACACTAGTTCCTCTATTTTTCCTTAACTCGTTTTTCAACGCAGCTATAGCAAATACCTTTTCCTGAACTTGGGCTTTTAACGTTTCATTTTCTTTGAGCAAGTTATCTTGGGATGCCAACTTAGATTCAAGCAGTTGAATTTGTTTCAAAAGATTATCCTTTTCAGCTTTAGAATCTAAAACAGTTTGATCCAATTTTCTTTCAAGAACAACGTTTGATTTTTCAAGTTTTTCAAAGTATGTTTCAAATTTGACCGTTTTCTTAGAAAATTCAAGTTTGGCATCCTCAAGATCTTTTAATTGTTGAGCTACAATCATTTCGAGCTCTCTAATCTTGGAATCAGAATCAGTTAACGAGGCAGTTGTAAAGCATTTATCATGATAAACTATAGCATTTTGAACACTTTCTCCCCCATTATGACTCTCATCGGATGAATCAGAAGTGGTATTTCTATCACTCTTTTCCATCCCATGTTTGTCATAATTAGGTTCAGAATGCTCAATATGCGGCATTTCATCAGCATATACATCATAAACAACATTACATTGTACCATGTTTGCAGGCGCTTCGTCATAAACGGGTAAGGTGTCAGCAAAAAGGATCTCGTGAACAGTCCCTGACGTGCCACTGGTATCATGTTGTCCTCCTGATTCGGTGCTCTTGCCATCGTTAGGTTCCAAGTTGTCAACCGTATGACCATTCTCTTCTTGCATATGTGTCATTGATTCTTGCACTCCATTATCATACGCTTGCTGAAGTTGTGATCTTTGATATATCGAAGACGAGACCGATGTCATGAGTTTCAAAATTGTATCACGGAAAGCTCTAAACTCGGTATGTGTATCTCGAAGAAATGAATGGCAAATCACTAAACTTTCAGGCATGATGATATTGAATTGGAGGAAAGGCGTGAGTTGTGTCACAAGAGTCTTGTATGCAAGTGCCGATGCAGAGTGATTAAAGTTGTCACGGTTGAGTTGCTCGGCGAGTTCGGTCAAAGTGGTGAAAATTGAGTCGATGAATATATGACGATCTTGTCCAAAGATTGTCACAAATTCGCTCCCTCCTTGAATCCGTGAAAGAGTAACTAGATGACACTGAAGCATTTGAAATGAATTGATACCACTTTCTCTAGCTTTGTCTTGCATTCGATGCAAGTCTCCCTCTTTAAGTGTCGATTTGAATGAATCCATTGAAAATCGAGAAAAGATAAAGAAAAATGATGCGGATGTTGTTGTTGTCGGGTTTTTACAATTCGACTCGGCTCAAAAGATGTTGACGGCTCAAACGATTATAGATTAAACCGGATACTAATAGGTCCAATTTAAACTCGGCTCACAGCAAAAATAAATCCCGTCACTATAACTCGTTACTTTTGTCTTCAAAGCCGGCCACAAAACTTTTAACCCGTCACTGTAACTCGTCACTATAACCCGTCAAAAATTTGTCACGGTAACTTTAAAAAATACCCGCCTTAACACGATTTGCCAAAAACTAATATATAAAACTAACTTAATTAAAAAAAAATTAACTTTTTTTTTAAAAAAAAAAACTTAACTAAAAATAGAAAATGAAATAAAAATCTAATATTTTGAAAGATAAAAAATCTGATAACTTAAAAACGTGTCCCAACTAAATTGGAAAATTTGATATTTTCAAAAAACACGATATAAAAATAAGAAGAAATAATAAAAAAAATGAAGATCCCACTTGCTATGCTTTTGAGCAATACACGTTATCCGTCTTTTTATACCCACACGTGTCTTCCACTACCTATTTCCCACCTAATACCCTAGTCCACTTTGGCATTGTTTCCTCCGCCCGAATATAAAAAGCCACTTTACATACTTTCTCACCTCAACTCCTTCCTCTTACAGTTATTTTCTCTCAACTCCGCCCCACAACTAATCTGATTCTCACAAAAACCTGATCTTTATCAACAATCCCAATCTCAAACAATTATCATCTATTCAATTATCATCTAAGAGTCAATTATCACGAAGACGACAAGAGCAAAGAGTTTGGCTACAAGATTCTTTTAATTAAGAGTCTCGGGTAGGTACTGTAACTTTGTTGCATGTTGGTTTGAGTCTCTCTCTCTACTGTAGTGTCGTTCTGTCAATTTTGGGTGCGTCGGTGTATGATGTGTGAGTGTTGAGATTGTTGTAGGTGTGGGTTGAGTGGGGTTTTGTTGTAGGTGTGTGTTGAGATTGTCTTCGAGTGGGAGGGAGGATCGAGTCAGACGAGGGTGAGTGAGGGAGAGAGTGAGGGTGAGGGAGTGATGAGGTTGTGGGTATGATGGGTGTCGGGGTGGTTGGGGTGAGAGGGGTGAGTTGGTGAGACGAGGGTCTTTCGAGGGTGAGAGATTTCGAGGGTCGAGAGTATTGTGAGGTGTGTGAGGGTCGAGAGGGTGCGAAGGTGAGAGTGTTGTTGTCTGTGTCCAGGTTTGAGTGGGTCTAAATCCTTTTTGGTGTCAGTCTGTTTGAGGTCAGTCGAATATCGAGTCGAGGTTGTGTTTTTGTTTGAGTCGGTTCGAGGGAGGAGGGTGGGGGTTTTGAGTCTTGTGTGTGTCAGTGGTTCGAGAGTGTGAGTGGATTTGGTTGGGGAGGGAATGTATGACGAGGGTGTGTTTGGAGTCAAAAGTTAGTTTCCCGTTTTGCTTGAATCCCCTTACCGTCTATACGGAATAAATCGAGTCTACACGGAATAAATTGTGTCTATTCGGAAAGTCTATGCGGAAAAATTTTCTATGCGGAAAAATTTTCTATGCGGAAAAAATTTTCTATGCGGAAAAATTGTAGGTCTATGCGGAAAAAATTTTCTATGCGGAAAGTCCTTTCTATGCGGAAAACCTTGTCTATTCGGAAAACCTTGTCTCTTCGGAAAACCTTGTCTATTCGGAAAACCTTGTCTATTCGGAAAACTGAGTTTTGGACAGGTTGGGACTGATTGAACAATTTTGGACAGTTTGGACAGAGTAAACAGATTTGAACCGATGGACTATTGGACTGATTTGATCAAAAAACTGAGACTTTGGACCGATATGAAAATGAAGAAGAAACTGATTAAAAATGACATATTAAAGAAATGATTAAAAAATGACAGAATAACAAAAATGACTGATAAAAAAATTATTTAAAAGAAAAACGACTGATTAAAAAATATGATTAGACAAATGATGATAAAAAAAAACTGATTATTTAAAAATTGATAAAATGATAATAAAAAAAAAACTGATAATAAAAAAAACTGATTGTAAAAACACACGAAAAGAAAAAAAAAATAAAACTGATAAAAAAAATAAAAATTGATAAAATTTATAAAAAATTGATAAAAAATTGATCGAATGATGAAAAGATGGATAAAAAATTAGAAAAGAAAGGATTTTTACCACCAAATCAAAAGATAAAAAATAAGCAAATCCTAAGATTCAACCATGGCTCTTGATACCAATTGAAGGTCTACGTATTCTAAGGATTTGGTGAATGATGAATTAGATCTATTGATTAATGGTGGAAATGGGGAAGGAGGAAGATGAAGTATAGAGAGAGAAAGGAGAGGGAAGAAAAGTAGAGAGAGAAAGTGATTAGATTAAATGAATAAGTTGTTATGAATGAATCACCAACCAACCCCTCCTAACATGCTAGGAGGGGTGTATATATAGCCCACCCTACATGTGGGCTATATGGACTATACATTACTAAGTGGACCACGAGCCCATTACATAATTATCGTTGGAGCGACCGATCCTTCATAAATACGTAAAACGTATTTCCAACATCGTTTACTCAAGTATGCAAAGTGAAACTGATTCAATGGTGTCTGAAGATTAAACCATGAACCTTGAGATATAATGGTGTCCGAAGATTAAACCAAAATCTTGTAATTTCACCGACATGCTTCTACACACTTCCCATCGTAACCATTACATTCTCAAACTGAGCGCGAATATGGCCATGCGCTTAAATCCCGTTTCATAACCCTCAAGAGAGAAACCATAAGTCTCCATTCAAGGCGGCACCACCTTTAGGTCATATAGGCAAAGCTACGCTAACGTGTCCGTTGCTAAGACGCCTCAAAGCTTTGTTAAGAGAATAATCTCATCCTCATCATCAGCAACACCATGCTATCTTTACTATATACATGAGTCAATTCGTTGATAGCATCTTCTACCGATAGGTGACTTCGTTATTACCCTTTAAACTCGTAATGTAGGAGCCCTACATTCGAGTTAGGTTTCCATCACTAACCGGTTCGCATATGGCTTCACACCCATGTCTCTAGCATCTCTCAATAAGTCTCTCGTCAGAGGCTTAAAGGAGAATTTTCAATAAGCTACTACAATGCTTATCGATCTCATCACAAACACTCACTAAATCTCTTGTCAGAAACTTAATAGTGTTAACGTCAAATTTCTAGCTTACTTGACAAACATTTCACTAATGGCCATTCTCAAAATATTCCATCACAAAGGAATCATGAGGTATTAGATAGCTAATAGAATCATGAGGTATTATATAGCTAATCCGCTTAACCTCTTATATTGCCACAACGAGGCAATGATATCAGCTTCTTTCACGCACTGAATTACACATATTCAAGAAATGCTTCAGTAAATAAAATCCACCCTACTTGTGAATTTATATGAGTGAAGCAATCAATCTGAGTTATACGCTTTCCCTCACTTAATGTTTCTTGTCCAGTTTGCTTATGTATAAACGTATGACATGCTCACGATAAGGCAGGCTTAGCAAAACATGTAGCTTACCTCAAATACCCCCACCACGTGATGTAGTTTCATTAACTCTAACACTTTCACAACAAGACTTAATTTAATAAAGTAGCAGTTATCAGTAAGATGGGTTCATGTACTGATTTCTTTACCTCAAATACCCCCACCATGTGCACATCTATACTTTGAAACACAATTGTCAAAGATATGATTTAGATTTCCAAATTACGAAATAAGTAAACTAAGGGTTTTTATTACTTCAAGCTATATATTTTGAAATAAAAGATTCAAATATGAATATTTCCATAAGAGCTCTCGCACAGCTCTCACCGTTTTAATTTTGATAAGTCCTCAACCAAGAAACTGCTCTTTATCGATACATCCCACATGGATGAACCCTTCGGCGTAAGTGTAACGTACGTCGGAATATATATTTTCCGAAATGAATGCTACATCATCTTAGTCAATTGTCATGTAGTGATCACATCACCAAACTCATGGTATGCGACTGTGATCTCTCAACACAGAGATCATTATTGCATTCACATACACAATCTCTATGTTATATTTTAATTAACGTATGTCATGAGTTATGACTATGCACCTATAAGATTCTTAGATAAAACAACTAAAAATCTAGGCTTATGGTTTCTCAACAACATTGCTCCTTCGCGAGCAGTTGTCCATCCCACCTTGGATGTAATTAGCAAAAAAAAAACATATTGTTTGTCTTAATTCATGTCAAGCCCATCAATAAACTTCACTTGCCACTATATCATCTAAAACCAACACATCAGTGTGCAATGAATATCATGTTGTTACATTTATGATGCGAACCTACTTTACAAAATGAGTTAAAGACTACAATAAGTAGTTTATTTATCAAATTAATGATCCAACTCATATCTCAACTCAAAGTTCAAAATGGTCTTATATCACTATACGTTTTGATAAAGCCATTTAGACAACATAACTTCAACAAAACTATAACACGTTTGTAGGACCCATTAAAGACTCGTTAAGACTCTCACATTAAACTTATAAAAAAGTTAATAAACACCTTTTAAGATTGTAGATCATACAATTATGTAGGACTATTCAAGTGTTTCGCAATCACTTTCTAGTGCATAGATCAGATAAAAAACGCAATATAAACACAAGGAATAACACTCATCAAAAGTGGTAAAGATGAACCTGACAATTGATGTCGTAATACTAGCCCACAACCGTCAACCTTAGGCTTTCCTATTGAACACAAATAAATTCGTTAAGAGCTCCGCACGAGATCAAACTCCCTGTCCTTAAAAGGTGTTTACGTGCTCATTACGCTACGAGCCTCTTACGTAACGAACCCCAGGATTTGATGCAGACTCTGTGCTGTTTTCGTTAGCGTACGAATCCAACACAATGTCAACAGCGAAGCAGAAAACTTTAGATGGCAAGATCAAAAACTAAGCAGCTTGTTTATTTGTGTGTTGTATGTATCTATGTGGATTTCATCCTCCTTTTGAGGTTACTGATTACCTTCATATATATAGTTGAAGTCACACACATAGGAACTTCCATGATCTTGGTCATGCCCAAAAAGTTAGGAGTATGGACTAATGGTTGCATCTGAGTGTGCCCTCCAAATCACCCCATTATCCTTCTTTTTCTCATTGACCATTTCAATTTCACACACAAATCTCTTTATGGTTGTTGCATCACCAACTTGTACCACGGGCTACTTTTATTGTACAAGTGTCTCAACATAGACTACTTATACGTTATGTTTTGCTACATAAAAACTTGCCAAACTTATAATAAATATCCAACACCATGTCTCTCCTTAAATATAAGCCGAAATGGAGAACAAATTATGTGTTTTAAGGTTGAATGAAATCAGAGATTTGCTGTTCAAAAAATAAATAAATTAGGGATTAAAGTATTATATATCCCACACACCTTGACTTAGGGCTAGTTACTTTTTTAAATGGTATCATATTAGCCTCTTAATAAAAAGAGAGAGTTTTGTATGTGAGTGTGGAACAAAGGTTGAAAGGGATTTAAGTCCATAACTCTTCCCACTAAAAAGCACAACAAAAAAAGTAAACGCCCCCTAAGTGACAGTGGAAACCACTTGGAAATTATGAAGAAAAAATAAATAAATTACGTGGAATCAACCGATACAGCGTGTCGATAACAAGTTAGATGTGGAGAACAAACTGGTGAAGTCGACACCGAATTTCAAAGCTTGTTGAAACGACACAAACATAAAAGTAAATGTCTATTTTATAACTTTTACTTTCACCAAAACAAAATATTTCAAAAGATCTTGAAATGTCCTCCCAAAAATTTTGTTGAATTTTTGAAGAGCAATGTTAAATCTTCCTACTATATTCTACTACTTATCTTTCTACCCACATTAAATTAAAACATGTGTAATCCACTCATTCTCTTTCTTAATTTCATCTATTGATCATTCCATTTGTCAAATCATATAAGTAGAAGGATATGGAGACACATAAAATAGGAGGATAAATCATTTTTATTTTTAAATATCAAATAGTGTGAATAACCCTTACCATATTTATTACGAGTAAGTAGTAGTATCACCAACCACAAAAGTCACAAACCAACACTACTACACTAGATCTGTGATATTCACAAAACCAGGTCACCAGCCCCAAAAAAGCTACAAGCTTTTCTTCTTGTTTTTCTAGCTTATCGTCATCGATGTTGATAATCTGCCATCATCCACCTTGGATAAGGTTTGGGTAGCAACCGGGTTTAGATTATCTTCATAAAATAGTTCGTAAGTTAATTTCTTATTACTCCTACCTTTTATGCGACCTTAAGCTGTTTGGAGAATGTGTAATCGTTTTATGTTTATCACTTATTTGTGCTGTTTTTATAGTGACTTTGTTAGCAGATTAGATTAGATTTAAGATTATGCTGATATGTTTTGTTGTATGATTGATTTTCCCCGATTTAATGTGTTTTATTCGATTTTCTATTGTTATATGTTCATTGAATGAGGTTGATTTGCTAACCAGAAGCATAATCAATGAAATTTTAATCATCATTTGTGCTTTGGATTCCCAATGTTTGCTTGCAAGTTCATAACATATACTCACTCGTCATACTACGTATAATGTATTTTTGAGTAGAAAAAAAGTAGCTATATCCTTGTCATGTTAAGAAGGGTAAATATATGTTACCGATGATCCTTATTGTTGAATCCTATAAAAATATTCTTTAGATGGGTTTTACGGGGAGAGAGTGAGTTTTTTAACTCACATGTATGATTGTATGCACATTTCTTTGTTTGGTGGAGATTACTCCTATGCTAAGTACTGTCTATGTTGTGTTCGGCAAAATTTTATGTTCACAACATTTTTCTTTGTTATCCTTAATGTTCTGTTTTTTTGTTATCTTAATACTTTGTTGTTAGTTAGCTTTGTTATGTTATGTTGTGTTGAGTTGTGTGTTTGTTGTTCTTTCTAGTCTAGTGCTATAAGATAAAAGACTCTAGATCAACTAACAGCGGAAGAAGGAAACGATTTACCCTCTACCTAGTAACTTATCTCAACAAACTCATGTTTTGGAACCCATTCCCTCACCACCCCCAAGATGTTTACGTAGGGAGATTGGTACGTGAGACCTCTTGTTAAGACACCAGGACGCTTGACCACTAGCCACTTTGGTGGTGGTTATAGAATATTCTGTCAATGTGATATCAAATTGATCTAAGGCTGTATGGATTATTAGTGTTGTGGTTAAGTATGTTGTTTATCTGTTTTACTTAAACAGATACACTACCCTGTAAATTGGACTTATAAATTCTAAAATGTTTGTTAAGCTTTCTTTAATTTGTTCTATTGCAGATGGCTGAAGGTGTCGCTTTAGATACACTGCCACAACTGCTTAGCCCTGAAAATTACATATATTGGAAGAAATGATTTGAAATTTTTCTTAAGGTTAAAGATCATCGTCTATGGAATATCATTAAATACGGAAATTATACTCGACCTGGTTTTGATCGAGTTCAACTAGATTGTTTGGCAATGCACGTTGTTGTGCCCTACCAGACAACGAATTCAAGTTTACCTATAGGTGTGCTACGGCTCAAGATATGTGGAAAGCTCTTGAGATGGTATATGAAGGCAATACTGAAGTTAAGAACAGCAAAATCGTACTCCTTACCAAAAAACTTGAAACATTTGAGATGTTAAAAGGTGAGTCTGTTCATGACATGTCTGGAAGATTAAAGGGTATCATTTGTCACTTAACAGCACTTGGACAAAAGTATCCTGATGAAGTGTATGTCAAGAGTAATATAAATGCTCTTCCTCCCAAGTGGAATCTTATGGCGACCACTTTGCGATGCAAAGACCTCTCTGTTTTATCTTTAGAAGATGCGATCGGAAGTCTCAAAGTCTTTGAGATAGATCAAGGAAGAGAAAAACTTGTCACACAAACGATCTGCAGCACAGTTTGAATAGCAGTATGCTAAAGGTGGCTAAGCAAGATGAAGAAGATCATTCTCACTAACTTTTGACATTAAGTCATTCTGAAGTACTGGTTAGACGATACTCTAATCCAGTACTTCAGAATGACTTAATGTCAAAGTTAGTGAGACTGTTCTTCTTCATCTTGCTTAGCCACCTTTAGCATACTTGAATTATGTTTTAATCTGAATTATGTTAAAATGTTTAGGATTGTGTGCTTGTTTAGTTTTTGTTTGTTACAATTTGTAATGTGCCATGTTTCTCATTTACTGTTAGTGGTGTAATTGCCTATGCAAATTCTGAGTGTCACACTAGAGTACTTAACTACTCAGGTCTAACTCCAAGAATTTGGCAAATATGTTTCACTAATTATATGTGGAGATTGGGTGAATCAAATTTTGGCTTATTTAGCTATCGAGCTGACAATAAGTGACCAACGATTGTTTCCACAGGTTAGAAATTAAATTTGGTTTGATAATTTTAAATAAAGCTTTGGCTTTGTTTGTCGAGTTTGTTTTTTGTTTTGTTATTTGTTTTGTTCTTTAATTACTTACTTCAACACTTGCCCAATTGTGGGTTATTTAGCGATTGGAACCGACGACAAACTGATCTAAATTTGTTTCATCACTGGGCAGGTTCTTATTTCGAATCAGCTTGGTTTAAACCTGTTATCATTAAAAACATTTGATCGAAAAATATTACTCACCAAAAAAGTTTGTTACAGGGAACCGTCGTCGCATTGCGCGGGTACTCTGCTACTTATGATCTATACTAAGTCTTTCTAACAAAAACTATAAAGTTCTCTTTCGTTACATTTATTAAAAGCAATTGTTGTTGAAACCGTATAGTAGATGAATATGTGAATGTAAGGAACCCTGAAAATAAAATATTTTGTTTAAAATAGCTAACTCTAATCATAGGAAAGGAAAAATATCAGTTTTATAACAAAGTTGCGTAAAAAAGATAATATGGCAAATTTGCTCCTTTTATAGGGTTTTGCTTTAGGGGTGTGGTTAGTCAAATCAAAAGCTAATTTCATTAGTAATCAAGCGGTACAGAAGAAGTTCGTCTAACAGGTCTCTGATCTCATTTTCCTGCCTTTGTCCTAATTTCACTAACGTGTGACACTATAATGATTATGCTATCTTAAAGATTAGTCGATGTTAGTTTCTTCAGTATTTTGTTTAAAAAAATCAACTAAATTGGCTATTTGTGTACTAATATTAATGATCTGTGTTTTCGGGGTACCTGAAAACATACATGTTGTGATTATCTAAAAGGGTGTTTGGGATTGCATTATAAAAGTTGTTATTTGATCATTGTGTTCAGTTATGGATTGTTATTATCCATTACTTTTTTTTAAAACGCGTGAGTTTGGGCTTATGTTTTGATGAGCTCACTTTTTGTGGCTTATTTTGAAACTTTTTGGCTTATAGGAGTTCATTGTGCCATATAAACTTGTATAAGCCAAATATTTTGAAAATAAGCAACAAAAAGTGTGCTTATGAAACATAAGCCAAAACCAAATCAACCATAAGCAGGCTATATAAGCCGAAACAAACACTCTCTCTTTTTCACATCTGGTACGTAACAATTTCACATGATATAGTCACTTAGAAAATGCAATAGCATGTCCACCCTAAGACATTAGGGGTGGCATATCGACTCTAGGATTATATGCCCATGTCAAAAAAATTGACTTTTTCATTACAAGTAGTAATAGTAAATGATGTCATATATGATGCTAACTGGTAACTCTTAACATTGTCAATGAATTTATACTCATCTATGTCTTTTTGGTGCCCTTAGATCAGTAGTAATCCCCTTTCGGGATTTGGTGTTCAATTGTGAAGTATAACTATTATGCCAAGAAGGTACAATATTATTTATATTACAGATGATTCTTGTTGCTGATTGCTAATTCGGAAAATGAAAGATTATTGGATGAAATGTGGAGAGAAAATAAGTGGATTAATTTCACATGTCGTATTCTTAATTATGTGGGTCGGATGATAAGTAGGAAGAATGTATGAGTCTATAGAGATGCTCTTGCTAACTCTTATAAAACTCTCACTGAACTTTATGTGAATTGGATTTAAACATGTGTTTTGACAAGGTTTATTTTCACAGATGGCTTCTAAAACAAAACAAGATGTGATCGCAAAGGGCGTCTCTTTAGATGTTCCACCAATGCTTGACCCTGATATGTTCTTGTTTTGGAAGAAACGTTTTGAAGTTTTTGTAAAGTCAAAAAGTCTTCGTCCTTGGAGAATCATTGAATCAGGGGATTATGTTCCAGGTAAATTGCTACCCGATGGAAATAAGATGGTTAAACTAGAAAGTGAATTAGCTAATGAGGATGAAACCACATCTGATGAAAAGAATTTAGCAGTTCATCTTCTCTATAGTTCCATACCAAACCATGTATTTGGAATTATCTATAGGTGTGAAACGGCTAGCGATATCTGGAAAACCCTGGTAATGGCATATGAAGGCGATTCTCAACTTAAGCACTCCAAGACCGACCTTGCTACTCAGAATTTTGAAAACTTTCAAATGCTTAGTGCATATCATGAGTCTATTGAGGACACATTTACTAGATTTAAACATATTATTAGTAACTTGAAGGCCCTTGGGATTACATATACTAATGAAAAATGCGTGGATAAGTTTTTAAGTGCTCTTCCCGCTGATTGGAGTGATATTGTGAAAAGTCTGCGGGAAGACAAAACCTTTGTTGTTCTCTCAACAGAAGATCTTCTCCGACCTCTTAAAGCTTGTTATTCCTTCAGGGAGCATCAGCAAAGACAACAAATGTTTGATACCTCTATGCCCAAAAGACCTAGAGCTCCATAGGCTCAGTTTATGTGTTGATCAACATCAATAGAAAAACAAAGCATAAGTAAACAGATCATTTCTGAGCTGGTTCTACAAGAAGAAGAAAACGGTCTCAACCACTTGTAGGACGGATAGGCTAGCTCTAGCTCATGTGGCTTAGCATTATCAAACTTATGAGGATTTATGATTTTCACTATCTTGTTTTGTCTGTCAATTCTTTTAGCCTAGGCCAACGAATCCTCTTTTTCATTGTATGGTTGTTTCTTCAAAAGTTGCATTTGCCATGGTAGCCTGGTATGTTCCATTTGTCTGATAATTTTTTTAGCCTAACCCAATGAATCCTCTTTTTACATTGTATGGTTGTTTCTTCAAAAGTTGCCATGCGCATATCTACGTGGTACGTTTCATTTAACCAATGCGAACTCTGAAGGCACAGGCGGAGACAAGAGGGAGGTGGGCACATGCCCCTTAACCTAAAAAAATGTAGAGGCTATTTTTTGTAGATTGTTTGTAACCATATCTATTGAATCAGGAGCCCAAATTAGGTACATTGTCTCACTTACAATCTTCAATCAGGCGCAAACCTACATGTAGTTTGATTTAATGTGGATACTGATGTTAACTTGATTTTAATACAAACTTTCTCGACTGCACTCATGTGATGAAAGTATCAGTTTCAGATACGAAACTTTTCCATTCAACTATTTTCAACCAATATTTAAAAATCATCACTGATAAAAACATAACCTGTCTATACAAAATCTATTGACAGTTCACTTGAAAAAAAAAAGAAAACTAAATAAATTATGCATATAGCTGAAGTTATTTGTCTACTATACAGTTACAGTCTATTAAGTTGCATGACAATCTCTGAATCTCATATCAAAATTTTGGAGGATGGGGCTGAGAATCAGGTGTGAAACTCAGCAGCACCAAGTAACTGACGGATATTTCCTTGGTCAAATCGACTACATGATCAATGATACATTTTGCTGGAACACTCACATCACTATATTAGTTTGTCAAAAAATAAGTGTTTTTTGTAAATTACCTCCAGTCACTAGTGTATTAAAATATAAAGAACACATTTAATTTACAGTGAAATCTTTGCATTTTCTCAAGTTAACACTTATTTTAAGACAAGTGAGTACTAGTAACCAAACTACGACTTTCTAAGCCGGTCCAACTCGACCTGGACAGGTAGTATACTATACGGGAGAAAGCGTTAAAATGTAAAAAGTTCTAGCTCAAACTCGACCCAGCTCATAGATAGTCAAACATATGAGGTTTTCGACTTTCGGTATTCAATTTATCTAAGGACAAATTTCTTTTCTTTTTTCCTAGGTATTCAACTCAACATTGCAAGCCGATTAACCCCAAAGCGACTACTCTTTTGAATAGCACAAACTCGTCGCACAGAACCTCCGTGGCCACCCCATACTCTACTTAAGTATCTTCGTAACTTAAGTATCCTCGTTACCTTTTTCGACCTTTTTTCTTAACCATCCCCATACTCTCATACTCTGCTTAAGCGGAATTGAACCTCCAAATTAATGATCGTCTAAGCGCTACAAGGCCACTAACCTTAACAATGTAGTATGTAAATTGGTCTAATTCAACTACGGTCAATGGTGGTTACACTTGCGAGAAACCTGCAAATCTTGCCGAAAATACTCAAAACTCGATGTAAACATGTTTTGCTCAACTATAGTAATTTTTTATATCTACTAAAAGTTATATAATTTTTTTATTTTTTTGGCCGAGAATACCCAAAACTCGCCAAAAATATTCGAAAATTTGTGGAAAAACCAAAAATTTATCAGAAATTTCAATTAGATTAATCGCCGGTTGATCCTCGTAAAACGGTTACATTGGGCTTAAAGGGGTTCGATCTCAAGCCATCTAAAGTGAGCCGGGCCTAAGGCAGTTTTTATTGGGCTTAAAGTTATGGGCCTTGTTTTACTCTAACCAACATCCTTTGCTAAATAAAATACTCCGTATTTATATACTCTCCCTAGCCAAAAACAGTGACTTTTTGTTGCCGGAATATCTTACCGGCGTTATAACTCACTGAGATATACAGGTACCATTTTATCTAATCTATTATATTAATTTTTTATTTAATTAGCAGATCAGTTTAGTTAGTCATCTTTAATTGATACCCTTAATTTTGGCTGTGATCTGATTGAATTAGGTCCTAATTTTATTTAAAAATGTGTTTTTTATATGATTGATTGATTTTTGGGTTTTATTTGTTACTCTAATGGTGAATTTATCAGTTTGATTTAATACGAAATGGCCGTATACGAGGTATGATATTGACCGGTTTGCGATCTTATTTTTTGAGGAATTTGTATGATTTGTGTAGCTGCGATTGATTAGGTGTGCGATAGACCCTATGAGAAGCGAGTTCTGGCTAGTTAGCACTAAGACTATGTTTGGCACAGGGACGGATGTATGTAGTAATTATGGGGGTCCGTTTAGTTAGCCCGATACGATGAGATTTTAGTGTATTTTTTCCTTCGATTTTGCTATAGTAAAAAAAAAAATCTTTTTGCCCCCCACAACCTTATTTCCTGGTTCCGTCACTGGTTTGGCACCGGGCTTATCGGGGTTATAGGGGCTTGAGCCTATGGTTTGTTTATCACACAGGCTTATGGAAGCTTTTATAAGCTATTTGCATCTATAAGCCCAAACCCATGAAATATGGCTTATGGGGGCTTATAGCCTGTGTTTAAAACAGCGCGCCTGAGGCACGCCTGAGGCGTGACTGAGGCTGATGCACACCCCTATTGCATCGGACACCCTGAGGCAATGCAATTACGGGATGCGTGGTGAGGCGCACGCATCGGGCACGCATCAGCTAAAGCGTGCATCGGTGCTTTATTGCGCATCATGTACTTAGGCATTATAAAGTGAATTTGGTCTTAGTCATATGTATTGGGCTTTTTTTTATGGGCTTTTCTTTTTAAAATAGGGTCATTTTGACCAATTATAATAAATAGTTCACATATATGATAACACTTCTGAAGATCTTGGTTATCGTGAACTATGAAAATCCATGGTATATTTTGATCGTAAATTTGGTAGTTTTGTGTTTTGTGCATTGCATATAATTAATAAGTATTTTCTTATAAGACTGTCGCCTCGAGTACGTGATGCGCGCGCTTTCGCCTCGGCTTTTTGACCCTAGACGCCTCGGCGCGCTTCGCGCTTTTTAAAACCCAGCTTATAGCTAGTCAAATTACATAAATACCCTTCAAAATACAACGGATTATCACAGGAAATATATCTGAATTTAATTTGATGTATTTTTAAGTGATTTTAGATTAATAAGCTTCAACCCCAACTAATTCGCCAAACAGATTTATTAAAATATAAGCTTCAGTTTTCGGCTTATAATATAAGCTCCAGCCCAGCAACAACTTCAGCCCCAGCCCATTGCGCCAAACATACCCCTAGTAAATTAGCGGCTTTATCTAAACCATTCAGGGGGTGGCCTAGTGGCAAAAGGTTTGTGACTGTCATCACTAAAATGTGAGAGTTCTCAAGTTCAATTCTTGCTAGGTGCAAACATTAACCTTGAAGTGGCCATGCTAACCTCCTACAAATAGAAGGCTTTACCCGGTTTGATTTTGTGTGGCGGTGGGTTCAAGTCCCATGGATTGATCAGCTCAAAAGTTGTAAAACCATGATTACCCACGTTTGTACCTGGTCTTTTGTTAAACGGGAGGGAAATGTGGCAGCTCATACCATTGCTTCGTTGGGGTTGACTTGTCTTAATGAGATTAAGTTAGACAATAGTGTTCCAGGTGAAGTAAATGTTTGGATCATTAGAGATAAAGATGTACTCTTGTCTAAAATGGAATAATATATTTTCCTTTTATCAAAAAAAAAAAAAAGAGTAACAACGACTATTGGAATATTAATTCTCACAAATGATTAATATGATATGGTAAATGGGAGCTTTTGTGGTAGTTAGTTTTGGGGAGGTTCTGTTTATATGGTTTTGATGTAATGAAGGTCTATAATATTATGATATCGGAATAGATGAAGACGTGTTTAAGGCAGTATTTAGTATTTACTTGGTATGTTGGAAATGAAAACGGGGGATGGAGATGGATGCAATTAGGAATATGGATTTTTTTTTCTGTGCTTGTGTAGGTGTACTCTTCATCTCAGTACTATTTGATGTATTTATGCTCTGCCAACATCTTTTAATCCTTCTACATTAAGTAGCTTTAAAAAGACACTCTTTAAGTTTGTCTTATTACGAATTTATGACCTGTAATCTACAAAATAGTTGTTTAGTTAGTTGTTGCCTATCAAAACAACGCTGTAGTTGCCCTTTTGTTTTCATTAACATATTTTAGAACAGGATTGATTTATTTTCTGACCCATTGACATCACAAAAAGTCAGATAATGGCTTCAGAAGTGACCATTTTGAGATACTGTGTCAAATACATCATTAATAGTAAAGACACCATCTTACAAATTGTTTTATCATATTAAAATGTATTTTTAACTGATGAAAGATAAGAAGTGATAGTTCATCTTCTTAGATTTTACCTTTTCTCGTCTAGAGGCACACACTGCATGCATACTATTAGCAGCGATAGCGCCCTTTGCATTTTAACAAAGTGCGGCAGAGGTGATTCATCTTCATCAAACATTTTGGCATATCAGTTTGTAGTTGTCTTTCAGATTAAGTAAGAAATACATCTAGAAAGAAGATACTCTCTAGCCTAGAGGAAAGAGAACCACTAGGATGAAAGGTATTACTTATCTTAATATAGTGAGACAGGATGCTAGAATACTAGTATAAGGCTATAAGCGTCTGCTTAGAACCATGGGGAGATTAAAATGACTTCACTAGGAACCTCATTAAAGATAGATAGCTACCTTAGAGAGCTTATACAGTAAATTGAGCTATCCTTGGTTGAGGAATATGGGAAGAAGGCTTTCAAGTGTAGAAGAGATTTCCTCCTAAGGAGGAAAAAAGGGTGTCATCTCAAAAGACGCAAAAGATCTGTTATATAGACTGAGTTGTATTCTAGTGGATGACATAGGAGCATTTGTAAGGTTACAACTTATGCCTCTGTGTCCCAAAAATGTGAGTTGTGAATACAGTCTTCGCAAGAGCAGCAAGATAACTTCCCCAACGGCCCAACCTTTCCAGCGTTCTTAGAGCCTGTTTAGTAGTGAATTCTCATTTGTTGTCTCATGTCTGATCCGTCTGGATATTTTGGCTCGGTTCTCTACTTGTAAATATCCCAATATCTCATTGTGATTGTAAAGTCCTACTTACATATACACTGATCTTCTCGGTTTCATATAGTTTGCTTTTGCATTTACTCTCTGATAATTTCTTTTCTTTGAAATGCAGGAATTCAGTTATCATATAACAAAACAGAAGAACTCAGTCACAGAACATGCCTGCACAAAAGATTGAAACAGGTCACACCGATACTGTCCATGATGTATGCATGGACTATTATGGAAAGAGAGTGGCATCTGCATCCGCTGATACCTCCATCAAGATAATCGGTGTTAGCAACAACAATTCTA
Source organism: Glebionis coronaria (assembly GCA_025667525.1). Lineage (NCBI taxonomy): Eukaryota > Viridiplantae > Streptophyta > Magnoliopsida > Asterales > Asteraceae > Glebionis > Glebionis coronaria. Next base: position 453,863,702 of record CM046881.1, on the reverse strand, counting down.
CTTCCCAACACCTCACCACTTTAACCGGTCACAACGGTCCGGTATGGCAGGTTGCTTGGGCCCACCCCAAATTCGGATCACTTCTTGCATCCTGTTCGTATGATGCAACCGTTATAATTTGGAAGGAAGGTAACCCAAATGAGTGGACACAACTCCATACTTTTACTGACCATAAATCTTCAGTCAACTCTATTGCATGGGCCCCACATGAGATTGGACTATGCTTGGCTTGTGGCTCGTCTGATGGGAACATCTCGGTTCATACTGCCAGGTCAGATGGTGGGTGGGATACCACGCGAATCGACCAAGCTCACCCAGTTGGGGTCACCTCTGTTTCATGGGCTCCCTCAATGGCTCCTGGGGCTCTAGTTGGATCTGGTCATTTTGATCCCGTACACAAGTTGGCTTCTGGTGGCTGTGATAATACTGTAAAGGTGTGGAAGCTATCTAATGGTATCTGGAAACTGGACTGCTTTCCGGCCTTACAAATGCACACAGATTGGGTCCGTGCTGTTGCTTGGGCCCCGAACCTTGGACTTCCAAAATCAACAATTGCAAGTGCTTCTGAGGATGGTACAGTTGTAATATGGACTATTGGTAAAGAAGGAGATAATTGGAATGGCAAGGTGCTGTATGATTTCAAGATCCCGGTTTGGAGGGTATCATGGTCTTTGACTGGAAATATTTTGGCGGTTGCTGCTGGTGACAACAATGTCACTTTGTGGAAAGAAGCCGTTGATGGAGAATGGCAACAGGTGACAACTGTTGATTAGATTTTCTTCAGGCTCATTTGTGTTGTTCCCATACTGCATTCAGTGTTATTAATGATCCTTTTAGATTTGATTTTGTGTTGGACCATGTTGAATTCGGTTTTAGGCATATGTTACTACCCGAAGAATATATAACTAAACCTTTGTTCTGTCCTTGTTTTTCCTTGTATTACCATATTAAGTCGGTATGCATAGAAGCTTTGAAGCTTTAAGGTTATCTTTGCTCGTGCTCTTTTGGTTGTGAAATACTAAGGTTGCAGTATTTATAGTTTTATGCTCTGGGTTAACAATTTGCGGGTTCTTTTAGCATGCGATTTTAAATTATTGTAGATATATAAGTACAACGCAGTTCACTTTTGACTGTTTTGACCATTTTGTTTTTAGCCAATTTTAACATGTTACCAGTTTGACCCATTAGAACAATGTGTTACCTGTATCAATCGGTTTCTAGGTGAATGATTATAAAAGATGCCACATTGAGTATCTTGTTTGTGATGTCTGAATGCCATTTCAAACATCGGTCACTTGCTCATACTCTCATATCCTTTTACATCATATTATTAGGCTGGTGGGAGTGGGTTCCAACCCATCCGTGAATTTCCTTCACCCACGCGCAGCCCTCACCCCTGCCCACCCAACCCGCGCGCGAGTCACTTGCTGGCAAGCCAAAATCCTATGCAAACTCACCCAGCGAGTTTCTGACTATTGGGCCCCACCAATTTTTAATCTTGCGGTTTTTTCTCAAATTAAAAAAAAAAAAAAAAAAATTTACCCAAAATTTACTTATAAATACCCCCATCATCTTCTTCATTTTTCACACACACAAAATCAAACATCTCATCTTCATCTCCATCTTTCATTACTCCAATGGCATCTATATTTTGGACCACCGCGGAAGAAATAGCTTTGTGTCATGCTTGGTACTCGGTTGCTCAAAACACCGTGCCAAGTAACCGAACTGATACTCGGGTTTTTTGGAATTTAGTTGTGCAAATGATGGAGGGTCATTTAGAAGATCCAAGGAAAAAAAGACACCATACGCTAATCTGGAAATGGAAGGGCGTAAAGTGTGCCATGCGTAGGTTTGTTAGATGTCACAACAACGCAACGCGTGCACGGGTAATTGGAGAAAGTGACGAGGATATAATTAACAACGCCATTCGTGAATATGAAACTGAGCATAGGTGCCCATTTCAGCTTCTTCATTATTGGGAGGTTTTGAAAAGGGAGGTGATTTGCACACTCTTAAAATTGATTGGGACACTCTAAATTAGTGTGTATTGACACATATACCCTTATAAATGTAAACATGATTAGAAGTGAACCGAGGGTATATGTGTCATGACATACTAATTTTGAGTGTCGCAATCAATATGAGGAGTGTGCAAATCACCTCCCTTTTGAAAACTTATCCGATTGTTTCTTTCTACTGTGTTTTAATTTTCTATGTACCCGTGTTTTAATTAAATGTATGAATAAATGTTTTAATTATATGAATAAAAAATACTTAATGAAAAAATAGGGTGATGTGGAGTGAGTTTGGGTGAGTTTGGTGAGTGCCATTACCTCCTGTGGTGAGTTTGGGTGAGTTTTGGTGAGTTTGGTAAAAAAAGCTAACTTGGCGCTGAGGTGGGGTGAGTGGGTTTCACCCCACTCCCACTAGTCTTAGAACCTGGTCTTGGATATAGAAGTGTAACCTAGTCTCAACCATAAACGGATAAACAATATCAGTGCCATTACTCAAATTAGGATTGCTACCATTAATCTTCTCCTATGCTGCATCCGATACGGCAAATGTTTGTATTCAGATCACGAAATGTATGCCAAACATTTTGAGTATAATTAGAAGTAAACATTCTATTTGCACATATCAAATAGTGTCACATTGAAGCAACAACGGAAAGGGGATATAACATATCTGATGTTTTTGACAATTCCTACCACCATGACCACCTTCTACTATATATGCTTTTGACGATTCCCTTAACTAGTGTCACATTGAAGTAACAACAGAAAGTGGATATAACAAATCTGAACGGCAGCCGAATATGAGTGATCATTGAGCCTGGTGGTTGCGCCTGGTAGGCATCATGGAAAAGTTGAGTTTTAAGACGATCTGGAGATGCTAATCTTGCGTTATAGTCTGTTGGCACAATGTAACCCTCCTGCAAATAGAATTATGGCTTAAAAGTTATGCAAATAACAAAATAACACTCTTTTTCTCAAATTTGTATAGTTGCTTTTTGCGCACCAAGAGTCGAGTACAGGCTAGTAAAAAATGCTCATGAGATACGTGTCAAACACAACGAAAGGTCAAAGGTTTAAGGACATAATTGGTCAATTTAGGAGTGTTTGGGAGTGTTTGGATATGCCAAAGACTGTAATTTAGATATGATATTAAAAGAAATAGTTTTTCATCTCAAATAAGTATTTAAATCAACTTTTACTTGCTTCTCAGAATATGCTTATTTCACTTCAAAATAAACAGATAAATAAGCAGACAAGCATATAAAACTGATAATATGTATCATCATTAGTATAATGTATTTTACAAAAAATTACTAGTTTATGTATGAATATTCTTTTGGTCTGAACTTTTATACCCAATTGACTGATATGCCACTTGCCAACAATAAACAAGTTTAATGATCTCTTTAACATCAACACATTAATGTAGATCCCAAATTAACGGAAACTAGGGGGTGTTTGTTCCGGCTTATATAGCTGACCTATAGCTTATTTGGTTTTAGGCATGTGTTTCAAAGCTCAACCTTTGTGTCTTCTTTTAAAACTTTTCGGCTTATATAAATTTAATTACAGAAAAGGACCAGAACAATATATGCTAGAAAGCATAACTAACCTTGCAAATAGACATAAACTCAAAATCAGTATATCGATCACCAATCCCGATATCAGGAACATCATCACCAAACTCTTCCATAACAGCCAATCTCTTCAAATCACCAAACAAAACACCAGGCTCCTTAACAAAACCAGTCGCTTTACCCGTCCTTAAATCAACTTCAATCGTGGTCCCAATAACCTTATCACCTCCTAACCACTCCTTAACAAACACATCCACCATCACAACAGGATTAGCAGTCACTACCACCTTTTTCTCACACATGTCAAACACTTCAAAACTATCATTTCTCACATCTTTCGCGTAAAAAATGGGTAGTATGATACGTGAGACATGTTCTATATTGGACATTTTGAGTTGAGAGTATGTTATGAAGATCAGTAGCTTAGCTGCAAGCTGTTCTGATATGAATATGGAAGTGAATGTGATTAATGGGATGGAGAAAATGAGCACTAGGCCGCGAATAAGACTGCCTGCTTCTATCGCGAGAAGGATGTAGTATAGGAATGAGAGGTTTGATTTAAGTAGTGTTCCGTCAAGGTCTGCGGCGATTGAAGTATGGTTTGTGGTGAATGGGTCGTATTGGGAGATTGGAGGGAAGGTTTTTGTGATGGGTTTTGGGTCAGTTTTGGACATTTTGTTTTTCTTTCTAGTAATAGAAATATCTGTCTAGGCAGAAAGAGGGAGTGAGTGAGGAATGTGGTTCAGGTTTTCCGTGTGAAACATATGGTTAAGGTGTTAGTACATGTTTCAGTCTTGATCTGTTTTTTTTTTTCTTTTAAAGTGCAGTACATCTTAAGTTATTGACTTTTAACAAGTCTATGTTTTAACAAGATTTAAGAGATTCCCGATCTAGAAACGGAGTGAATCAGCGGGAACACTCTAACCTGGGCACCAACCATTGTCAACCCCATGAATAATAGCTCCGTGAACTCTCATACCAGCGGGGGCACCAACTAGACTACCGGAGTAGACCTTTTATCTACAAAATTTCTCTTGTTGGCTCATGAGTTTTTCGAAAGTAAGCACTAACACTTTTAATCATAAATCAATGGTTGCAAACAATCACATCATTAAACCAGAAATCACTTCCCCAGTGCCTCTAATTGAATGTAAAAACTAAAACAAAATACAGTATCAAATTTGTTTTTAAATGAGTGCGCTAATCTGGTGACACGTTGACCCTTTAATCAATATAAGGCACATTGAATATACTCTTTTTTGGGTATCTGCTGTGGACCGACACATGTGTTACATTAGATGGTTAACAATAGGTTGGTGTATGAATATACGAAGTGCTAAAAGAGAAACTAATGATAAAGAGCAGCATAGAAAAGTCTTCTAAACTAAATATATTGTGTCTGAATCTATGGGTGTTACAGTAGAAATAACATATTCTCTAAAAGGGATGACTTATTTGCAAACTACGGGCATCATCCCTTACAATACTTTATTGTTCTGAAGAATGAAGCTGGACATGAGGGCAAAGCCGGTCTGGTTCTCCTTTTGACCATAAATGTCTCAGTTCACCTCGGTACTTCCCCAATGTCAATAACGTGCCTGTGAAAATAATTGATTAGTTTCTTTGTCAATTCATTCTTGTATTGCATTTCAAGAAGTTGAATCGTCATTTTACTTGGTTTTACTGTTGCAAACAAACGTTAAGGCCAATCATAAAATTCTAAAGTTCTAGAATTGCAATGAAGTTTGTTTCAGATCAAAAAAAGTAAAGGGGCACTGTCCAAGGAAAATTTCCCTTAATTTCAATTACAATTTTCATTAAAGAATCGGAGAAAATAGAATTAGCAAATGGACTCTTTGAACCGTTCAAGTTAGAACCATACCTACGGTAAAAGGAACAATGTAGAGCAAAGCAGGTTGACCATGACCATCCATCAAGTTCAGAGCGACATATGTAATTAGTAGCCCTGCAGAATATAAAAAGCATCTTTATCAACACAATGATACCAATAAACAAAACCAAAAGCACATGCAGAAACATGTTTTCAGACCCCTATACCTAATCCATAAGCGATCATTGTCCACAAGAAATATCCGGCTCGCAGTCTCTTGTTTGACAACCAATCATGCCTGAAAAATGATGTTAACACTTATAAACCGACCAATGAAATTTGCAATTATTTATATTTAAATTCTCCCACGTTACAATAACCATTTGACAATAGTCAAAACTGTATCATTTTCAAATTATTGTTGAAGTTTTATCACAAATCAAAGTTGAATATTAGGAACCCTGTTCAGACCTTAAAGAAAAGGCGACTAATAGCCCTGGCAATATAATATCACCAAACCCAATGATACTATAGCCTCCCCAAGGATCAAACATTCGTGGGATTTTCAGTAGCATGGGGATACCATCTTCTCCGCTCTTATCACCACGAGCTACCTGTATTTGAAGGAACAAACAGTCATGATGTGCCGATGTGGAGAATAAATAAAGCTCAGAATGCTGATAAACAATTGTAGAACCATACCATTATCATCACACTTTCATGGAACCACCATTTGGAAACAAACACCCAGAAAATGTCATACAAGAACGCGCAACTGAGGAGAACCGTTCCAACCTACTTTAGTCAAAGAATGAACACTAAAGTGCATCAAGCAATATATCATCTTGGCAGCATGACTATATATTACATTCAACATAAATTGAGCACTATACAAGTACCATAATTGGAAGAAGCATGCAGCTGAGTAGATTTAGATAAGTACCTTGAGATTAGGCACTCGTATTATCTGGATTACTGTTATTATCAGCGCGATGCCCTGATTTGAGAGGAAGAAAATTAGAATTTACTTGCAGCTGTTTCATGATTCATCCATAAAAATTCAACATTGATATAGAAATAGCAAAAATAACCATCATGATGCAACGGAAGACCACTAAGGCCATCATTAAAAGTTCTAATTCTGGATATATTTTTTATCAATTCGATCATGGTACTTTTCTATGAAGATCGATCTCCATTGTAAGTTTCTATCACCTTTTCATCGATTTATCAAATGACAATTCTGAACTTTAAGATTAGTCAACTGGGTTAGCATATCCAGTCAGGGGTTTCTTACCTTTTTGCTCGAAACTTTTAAATTTTGTCACTTCTAGGGGATTTTTGAACTCTTATATTTATTGATGCAGCTGTCATTAAATGCTATTAGAAGAGAAGACTTTGAACCTTTCATTAATAAAGATTTAGGCACTCTTATCATCTGGATAATTTATGATATTAGCGCAATACCTAGATCTTGTCTAAATGGCTAGAACTCGTTCTTTCTAATGCGTAAGTCATAAGTTTATATTTTTAAGATGGTATTATTGGCCAATGCAGTCCCAGAGTGACGTCCAGAAAAAAAAATCGCTAAGCAGAATCACGGAAACAGTAGAGCAGAGAATAATTGACTGAATTTACTGTTATCATTTATGTTTTAAGACGCTAATAAATTACATGTAAAAAATAATGATCTTACAAGTATATCTTGACCTATCCATGCCAAGGATACTCTGCGATAGACAGCCCATACAACAGCAAATACTACGCAGAATGGAGAAACACCCAGGGTCAAATATGACACCGCTCCTACGAATGGAACCTTGACAAATGTTTTTGCAGCAGGCTCAAACCATCTGAAACTGCAATATATAGTAGTTAGTCCAGAGTATAAAATTAAATCGACCTCTTGTAACTGTTACAGAAAGAACCAGTTATCAAACAACATTATTTATTAATCATATCGTCAGTACTGGTATAGCAGCACAGAACTAATTATTATACTGGAAGATATTAGAAGTTTGCATATACTAGTAATTATAAAGAAAAACAAACTCACATACCATGATAACAATGCCACCAAACAAGTTTGCAGACCCTGAAAAATGAATATATAGTCAAAACACTTCCTTAAGCTGCGTTAATAAAAGCATTAACTTAGGAAATAATTATTATGTGTATAGAAATTAAAAACCACACCTCAACACCACCTATGGCAAACAGGACAACCAGGACTTCAATAAACCAATATGACATCAACTTGTAGAGCATGACAAGGAAACATGATGCGATCACAACAAACAGAACCGCAGAAGTTGTATTAATGTCAACCACACCACTTGATCCAGAAGGTTCTGTGTTCAAGTAATCATCAGAAGCATCCTGGTAAGAAAATTATTATTAAGGCTCAGTAACTTATTACCGCTTTGCTATTTGTAAATAAAAGTATGACCTTTAGTATTTTGTCCTGTTCAATAGCTGCTTCGCGGGCACTCCAAGCAGACCAAAAGGATGCACATAATATAGTACCGACAGCCATTAGCCACAGAAACACCTCAGCAACATCAACCAGCGGTCGTCTTGGAGAGTATAGCTGCACATGAACTGAGAAAAGAGCACATCTTCAGGAAAAAAAATAGCAAGTGATAAGAACACATGCTCAATCACCCAAAAGCATAAGTATCAAGTACCTATCACTTTTCTTTGGAGACTCTCTATCATGGTTGCACCAGCATCTTGTGGAAGCATGACCGTAGGGATGCCAATATCCACATCAGACTCATCTTCTTCACACACCATCTTAAAGAGTTCTGCAGAAGGATATCATGATAATAAAGAATTAACTCAAATGTAGAACATCAAAATGATGAAGTGACAAAAACGCGTTTAACAGGTCGAACCTGTTTGGTTGTTAATGACTATGATTGCTGAAGCGCCTGCAGCTTCAGCAACACGAGCCTTGTCAGTAAAACTGCAGTTGCCTCGGTACACCAGGATAACTTCACCGGTAAGCTACAGACAATAAGACCTCCGAATGCTGAGTTCTGATATATAATAGCAAACTTAAAAAGGCTTTCAACAACAATCTTTACACTTATCAGTGATATGTATTGGGATTGTTTGTGAGAGAGATATAGATAGTAACAAAATTAGTGAACCTTATTTTTAGGAGTACTACAACAGTCGGGAGGGTCTGCAAGGGAAAGTCTGCTTTTATTAGCATCTTTCTCCTTTGCTTCTAAAGTAGGACCAAATCGGGCACCAACACCTACATACTTGTCTTCAGCATTATCACCAAACCAAGTGGGGACTTTTACCTGTTATGCAACAATCAGCAGAACACAAAAAACAAGATATTAGGGCGCATTTGCGATAATAGCTTACCAGGCAAACCGAACCATTAATGAAAGGTTTTATGGAAGAGCTGATTTAAACAACATAGTGTAAACAGGAGGAATCACAATGTACCTTAATTAGATTTAAGAGCAAACCTAAACTCATAATGTACATTATGTTTTAAGATCTAAAGTCAATACTTTAACAATGTGCTTTCTAACAGTTTGTCTTAAAAACTAGCTTGTAGGACTTACTTAAGTTGGCTTGAGTTTGACGTGACAAACTGCATACTTCACATGGGGTTATGTCACATCCTTTCCCATTAGTGCACATAAGTACTAGTAAACTGTCTCTAAAGCTTTCAACAACGATGACTACTTGAGTAGGCTTGAATTTTCGAATTACATCTAAAGCAAGTTCCTAGACCTCAGATACTCCCCCCCACCCCCAACCCATAACTCAAATTGCCCCCGCTTACTTATTAAAATTCAACATTCAACGCTCTAATACCTTATAAATCCCTCATTTCTAAGTAAAAATACCCGATTTATCATTTCGATACTAGTTTTTTTCCTGCTATTGTCAGAAAAAAAACTGCCCCCCACAATCTATTTTCCAGCCACTGCATACATCTGAGTTAAAAGACTCGCCCTCCCCGAGTAACCTGAAAAGGGAAAACCTTGCCCTTTTACCCTGTTTCCCAACTTTTGACTAACTAATCCACATCTCTCTCCCTTTTCGGTAGGTTGGCGTGGACACTTTACAAATAACATCATACCTTAAACCACAAATAAAACCTTAAAAACTTGCCGAATACACGACGAAAAAACAAATCAAATAGCCAAATTTACCAATAAAATCAAGAAAATTCCAACACATAAAAATAATAATAAAAAATTAAATTTCCATCCCAGATATACTCGCTGACAATAAACAGCCAACTTGCAAACCAACATGAATATAAATAAAATAAAATAATATAAATATAATATTATTATTATATCCAGAAACACTTATCAAATCTACACCTATACATATAAATACAAATTATATAAAAAAACATACCAGAACAAAATTATTATCACAACCAGGTCGTTTAGGAGCAATATCATCTTGATGAACTATATCACCACCATAAACAACATTAACACTAGTATAAATTAGTGTTAATAATAAAGCCAACTGAACCACCCTATTCATTAATTTTAGTTTTATAAATTTTATAAATATGTGTGAATGAACTGAAAGTCAAATGAGGTTTTTTTTATTTTATGTGTGTGTGTGTGTTTTGTGTGTGTGATGAGATGGAGATGGAGATGAATATGAAGATGTACGAAACGAGTTATATATATATATACGTACAGGGTTTCTGTATGTATAGGTGATGTACTTTTTTAATGAGATTAGTTAATTGTTTAGTTATTTATGTTTGTGTTGTGGGTTGACTACGCGCGAGGTGTGCCGTGATTTGCAAATCTATTACAACTATACATGTACAAGGTTTTTAGACTTAACATTGTAATAATGTAATAAAAATATTTTGTTTGTGTATTTTTACAAATGGGTTTTTCTATTATGTGTCCTAAGGGCACATGATAAGAACACATAAGGTACATAAAAAGTACACCAGGTTCCACAGAAAAGTACACAGAAATCCACAAAGTGTGAATCCCTGTGTACTTTTCTGTGGGACCCGGTGTACTTTTTACCTTCTTATCATGTGTCCTTAAGACACAAGATAGAAAAACCCTTTATAAAAATATCTTGTTTGTTTATATTTGTTTATCTTTATGAAATGTAATGATTTATTAGGAGTAATAACTCATTAGATGATAAAAAATAAATATATTAAAAAATATTTTGATTTAAAAATAAATATATTCTTTTAATAGATGTTAAAAAATTTGTTAAATCTATAGATGGAAACTTACACCTTCTTAATTTAATTAAAAATATTTAACAATTGAGATTTGTTTTTTTATTTTAATTTTTTGTTTGGAGTTAAATTAAAAACAATATAATGGTTGAGATTTTTTTTGTTAATTTTAATTTTTGGTTTGAAGTTAAGATGAGAATATACACTCTTTATATATAACTAGACGATTATCCGCGCATAGCAGCGGAATTACCTAACGATATATGATTAATGATATGCTAATTGATTCGGTGGTCGAACTCGTGACCCAATAATTGTCTAGCGATAGATAGTGACTCGTCCAGGTTGAACCGGTAGGCGAGCCCGTTCTCAGTGGTCGAACCCGTGTCTCAGTGGTCGATCCCGTGACCCGGTGACTCGACAGTATTGACCCGGTGGTCGAAACCAGTGACCCGGTGGCTTGACAGGATTGACCCGGTTGTCGAACCGGTGACTCGATCAGGTTAACCCGATGGTCGAACCCGTGACTTAAAAAGATTGACCCTATGGTGGAACCCGTTACCTGGTGACTCAATCGGGTTGGTCCGATGGTTGATCCGTGACCCGGTGACTCGACCGGGTTGACCTGTTGGTCGAACCCGTGACCAAGTTACTCGACCGAATTAATCCGATGGTCGAACCCGTGACCCGGTAACTTATGCAATTGTTTATGGTTTAATTTTTCAACATTTCCTATTATATCCAATTGTATGCATTTAATTTTTCAACAATTCTATAATTAAGTTATTTTTCAACATTCAAGGTTTGGTGGTTTTTCCTTTATATGTAGTATAGATATAGATATAGATATATAGACTATCATCGCACCCGCACAATGCGGCGAGCGTATCATTGACTATTTTTTTGCAATCAAATTAATATTAAAGTGTAATAGTTTGAATCAAAATAAATTAAATCCCCTAAAATGAAGAAAAAAATGAAAAATTCATAAAAATATATCAAAGTGGATGTCAAATTAAAGAGCACAAAGTTTTAAAAAATATAAAAATATTAGATGATTAAAAATTAATAGATTAAAAGATATTTTAATTAAAAAAATAAAAGGGATTTTCTATAAGATTTTTAAAAATGAGGTTAATACACAAATAAGTTACTAAAGTTTGTCAAAATATTCACCTAAGTTACTAAAAAAAATTCGTTACAAAGAGCTTACTGAAATTTGGTCACTGGTCGTATAAGTTACTTTATACGTTTAACCCTTTATTACAAGTTAACTTCCAACATGGCATTTTTTTATTTCTTTTTATAAATAAATTACGGATGAATATCATAAATATTTTATGTACTAACTATAATGACTCGTTATTTTTAATAAACAAAAATAAATCTCATTATGTTATAAAAAAAATCTTTACATGTTAATACTTGTGGTTGTGAAATCTTGCAGTGTTTATCCTTTTACTTAATGGTTGTTTATTTTTAACGTCATTTCTTTTATGTGTATATTCTTTTGGCCAACAACCACTCGGTTATTTATAAAAAAATATTCTTAATTTTAGTTATTTATTATTCAAATATTCTCTACAAAGAGTAACTTTTTCATACTTCTAAAAATCTTAATTTTTCAAAATCATAAAGAAAAATAATCTTAAAAAATATTTAACATTTTTTTCAATTCATTACAAGATTTAAAGTATTAATATTAATTTTTTTAATCTTAAAAAATATTTAATATTTTTTCAATTCATTACAAGATTTAATATTTCAAATTTTAAAATAATTTTATTTTTAATTTAAAACAAACTGGTACTTTTAAATTAAAAAAATTATTATTGGGAACAAAATTAACTAAGTCACTGGGACGCTGATAAGAAGAACTTGGACGCTGACAAGAGTAAAAGAGCGCTGACAGGTGAACGTTGACAAAGCATATTTGAGCGCTGACAAAGGGAAGTTCAACCACTGATGGAATACTTAGTTTACACGAATTGTAATTCTAGTAAAGATATGTTCAATATTGTATTTTCTATATTTATCTTTACCTAGAGTAGTTGATAGATAGACTATTGTACACGACTCCTTGTGCTATAAAAGGAGTTCATAGGGTTCTTAGTTTAATAACAAGTTTTACACTTTCATTGTAAGCAAGTTTGACTATTAATCAAAGTGAAAGTTTGGTTTACATTGTTCTTTGTTCTAAGTGTTAATTCCGCATAACACTTAGATTGTTGAATATACAAAGTTTCTCTACGTGTTAAACTTGATTTACTCTCGTTAACACAAAGCTAAATCAATCTAAGTTTGAGATCAACAAGTGGTATCAGAGCTTGTTGAGGAACTTTGATCTAAAGAACACTAAATAAGTTGAGTGATTGAATGGTAAAAACGAAAAAGAAAATGTGTAAAAATGTTACTACCTTTAATTTGTAGTTTTTAAAACTTGTAAAGTTGATTGTCTCAAAAGAATAAAAAAAAATTATGTTCAAGAGATAACAAAAATAATGTAAAACTTGCAGAAAAAAAAGTTAATGTTACACTTTTAGAATAACAATCCACCTAAAATACCCATGCTTCCAAGATTAAGAGCAAGTTTCTTTTCAGCAAAAAAAATGTTGTTGCACCTTGAGTCCAATAACCTCCAAAACCACCTATGTAATATTAAAGTCATTAACAAATATTCAAGTATAACAACCCAAGAACAATCGGCATATCAAATTATTTATTAATAAATCGCCTACATTTCTTGTATTTTGTGAATGCAGATATAACGTGGTTGTTATTTATCTTTAGCATCATATTACCTTGTACGGCGGAGATAAACATATACAATCTTTCAATCGCCTACACCAAGTTCCATATTATCCTAATCGCCTAAAACCAAATGGAAGAAATTAGAAGTGCCCAACCATTGACCTTTTAGCTCCTAAAGTAAAGAGACACATATTGTCGTGATCCAAAATAGCCAGTCAAGTATCTGATTCACTATTCATCTCTATACCCTTGCTTTAAGCAACCCTGAATAAAGAAATATACAATTAATAAATTAAAGTGGACGATCCAAACTCAAGCCAGGCACAAACATATAGTATACGTGACATAATTAAAAACAAATATTAACCTCTTAGGCTCATTATTTTGTGCAAAGAACGGTAAATCGTTGCAATGAAATAAACTTCTTTTTTAATTACGATAAAGATGATTTTTAGCCAAGATGCTAACACTTGTATAAATGTATTTCGGCCTAATAGAGAGACACCTTATTATTATATTAATACAGTCTATTTCTAAAAATTTTAACTACGATAAAGCTGATTTTTTTACCCATGGTTAGTAAATCACTTTAAGTCCTATTCAGGTCATTCATATAAGTACATTTGTATTTTTTTTTTATAAATATTGTGTGTACAATTCTAAGATGGTTTAAAAACAACCCATATAATCGTATTCATCAAAATCAAAGTTTGACCCAATATTTCTCTCGCATAATTTATCAATGTCTGAGCTAACTGTTATGTTATATAGACTAATATTTAGGACAAGGCTTTCGGCGTTTTAGATAAATATATCTTGAAGTTCATAAATTAACCTTACTTTCTATTTGTATTGCTTCACTTCTTCTAGTTTAAAATCTTGATAGCGCTTCAAATATCATGAAAAACCAGAATGATGTTATAACATAAAGCCTCGTATCATAACCTGAAGTATGAGATTTGAAAGAATGATAATACCTTCCGTCATCCAATTCCTCTTGAATTTCCTCTATCTTGCACCGGATTTGACCATCCCCTTTTTTGATGAGGAAAGCAATGACTTAAGGTGGTTTGGGTTTTTATCACCATTGGATAGATCCGACTTGCTGTTTTGAAAGTTGCTTTACATGAGCTATATTCTTCCCTAGACTAGAGAGCATGTAACACAAGCGTTCATCATATGACACATAAAACAAACTCAAAACAGTTGATGCTACACACATAGTAAATACATATGGTAGATGAATATTAATTCAAATAAAACCTCAACCATGTTAGAGATCCATAATGATGTTTGCATTACTTGTTCCTTCACGTAAACAAAGACAAATACATGCAATGCAAAAAACTGTCTTTACTTAAAAATCGCATTGCCGTCATTGATATATTTGGCATTTGGCACTTGTGATTCAAGGAACCAATCCTTCTTGCTACTTTACCATACTTGAAATAAAATTTAAGATACTTAAATTTGAAACAAAATTAGATATGTAGTCTAAAAGTCGTGATCTAACATTTTCTTGAGAGTAAACAAACACCTTTCGTTTGACTTACTTATGCTTGTGATAGATCCCAACTTAATCCTTGAATATATAATCATTATAGCTTACCCTACACATCAAAATCAGATAATGAGATACGATACATTGCTAGTAGAGGTTCTAGTAAAAAGGTATTATCCTCATATGGAGCCTATCCTACACATCAAATCAGAAGACAGTCTATAAAACATAAACAAAAAATGAGTTAACTACCAGGGGATCTTGAGAAAAAAGTATCTAAACCCCAATGTTCATTTGGCTTTTGGCTTTCATAATGTATAACTTCTGAAGATACTGATGCTTATTGACAAAACCATAACATCATCCAACATTGGGTCAATGTTACATAAATGTGTCATTTGTTGCTCCAATTATATGATTCAATAAAAAAATTGAGAAACAATATCAATGATACAAAATGACTAAAAATTATTGTGATACAAAACATTATTTAACCAAGCATCTCAAAGATATCCTTAAGTCTGCAAACCAACAAAAACTTGCTCATATACCCAAAACCAAGGTCAATTACGAAAGTGTTCTGTTATCATAACAACTACATGGATTACTGTAAACTAAACTATAATCATTATACATTAACATAAAGTTTATATAATATAACGATCACATTAATCATTTGAAATTTATTCACTTTGACTCATCACAAATTTGAAAATTTCAAAAAAAAATCTTCGACATATTCTCAGCAAATTCGAAATCAAAATCAAACGAAATATGAAAACCTAATTCAATCAATGCAAACTATTAACTAATTTTAGTTTAAATTCAATTAAACCCTAAAATGAAAAATTACCTCCATTAGATGATTCCTTGATACACAAATTCAATCCTATATTCAAGAACGCATAAGAGCTATTAAAAACCTCAAAGATTAATAAAATTAAAAATACACAAAATAAAGATAATCATAAGATAAAGCTTACCACAATGAAGTATCCAATTTCAATCACGTTGATTTGGTTTTCTTGAACATCAAACATCATTAAACGATTAGGTTAATTGATTTGGTTATTTTTTAATCTGTTTATTAGAAAATTTTATTGTTTGGGTTATTGATTTTAATTTTTCTTTGGATCTGTGTGTTGCTAAGGTTTTCTTCATACATTTTTTTGTGGGGTTTTTGGGAATGGCTGTGGGCAAATGAATAGAGGAAAAAAGAGAGTGAAGGGGATATGGGGAAGAATATGATCGAACGGTTATTAAAAAGTTGATTTCCACGTGGCAATTGATAAAGTATTTTGCTAGAGAGATTTTAAAAAAATAACCCTACTATATAAAGATAGTAGATGTGTAATTATTTATTGAGCGTAACTTTTTCTAACGTTCAGTAACCTATTCACTAAACATGTGAACTATTATAACTTGCTTGTAACATTTTAAAATTACGTGATGGCGTGTGGATAATGAAACCGGTAGATCATCCTGTTTGCCACCTTAGGAGTAACCCGATAATAACTTTTTTAAACGTTTAGTGGCCTATAAAAAAACCTGTATACTTGAGTAACCTCTTTGTAACGAAAAAAACTTTAGTAACTTAGCTGGAAATTTTGACAAACATTAGTAACATATTTATGTATTAACCCTTAAAAAGTTGTTACAAAATTTGTTACAAAAGTTGCTACAAAAGCGATAGATTATTAATATAACACTCTAAGTTTGGATTAAAAATGATCTAATTATTGAGATATGCTATGTTGATCTTAATTATTGGTTTGGAGTTATGATAGGGATATACACCCTTTATAGATAGTATAGATAAGGCTACCCCTAATGGTCGGTCGGTCATAAGGGTCTTTGAAGGTCGCCCCACTGGGACACTGAAGGTTGTCGATGGTCAAAGATGGATACTCGTTGAGTATATGACGAGGTCGTATGGTTGTTTTGTGTGTTTATTAATTAATTAAAAAATAATTTGTGTGAGGTGTGTTATTTGTAATGTAGGTCATGTTAGTGTGCTTAAAAGATCGTGTATATGTCACATGAGAAGAAAACTTAGGTGACAAGAAAACTTAGGGTCATTAAGGGTGTAGTTAATAAGTCTGATGAAGTAACCTTGGGGTTCTCGTTATTCGGTGTTATAGCTTTTTACACATCGATAACGTCATCTCATGCCGCGAGTCTCGTATCAGATTCTCGCTTCAAAAGGTTTGGCATCAAAACTAGCGTCAAATGTTTTTACTTTTTTTTCGAGTGTACGATGACTTAAAAAGGGGTGTCATGACTAATGTAGGTGAATAATGCAAGGAAATGAGAAAACTAAATGAAGAGAGAAAGTTGAGGTAGAAAGTGTGTGAGGGTGTTTTTCAGTGAGCACTAAGGATAGTCTAAAATTAACAATACTTTATCTTAATTTTTACGTCTAAACTCACAAAAGTGAATTTCTATCCATGAATATTTAAAATGCTCTCCAACCTGAAAAATTAAATACCAAATTCCTCATCTTCGCCAAACCCAAACACACCACAGTCCGCAAATTTATCATTTTAAACGCCAACCAAATTTCATCATTGGGCTCGCCACACCAAATCTCAAACCACTTTGTTTGTGCAACATTGACTTGCATCTCTTTTATGTCTTAATGATGACAAATAAACATTCACAACACGTAAAATAAAAAACAATATCCAAAATCCACAAAATCAAATTCGTGAATATGGTGCACTAGGCACGCGTCAGCGTGCCACTCGCGAAGTCCTTTTTATGGATTTTGCAATGTCGGCTTTCCTTTTATCTGAACATGTGGAACTCTCAATAAATGTATGTATACGACATTTGAGCATTTAGAAACACTTAGAACGAGGTTTAGATTTAGAGATGAGCAAAACGAATCCTCATGTTCTTAAAAAAACACCAACTCAATATCTTTAATAAACGCCACTATCCAGGCTCATACTACTTTTCTAAAGGTAGTAGAATCATACTTTCAACATACCATCAATTGAAACTATTCGTTTGACCTTAACCTGAATCAACTGTGTCTCTAATCACGTAACGAGTTTTACTCCCTTATTGGTAAAACTAAGTCAAATGTCACTTTGCGTAAATGCGTCATTTCTATTTACTAGGTAAGTTACTTGAGATACAAAGAACTTGGCTTGTTTGCATCAAGATGATTAGTGATAACATCCATTGTTTATTAGCATGGATTAAAGTCTAAATGCCTAATTGAGTTTGTGGTACATACAGTTTGATTATACTTTGGATTTTGTCACTTCTCACTTATACAAATGTTTTTACAAACTCCCACATTCCTTTACACACTTCTATACCACTCCCTATTACATACTCTTCCTAATTATTTGTCAAAATATTTCCTACCCAACAAATGACTACACTCTTTTCTACACAATCCTACAAACACTATATACCATACTTCAAACCATCCCATCATCACACTTGCCTATCTCTTATCTCTCTTAATGAAAATGTGATTATCAACCTAACTCAATAATTTGATTTCACATTTATCTTCATCATCTTTCTGTTTCTTTTTTACAAAACTTCAAGCCTAAACCTTCCTTAGAGCATGAGCAATGGTATCAAGTCATTATGACATGATACATTTAATATATTTAATGTTTAATTTAAAAAGCTTTACTAAATACCCATCACTCCAATGCAATTATATTTTGTAATAGATTTAGCAATTTTACTATTATGGCAGTTAATGCTCCAACCGCTTGGAGAACATCAAGCTTTTATGCAAAGCTTTATGAAAAGTTGTTTGATGAAATGGTTAAAAGTCATTAAAAGACTTTCCAAAACAGTAAAAAGCCTTTGGAAAAGTCCTCCGTTGCAAATGCTCCTAGTTAAACATTCCGAATATTATCCTCACATGGGATACTCACATTCTCTTACATCTTCTACCTCATCCTACTTGTTGTTCCCTAACATTTAAACATAAGCTCCTAAAAATCACATCGAAACACTATCCATCACCTATCTCATATTCATCTTCTTTCTTATACAATACAATTTGAATTTCATATACACACACTCAACCTTATCTTATCCTCACTCTTTCATTATGAAACCTTGATAATACCATTTCATCACGCCAAAAGGCTTCCTACCATCAAATCAACATCCCATCAAAGCTAACTCATTCACAACCCATCAAATCCTTATACCACATATGATCATATAATATAAAATTCAAACTTCAAATTCCCCTATAACAGCTACACTTTCTCTACAAGTTAAGCATATTCAAGGAATACTCCCTTATATCCTAACTCTCTTGTCAAACAAAAGTTAGTTTCTAGCTAAACTATTTTCTTTGGAGAAATCCCAAATATACCCTTGTTCGATGGTTCTTTTCTATCTCTTCGATATCGGACAAACGACCTCGAAACTCTTTTAAACACTTCACAAACAATTTTATCACATGGATATTTGAGCTGGTTGACCTTGATTGTAAGCATGATTGAAAGGTCATAGCGTAAAATACAATTGGATTTTTAACAAGTGTGGATAGTTAAAACACCAAAAACCAGAAGAAATTTTCGGCATCAATAACAATGCATATTCTCGGCATAAAAAAGTTGAAATTTTGGGCATCTAAAGAAAATCTTATCTATTTCTCCTTTTCCCATGATTTCTGGATTTGATCTAATTTGCATCTTCATCTTCAAAATAAGCCCAGAAAAATAAATGTTAATACCATATCTTTGATTCCCAAGAAAACAGACCATTTTGAAAAAAAACAAGATTTGAAGAAAGAGCAGTCCTTATTTCATTTATTTTTTTAAGATCTGTGTTATCTTTCATACCAGTTCATCTTTAAAAAGATGAGCCTCGAAAAAATCATGAACTGAAAAGACTTAATGACACCAAGGACGCTGATAGTTGAAGTGATAAAAACAATGATTTTGTGACAATCTGTTGGACAAAAAACTAACATTCGAACCATTAAAAACTGAATCAAATACAAAAATGATATATTTGGACATAAAATAAAGTATCATTTGACCAAAACACCAACATGACTAACTGGTATACCACTTTGACACTGATTGTGTTAGAAAACAGACGACCCATGACTCAGATTCAAAACAAATTGAAACGAGACAATAAAAACGAGATTTATGAGATTTTAGACCACCAAATCAATAACAAAAAACGCGCCGATCCAAGGATTGAACCGTTGGGTCTAATGCCAATTAGGGGTTTGCTATAATATATGATCTGGTGGTCTAGGGTGGTGGAAGAACATGGTGGCCATGGTTAGAGAGAGAGAGAGATAGAAAGTAGATGGAGTAGGTGTTTCTAGAGAGAGAAAGACAAGTTTATAAAATAAAAGGGAAAAACAAAAAACTCAACCCCTCCTTGGAAGCCTTGGAGGGGTATTTATAGTCACACACAGACCTAAACTATACATAGTTTTCTAGTCTGCATGTGGGACTATGATAACTTATTAGAATTTTGGAATGTCGTCACATAAAGTGGATTTCCAACAGTCACTTCAACCACAGAAGTACCAACCTCCAAATTTGATGCATGTACTAAAATGAAAAGGCAAAATTTCAACAACACAAACCTTCACAGCATCATCACGTGAGACACTAGACCTGTGATCTTGCAACTTGACACGAACATCCGCCAAAAGAACAGCAAGGGGTGCTTCCGAAGGGCCATCATAGACATGGATAGTTACCTAAAAAACAGAAGAAGGTAGAGACCCCGCACCTTGATCTCCATTCTCAGCCCGCATGTCTATCATTAAGACATCAATATCAGCGTCTTTTCGAGACTCTAGTAAGTCAAGCAGGGGAAACTCCACAGAAGCAAAGGCATTGACAACATCTTTAAACTTTGATTGGTCCAAAGGGTCAGAAGCCTCAACATCAGCCAGACTCCTGCCTTTCTTCCTATGCTCGATCCCACCTTCTAACCCTTCTTCATACCTAGGTTCTGAGCCCAGGTTATGGCCTCACCAAAAGCCGCCCTATGAGCAGAGAATTTACGGCACAAATCTAAAGTCAAGCGAAGACCGCAACCAACAACCCACCAGTGCCCGGCCACAACGGTCAGGAGGTGAGGCATTACATCCTTATCTAGAAAAGACAGAAGAGCATTCAGCTTGGAGCAAGTAGACTTCGTAGTAGATGATTGATCACTCAAACCATTCCCCAAACTTTCTAGCTCCAACAATTGAGACTTAGAACTTTCAACAGAAGCGGTAAGGCGCGAAACCTTACCCTGAAACGCCTCATTTTCAGCAACCTTAGATAACAAATTTGAATACAATGAAACCTTTGTGGCCTCCAAGGAAACAATCAGACCACGGAGCTCTGGGATCATAGCATTCTGTTTCTCAAGCTCAACTACCTTAGCTCTTACCTCAATTTCAACATTCTTCTCCAATAAAGGTTGAGAATTACTAGCACGCTCCGTGCGTATCTTCTGCACCTCCCTCAAAGCTCATCCTTAACTCATCGTTCAAACCCACCTGACGGGTAGATCTGACATTGAACTCCGTTAACAGCTCGTCTAGAATCATATCACGAAGATGGTTAAAAATGCTAGCGGCGCAACATTGTCAATCAAACTTCGACAAGCTTCAACACTATCCAGAGTTGAACCATTCATAACAGAACACTAAGGCACATAAACCTGGCCTAAACACTCACCCCCCATAAGAACATCTTGAAAGAAATCCTCATCATCACTACGCTCTCCAGCGGTCTTAAAGGAACCCTAACATCTAGATGAACATTTGTGTTTGGACCATGAGAATAAGAGATGTGAGAAACGGGGGAGGAGCAACAGACACAACAGAAATGAATGTCGGAGTAGTAGGTATACTAGAAGAAGGGATAGAAACCACCACTGAATCTGTAACGGCAGCGGCACAAGTATCCAACCTAGAAGAATCAACACTTAAATCATCAACACTTTATTCTCCAATACCCAACTCATCAGAATAATCAGATGAAACAACAAATCTTATAGCATGATGTTGAGTGCTGGCACCAGTAAGAGCAAGGTCCGGATCCCCGCCGTTATTTGAAGCGAGAGAAGGAGTGAGAGAAGCTGAAAGAAATGGGATGTCACCAGAAGAAGAAGCACCCATACCCACATCAAAAGAAATGAAGCAATAACTTCCTGAGACTTACCCATGGTAGTCAGAATAGAAGTTAAACCACGATTCTCTCTCAACCCTTTAGGAGGATGAGTAGCGGGAACAGGACTTCGAACCCTCCTCTTCCTCCGGGCACCACCACCCCTTGAATAGGTTCTACCTGCGGCCACCAAGGCCAATAGAAGAAATAGAAGGAATAGACACATAAGCAATAGTCTCAAATCCCAGGATGCTAGAATCAACAACCCGTGCATCAACCAAAGAAACAACCGCACTAGTATCAGCACCATCCTAAGGTGAACTAACAATCTCATCAATTTGATCAACAAACCCCTCCAAATGTACAGTTCAACCATCAGTCTCTTGAAGAACAGGGATTTGATCCGACTGTAGGGGTTGGCTAACAACCTTTACCTTGCTAGGATTGAAGCAAGAGATAAACTCGAAGAAATATATCTCTGTAAAAAGAAACGGAAAATTAACAAAGCGTACATAAGTATAAGCGAATAGAAATACGAAATCGAAAAAGCAAAAAGAACCCATCCTCTCCGAAAGAATTGATAAAAGCGGGATAAGAATCCCTCCCAAATATGTAGTGACGGCTAATGCCAACCATACACAAGAAATGATCCAAGTACTTTTGGACAGGGGCGGGATAATTCAAAAGATAACTCGCCTGCCACGAGTTATACTCATGAGGAGCGGGAGCAGGATCCCTCGGCAATCTCCCAGCAAAACACAAAATTGGAAGATTAAATGCAGAAGAATATATAAAAAAGAAACAATTCATCTAATTATTGATAGAATCCAACTCCTTCGTATAACAAACATGACTAAAAGGGGAACGTTTACTAAAATACATCCATCCCTATTGTAATTGTTTACATAAAACACAC
The DNA here is from genome assembly GCA_025667525.1 of Glebionis coronaria. NCBI lineage: Eukaryota > Viridiplantae > Streptophyta > Magnoliopsida > Asterales > Asteraceae > Glebionis > Glebionis coronaria. Next base: position 453,840,775 of record CM046881.1, on the reverse strand, counting down.
GAAACAACCTAACCATCGGTGAAAAACCACCAACACGGCAATAAACCTCAAAATGAGAAATTTTAATGGCGGCTATGGCATGGAGTTGAGAAAGGTGGATACCAAAATAGCCAAGAACTTCAAGAAAGAAGGTGGAGAAAGGAAGACGGTAACATGCCCAATAAAAAACGCGAGCATTAACCCCAACCTTCCCAGCAGGGGCGTTACGAACACCACTATTCAAACTCGCCAGGGTGGGATGAACACAAGCATAAATAAAGCACCTCTCGTAAAGAGAGTCCAACATAGGTTGAGTCAACACAGATCTACAAGTAACTATCGTACCCATTACAAAAAACAGTATAAATGACCAAAAAAGATAGATGAAAATCTGAAGAGGAGAAGCTTGAGAAATCGTTAATGGCAGTAAAGCAAGTGAAAAAGTGGAAGACGAATTGTAAAAAGGGATGAAAAACCTTATTTATATTATCGGAATAAGAAACAGGTAACTCACTTGATCCTGACGCGTGTAACCCAGTAATACAATAAACGGTCAAGGTGGGATACGAAAAGACACGACAGAACAAGTGGTACAATGTACCTGACACATGGTACTAAAAAAGGAAGTCAATAAGCCAGACGTGTTACACGTCCCGACTATCAAAACGATAAGGACTGACTAAAGCTTCCAAAAGAAGCATTTGTAAAAAGTCCAGCAGTCCATCCGTACTACGCAAGAACCACTAGACTGGGGGGACTTTATGGCGTATAGCATGGACATGGCCCATTGGGCCTAAAACCATACATCAAACCTTCGGACTAGACCCAAGTGCATAAAAATCCCACCACGGTGGCAAAGCTCTAAGAAGATCAATTCCCTACGAGTGGATCCGCAACGCAAACACCGGACATGATTTCCTCGAAACACGTCCGGGAGGTCATGTTAGGACCATTGTAATAGTTATATGTAATAGGTAGACTAGGAGGTATGTAGTTCCTCCTGGTCCTAGTCGTAGTAGGAGCAAGTCCTGCTCCTGGTCCTAGTCGAAGTCAAACTTTATTATTTACTTAATATTCTGTTAGGATATGCATGAGATATGTTAGGAAAGGATATGCATATCAGTTTTACACGTTTTCTTTAATGATGTATTAGGGTTTCCTTGTAGTATAAAAGGAACCTTAGGCAGAAGGGTTAGACACACCTTCACAAAACGTAGTTCTAGTCATTATCAATATTAGAAATCCTTAGAAAGGATCAAGTCTTTATAGTTATTCTGTTCTTCTTAATTATATTTATATTCTACATTCATATTGTGTATAGAGTCTCTTTGTGATTTGACTTGTGATTACAGAAGTCATTCACCGGTCCTGACAGGCTGCAAGATCTACATCTAGTAGACCCAACAAGTGGTATCAGAGCCTGGAAGGGTCTCTATACAAGAAGAATCAAGTTCTCTTATAATTCACAATCTGTTTATCATGTCTGCCTCAACTTCTACTCAAACAGGAGAAGAAAGCACTCCTAAAATTATGCAACCTCAGCAGATCCTGGCTACGGTCTCCAACACGAATGGAAAATTCCCTCTTCTGAAGAAGGGTGAATATGATAACTGGGCAATGAAGATGGAATGGTGGATCACCAACACTGATCAAGATCTTTGGAAGATCATTCTGAATGGGAACAGCAGGAAGCTTACTGGACGAGACAAGAACGGTAATATTACTCTTCTTGACCCTAAATCTCATGAGGAAATCATAGCTATTCAGAAGGAGGTAAAAGCAAAAACAATTTTGCTTCAATCTCTTCCTGAAGATCACATGGGTGACTTCTACCATTTGGATGATGCCAGAGAGATCTGGAATGGCATAAAAGCAAGGTTCAGCGAGAATGAGGAGTCAAAGAAAATGCGAAGGTCCATGCTGAGAGATGAATTTACCGAATTCAAAATCTCAGAAACTGAAGGTCTAAATCAAGGGTAGGATAGGTTCCAGAAGATTTTGAGCCAATTGAATCAACTTCGGTCAAAACCTGATGATGGTGACATTAATGCAAGGTTTCTTAAAGCCTTACCCTACTCATGGAACCAGGTGGTGATCTCTCTCAAAGCCAAAGGTGGGCTTGACTATCTCACCTTTGATGACCTGTTTCATAGGCTCAGAACATTCGAACCCCATGTGAGAGGATATCCTAGTGACTCTTTTCCCACCCCTGCTAATTCAGCCTTTGTGAGTTCTATGGCATCTAGTCCCATGTCATATGCAAGTAGCCCTAGCAATACTGTCTCCTCTCAGCATACTATTCAGCATACTTCAGCTCCTGATCCTGCTGCCAAGTCTGGTAGTATGGTAGAAGCTGTTCTTCATTCTTTTGTGGCTGATGTTAATGCTGAACAACAACTTGCTTTTGATGACTTCAAACAGGTCGATAAACTTGACCTGGATGAGATGGATCTTAAATGGCAGATGGCCATGCTTACTCTTAGGGTTCACAAGTTTGAGAAGAAAGCAGGAAGGAAATTTAATTGCAACCCTCGGGAGCCAGCAAGATTCGATAGAAGCAAGGTACGATGCTATAACTGCCAGCAACAGGGTCACTTTGCAAGGGAGTGCCCTAGCAAGAATGATCAGGAGAAGAGCATGTACTCCGCTTTCAAGGTTCAGGAGGTTAAAGATGACAGGAAGGCATTGGTATCTGTTGACTCTATGGTCAACTGGAATGATCATCAGGCTTCTACTCTGGAATCAGCTGAATCCTCGACTGACGTGTTAGCAATGATTGCTGGGAATCTCTCTGATGCAGAAGAAGCAGACGAGTTTGCTCTTATGGGCATCTCACCTCAGGTACAACATTGTCCTCTTGGTTGTCATGATAAATACACAGAATTGTTGTCCCAATTTAATGAAGTAAATGATCAAAATGATAAGTATTTTTTAGAGGTACAAGCCTATAAGGCTTCATTAAACACATTGGAACAACAAAAGAGGTGGTTACAAGATACACAACGTGCGTATGAGGATAAAATAAGGATACTAAGCATTGATTTAGAAAACACTACAAATATGCTTAAATATACAGAAACTGAAAGAGATGCTAGTATCAAAGAAAAAGAGGAGATGCAAGCTAAATTAGATGCTACAATGCTAAGATTTGACAAATGGCAAACGGCACCTAAAAATCTTTCAAAATTAATTGATAGTAGCATGTCTGGCAGAACTAAAAGAGGCTTAGGATTTGAAAAATATATTGATTCAGAAGATGTATTTGATTTGTCTTTCTCAAATGTCTTTGATGCCGACAAAGAGGATGAGGGCAAACCTAGTTACAATAGGTTTAAACCAGCAGCAGAAATGCATGCTGTCCCTCCTCCTCTTACTAGAACTTTTATGCCCACTTCATGGCATAATGACTCGGATGAATCACAGATGCTTGAGTCCCCAACTAGTTCTACTAATACTAATGACTTTGTCTCATGTACTTTCAGTGACAAAGCCGGTAACTCTGCATCTAATGGTTCAAGTGACGAGTCAAGACCTACAAGTTCCAAGTCGAATGAACATGCTGCTACTGGTGCTAGGAAGTGTGAAGAAAAAGTTGCTGTCAAGTCAAGTGTGTCTGGTCCTTGTTTATTGAGTCCTAGGAAGAATGTTTTTCCTAGAAATGTGTGTAATAAAGTAGGCAGTATGAAACAATCTCATTCTAATAAAAGGTCTTTCAAAACATGTTTTGTTTGTGGCAGTTCCTTTCATTTAATTAAAGATTGTGATTATTATGACACACATGCATCTGTTAATAATGCTTATCCTGCTCCTGGTTCACCAGGAGCTGCTTCTTATGCCTCTAGAAGACTTAATCCTAGTGCTCCAATGTTTAATACTTCTAGAGTATCCTCTCCTTTCGCGTCTGATTATTGGAGAGATAGTGGATTCCAAACAACCAGTAATTATTTTCAAAATTTTAATCCAATCTATCCGCATAATTTAGACCACACGTATTTTGGTTTAGGAAATTTGGGAACTGCTGTTAAGCCCTCAGCAGGTTGTTCTTGGTCAAATAATAATACCCATATGATGCATAGACAACCAAGGAACAATGGTGGATCTCATCAATCTTCTTGGCATTCATCTAATGATCCACAAGGCAGGCTCAAACCTGAAAAGGTTTGGGTCCCCTTAAGACACTAACTTTTGCATTTTTATTATCTTGTTGTTGTAGGTTACTCCATACCAGGATCCTAGTCTAGGCATTGTTGATAGTGGTTGCTCCAGGAGCATGACTGGCAATAAAAGTCTTCTCTCTAACTTTGTACCATTTCATGGAGGCAAGGTCTATTTTGGTGGAGGTGAAGGCAGAATCACTGGCAAAGGAACGATAAAGACTCCAAATCTTAATTTTGAGCAGGTCTACTATGTGGAAGCACTTCAACATTTCAACTTGATATCGGTCTCTCAGATTTGTAACAAGAAGCAGTTTGTTCTCTTCACCGATACTGATGCCCTTGTGCTTTCCAAAGACTTTCAGCTTCCGGATGACTCACAAGTTGTACTCAGAATCCCTAGAAGACACAATCTATATAGCATCAAGTTGAATGAAGTCAACCCTACTAGTCAACTAGCATGTCTAGTTGCAAAAGCCTCAGAAGATGAAGCCACTAAATGGCACCGAAGGATGGGACATGTAAACTTCAAGACCATTCACAAACTTGCCAATCTGAATCTGGTCTCTGGTTTACCTCCCAAGACGTTTAGAAATGATATAAATTGTATTGCCTGCAGCAAAGGCAAACAACACAAAGCATCCTTCAAGGCCATTACTGCTTTAAGTCTTATTACTGAACCATTGCAGCTTCTACACATGGACTTATTTGGTCCTACTTCCGTCAGGAGCATTGACCACAAGCAATTCTGTTTGGTGGTGACTGATGGTTATAGCAGGTTTACGTGGGTGTTCTTCATGGCTGCCAAAAGTGAGACCTACTCAATTCTTCGAGATTTTCTTACCTTGATAGAGAATCAGTTGTCCAAGAAAGTTAAAGGTATTCGTCGCGACAATGGAACCGAGTTTAAAAATAGAGACCTCATCGAACTTTGCAATGCTAAGGGCATCAAAAGAGATTATAGTGCTGCTAGGACTCCTCAACATAATGGTGTGGCAGAAAGAAAGAACAGGACACTAATAGAAGCTGCAAGAACTATGCTTGCCGATTCCAAGCTTCCAACCATGTTCTAAACAGAAGCTGTTAATACTGCAAGTTATGTTTTGAATAGGGTTTCTATTACCAATCCTCACAAGAAGACTCCTTATGAGCTGCTCACGGGTAAAGTTCCAAATATTGCTCATTTGAAGCCTTTTGGGTGTCCAGTCACCATTCTGAATACTAGTGACTATTTGGGGAAGTTTGATGGCAAGGCAGATGAAGGATACATTGTGGGATATTCAGCTCATTCTCGGGCATATCGTGTCTACAATCTTCAAGCCAAACGGATAATTGAAACTATTAATCTCAGGTATTTTGAGGAAAAGTCAAACATCCAAGGCAAAGGTCCAGAATGGTATTTTGATCTTGATTATCTTAGTGATTCATTAGGATATTTTCGTTTCCAAAACTAACCATGATGCAGGACCACAAGTGTTTGCAACTTCTAGTACTGGTGTTCCTTCTAGTCTTTCTGATTCAGATGATGAGGATGACATTTTTGTGGTTCCATCCTATTCCACCACGGTTTCTCCTACTCCTCCGAGTGATGCAACTCCATTGGATGTACAGGATTCCCAAGCAGCTCTTGACACTCTTCTCAAGCAACAACAAGAAGCTTCTAAAGCAGCTGCTCATGGTAGTTTTGAGTTTCCCTTGGTTGAGCCTACTGACAAAGTTGCTCCTGGTACTCCAGCTTCTGCTCCTAGTGCTAGCTTATCACCTACTGGTACTCCGGCTAGTGAGTCTGCTTCCAATACACGTTTCTCCAGTCCTTCTGATTTGGGGAACCATGAAAAGAAGTCTTCTACCAAGCTGGATGATATACATAAACAACCGGTCGATGGGATTTTCCAAAATGCTTCATATGATGCTGACTTTGTTGGTGATCTCAATAACTTGGCACCAGACGTGGAGGTTTCTTCCAATCCAGTCTTGCAATCACATAAAGATCATCCTACCACTCAAATTATTGGAGATCCTGGTTCTACCGTAAAGACACGCAGAATGCAGCAGAAGGCCTCGTCTGATCATCATGCTCTTGTGGGCTATATTGAGGATCAAAAGCGTAATAATCATACGGACTTTCAACACTGTTTGTTTGCTTGTTTTCTTTCGCAGGTGGAACCTAGGTCTATTTCTCATGCACTTGAGGATCAAAGTTGGATGGAGGCTATGCAGGAGGAAATGCAGCAATTCTTGTTTCAGAATGTTTGGGTTCTGGTTGACTTACCAGATGGAAAGACAGCTATCAATACCAAATGGATTCTGAAGAACAAGAAGGATGCACGGGGAATTGTCGTAAGGAATAAAGCTAGGCTTGTCGCACAAGGACACACTCAAATTGAGGGCATTGACTATACTGAAGTCTTTGCGCCGGTTGCCAGGATCGAGGCCATTCGTCTGTTTTTGGCCTTTGCTTCATATGTTGGCTTTACGGTGTTCCAGATGGATGTCAAGAGTGCATTTCTCTATGGCAAAATTGACGAGGAAGTATATGTTACTCAACCTAAGGGGTTTGTAGATCCACTTCATCCCAAGAAAGTCTACAATGTGGTCAAGGCTCTTTATGGGTTACATCAGGCTCCTAGAGCTTGGTATGAGCGTCTTTCCACTTTCTTGTTAAAGAATGGCTATAGAAGAGGTACTATTGACAAAACACTATTTCTTCGGCGGAATTCTAAGGATATTATCCTTGTTCAGGTTTATGTGGACGACATTATCTTTGTTTCTACAAGGAAGGAGTGGTGTGATGAGTTTGAACACTTGATGAAAGGCGAATTTCAGATGAGTGCCATGGGAGAACTGTCATTCTTCCTTGGTCTTCAGGTCAAGCAACAATCGGATGGGATTTTCATCAGTCAAGATAAATATGTCCATGAGATTCTTCAGAAGTTTGACATGGATCCTCTTAGACCAGCAGCAACTCCTTATGAAGTTGCTAAAATCAAACTTAAGAATGAGCCAGACCCCCCGGTAAATGTTCACATGTACCGGTCTATGATTGGCTCCCTCATGTATTTGACTGCATCACGTCCAGACATTATGTTTGCAGTAAGTGCTTGTTCTAGACACCAGGTGACTCCAACAGTTTCGAACTTAAATGCAGTTAAGAAGATTTTCAAGTATATCAAGACTCAACCTAAATTGGGTCTATGGTATCCTAGAGAATCTCCTTTTGTTCTGGAAGCCTATAGTGATAGTGACTATGCTGGTGCTAATAATGATAGGAAGTCTACTACTGGTGGTTGTCAATTTTTGGGTCGTCGGCTTATTTCATGGCAATGTAAGAAACAGACAATCGTCGCTACTTCTTCAACAGAAGCTGAATACGTTGCTGCTGCTAGTTGTTGTGGACAGGTTTTGTGGATCCAAAATCAGATGTTGGATTATGGTTTCACTTTTATGAATACCAAAATTTTTATTGACAATCAAAGCACTATTTGCATTGTGAAGAATCCTGTTTTTCATCAGCGGACGAAGCATATTGAGATTCGGCATCATTTTATACGGGATGCCAATGAGAAGAAGCTGATACAGGTTCTTAAAGTTCATACGGATGACAATGTTGCTGATTTGCTGACTAAAGCTTTTGATGGTCCTCGGTTTAACCACTTGGTGGTTCATATTGGGATGGTCAATCCTTGAGGTCTAGGATTGAGGGGAGGCAAAGCCTAAGGGGAGGCTTTGTGTACATATTAGGTCAGACTAACGTATTCATAGTATTTAACAACATAGTTTTTTGGTTATGATGGTGTGTGGTGCTTATGATGGGGATTTTTGCTCTCTTCTGGTGGATATGGCCTTACATGACTGGCTTCTGGTCCTCTTTGGTCAGCTTCTAGTTATACTTGGTTGCCTTCTGGTGGTTTAAATCCTTCCATGTCACGTGGTGTTTGGCTCCTGGTACTGGTCTGGCATACTGTTCATTCCTTTTGTCCTTTGTTAATCACGTTTTGCTCCTGGTTTGACCATTGTGTGCTTTGACTTTTGGTCAACGCTCCCAATGCTGGTATTTACAAGTTTGAATTAAGCAAGTTAATTGGGAGTTGGTTATTATGTTAAAAAGGGCAAGTGGTTATTATGCACTTATGGTTTAATTTGAAAGGGCAACCCCCCATTAATAGGGGTCAATGAACAGGTACTACTTTCTTTATATATGGTCAACATACACCCTTGACTCACTCATTGTAATTAACACACACACAAAACCGCTTCTACTCTCTACACCCCAATCCCATTCCTTCTTCCATCAATTCATCAAGATCCATGGCTGCTCTTGCTTACCAACCTGCTCACAACCGTGTTGCTTATCTGGGTGATGGTCCAAATCGTGAACATTTTGCTGACATCTTGGATTTCATTGAAGCTTCTAACTTAAGTAATTTGTCTACTGCTGGTTCGAGGAAGAAATTTCTTATGTACCCTAGGTTTCTTCAACAAATCCTTGTTTGCATTCCACGTGATAGGACTGAGCATGTGCCATCTAAACTTACAGCTAAAGTGTATTACAATATGATGAATGGGTTTACTGGGGATTGGAGGCCCCTGACTGAAGCCATGTTAGGGTTGGCTCAGGGTCCTATGGGTGAGGAGGAGGAGGCTCCTGAGTTTGTTGTGATAGATGATGACCCCATGGAGGAGGAGGCTCCTACTGTTGGTGCCACTCCTGTGGTAGAGGAGGAGCTAGTTGAGGAAGTGGTGGTTGAAAAACCATCTCCTACCAAGGCTGGTCCTTCCTCAGTACCACAAAGGTCTCCATTTGTGGAGACTCCACCTCCTAGTCCTGCCCCACATTCGACTGATATCCCGTTTAATGCTAGTTCTCCACAAGTTGACCCACATGTTGCTTCGGGCTCCCGTGATGCTTTCCCTGATCCAAGTTCTCTTGGTGGGCAGGCGGAGGAGCCTACTACATTGATATCTTTGCTCGATCTTATGCACAGGTACCATGAGAGGATGATTTGTTTGGAAGCTGAATTAAACCAACATCGGAAGCTTACAAGGGAGTTTGTTCTTCCTCTGGCTGATCGCATTAAGGCGTTGGAGACTCAACAACGTCGTCGCAAGAAGCATGTGGTTCATTCCGATTCTGAGGATGAGGGTGCGGAGAATGTTGAGGATGGCTTGACGTTGTTGGCAAAGGCTGCCTTTGCTGATAAAGTTTATGATGATTTGCCGGTTCCTCCAACGTCCTCCAACGTTCCTTCTCCTGGTGCTATTCCCCCTTCTATGGGTGGTGATTCTGATCCTGCTGATGGTTCTCATGCTGGTCCCTCTCATGATCCAAAGGGAAAAGCCCCAATGACTGATGCTCCATCTCCATCTCGCAAGCGTACTCGTCGACAGATTGAAGAAGAAAGGCTTGGTGAAGAGGCTGCTCGTCGGGTTTAGGCTGAGATTGATGAGGCGGATAGGGTTGCTGAGGAAGAGCTTCGAGAGCGCAGGCGTGCACAAATTTAGCATGATGCCATGCATTGGAGTGATAGTGAATGGATGCAAGTGTTGACTGTTCTCACTCGGGATTATGCTCAGTTTAAGGATCTTTTAGGTGACGATGTTGATGAACACAATTGTATACCGAAGGCTATGGTATTGATGCGTAAGCATCAGTTGGCTCTTGCTGCAGAACTTAAGAAACAGAGAAGGAACAGACCTTTATCTCGGGCTGAGGAGCGCCAGCAGATGCAACGTTATGTGAAATATCAATCTGCTGCTCATTTCAATGCTCCGTGGACTTGGGCTCGGGTGAGGGCTTTGACTTTTGATGAGCTTAAGGCCCTTTATGAAAAGATGGTGAAGCGTCAGAGTCAACCTATTCCGGAAAGATTTATTTACCATCCTCGTGGTGTGACTGCTTCAATGCCTGCTGATTCTACTGGTCCTTCGTCTGCACCCACTCCTGGTTCTGCTGGTAGTCCTTCTGGTTCTGTTGCTACGTTTGTTGGTCCTTCTACTACACCCTTGGTTGCTCCTATGGGTTCTACTGCTGGTCCTGCTACTACCATCTTTGTTACTACCTCCACCACTCATGCTTCCACCACCACACCTGTTACTACTACCACCACACATGTTCCTGCAAGCACCTTTGTTGATACCACCACACCTACTGCTACTACATCTGATGTGCCATCTCCATCACCACCAGTTCCTGCAACACAACCTAATCCTACTTCTGATACAGCTCCTAGTGGTCCATTGGGTGGACATGTTCATGAGTCTACTTCTACTGCTTCCCCTGCTGTTGCTGAAGTTAAGGTAAAGGTTGAATCAACACCTTCTGCTCCCACACCTCGACGTTCCATTCGCCAGAAACTAGCTCGTCGTGTTCGCCGTGGTAAGACAGTTCCTTTTGAGAAGCGTGATCCTGAGAATTTAATTGATGCAGCTTCCGACAGCGATTCTGACTTGCCCTTGGGCAATGGGAACATTACTGGTTATACGGTTGAACATTCTACTACACTTCCTGGTGGTGTGTCCCATCGGATTACTTTGAGTGATGGGTCTGTGCGATTGGCAACGAGTTTGCAGGGTGTATTGTCTTGGGCTGACCGTATGGATCTTATGGCGTTGTATGGACTTGTTGATTCTAGTATGCCGTTTAACCCAATGGCTGTGTCTTCCTGGCCTGGTCTCCGTATCTGGGCTGATCTCAAGCTGATGTTAGATCCTCCTCCAAATGCTCCTGTTTCGGGCATATGGAAGGATCAAATGCAATGGGAGATTCTGCGATGGAAGCTATATGCTGGATGTGGAGTTCATATGTTGGAATTAGAATCTGGTCATATAGTGTTTATGCTGACAGATGTGGAGTATCCTTTGACTATTTCTTCCATGGAGGCGATGTTGGCGAGTCACCTGCAAATTTCTACTGCTCCTTCTGGGAATGAGTCGAGTATGGCCACGGCTTTGGTAGAGGGTATTCAGGCAAGGTTGCTAGCGGATAAGAAGGCAGCTTCTGGTATGTAAGGTGATTGGGTTGTAAGTGTTTATGCTTTGTATTTTTGTTCATTTGTTCTTATTTTTATTCTTTTCACCAATATGTACAGTGATTGGTGAATTTCATTCTTTATAGTTTAAAAAAAAAAACATAAACAGATTATAAAAAAAATATATATATATATATACTTTTTATATAATATCTGCTTATACTTTCAACACAGTTTAGCTTTTATACTTGTACATAATATCCTTTGGCTGTTTCACAATGTGGTTCCTGGTTTGAGCTTGTCCTGGTACTTGGTTTCACTTGGTGTTGGACGTGGTCCACACAACAAATGGTTCTCAACTTACCATGTCTAATCGACAAGAAAAAGTTGATTCACCTTGAGGGTACGACTCCTGGTGCGATTCTCAAATCCGTTGATGGTTGCCAGGTTACCCAAAACTGGATGGTTTTCACTTGCCATAGTCTTAGACTGAAAAGTGGCTAATCCAAGGGGGTACGGCTCTTGGTAAAGATCTTATCAAATCCGTTGATAGCTGTAATAGCTTGCTTAAAGCTATAGGGTGTTCAACTCACCGATGCTTCATTGCTAAGAGTTGGCGAGTCCAGAGGGGTACGGCTTCTGGTAAAGACGCATCAAATCCGTTGACGGCTATGATGGTTTGCCTAAAATCATCAGGGTACTCCCACTCACCATTGATTCACGTTCTAAGAGTTGGGCTGGGTTCTAGTCTCCCAGGGTGATGCTTATTCCACCAGAATGACTAGCTAGCCCAAGAGCGAGCAGCTACTTGGTAAAGGCTCATCAAATCTGCTCATGTTGCTGAAAAGATTCAACACGATGCTGATTTGTTACAAGCTTTGGAGAAGCTTCTAGTGTTTCATGTTGCGGCTTTCTTTGCACGTATTCCGAGAAACTTGAACTCAACAGGTCAAATTCAAGTTTAGGGGAGGATTGTTAGGACCATTGTAATAGTTATATGTAATAGGTAGACTAGGAGGTATGTAGTTCCTCCTGGTCCTAGTCGTAGTAGGAGCAAGTCCTGCTCCTGGTCCTAGTCGAAGTCAAACTTTATTATTTACTTAATATTCTGTTAGGATATGCATGAGATATGTTAGGAAAGGATATGCATATCAGTTTTACACGTTTTCTTTAATGATGTATTAGGGTTTCCTTGTAGTATAAAAGGAACCTTAGGCAGAAGGGTTAGACACACCTTCACAAAACGTAGTTCTAGTCATTATCAATATTAGAAATCCTTAGAAAGGATCAAGTCTTTATAGTTATTCTGTTCTTCTTAATTATATTTATATTCTACATTCATATTGTGTATAGAGTCTCTTTGTGATTTGACTTGTAATTACAGAAGTCATTCACCGGTCCTGACAGGCTGCAAGATCTACATCTAGTAGACCCAACAGGTCACGATTAGACGACAAAAGACAAATGGGATTTTGGACCACAAAGGCCCACACAGAAGTACTATCCGAGAAACAAGGAAAGGCCTAGTACTTTCCTTTACACACCTATGCACTCAAAACGAGGTATGATTTTCTTACTTATCTTCACACACACACATATATCTTTGACGATATAAATACTTACTCCCACGTCGGAGCCTAATCGTGGGGTCTATCCTCACGGTAAGACTAACGATATACTTTACTTGTGTAGGAAATTGTCAACCACATCTCTTGATAGTACAAAATCCAATAATCCGAGACATCTAAGCCTCTCCTGATAGGAGCTTAGATTCATACATCACCCCAACCAATAAATGTACTAACACTGGCAGTTCATTCTATGGTATTCCCAATAGATTACCCATTTGTTGCTTATATCCTTCATTCCTCATTTGTGAATCCCTCGTTATCATGATATTGAAGATACTCTTTTATTCCTAAGAGATCTTCTTCATCCTCAGAATCTCTGTTGAACCAGTTTTGATCAAGGCATTTTCCAATAACTTGGGAGTCTCCTTCTGCATTTCATCTACATAATATATTCCTTTTTCAATATCATTTTCTATCACCTCGCTATTATATTCTTCCCAATCATCATCTTGATTAAATTCTTTATTTCACACTTCTTTCAAAATGCTCTCTTTAGTCAAGTAGCCGATCTTCCCATAAGTAATTTTAATCGAGTCATCGAAACCTATATCTGTCCAGGAGGATCTATCCTTTTGTTGTCATTATTGGAAGTCTATAAGTCTTTACGCTCAGAAGTTCCACCCCCATCGCATAGTTCTTTATAAGGATCACAGGAAAGCATTCCCCGTGCTCCTTTCCCCTCATCACAAGTATTAGGTCTCACCAATTTATTTTTTGGTAATGGGTTTCCCCGGTAAATAGATTAACAAAAAAAACAGTGAAGTACAAATGGAATGTGGCTGAAGTACCACATTAACCTCAAGCTAAACAGCTTGATAACCACCTAGATCTAGTGCTTATGACAAGCCATAAACACTTACAAAACACCTAGTACACAAAGAAATGAACCAAACTAGCTAACAGTTGCCGTGAAGGAATTTCCACCTGCATTTGTTTTAGAGAATAAATTGGTTGTTTCATCATAAACCATTTCAACCTCGTCATCTTCATCATCGTGATCTAACATAGAGTAAGATTTTGATGTAGATAGACCAACACCTGATGATGACGTATCAATAGACTTTAACTTGGGCAAAGAAACAGTCTTCACATTAGTCACTCCCTTTGTCGGGTTACTAATTGTAGCTTTAGGAACAAATTTGACATTCGGTTGGACCGATGAACCAGTAAACTTACCACCCTTGATAGATTTCATCATCTTTCTCTTTGTTTTGGTGACCGTTTGGAAACCATCATTAGAAATAGATGGACCAGTACTAGCAGTAAGAACTATATGAGAAACAACCACCTTATTAGAGCATTGATCAAGAGTGTGACCAAAAGTCTTACACTCAGCACATCTAGGAGGTCTCCATTCATATTCAATACGGATAGTTTCTTTTGTAAAACCTTCCCCCGAAAGAGAAGGGACACCAATGGTAACAACATCCACAAAATCAGCCTTAGCATTAACCTCAATTAAGCATCTGGCAAAACTACTCCGCCCCCATGACTCCTTACACATAGAACTAGTGTAGGAATCTAGCATCACAGGTTTTCCAATGAAAGAAGCAATCAAACTAATTCCATCTTCTTCAAAGACTTGAATAGGCACATCATGTAATTTTACCCAAACAGGAATACGAGTCAACTCTTCCTTAATCAACCTAGTATCCATCAACCCTTTTTTGAGAATGATCGGAGATTTACGAACCAACCACGGGCCCTCTTCTAAAACTGCTTCCAAACCAGCAAGTGACTTGAATTTGAAAAAGAAAAAACCCTTAGAGTTCATCATGATCCGTGTCAACCCATGTTTCACCCAGTTGTTTCTAACATAATAATCCACAACCAGGAAAGCCATTCTCTTTCCAGTAAAGTAACCATATAGAGTATGTTCAAGACGATGACTGACCTTCTGAACCACTTTACGAGGAATACAGACGTTAACACCTTTAAAAACATCTTCTGACACCAAATGACGAAAAATACCATTATCAGCGGACTGCTCCTTTTCAGTTGCACTAGTACTACAAATAGAAGCAAGCGTATCCATTTTTTTAGAAAAATTAGCGGTAATATCCTCAATCGACTGTACAGAATCATTACTTGCACCATTCGAACCACCCGCCTTGATCATTAACTCAGCTTCATATGCACACAATAATATATAGATCTCCTTCAATCGTTCACTAGAAACCAACGAACAGACAACAAATTTCATCAACTTTAAATTGTGCTTGAGCTCACGAACTTCAGCCACCGTGTGCAATGGTATCCCAAAAACTTGACCAATCACATCAAGCGTACAAGGCTGCATATTATTGAGTAATACAGCCTTTTCACTCGGATCCATCTTAGAATAGTCGTTCACATCCATCATGCAAAACGAAACCCTAAACCAGCGATAATAATAAAAAACCCTAAATCGATCACACAAACCCTAATTAACGAGAACAGTGGACACAATCAAGCAAATCATGCAAGGTAACAAGTAGACACACAACGAATACGTATAGAGACACACGACACCGACCTATAACGAGAACAATAGAAACCAAGAATAATAAACCCTAAAACAGCCGAAACTTAAAACCTAAAAAATGAAACACACTCCTAGATCCTCAAACAAACTGAATAACGATTAATGTTAGGACACATGAAGTTAATCAGTGATCAAAACAGAAACAGTATAAGGATTATGAGATGAAATAAGGATGAGAAGTAGATTTTAAGGTTAAAAGAGGTGGCGGCTAGGGAGAGACATCCGCCATTATTAGGGTTTCAGAAGGATTTTTTTTAGGTCTCACCAATTTACTTTGTCAAACTTAATTGGATGTACATGTCCTTCCACGTCCTAGGGTTCACCTTGATCAACTTAACCTCACTCATGAATTGTATCTCATCCCATGACTTACTAACAATAATTTCATGATGAAGTAAATCATCATCAATTGCAAGAAACTGACTGAATTCTTCGGCTACAAAATCATAGAAGAAGAGTTTAGAATCTATGGATAATAATTCATTGCCCTTTTCTTCCTCTTTAGAAATTACATAATCAGCCTTTAACTAGGATTCATACATGTTACTGGTTTCACATGAATCCAAGTTTTCACTTCTTGTTCTTATTACATCCTTCTCATGGATTTCATCATTAAAACTTTTGATTGTATCTTAACTGAATCGCTGAGCATTTTATTCAAACATTGTGTAGGTTTATGTAACGTTCATTTATACTTGGTTGGTTCAGTCATTTCTAAGTCCTTCTTTTGTTAGAAGCATCTGTCTTGTTTCCCTATGAAGTCTCCCAAAACTTCTTCAAACTCTTCAGCAGATTCCTCTAATGTTTTATGTTCCTTAACCATATTATCTATGCAGGTAATTACTACATCCTTGTTTATTAGATCACCAAAGGGTTCATAAAATTCTTGAGAATATTCTTTTAAACTCTTTGGTTCCTCAACTTTCTTTTCCATGCGGTAGGCTTCTACATCTTTGCCAAGAAAATCGTCGAACATTTGAGCGTATTCTTCCAAAGTTTTTGGTTCCCTTTCAATTGGTTGTGGTAGACCAAAACTCATATCCCATAATATGTCAAAAATCTCCCTAGTCTCTTGTTCAATCTCGTAATCTTTTGTAGTTTTTCTGAATCTGCTCACTTCGTCGTTCATATACCGATCCTTATCAGCACCTCATAATACATATCATCCTCATAGTCCTGATAACAAAAGGAACCCCAGTTTCGATGAATAGGGTTGTTATGTCCAAGTGTACTTCTTCTTCCCGTCATTTCATCCCATAACCTATTCTCTTATCCAGCTTCATATTATAAGTATTCATCAATCGTCATCCAATTGAAATCAGGCTCCATGTTTCTTAAAGTAAAATCAAACTAAAAACAAATATTAGCTCCCTGACAGCGGCCAAAATCTTGATGCTTATTTTACTTTAAAATATTTTAATCAAGTTTTTAATTTATAAAAATTAATCTATCGACAACGCACTAATGGGCAGAGAACCCGGTCATGTGAAGTATTTGACTGGTAAATTTGATGTCGTCTAGGGAGCTAAATATGAATTGGTTTTAGTTTGATAATTGTCACAAAATAATAATAAATAGTAATTAAACTAAGAACACTGAAATAAATGTTGAAAGTAAATAGAAAGTATGATCAATAAGAGAAATGTCTAGGCCTATTTACTTTACTATTATCTAGTTGTGATTAATGTTTCTCTAGGTATTAAACTACCAACTTAAGAGATATGTTATGCATATGGCTTGCGCTCCTAACCACTACAACATGAACTCAAGGAAAGGAGCATATTACATAAATCATTGAATCTAAATAACATAGTATTTATGTAACTGTTTAGTGAAGTCTATGTAGTCAATATCCCTTGCCCTATGTATTCAAAATCTTGGCTACATTGGTTCGAAACTAGACAAGTATAAAGTCAACAGTGATTGAACCACAACTACCTACAAGATATTTTTGCATTATTAAGCAAATAACTTATTAAAGGAGATGATGGGTAAACCCATACACTTAGAACAATTTCCAACTTGCTCCTCGTAAATCCTTTCCCGAAGTTACAAACGTTAGTTGCTATACATCCCGTATAGGCCAGTGGAAATCTTAGATTAAGTCAGTACTACCAAAAACACAAGGGTTTCATAACAGGCATAAGGATATCCTAAACATTTAAAGACATAAACTAAGAAACATCACAACATCAATAATAATATCATAAAAATGCTAGCACCAAGTTTCTTAGCCAGTCATAGCAACAACATAATAAAAAATCATAATCATAATGGTCATATAAATCATAAAAAGCTTATAAAGTTCTTCGAACTGAATGATTAAGAAAATGATGCTAGAATACAAATTCTACCTTCCGATGGTAGAACCTTGTCGAATTTTGACATTTGGAACCCTCCACAATCAACCTAAAACCTACTAAGATGTTGTGTAAGAAAGTCTGTGATAACGCCTCATTTATACATGTTTGTAATGATGCATTTGTCCTTGTTTGCTATGTAAATAAATAAATTATGTGTTGAATTGTCACTAATAATGAATATTGTTTTAATTGTAGTGAAGGAATGAAAATATGAAGCAAAGGAGTAAAGAAATAAGAAGAAAACGACTAGAAAACAAATTGTGCTGAAAAAGAGCCAAAGTGTAGTGCACAACTGAAAAGTACGGCGCACATTCAATGAACATCGATTTTGGAAAACTATCCAAAGTGCGACGCTCAAAGGAAAAGTGCAGCGCACATTTTCAACTCAGAAGTGCGGCGCACATTTGAGAAAGTACGGCGCACATTTTGCTGCAGTTACACATATTTAGTGCCATTATGCATGGCAATAATGAGAAGGCTTTTGATATACTTCCAGGTCTTCTTGGCTACGTTTTTGAGGTTACAAAGTTTTTTAGGAATCAAGGAGTTTCCAATCCTTGATTATTGTTACGAGTGAACCTTAGTTGGTTCATGCTTATTGTACCTGTGGAAAGAAACTAAGTCAGAATCATTGTATGCTTGCAATAAGTTGATCAAAACTTATAAACACGTTGGGGAAATATATTGAATTCACCTTTGTTGGTATAATTCTCATTTCAATTATGTTATTCATTTCCTTTGATTTCTATATTGTTGAGATGATTATTTTTACTGTTATTATGGAGTAGTTTGTTGTGCAAATGGTTAAGGATTAACATTCTTATGATTAGATAGATTTTATTGCTTTGCGAGGGCAAAGTGCGACGCACAATTAGTTTTGTGCGACGCACTTTCTTCCTTGGTTCGTGACTATAAGTATGATTTAGATGCTTTTGTATTATATGCTATTAAGTAAGACCATTGTTATATGTTGGATTTATTCATGATCATGACTAGTACTCATGTGAATGGATGAATTTCATGTCATCTAGTAAATGAATCTTGTTATTCACTTTTGTCGCGATTAGTGAAATAAAACATATAACAACTCTTGCCTAATCTCATCTACTACTTTAGTTATCAAAATCAAGCATAAACCATTCTTAATGCTTTTGATATGACATGATCTTTAGTCGGATTTTTGTTATGTTAATTAGATGTTGCGTGTACGACTAGTAATCGGCATGTTGTCTTATATTGTTTATGTGCTCATATTCATCATTGCTATCTATCTTTAATATGTTTGTGACCTTAACCAAACGCACCTATAAAACCATTTGATAGGTATATCTTTATAACTTGTAACACTCTAGAGGTAATTGTTTTCTGGCAATCTGAAAAAGTTTTTAACAAAACAGTATAAAAGTGCGCCGCATAATTTAAAAGTGCAACGCACATTTTGTGTCGAATTTGCAAAATGTTGGTAGAAACAATCCCAAAACACTACCAAAACCTTTTACTCTCAACACTTACTGTTGAAAACATGAGAATTTCTTTGTGTGTACTTATGCTTTTTGAGCTTTTGCGTTTGTTAATATTGCACCTAAAGAAAAACAAAAAATATTTGCTTTCAAAATTTTATTTTCTATTTTATTTGCTCTTTGGTAGAATAATTTGCTTTGGTATGACTTGTTTTGGTATTTATCATGATTTGTGGTAATTTTTCTGAAATTTTAGCTATAATAAAAATACAAAAAAATGAGGAAACTAACGAAAATGAAAAAACGGCTTATTCTTGCAAAATACTTATAGACACATTGCTAAACTTGGTCATAATTTTTTATTTTGACTACTTGTTAAGAAATTGTCATGGAAAATGTTTTGTAACTTGGTTTGATTGGCTAACAAGTTATAAAGATATGAACAAAAAGAATTTTCGCAGAAAGTGCGCTGCACATCTCATATGTGCAGCGACTTTTCGGTGTCGCGCAAAAGTGCGCCGCACAACTGAAAAGTGCGCCGCACAACTGGAAAAACAGTAAGCGGGAATTGCTTGTAACACGCTCAATGGAAATATTCATTGAAACTAATGAGTTGCCTAAAAACTTTAAGGTATGAAATATCGTTTGGATTTTATGGCACTAACATACTAATGTTTCTTTTGATGTGTTATTGTTTTAAGATTGAGATGGATCCAAATACTAGCTCGGGTAGACTATGCTTAGGAGTGGATGAGCATATTAGTCTCAATGAAGAAATTGAATCGGAAGGAGAATGGACAGATCTGAATGTAAGGACTCATCCGATAGCGGGGTTCAAAAGGTCTTAACTTTCTAGCGTATGGAAGACTTGACACCTAGTGAAAAGTACTTAATGCCTTGCCATGTGGAAGGAAAATTTGCTTATGATGGACAAGTAGATTTTGAGTTGGAAAGAAGATTGATTAGTAACGAATTTGTAGTTGAGCTTGGCTTAACCTAAAACACTCATCGTAATGGAGACAAGGAGATAGATAAAAAGCTCATTGTCATGATTAAAGACGAATTATTTTTCGTTGACTTCTTTGTCAATCCGGAGGAGGACGATTGTGAACCATGTGTAATCTTTGGGAGATCTTTCCTAAAGCAAGCTAATGCACAACTAGACATCACTTGTGGCATACTTACTTTATGGCCAAAAGTGCATGAAAGCTTAGACTTTGGGGAGATTGATGAAATACTTGATAATCTCAATTTTGATGATTTGGCACCTATTGAAATCGAGGAGATTGATGCTCCTAGATTTGTTTGTAGCATGGGGAAAAACAAAAGAAACAAAGGCAAGAAACCCGCCCCCGCTTACAAGTTAAGCTATAATGGTGAAGGACCTTCACTCACCATTAACAAACCGTTGACTAGAGAAGAACTATCAATGGAGGAATTACAAGAAGAAATTGTAGAAAGAGTCATGTTGTTGAACATGAATCTACCAATCATTGAAACTTTGAAATATAGTGATAAACATAAAATGATTGTTGATGGAGTTTTGCTCGACAAGTTGAAAGTTGAAGATGGACTAACACCGGAGTATGAAGATGTGGCTATCCAAATGCTTCGTGAGAACAAGGTAATGCTTGAGAAAGAAGATCTGGGGTACTTTATCCTACCAATAAGGTTGGAGGGTAAGACTACTTATAATGCTTCGGTTGACACCAGCTCAAAGGTTAATGTTATGCCATATGGAATCTTCAAAATGCTAGATGTTGGTAGAGTCAAACCAAGGTTTGATCGTATCAAAATTTTTGGGTCAAGATTTGACCCAATTGTTCCTCACAAGTATTTGAATATAAAATAGCAGCTGAAGACCTGAAGAATTGCTGAAGACATCTTCAGAATTTGCTGAAGACAGTTGAGCACCAGGTCCAGCACCAGTCTTGCTGAAGATAGTTCAGCACCAGCAGTTCCGGAGTACTTTGAAGACAAAGTCTTCACCTTCAGTAGCTTATGCGGATCAGCATCTGAAGGACAGACCTGAATGAAGTTGCCTTCAATTTAGCTTGGAGTGACAAACCAAGCTGAATGATGTTCATCTAACTCTCGAATTACAACCTGAATATATTGGCGGGAACTTTCTAGATAATAAGTGTGGAAACACTTATCCTTTACCGCTTATTTCTAATAATAACAAGACCAAAACGTGTATTTTATGTCGTAAAAGTCGGAATTATGCGTGGTTTGTGTTTTTATTGTGTTTCAGGATAAAAATATGAAAAAGAAAG
Source organism: Glebionis coronaria (assembly GCA_025667525.1). Lineage (NCBI taxonomy): Eukaryota > Viridiplantae > Streptophyta > Magnoliopsida > Asterales > Asteraceae > Glebionis > Glebionis coronaria. The sequence continues at coordinate 453,819,420 of CM046881.1, read as the reverse complement.
AAAACACGGGCTATCACGGGCTTTTATCGAAGAAAAAGGCAAAAGACGAAGTCAAAAGGTCAAAAGTGAAAAAATAACGGAAGTCCAAGGCCTATTCTGAAGATTTATCGAAGAAAAAGTCTAAAGACGGAAGTTTAATGAAGTCGAAGAACCAAGTCTAATTAAAGAAGAAAATTAGGAGACGAGTTCAATTTATATCGACAAATCCCGAGACGACGTCGAGAAAGACAAAGAATTTAAATCGAGTCGAGACGAGAAGAAAGAAAGAAGGAAGCATCAACACTTAGCCTTCCCACCTCCTATATATACCCTCCTAATGTGTCATTAGGAGGGTGTTAGTTAGTTCATTTTTCATTTTTGTAGTTTTAATTTTTAGAGAGAGAAAGTGTTTAACTTTCTCTCACTAGGAAAACTTCATCTTTTATTTCTTTCTTGTTTGAATCTAATCTTTACTTTTGATAATTAAATCTTAATTTAATCTTCATCTTCTTCTACCTTTCTTGATTTTTATTTATCTTTGATCCGAAATAATCTTTGATCTTGTTTCATCTTGATGTTTGATTGATTAAAAAGTTTATCTTTTTATTCATATCCAAGTTTTTATACGATTTGAGCTTTGAGCTTATCATGCTTATTGGCTTATATTGTATTTAGCTTATTTACTTTTAAGTTTTCTAAAAAGCTTCGTCTTTTTAAGGTTTGTTTTAAAAAGTTGCTTATTTAGAGTTTTGAAAGTTCTTAATTGTGCTTATTAGCTCTTTTCATTATAAATTTAGTAAAGTTTCGGATTGTGCTTTTTAAAACGGAGCTTATCGATTTTGCTTATTACGAACTACATACCATCGGAAAAGGGTTTACCCTTTCCAATCAATATTCCGACGGAACCATCGAATTAGGGTTTTGCATTCCGACGAGTTATTCCGATCTGTGTATCGGAAAAGGGTTTGGGATTCCGATTGTTATTCCGATCGGGATTCCGACGGTATTATTATTGGATATTCCGACGGATTATTCTGACGCTTATTCGATAGAATTATTCCGATAGAATTTGGTTTTCATTATTCCGACACTTTATTAATTATTCCGACGGAGTATTCTTTTGATGCATTCCGACAGTTTTTTCCGATGAACATTCTGATGGGATTCCGATCACGGGCATTCTGACGGGTTTAAGTTTTTATTTTTATAAAGTTTTAAGTTTTAAATTTACTTTCAAGTTTTTAATCATTTATTTTTAACTCGTAATTTTTAGTTTAATTTTTAAAGCTTTTATTTTTACTCAACGACATTTTCATATTTGCTTTTAGTTTAAAATAGATAATCAAACCATTTTATTTTCCACCAAGAATGACTGAGTCGCACTTTCAACTGGTAATCAATTCGAAAAGACCGGAACAACGAATCTTTCATACTTGGTGAAAACCTTGTATTAAATGGCGCCGATGCCGGCTCTTTTCGTTAAGATTAACGGTTTTTAGTGAGAGACGCGTTGGATTTTGGGATCCGTTCATTTTTTAACGTTATTTTTCTTGCTTAATTTTTTTTTCAAAAATCCGAAAAATATAAATTTTCAAAAATCCAAAAAAAAAATAAAAAAATAGAAAAACATAAAAACCAAAAATATTTCTTGTCTATCTTTCTTTTCTTTTTGTAGGTGTGTATGCGTACCCGTGCTCGTAAGAAGAAAGCAATTCAAGCTGAAGTCGAAACTCCACCTATTGTCGCCATGGACAATCGACCAATGATCGAGCTTTTGCAATCGCAAGTAGAGGGCAACACTGATGCTATTGTCATACCGGAGATTGGAGCCAACAACTTTGAGCTCAAATCCGGCTTCATTCAAATGGTCTATGCTCAACCATTCTTGGGGCGTACACTTGATGATCCTCATGACCATATCAAAAGGTTCTTTCAACTCACTAATACGGTCAAGTATAATGGGGTTTCACAAGAGGTGATTCGCTTGCAACTTTTTCCTTTCTCCTTAGAGGGACAAGCCCAACATTGGCTTGATAAGGAACCGCCACAATGTATTATTACGTGGTCGGATTTAGAGACCAAATTCATCAACTACTTTTTCCCACCCTTACGTACTACCGCTTTGCGGAATGAAATCATTAACTTTGAACAAAAGTACGGTGAGACATTTAGTGAATCTTGGGACCGTTTTAAGGAACTTTTAAGAAAGTGTCCACAACATGGTTTTACAAAAGTGCATCAAATTAATACTTTTTACAATGGTCTAAGCATGAATGACCAAGATTCACTAAATAGTGCCTCGGGGGGGGGGGGGGGGGGGGGGGGGGGGGGACAGGGGTAACATTTTGGTTAAGTCTTCTAATGACGCGTGGGACATTATTGAGAATAAGTCTAGAGTGCAAACTAGAAGTGTTCGGGCTAATGTGGCTAGTGCTAGTACTAGTGACGCCGACAAGAGAATTGATAAGCTTACTTCGATTGTTGAAGCACTTGCTCTACAAACCGCCAACAATGCCAAAAACAACAATGCGCAAGTTAATGCTTTGAGTCAGTCATGTGAAATATGCGGGGGATCTCATTCATACACCGATTGTCCTTCGACTCACGACAATCCGGAAAATGTGTATGCCGCTAACGGTAACTTTTCTACGGGAGGCTATCAAGCACGTCCTCAAGGTGACCGCAATTTGCTCAGTTATCGTTCAAACAACTTCATTTCACCACCCGGTTTTCCTCCCCAAAACCAAAACAACCTTAATCGCAACAATCAACACCAAACTCGAGCTCCAAATCAATATCAAACCCAAAGAAACCCATATCCACCTCAAGGAAACAACCAAGTTTACCAACAACCCGCTTATCAACCACCTGCTTACCATGCTCTTCCTCCCACCCAACCCACCGCATTTGATCACGAGGTTGAAACTTACATGAGGACTAATGATGCGCTGGTGCAAAATCTTCAGTGACAAGTCATAAACTTGAAAGTAGATATGGCGAAACAAGGGAATGATCTTCGAGCCGATATGCGAAACTCGTTAAGCAGTCAAACGAATGAATTAAGGGATATGATGGCTAGATTCTTCCCAAGTAATCAAGCCTCTGGTTCGGGTTCTCTTCCGAATAACACCGTTGCTAATCCAAGAGGGGAGATGAAAGCAATCACTACCCGAAGTGGAAAAGATTTAAAGGAACCCGAGATTCCTACACCTACACCATTGATTGTGACAAAGGAAAACGAGGCCCCTTCTCCAATTCCTCCACCTTCTACTTCCACCCCTCCACCACCCAACGATGTGAGTGAGAATTCCATTCCAAAGCCTTCATCTCAACCCAATATACCGTATCCCTCAAGGTTGAGGAAAGAGAAATTGAAGAACAAGGATGATATTCAGGTTTTTAACTTTCTTAAAATGTTTAAACAACTGAATTTCAACATCTCCTTTGCCGAGGCTCTTGCTCACATACCGAAGTATGCTAAAATGTTTAAAGATCTTCTCAGTGACAAAGAAAAGCTTCTTGATATCGCTCAGACCCAACTTAATGAGAATTGCTCCGCAGTGCTCTTAAAGAAATTACCCACCAAACTTGGTGATCCGGGTCGTTTTCTCATTCCTTGCAACTTCCCCGGGGTAGAGAATTGTATGGCCCTCCTAGGTGCTAGTATTAACTTAATGCCATTAAGTGTTTGGAAGCAATTATCTATACCCGAGCTAGTCCCCACACGAATGACCTTGGAATTAGCTGACCGTACGGTAGCTTATCCGATGGGGATAGTCGAAGATGTCTTCGTCGGTGTCGATAAATTCACCTTTCCGGCGGATTTTTTTGTCGTTGACTACGAGATGGATCCCCTTGTTCCATTAATCGTTGGACGTCCATTCTTGAGGACCGGTCGCACTCTCATTGATGTTGTCGCGGGCGAATTAATCTTGAGAGTTGGTGACGATAAAATCGTCTTCAACATGGGTAAACTTTCTAAGCAACCTTATGAAAACGAGAGCGTTAATTTCATTGACGTTCTTGATGAGGCTTGTGAAGAGCATTTCAAAGACGCTTGTAAAACTGGTTCTTCTTCTCTACCCATTGTTGAGACCGTTGCCTCTATTTCTCCCTCACTAACTCCATTTGGAGAAAGTGATTTCCTTTTGAAAGAATTTGAAGCAACTTTGGGGGATGTGGACTTGCAATATGACGATTCTCCCTCCAAATTGGGATGAAGACATTCGTACCATTGAGAAACTTCTCAATGAGGACCATATTTCTCCACCATCTCCTAAGGAAATCTCTATCGATGATCCGAATTTGACTACGCCTTCCATCGAAAATCCTCCGCATTTAGAGCTTAAGGATTTACCGTCTCATCTCAAATACGTTTTCCTTGAAGACAATAAGAAGTTACCCGTCATCATCGCTAAGGACTTGAAAGAAGAAGAAAAATCTCGAATTATCGACGTGTTGAAGAATCATAAGAAAGCAATTGCTTGGAAAATTTCCGATATCCGCGGAATTGATCCGAACTTTTGTACTCATAAAATTCTCATGGAGGATGACTTTAAACCCGCAATCCAAAGCCAAAGAAGGGTTAATCCTAGAATTCATGACATCATCAAGAAAGAAGTTATCAAACTTCTAGATGCCGGAATGATTTACCCTATTTCGGATTCGCCATGGGTTAGTCCCGTCCAATGTGTGCCTAAGAAAGGCAGAATAACTGTTGTTCCCAATGAAAACAACGAGTTGATTCCTACTCGACTTGTCACGGGTTGGCGAGTTTGCATAGACTATCGCAAGCTCAATGATGCCACTCGCAAGGATCATTTTCCTCTTCCTTTCATGGATCAAATTCTCGAGCGTTTAGCGGGTAATGATTATTATTTCTTCTTAGACAGTTTCTCCGGGTATTTTAAAATCCCATCGACCCTAAAGACCAAGAGAAAACCACATTCACTAGTCCTTATGAAACATTTGCTTACAAAAGAATGCCTTTCGGCTTATGCAATGCTCCTGGGAATTTCCAAAGATGTATGATGACTATATTCCATGACATGGTTGAAGAAACTATGGAAGTCTTTATGGATGATTTCTCGGTCTATGGTGATTCTTTCTCTACTTGCCTTGCCAATTTGGAACGTATGCTCAAACGGTGTGAAGACACTCGTCTCGTTCTTAATTAGGAAAAATGCCATTTCATGGTAAAAGAAGGTATTGTTCTTGGTCATAAAATCTCCAAATCCGGTCTTGAATTCGATCGTGCTAAAGTTGAAGTGATTGCTAAATTACCTCCACCTTCCACCGTGAAGGGTGTGAGAAGTTTCCTTGGTCATGCGGGCTTCTATCGTTTCATTCAAGATTTTTCTAAGATCGCTCGCCCGATGACCCACCTCTTGGAAAAAGATACTCCCGTTATCTTTTCTAAAGAGTGTATTGAATCTTTCAATCTTCTTAAGGATATATTAACTAAGGCACCGGTCTTGGTTACCCCTAATTGGGAGTTACCTTTTGAATTGATGTGTGATGCTAGCGACTTTGCTATTGGAGCGGTTTTGGGACAAAGAGTGATCAAACACTTCCAACCAATCCATTATGCTAGCAAGACAACGACGGGGGCTCAATTTCATTATACCACTATCGAAAAAGAGCTTTTAGCTGTAGTGTATGCTTTTGAAAAATTCCGCCCCTATCTTGTTCTTTCCACCACCATTGTCTATACCGACCATTCCGTGTTGAAGTACTTGTTAACTAAACAAGATTCCAAGCCAAGACTTCTTCGTTGGGTTTTGCTCCTTCAAGAATTCAAAATTGAAATTCGTGATAAAAAGGGAGCGGAAAACCTAGTCGTTGATCATCTTAGTAGACTCGAGGATCCTTATCAAGGGGAGCTCCCAAATCAAGAGATTAATGACTCTTTTCCCCTTGAGGCCTTGATGTCTATTAACTCCAATCTTGATGAAACCCCATGGTTTGCGGACATCACAAACTATTTGGCGGGTGGAATTCTCAAGGACGGGTTAACGTCCCAACAAAAGAAAAAGTTCTTTAAAGACATTAAGCACTATTTTTGGGACGACCCTTACCTTTTCAAACAATGTGCGGATCTTGTCATTCGTCGGTGTGTTGATGGGCCGACAGCTTTACTAATCCTTGAAGCTTGCCACAAAGGACCCACTGGTGGTCACTTTGGTCCTAATTACACCGCGAAGAAAGTTTTCGACTTTGGATTCTATTGGCCTACCATTTATCATGACGCTCATGAAATGGTTAAACATTGTGATGCTTGCCAAAGACAAGGCAAGATCACACATAAAGATGAGATGCCTCAAAATTTCATCCAAGAATATGAAATCTTTGACGTATGGGGCATCGACTTTATGGGGCCATTTCCATTATCCAAAGGGAACAAGTACATCCTCGTAGCCGTTGACTACGTATCTAAATGGGTTGAAGCAAAGGCTCTCCCTACGAACGATGCGAGGGTGGTTGTGAACTTTTTGAAGCAGCTTTTTGCTCGATTCGGTGTTCCTCGTGCTATCATCAGTGACCGCGGGACGCATTTTTGCAATGATCAATTTGCTCGAGTCATGGCTAAGTACGGTGTCAATCACCGTCTTTACACCGCTTATCATCCACAAACAAATGGTCAAGCCGAGATTTCTAACCGTGGATTGAAGAGAATTATAGAGCGAACTGTGGGAGAGCATCGTGCCTCGTGGGCCGATAAGTTAGATGATGCTTTGTGGGCTTTCCGTACCGCATATAAGACACCAATTGGCTGCACTCCATATCGTCTTGTGTACGGGAAGGTATGCCACCTCCCTATTGAGTTGGAGCATAAGGCGTATTGGGCCTTGAAGTGGGCTAATTTCGATATCAACAAAGCCGGTGATCTTCGGAAGATTCAACTCAACGAGCTAAATGAACTGAGGAATGAAGCTTATGAGAGTTCATTGATATACAAGGAGAAAACCAAGATCATTCATGATGCAAGGATTAAAAACAGAGAGTTTCACATCGGTGATCAAGTTTTACTCTTTAACTCTCGGTTGAAGATCTTCTCGGGGCAAGCTGAAGAGCCGTTGGTCTGGTCCATTCACCGTCGCCAAAGTCTTCCCCTATGGCACCATTGAACTTTCTCAACCAAATGGGCCTAATTTTAAAGTGAATGGCCAGCGTGTGAAGTTGTACTTTGGTGAGGACATCTCTCATGAGATGATTCCATCCCTCACCACGTTTCCCTTGAATTAATTCTGGGTCGAGTCAGGCTCGTGACTCGGTTAACAAAAACAAGCGCTTCTCGGGAGGCAACCCGTTGATCAATCCTTTGCCGTTTTCATATTAAGTGTAGGGGGGCCCGTAGGTGTTTGTTGTCTTGTTTCATATGATGTGCAGGGGTTGGAGCTTCAAAGATCCACTTTTGATGACTTTTGACGACCCGTGATTCCGTGTACCCGTCTTCCCGGTTTTATCCTAAACTCTTTTGATTCTCTATTTTATATTTTTCAATATTAAAATAGGAATCACTTTAGTTGTCTCTTCCGTGGCAAGATTTAAACAACGTGCACAATGTCCTAAGTTTAGGGGAATTTAATCCCACATGCTTAAACATTGCGGACAATGTTTATATTAAGTGTAAGGGGACTTCTATCGAAGTTAAGTGGGCTTTTCCATTAATTTGTCCTCATTTTAACTGAAAAATTTCATTTTCCGAAATTTTTTAAAATTTTTAATCTATTTTGGCCTAGTAGTTTTTCCTTTGTTATCGTTATTTACTTTCTTTGCTAAAATAAAGTTTAATAAAGTGGTTTTAATTTTTCAAACGTCATGAATCTTTTGACTCAACCCGAGTTTACTTATCTAAGTTTACTCTAGCTAGTATCCTTAACGTGTTTAAGTCAAGTTTTGCAAGGCTTTTATATAGGGAACTTTAAAATGCGAAAGTCTTAACTCTCACGGGTTAAGAACAAGAACTTTTCGCAAGTTCCTATAATTGATCCTAGAAAGTCGTTTATCTAGGGAACTTTAAAACGCAAATTCTAAACTTGAAAAAGTCTAAGAAGATGCAAGATCCTATAGATGACTTGAAAACCCAAACCTTTGATTTAATTAGCTAAGCATCCACGAGTCTCATTCCTTGAGATTTTAATTTATGGAGAACGAGAGATGATAGAGTCAATTATAAGTTTGGTATTCTTTCAAGAATTTATGTGAGTTGATTATAAGATTTTTCTCCCATCGCTTGTTAATAAATATATTTTCAATAAATAAGGTCGTACGATTTGAAAAGTTACTTAGCTTCTAGCCCAAGATCGTTTAAAAGTTGCTCGGTATTAATTAGAGTTCATAGCCAAGGCATAACTTATTGAAGCGGGATGCGAAGATTGGCGAGTCCGAAAAGGTCCTAACAAGACATGAGGGCTACACTTTGTTGCTAAAGATCCAAAGTGATGTGAAGAATCATTTATCAAAAATCAATATGAAGGATCGAGACACACGACGAAAAGCAAATACTCCCGTAAAGATCATGGAGAAATCTATCCAAAAAGGCCCTAACAAGGTATGAGGATAAATAGATCCAGGTCCTAAAAGGAGGCGGATCGTTGTATATCAAAATCCCAAATAAAGATTGGAGAAAAATGAAGAAGTCGTGGTCCAAATATGAAGAATCTCTCAAAAAGTTCAAATGAACAAATTCCTATTATGAAGAGAAGACCATAATTTCAAGTACGTCTCTCAAGATTTGAAGTATGAAGTCGCTGCCAAATATCGGTCCGAGAAAGGTCTCAAATCGTGAAGCGAGTTATGCCAAGATATGAAGTTTAAGAGGTCCCGAGAAGCAGTTTTAAAAGATTTTGTCCTTTAGCTAACTATTGATTAAATCGTCCCACTTTATTTTCAGCCTAAATAAACTATCGAAATAAGTCGAACAATGCATTCTCGTGATCATTCAAGACAATTATAAAATATAAGAGATACACCTAGGAATAAGGGAGTCTAAGTAAATAATTAGGCCACATGAGTTCGTGTTAGTTTGCTAACTTATAATAACAATGATCTCGTTTTTAAGCTTGGTATGGGGAACGTGAAACTTGAGTGTGATAAACATTCATGACATGCCAAAACCCCAATGTAAGTCTTTGATTCCTTTACTTGTTTTGTATATATTTCTATCTTTTTAGTTTCCTTAAAGTTTAGTATTTTTAATAATAGGCCAAGGTGGGTTAATTATGACGAGAAATGTAATCTGTGCTTTGAAATTAATGCATTGCATGAGGGCATTGCAATGGTCAAGTGTAGAGGATTTAATAAGTGTGAAAACACTTATCCCCACATTTTACCGCTTATTTCTAATAATAACAAGACCAAAACGTGTATTATATGTCGTAAAAGTCGGAATTATGCGTGGTTTGTGTTTTTATTGTGTTTCAGGATAAAAATATGAAAAAGGAAGAAAACATGGCTATTACGGGCTTTTATCGAAGAAAAAGACAAAAGACAAAGTCAAAAGGTCAAAAGTGCAAAAAGAACGGAAGTCCAAGGCCTATTCTGAAGATTTATCGAAGAAAAAGTCTAAAGACGGAAGTTTAATAAGTCGAAGAACCAAGTCTAATTAAAGAAGAAAATTAGGAGACGAGTTCAATTTATATCGACAAATCCCGAGACGACTTCGAGAAAGACAAAGAATTTAAATCGAGTCGAGACGAGAAGAAAGAAAGAAGGAATCATCAACACTTAGCCTCCCCACCTCCTATATATACCCTCCTAATGTGTCATTAGGAGGGTGTTAGTTAGTTCATTTTTCATTTTTATAGTTTTAATTTTTAGAGAGCGAAAGTGTTTAACTTTCTCTCACTAGGAAAACTTCATCTTTTATTTCTTTCTTGTTTGAATCTAATCTTTACTTTTGATAATTAAATCTTAATTTAATCTTCATCTTCTTCTACCTTTCTTGATTTTTATTTATCTTTGATCTGAAATAATCTTTGATCTTGTTTCATCTTGATGTTTGATTGATTAAAAAGTTTATCTTTTTATTCATATCCAAGTTTTTATACGATTTGAGCTTTGAGCTTATCATGCTTATTGGCTTATATTGTATTTAGCTTATTTACTTTTAAGTTTTCTAAAAAGCTTCGTCTTTTCAAGGTTTGTTTTAAAAAGTTGCTTATTTAGAGTTTTGAAAGTTCTTAATTGTACTTATTAGCTCTTTTCATTATAAATTTAGTAAAGTTTCGGATTGTGATTTTTAAAACAGAGCTTATTGATTTTGCTTATTACGAACTACATACCATCGGGAAAGGGTTTACCCTTTCCGATCAATATTCCGACGGAACCATCGGATTAGGGTTTTGCATTCCGACGAGTTATTCTGATCTGTGTATCGGAAAAGGGTTTGGGATTACGATGTTATTCCGATCGGGATTCCGAAGGTAGTATTATTGGATATTCCGACGGATTATTCTGACGCTTATTCCGATAGAATTATTCCGATAGAATTTGGTTTTCATTATTCCGACACTTTATTAATTATTCCGACAGAGTATTCTTTTGATGCATTCCGATAGTTTTTTCAGATGAACATTCCGATGGGATTCCGATCATGGGCATTCCGACGGGTTTAATGTTTTATTTTTATAAAGTTTTAAGTTTTAAATTTACTTTCAAGTTTTTAATCATTTATTTTTAACTCGTAATTCTTAGTTTAATTTTTAAAGCTTTTATTTTTACTCAACGACATTTTCATATTTGCTTTTAGTTTAAAATAGATAATCAAACCATTTTATTTTCCACCAAGAACGACTGAGTCGCACTTTCAACTGGTAATCAATTCGAAAAGACTGGAACAACGAATCTTTCATACTTGGTGAAAACCTTGTATTACTAGAAGAAAAGAGTATAGGAGTGGTTACTTGTACAGCCAATAAGAAAGATAAAAGTATTATTTACTTTTGTAATATGATGGGAAAGAACACATGGGAGCACATGGGGCACATGGGGCTTTTGCTCTCTTGATGAACACGAGAGGAAGAATTCCTAACACTACACTTTGTGTTTTATGTGAAATGAAAAAATTATCTAACTCTACTAACAACCTATCTATATATAGGGAAAGAAACTAAAGCTTCCAAAGGAAGATTTCAATAAAGCAAAAGCCCCATGTGCTCCCATGTGTTCTTTCCCATCATAGTACAAAAGTAAATAATACTTTTGACTTTCTTATTGGTTGTACAAGTAACCACTCTTGTACTCTTATCTTCTAGCAAGTTCCCGCCAATATCTTCAAGTTGTAATTCGAGAGTTAGATGAACATCATTCAGCTTGGTTTGTCACTCCAAGCTGAACTGAAGGCAACTTCATTCAGGTCTGTCCTCCAGATGCTGATCTGCATCAGCTACTGAAGGTGAAGACTTTGTCTTCAAAGTACTCTGGAAGTGCTGGTGTTGAACTGTCTTCAGCAAGACTGGTGCTGGACCTGGTGCTCAAATGTCTTCAGCAAATTCTGAAGATGTCTTCAGCAATTCTTCAGGTCTTTAGCTGCTATTTTATAGTCAAATACTTGTGAGGAACAATTGGGTAAAATCTTGACCCAACAATCTCTCCCTATTTGCATATAAAAATAGCCTGAGTTGTCGTCTTCTTTGTTCAAGTCTTCTTTGTCCGCTGACCATCTTTGGTCACTAAAGATTGATATCTTGAAGATGACAAACTGAGTGTTTTTTCACTCAGTACATACACTTAGTCTATTTGTTGTTCAAATCCTAGTCCAAAAATCTCCCCCTATTTGGACATAAGAATAGCCTAAGTGAAATCATCAGATGTGAGTGAGCAAATACAACTTCTTCTCACATGCTAATGTTACAAAGAGTAAAAATGATAAAAAAATTTGTACATAATCTTTGTTGTTGTAGTTTCAAGAAAAGTAAACTCTTAAACCTAAAACAATAACATCAGTTACCCATTTTTCTGAAATCACATTCTGGTACAAAGTTTAGAGTTTTGGTAAGTTCGGTAACTTGGTGTAGTGAAGGGTTTAATGGGTTAACATCGATACCTGGAGGTTTAAACATAAGTTGTTTCAGAGGATAACAGTGGTGATCAATCACTATGTATACACTTAACAACCAACTTTCAGCTTCTCCACAACGTGAGCAAACATAACCCTGTTATTAATCCTATCATCAGCTCTTTTCAAGGCTGATCAAATACTACCCCTATTTTTCAACCAACTTCATTATCTTGACAAGAACATCATCATACACCGCATCCAATACATCACTTCCTCGACACACCTAATACCATTTGCATTTTACAAACACACCCGCTCCATCTTTAGGTTGTTTTTTAAGGTTTTTAAAGTGTTTTGGTTGTAAGATTGGTTTTGGTTTATGGTTTGTTCTTGTAATATTTGTTTGAATGATAACATGGTTCTTACACCCTGATGCGTGATAAGTATTTTCTATGCTTCATGTCAATATTAGTGTATTTTTCTCTCCCTTAAAAATTGCAAACCTTAGAAATTTTTGAACACTTACACTAATAAAATGTAGCATCAGGATGTGTGAGCGAAGTTCTTACCTGCTGAGGTTCAGTCAGGACATGCTGAAGGTTCGTCCAGAATGCTGGAGGTTCACCTTCAGTTTCAAACTTCTATTTGAGCTTCAGATCTTGCTGGAGGTTCAGTCACTGCTGGTGGTTCAGGTTCAGTACTGAAGGGGAGTCCAGTCTTTTCTGGAGGGTCCAAGTTCTGCTGGAGGGTTCAACTGTTGGGGGGTTTAGTCTGTTGAGGGGTTCGTCCGCTGAAGGCCAGTTCAGTCTGCTGGAGGGGGTCCAGAACTACTGAAGGTTCATACCTACTGGAAGGTCCAGACTGCTAGAGGGGTCCAGTCCTACTGGAGGGGTCCAATATGAACAGTTCAGAACTACTGACGAGGGTTCAAAATGACCTGGGGGTTCAAGTTCTTCTGGCGGTTCAGTAATAGGGCTTCAGCAGTGGGCTTCAGTTGGGCTTCACGTATTGAGCTCCAGTACTACCTTTCTATTACACAATCAAAATGAATATATATTCAACTTTTCTTTAATTACTGAGCCAAAAACCCTTACACTTTATTCAGCTTCACACGTCAGCATATTGGACCGAGAGAAATCTTGCTACTAGTATTTCTTCTCTTCGGTTTTTTATAAAAGACATACACATCCCTTCCGTTTATTTTTTCTTCAGCTACTACTGAACCTTGTATATCCATTTTCATCAGCTTTACATTTGGGCTGACTTAAACACCACCCCAGCGATAACAAATCATCAACATCCTCCCATCTTCAGCTTTTCTTAAAAAGCAGATCGAAACACCACCATATCTAACCCTACCACCAATTCATTAACCACCGTCCACCTCGTATCAACATCATTCAATCAGATCCACCACGATATCCATTCATCTCCTCGCCTATCACCATTTTTTAACAGATCGAACAAATCATCAACCACATCCCTTATCATACAATCGAATTCCAAACATCATCTTTTTCTTTAAAAGGTGATTCTTACTTGGAGCCGAGTCCACTCTATGGCCAAAAGAACAGACTCCATCTTAATTTCATGTATTCGATGTGAGTTTCGGATCTGGGTTTTGTATTGATGAGTTTCAATCTTGTAATGGTGGTTTTTCTTGGTTTCATTCTTGAAACGGGTCTTAGTTAGATGAAGACGGTGTGGGATTATCAATGATAACAAATCATGACGAGTTTTTTTTGTGGTTAGGATCTGTTAATACGTAGGTGAATCTTGGATCTGGGATCCTGTTTTTTTGTTTACAGACCGTGTTTTTTTGGATAAGATGTTGATTTGGTGGTTTATTTTCATATTGGTGGGTCTTTGTTGTTTTGGATAAGATTTGTGGGGTTTTGTGTAAACAGCTATTAAATTGTTGGTCTCTCCCCCTCAAAAATTGCTTCAGCAGCACTAGCAGTTTTAAAGAACACCAATAATATTAATGGTATTAGCAGTTAATTTGAATGGATCTGAATCATAAGAATAATTCACCCGCTCTGATACCACTTGTAGTGACATGAAGCATAAGAATAATTCAGCTACTGAAGCAATTTTTGAGAGGGAGAGAAAAATACACTAATATTGACATGAAGCATAGAAAATGCTTATCACGCACCAGGGTGTAAGAACCATGTTATCATTCAAACAAATATTACAAGAACAAACCATAAACCAAAACCAATCTTACAACCAAAACACTTTCCAAACCTTAAAAAAACAACCTGAAGATGGAGCGGGTGTGTTTGTAAAACACAAATGGTATTGGGTGTATCGAGGAAGTGATGTATTGGATGCGGTGTATGATGATGTTCTTGTCAAGAGAATGAAGTTGGTTGAAAAATAGGGGTAGTATTTGATCAGCCTTGAAAAGAGCTGATGATGGGATTAAGAACTGGGTTATGTTTGCTCACGTTGTGGAGAAGCTGAAAGTTGGTTGTTAAGTGTATACATAGTGATTGATCACCACTGTTATCCTCTGAAACAACTTATGTTTAAACCTCCAGGTATCGATGTTAACCCATTAAACCCTTCACTACACCCAAGTTGTTGAACTTACCAAAACTCTAAACTTTGTACCAGAATGTGATTTCAAAAAATGGGTAACTGATGTTGTTGTTTCAAGTTTAAGAGTTTACTTTTCTTGCAACTACAACAACAAAGAGTATGTACTAATTTGTTTATCATTTTTACTCTTTGTAACATCAGCATGTGAAAAGAAGTTGTATTTGCTCACTCACATCTGATGATTTCACTTAGGCTATTCTTATGTCCAAATAGGGGAGATTGTTGGGCTAAGATTTGAACAACAAATAGACTAAGTGTATGTACTGAGTGAAAAAACACTCAGTTCGTCATCTTCAAGATTTCAAGCTTCAGTGACCAAAGATGGTCAGCGGACAAAGAAGACTTGAACAAAGAAGACGACACTTCGGGCTATTTTTATATGCAAATAGGGAGAGATTGTTGGGTCAAGATTTGACCCAATTGTTTCTCACAAGTATTTGAATATAAAATATCAGCTGAAGACCTGAAGAATTGCTAAAGACATCTTCAGAATTTGCTGAAGACATTTGAGCACCAGGTCCAACACCAGTCTTGCTGATGACAGTTCAGCACCAGCACTTCTAGAGTACTTTGAAGACAAAGTCTTCACATTCAGTAGCTGATGCGGATCAACATCTGAAGGACAGACCTGAATGAAGTTGTTTTCAATTCAGATTGGAGTAACAAACCAAGCTGAATGATGCTCATCTAACTCTCGAATTACAACATGAAGATATTGGCGGGAACTTGCTAGAAGACAAGAGTACAAGAGTGGTTACTTGTACAACCAATAAGAAAGTCAAAAGTATTATTTACTTTTGTACTATGATGGGAAAGAACACATGGGAGCACATGGGAGCACATGGGGCACATGGGGCTTTTGCTTTATTGAAAGCTTCCTTTGGAAGCTTTAGTTTCTTTCCATATATATAGATAGGTTGTTAGTAGAGTTAAATAAGTTTTCCATTTCACATAAAACACAAAGTGTAGTGTTAGGAATTCTTCCGCTCTTGTTCATCAAGAGAGAACCCTTGTCATTCAACCACTTTGTTTCCGCAAAAAAAGTGGGTTATAGATTCTTTATTTGATTCTAATAAAAGTCTATACGTTGAAAAGTACAAGTTGTGTTATTAGTAGTTAATTGGTCAATCGTGCAAAAAGTATACGATCATAGGACCCAACAAAAATGCTTGATCACTCCTATGCGGAGGGATTTGGACGTTTACTTGGAGTTCTTTGCCAAGTGGGGACAACTACACTACTAGCCGATTTCATGCTTCTCGACATTCCTATTGATCGAGATATTCAACTAGTGGTTGGAAGATAATTTTTGCACACCATTGGTGAAAACATAGATGTTGGAAAAGCTATTATGACTAGCTTTGATGGGTTTGTCCATCAAAATTATAATGTACTAAAAGCAAAGAAACATGATGATAGTGATGATGAAGATGATAAGCATTACAACGTGAAGACAGATGAGCACGAAATACCAATTTATGGTCCACATTTGAAACCATGGACGAGACCAGAAGAACTTTGGGATGAATCACTAAGTGAAAGGAGCTACCATAACCCTTTCTTTGACATATGTGTATACAAGAAGATTGTGGGAATGCTTGGAGCACTTCCCGTTTCATTGAAATACAAAGATTCGCAAGTGGGGAACAAGCGAGAATTTGAAAACATTGCTAAAGATGGAGATAGTGAATGGCATGTTGCCATGGTGATTATTGATCCATGTGGAAAGAGGTACGAAAAAGTATATGAGACAAAAGATACCAATAGAGAGGTCTCGACACGTTACACGAAGAGTGATATTATGTCACCTCTAAACTTCTGCTATAACTAAATATATGGAGGAAATAAGCAGTGCATCATTGGCTCCTAGTTGCTTTATGCATTTTTATCTTTTTCGTATGTAGATAATTAATAAAATGAAGTGAAATCTAAGAGTCCTAGAAGTTTTAGGATGGTCTTAGAAGAAGGGAATGTTTTCCTAGAGGTCTTGTTATTTTTATTTTATGAAATCGAATGAATTGGAGGTTTTCTTTGAAAAACTTGTGTCTAGTGTACTTAGAAACAGAAAAGTGGTATGTGAGCACAGAATGTGCGCCGCACTTTTAAAATATGCGCCACAGTTCTGGGCGGATTTTTTTGTATATACTTCGTTTTCTCATTTGAAACTAAAAAACAACAAAAACACACCTGACGATTCTTGAGTCATCAACAAAAAAAATTTCGATTCCTACTCCAATTCACACTCGAGATCATGTCTATGGTAAGTTTTTATCTTTAATTTATATATATTTTATTTTTTAAGTTTTGATTTTTGATTAATTTTTCAATTAGGGTTCTTAGTAAGTGATAATCGGATTAAATTCGATCTGGAATTAGAAATAGGGATATTGATTAGGATAGAAGTAGATTATTAGATGAAATTGAAAAACATAAAAATAAAAATAAGGGTTTTGAAATCAAACCTTAAGATTAAGCAATGTCGCGGATTGGAATGAACTGGCAATGGTTTAGTGTTCGATTCTAGCCATTGTTATTGATTTGTAACCATTAGTTTGCGGATTTGGTTAAGATTATTAGTCACTCCGACATGTGCTGAAATACGCAGAATGTGCGCCGCACTTTGGCGAATTTTTTCCAGAAAGTA
This sequence comes from Glebionis coronaria, assembly GCA_025667525.1. Lineage (NCBI taxonomy): Eukaryota > Viridiplantae > Streptophyta > Magnoliopsida > Asterales > Asteraceae > Glebionis > Glebionis coronaria. Next base: position 453,802,186 of record CM046881.1, on the reverse strand, counting down.
CGCCGCACATCTCATATGTGCGTCGCACTTTTTGTCTAAAAATCAAACAGAACGCTCAGAACGCCAACATAGGGCTACCGTTGACCCCTAATGTTTATCAAATGTTAATATATGTTTGTTTGTGTGATAAATTTTGCAGAACACAGGTTCTGGAAACTATGAGACCGGCTCGTCTAGCCGAGGGAAGAGGCGAAAGCCTATCGAGTCGGCAAGTGCCGCACTCATGGGAGTCCCTAATCATCCATTTTTGAATTGGCCTGGATGTGCGAATGATGCTAAAACCATTTACAACAATGCTCTTAGTCTTCAACTACCAAAACAAATTTTCGCACCTAGCATTGTGGATTTTGGAATTTTGAGTGAGCTTGGTTGTGAAGGTCAAATTAAAGAGATGTTATCAATTATTGTGATAGAGGCTGGAGGAAATGAAGTTTTGTTTCGATCTGATGCTTAGGTCCGTGCTTTTACTTGTAGGGAGAAGATCTATTCGGAGCTTGTTCTTGAGTTTTTCTCGACATTTTATCTTGATGAAGATGTTGATGATGATGAGCTATTGACAAAGAAAACTATGAGTTTTAGACTTTGTGGGAAAGGACATTCTTTGACTTTGAAGGAATTTGCTAAGTACTTGGAGTTGTATACTAGAGAGGAGCGAGATGAAGAAGGATTTGAAGTGTTTTTTTGTCACACCCCACTATGGCGGAATATGGGGCGCGACGTATGGATATCATCACAACAAACGGTGTCTCTATAGAGAAAACTAAATGCAAAAGAAATGTCATAAATGGCGACACAATGTCATGTCAATATCTCAACTAAATGCAGGAGTCTAGGTAAGTAAGTAACAAGCCTACCTTCACCAAAGACAAACGAATAAACAAACATCAAACATATAGGTGTCTAAAATATACTACTTATTCAAACATAAAATAAAGACTAAGAGGAAAGGGATTCATCCTAATGTAATCCTAGCAACCTCTAGACTCTAGCCACTTCTAACATCATCCTTCTCAACTATCCCACCTGAAAATGACACTAAAATCTGTCAACATAAAGTTGGTGAGAACATAGGTTTAAGTTATCAAAACATCTTAAGAAACCTTGTCAACCGCTGTAAATAAGTTGAAGAAAACAAGTTAAAGCAATGGACCATAATGTGATAATCATGTTAAATGCACCTACAACAAAACTCAAACCAACTACCAATCACATCTACAATTCACAAAGCACACTATAACAATCAAGAAGCATCATGTCACACACACAAAATAACAACGCACCACACTATCCGGATCTTTCCCACACCACTAGTGGAAGATGACCATATCACCGTCGAGATATCTTGCCTCTGAGGAGACGATGCACAAGTACTCAGGACGGATCGTGCCCCACGCTCCACACACATCACAACTTGTCCCATAGATGCCCATACATCTATGTACCAAAGCCAATCACAACCCAAACAAGATTCACATATAAGAACACATATCAAAGCACATATGAGAACACATAAGCACGCATGTCACACAATAACACATCTATGTCCAAACATTTATAAAAATATAGTACCAAAACATTTTAAGAACACCACAAGTGTCATCTCTATCCCATACTAGAAGAAAACATTTAAAAAACTCAGTGAAAATGGTAATATGAACTCACCTTGCGAAAGCAATCCAAAGTCCCCCCACGAACAACCAATTACCTAAAGCACATAATACAATAATACACACGTCAACATTGACTCCGGAACTCTAATCCTTCATCAATGTAACAATCCCTATGATGGATACATCTCAAATCATATCCCAAGTCAGCACCATGTTAGCCCACTAAGTGCCCATTAACCTAAAATACCCAAAACATGATTTTAAGCCTTGTCGTACAAACATTAATCTTGAACTCGACACTTGTACAAATAATTTGACCAAGCTACTGACCTCCATAGGCTATACATTCTGATAATTTTAAAAGTACGTTCCGAGTACATAATTTTAGGATTTTGAATCACCCAAAAAGCTTTAAAAACGAATTAGTTATGACCAAAATGATTTTACCTAAAATCTGCCCAGACATTAGCGACAGTTTCTGAGACAGTTTAGTGACGGATTCTGGCAGATTAGCGACAGATCCTGACTAATCCGACTTAAACCCTAAAAACGATTTTAAACCCTAAAAACCCTTCATTAATTACCAAATTCAAGCCCTAAATTATATTAATTCCAGAAAATTAAAAACTCTAATCCATCACATGATTAATTACATGATTTAAACATAACTGATTATATAAGAACAAAGATTAAAACATATTATACCTTAATTGATCAAATATCAAGATTTTGAAAACCCTAAGTTTTTCTTCCCTTTTTTTTCCTTCTTGCTACGTCCGTTTTTTTTTTGTTTCTTTTGTGTTTTGTTTGGTTAAGGTAATATATAACATAAAAACAAGTTCTAGTCCAAGCCCAACTCAAAAGCCCTTTTTTTCAACCGTCGGTTATTTTTTTTTAACTACCGTATATTTTTTTATTTTTTTTTGTCTAAACTTTGTTTTGTCCAAATACTTCCTTGTTTATAAAACCCCTATTTATTATTAAAACCTTAGACTTATAAAGTTATTTAAAAGAAAGTTTACATCTTAATTTTTATTATAAAAACTAAATCAATATAAAATTTACTCTATAAAATTTTATTCTATAAATTTTATTATCCACGACTCCTAAATAAATCTATGAACACTTCTAGACTAACCCGAAGCTAATAAACTAAACCACTAAATGCTTACTTATATAATTACGTAATTATATTACGTACACAATATTACATACGTACTCTCGAAAAGTAAAATAGCACTATAATAACCATAGCTATTTACATACACATAAAATGACCTCAAACATGCCATATCACTTCATAGTCACATCCATGCGAACTCATGAGCACGAACTATTCCCATCGAATCATCATATATCGGCCCCGTACAAAATAAACGATGTCCGAACCCAAGTCAAAGTCTCAAACACAAACATATAACACATAAACGCACACTCAACACATAATCAAAGTCAAAGAGTCAAAAGTGACAAATCCAAAATCTAGGGTTGTCACATTTTTCAAGGAGGAGAACGTGAGCATGGTAATTTCAATGCTAATGAGTTTTGGGCATTATTTTGTCTGGATGAGGATCCTTTGAGCTTGTCTAGGAGCTCAACCACTAGGATTTCTAGTCCACTTTTAAGAGTGCTCCAAAAGATGATTGCTTACGCGGTTTGTCAACGAACCACGGGATATGATAAAGTTAAAAAGAATGATTTGTGGTTATGAAGCATGTTTAGGAACAAGAACTGTGAGCAATACGCTAATGTGGCTTGGGTGATTGCAAAGTGGATGAAAAGGAAAGGTCATGGTAGTCAAGCAAGTAGTATGATTGTGTGTGGACAATTTGTGACTAGGTTAGCCCGAAGAATGAGACTTTTAACTGATCAAGTTGTGGGTAGTCTTAGTCCACCGATCATATGTGATACCATTGACAAAATTAATTTAAGAGATTTGATTGGAGCGGATCGAAGGTTGATACGAGAAGATGCGCCGGCGAGAGTACCACGTGTGAACATGTCGCGAGCTCCTCGTGCATCACTCCAAGATGTTTGTGATAGGATGGGAAGGATGGAGGTTAGGTAAGACCAACTTGGTTTTATGACGGAGCGACAATGTTATAGCATGGATAGATACGCTCTGGTTTTTTAGAGAATGGCGGAACAATATAGTGTTCCGATGAGTGGACCTTATGGACCACCCGGATATCACCATGAGCCATTCTACTATGCCCAAAAACCACCACCTTATCCACCACATTTCAACCCATCCAATGCTCCAAGGAATGATGAGACTAAAGAGGATATGTGATGCCTCTTGTGTTTGTGACTTTTGTGCTAGTCACAATTTGAAACAATTTCAAAACAATTTATTTTATTTGGTTATGTAATATGCCTTTGTTGGCATGTAGGACAAATTATTACTTTGTGTGTGGATTTTTATTTTATTTGGTATGCGAAAAAATGTTTGCGTATATATTGTTTGTGTTCAATTGCAGAAAATAAGCGAGTCAATGCATAATAAGGCGAAGACTGAAGATTCCGGCTTCGTTCACAACTCAAAATAAAAGGGGAGTATTATTCTTCTTTTCCTATATTTTAATTTTTCCTTATGTTTAACATTAGGGACAATGCTTAAGTATTGGGATGGGGGTGATAAGTGGAAAATAAGAGCGTTTTAAGTTGAAATTTTTTTAAACTTTCTGTGACAAAAAGTACACCGTACTTTTAAAATGTGCGCCACACTTTCTGGCGGATTTTGAAAATTTTGTGGTTATATATATAAAAAGGGGTTTTTGTTAAAATATTGATAATTCCTGTAATTGTAAAGCTATTTTGACTCAGAATTGATAACGTTACTTACACAATATCTTACTCACAATTGTGAGGATTTTTATCCTATAATTCGTAAACATTCTTACGCTTTATATCTATTTTGTGAGTATGCCGATGATTAGTTTAATTCTAGAACTTTTGCTTGGTAATCTTTACGAGACCGTAGTGGGATCATACTTGTATGATAAAAAGTATTTTAAATGATAAGGAGGCAAAATAAAAGAGAAAAGATTGAAAGTTTTTGCCAATATTTTAAGACGATAATATATTGTGAAAAAACATGTTGGAAGATGATAGTAGATAGTAAGTATGGGGGAAGACATATTACCCCAAATGTTGGTATAAATTTTTTTTTTAAAAAAAATAGAAAGAAAGGAATAAAAGGCAAAAAGGAGCCTATAAGTGCGAAGTACAAAGTATAGAAACAATAAACATGGTGGAAAATGATATGTTGTTACTCTTTTTAACATGTGGTGGTAATAAAAGTATTGAAAAAGACCTCTTTTGATATTTTACTTGGTGCTTACGCCAAATTGGTTTAGTTTAGTTCCTTGTACAAGCTTATGGTAATTTAATTTTCATGACCGTGCTTTTGAGCGATAATTTACCCATATAAAGGAGAGTGTGTGAAATCAAAATATCTACTTCGTGAGGTGTTTTGTGGCGTTATCTTTGCTTTCAATTATTAGCCTTATCTATTCTTTCGACAGCTATTAAAAATGTATTTTTACCTTACTTGAGGACAAGCAAGAAGTTAAGTATGGGGGAATTTGATAATGCTTCATTTATACATGTTTGTAATGATGCATTTTTCCTTGTTTGCTATGTAAATATATAAATTATGTGTTGAATTGTCACTAATAATGAATATTTTTTTGATTGTAGTGAAGGAATGAAAATATGACGCAAAAGAGTAAAGAAATAAGAAGAAAAGGACTTGAAAATAAATTGTGCTGAAAAAGAGCCAAAGTGCGGCGCACAACAGAAAAGTGCGGCGCACATTCAATGAACTTCGATTTTGGAAAACTATCCAAAGTGCGGCGTACAAAAGGAAAAGTGCAGCGCACATTTTCAACTCAGAAGTGCGACGCACATTTGAGAAAGTGCAGCGCACATTTTGCTGCAGTTACACATATGTAGTGCCATTATGCATGGTAATAATGAGAAGGCTTTTGATATACTTCCAAGTCTTCTTGGCTACGTTTTTGAGGTTATAAAATGAACCAAAAGCAGGTACTGTAACCATCCAACTCCATTTCATAGAACTCCATTGTTGCAAAGTTTTGAGGAATCAAGGATTTTCCAATCCTTGATTATTGTTACTAGTGAACCTTAGTTGGTTCATGCTCATTGTACATGTGGAAAAGAAACTAAGTCAGAATCATTGTATGCTTGCAATAAGTTGATCAAAACTTATAAACACTTTGGGGCAATATATTGAATTTACCTTTGTTGGTATAATTCTCATTTCAATTATGTTATTCATTTCCTTTGATTTCCATATTGTTGAGATGATTATTTTTACTGTTATTATGGAGTAGTTTGTTGTACAAATGGTTAAGGATTAACATTCGTATGATTAGATAGCTTTTATTGCTTTGCGAGGGCAAAGTGTGGCGCACAATTAGTTTTGTGCGGCGCACTTTCTTCGTTGGTTCGTGACTATGAGTATGATTTAGATGATTTTGTATTATATGTTATTAAGTAAGATCATTGTTATATGTTGGATTTATTTATAATCATGACTAGTACTCGTGTGAATGGATGAATTTCATTTCATCTAGTAAATGAATCTTGTCATTCACTTTTGTCGCGATTAGTGGAATAAAACATATAACAACTCTTGTCTAATCTCATCTACTACTTTAGTTATCGAAATCAAGCATAAAACATTCTTAATGCTTTTGATATGACATGATCTTTAGTCGGATTTTTGTTATGTTAATTAGATGTTGCGTGTACGACTAATAATCGGCATGTTGTCTTACATTATTTATGTGCTCATATTCATCATTGCTATCTATCCTTTATATGTTTGTGACCTTAACCAAACGCACCTTTAAAGCCATTTGATAAGTATATATTTAGAGCTCGTGACACTCTAGAGGTAATTGTTTTATATTCTATAGCATCAATCCCGTGGAACGAACTGGACTTACCTTAACACTATGCTATACATGATAGGGTATACTTGCTCGTGTTTGTGTTTCTAGTCATTTGTGTGGTAATATCTTGTAATAAATTTAAGACTTGCGAAACGAACATCAGTGTGTGTCGAATTGTGAAGAATATTCCCTCTATTTATACTATTCGGACCATCTACGGTGTAGGTGATATTATGGTCTACGCCGTAGGGAAACTATATAAACTTTCCTTCTTGAATCGATCTTCCTGCGGGCCTACGCCGTAGGTCTTCATTTATAGCAACTTCCATTCTGGCCACGCAAGACCTATAACGAAGATGTAACAAACACCTATGCCGTAGGTAAACTTTCTTAATCAAGCCTTGATCTTGTCGTCTAGCGTATATCGTCGGCCGTTTAACACCTATGTCATAGATATTTGTATGTTCTTAGCCGCAAGGTCTTCTAATTTGGAAACTCTGCATCGATGTATCTTCGACGTAGGTCTGAAAACCGTCTACGTCATATATTCCTTTCCATTCTTGTGCTTGACGCCTTTTTCTTCTCAAATTTTACCATTTACCTTTGTTTTTTACTACTTACCCAATTTTACTTGCAAAACATAAAATATACGAATCTTTGCAATATTGGATGTAAATTAGCCTAAAAAAATAGTGCAGAATTAAAGGGACATTGTGGTAAAATAAGATTTAACTATCTGATTTTATCAGTTTTGAATTCACAACTAGACGTACATAAGGACGGAATCCCCTTCCCAGAAATAGTATATATCATAATGTCTCTCTGACACTGTCTACTTGTTGTCCTAAATTATTAAACTAATTATTAAACCACTCGGTTCCTTCGAACCTTTAAGTTTTATATACTTCAAATAAGTTAGGAAACCCGTTTACATCCCCTCAACGATTCTACAAAATTTAACAACTATAAACCATCTCTTATACCCGAGCAAATACTCAAACAATTTCAACTCAAATAACAAGTACAACAATCCCAAAAAGGCACTCAGTAAACCAACCAAACTTTCTCAAAAATTCCAACAAACCTACCAATAAAACCAAAAATTCGAACTTCCGTGTTCGTTATTACAAAAAAATGTGCAAATGAAAAGCCAATGAATCTCGGGAACATGAAAAGAAAACCGAAATAACTCATACTTCTTGGCCTGTAACTAAAGAGTTAATTTTGGCGGAATGTTGGTTTCACATATCCTAGGAACCGAACACCAGCTCTGACCAAAAGAATGAAACGTTTTGGCACACAATTCTTCAGGAAGACAATTAGCAAGCGACAATTTTTTTTACATGGAGTGTTCCAAAAACATGGTTAACCAGAAAGCGGACTCCCATAAACTGAGAAGCCCATGATTACTGTTAGAGTTACTTTTTGGTAAGTTGGCGCCTTTCACGTGAGTTGGACTAGATATATACCTTTTGCTATATGCATGGACTAAATTTGTATACAAGGGATAATTTAGATGAGATAGGTATATAAATACCCCCATGACTCTCCATGGGGGTGTGGAAGAATAGTGTCATTTTCCTTTGTTTTCATTTCACTTGAAATAAAACACACGCTTTTTATCTCACCTCTCTCTACTTTCTCTCACTAGAACAAACAATGTTCATCATGTTCTTTGATCATCCCCGACCCCCCGATCAAGGTGGTTTTTGATGTTTGTCAATTGGTATCAGAGCGATGGAACATTGCGATTGGGTGTTTGGACTCATTGCGATGAGGTAATTTTGGCTCATTGCGATGGTGACTTTCATACATTGCGATGGGGTATTTTTGATATATTGCGATGGCGTGTTTGACTCATTGCGATAGAAATTCGTATTATTGCGATGGAGTTCAAAACATTGCGATGGAGAGTGTAAGATTGATACTTTGCGATGGGTGATGTTTCAACACATTGCGATTGCACTTTTTCAAAAAACATTGCGACTGCATCTCATCAAAACATTGCGATGGTTTCAAACATTGCTACAGCATGAATTTTCAAAAACTACCGAGACATACCCCATCTATTTTCAACCATCACCAAACAATCCAAACCCATCTCGACTATCCTATCCCATCAACACCTCAACTCATCCACTTCACACCGTGTCAACTCGGTATTTACCGAGTTGACCGGGTTAACTCACTGAGTTTAAGAACTTTTAATAAGAAAATATCAGTTTTAAATATTCATCTCAATCTACATCATCATCATACTCAAAACCATATCAGTTAAACGAGATCTCAGATTTGTTAATACGTTTTGTCAATCTTTAAAAATATTTTTTTGCGTTTAACTCATCATCATAGATCTTTGTGAGGGCAAACCCTTCTTAATTTTCGAATTTTTTTCACTGATTTATAACTTTGTTATAATCAGTGTTCAATTCGGTTTAAATCTCATAAACATCACCAATAAACCTACCTTAGATCTTTTATTAGATCTTGAAGACGAATTTACATTCGGTGTATATCTTTCCTCTTGGTTCGATTGATCAGCCTGCATAATCAGGATAATTATTTGTGGGTTTGATATTGGATTCAAGGTGAGATGGATAAATGATCGAGATTTGGAAGTTAAGATATATAAGATATGGTGGCTATTTATATTGATAGAGTAGAGATGGAAGTTATGAGATTGGAAGTTTGAGATGGATTTGAGTTTGGTGACTGATAAGAGGTGTTGGAGTGTAGAAAGAATGATAGGGGCGGATGAAACAATGTAGGATGGATTAGGTTATCAATATGTGAGTCTAATTAGGGTAAAGGATGTTATCTTCACACAGTTGGATCGGGTATAGCAAATAATGTCCTTGGGCTTTACTTCGTGGATATTTGTGTGACGGGCTGTATATGGCATATGAAATGGTCACTAAGATGACATTCAAAGTTTTATATTCGAATGACTTGATTGGTTGTCTATGATGACGAAATTGGCATAGTCATATAGAATTTTAGTTTTTTATAGACTCAGTCAGTATATCAAGTTGAATTAATATGGTTGACGGGCCGATCACTACTCTAATCGAAGGCATATAGTGGGCCGATTAGTTTTGCAGTCGTATTCGGGACGCCCGATTATATATCCGAATGGTGCAAAATTAATTATGATGAATTATGTGGATTACGGGAGTTATTATTGGATTGAGCCGGGTATTTCGAAAGAACCAAGTGGTAAATATTTGACGGGTACACATCTTATATGACTGGATTTTATTACTTTGGTGGGCCGTTTAAACAGTGACATTCAAGGCCGGATATCCGTTTTCGATCATACCTTTCTTCTCGAACAACAACCACAACAAACACTACAAACACGATACATTACACTAAAACGATCCTTATAAAAAATTCACCTAAATTCCTAACGGCTATTACGGTTTATGTGATTACGAAGATGATTCGATGCTACTTATTTGAGGTTGAAGTGAGATTTTTCAGAGGTGTTCTTATTTTATCTTTAAAGGAGTACTTATGACTTTATAAGATAACTTGATCGAGTATATATGGTTATGAATAAGACTTGAAGTATCTAGTTTCCAGTGTCAAGGGGAGGATGGTCGACGACATGGATAACTATCATTTTTGGGAGCTTCGTTGCGGTTCTCAGTGTCACACGCACTTGCTGTTGTGGATATCTTCAAGAGGTGTAGTACCTTTTCTTATACCGCCTGTTTTGGTATAGGGTACTTTAGAGAAGTTGTACCTTTTTTATACCGCCTTTTGGTATAGGGTACGTTTAAGACTTCTCTGCATCGCTCTTCATTCTATAATAGTGCAAGCTTAAGTTCAAGTTTGGGGAATTCTACTTCAGTTTCAAGTTAGGATTATCGGGTTATCTTCATCAGTGGTCACTATCAATAGCCAACAGAATTGATAAGGGGATTTAGTTCGGTGTGATCAAAAGAGAATTTTTTTAGAGAGATATTGTAGACATCTTCTCACATAGTATTGGTTACTAAGTAAGCGGTTCCAGTTGGCATACCACGTACACACATGAAGGATGATTCCCTTAATAGGTATCATCCTAGAGGTAGAAATGTGTACATGCGGGGTCACTTGACTTTGGTGTTACCGTTTCTACATAAAGGGATAAGTTGTCTACATTCAAGACTTAATTGACTTTGATGTGGCAATTTTATATCATCACTGTCATGTCCGAAGAAATGTGCATTTCCGGGACTTAATTAACTTTGGTGTTACAGTTTGACTTCATGTTAGGGATAAAGTGTGTACTTCTGGTAATCTCTCGTAGAATTAAGACTGGGATTGCTTCAAATTGTGAGAAAATGTTGATGACGTTATCACCTCCCACATATTTCCTCAGAAGTGTCTGTTTGGGAGGGAGCAGTCTTTACTGCTAGTTTAATGAAAGGCCTTCTAGTTGGGAGGGATTAAAACTCAACTAGATTCTACAAACTGAAGAAATAGAGATGGAGTATTCAAGAAGATGAAGGTCGTTGAAGACTGTCTCAAGGAATGCTGGAATTCACGTTTATTATTGTTCTTTATTTTTGCTTGTAGGAATCATTGTAACCAACTCACGCGAGTCACCATCTTGGAGGGAGATTGTTAGACTTACTTTTTGGTAAGCTGACGCCTTTCACGTGAGTTGGACTAGATATATACCTTTTGCTATACGCAGGGACTAAATTTGTATACAAAGGATAGTCTAGATGAGATAGGTCTATAAATAACCCCCATGACTCTCCATGGGGGTGTGGAAGAATAGTGTCATTTTCCTTTGTTTTCATTTCACTTGAAATAAAACACACACATTTCCTCTCACCTCTCTCTACTTTCTCTCACTAGAACAAACAATGTTCATCATGTTCTTTTATCATCCCCGACCTCCCGATCAAGGTGATTTTTTATGCTTGTCAATTACAACTAGATTGTCAGTTAAACTACGAGGATTAATGTAAAAAATGATGAAGATCTGATAATACAGGGTTAAAATTTTGTATCACGAGAATGAATGGAGAAACTTTGTTCACAAAAAAAGTTTGGAATGTTTGATATGATAAACACAAATGGTTGAATCCTGATTCGACACATATAAGAAGAATCTGATGATAGTCAAAAGAAGAAGAACTCGAGCTTTTTGAAGATGATGCTTTCCCACGTCCACCCGACAAAGAAAAAATATATAAAGTGACCTCCAAACTCATCCGCCACTTCTTCTTCACAAGCAATGTTTCACGAAATGATGTGCAACAAATCGTTTTAGGCCGTGAAACGATGATTGAAGAAATGATAAATAAGAGTAGCGGGAGATTAAAAATTCTCAAATCTCAAACAAGAAATGAGGACCTTAGGACTCTTGCAATCAACACCAACAGGATGGATTCGATGGACAATACTACGGCTGAGCATCGGTCTAGGACCAGACCGGACCGAGGACCGAAATGGTCCTAAACCCCAGACCGAGACCGGACCGGTCTGGTCCGGTCCGGTTCGGTCCTCGGTCCGGTCCGGTCCTATTAGGCATAATTAACAGAATTTTGGTAAGACCGACCGGACCGAGGACCGTATTGGTCCAAAATTCCGGACCGAGGACCGGACCGAAATTGTTCAATCCGATTCGTTTCGGTCTGGTCCGGTCCGGGTCGGTTTTGGGTCTGCCGTGCTCAGCCCTAGACAATCTAGGCTGAAATCTTCCTTAAAACTAGTTTAGTTTATTTAATTATTTATGTTTTGTTTTTTTATATCTTTTTATATCTTTATTTTATTAATAGAATTTAAATCTAAGTTTATTTAGAAAGATGAAAAAATAGTTCATGGTTCAAGGGTGTCATATAAATTTAGTGATGAAGAGACAGTGTTTTTATGCTGATTAGTTTAAATACACAGTTACAGGAAAAAATGCTAAGGTAAGAGCACTTTTTTCTATAACACAAGCCTTATGACTTCAAAGCAACCCGCGTTTCCTTGTCTACACCTTATGGATGCGTCATTTTTAGAAGTTTCAATTGCCACTCGTGCGTTATTTTTCAAGTTTTTGAGATGTCGATCTAAACCGTCCGAGTTGTGAAAAGTGAGGAACAAGAGTTATGTGTGTGTATGTGTGATTTTGGTACTTGTAGGATATACATGTATATAAATTGGTATGTTTAGGTTGTGAAGTTGTTTGTCTTATTACACTATCTTGTTGATGATCAAAAAAATCAATAACGTTGAGTTGGCAATCATATTATGGTCACTAAGAGCATCCATAATGGTTGAACCTTTAAAAGGTCTAAAATTTAATAATATCATTAATTTATAAAGGTTCTAGCTTCATAAACCTTTTTGCACTATGTATAAACCTTTTCACATTTCTAAATTCTCAATATTTACACATGTATTAAATTTTGAAGAGGTCTAATATTTTAGACATATACATCATAAACTTATTTATAAACCTATCTCCACGGTTGTTTATAAACTCTTAGACCTTTTCATCATTTTATAAACCTGTTCTTAAACTACCATGATGGATGCCCTAATCGTTGGTCTAAGTTGTAAGATTTTATTTATGAGCTTACATAGAATGAGAGTTTGCATAAGTGTATTTATAAAAATAGATTCTTATACTTTGATCATCTAATGTATAAATTAAAACTTTGTATGTACGTACTTAGAGACTGTTTGGTTAGCATAATGTAACAAAGTTTGCACTTTAGCAAAAGTTTTCAAAATCCTAAATCATAATCGAAAACAATAAAAACTTGCATATAAGAAAAAGAATCCAAGTAAAAGCTTGTATATAAAAAAAAACATATGTAAACCTAGGTTTTTTTCTATTTACAAGACAACTCGAATTAGAGTTTTCACGTCTGATCTTAGATATCCTTGATACTCATAAATCATTTAGGTTGGAAACCATAATGGATCGACAATATGTTACTAAAACAAATAAAGCCTAAATTTAATTACAAGAGTAATTAAATCATACTTGTCAATAAAAAAGCAAAAACTCTAAAACTCAGAAAAAACTATGAAACAATCAAACAAACATAAAAAAATCGAATTTTGAATTATTATAATAATAGGATAAACTAGTTTTAATATCCATGCACGCACGGGACTTGAATATAAACGATAAACTAATTAATAATTTCGTTATTATGATTATATATATATATATATATATATATATATATATATATATATATATATATATATATATATATATATATATATATATATATATATATATATATATATATATATATATATATATATATGTTTTTTAAGAACATCTAATGTCTATATGTTTTATTATGCTATTGTTTTACTGTGAACTGTGTAAATTAATTTAAACTCACCTCAAATTTTATTTCTCGAATTTCATTTTTTTTTACTTTCGATATTTTTATTCTATATAGTTATATCCTAATTATTAATCAACAAACCATTTATATCAACCTTACACGTACACGATTTATAAATTCATGATTTTATAATGCTTAATATTATTCTATAAAACAATATTAAATTTTTAATATTGAAATAGTTACGATGATTATAAACCCACGAGTTTTACAAGATTTTTCATAATGTGATAATATTGATTGACATTTTGTATAAATATTTGTTGCATAAAAGATTTTACTTTGTTTAACTAAAATGTTAGCTATTCTTTTCTAGACATTGTGTATTTAGTAACACATAACGACCTTGAAAAAATATATGTTGTTGTAATATATAGAATCTCGTCTATTTATTTTCATCTCACACCGATATCTGAGGTTCTACATTCTTTTTGATATTTATATTCATGTTAATAATATACGTAAATTCAATTGCTTGACTTTGTTAATTGTTAAAATAATATTAGACCATAATTTTTGTTTTTATTTGAATATATATTATCTTGTAATTTGTTGATTTTTTAATATAACATATATGTTGTATTTTTAAAATATAGAGTCTAAAGGGTATAAAATTTAAGTGGATATTTTGTTTATTTTTTAAAGTTAATAAAAAATATAGAAAATTATAAGTTTATACTTAAGTCAATCTATTTTATTTAAAATTTAACCACTAGTGTTTTATTAATCTTCTTTTTTTTTTTACTTTTTATTTTTACAAATTTGACACATATATTTTTGTTCCTCCACCAAAATTTTTAATGTTGACTAAATTGAATTTAATTTTGATTTTTTCCACTAATCACATTGCTCTATTTTGCTTATTGTTAAAATCAAGTTATTTAACTGATCTAATTATTTTTTATCCAACGTCCACTTTTTACTAAATTTTTTAAATAATCTAATTCTCTTATTATATAAAAGATTACTAAGAATCTTCGGCTAGGAAAAAGTTTAACATATACCCTTAGTTTAGCATATATTCAATCAACAAATCACAACCACCCATTTTTATCATGTAACAAAAAAACTCATTTTTTAAAGAATTGAATATTTCACAAACCGTTCATCGTTACGTAAAACAAAACATATTATCGCGACAAGAATTAAATAATCTATCTATCGAGGGGCACATGTATATATACTTTCGACGAACTTTTTTTTCTTAAGTCACGTATGAGAGAATCATATATGATTTTCTGAAAATCATGTATGATTCGTGATGAATCATATATGATTCTCTCATACGTGACTTAAGAAAAAAAGTCGAAGAAAAAGTTCGTCGAAAGTATATACATGATGATTTAATTCTCGTTGCAATGTGTATTTTTTTTCGTTTGACGATTTACCGTTTGTAAGATATTTAATTTTTAATTTTTTAAAAAGTAATGGGAAGTAAGTTTTTTTAAAAATATGTGATTATGATTGGTTGAATAGATTTATGCTAATTTAAAGGTTTACATATATCTTAACTCTTTTAGGCTATAACACGTATATGATTAGGAGTATTATCATTGTAAAGATTTGGTGTTCACCCGCATAACTTATAAAACATGCATAAATCGGTCTTTATGGTCTTTATGCAATACGAAAGATTAAAAGAGGAGACCGGTTAAACATGACTTTGATGTTAAATCTTTAGTTTTCGATTGTTTTATAAAAGTTTTTATGAAAAAATAAATCAAATTTAAACATAAATTTAAAATGTATGTATGTAGACGCTTTGTGTGAATGTGATATGTACATGTGTTGCTTTAGGTAGGGTCTATAGGACGTGCAAACACGATTAAGATGGTTGGAGGGCTACCATTTTGCAATTTTCACCTCATTATTGATGGACACGTACATGTTTTGGATGCACGGCTATTTCATGTTGTACCATCAAAGAAAAGTGAAAGATTACAACTTTTAGTAACTTACGATATCAGTTTACGACTAGCCATCTACAGCTAGTTTTATCAAACTTACACTTCCATGTATAGTGTAAATAATAGTACAATGGTTAAACCTTCGAGAATATTTCACGGTCCTTTTCTAGCAATGCAACTTGTTCGAGTGTCCTATCATCATCGCCTTTATCTATTAATTCATATGATACCATTGTAGCATTAGTCTAATGGGTAGATCTTTTATGCTTGAGTCAAATGACTCAAGTTTAATTCTCATTTTTGGCATTTATTTTAAATAGGTACCCGTCTCCGTAAAACCTATGAGTACACTGGAGATACTTTGTGGAATAAGAGATCGGGGGTCGAGTCTTGGCTCTTCTCACTTCAGGTGTTGCTCCTCTAGGCCAGGAGAGTTGCCGGAGCTATTCTTTATAAGGTGGACAATGCCTGATGCCAAAAAACACCCGAGGTTAAAATGTTCCCGCAGATTATCACCTTTTTGTAGAATTAATCCATGTGACATGCCACTTGGTACATCATCGAATGGCCTTGCTCAGATATTATAATGCAAGTAAGATTCTTTCAACTTATGTTTAGCTCTTATCAAACATAAAGAACTTTTTTGGTCGGTGAAATAAGTAGTTAAATATCATTAAACCATTATATATTTTACAAAAAAAATCATATTTTTTTATCATGGACCACTTTTTGTTTTGTCAAAAGATAAGAACATGGTGAGCGAGTGTATATGCGTGAAGAGTGGAAACTAATTGCGCGTGGAAATAAATATTGGTGGCATTGACTTAAAACCGGCTAAACCGGTAAATTAAATTGTCCGTACAGTACGTACTGATAAGACGGCGCTTTAATCGAGTCTTGATGGTACGGTTTATGGCTGTGATCTATAGGCTCAATCATTTAACAAAATAATTTAGAGATACTTTATGTCACAATTTGTGTATTAAACAAAATGAGATATTTTTGTTTGTCACATACTAAATTGAAAATGTCCAGAAACACTTGAACACGTATCGAAATAATTTAAAATGATTACGTGCTATTTTGTTTTTTTATGATTATTAATCATGTAATTAATTGAAAGTGTCCAAAACGCAAAAAGGTCCGAAAAGGCGAAAACGCTAATAGTTTTTTTTTTTTTTTTCTTTTTTTTGTTTTGTCACCTAATAATTTGGATGTAGGATGTGAGATTCATATTATAAATCATCGAAATAAAAGATAGGTATTTTTTCATCAAAATATAGATTAACCAATTTTTATTAAATACGAAGTATATTATTTAAACTGTAAATTGACGGACAACAAAAAATACATTATCGCAACGAGTATTTTTTAGTAGTCGGACACTTAGATATATTTTTGACGATTTTTAGTGTTGAAACTCCCGCTCAAAAAAATCACACATGATTATTTTTACTTTTCGTTTCTTTATATACTAAATAAAAAACTTTTATTATTATTAATTATTATTTACATGATAATAGAGTGCAAACAAGTATCAAGCTACGCCGCCGCTAGCCTTTATTAGTTGAAAAACTTTTTTTTTGAACGGCAAATTTTATAAAAAGAAGCCTAGCAAGGCGCTAGGAAACCTTACAAAGAAAACAAATATGGGGTTTTAAGCCACATATTATGAGAAAAAGAAAAAACACTACGACTATTACACCAATTGAAAGAAACAGAAACAATATCATCGAACAAGGTCGAGCGAAGCGGAGGCTGAGGCTCAAAAACTATCTTATTCCGAAACGACCAGATGGCCCACCAAGCAGTGAGGAAAACACCTTCCAGGATGTTCTTGAGCTTGCGGGATAACCTGATAGATATAAACCACTCGTTCCAATCCGAAAAAGAAGAGATATCGGGCCAAGAGATATTCCACCACCGACATATTCTTTTTGATATACTTATCGCCAAGTCACATCCAAAGAAGATATGAGGAACATATTCCGACATAACACCACATATCGGACATAGAATAGAATCTAAAGCCACACCTCTATTAGCTAGGTTATCCCTTGTTGGAAGTCGATTAAGTCTGGCACGCCACCCGAAAACATTGACTTTAATCGGGACCAATTTAATCCAGCGAGTAGCCTAGTTAGAAGAGAGGAACTGTACATCCAACGTCGAGCGCACACCTTTAACACGATATGTACCTTCCCCATTGAAGTCACAAGCCCAACGATCCTCCATCAAAGAAAAACACACGTTATTAAGTAGAGAGACGAGGTCGTTCCATTGAGTAAGCTCGATTCCGTCTCGAACATTTCTTCTAAAAGAGGCACTATAGGTGACATCATTCCTCTTATCAGCCACTGTTGCATCTTTAAGTCTTTCAAGGGCGAAGATACGAGGGAACCGAAATTGTAGCGGGACATCTGACAACCATGGGTCTCTCCAGAACTTTGTAAGAACCCTGTAACACCCCATTTTGATAATGGAAATGTCACATGCAATTATGGCGTGTCATCAAAGCATACAAGGAAAAATGTCTAAACATTACTTGACCATGAAAGGAAAATACCGGAATCAAACATCGGTAGTCCAAATGTAAAGCTCATCACACACAAACATAGTATAATAAAGGAAAGGACTAAACAATGTCCATAGCAAATATATCATAAGAAAGGAAATGCATAAAGTAAAGAAGGCTAGACAGTTTCCAGTCCATATGCACGTACTCTTAGTATCTACGAGCGTCCCTGAGTACCTGCCGTTTTGGGAACATAGAAAAGGAAAACGGCTGAGCAAATACGCTCAGTGCACGGATGTACAATAAAGCATGAATAGGATAAGCATATAACATATAACAGCGGAAGAAAACTAAGTCCCGAGTAACCTGGTTAAGTCTTGATAAAACTGGTTTTATAGTTTGAAAAGTCTTATGTTTATCTTGTAAAAACTGTTTATCATATTTTACCATTAGCCAATATAGGTCATGAAAATCCACCGTGCATGAATACTTGGAGGGGTGACCTCATCATGCAAATTAGAGGGACTGCCTCTAATTTAATATACTGGTTTTTGGGTAGGAGGGATCAGCTCCTTGTGAAGGATGCAAGGCACACACCACATTCACCATGAAATCCTGACTGAAAACATGTAACTAGGATGCACCCATACGCCCCACATGATAAATATAATATAAATGGTTAAAAGCTGAAGGGACACCATGAGCAATCACTCCGCCGTGGTGAAGTCATAACATCAGTGCCTCTAATGTTATGGTTATGGTACCTCCATAACTAGGTGAAACTGGTCATGCATGTATATGGCTATAGGTATTCTTAATTAAACATAAGCAAATCAAACACGTAACTTATACTACGGGATACGTAGCTGCTTACTAGGTGAAACTGGTCATGCATGTATATGGCTATAGGTATTCTTAATTAAACATAAGCAAATCAAGCAAATCAAACATGAATAAGTATCTGCTTACTAAATACGTAGCTGGTTTTATGTCATGTCTTAGCTTATTTTATATGTTCTTACCATGTTTTACTATTTAACGCCTTAAACTGTGTTTATCTTATATTCTGTTTAATTTGATTAAGTATTCCTGGTATTTCATGTATTATTATACTGAATGTGTAATAATAAGTAACTTTCCAAAAATAGCAGGTTTCCTAAAATAGAAAGTTTCCAAAAATAGAAAGTTTCCAAAAATAGAAAGTTACCAAAAAATAGAAAGTTTCCAAAAATAGAAAGTTTCCAAAAATAGAATTACTGCTTAAAATAGATAAGTTTCTAAAAATAGAAAGTTTCCATAAATAGATCAGCTGCCTTAATTAAATAAGTTTCCATAAACAGATTAGCTACCTGAAATAAATAAGTTTCTAAAAATAAAAGGTTTCCATAAAAGATTAGCTGCCTTATTTAATTAAGTTTCTAAAAATAGAAAGTTTCCATAATTAGAAATAAGCTGGTTAAATAAGCTAAGTATATAAGCCTAAGTGTTTTCATGATTATTTTCTAAGTCATATGATATAATGTATAGTTTAATAATTATTTCATGTAATTAAATTAAACTATAGGTTAAAATATTTAATTAAAGTATAACATGTTTTTAATTAAATAAAGTTAAATACTTAGGTTAAAACATGTATTATTATTTATTAATAATATAACCTAAGTCATGTTAATTAACTAATTATAACCATGGTTTTTAAATAATTAATTAATTATAAGTCTAAAATATAAAAAAAATACTCAGGTTAATTAATTTCATGATTATTAATAATTAAAATAACATAAGTCATGTTATTAAATTAATCATGTCATATTATTAATTTAATTTTAACATAAGATCATAAAAAAATAAAAACTAAACGTACACCATGAACCGGATCTAGACTAAAAACCATGAACCGGACATGAAATCGACACCGTACCCCGAACCAAATCGGGGTACCCCTTGTCTTGATGCTGTCGTGGGACCCACACCAACCAACCGGGACCATATGGTCTCGGTGGTGGTCGGATGGCCAAACCGAAACCCTCTCGGGTTCGGTGTAGGCTGCGGCCAAAACAAACACCCCTTAAAACATTACTCTTGATTTTATTTAATCCCAATTCATGTTAGATCTATGATCTAATTAGGTTTTAAAAAAAACATAACATGTTCTTAATTAATAAAAGATCAAATCAAAAGAAAAAGGTTTAAAAGGATTTACTGAATACGTGGATCAAAAGAACGAAGAACAAACAAGAACACCAACAAGAATTCCAAGATCCAAGATCAACAAACACCCCCTTTTGGTGTTTTGGAGGTAGCGGCCAAAAAGAAGAAAAAGAGGAGGGTTTTAGGTTTTCTATAAATCTTCTGTAAAAACAATTATGAGTAGTGTAAAATTCCTTAACCTCCTTTTAGTAAAAAATACAAATGGGATTGGCCCATTTGTTCCTTGTAGCCGCAGGTAGGGGGCCCCACATGGGGTACCCGTACCTTTTTCCGTGTCTCGATGTTTAGTTATTCGTTCATGATTATTTGTGTTCGCGTTTTATGTGTTCTCGTTACGTAATTATCGTGATCTAATATATTTATTTACGCTCGTAATAAATATATATACGTAATTAATAATAGTTCGTGTTTTAATTACGTTCATGATTTCATGATCGCATGTTCGTGATTAATTATTGTCAAATAATTATTACGTGCTCGTGCGTAGTAAATACTTATCGTGTTCTAACACGTACGTAATACGTAAAATCCTAACACGTAATCGTAATCATGCTATATTAGAAAAGTTTTAATCTAGTACGTACGATCTTAAGGGTACTATTCATGGTAAAAGCATGCGGGTTTTACAAACCCCGTTACCAACCTTGATCGTGAGGTGAGATCTCAAGTTAAAACCTTTCTCGGCCAAAGTCTTGAGCTCTCGAAGGATGGCACTCCAGCAAGATGACGATTTAGGGGAATGGCAGTCTAAGCATGATCTGTATAGCGCACTGATAACTATGAACCATAACGAACCGTCGCGAGATAAGAACCTCTTCCATTTAAACAGTAAGGCTCTATTAAGAGCGAAAAAACTTGATACGCCAAGCCCACCGTGCTCTTTGGCAGCTAACACTCTATCCCATGCCACCCACGTGATATTTTTATCATTTCTGTCCGCTCTATAAAATTTTTTATTACGAATCATCTCAATTTTGCGAAGAATACCTTTAGGGGTTTTAAATAACGACATCGTATACAATGGAATAGAACCCAGCACGAATTTGATGATGGTCAGCCGACCGCCAATGGAAAGTGTACGAGCCTTCCACCTCGAGATTCTAGATCGGACCTTATGAATAACACTGAGCCAAGAAGAGTGACGAGCCATATTATCACCAGTGTTAACCCCAAGGTAATTAAAAGGCATATGCATAACCGCGCATCCGATGAGAGAAGCGCCTTGATTAACAACCTCCGAAGGCACACCAACTCATATGATATGGATTTTTTGGAGATTAATACTAAGACCAGAAGCAAGATGAAAACTTTTGAGCATTTTGATGAGATTAACTAAGTTGTCGTCAGACCATTATCCCAAGAATATCACATCATCCGCATAAAAGAGGTGCGAAAGAACAGTGGAATTGTGGATAGTAAGACCTTTGTAAATACCCTCAGATATAGCTCTAGTGATGGAAATGTGGAAAGTCTCCATGACTAGTATAAATAGAAGCGGCGCAAGCGGATCCCCTGGTTTTAACCCGCAATGAATAGGGAACTCATTAGTGGGGCTACCGTTGACGATAACCGAAGCATAATTAGATGAAAAAATACCACGAATCCACGAACACCAACGAAGCCCAAAACCGAAAGCGTGAAGCGCCTTAAGAAGAAAGTCCCATCTGACTGATTCATAGGCCTTAGTGAAATCGACCTTAAAAACAAGCGCTTGTTTCTTCATCCTTTTACACCAAGCGAGGGTTTCATTAAGAATAAATGGACCATCGAGAATTTTTCTACCTTTGACAAACGCGGATTGGGTGTTGAAGTTAAGGTCCTGTATAACCGAGGAGATACGCGAAGCAAGAATCTTCGTGATCACCTTATAAAGACTACCAATCAAACTGATGGGGCGGAAATCAGTAACGAACTTAGCATCAACCACTTTCGGGATGAGAACCAAAAATGAAGTGTTACATCCTCTTGGGAAGGTACCTTGATCAAAGAAGTAACTAAAAGCCGAACAAAAATCAGATCCAATAAGGTCCCAAAAATGTCTAAAGAACTCAAATGTGTACCCGTCAGGCCCTGGAGCTTTATTTTCACCGCAATCCCACACGACAGCTTTTATTTCCTCATGCGAAACAGGACGATCCAACTCTTCCACCTGATCATGCTCGAGACGCGAAGGGAAAGAGCCATGGAGCTTGAACAGGGAGCAAGGAGGATGTTCAAATCTGCCAGCGAAGTGATTCAAAAACAGATTCTTTACCGTTGCAGGATCAGTTATCCAGACCCCGTTATCAAATAAGCCCCGAATGGCTAATTGGGATCGTTTTTTGTTGATAATACCGTGAAAAAAACTTGAATTGTCGTCCCCCTCCATCGCCCATTTAACTTTGGCTCTTTGGGTTGCATCTTTATTCTCGGGCTATCTGATTTCAAATAGTTTGCGAGAAATATCAAGACGCTCAGAAGAGAATCATCGGAGATGACACCATTATCAATATTTTTGTCAATGCGGACAAGATTTCCTACTAAGTCTTTTTTAGTTGTCTCCTTCAATGAATTTTGTTCCCTTATCCAGAATCTTATGATCTTTTTAAGATCTTGAAACTTTTTCTTGAATCTAATGAGACAATTAGGGTCGTTGTAGGAAAACAAGATCCATGCTAGTTTAACCATGTCATCAAACCCCACTCACGAAAACCAAGAATGAAAAACACGAAATGGGATAGGACCAAAATCAGATTTGACCTCTTTCAATAAGATGGGTCTATGGTCAGAGAGGTGTCTATCAAGACACATCGCAGTGATAGATGGAAACTTAGATAAGATTCCATTAGAGACTAAAAAACGATCTAGTTTGCTCATTTTAGTCGCGGATGGAAGAGACCAAGTGAACGAATAACCTTCTAATTTTACCTCTGTTAATCCCGAGGAGGAGATAAAATGATTAAATGTACGTGCTCTAGTAGGATGAAAAATAGAGCCAAAACGTTCTTTAGAAAATCTCACTTCATTAAAATCTCCCAAAATAATGTAATCACCATCCCACCGTTCATTCAGAATAGACAAATACTCCCAAAGTGTACGTTTAAGGGTGACAGATTACGGAGCATAAACCGCAATGATAAGAATTTTGGTGCTAGTAGGAAGCTAAGTACCAAAAATAGCTATGAAATTATCTGAAACAGTAACGTCGTCTTTCCTGAAAATAGAACGTTCCCATACACATAAGATGCCACCTGAATTGTCTGCCGAATCACTGGAAATGAATTGAAAATTAGAGTTACCCTATAAAAACTTAACATCTGAGCAAGAAATGTTATCCATTTTCATCTCTTGTAACGCCAGAAAGTTGATTTTATGTTTGAAATTAAGCTCCTTAATCCACTCTTTTTTGGTCTTGTGGCCGAGACCTTGAATATTGAGTGAAAGGATCTTCATTTAACACCAAACTCTACTCCTTGTGCACCAATGATGCGTTCTATGTCCTTCGAACAACCCTCCATTTCGTACCCCATGGATTGACCAACCTTGATGATATCATCCATCATATTTAAGATTGATCCGCCTGTACCAGGTTTACGTGATTGAATGCTAGAAACAAAATCATGTGATGGAGTTGAATTTGACATGTTCTGATTAGGAGAGGCGCCAGATTCGTCACACTTAAGATCTGAATGTGACTTGTTATCCTCCTGGTGAGGGATTTCTGGAGTGAAATCTGGCGGGTTTGGTAAAGATGTTTCAGTTGATGGTGCAACAACCTTCTCAGGGTTATTTAACATATCGTAAAAACCGAACGGATCCTCTGAAATTTGTCGAGCATCATTATCTTTAGCAGGTGTAAAGGTATCTTCAAAGATAGTTTCGGAGACTGCTTCATCTTCGCTATCCACCACCAGTTTTTCATCGCCCACACCCGGAGAGTTAATACCAGCATCAGAAGATTCCACATCGGAAGTGGAATCAGTGTCGATATGATCCACAAAACTAGGGGTCCAGGTAAACAATTTTTAGCAGGAACAAAGAATGTAGTACCTTTGAAGATAGTTTTGAAGGACTCCAAGATGTTATGAGGCGAGCTAGTTAAGATACACACTCTTTTACATACGAAATTAGAACCAATGGATTCTTCAATATTCATGAGCTCACCCCACTTTTTACAAATTTTGGAAAAAGTAGCATGAGTCCACAAACGCATGGGAATGCCTTCAATGTCAAGCCACACGACACGATCTTTACTGATGAAGTCACTGGGAGCAGTACGTAAATCCCCGAACCAAGATTTAACGCCTGAGTGTTGTAGGAGATCGTTTAGGGTTACTTCATCAAGACATTCAATCATCACCCAAAGACCTCCCATATACGCCAGCTTAATCTCCCCAAAACCTTCTTTATGAAGAATCATCTTCAGGTTGGGAAGAGAATTGATGTCCTTAACCCTACCTAAAGCATGTCTAGATAAGTCAGTGACATGACTAAAACTATCATCCAATACCACTGAGGGGGAATCAAGCGTAGAAAATCGATTATTAAGCACACATTTGCTGGGCTCAGAATTATTAACTGCTGAAGCGTAAGAGGGTTTTTTCATATGCGACTGACTTGGAGAAGACTTCTTCATGCCAGGATTATCTTTAACAGTCCTTTCGTAATGAACCACATTAGCTTGTAAGTGGAACCATCCCACCCAAAGAGTACACAGGCTATTTATAAGGCGATTCATATCTTCCACGTGAATAAATCGGACAAAGGCATAATGCTTACCAGATTTGGAGACCCGATGAGGGATGAACACGTCCACCACTTTACCATATGCTTGACAAAGATCCCATAGATCTTGAGAGCCGAAACGGTCAGGAAAATTTGTAACAAAAACGGATTTGGAGATGCGAATGAGATGATCCTCTTTAGATCTACGATTATGCATGATACAAGAGAAAAAAATGAACAAGAAAACCCTAAATGACAGCTAAGAACATGAAACCCAAAATCAACATCGTTACTTACGAACAATCCATCGAGCCTATTAAGACATGATTAAGGCATCGCAAGCGACACATAATCAAGTAATAATAAGCGATTGGGTGTTGCGAAAGAGATTCGACGTGATTGAGAGGAGACATGGCCGCCATTTTAAAACCACATTTGCGGATCTAGTTGTCATAACACTATTGTTTATAACCATTGCACTCTATTGAATAACTTTATCGCTCCAGGTTTAAGAAAAATGAAAGTGTCAAATGCGAAATTTAAAAAAATCATGTGTAATTTCATAAATCGCATTTGTTCTTTAGAGTAATGACGAGAATATTTTTGTCATTTAATAGATGATTATTTTCATATACTTACGATGATTTTTTAGCATTTTAATTTCCGTCACAAAAGCATATACGTGATTTGTAAAATCACTTTTGATTTGTTATTTTAAAATTCATGTGTGGTTTCATAAATCGTATAAGCTTTCAAAATTTTACAGGTGATATTTGTTGTAACAAAATTTGTGTGATTTCATAAATCGCTTGTGATTTTACAAATTTACATGTGATTTTTAAAGTGATAAATCACATGTGATTTTCTCGAATCAATTGTGATTTTTATGTGTGGAAATTTTAAAAAAGTTCGTCGAAAGTATATAAAAGTGCTTAAGAAAAATAATGAAAATAAATCTATTTTTTGAATCTTGAATATACAACACCTTGTTACATACAATACTTTACAATGAAGCTAAAAATTTTTTTTTGCTTTTTTATTTTTGAATACTTAAAATAAATCTAAAAATGAGGTGTGTAGCATCCTTGCATTTGAGTTTTACTAAAATTCAATACTACTAATTAGAAGGAATGACTTACATAGAGGTCTTCAATAAGCATATATGAGGGTAATAATGACTCTTCTCATTATAATTTTAAATGATCACCACATGGTTCACCAATCAATCTAAAACTACATACAATGATTCTTGACTTGGCAACATGGTTAACTTGAGGTTTTATACAAGGGTTATCACAACTATAATGCACTAAAAAGGAGTGCATGCATAGAAGGCTATGTGATTTGGTAGTAACATTTAGTAGGGTGTGAATAATGCTCTTCATTAACAACCTAGATTCACAGAAAACTTAAAAAGAATCGCAAAAAGATTAGGCTCAGAGGGGTGTACTAGGGGTGACTTTCACTAAAAATGAGTTCTAAGTATGTGGTGTTGGGAGAGTTATATTATCGATGTGATCATCATAACTTACAAGTAAATCTAAAGTATTGTCCTAAATGATCATCCCAATGCCTCTTATCACTTAGTAAATACCAATTATCCAAATGCAATCTCACTTGAGCTTTTGGAATGTACCACTAAAGCAAGTTCTATAATCAAATACACTACTAACACACTCATATAATCTCAAATCGATCTCAGACTCTATAAAAGGCGGCAAAACCACACATGCTACAATTATAACGATGAAAGAAACACGCATGATGCCCAAACGCTTACCTTTGAAAAGGCTACAGATTTTTTTGACTATCTTGGATCATAAAAAAGTAGATGTCCAAAATTTATAAAGATCTAATGGTTAACCTCACATTTTAGTATATAATTCTTTTTAGTGGCGGGGGTATGTTATAGCAATGCAAATCCTATCAATGAGGCGCACTAAAAACTAGAGTTTCTCTGAAATATGTCACAAAAGTTTTAAAATTTTGGCGAAATATTCTTTTTTAACTATATTTCGGTATATTACTCATCATTTTAAGGCGTAAGCGAGATAATAGAATCTAAGACTAATATTTATCCTTCATACACTTCAAATGAACATTGTCCTTAACGTTCTAAAAGTTTTTAATATAAGAAGACAAGTAAAGAGATGTAATAAATTAATATTCCCCTGGTTTGGGCTTGTACGGAGAGGAGCTTGATAATCATCTAAATTGTCATCCAAGAGTCGTCACCATGCTTCAGTCACTTGGGATAATCTTCAATGGGACGCTCTCATCAAATATAAACTGAAAATCAAAGACAAAAAAACACTACCCCACGTAATATCTATGGCATAGACTACAATAAAACCCTCAAAGTAAACTAACATGTAAGTCTAAGAACCAATTGAAGATAAGATGTGTGGTTTATCAATTAAACTTGTTTATGAAAATCATGGAAAAATACTCATTTTAGATAGGTATGAAAAACCTTACAAAATTAAAAAATAAATATCATTTTTTCCTATAGCTAAGGCGAGACAATGTCGCGGCTAAAGCCCGACGTCGTCTATAACCACTGTGAATATTCTTTATTTCGTTTTTGAAAGAAAAAAAATGCATTTTATCCTTGGGTGTTTATGGAGAGTTTTTACTACACAAATCAAGAAAATATGAACAACACGCATGACACGAACAATTAAAACAAATAACACATGTGATAACAACGAAGCAAGCCCCCTACACTTATTTTCTTATGAGAAATGCCTTTACATGTATTTAAGAACATAATAAATTATGATCACATTGTAAAAAATGAATAGCATTTAAGAAACAATTTCATTACATAGAATCACAAGAGACATATAAAAAATATGATGCATGAAATTAAAAGAGTTGGGTTGCCTCCCAACAAGCGTCTTTATTTATTTTACATGCCTTTTAGCTAGACTCGGGGTCATCTTATCCAATTCTTTCAATGTTCAAAGTTAGTTCTCCTTTCCAAATGGTATATATCGGTCCAAAATCTAATTTATTAGCAAAGAACCCTATTATTTTGTTTTTCACATATTCGTCGCCTTCTTGTTTGGCATTTTCACTTCTTAGATAAATAGGGAGTGCATCTGTAAAACCCGCATGCTTTTACCATGAACAGTACATATATAATCGTACGTACATGATTAAAACTTTCCTTATATAACATGTTTACCTTTCACGAATGTTAATTACAAGTATTACGTACGTATTATTACACGATAAGTATTTTAGCATATTAATACACGATAATTATTATCAACAATAATTATAATCACGAACATGAAAACATGAACGTAAATAATCACGAACCTATTATTATGTATTTACGTAATTATTATTATGATTATGTACAAGTATATATTATAACACGAACGATTAAGAATAAAGTCACGTAAATACGAGCACGAGAACACGTAACATTTTAGAACATGGAAAACATTGGGTTTCCCCTTTTGGGCCCTACCTACCCGCGGAAAGACAAATAAAAGGGGCCAAGCCCACTTTAATTTTTGCTAAATAAGAAAAAGAGAAAACATATTATTCATTTACAGAGTTTTTCTAAAAAGAACAAAACCCTAGCCTCCCTTTTTCTTCCCGTTGACCGCCGGTTATAACACCATAAGGAAGGGGTGTTTTTTGATTTTTGGTGATCCAATTCAAGAGTTAGTCTTTCGTGTTAGTGTCTCGTTTGATCCATGCATTGGTAATCCTATAACCTTTTCTTTTTAATTATTTATTAGATCAAGAACACATGAAATCATGATAAATTAAATAACAAGATTAAAAACATGTTAATTAAATCATGGGGGTAAATAACATGGAGGTTTGTGGGTGTTTTGGTTCGGCCGACACACACAAACCGAGAGTCGAAGCTCTCGGTGTCTCACGTGTGACCACAGCCGAGACCTTAGGGTCTCGGTGTTGTCTTTGTGGTTCGGCAGCAGGCAAAACAAGGGACCCCGACGTGAGTCGGGGTGGCCTTGTGGTGTTAGGGATCTTGGCTTAAAACAAACAAGCACCACCGGCCTAAGCCGGTGGCTAATATGACCAAGCAAGGGGAACTCAAGCCACGACAACGGCTAGCCGAGAGACCAAGGGAAACCACCGGCTTAAGCCGATGGCATTTTTACATAAAAAGTGGCAACCGGCCAAGCCGGTTCGCCACTGTTAAGGGGGTGTTTGTTTGGTCCGGTTCAAGGGTAAACATGGTCCGGTTCACGACATGTCTAGAATAAACACACGGGTCCGGTTCACGACTTAATTTTACAAGCTTAATTAATTTTTACAAGTTTAATTATTTACAAGATTAATTAAATTAATTTAACATGTTATATAATTAATTTAATTAAGACATGACTTAGGTTATATTGTTATTATTAATAATGCATTATTTTAACCTAAGTATTTAATCATGAAACTTAGACTATAGTAATTAATTAATTATTTAAACATGGCATATAATTAATTAATTTTCATGACTTAGGTTATATTAATATAAATATTAATACATGTTTTAACCTAAGCATTATACACAATTTAATTAAATCATGCTATATTTAATTAAATCTTATAACATATAGTTCATTTAATTTACATGTATTAATTAATAAACTATACTATTAATCATGTGACTTAGATTATTAATCAGTAAAACTTAAGCTTATCTTATTGGCTTAATTATCCAGCTTATTTCTAAATATGGAAACTTTCTATTTCTTAGAAACGTATCTATTTTAAGCAGTAATCTATTTATAGAAACTTTCTATTTTTAGAAACTTATTTATTTTAAGCAGCTATTCTATTTTTGGAAACTTTATATTTTAGGAAACCTGCTATTTTTAGAAAGTTACTTAATATTACACAACAAGTATAATAATACAAGAAATGCAAGTAATACTTAATCAGAATATCCAGAATACATGATAAACACGACATAACGTTATAATCAGTAAAACATGACATGAACATATAAAACAAGCTAAGACATGACATAAAACCAGTTACATACTCAAGTAATCAGAACACTTATACACGTATATTATTTATGTAGCATTAGTGAGATCGAAGTAGGACTCTCTTCCGCTCGTCTTCTTCGTTTACTGGACATAAGGTACGGATTCTCTGTCCTTTCAGTATGGACATTCTTTTCTTATTAGGATTCCCCGTATGCAGCCAACTATTTTCCCAATATATGTGTTATATGTTTTGATTTGCTTATGTTTAATTAAATGCCTAAGCCATATACATGCATGACCAGTTTCACCTAGTTATGGAGGTAGCATAACCATAACACTAAAGGCACTAGTGTTATGACTTCACCACGGCGGAATGATAGTTCGTGGCGTCCCTTTCAGCTTTTGGCCATATTATTATATTATCATGTGGGGTGTATGGGTGCATCCTAGATTACATGTTTTTACAAATTATTCAGGTGAATGTGGTGTGTGCCTTGAATCCTTCACTAGGAGTTGATCCCTCCTACCCAAACTTATATTAATTAGAGGCAACCCCTCTAATTGCATGACGAGGTCACCCCTCCAAGTATTCATGCACGTTGATATTTCATGACCTATATTGGCTAATGGTAAACATGTAAACAAACATAAGGATTTTCAAACTATAAAACCAGTTTTACTAAGTTATACCAGGTTTTCCAGGACTTAATAAATTCTGATGCTATATGTTGTATATGCTTATGTTATTCATTCTATGCTTGTATATCTGTGCACTGAGCGTTATGCTCAGCCGTTTTCTTTTCATGTTCCCAAAACGGCAGGTACTCAGGGATGTTCGTAGACTCTAAGCGTACGTGCATATGGATTGGAAGCTTTCTAGCCTTCATTACTTTATGCATTTATTCATACATTTTGCTACTCATTTCCAAGGATATTGTTTAATCCTTTTCCTTTAAAGTACTTATGTTTGTGTGTGATGAGCTTTTACTTTTGGGTACCGATGTTTGTTTCCGGTATTTCCTTTATGGTCATGTAATGTTTAAGACATTTATCCTTGTATGCTTTGATGACACGCCATAATCACGCGTGACATTCCATTTATCAAAATAGGGTGTTATAATTATGGTATCAGAGCCAAGGCTTCGACCTGTAGGCTCTCAAAACACAACCTATGATTAGTGGGTAGTCACTATGGTCTTCCTAGAACTGACAGTCGGTTTTCATGCATTCATTGTTTTCATGCATTCATATATATGTCATTGTCGCAGGTTTATGACTAAGTAATGGTTGGTACAGGACTGGCCCTATTTAGTCGCATGTGTTTTATCGAAACTTTTAACTTTGGCACCGACCCATTGGCGTCCCCTCGCCATGTCTTTTGTTTTGAGTGAACTGACCATAGCCGTTCACTCTCGCGTATATAAAAGTTTTCATAAAACTACATCATGCATTCATGTACTAGTTTTCCTGCATAAAAACTTTCTCATGATTTATTGGTATAAATTTTTTTCATGTATATATATTTTATGTTTTGATCACTTTAATCATGTATTTTTATGTTATACTGTCAGATGGTTCTCACACGCGAGCAGGAACAACTCAATGCAACAGTCCAAGCTGCGATGCAAGCTATGCTTCCTCAGCCGAGGAACGAAATCCGGGTTGAGGTGCAGGCTGCCAACAATCAGCAACAGCACCCAGTACCTCCTCCTCCTCCAACAACATTGGTCACATGGTTGGAGAGATTCAATAAGCTACGCTCTTGATCCTTCGAGAAAACGGAGCCCAAGCAAAGCTGAAAGCTGGTTGGCTCACATTGAGAAGATCTTCGATGCAATGGGCTGTGACCCCGTCTTCAAGTCGAGGTTGGCCTGTTACATGTTCGAAGGTAATGTGCTATCATGGTGGAAGGCACTGAAGCAGTCTGAGGGAGGTGATAATTGGGTGGCTGGTTTGACTTGGGCTCAGTTCAGGGAGTTAGTGATGGGACAGTTCTTTCCCAAGGCTGAGCAAGACAAGCTGAAGAGAGAGTACCATGGAATCAGACAGAGAGCTGGGGAGAACAGCAACGAGTTCATGCATCGCTTTTTTCGTTTGGCTGGTTTTCTTGGCGCAGCAGCAGGTACTCCCGAAGAGCCAGCATACCACTTCCGGTGGGCTCTTCGTACATCGGTCGTAAACAACTTAGTGTGTGCTACGTTCAACACGGTGGCACAAGTGGCCGATGCAGCACGTAAGCTGGAGATGCTGCAAGAAAGAGAAGAGTTCGGAGAAGCAGAGAGACCCGAGAAGAGGTAGACATTCGTTATTCAGTGGTGACCAAACCGTAATCTTTCAGTATATGTCAAGATTTATATCTCTTAAACTGCATCTTCCATGCAGAAGACTTGGGACCGGTCTCAGCCGGCTACTCAGCAACAGCCTACTCAGCCCAAGGGAAACGGTCAGACTCACGACTGTCCTGCTACGGATAGGCGTGGCGGTAATGATAATTACCGTAACAACGCTGGAAACTCCAACAGCAGCAGGTCCTTACATTTACTCATTTTCTTATGTTACATGCAATAGTTCATAATGCTGACACATTAGCAATCTTCTACCAGGAATCATGGTAACGGGAGGGACCAGAACCAAAGCGGTTCGCAGCCTAACCGTCCAGCTATCACTGGTAGTACATCTAATGAATTTTCCGCATTGTCCTTTGTACCTATAAGCCATGTCTCATGTATAGTGTTCTTAACTGGCTCCCAGCCAACAAGGGCACCTGCTGGAGGGTATACTCATCCTCTTTGCACTACCTACAACCGTAGGCACCTGGGGCCATGTTGCCGCGACAGCGACGCATGCTACAAGTGTGGCCTTACTGGTCATCGCATGAAGGACTGTCGCAAGGGCGAGATGAAGGGCACATCTGGACATGCTAATACTAAGCCGCCTCCTACTAGTGGACGCGTTTACACGACTTCTCGCGATCAGGCCAACAAGTCTACAGGTACCATCACTAGAATCTTGTATATGTATGGTCAAGCTGCATCTGTTCTATTTGACATGGGTGCTACTCATTCGGTCATTTCTACTGCTTATGCTAAGAATGTTAGGATATCCCCCATGCAATTAGAGAATATACTGAACATTTCCACGCCTTTAAGAGACTCTGTACGCATAACACATGTGTACAAGAGCCTTCCCCTAGAGTTTGATGACAAGGTTCGTCCTGTTGACGCACTTCCGCTGGACATGAATGATTTTGACATGATATTGGGCATGGACTGGATATCCAAACATCATGCTACCATAGACTGCCATACATATCGGGTCATCTTCGGTGATGTTAATGCACCAGAGTACATTTATAACGGGTTCGTACCTGGAAGGTCTGTACAAATCATATCAACCCTGCAAGCACGTGCATTACTTTCACATGGTTGCGAGGGCTATCTAGCTATTGTTCATGACATGGATGCTGAATCTCCATCAATTTAGAATCAGCCGATAGTGTCAAAATTTCTAGATGTATTTCCAGAAGAACTTCCAAGCATACCACCTGCACGTGAAGTAGAGTTTAACATCGAGCTCATCCTAGGAGCTGAGCCGATTTCCAAGGCTCCTTATCGCATGGCTCCCATAGAGTTGAAGGAGCTGAAGGATCAATTACAAGAACTTCTGGAACGAGGCTTCATTCGATCGAGCGCATCTCCATGGGGCGCACCGGTCTTATTCGTGAAGAAGAAGGACAGCAATATGCGTCTTTGCATAGATTATCGCGAGCTCAACAAGATCACCATCAGAAATAGGTATCCTCTACCACGCATTGACGATCTATTTGACCAACTCCAAGGGGCCAAACATTTCTCCAAAATTGATCTGAGGTCGGGCTATCATCAGCTACGGGTTAAAGAGCAGGACATCACCAAGACTGCTTTCCGTACACGCTATGGCCATTATGAATTTATAGTCATGCCATTTGGCCTTACCAATGCTCCAGCAGTGTTCATGGATTTGATGAACAAAATCTTCTATGAATTTCTGGATAAGTTCGTCATTGTCTTCATTGACGACATCTTGATATTCTCTAGGTCCAAGGAGGAACACGAAAACCATCTTCGTACAGTATTATAGATTCTCCGCTAGAAGCAGTTGTATGCTAAATTCTCCAAGTGTGAATTCTGGTTAGACAAGGTGGCGTTCTTAGGTCACATTCTATCAGCAGAAGGAATCACTATGGATCCAGCAAAGGTTGAGGCTATTACCAAGTGGCCAAGACCGACATCAACAACCGAAGTTCGCAGTTTCCTATGCTTAGCTGGTTACTACCGTAGGTTCGTAGAGAACTTTTCCCGCTTAGCACAACCATTGACCAAACTGATGCGGAAAGGGGAGAAATTCGTCTAGACTGAAGAAAGAGAGAAGATCTTTGAAGACCTAAAGCATAAGTTAGTATCTGCGCCGATTCTTACTCTCCCATCTGGTACAAGTGGATTTCAGATCTACAGTGATGCATCGTGGAAGGGACTTGGCTGTGTTCTCATGCAACATGGGAAAGTGATCGCGTACACTTAAGGCAGCTTAAGCCATATGAGGAAAATTACCCTACACATGACTTGGAACTTGCAGCAGTCATCTTTGCATTGAAAATATGGAGGCACTACTTGTATGGAGAATCATGTGACATTTTCACAGACCACAAGAGTTTGAAGTACATCTTCACTCAACGTGAATTGAACATGAGGCAGAGGAAATGGTTAGAACTGTTGAAGGATTATGACATTAATCTACAGTATCATCCCGACAAGGCGAATGTAGTGGCAGATGAACTTAGCAGAAAGTCCAGAATGATAAACGGCATTAAAAGTGAGGATGAAATTATAAGAGACTTGGAGCGACTAGACATTGAGATCATGGTACGTGGACAGCACGGTTACTGGGCTAATCTTAGAGTGGAACCTGAGTTACTCTCTAGGATCAAGGAAGCTAAGAAGGATGATGGTGAAATCTGGGCGATAATTCAGAACTTAGAGAAGCAGACAGAATTTCGAGTAGACGCAGACGGTATCTTACGGCAGGGCACGAGACGTGATCAAGAACTCCGGGAAGCATTGTTAGCTGAGGCTCATAGCTCCCCATTCTCTATTCATCCTGGTTCGACCAAGATGTACCATGACATCAAGCAATACTTTTGGTGGAGTGGTATGAAACAGGATGTTACGACTTACGTCTCCAAATGTCTTACCTGCCAGCAGGTTAAGATCGAGCATCAATGATCTTGCGGTCTTCTACAGCCGTTAGATATTCCAAAGTGGAAGTGGGACAAGATCACCATGGATTTTGTTACCGGTCTTCCGCAGACAAAGAGGAAGCATGATGCGATTTGGGTTATCGTTGATTGACTTACTAAGTCAGCTCATTTCTTACCGATCCGCAAGGAAGATTCGGTCAGTAAACTCGCCGATACTTACAAGAAGGAGATCATGAGACTTCATGGTGCTCCATCCAGCATTGTCTCAGACAGAGATCCTCGTTTCACTTCGCGATTTTGGAAAAGTCTGCAGAAAGCTTGGCGTATAAAACTTAAGCTTAGCACGGCTTTTCATCATCAAACAGACGGGCAATCGGAGCGAACGATTCAGACATTAGAAGACATGTTGAGGTCATGTGCGTTGGAATGGACGGGAGTTTGGGACGATTACATATGTCTGGTAGAGTTTGCATACAACAACAGTTGGCACGCAAGTATTAAATGTGCTCCATTCGAGATGTTGTATGGCAGAAAGTGTCGTGCCCCAATCTGCTGGGATCAGGTTGGTGAGCGAACACTTGAAGGACCAAAAATGATAGAGTTGACCAACGAGAAGGTCGCAATAGCTAAGCAAAAATTGCAAGAAGCACGGTCACGTCAGAAGAGTTATGCCGATAAACATCGTAGGGACTTACACTTTAACGTAGGAGATCACGTCTTCCTTAAGGTATCGTCGGCACGTGGTGTTAGACGTTTTGGAATCAAAGGGAAGCTCAGTCCTCGATTCATTGGACCGTTTGATGTCATTGAGCGAGTCGGTGAAGTATCTTATCGTTTAGCGTTACCTCCGCAGCTTTCTCATGTTCACGATGTTTTCCATGTGTCCTTACTCAGATGGTACAAGTATCATCCCCTTCACATGGTTTAGTATCCACTGGAATAGATTCATGAAGATCTTACCTTCAT
Source organism: Glebionis coronaria (assembly GCA_025667525.1). Lineage (NCBI taxonomy): Eukaryota > Viridiplantae > Streptophyta > Magnoliopsida > Asterales > Asteraceae > Glebionis > Glebionis coronaria. The sequence goes on along the minus strand of CM046881.1, from coordinate 453,765,784 downwards.
AGAGGAACCCGAACGAGTTCTTGACAGGCAAAAACGAGTCATGAGGAGGAAGACGATTCCATTCGTCAAAATCCTTTGGAGGGATCATACCGAGCGGAAAGCCACTTGGGAAACAGAGGAGTCTATCCGGGCTTCTTAACCTCATTTCATATTTTGAATTCGGGTATGTTTCTCTTTTCCAGTTTACGTTATCTATAATTCGGGGACGAATTATTCTTTTTAGGGGGGAAGAGTTATAAAACCCGCATGCTTTTACCATGAACAGTACATATATAATCGTACGTACATGATTAAAACTTTCCTTACATAACATGTTTACGTTTCACGAATGTTAATTACAAGTATTACGTACGTATTATTACACGATAAGTATTTAAGCATATTAATACACGATAATTATTATCAACAATAATTATAATCACGAACATGAAAACATGAACGTAAATAATCACGAACCTATTATTATGTATTTACATAATTATTATTACGATTATGTACAAATATATATTATAACACGAACGATTAAGAATAAAGTCACGTAAATACGAGCACGAGAACACGTAACATTTTAGAACACGGAAAACATTGGGTTTCCCCTTGTGGGTCCCACCTACCCGCGGCAAGACAAAGAAAAGGGGCCAAGCCCACTTTATTTTTTGCTAAATAAGAAAAAGGGAAAACATATTATTCATTTACAAAGTTTTTCTAAAAATAACAAAACCTTAGCCTCCCCTTTTCTTCCCTTTGGCCGCCGGTTATAACACCACAAGGAAGGGGTGTGTGTTGATTTTTGGAGATCCAATTCAAGTGTTAGTCGTTCGTGTTAGTGTCTCGTTTGATCCACGCATTGGTAATCCTATAACCTTTTCTTTTTAATTATTTATTAGATCAAGAACACATGAAATCATGATAAATTAAATAACAAGATTAAAAACATGTTAATTAAATCATGGGGGTAAATAACATGGAGGTTTGTGGGTGTTTTGGTTCGACCGACACACACAAACCGAGAGCCGAAGCTCTCGGTGTCTCACGTGTGACCACAGCCGAGACCTTTGGATCTCGGTGTTGTCTTTGTGGTTCGGCAGCAGGCAAAACAAGGGACCCTGACGTGAGTCGGGGTGGCCTTGTGGTGTTGGGGGTCTCGGCTGAAAACAAACAAGCACCACCGGCCTAAGCCGGTGGCTAATATGACCAAGCAGGGGGAACTCAAGCCGCGGCAGCGGCTAGCCAAGAGACCAAGGGAAAACACCGGCTTAAGCCGGTGGCATTTATACATAAACAGTGGCAACCGGCCAAGTCGGTTCGCCACTGTTAAGGGGGTGTTTGTTTGGTCCGATTCAAGGGCAAACAGGTCCGGTTCACGACATGTCTAGAATAAACACACGGGTCCGGTTCACGACTTAATTTTACAAGCTTAATTAATTTTTACAAGTTTAATTATTTACAAGATTAATTAAATTAATTTAACAAGTTATATAATTAATTTAATTAAGACATGACTTAGGTTATATTATTATTATTAATAATACTTTATTTTAACCTAAGTATTTAATCATGAAATTTAGACTATAGTAATTAATTAATTATTAAAACATGGCATATAATTAATTAATTTTCATGACTTAAGTTATATTAATATAAATATTAATACATGTTTTAACCTAAGTATTATACACAATAAATAAATCGTGCTATATTTAATTAAATCTTATAACATATAGTTTATTTAATTTACATGTATTAATTAATAAACTATACTATTAATCACATGACTTAGAATATTAATCAGTAAAACTTAAGCTTATCTTATTAGCTTAATTATCCAGCTTATTTCTAAATATGGAAACTTTCTATTTTTTTAGAAACTTATCTATTTTAAGAAGTAATCTATTTATAGAAACTTTCTATTTTTAGAAACTTATTTGTTTTAAGCAGCTATTCTATTTTTGGAAATTTTCTATTTTTGGAAACTTTCTATTTCTGGAAACTTTCTATTTTAGGAAACCTGCTATTTTTAGAAAGTTACTTATTATTACACAACAAGTATAATAATACAAGAAATACAAGTAATACTTAATCAGAATACATGATAAACACAGCATAACGTTATAAACATGACATGAACATATAAAACAAGCTAAGACATGATATAAAACCAGTTATGTACTCAAGTAATCATAACACTTATACACGTATATTATTTATGTAGCATTAGTGAGATCGAAGTAGGACTCTCTTCTGTTCGTCTTTTTCGTTCACTGGAAATAAGGTACGGATTCTCCGTCCTTTCAGTATGGACATTCTTTCCTTATTAGGATTTCCCGTATGCAGCCAACTGTTTTCCCAGTATATGTGTTATATGTTTTGATTTGCTTATGTTTAATTAAATGCCTAAGCCATATACATGCATGACCAGTTTCACCTAGTTATGGAGGTACCATAACCATAACACTAGAGGCACTAGTGTTATGACTTCACCACGGCGGAGTGATAGCTCGTGGCGTCCCTTTTAGCTTTTGGCCATATTATTATATTATCATGTGGGCCGTATGGGTGCATCCTAGATTACATGTTTTTACAGATTATTCAGGTGAATGTGGTGTGTGCCTTGCATCCTTCACAAGGAGCTGATCCATCCTACCCAAACTTATATTATTTAGAGGCAACCCCTCTAATTGCATGACGAGGTCACCCCTCTAAGTATTCATGCACGTTGATATTTTATGACCTATATTGGCTGATGGTAAACATGTTAAGTAGTTTTTATAAGATAAATATAAGGCTTTTCAAACCATAAAACCAGTTTTACTAAGTTATACCAGGTTTTCCAGGACTTAATAAATTCCGCTGCTATATGTTGTATATGCTTATGTTACTCATTCTATGCTTGTATATCCGTGCACTGAGCGTTTTGCTCAGCCGTTTTCCTTTCATGTTCCCAAAACGGCAAGTACTCAGGGACGTTCGTAGACTCTAAGTGTACGTGCATATGGATTGGAAGCTTTCTAGCCTTCATTACTTTATGCATTTATTCATACATTTTGCTACTCATTTCCAAGGACATTGTTTAGTCCTTTTCCTTTACAGTACTCATGTTTGTGTGTGATGAGATTTTACTTTGGGGTATCGATGTTTATTTTCGGTATTTCCTTTATGGTCATGTAATGTTTAAGACATTTATCCTTGTATGCTTTGATGACACGCCATAATTACGCGTGACATTCCCTTTATCAAAATGAGGTGTTACAACATCATTATTTTCTTTGATAAACATCCTATGGTATTGAGCTACGTGGTATGGCATTTGGTAGGATATTATCGGAGTTTAACACGTATATATCACATATATACAAGACATAAAGATAAACGTAGTGAAAGTAAAGGATCACAAATGCAAACATAATTAACATAAAGAGAACTGGAATACATACCTTCTTGATTTAAATTAAGGAGAATAAGTAGTTAACCAAACCATGAATCACCATAATTCATGTATAACTACATAAATGAATCAATCGCCAATACCCCAAAGAAACCAAAAGTAGGTTTTCTCTACGTGTATCCACGCTACACCTACATGATTAAACCTGATTGCTAGATCTCACCAACTTGAACAAGAACACCAAGAACCCTAGATCTATATCTAAGGCTAGAAATAAATTATTCTACACCCAAGGATGGGGAGAACAAACTTTTAAATGTGTTTAGGATTTAGGGATGAGAAAATAACGAGGCTAGGAGACCCTCTTTAAATAGGTCTCAAAACATAATACAAGAATATCTTTTAATATTTTAACTCATTCTCCTTGCCCCCTATCCCTTGAAATCCGGTTTTAGATGGGTTTTAATACCCTTGGGTTGACTTTTGACTTTATATAAACTTCTATTATATTTACATTAATTATCTTAAAGTTTAAAGTCTTCTCGTTAGTTAACCGTTAAATTATTTTACTATTTAACTAACAACCGTTAAATGTTCAAGTCTTGGTAAATGAAATAAATACAATAAATATATATAAATATTTATTATATAAATTTAATAAAGCTTAATCTCAGTGTATAAGTGTGTGACCCTGTAGGATCACGTACTTCTAGTTGTATAACTATTATTATGACTTACAAGCATCCCAACACTCCCACTTGCGGAAGTCTCGGTCATAGCATAGTATATACTACACTAATGCTCCCAAAAGTACCTGATAATGGTTGTAGTTAACATCTCAACCTTATGGTATAAGTTATTGCATACCTTTTATTTCTGATGTTAATTATGAATACGGATCAAAAGTCATTTCATAAATTAACGTTTCTATTTCTCGTTTATGTATAGATCATGATTACTAAATGTAAAAGAAACATCTTAACTACACTTTGGGTGTGCGCACACACACATCTAATCAACCCTAACGGGGAGCAGTATGTATCATACTCCATTCATGGAGGAAAAATCATATTTTGACTACAAGTACCTTTCACACATTTCAAAGTCATCTTTGAAATAGGTTTTATAACTGCTCATGTTACTAACAGAGTGTATACACTAAATCAAGAAATGATATCCATCCATGCGAAGATCTGCTTGCATCTCAAGTCTAAGGACTAGCAATACTTACCATTAGTGTAATCTCTTTATGAAAATGATCCATAAAGTAGACTTACACGTTGGGGTAATCTAATTATTCAACCACACTGAATAACCTATGATTTTGATAGATTCATCTTCATGTATCAACAGAATACAATAAACTCTTACATTTGTCTTAGTTCAACAATATTCCTAATTGTTGACCGATAACAGATATTTAGAATGTATATTAATTCATCTAAATTTGCGGATACTACATCCATGGATTAAACATGCAAATATATGACATAATTATATTTAATGAAACGAACATACCTCGTATGTCAATTCATTGTTTAATACAATTGCCTAACCGTCCTTTATACAAATACCAAATAAGATCACTGCATGATAATCCTAGTTTGCATACTACCATCTTAGCCACAACAAGCCAACTGTTGATATGGCATAGATTCCTACAAACTAGATTATTGATCTTGTAGAACTTTGAGAATACTTATTCATAATCACAAGCTGTGATATAAGGGAGGTGATTTTCACACTTCTCATATTGATTGGCACACTCAAAATTAGTGTGTCTTGACACATTTACCCTTAGTTCACTTCTAATCATGTTTATTTTTATAAGGGTAAATGTGTCAAGACACACTAATTTTGAGTGTGCCAATCAATATGAGGAGTGTGCAAATAACCTCCCTTTTTTAAATAATACTAAACGAGTACCCGCGCATAGCGGCAGAAATTCTTAGCGATAGATAATAATACGATATATGATATTGTAGTAAGTGTTTCGAGCAAAGTAACATTTAGTGAAACCAAATGTGATTTTGTTAACACTTGTGACATGCGATAAATTCTCAATATGTATCAAACAACATGTAAAAACATGTGAAACCGAACGTGAAACATTACATATATTATGAGATAAAATCAAACAACGCACATTATTTGTCGTGTAAAATTTTTTCGTACACGACATCTGAGGTGTAGATTCCTCCTACTCAAAGGGCTTTTATTGGTTCCACTACTACTTTGATAGTTGTGCATGATATCCTCTAGACAACGCAACCTAAAGCCGATCATGCCAAATTTTATAACGACAATAGTTATAGTTTTATGAGCATTACACAAAACATTATGCAAAAAGTTACAAAAATATTTAGCCATTATAAAACACTTAACCATTATATATTATTACAACTATTTGTCACAATAAAATTCTGTTGTTAACTCGAGTCACATACGTACAATTTGATATACATATATTGGCTCCATATGAATGATACTTGTAAAGAGGTTATACACATTTATGGAAAGTATAATTCATGTTGACACCATTAATATTACATTTAATTTCATGACAAATTTAGTTCTTAATATCAATATCCTTTATGCACAAATTCTTACATTATATAGTTGACAAATCATGAGATGTGCTTTCTTTTATACTTTCCATTTAAATGTTATGTCAACTTTACTACTTATCAGTTTAAACGTTGTCTCTGTATATTACTTAACTTGCAAGTATAGATAGATATAGATGGAGTGGCATACACCTTCGTGATGAAGACTGGCCTTTTAACTATAGCACCATAGGAAGACTTCAAGCATATACCCAGGTGAAATATGTTTTTTAATGTAACGAAAAAAAACAAATCATGAAACTGGTCATTAGAATGAAGAAAAGGTGAAGAATGGTTTACATTACTTGATAGCCACATTTTCCAATTTAGTTTTTAACATCATAGTAAGATATTGGTCTCATAAACATAAATTGTAAAACGTATTCATACTCATCTTTGTTTTTCGGTCGAATCTCGATGACAAATAGTTTTTCAACAAATAGTATTTGTAGCGTTATAGAGCCCCTTTAAAAAATAACTACCAAGTCGCACTGTTTTTCATTAGCCTAGATCCGTGACCAAGATTGTATATTCGAGTACCGACGTTAATATAAATACTCAAAAAAACCGATTTGATACATTATGTGAAGTGTATAGGTAACAGTGCATTCATTTTGTCCGGGTTGAAGTGTTGTAAACTTTTGGACTTTTGGATTTCTGATGTCTTGTACACTTGGTCAATCACTTTTTTCTACTATGACTAAGACATACGGAGTAACATGTAAAAAAAAGTATCCATACTCTTGTTGCTTATATGCTTTTCAAATATACGATACTTTTTAACTTTTCTACACTTGAAATAAAATTTAAAATTTTATTAATCGATCAAATTTGTTTTTCAATTCTTACAAAGTCAAATTTTATATTGACCCACGAATCAAAGTAGATTTGCTCTAAAATCTATTTTACATTGTTCCGAGATTTGTGCAAAACGTATTACATTAGGCGTATTGGGGTTTTTTTCACTACTTGCACGTACAAAATTTAAGATTCTAAATTGATATTTTCTTTTATCATATCTATAAAATTCAAGTAAAATTTTTTGCATTAAACTAAGCAAAGTTTGATTTAAAAACACGTAAGTCTTTCAACATATTTTTCTTGAAAAATGTATTTCAACATATTAACCATATACTCATTCAAATGGTATTATTGACACTTTAAAGCGTAAATTAAAACACATGTTTTTGCCATAACCTATCAAAAATCTCGTGAAAATGTTTTTAATACATTACTATAGAGTTGCAAGGTATGTCCATTTTAACAAAGTAAACAACCTGATATAACATTATCGGCACTTTCGTAAATGCTCGTATTTTTCAAAACTATAGAAAGTTGTTAGATGCAAAATGAAGGTTGTAAAGGGTAAATCTCATACTAAAATAGATCGAAACGAACCAAGATCCAAACACACATGAAAACAGGAAGAACACCAATGAAACAACCATATAACAAAAGAACATAAACAATGCCATATAACAAAGATGAAAATAACAAAACCCTGTGAAATATAAACTACTAATAATCAAAAAATTGGTCCAGACAACATTGTTCACCAAACTGAAACCCAACAAAATTGAAAACGACCAACCATATCTAAAAAGAAAAATTAGGAACTGAAATACCTTTGGCTATTACTTGCAAAACACAGATCATAATAGGTTCCGCGGTGTTAATTTTGATGAATTTTAGGTTTTTTTTGTTAGAAGAATAGAGTATACCACATGAATAGCATAGCACGTTATGGTTGTTTATCATTAGAAAAACGCAGAGAACACCACAAAACCATCGCAACCAAAACCACATATAACCAAATTACCAGCCAAAACCACCAATTTGAGAACAACCGGCCAAACCAACCTACAATGTTGGAGGTGGTGGCGGCATAACTAAATGGTGGTGGTGGCAGAATATGGTGGAGAGGTGTGTGTTTTAAAGAGAGAACAAATTTAAGATGAATAACATTGTATGTTGATAGCTGTAAATAATACGCATATGTGTTAGACAACTATAAATAGAGATAGACACTCGCAAAAGAAGTGGGTTACAACTATGGTGTTTAATAGCTTCCACAAATAATTCTTGACAACTAATATCTTCTATAAATAAAGTATAAATTAAGTTTTTAGGAATTACTGTGTAGAAATTAAGTTTTTAAATTTTTAGCATTGTTTCCTTCTTTACCTTGCCAGTTTTGACATTCCTTCATAGAGAAGTGATAACCACGAGTTTTTCAATATTTCCATATGTGTTAATGTTTTCAACTTTCAACTTTCAACAATTGGCATACACCCTTTATAGGGTATATAGATGACGATTAGTCAATAAGTATATGTGTACCATGATATCACATTAATTGGTCACATTACTTTCCATAATATGTATATAACACTTATTGGAGATATTCATTACACTGATTTCCAAAACTGTAAAGCATTGTAACTCTTTAATGTATAATGCAACTATGCTTTTGAATTAAGCATGTCAGTTAGCAATGATGTAATTCATGACAAAGACTTGCTATAATTGAAATTGAGTATCATCTCAATTAAAATAAGCACTAATGTATACTATACAACTATGTTACTAGTTTGTAAACCTTTAACATTCCTTTAACATTCCTTTAACATAGGTTTGGATATTAATCAAACTTTAAGTTTGTCAACCATAATGATTTTACTATGATTATCATAAAGTATATCCATAGTATTTCCATTATTAGGTTTAGAAATAGATTACTAATCTAATACTCATTTGAGTGTTCTTACTAATATCTTTCAATTAGATTTTAATGTCTCTAACATTCCACTAATGTCTTTCAGTTAGATTTAAATGTTGTTAACCTTATTTCTAATATCTTTCAATTATATTTTAATGTTGTCAAATCAACATGTATTCATGTAAATGACACAACTTATCATGTCTACAATATAATTCCCTTAATGAATCCTTCAGTGGGTCTTAATACATCCATTCATGCATTCAATCTTACCATGTAAGACACATCATTTGACAATCACTCAATGATTATTTGTATTGTATTTAGACTTAATTCACCATATATGTTAAAACATAAGATATTTTCCAAGGTTGTTAGTTTCATTTTCAATAATACTTACAAGAGACTTTATTTCACTCTTAGGAACAAACTCTAAAATGAAATATTGTTTCTAATATATTCAATTTTAGAGAAATAAAAATAAAGTACTCCCACTGGCTTTGAGATTTACTCATGAGCCATTTTATTTACAATTATAAATCAAATCCCACAAGTGATTGATTTAACAATTAAGCATAAGAATTTGCTCACGTAGATGCATGCTTTAAATCCATATGTGGATTCTTGCATTTTGTATATCTTATAAATATTATTTATGGATTCATAAAACCTTCTTATAATTTGTTGGTCCTTTGTAAATCGTTATTACTTATCAACCTTAAGTAATAACTCTTTACCAAGACTCAAGTGTGTTGTTTTAACAATTGATAAGAACTAAGAACAATTAAAACAACAATACCATTAAACTTTCAACGTATAGACTTTTATTAAAACTCAATATTGAATCTATAACCCACTTTGTTTACGGAATAACAAAGTGGGTGAATGACAATGTATGGTGATCTCCTCTACTTAAACTTCTAACCAAAGTTAAAGGTCTAAGCTCCAATCTAAACGTTCATATGCTTCTTGGCTGTATGGTTTAGCTGGTATTGAGAGAGAAAGGTTTTTTCAGAGTTTTTACTCTTGTAATGGTTAACCTTTTCCCTCTCAATGTATACTCCTTATATAGGCAGTGTAAAACTAGGGTTTGCATTTTCCATGTTCCTATGCATGGGTTTATCCAGTGGGTGGTTGATGTCCATGCTGGATAAATAGTATAAAGTACATAATAAATTATTCTAGAAAAGATAAATGTTGTACTTATAGCTAATTATACAAGCAACCTACTTTGACTTAAAGTAATCTTTTCCCGCCTAATGTAAACCATCAAAATACTGAAGTGTATTCAGCATTCTAAAGGAGATCAACATCATTCAGTTTGGTATTGTCAAACCAAACTGAACTGAAAGCTCTTCTTCAGTACTTGTTCTTCAGAAACTAGACCGCCTAGTATTTGAAGCAAAGACTCCTTTGTCTTATAAGTAACCGGAAGAGGAAAGCTGAACATCCTTCAGCAACATAGTCTTCAGTAGGAGCTTTGTTCCTCTGGTCATCCTACAGCAGACTGGCCTTACTGCTGAGCATAAAACACTTAGGGGGATTTATATTCAAATCCTAGAGTTGCTTCAGGGTCATTAAATACTGACCCAACAATCTCCCTCTATTTGGATATACAAATAGCCTAAGTCTAATGTCAATAGTAAGCGAGCATAACAACTTCTTCTTACTTGACTGAACAATAAATTATAAACATCAGATACTCGTTTATTCATAAACATTACAAATTACAACAAAAGAAAATACAAATGATTATTCAATCTTCCTTACACCTAAGTTCTTCAATGATGGGAGTCTGGAGTAATGGATCTGAGTTTTTGTGGTCCAGTATAACAAGTAAGCATACGCCGAAGGTTCTTGCAGCATCAGTACGTCCTGGGCCACCATGCTAAGAGTAGAAGATCCTTTGAATTCCCAAGAAGTTCATTGTTCATTTCATCGAGGTCACTGATGCCAACAAAGTCTTGATGTTCATGATGGTTGAACATTATCTTTCCCAATTCAGGTTCATCTAGTACATGCCTAGGGAGATGATTTTAAAATTGAACAAAGCCCTTGTATTTCTTTGTTGTGACAAAAATGTCACCCACACCAGGTTTGATCAGATTGGTCCTTTTGTTTAGCTCTAGTATAGGATCTTGATCCTCCAGAGAAACTTCAGTGCTGATATTGAGAACTTCACCCATTTTTTAATGATTTCTCATGAAGTGTTCAATTATGGTGCAGACTTCATCCCATGTCTTGCATTTTCTTTTCTCAATCTTCTCACTCATTTCAATCCATTCAGTGCAAGAAAGCTCCTTCCCTTGGAAGTTTTCTAAGATCTCATCAGACCCATCGCTCTATAGAATTTGAGATGAATATCACCTCTGCTAGTCAGCATATCAACATTGGTGATTGGTGAGAGATTCCTTCTGTTAAGTCTTGTTATACAAATTTTTTATAACATCTTCTTCTTGTAAAGGCTTTCAACTTCAGACTTCCCAATTTTTTCATTCAAACTCAGCTTCAGATCTCTTAGTTTTTCTTCTTGCTGGAGCTTGTACAACTTATCAAGTTCTTCTTGAGTGGCCACCCCAGCTTTGATCGGTCGATCATTCAGTGTAAAATCTCCTTTGTTCTTGGGTATAAAGGGAGGTGTACTACTATCTGTTGTATCCTCACTTGTGGTCAGTCCATCCACATGACCATCCTTGGCTGAAGACTCCCCCTTAGCCTTAGCTGGACTCTATTCAGCAAATGGTGACTCATAGACAACAGGTTGTTTCTGAGCCTTCTTTTGTGCATGTTTTTGAAATAGCTGCTGGATGGTGATTTTCTCCCCCTCAGTAGAAGACTGCCCAGCAGCTTCTGATGACCCACTAGCAGGGAAGAGACCACAAATATGATCAAGAGTGGAGGATACCTTGGCCAGCATGGCTGGTACATTCTCAAGGGAATTCAGCTTCTGTTGAACCTCTTCAGATAAGGTCAACTTCTGTTTCTCTAGCAAGGCCACCCAATCTTTTATCTGAATACATGTTGAACATATAAGTAGGCAAGTGTCCCACCTTGGCGCCAGTGGTGAGAGGAACTTCCTTGTTGGTCTTTTCAGCATCATCGCCAGTATGAAGGTCAGTTTCTACTCCTTCACCACCAGGGTTGGTTTTGCTTGATGGATCCTGAGAAAAAGTCCCTGATGAGTTAAGATCAATGAATATGTTTTTGGTTCCTTCAGTAGGACCCTGTTGTGGGGGTGCTACATTATTAGAAACAGATAGTCCAGGGTCAGCGTCAGCTATTATATTTGTTGATGCCTCACGCCCTGATGCTGACTCAGAGTGACAAATGATAGAGATTGGTAATGAAATTTGGAAATGTATTCAGATTTAAATTACTTACCAATGCTGACTCAACACTACCGAGCTGAGGGTGCGCTCCATCTTCACCCTTATCTCATAAAGAAGTTGAGATAAGGATTGCCTTCTGGGCCTCTTTATACATGTCACCTCTAGCAGAGACTGAAGGTGACGGCTGGCTTGGGTTCTTGTCCTTGGCTGAGGACTTGCTTTTCTTCAAAGCATGGCCTTGGGTATCATCAGCAACCTTCTTTGATGAAGATTGTGTGAGGACTCTCCTCTTTCTGGACTCACTTCTAACCTTTTTAGTGTTAATAGACGTTTGTTTCTGACGAGGTCTAAAAGAAGCTCCGGGTTTTTTGCCCTTCAGATCCCCTTCTCCAGTTGGAGAAGTGTCTTGTGGAGCTTTGTACACTACTGGAGCATCTGCTAAGTAGATGTCCAGCATGGATTGTGTAAGAGGAGGATCAATGGTGCTGACTGGAATGTTCCAACATCTAAGATCAAAGGGTCGAAAACCAATTTATCTCCATGGATTTTTGAAAAGTCATCACCAAGATGGTCAGCAAAGAGGAGAGATATAAATCTGGTGTAAACAAAAAATTTTCTCCCTTGTCTTTTTCTCCAGCTTCCCATGGAGATCGTCAAAGATAAGTCTTCCAAAATCAGCTTTTATTCCCTTGGCCAGACAATATAAAATTATAGCATCATTTTGGTTTATCTGGTCAAGGCCTCTAGTTCCCCCCCCCCCCCCCCCCCCCCCCGCCAATCACTCAATGAGAATAGTCATCAGCAATTTCCACCTTGATGGAAAACAACTCCTTTTTAAACCCCCCTTCTCAGTAATCTCTTCAGTATACCCAATTTCTTTAAAGAAATTTTTAACAATAGAAAAATCATCAGGTATAGCTTCATAGTCACTAGGGTTTTCTAAATAGTTTAGACCCAAAACCCTTCTAAATAATTCCAAACCAATTTTACCATGAATCCCAGCAGTAGTAGAATCAAACTCAATTGATTTATTGTTGTGAGAAGCTTGTGTAGTGAACCAAAACTCTTTTAAAACATTTTGGAACATCATTCCAGGATCCTTAAACAATGCATCACGGAAAACACTTTTAGACAAGTAAGTCATTACTTGATCCCCAGGAACAGATTTAATGGTGTCTGGTCTGATTAAGGTGATGTTGTTCGGCTTGAAGATGATATCTTCGATGGGAAAGCTGACATGGGTGGATGGGTTAAGAGTGATTTCTACAACTTTTTGGGAAGAAGATCCAACCATTGTTGTGTTGTTTATTTTTAGCGAGAGAAAGAGTTAGTGTGTGTGTTTTTGATGAAAAGATTTGCAAGTGTAGAATGATATCCATATGCAAGGGATTATATAAAAACTTAGATTTATGAAAAGTTTTTAAAACCATTTGAAAAAGTTATAAATCTGTTATGGTTTCTTTTGAATATTTGGCACAAACTCTCTCATTAATGTTCTACAAAAAGGTATGATTTTTTGTTGCTTTGAACAGTGAAACGCCTCATGTGTTAGGAAGTTGTTGACTGTGGATGGGGACGTTTGAAATTTCCTTAATTAACAAATGACACCTTTTGAAAGAATGTTTGTTTTATTCACAAGAAAGTTCAATGCCATTTAATACTTTTCGACTCATGATTGATTTGTTTTAAAAGCTGTTGCTCAGATATGCTGAAGCTGATGGCAATACTTGTGAGCTTCAGTGCGTCAAATGAGGCGACAAAACACCATATACATGTTCACATAAGTGAACAAGACATATGACATTGCATGCTCGTCTACTCAGGCCTAGCTACTCATTTGTATTAAAATTTTGTTCAGATTTTGCTGAAGAAAAAAAACTTTGATGACTATTGATTGTTTGTTCAGCTTCAGTGAATTAGATAAGGCGACAAAACATCATATACACAATCACATATTGTGAGATAGACATATGACATTGCACACTCCTTTACTCAGACACTGCTACTTAGCATTAATCAAAATAGTTTAGAAAAATGCTGAACCTTTAAGCTTCTTCAGTGAATGCTGAAGGTTCAAGTTTTGTATCATCAATGTTCAGCATACCAAGCTCCATTATCAATCTTTTAAAAGTTGGTTTATCCAGTGGTTTGGTGAAGATATCAGCCAATTGATACTGAGTGGGGATGAAATGCAATTCAATGTCCCCTTTCACAATATGATCTCTGATAAAGTGATATCTGATATCAGTGTGTTTTGTTCTTGAGTGAAGGACTGGATTGTTGGATATTGCAATAGCACTAGTGTTATCACAAAAGATTGGTACCTTTTTCATACTCTATGTCATAATCAGCCAGTTGGCTTTTCATCCAAAGAACACTGGCACAACAGCTAGCAGCTGCCACATATTCAGCTTCTGCTGAATACATGGCAACTGTTTGTTGCTTTTTAGCACTCCAACACACAAGTTTGCCACCCAGCAATTGGCAAGCACCAGAAGTGCTTTTTATGTCCATATTGCATCCAACATAGTCAGAATCTAAATACCCCTTTAGATCAAACCCTGGGGATTTGGGGTACCAAAGACCTAGACTTGGTGTACCTTTTAGGTATTTGAAGATTCTCTTTACATCAGTAAGGTGTGATTCATTTGGATCTGCTTGGTATCTTACACAAAGGCATGTAGAGAACTGAATGTCAGGTCTGCTTGTAGTTAAATACATGAGTGACCCAATCATACCTCTATACTGAGTCTCATTGACTGATTGTCCATTGAGATCAGGTCCTAAGTTGTTAGGGGGTACCATTGGTGTCTTTACTGAAGCACAATTGATATCATACTTCTTCAGCAGATCCTTGACATATTTTTCTTGATTGATGGAGATGCCTTGGTCAGATTGTTTAATCTGAAGACCAAGGAAGTATGTGAGTTCTCCCATCATACTCATCTCAAACTTGCTGGTCATAAGCTTGGCAAATTGTTTGCATAATTTCAAGCTTGTTGAACCAAAGATGATGTCATCTACATAAATTTGTACAAGAATGGTGTCAGTTTTGGATTTATAGATAAACAAGGTGCTATCTATTTTTACTCTGACAAATTTATTTTCAATGATAAATGTTGAGATATTTTCATACCATGCCCTTGGGGCTTACTTTAGTCCATACAAAGCTTTGTAAAGCTTGTAGACGTGGTTTGGATATTTACTACTCTCAAAGCCAGGAGGCTGTGTAACATAAACTTCTTCTTTTAGGTCACCATTTAAGAATGCACTTTTGGCATCCATTTTGTAGATGGTGAAGTTCATGTAAGTGGCATAAGCAAGAAAGATTTGTATGGCTTCCATACGTGCAACTGGAGCAAAGGTCTGATAAAAATCAACACCAGGCTCTTGATTGAATCCTTGGGCCACCAGCCTAGCTTTGTTTTTGGTCACCACATTGGTTTCGTATCTCTTGAGTTTGTAAACCCATTTGGTGCCAGTGGTTGATTTACCATATGGAAGAGGAACCAATTTCTAGACTTTATTTCTTTCAAATTGATTTAGTTCCTCTTGCATGGCATCTACCCATCCAGGGTGAGTAAGTGCTTCAGAAATCTTTGTGGGTTCAATTTCTGAAAGAAAGTTTGCATAGAGGCATTCTCTAGGTGAAGCAGCACTTAGTTTCTTTGCCATAGATCTAGTCACTCTACCTTCTCCAGGATTGCCTATTATGTTCACCAGCTGTATGTGAATATTATTAGTTTAAGATTTTTGTGGAGCTGAGAATAAGCACTGGTATCATGATGAGAGCTAGAGTTTGGAAGTCCAAAACATGGACTTGGACTTGGGATATCTCTAGTGTCTACTGAATGATATTCAAAAGACAAAGGTTCAATCAATGGAGGGCTTCCTTCTTGGTCAGAAGCAACATATCCAAGACCTAATTCTCTAGAGATAGTTGGGGAATTTTGAGCAGGAGGCTCAGATTGTTCATCAACATCATCATTTGATTGATCAAGTGTGTGGTCATGCTGATCATTTTGAGACTGACCATTTTGGTCATTTGTGTTATCTTGTTGATTATTTTGATCATTTTGATCAATTGATTGACAGCCATCAATATTTGATACTGAAGGATTTACTTTTGTAGGACTTGTCATATCCTCAAATGGATCAATATGAAGAACTGAATTACTTATTTGATATCTTTGAGAGGGCTCATAATGTTGAAATTCATCAGATGGATAGTTGTGAGATTCATGAATATGAAGTTCATCATCTGATGGATTTGCAAATTTGAGAGCATCAGAACTTTCATTTAAGTTGATGTGGTAAGTTTCTTCAATACATTGTCTTCTTGTGTTAAAGACTCTGTATGCCTTAGATACTAGAGAGTATCCAAGGAAGTAACCATCATCAGATTTTTCATCAAACTTACCAAGGTGATCCTTGTGATTGTGAATGAATACTGGACACCCAAACACATGTAAGAATGAAATGTTTGGAATTCTCCCCCTGAAGACTTCATAGGGAGTCTTCATGTGTCTCTTTACAATGATGAATCTATTTTTAGTGTAACAAGCAGTGTCTACAACATCAGTCCAAAAATGCTTAGAGAGAAGCTGTTCTAGTAAGCATTGTTCTTGCTGTTTCAATCAAAGTTATGTTCCTTCTTTCAGCCACACCATTTTGTTTAGGTGTATAACGTGATGAGAAATTTTGTGAAATTCCTTTGTCATCACAGAACTTGATTAGAGTATGATTTCCGAATTCAGTGCCATTGTCAGTTCTAAGTTGTTTGACATGAGTGACATTTTGATTTTCAACTCTTTTGATGAAAGACGTAATGGCATCTGGTGCATGGCTTTTCTTTGTCAGAAAATATACCCAGGTGTACCTAGAGTACTCATCAACAATGACAAGTGTATATTTTTCATGACAAATGGCCCTAGGTGATATTGGGCCAAATAAGTCCATGTGAAGCAAGTGAAGACTTTCCTTGATTGAGAAAGTTTGATTTGTTTTAAAACTGGCCCTATGGTGCTTTCCTTTTTCACATTTGAGCATGGTTTGTCCTTGGAATAGACTAGTGAAGGAAGACCAATAACAAGATTTTGTTTTGCCAGTAGAGTTATTGTTTTGAAGTTGAGATGTGAGAGCCTCTTATGCCAAAGCCAGTTAGTAATGTTGGAGGCTCTAGCAAAGAAACATGTCTCCTGAGTAGACTGCATGTTCATAACATAAACATCTTTAACTCCGGGAGCAATCATCATAATTTCAATATTGGATTTGAAGATTGTACCTTTTTTGTCATCAAACAGCACTAGATACTTTGCATCACAAAGTTGACTGATGTTGATGAGGTTATGCTTCAATCCATTGACATATGCTACCCTTGTAAAAACTATACCATTGCATATCACTGAACCAAATCCTTTAGTAGTAGCTGATGAGTTATCACCAAAAACAACTTTAGAACCTTGCTCCTCCTTATACTTGTGCAGGTGACTTTTGGTGCCAGTCATATGCCTTGAGCAGCCACTATCCAGGTACCAAATAGGCTTCCTAAGATCACACTGCACAACTTAAGGAAATGGTCAGTTTTGTTTTGAAACCCACCTTTGATGGGTGGGTGTTTTAGATCTAGAAGGTGTTCTAGATCTGAATGATCCTTTTGATGAGGATGAATAAGATTGCTCAGAAGAAGAAGGAGATGATTGAACAACATTTGCTTTCTTAACCTGAATGGCTTCACCTCTTCTGAACCACTCTATATGATTGTGATCAGATGTAGTGTGGACATTACTTCCACAAGTTTCACAACATTTGGCAATAGAGTTTGGGTTCCTAGATTTGATGCCCCTTTTAAGAGAGATAACTCGATTATGTCAATGAGTGTCATAGTCATAACTACCACAAATGTCACAAACAGGATAGTAGTGATAGTCATCTGAGTGATGATTGCCCATACCACAATGAATGCATGGTGGGAAAGGCATTTTCGCCTAGAATGAGATGCTTCAGTGTTGTGAGCATCAACACTAGTTTTAGCAAGCATATATTGAGTATGTTCACATGTGCGATGGTCGATCCTCTCACATTTATTACAATAAATCACTTTTAGGCAAGTTTCAGTGAGATGGTTGTTTGAACCACATAGATCACAAGCCCTTTTAAATTATGTCTTGTACTTATAATGTGAAGAGTTTGAAGGTTCATCTTTGAATCGAGTTGGTATTTGCTGCTGCCTGAGTTACAATTTGAGATCATTGATCTCTTGCATGACAAGAGACATTCTCTCATCTTCCTCAGATCTAGCATTCTTTAGTTTATTTGTTGAAACTGAAGAGGTAGTTCCCATATGTGAACCTTCAGCAGGAGCTAAAGAGTTTTTTGATGTGTCAATTTTGACATGCTTGGGAGACCTACCTTTGTGTGTTGTGTGAGACTTGATGATTGACTGGATTGATTTTGGTCCAGTAGAGGGTTCAGCACCAACCAGCTTCTCCAAAGGAGGAAGTGGGGTACTTACTTCATTCTCTAAATCATCATCTGAGTCATCTTCAGTAACTGAAGATTCAACAGGTGCTGAAGTGTCAACATCTGCTTGTAACTCAGGAAGAAGGATACGTCCAGTGTCATGATTTGGTAAATTCTCTTCATCTGACCTTACAACATCAGGGATCGAGCTACCATCCTCATTTGAGGCTTTGACAAAGACAATATCAATTGAGTTGGTGCCGGAGGATCCTTCAGCACCAAGCATTTTCCTCATTTGAGCAGGAATTTGTTCATTGATGCACTGATTTACCCTATCTGAGTTTCTAAGCCAAAATTTAACAATATCTTTTGCTTCTTTTAGTTCAACTCTTAAGGAGTTATTTTCATCCAGAATCTCTTTGTTCAGTTGTTGAAAAGTAAGTACATCAAGTTTAGCCTCTTTTAGCTCTATTAGCTTACTTTCAAAATCATCAAGTTTAAGAACAAGTTTATGATATTTTTCAAGCAAGTTGTTTCTTTGTTCTTCAACAAATTTTAGATCAATACACAGGTAATCAAAGACAAATTTAATGTCATCCCTATCTTCTAATTCAAGAAGAGTTTGTACCTTTTTGATTGTGATATTGACCCATTCACCATTTCTAGCACTTTCTCTGGCAACAACATTGGAGTTAGAGCCTTCATCATCAGCAAGTGCCATTAGCACTTTCACATTAACCAATTCATCATCATCTGAAGAGACTTCCTCTTTATCCCATTCATAAGCTTCAACAATGAGCCATTTGTTCTTATCTTGCTTGGGAGACTTGGAGGAAGAACTTTCAGTGCTCATGAGAGCCAGTCTAGCTTTGATCTCTCTATACTTTGCCTCAAAGTCTTTTGTTGGTCGAAGTTCAGCCTTGTTTTGCTAAAAGGAAGTAGAAGCAATTTGTTTCTGTTGAAATGATGATTGAACAGATGGTCTTGATTGAGTTGGTAAGGAATAAGAAGGAACAGATGTTTTGGAATAACAATCCCTAGCAAAGTGACCAGCCTTTCCACATTTTTAGCATTCAGCGTCAGCTAAGCTTTTGTGGTGCTGGAGAACTTGCCTCCTTTCTTAAAGAACCTTCTAGACTTGGCCAGAAGTGCTCTTTCATGAAATTCCTCTTTGAGGTCATTCAGATATTCCTCACTTGTTCCTGTGTCTTCTTCATCATCAGGACTCTCTTGGTAGTCTTGGATGATAGCCTCACTGAAGAAGGATGTAGACAAGGGTGTAGCAATGGTTAATGCTTTAATCTTGCTTGAGCCTTCATAAATCCTATCAACTAGGTTTTCTTCATATTTTAGTTTCCCAAAAAGAGAGGCCAGATCACAATCTTTAATGTGATTAGCATTTCTCAAGCTTTGGCAGAAGCTGAGCCACTTCTTTGGCAATGCATTAACAAAGACTATGTTGATTTCAAGTTTTGAAAGCTCAACACCATCATTCACTAGTTCATTCATCAGTGCTTTGTATCTGGTGAATGTCTGTGTGAGGGTTTCCCCTTCTTTGTGCTTGAAGGTGTTGTATTGAAGCTTTAAATCCATTATTCTTGTTTCTTTGACATCAGAGGGTCCCTCATGATGAAGAATAAGGTCCTCCCATGTAGATTTTCCTGTTTTGTAATTCACAACAGAATTCATTTGGTCATCTGGAAGTACAGACATGATGAGACTTTTGAGACGCTGGTCTAGGTTAGCAGCTTTTCTCTCATCAGCAGTCCATTGTACTTCAGGTTTTCTATTATCCCTAACCATGGGAGCAAATGAACCATTTTCAATGATTCCAAGAAATTGAGGTTCAATCCCAACCATGTGGACAAGGAACATCTTCTTCCAATTTGTGAAATTAGCTACCTCTAGGACAGGAGCAGCATTGAGTTGGCCACCCCTATACTCTAGGGTTTGTGGTATTACTTGAGCCATTTTTGGATCTTGATTTGAAAACTTTAAATGAGCAGTTTAATAAAAAAATAAGAGTTTTGCTAATCAAACTGCTCTGATACCACTTGTTGGTCCCTTGTAAATCGTTATTACTTATCAACCTTAGGTAATAACTCTTTACCAAGACTCAAGTATGTTTTTTAACAATTGATAAGAACTAAGAACAATTAAAACAACAATACCATTAAACTTTCATCGTATAGAGTTTTATTAAAACTCAATAAAGAATCTATAGCCCACTTTGTTTGTGGAATAACAAAGTGGTTGAATGACAATGTATGATGATCTCCTCTACTTAAACTTCTAACCAAAGTTAAAGTTCTAAGCTCTAATCTAAACGTTCATATGCTTCTTGGCTATATGGTTTAGTTGGTATTGAGAGAAAGGTTTTTTTAGAGTTTTTACTCTTGTAATGGTTAACCTTTTCCCTCTCAATGTACACTCCTTATATAGGCAGTGTAAAACTAGGATTTGCATTTTGCATGTTCCTATGCATGGGTTTATCCAGTGGGTGGTTGATGCCCATGTTGGATAAATAGTACAAAGTACATAATAAACTATTCTATAAAAGATAAAGGTTGTACTTATAGCTAACTATACAAGCAACCTACTTTTACTTAAAGTAATCTTTTCCCGCCTAATGCAAACCATTAGAATACTGAAGTGTCTTTAGCATTCTAGAGGAGATCGACATCATTCAGTTTGGTATTGTCAAATCAAATGAACTGAAAGCTCTTCTTCAGTATTTGTTCTTCAGCAGCTAGACCGCCTAGTATTTGAAGCAAAGACTCCTTTGTCTTCTAAGTAAACTAGAAGAGGAAAGCTGAACATCCATCAACAACATAGTCTTCAGTAGGAGCTTTGTTCCTCTGGTCATCCTTCAGCAGACTGGCCTTACTGCTTAGCATGAAACACTTAGGGGGATTTTATATTCAAATCATAGAGTTGCTTCAGGGTCAGTAAATACTGACCCAACATGATTACACATTGTTCTTGCAAGATAATCATCCATCAAAGAGTTTTGTAATCCAATTTTCATAACTCTACCTCTTAAAGTAAGTATGACAATGTAAACATCTTTTCACATATATTGTTTGCAAATGTAAAGTTTTAATCATAGTCAATTTCTTGAGTATAAATTAAAGCATATATCATTTACCTTTCAGTAAATATATATATATATATATATATATATATATATATATATATATATATATATATATATAAATATATATATATATATATATATATATATATATATATATATATATATATATATATATATATATATATATATATATATATATATATATATATATATATATATATATATATATATATATATATATATATATATATATATATATATATATATATATATATATATATATATATATATATATATATATATATATATATATATATATATATAGAGAGAGAGAGAGAGAGAGAGAGAGAGAGAGAGTTAGGTTATTGTAGTGTAGTAACTTAAAGTTGTTAAAAGGAAAAGTCATCTTAACAATTGATTTTATCAATTAACATGTGATTTATTTAATATTAAACACAAAAAAATAAATCTTATACATAAACATTGGTATAAAATCACTAAAATTTTGATACGTAAAAATTTATAGCTGATACATATGATACATAGTTATACTTCGAAAAATATTATTAGCATAACTAATCATTTATTCCTAAATTCAGTGATACATTATCACATGTTGCATTCGATATAACAAAATAATTGGTAAACTATGATACACAACTGATACAAAAAAACTAGTAATATTAAAAATTGTGAGCTAGCTACTCGTACACGAACTAAAACTTCCAAAACACTCGTAGACGAACTACAAAATCATAAACGAACCAAAACTAATCAATAAATGTGATATTTGCCCATTTTCTATTACTTCTCATTTTAACAACTTTAAGCACCTAAACCATTTTATCTAAATTCTATATATATATATATATATATATATATATATATATATATATATATATATATATATATATATATATATATATATATATATATATATATATATATATATATATATATATATATATATATATATATATATATATATATATATATATATTATTGTCCTAATGAATCTTCCTAACAAGGAAACTCATTTTTAAACATCATCAAATAATTTATAGGTAAAAGATTAGTTAAATTCCAAATTATAATTATCTTTCTAAGGACAACATCTTTTTATCCATAGTGTTTATTTATTCATCAAATCCGAAATTTGATAATACATCACTTATGGTTAGCTATTTTATAATGATCTTATAACTCATAAACCTCAATATTGATATAAAAACATATCATGAGGAATCCTTGTGGATCTATGAATGTGAGTAACATCATTCTAAGGTGACACATTTTCATGTTTATCCTTAATTGATTTCAGCAAGCGTGTTTAGAAGGATTTGTGAATTATGTCCTTGAAATAATCCAAGACTCCCACTTGGTTCATGCAAGCGTATGACTCCCACTTGCTTCGAGCCATAAAACCTTTTTGTTCTCGTGTGAGTTTTGTAGCAGCGTTATCCCATCGTTTCCTTTGGGCATCCTATAAAATACACTAAGTAGTACTAGACTTTCGTTAATATAACCTCCAATATTTTTAACAAAATCCAAACACTAATTAAGACTCTATGCGATTCATCCCATCTTATTATTTTAAGAATTATTTCTTAATTGACCTTTCATATTGAGTATATCAAGACATACTCAATTTCCTAACCTTGATATCTTTTAGGGGTATATAAGTTAAATGCATCAATAACCAAATATAAAACATATCAATGTATATATTTTGATTTCTCTTATTGGACATACCATATACTAATATGTTAATAAGATCAAATTTATGAGATAATCTCATAATTTATTTTACAAACTTATACTTCATGGATTTGTCTATTATGTCAACTTAAGTTCAAAACTTAATAGCATCAGTAGTATCATAAAGCCAATTGCATGCTCTTAATCATAATTCATTGATCCAATCAAAACTTAATGTGTATGTCTCAAATAGTAGACATAACCATCCAATTCTTACTATTTTTATAAGTCATTGAACCATCAATAACTTTATGTACATGTCTTAATTACTAAGACATTACAAGTTAACAATCTTACTTAATGTTCCAATTCTAATCACAAGTATAAGACTTAATATTGATGTCTTAAAATGAGACATAAGAATTATTGAACTAAAGTAAATCCGTGTACCAAAATATGGTCTTAGTAGTAACTTCAAGTTAATCATAAACTTACCATGTTTATCATTTTTTAGGAAAACATAATCATGTAGTTTATCTTTCTATCTTGACATTCCATATCTAATAAGACAACCTACCACAAGTGTGTAGTAGTTCTAGTAGAGTAATAGTTTCCTTACTTTTAAAGTAAGAAAAACCCTTATTCATAGTGTCAAAGTTGTTCCTTGTCCACAATTAAAATTTCTCCCACTTGGGTATGGAACTACTTATTGCATAAAACAATACTTGTATCAACAATATGATAATGTTACAAATAAAATTAAGTCTAGCTTAAAGTATAACTAATATAAGTAGAAGTGCATCTTATTAGTAACAAATCATGCATAACTAACTTGTAGATAACTTCAACATCGGGAGCGTCAACTCAAAAGGCAATAAGTTATTAAAGATAATACACAGTGACTCTTATTAAATGAAGATGCTTCATACTTAAAAAGTGATTTGTTATTTCAAGTCCAACCAGAAATAAAGTGAGTAGCTTATAGCTCCCACTGAAATTGACAACATTTCAGGTATGCCATTTGTATAAAATGTATTACTCCCACTCGTCTTGACAACACTAAGAGAGTTTCATTACTAGTAAAATTAAGTGACATTTTATCTTTCTATGTTATTGAATATCTACACGTTATTATTAGTGTGAGTCATATTGACTAGTAACCATTACTTAGATTCAAAGAAGTATGTTAAGTTCTATGTATGTATACCTATGATGGACATTACATATATACATATATGATTTATTATCTTGAAAAATTGGCACACAATTTCTCCTTTAAACGCCTAGTTTTTCCAACGTGTGTGTAGCGTCTTTTACTTGGTCAAACCACATAACTATAGAAAACCGGTTCTTTATTTATGGTTTACCAATTGTGCGGTGATATTTCCATCTTCATGATCAAACCCTTAAATATTTCTTGATCATATCAAGATTGTTACCTTTAAAGGATAAATACACAAGTTCTTTAGTTATCCAAAAAGATATGAAACTTAACTTACCATTTAAGTATCCCATGTGTTTTATTCGAATTTGGCATAATCCAGTCATTCCATATATAGCTTCTTCACTTGTAAAAAGTATAGGAACAGACCTTTAAATTTTCTCATGGAAAATGAACACGGTTTGTATTATCATGTAAAGACCAAACCCATACTTTTGGTTTACGTTGCATTAATAACATTAAAAGAACTTGCAAAGTTCAATATTATTAGTTTCGATAATAGATCTTTTATAAAATTAACTACCCATGTTTATGGACTTAAACAATAGATTTTATCAAGATAATAAGATTCAACTTGAACTTATTATCATTAATGTAGTTGATCTAATAGAAATGATAATAACTCAAAAAGTAATCATCGAATGATAGTTGTCTCCAGTGCAACTCTTAGCCTTTATGAGGCCATGACTAAATAATCTTGTATAATCACAGTCACATCATGTTTTGCCTCATTTAGTATCATAGGCAAAAGGTCTGACCAAACATACTCATTGTAAGTCGTTCATTACTTAGTCAACAATTATATAATCTCGGGTTTAACCCTCTGACTAAACATACTCATTGTAAGTCGTTCATTACTTAGTCAACAACTATATTTGGTGAATTAATCAAGCTCAAGTGACCGGATACATTAGATAGTACATAACTTACTTAAGTGGGTATTTAAATTTTGAAATAAAATGACTAATTTGTATAAAAGGTTACATGCATACATCCTTTTAATACTTGGTTTTAAAAACAATATTAAATAAATAGCCTAAAATTCAACTTGAACTTACTTCCATTAATGTAGTTGATCTACTAGAAATGATAGTAATTAAAAAGGTAATCATTGCTCAGTATACTATTTTACCATATAAAACTCGTATGCCTCGTACTTGAATCCACCAGTGATCCAAATCGAGGTTACCCATTGTTTTAAAAAAACTGTTATATAAGTCTTATACAGTGTCGTATGTTTGTTCAATAAGGATTTCCTCGCACCTCTTGTGAGGACCATTGTAAAACTCACATTTAACCTTGTTACGGTCACATTTGAGTCTAAGTTTGTCTTGGAAGACACACAAAAAGAATCGAAGAAGTTGGTCAACGCGAAGCTAGTTAAGCACTTTCTTCTTTAGGAAAGTAGAGCGACCCACATTTTTCTTTCTAGTGTTGTCTAACTAAAACAATTATAGACATAAAATAAAGAACCATTTTTATAGAATTATAGGTTAAGTAAATATCAAGTTAAAAGACAACAATATTTAGTTACCTTAGTTAGTCTTTTTATTCTTGAAAATAATTTTGTACTTATTTAAACTAAACAATTTAGGCAGTAAATAAAACAAAATAAACAAGAATATTTACTAACTAAATATACAAATATACACTCTATAAAAGGCATGTTATTTATCACATAAACATTAAAAATAGATACTCCCTCCGTCCCTAATTAAATGTCTACGTTTAACTTTTAGAGTCATTTTTTGTAAACTTTGACTTTAAATTATTTTGTTTGTGTTATATAATATTTGGTGAAAGTTATGCTAATGAGTATATATTTAGAGCTCAATCCATTTGTATGATTTGTATCAAGTATTATATAACACAAACACGATAATTTAAGGTCAAAGTTGAAAACGGTTGACTTCGAAAGTCAACAGTAGACATTTACTTAGGGACGGAGAGAGTAGTATTCTAATTCAAATTTTAAGATTTTAGTTCTTCTTGTTTTGTAGCCCAAAAGTCGGCATGAAGATAATTTTTCCAGCTTTTGGCTGATATTAAAAAGTTATCCAGAAACGTGTTTTTAGCGTCTCATAGGGAATTTGAGCCTGAGTCAATACAAATTATTTTATAAAGAATACTTTCTGTTGGGGCATCTCAAATTCAGTCCTAAAACATTTTTATAACAACAATCTTAGTTATGCAAACACCAATATAATTGGTGATTTCTAGTTCAAATAACATTCCTAAGCATGTTAAACATCAAATCCATGGTTCATAACATTTAGTAAACATGATTTAATGATTCAAACAATTTAAGCAACCAAACATGTCAGGAAACACGTAAATTCAACATATAGTTGCAATTAAAGCTTTGCTATTATCTAAAAAACATGTAAACTCATTTTTTAGATTATTATGGATATAATCATCTCTAAATATAAAAATATTAGAACCCTTATTAAATCATAATCATTCATCAAGAAAAAAAAATTGTCTTAGCATCATTTTTAGCATTTTATGTCATTACAAAGCATATGAATTGGCTCGTGATGTCATTGTCGGAGTTTAACACATATATACAAGCCATCAAGAGAAACACAACAGAAGCAAAGGATCCCATATGAAAATATAAATAACATAAAGAGAACTAGAATACGTACCTTCTTGATTCAAATCAAGAAGAATAACTAGTTAATCAAATCGGGTATCAACATAGTTCATGTATAACCACGTGAATTGATCAATCACTAAAAATCCAAAGAAACCAAAAGTAGGTTTCCTCTACATGTATCCACACTATACCTACACGATTAAACCCTATTTCAAGATCTCACCAACTTGAACAAGAAAACTAAGAACCCTAGATCTAGATCTAGGGCTTGAAATAAATTTGTCTACATACAAGGAGGGTGAGAACGAATTCTTAAGTATGTTTAGGATTTAAGGATAAGCAAATAATGAGGTTATGAGACCCTCTTTATATAGGGCTTAAAACATAGAGGCAACATCTAGACAAAGATAATACAATAAGATCTTTAAAGAAGTTAACTCATTCTCCTTGCCCCCTACCACTTCAAATCTGGTTTTAGATGGGTTTTAATACCCTTGGGTTGACTTTTTTACTTTCTATAAACTTCTATGGTATTTACATTAGTTACCTTAAAGTTTAAAGCCTTCTCGTTAGTTAACCGTTAAACTATTTACCTAACAACCGTTAAATGTTCAAGTCTTTGCAAATTAAATAAATACAATCAATATAATAAAAATTATATAAATTAAATAAAGCTTAATCTCAGTGTATAAGTGTCTGACCTCGTAGGTTCACGTACTTCGTATAAGTATTATTATGACTTATGATCATCCCAACATATCTCTCATCATTTTCTTTAACGAACTTCACTATTCCTAAGGCTCGGTCATGTTTCATGTTAGAGATTTCTATAAAGGGTCTTCCCAAAACTACTTGTGACAAGTTTTAATTAATGACTGGGCCAACATCCTCAATAATCAGGAATTTGGTTGAGTAACAGAAATTTCCTATAGTTGCATGGATTTCTCTAACCCTTCTTGTAAAATTCCTTACCCTTTTAGGGTCTATTGAGTGCCTCCTCATTTCAAGCTTCTCATTCATCATATTATTATAAATTACACTAATCATGATATTGACAGGGGATTTGGGGTCAATTTAAGTGTTTCGAACATAAAGGTTCCCTAACTGGCATGGTCCCTTAAGATTAGTAGGGTAGCCTTTTTTATGGTTGGATGCCTAGGGTAAAAAGAAGGTCCAGTGTCATGAAATAAGTGCATGTGGTAGGCCAAATCTTCACTAATCGGGAACTTACCAAAATTTTGGCACCTAGTTCTCGTACATTCTCCTCCGCTTCTTCCTCAACTATATCATTATTCAGTTCAGTAAAGTCTCCGTCCAGATCACTTCAGTCATCCCTAATCTCGCAAACTCTAAAACCCTAATGTTGTTAATTCCCTCTTCTTCATACGAAACCTTCCTATTAAGAGATGGGATATTGTAGCTCAAACCTTCCATCCATGAGTGCAATTTTAGAATTGTCTTATGCAAAAAGGAGTTCAATGACTCTGGAGGAAATGATGGATTCACATTCTTCATTGCTGAAATATGAAATAGTCAATGAAAAACTTACAAAAACTATTAACATAAAGAAAATATAGAACACGACGAAGAACAAAAACATAAAAAAATTCAAAATAGATAGATGGTCTCACTTAGAAGGAATCGAGTGAGTAGACCTAAGCTAGTCGAACACTAAACCTAACTATTCCCCGGTAGCGACAAAAAAACTTGATGCCAGGAGTTCCACCCTCTTAGGTTTACAAAGGGGGTGGTACCCCCATAGGATTTTTACAACCCCTCGGGCAGTGTAAACGGTCGTGTATCTATAGTGTAGATAAGATCTCAGGGTTGTTATTGTTCTCTCCGAGAATAGTGTGTGAGGTCAGTGTTGAACGCAAAGAAGGTCAAAATGTGAGAAGAAGATTTTTATTGTTTTTTTATATTTTATGAAAGCAGTAAAATATCGGGGTATAAGAGGGGGTTTTGACTAACACTCTAATCAAAATATAATGTTGTAGAATTTCACGAGTTAAAAATATAACGTGTTTACCTAATCATGCATTACTCACTACAATGTTCTCTTTACGTGTTCGTTACCTGACACGTCTTGTTGATTAAATATGCAAGTGTGTCCATTTGTATTAATTACATATCATGTGCAACACAAGAAAAATCTAGCATAGTGGTATGCATACGTTACTAGATCTTACCCACTTGACACATGCACCTATAATCGTTTATGTGACAAACTCATAAACCTAGAATCACAGACAAATCCTAGATCTACTCATTAATACATGCATTAACAAACACCTAAATGTATTCGCCTAATCGACACACAAGTACACACTACGGTCGAGGTAAGCCCAATTATGACTATATAGCATGCCTCTATGGTCACGCATCATCTAATCACCCATATTTCCCTAGACATATCAACAATTAAGATATGAAGATCTAGTCGGATTTTCCATATTCTAACGTGCACACAATCAATTAAGAAGCAACAAACACAATAAGATCGCATCATAACTTTCATGCAATCAATATAAACCATAAGTAACTTAGCCTAGTAGAGAAAAGGAAGAAAATATCAAAGACATAATCATCAAACACATAGACATGATTAATGAAAATAGACAAAATCTTGTTCTTCAATTGATATGTGTGATAGAATGGAGATCCCTATGGTTTTAGAACCCTAAAATCGGCTTGCAATGGATGCTCCAATCTAACTCTAAAATTCTACACAAATTGTATGTTTACAAGGGGTTCTATATATAGACTATTGGTTGCGACGGCGTTGGGTTATACATGTCATGTCGTCGGGTCGTCGAATCTTCTATGGGCTTCTATTGTTGATAGGTCATGACCCCTTCTGGTTATAGGACCGACGTGTATGGATGGTCGATGCGAAGACGTCGGGTACAATGTGCTACGCTGTCTATAGCTCCTATTTACAATCTACTTTGTGAATTAAAAAAATTTTGCAATCTTGACTTGGCATCTTTCATACTTCATTCATAGTCTTGAATATGCTCGAAAAACACCTTCAATCCAACCCAAATGCTCCAAGTGGTTCCAATTTGCTAAAATAACAAAAAGAAAGAAATAAAGACGTTTTTAGGTATTTTATGACAAATATGAGATGAAATAACTTCGAAAATAAAATGATGCCTCGTAAAAAACAATAACCTAATTTAAAGAATAACCAAAGCTGTGATATCAAGATCGAACTATAAATTTTTTTTCTTTTTCTTCTTTTTAACTTAGCTCAGATACCACGTATTGTATATTTATAAGACGAACAAATAATAAATATCAAACAAACGAAGAAAAAGCTTTATTCACCTTATCCAACCGAAATACAAAACAAATTCAAAGGTACCGCTACAAAATTCTAATGAAAACGCATTAAACTATTATTCAAAATGTATAAAAAAACTAATGTAAATGATCTTTATTTATAATAAACTAAACCTTAGCTATAGTTTATGGTTAAATAATTTTCTAATTTTAACAACTATTGAAGAAGTAAAACTAAAGCAAATGATCAAGAAATAAAGTATAATATATGATTTAAGTTCTTTTGGATACCAAAGTTTTCTAAGATACAAGGGGACTCATCCCCACCATCCATCTCCATCTCATTCAAGGGCTGAGATTAAATTCCTATTTTACACTAAAGGGGTATTTCTGTCAATTCACCCGCCAACTATATAAACAACTTTCTCTATCTTTCTCATAAAAAAACACACACCCCGTATTTTACTTCTCTCTCTACCCCCCCGATCCACTTTCTCTCTATAAATTGAAGCGAATAATCACAACATCATCATGAATCCATCACAATCGATCAATTAGATCGATTAATTAACACGATTTCATAACAGGTTTGTCTATAATATGTTCTTATTTTTTTAGCTTATTCGATTTAGAATAAGCTTATTAACTTATTATCATTAGCTTATTTTGAACGAAATATTCCGATTGATCGTTCTTATTTTGATCGAATTATTCCGATTGATTGTTCTTATTTTGATCGATTTATTCTAATTAGCTTTTAATAGGTGATTTATGTGAATAAGCTTATTTGTTTGAATAAGATTTTGAATTAGATAAGAGTTATGAATAATCTTGGGAATTACATAGGAGTTATGTGAATAAGCTTACAAATTACACAAGAGTTATGAATAAGCTAGCTTATTAGCTTATTTTGACAAATCATAAGGTATTTTATGTCAGTTAAATTAAGTTTGCTGATGTAGGCTGCAATAAGCTTGATATATCATATATGATATATCATCACTTTTCATATATGACAGATATATCATATATCATATAAGTATCATATATGATATATTAAACAAACCATAAGAAAAACGGATTTTGTATGAGTATTTTTCAAAAAATCAATATAAACTCTTGAGGACCTGTCTTCTATCATATATATGAGTAATTCGTTTTGGTGTTAAAATGTTGCATAATATGTTCTTTTCTTTCTTTTATAAATGCAGTTAGACAAAGATGGTACGATTGCACGATTTGGAGCAAAGCAGTGAAGATGTTGATTATTACAAGAGGATGGGCATGGATATGCTTTAAGGATCAAGATTAAGTAGACGTCATTCATGAATTCATCATTTATTAATCTGTTTTCATTTTTTGATTTTGTATAAATGGTTATCATATATGATATTTGAGGTATATCATATATGATTTTACATTAGTTTACGTTCTGTTTGAATTATCATATATGATTCTGTTGAAAAGTACATTTTTTATGTTATGAACAAGTGTTTAATTATTAATTGTGCATACTCTTTTTCTAATCATTAATTCATCAGATTCTTTGTTTAATATATCCAAGTTTTTCTTGAGTATCATATATGATAGTGCATTATCATATACTCCGTATGACTTAATTTATCAAAACCATCATGACATAATACCAAGAAAGTTAAATCATATTAACAAGATGTTGTACGAGATACCAATTGATTACAAAATCGTTCATATACTTCAAAACTCCATTAGGAGATTACAAGAAAAAAAACAAACAATAAACGTAAAAGAAAAATTCATGCGCTTCTTCATTAAGCTTCTTGGCCTTTTGGATGATTGTAATGTTCAACACGCCTTGTAAACAGCCTTCTCTACACAAAAAAAAGAAGATTTAATTCAATTTTCAAGCACATAATGATATATGATATATATGATCATATATGATATTTAGCTTATATCATATATGATATAGCATATCATATATGATACTTCATTAGCAAGTCATACTAAATATGTCTAGCCAGATTAATCCATAAAAAAAAGAGTTAATTCAATTTTCAACCAAACAATCATATATGATATATTTCATCATATGATATTTTAGCTTATATCATATATGATATAGTATATCATATATGATACTTCACAAACAGGTTACACTAAATATGTTCAGCAAGATTAAGCCATAAAACCTTATAATTCATGAAAATAAGCTAATAAGTTAGCTTATAATTCATCATAATAAAGCTGATGATAATTTATAAGCTTATTAACATTAAGCATCAAGTTACCTTATCATTCGACATGTTAAATTCGCGTAACTTATCAAATAAGCTATAAAAATAAGATGAATTATAAGCTTATTCACATCGAATAAGCTAAAAAAGATGACTCAAAACAGATCGAATGAACTTTACCTTATTTATGAACGGAAGATCGATTTACGATTGTGATTATTGATGAATTTGATGTTTGTGATGTAGATTAAGACCTGAATATGTGTACATGTATGTGTTTTTGTGTGTGTTTTAGAGAGAAGAAGAAAAAAGAAAGATCGATCCAGATCTGGGATGTGGAAGGTGGTATGGGTGTTAGGTGGGAGGGATAAAATGACGAAACTACCCCTCCGCTTTTTTTTTTTTAATCTGGGTTGTTGGATGAGTGAGATGGACGGCTTAGATCAGTCCCCTTGTATCCAAAGGATACAAGGTATCCTAAATAACCGACTCATAATATATAAAGGGGAATGGCTACTCCAGATGACAATCATTATTCTGCTTTACGGATCTATTCAATTTGAATTCAAGTTTCATGACTTTCTCGAGAGCTGTTGTTTATCGTTAAATAATTTTCTAATTTTAACAACTATTGAAGAAGTAAAACTAAAGCAAATGATTAAAGATAAAGAAATATAAAAGATGACTATATATGGCGAAAATGCTTATAATATAATGGTCTTGTCACACTTATCGTTAATATGTCACATATCCCGTGCAAGACTGAAAGTGTTGTTGAAAATGACTTTTAAGTTTTTTTTTTTTTTTTTTTTTTTTTTTAGAACGGCACCACAATCTCACTGAAATCCGACCCCCGAGTTATATCATCTATAACGGGCAGGCCCCGGGACCCGAACCACTAGGGGAAACTCCTAGAACTCACGGCTTCGCACTAAGGAGGAAAATCATGTGTTTTTGTCTCTTGCAAGACTTGAACCCATGACCAAACGCCCTCCCCAAGCTTTAGGAGGGACTTGGGTGGCCAACTGCTCTAGAGCAGTTGATTACTTTTAAGTTTTTAACTAACATTTCTTCTTCTATTTACAACTAGATCGGTATCTGCGAAATGCGGCGACGAGTACTTAATAACGAATTTTGAGACTAATAAATATTAATCTTTTACTCATTGTAAAGTCATATAAAATCGAATTAAAAAACCTACTAAAATTAAAAAAGACTAAAAATTAATAAAAATATATCAAAATGGATATCGAATTAAAAAGTATAAAATTTTAAAAAATATAATGAAATTAGATTATAAAAATAATAAATAAATAAAATGATTTTTCAATTTAAAAGAAAAAATATTATTTTAAAAGTTTGTTACAAAAGTGGTTTGAAAAAGGTTATAGTATATAATGTTTTTGATTAAAATATCAACTAACTTGTTTTATTTAATAAGTAAAAAAGTTTGAATTTTTATCTTTACTATTTTAGGAAGATCCTAAATAATTTATAAATTAGTATAGATTATAAAGTCAATGGTTATAACTCCTCAGTTTTATGGTGGAACAACTGAAGTTTAGGTTCCAAACACATGATGAATATGCATAAAGATTTTAGGTAAGAATGAGACAATACAACATGCTTAGGACATTATTAGCAACATAGCTAACATGCTCACGTTTCTGGCACTAAAAAACCATCTCTATATAGGGAATACTTTATCTAAAATATTGAAACATAGCTTTATAAACTTTTAAAAGAAGATGTCGAAATGTCGAATGAACGTTTATAACGGATTTACTGTATATGGTATATTCATTTCACATGTCTCATATCATTTGGGTGTGTTTAATACGCATTCTTGAATCACTATCAGTATATAATAAGATGTAATGAAAGTAATGGTGTCATATGTAATATTTTTGTTTGATTTGATATTTATGTTTTGTTATCGATTTTGTTGAGTGAAACAATTCTCATATTAACTTAAAATAAAACTCATAAAATATACTAAAGAGATAAAATACAACAAATTTGGCATGTATAAAGACAAAAATAAAAGTAAAAGAGATGAAATGAGTGTTTTTTTTTACCTTCTATGAAAAAAGTACATATTTATATTTCATTACGATATTTGATTTCGATCTTAATATACCAAACGAAAATAATCATTCGAACAATCATTCTCTCATTCCGATTACCTCATATCAAACACACAACACACAATTTATGCAACCTTTAATAGATTGGCAAAGTTATGACTATTGAATGGTTAAGGGCCTGTTTGGTTGGGGTGAACCGAAATAAAGGAATGGCTATGTATATGATTGTTGACGTTTGGTTGATACTCATAGATTTCAGATGTATGATTCATATCATTATATGTTCTATACTTCATACCACTCACTAGAGGTGCCTATGAGTTTTATTCTATCATTTGTACTCATTTTCATTTTATTTTCTTTTCAACCCAAATGTCTTTTTCATTTCTAGCTCTTCCTTTCAATCTAGTGATTGCGTTATCGCAAATCTTCTCCATCACCATCTTTTATGTCATACTGTAGATCGATCACGTCATCAAGTCGTCATCTCGATTGAGTAATCTTCTCACATAATCAATTCTTATCGATGAGCACCCATTACACAAAATCAAAGTGGGACTTATTTCATGTGTTATCGTGACAACTACGATGGTGAATAATGAATATCTTTTACTTTTTTTGTTTAAGGTTCACATCGTTTTTTATAATGGCATATTGAAGGTTGGCTTCCTGTTGAGCAGTCAAGATGAATGGAGATGGTTATGTTTAGAATTTGTTATTGTGAAAGATATTGAAGGCACGTGGGTGATAAGTGGGGATAAAACCATTTCTAGCTTTATGGAACCAAACAAATGAATCGGAATGCTTGTATCGAAATGAATCCATTTTATTATCAAACCCATACATATTGTGATTCCCCAACTCATACCAAATGACCCCAAACCTTTCGAGTGATATATTAATATGAGGAAAGCGTAGATTCGATATTTATTTAAGACTCGATAAATTATCGTAGCTATTCATTTTTTCTATTTAATTGGAAATTACATTTTTATATTTTTATATTTTTATATAAATTAAATATTTCATAAACCGTTAACAGTTACATAAAACCAATCATACAATCGCCGTGAAATTAAATCATATATGAATAGACAGGCACTTATATATATTTTCGACGTTTTTCTTTTCAATTTTTTTCCAATAACATTTGAAAGAATCTCCATATGTAACTGAAAAAAAATCAAAATAAAAATTCGTCAAAAATACATCGAAACGGCCTTCTATGAAAGATGAAAAAATACTTACTTTTAATAAGAAGTGAAAAGTAACGTATTTTTTATCTTGATAAAACAAAATAACTAAGGCTACCTGCAACAAAAGTCTAGTGCTACATTTATACGTCAGCGTTCTTTCTCCTGCCACTTAGTAATGCTTATTTACCCCAACAAAGCGACCTAGTTTAATTTTTTAAAATAAATACTTTTTTCAAATAATTATTTAAATACAATAAAAAACATTACAATAATATTAATATATATATTATTTGGTGCAGGAAACGACTTCGTATCATTTTTTGATATGTCGTTTCACGTTTTGCTTTGTGTCGTATTGGAAATAGTAAACAATAAAAGCACCTATTTGGACAACATACTTATTTGTCGTTTCTAAAACCAAAATTCTCTTGCCCACACTTTCTAGAACCACACAATCCGTTTTTAGTAGCTAAAAATAAATAGAATACTAACGTCAGACCTCCCTAGATCATTCACACAATCATTTCATAACTATTACCACTTACCTGCGTTTTCATCAATTCTTCATTTCAAGCACTACAAAATCATCGTCATTCGCTCGCTTAAGACTTCATCTCAACATCTTACAAGCCTAATCAACTTACTTGCACTATGACCCTACCTTTCATGTTGTACTTTTTGTCACATTAGTTAGTTTTAAGATTCAATATATAACAGTGAACGATGCCATAAACATCAACAAATCCACCATGTTTATTCCCTCAACAACTCTTGAAAACTGAACCACAGCTCTAACCGTAGCTACCATGTATGTTTTATTAGTTTAACTTAGGTGCTACTTAATTTAGACCAATTAGTTATTTATTATGGGTACAATCATCGAGCGACTCTAACGGGCTAACCCGACTCGAGACCGATTTGACCCGACCCACTAAACACATTATGCCACTTATCTATACACGTAAAGATAGTCATGATAATTAAAAGGAGTTTGGACTTCGTGGTTGAATTAGTATTAGGGGTGTGCAAGAAACCGAAAACCCGAATCTAAACCGAAAAAACCGAAAAACCGAAACCTAAAAAACCGAAACCGATGGTTCGGTTTTAGCATTTTGAAAAAACCAAAGCTTTTGGTTCGGTTTGGTTTTAGCATTAAAGAAAACCGATATAAACCGAACCGATATCTATAAACATGAGAATATATATATAAGTTCACGTCAAAATTAATGGACGATGAATATGCTACGCTAGATTAATTATATCATGTTTAATAACTAATCATTGCTTCATATGCTTATTGAACATGACTAAATAATAAGTTTTCTTCTAAGTTGTTTTTTTTAATTATATTTTTATCGTTTCTATTATGTTGATATATACGCATAAATGATTTTTTTTTAAGATTTTATATGATATTTTTTCCTTATTGTTAATGTTGTGTTTCTTGTTGTTATTGTTTATTTAAAACTTTTAACGTGTCGATTGATGGTATATTCGAAATCGACTTGTAAAAGCGAAGCTCGATAAATCATATAGAAACCGAAAAAATCAAAAAACCAAACCAAAAGTAAATCGACAACCGAAAAACCAAACCGACACAAAACAGAAATCGAATGGTTCCTAAAAATCAAAAACCGAAATTTGTTGGTTCGGTTTTGGTTTTATATAGAAACCGAACCAAACTTAACCATGCTCACCCCTAATTAATATAATATCAAAAATATTTACTGTAGATTTGCTATTTTACTCGATCCGGTGGTCTAGGTGGGTGGTGGAAATAGATGGCAGCCATGGATGGTTTAGAGAGAGAGAAGAGAGGTTGAATGTGTGAAATGAAAAATGTATTCAAATGATAAAAACACAAGCAACACCCCTCCTTGGAAGCTAAGGAGGGGTATATATAGTCACACACACAACATAAACTATACAACGAACCTAGTCTAGTCTAAACGTGTGTGACTATGATAACTAATGGGAATTCTTAAATGTCGTCACATAAAGTGAGTTTCCAACAATCTTCCCCCATGGGACGACGTGTATAATTCCTTACAATATTTTTCCTAACAAGTACATAATGATAAGAACAAGAGCTTTCATGAAGCGTCCAATGCTGATGATGTCTTCTGAGGCCTTTGACTTCAAAACGACTCATCTTTAACTTGTAGTAGAAATACTGTAACGGCACGAGCTAAGTAACCCATACACTTCTGGTTAAGGAGAAGCTTCTGAATTAGCTTCCCCCTAATTCATGCCACATAAACTTGATGTAGAAGCTTTTAAATAGCTTCCCCCTAAATCGACAATCCTCGTAAGCAACTTCAAAGCTTTCAATAAAGCTTAGAATGATTAAGCGCACAACGAAATTTAACAAGCAAATCCCATCATATAACATGATAACGTTGCTAAGAGGAATTGAAAGTAAGGGGTACACCAAGTAGATCAACAACTTCTCTTCTCACGCTTGAATAGTTCTTCTGAATTTTTCTTCCCCTGAGAGTTCAAGTTATGCATACGAGAAAGAATCAAGACATTTCTTCCCCCACATAGTTGAAGAAAGTAAATCAATCCCAATTATGAAGCTCAAATACTGAAGTGGACACTTTATCCCATTCATGAAGTTGACATCGTAACACCAGAGTCAATTAAGTCCCGGAAATGCACATATCTTCTTCCGGAGATGCACTAGAGTCAATTAAGTCCCGGGAGTGCATATAGGATAATGATGATGAATAATTGCAACAATCAAACAATTAAACCTCGAATCAGTAGTGTACCCTTTAGAGATTGATAACGCCACGAGTTAAAACACTGATTTTCTCTGCGGCTATGACAAATGTCATCCCGGAATGTCTTCAAATCAAAAGAAGGTATGAAGTTCATCACGTGTACTCGTTGTGCGATCAATGTGTCTTCTTCTTCCCCCTCGATGGTTTCGAAACTCGGAACCATCAATAAATTGTATGCACATGAACCTGAAATCTCGTGAGAATAATAAATAAGCTGAATTATATATTTTGTGAGAATCAGCTGTTGATCGAAAATCTCTTCTCATAAACTCTCCATGGCTATCTTTACCAACCCATGTGAAAGCAATTTGAAGTGACCACTGAAAGAATGAACCAGATACATCAAACGTGAAGCTGAATAAAAATCCTTCGATCTTGTGACTTAAGCTTGCACTATTGTTGAATGAAGAACGGTGGAGAAATCTCTAAGTACTCAATGCATCACTGAAGAAGTCTATAAGCACAACACCTCTTGAAATTATCCACGTCGACTAAGCGCGTGACACTGAGTACAACAATGTAACCCCTTTAAGTGATAGTTATCCGAGTCATCAACCATCCACCCCGAACCCGGAAACCAGATAACCAAGTCTTCATTTTAATATGAAGCACGAGCAAGTTATCTTTGAGAGATAAAATAAGTTCACGCCTTCGAAAAAAAATCCGTCTTCAACGTCACGTAATTAATACCCGATCAAACGAAATCTATAGCCACTAAAAAATCGCCCATTTTTTCTTGATCTCGTCAAATAAATTTTGTCACAATATCACGTCATTTTGTCTCGTCATTTTGTCACTTTGTCACGTCACTACCCGGTAAGGCCCAAAAAATACCACATAATATCAAAGTTTTATTCAAAATAATGAATTTTGAAATAAAATGTCGGATATAATTAGTAACATTTGGGCCCATTTACACTTGCAATTCATATAGAAACCGTATGTGGCCCATAATGCATTCCTTAAACCCGGTCCACAAAATTGAAGATAAAACAATTTCCAATCCTAAGTTTTCTCATACCTTACCTAATCACTTACATAGAACAATCCGCCCCACCTTTTCTCTCCCTCAAAATCTCCGTCCCCCAATCTCTTAC
The DNA here is from genome assembly GCA_025667525.1 of Glebionis coronaria. NCBI lineage: Eukaryota > Viridiplantae > Streptophyta > Magnoliopsida > Asterales > Asteraceae > Glebionis > Glebionis coronaria. The sequence goes on along the minus strand of CM046881.1, from coordinate 453,725,997 downwards.
CTCATCTCCTCACACGAGTTCACTTCAAAAAAATATGCAGTCACTCTCCTCATCTCTCCCATTTACCTAAACAACTTCGCCTCTTAATCTAAATCCCAATCTCATCCTATCATGAATCTTACATCATACTTGTATAACAAAAACCAATCATGTAAACACCATACAAATACATCTCTATCCAATAAGAAACAAATATCAACACTACTTTTGATCAAATCTTCTTCGACACATAATCAGCAAAAGTAATCTGATTAATTGGATGCTGAGCAAGTATTAATTTAGCTTCAAGGTCTTGATTAAAGATCTCGGGTAGGTTGACAATTGAATTAATTGCATGTTGAGTTAAATTTGTTTCAATTCGAATTAAAGAAATGATAATAACAAAGTTGTTATCAATCATTCTTTTATCCTTCGAAAATTAATCAAGAAGTTTTCAACTTCAACAAGGATCTATGATGCATGGCATTTTTTCTGGTTAATAATCGAAACGATGAAAGGAGTATAACATGTTGTTGTTATTATTATTTTGTTATCTTCGAAAATCAACACAGATCGATGATGATATGGTTCTAAGACTTGAGATCTTAAAAAAAATCTCACTATTGTAGAACAGATCTGAGATCAGTATTAATTATGAGTCTAGAGGTTGCAGATGGTGATAGGAGACGATGGGTTAGGTTAGATATGGGGATTTGTTGTGGAGATAAAAGGTAGGAGTGTTAAATACGACTCAGTGAGTTAACTGAGTCAACTCGGTAATTATCGAGTTGACTCGGTTGAGATGGTTTCAGTTTTGGTCACATTTTTGGTACACTGATTTAAAAAAACAGTCCATCGGAATGTTTTAGAAAAACCCATCGGAATGTTTTTGTTTTCATCGCAATGTTGTACAAAAATCCATCAGAATGTTTTTGATTTCCATCGCAATGCAAAATGAAGTTCATCGTAATGAGTCCTCTACACCCCATCGGAATGCGTTCCATCGGAATGCGTTCCATCGGAATGCACCGACTGTGTTCCATCGGAATATTCGATCGCAATGTAGAAACCAAAGGTTTTTGCGATCGCAATATTCCGATCTGAATGTTACCATCTCAAAAATCTTATCCAAAAGTGGTACTTTTTTTTTCCGTTTTTCCAGGATCTTGTTTCTGGGTATGATTTTTCTGGGTATGATCTTCATCAACAGGAAAACAAAGAAACCCATAAAAACTGTTAAAACCAGATATCAAATATTACATTTGAGAATATCAGATATAAGTATAATATCAGATATGAAAAAATGAAACCAGAGACAAAATGATAAATTCGGATATGAGAATGATGATAACCATGCTGGACTGTGTGAAACCAACTGTTTTGGGACCAAGTTGCAATGAAAAATGATTTGAGACAAGAATAATACAACTGCCGTGACAAAAAGAAACAGACAAATTTTAGACAGAATTTGACCATTGTGACAAAAAAAATCAATAAATCGAGACACAAAAAAAATGTTTAGACCACCAAATCGAAACAAAAACTATGATCCAAGGAATGAACCAAGGCTTTGATACCAAATGTAGATTTGCTATTTTACTCGATCCGGTGGTCTAGGTGGGTGGTGGAAATAGATGGCAGCCATGGATGGTTTAGAGAGAGAGAAGAGAGGTTGAATGTGTGAAATGAAAAATGTATTCAAATGATAAAAACACAAGCAACACCCCTCCTTGGAAGCTAAGGAGGGGTATATATAGTCACACACACACAACATAAACTATACAACGAACCTAGTCTACTCTAAACGTGTGTGACTATGATAACTAATGGGAATTCTTAAATGTCGTCACATAAAGTGAGTTTCCAACATTTACATCCTTTAAATGTAATACTTATGTAAATTTGTGTAATGATTTTAAACAACGTAACGATAACTTTTGTTTAAATATAATGATATTCAATATTTAATCTCAGATTGTTATATTTTGTTTCTTAAAGCGTTTTTGCCTTGAAATTTAGACAACAGCAATACAATACGGCTTTAAAACTATCTTTCAAAAAACCGCCGCAACGCGCGGGGTGCCTGAACTCGTTTATATTTAAATATCGTTAAAAAATGATTAAGAAAAGACTTAATTAGAAATAAAGGGGTAAAATGCATTAGCTAAAACTAAATTTAAAAATAGTCAAATTAATATATGTTGTGAGGAATTAAACAAAGCTCAACATTAGAGGTGGCAAAATGGGCGGGCGGGCGGGCACGGGCAACGGGCTAAACGGGCGGCGGGCTAAACGGGCGGCGGGCTAAACGGGCGCGGGCTAAATGGGCACGGGCGAAACGGGCGGGCAAAACGGGCGGGCTAAACGGGCGCAAGCTAAAAAAGGAAAAAAAAACATATAAAAACCTACAAATAAAAAATAAAATACTTGTTTGAAAGCCGGGATAAAAAATTTAATAAATAATATTCGTCGAGTATACTAATTTGTATTTTACAAGTGCACCCGTTAAGCCCATTTAGTTTCTAACATATGCGCCCGTTTAGCCCATTCATTATAAAGAATGGGCAAAAAGTGCCCCATCCTTTTTTGAAAATGGGCAAAAAGTGCCCATATGTATCAAAATGGGCAAGATTTGCCACCTCTACTCAACATATTAGAATTTGAAAAAAAATTAAAAAAACATAATTAAATTAAATATAAATTTATAAAAAAATATAAAATAAAAAAGAAGCAGAAAACCAGAGACAACTTTTGTAATTAGATCGCATTTAAGGTCGAATTAGAGAAGTCGAATTCGTTGACTCGGTCGCTGCAATAAACCGACCGAGTTTGAGTTCGGTCACGATCTGGTCAATCGACTAGCGTTGTGGGTAGCCTAATATTAATTCATTGATAATTTTACATATACATTAACGTCAACTGATATTAGTATTGACCTAGTTATAGATTAGAAAGATTACAACTTAAAGATAGGACTGATGTATTCTATTGTCTAGAATTTATAAATAAAACAAGGCTGGGAGAGGGTATAAAAACCACTCGTGAGTGAGTTTCATGTGGCAAAATTTTCACTTTTCATTTACCACTAGGGCTTTTGCCCGCGCTCCGCTGCGGCGGGCTATGTTCGTGTATGTTAACGCCTGTTAGGGGGCGGTAGAGACATCAGCTGCACCTGCAGGAACAGAAAAAGGGTTGGAGCCACCATTGGCAGCAGCACTACTCGTTTCCATTGTGACGTGAAGTGTGGAAGTTTTTGGGAACATCCTGTGTGTTCGCTTTTGGGTTCATCAACTGCACCTGCAGGAATAACAAAAGGGTTGAGCATGGTCATAGTCCGACTAACTTTTAGTTTTCCGAATGAAAAATGTTCTACTGAATGTATACCTGCCTAGATCATATCGTGATTAACTGCAACATCAACTCTTCACTCTTTCAGTCGGCTATGATAAGTTTGGCTATGATAAGTTCTACTGAATGTGTACGTTCTACTGAATGTGTACCTTCCCTTTGTGGCATAAGATCCACCATCAATCTCCGGCGAATGGAAAACGTTCTACTGAATGTGTACCTTCCCTTTGTGGCATAAGATCCACCGACTTATGGTATATGCTGTTGCAATTATTGTGTAAAAATGGAAACTTTTTCTGCCTCCTTCCCTTTCTGCTCAAATACTAACATCCAAAAGCAACTTATCCAAAAACAAAATTCACCCTTTAAAGGGAAGGAGGCAGAAGCATACTTGCCGATTTTGTACACAAATGCTACAATTTGATTGATAAAGCCGGGTCACCTTATCGGATGTCTGACATCATTTAACGGATCTCATATGGACCCGCAATCACATTTTCATATCTGTTACACGTAGGTGGCACGACTATAAACCCGCTGATCATTTATCTGCAATGGGGGGGGGGGGGGGTGTTTGGATGTGTGTTTTGGAATACCAGATGAGTAATGTTTAGACAAACATACAATGAGCCAGAAAACTGATTATCTTACGACAAAATTACCTATCGCCTCCTATTTTCGTATAAATTAGATGACTTTTTCCCAATCCACAAAACCTTTTCTCAAGTTTATAAAACCAAATTTTTGATCATTTTATTTTTCAAGTCTTCATATTATCTTACCGCGTATTAGGACAAACACTAATACTGCTGATTATCTGATTGTTACAACTTTAAATGGCATAAGTAAATTTAAATACTATAATCTGCAACATGTATAATGTATTATTATACGGAGTAGTTGATTATTTAATCAATCAGTTTTAAAACGCACATCCAAACACCACCTAAACTTGGGGTGGAAGTTTGGTTTGAGAGTCAATAAACTTGTTTTTGTGTCTAAACATCGCACTTTATTGTTAGAGTAGACAGAAAGGGAAGGCATACCGCATAAATATATTCAGTACTTTAAATAAGAAAGAAGCACCTGAAAAGTAGATGAAGTTTCAGTGGCGGACACATGAAGCTTTAGAAGCTCACTCTCAAGTTCAGCTTCAAGTTGATCCATTTCAAGCCCATTCTGCTGCGACTCTTCGGTAAGAACACTACTTGCATATCCAACATCAACATCATTGTTCTCCATGCTTGTTTTCTTGAGAAATGATTGATCTGGTTTGATGACCATCCCTTTCTGATCTATAGTCGCTTCAACCATGAAATTGCCTGATGATCTTCTTTGAGATATCTATGCTTTCAAATCTTGAACGACCTTAGCAGTCTCGTCTACTGCTGTGTTTAGCCTATTGATTTCAGCTTTTCCAGCTGACATCATGTACATTATTCCAGCAGTTTAGAAAAATGCAAAATATATACCTCAAACTCTCTCGTGATCTTCCTGTACTCACTGGCGTCGTCACTTTCCTCTGCCAAGCAGTTCATGAGCGACCACGAAAGAAAGATTGACATGCCTTTTTGCCTTTTTATATCGAAAACCACAAACAAAGATTTAACAGTATGCAAGTGGCCTCAAAACTTGATCGTTAATAAGGGAAAATCATGAAAGTTTCAAAAGTCGATCGGCAAACTTACGTGTCTTCCTTCAGTCTTTGCAAATACCCTTGCCCGAAACGCTCCCCCCGTGTACTGTCAACGATGTATCTCTGTAAACATGTATGAACTTCCAACAATATTATTAAGCGTTGTACACACATCAATAACGAAAAAAAGACATTACGAATATACATGTTTGAAAGGAAATTACCTTGTTTTTTAGTTCACCTGCTAGAATTCGCACGAACTAAGCCCGATGTTCCTAGAACGTGGAATTTTCATCAAAGTCTCAGATTAAGTTTTGCAATAGCATTACCAGATGTTTGTCGTGGCTGCAATCACACACTCGGTGTGACTGCCTAGCCAACGTTCAGTTCTCGGTACGCTAGACAATGGCAAAAAAGTTTATCATCATCGCCACAGACATGCCCGTCGATATCGTCGCCTGCCCTGGATGGCGGCAACGAAAGGAAGGGACCCAAAATACTATTCGATAACACACAAATTAGTGTCCCAACAGAGCTAAACGACCAGCCAATTCCACGTGTATTTTATTTACACGCCATCTTAAAAGTAACATTATCTGAGAACGACATAGGGTTTGACCCCATAAAGCTATGAGGCTCAGCTGTAGGAGCATGTAAGCGGCACCTAAAAGCCGCCATGGCTGCAACCACATGGGCGCCATGCCAAGATACGGGCTCTCGTAAACTCTGCTTACCAAAGCGACCCACCGAAACGGGTCTCGTCATAGCCTTGTTTCTGTTATCATTTCAAGCAAAAAAGAAAGCACTAAAAGCCCAATACAATGTTAAATTATGTATTATCCATCCAATTTCAGTCTTTCTGTCCATGAGTTATACTCATGTTTCATGGTATGTAGGCCTCGAAGAAGCATACGGTTGTTTGGGTATTTTGAGGCTCAGGTCAGGGAGCAAACGGATATGAGGATATGTGTGCTCTGGCTGCAAACCCACCAAGTTTGCCCCGCCAAGAAGCACATAATCCGCTTATAAAGCTCGATTATAATCATCATTGCCCTTTAGAGCCTTCCAAAAGATAGACGAACACATAGTCAGATATGTTGGCCAAATCATAGCACACACACCATGAATAATGCTATTTTAAAAAAAGATTCACGACTTCTCTTTGAAAATTATACTCTGTTTGTAAAGGGCAAAAAAAAGATTCACATCTGACAACCCTAATTTCAAAATTCGATAATATCAGTTAAAACTAAACCATAATTATACATAATACAAAATTAAAAAAATGAAAACTAAAAACTATTCAAATAACTTGCAAAGGGCAAACCTTTTTTGCTTTCCGAGTCATCAGGAACATCATGGCCACGCAAGAAACACCCAGTTAACCCAACGACGCCACCTATCGACCATCAACGGCGGCAGCGAAGAAGCCGGTGGCAACGAAGAGAGTTGCGGGTATGTGTTCCAAACATCCACACATCATATAAAAACAGTGATGGAATCCATAGATCATATCGAAACAGTGTTGCAATTGTAGATCTTATCAATATGAGATGAGAGAGATTGAGTCACACAACACATACTAATTGTAGATCTTATCAATATGAGATGAGAGAGATTGAGTCACACAACACACACTACACATTATATCTTTAATCTTTAATAAATATTAAGGAGTGGGATTTGCTCACCAAAAGGCAAAAATTAATGAAAGGGCAGAATTAAACAGTAAAGGGCAACTAACCCAGCATTAATTAGCGATCCAAGGGGCAACGGGACGGGGAACGGTAAGATGAGAGGGAAAACGGAACTGTTTTTGTGAGAGAGCCAATAGGTTGTGTGAGGAAGGATGAGTAGTGTGAGGACGGAGATTATTATAATATGGGGTAATGTGAGGGGGGAACTGTTTATTGGGAACCGAGATTCCCCCCTCTTATTAAGGATATAATTCTCTCGTCAAATTACCCGCGAGTGGGTTTTACTTTAACTCAATGAAGGGTGACTTTTTCATCACTCGGATTTCGTGCAAAAAAGAAATTAATAATTTTTAATAAATTTGTGAGTGTGTAAAGTATTTAGTGAGGTATATTTTATATGAAATTAAATGTAATATGAATGTGAGTTTTTTTTCTTTAGTACACAAATATGAGTTTTGAATGAGTTAGTGAAAAATGAGAGAAAACTGAATGGACGTTGATGTGACAGTAAATTTTGTGCGCACCATTTTCCCCAACCTTAAATAGTTTATTCCTCTAACCTTAGAGTGGGAAGAGTGGGTGGCTGTTGGATGGCTGGTAAGCCTTTGGCGCCAGACCATCAATGGCGCACCACTCCCGACCTCGCGTCAAGAAGCGTCGCGCCAAACTTAACAGCCAGCGCCAACCCTTATATATATATATATATATATATATATATATATATATATATATATATATATATATATATATATATATATATATATATATATATATATATATATATATATATATATATATATATATTAAAAAATATCCGTTAGGAAGGGGCTAAAATGCAAGAAAAGTATCCGTTTTGAAAATGGCACCCCCAAAACTAGCCGTTTAAGGGGCTAAAATACAAAAAAAAAATCAAAAATTTAAAAAATATCAATTTTCTTTATAAATATCACATTTTCACACACACATCCAGAAATCAAAAATGGCATGTTCTTTCCCACACAACGATGACGAGATTAAGGGTATGATTATAAACAAATACCTCAACAACAACGTCGTTACGATAAGCTTACGTGGTTAGCTGAAGATTTCGAAGTCGCGTCCGAAGAAAATTTGAAATTGCGCACAGCATGTGCCGAATGCACTGATCTTTCCGCAGAGAAAGTCATTTAATCGACACGTATCTAAGTACTCAATCTGATGTCGATTTCAGTATTCAAAGATCTTTGTTTAGAAAGTCGATAAAACTTGAAGCTAGAATTGAAAAAAATATTGAATGGCTGAATAAGTTGGGTTCTTCATCCCAAACTCATATCGGTTCTTTGTCACAACAACACCGAAGCCGAAATGTGTCTCCCGATCTACCCTTTCCAATTCTAAACGACTCAGATGGCTTACTTACTGATAAAGAGGTGTATCAACTATACATAGATAAAAAAGTATTGAGACAAACAAGGGGAAGAAACGAAGGGAGCTGGAGGCCCAAATTATAGCCGAAGAAGATGAAGAAGAAATAAGGCGTTAGGATTTACCTGGTCGGTTATCGGATTCAGATCCGAAAACTGACTAATCGAATTTCAGTATTTTAATGTATTAAGTATTGAATAAATGTTTTAATTGTAATGTTTTTTTTATTGTAATGTTTTTTTTTATTAATAAAATTTTTATTTAATTTATTATTATTATTTTGTGTTAAAAGAAAATTATTTTTGTTGGCACCAGAAATTCTGGTGCCAACGATTACCCTTGAAATGTTATGCCAACAGAAATCTAATGTCAAAGACCCAGAATCCTACGTGGCGCCTTTGACACCACAATCTGATGCCAACGGCTCCCAACACTCTTAAATTTACTGACATATCCTCTAATAATTACTTATAACATTAGAGTATCTAAATCCATGTATGTCTTTGTAAATTGTGAAAGCAAACACTACGGGAAATATTTTGCAACAAGGCGATATGCGGAGCCAGTTGAGAAGTTAGTGGACAGGGATTTCAAACTATCGTTAGTAAAGCAGTCCACAAAAAGCTTCTGATAAACTGCACGTTGTGTAAACTTCAATGGATTTTGGCCCAACCATCGGGTCCAAATTACTTGTGTAATGAATTAATGACAGTAAAACACTTGAACATTCATAATTCTGGATCTGGAGTGTATGTATACACGACTTGTTAAATGTTAAATTTTCTATCAAATTTATATATGTTTCGTTAGAGAAAAAATAAATTTGAGAGAATTTTTCGTATGTGAATAAAATAACATAAAACATGTTTACTCGCACTAATTTTTTTATGTTTTTAAAAAAATAAAAATGAAATTCTCATTCTCTATTTTAAAATAAAACAATAGAATACAACATTTTACTTTTTTCTTTTTTTTTCTACTTTATCTAAATACTTTTCATTAAAAAATAATTTGTGCAACTCCATTTAAACAAGTTTTTCAATTTTTTCAACTCTTCATTTGGGAAAAAATAATTCCCTATAAAAATTTGAAAAAGATAAAAACATGAAAAAATTTCCACAACAAAACAACGCTTTAAGTTTCGTGTATTAAAAAACACTTTGGTCTAGAAACGTCCTCAACCGAGCATAGGTACTCGTTTTTTTACAGACATAATTGCTAAAAAAGCATTCTCACCTCTTTAACATTTCAGACATAAACTTTCATTTTTTTCACTTTTTTTATCCCACCACCTTCATTATTCGTTCCTTTCATAGTTTTTTGACGTCATCATACGTTTTTATTCGTTATTAAATGTTTTATTTAGGTTTTTACACGCTTTATACCAGCGTGATGTAATTTGTATGCTTTTGTACGCTTTATTATGTTTTGTACGCTTATATGCGTTTTCGTATATTTTCATACGTTTTGTCCCTTTTTGTTTGTTTTTTCTTAAGTTTTCGCCTGTTTTCTTAGGTTTTCATCCAATTTCGTGGTTTTCTTACATTTTGCCTGTTTTTGTACGTTGTCATCTGTTTTCTTTCGTCTTCTTCCATCTTCTTACATAATACGGAGTATTACGTTTCGTACATTTTGTACGTTTTTTACGTTTTGTTTTCGAACATCTACGTTTTGTTTTCGTACATATTCGTACGTTTTTTCAAGTTTTCGTATGTTTTTGTCCGTTTTTGTCCGTTTTTACGTTTTCGTCTGTTTTCTTACATTTTTGTATGTTTTCCTCAGTTTTTGTACATTTTCGTACGTTTTTCATATTTTTGACTGTTTTCGTACCTTTCGTAGGTTTTTTCTACGATTTTTACATTTTTGTACGCTTCATTGGTTTATTACGCTTTCATGCATTTTTATATTATTTTGATGTTATTATAAATTTTCATTCTTATAAAAAGAACACAAAATCGTAAATAATGTACACAAACGTAAAAAAAATGTACACAAACGTATAAAAATGTAAAAGAAACATGAAAACCTAAAAATCTCGTAAAAACGTACACAAACGTAGACTAACCTAAAGAGAGTATGAAAACGTAAAAAAACACAAAAACGTATAAACTGAATGGAAACGGATGAAAACATACATAAACATAAAACAAGCTTAAAAACACAAAAGGTATATACTTAATGAAGCTAGATTGATTTTATTTGGAGAGATTATGTAGCAACTGCAATTTCCCCATAGAAAGTTTGTACTTGAATGCAAGACTAGATGGAATTATACATATCACATTATCACATGTTATCAACTTCATTAAAGTTAAGAGCTATTTATAAGATTCCAAGAACGAGAGCCACACTACTTTTCTTGTCCGAGTAATGAAGATTGGATCAAAGTGTAAAAAGTTTGTTCTATATTATAAGAATTTATTTAGTTGACGTTATCATCTCGAGTAGTGAGTATCCAACTTCAAACGTATTTCTTAATAATGTTCATCGAATTAAAGTGTTGTTATAAATTTGCTTTTTACCCTAGTTAAGATAAGTTTGTTTACGCTATGGTTAAGTGTATGAAGGAAAATTTTGATAAATATTGAAAGAAGTGTAACCTTCGAAGATCTGTTGCCGTGGTTTTAGATCCTAGCTGTAAAATGACGGTTGCTAAGTTTACTTTTTCTAGAATTTACTCTAGAGATGTACTTAAAGCTACTATTACAAAATTTAAGGGTGTTTTATCTGAGTCATATGGTGAATATGTAAGTGAGTATCCAACTTCAAACAAAAGTTAAGGGTGTAAACAAGTGTTAGTTTGACAAGGACCAATGTGGCAATCCAAGCCTCATCTACTGGTTGGTCTGAGTTTAATTAGTTTTTGAAAAAAAAATGAAAGTGGGCAACCACAAAATTAGCATTTGATAACAATCTTGAAGATGGGGTATATAATTGTGATGAAAGATTTTGTTGTTTTAGCTTGGTGGAAAGTAAATTCTTTAAGGTATCGTATTTTATGTCGAATGGCTCGAATTATACATGTTATTCCTATCACAACATGCCTCCAAAGCTACTTTTAGCGTAGGGAGTAGAATGATTGATACTTATATACCATATTTGGCTCCCGAAACATTTGGAGTCTTATTTTGTGGAGGAGATTGGTGTCGAAGTATTCATAGACTAAAAAGAAAGAACATGATATGATTTCATCGTCTTTTACTATTTCTGTATCTTTTACTTAAGTTTAGTAGGCTAATCAGTTGTATATATGATACATTTTAGAAAGATAAAAAGCCCAATCAAAATCATTGTGTCTATATTACTTGAACAATAAACTTCACTCTAGGAGCCCAAGGCTTATAACCATTTTGTGTAAGATATAAGAAACACGAACCATACTAACGTTAGATGACTTTCGGATCAAAGAGGGTTTCTTGAGAGAGAAATGAGATGGAGGATGGTCTGTAGAGAGAGAAAGCACATGTAACTATGTGTCTACATGAAACCATCAACGCCTCTTCTAAACTTTATAAGAGGCTTAAATACAAAAACCCTAGCCGGCCTATTGGGTTATTGTTGGACTTCTATCGGACTTCTTAGCGGATTATGACTTTTCGGCCCGTTTACATTTAGACAAAAACCTAAACGAGCTATAACCTATACATATCTACGAGTGACTGATACTTCCTTGTCTGGAAACTATACATTTCTTGTATTTTTGTTGTTTCTAACAATCTTCCCCTAAGGGAGGTCACTCGAGATTTACAAATATAATTCCTATCAATCTATGTTAAGGATTTTCAACGCTAGTCTTTATCTTCCCTTGAATCTTCATATCTTTTACTTGTAGTCCTTGAGCTTAATTCAATCATGCACGGGAAATCTTGCGATCTTCATCGTCTTTAACTTGCTAAACTTGTGACTTGAATCTCTTGGACCAACGTGCTCATACTTCTTGAGATTTCTTGAAAGCTTATAACAATCTTCCTTTATAAACTTCAGATTACATCTCGACTTTGTTGAGGAATATATCTTCTTATCAGAACACATCGGAAGTCTTAATCTTTATTTTTCTTAAATTGTTTGAATTCTTTAATCTTTTGGTATGAGCATGTGGAGACGACTTCAATCGGTACATCGTAATGCCACCTTCTTGCTACATTGCATAAGACAATCAACAACAGAACATAGACGCGGATGAAATGGCTTTGTCATTTGCCCTAAACGGTAGTGTTTTACCTCCGGTCGGTGGAGACCATTAGATGGTATTAGATACCATACTTGTGATTAGGTAGCTTCAATGAAGAACCTCCTTGATAGGGTTTTGCGAGTGTACTAGCATGTTCTCTTTACCCGACCATCTCAAAGCAGATTGCGACATTAAGAGTGAATCATTTGGATAAAATATTCGTCCAATTAAAATCATCAATTCAAATTCCCGGAACAAGTTTGATCAATTAAGAATCGCACCATCATCGCTTTCCAGTTTGTCACAAGCTCGATTAATATAGAATCTTGCAAGTCTCCTACCACGGTGTTGTTTGATGTTGAAACTAGAAGGATTTCCATTCGTCATTGTGAGCACTAAAGAGTGTCACTCTAAATATTATGGCAGGATCACAAGGATGTTGCGTAGAGGCTTGGAACAATTTTGAATTAAATTAAGAATCAATCCATAGTTTCTTTCCAGTTTATGCATGTTTATTTTATAGTGAATCTTACATATGACCTACCACAATGTTGTTTGATGTTTACACTGATAGGATTTCCATTCATCATTGTGTACCTTAAGAGATACACTTTGACTATTCTGGAAAGATCATGAAGATAATGCACATGACTCTGTATATATATTTACATTTTGTGTTATTTGATTGTGAACAACAAGTGTTATCATGAAAGTGTCCTAGTGATATTAATAGTGATCTCTTATGTTTCTAGACTCGATGAGTGAATTTGTTTTAGTGACGGGAGACTGGAGTTGATACCACCTTAAATATCTACTTAATCGGAATGAGAAAGTCGATAGATGATAAGTTTAACTCTATAACATTAAAACAAATATCTTTTGAGAAATATTTGAGTTATTTGGGAGGGGTTGTGCATCATCACTGGGACCATGATAACTATCTTCAGTATCAACAATCATCTTGTGATTCTGATAACATGTGAGTTGACCCAGTTTATTCCTAAGTGTAAGGAGGGCTTCTTTATTTTCACCCTTTATCTTTACAATTCTTATTAATTCTTCAACCCTTCAATGCTTAACAAGACGTCATCATTAGCACCTTGTTGTGATTTTTATAGTACTAGCATAAGTCATTAGTCGGCATTCTGCTTCATTCATAAGCTAACTCCATCTTCCTAAGGACAAGTATTTCTAACTATGGAATGTCCTTGGGTAGATTCAACGATTCTAGAAGAATCATTGGAATGAAAGCTAACCTACCATCCTTTTGTCACCACAATCACCGTGAAATTAATGGTTTATGGATAAGTATTGTCACCATGAAAAATCCTTTAAAATCATTCAAGATAATGTTGATATAAATCAAAGATTTTTATGAACCTTGAATATTTTAATTAGTAAAACCATTTGCTCCCCTTACACCCGTGCATTGATATTCGAAAATGTATTTAGCACATGTGGGGTTGAGCCAACACTTAGAGTCAGCCAATACATTAATGTTGGAAATACAGTTTTATCGTTAGAAGACTCGATCACTCCAACAATAGCACTACGGGCTCGTAGTATAGTTTACTAAACAGTGTAAGAAAACCGGTCCAAGCCCATATAGCTTGGACCGCCGGACCATGTCTATTGTATGGACATGGGTATAAAAGCCATCTCCTTAGATGGAGAAGGTGTTGTTGGTTTCATTAATTTCACTAACAAACACACATTTCTCTCTAGTTTCTCTCTCTCTAAAAAACTCCAACCTCAATCTTTCTCTCTCTACATATCATTAAGGATTATAACATTATTCAATTGGTATCAAGAGCCATGGAGTGATTGTTATTGTTCTTATGTTTGTATATGTTTAGTTCATGTATATCATCATATTTACATGGCTAAAAAAAATTCCTTGTTTTCTTTGCTTAAATCTTCACTAAAAGATCACTTGTTGATCTAATATCATTTTGATATAGGTGAAGTTGCTTAAAAACAAGGAAAACATCTTTATTTGTTTTTTTGTTCGAATTTCATCAAACAAGTATGATTCTTGGTTATGAATTTTTCGCTTTAAATTCAAAAAGTTTACATTTTTACGTCTCTTTTACATCTTATTTTGTCAAAAAGTACAAGTCTTTTTTTGTCAAAATTCCAAAAACTTCATCTTTTTAAGCCTTGAAAATTTTGTGAAATTGGAACTAGAGGCCGCTGAGACAAAAAAGGACCATTTGTGCTCCGCGTGTACAATGGGGAAAAGCACTAAGAAATCTTACAAAACCAAAGTTGAGGACACCAATCGAGAGAAACTTTATCTATTGCATATGGATCTTTGTGGCCAATGCGTACTACAAGTGTGAATGGGAAAAAGTACATTCTCGTCATTATGGATGATTACTCAAGGTTTACATGGGTGAAGTTCTTAGAATCTAAAGATGAGGCTCTTGAGTTTATAATCAAGTTTCTCAAGATGATCCGAGTTCGAATTAATTCTATTGTTCAACGCATTCGTACAGATAATAGAACTGGATTTGTCAATCAAACTTTGCGTGAATATTATGAGCAAGTTGGAATCTCTCATGAAACATTCGTAGCTCGCACTCCACAACAAAATGGTGTCATTGAAAGTAAAAATTGTACTCTTATGGAAGCATTTCGTACGATGTTAATTTACGCGAAAGCGCCATTATTCGTATGGACAGAAGCAGTGGCTACCACATGTTGCACTCAAAATCGATCCCTCATACGTCAACGCCATGGTAAAACACCTTATGAGCTACTTCATGGTAAATCACTTGATCAATCATTTCTTCATGTGTTTGGTGCACTATGTTAGCCAGCAAGTGACAGTGAGAACTAGAGAAGACTTCAACCTAAAGCTGATATTGGTATTTTCATTGGTTACGGACCTGTAAAGAAGGCATTCAGAATCTACAACCGTCGTACTCGTAAAATCATTGAAACTATAAATGTCAATTTGATGAGCTGACAAAAATGGATTTTGAGTAAAGCAACTATGAACCCGCACTTCATGAAATGGGACCCGGAACAATTGGTTCTGGTCTAGTCCCAAATTTTCCTACATCATCATCTTTTTTACCACCTACAAAGCCTGAGTGGGATAATATATTTCAACCGTTGTTTGATGAATTCCTTAATTCTCCAAGTGTTGATGCTCAAGGACCTACAGCAATAGCGTCGATTCTCGAAGTTGTTGCTCAAATACCTGATGCACCATCCGATGTATCTACAGTTACTATTGATCAAGATGCACCTTCCCCTAGTAATTCTCAAACTACACCTGAATCAGGACCCAACTCATTCCTAATGATGATGATGAGGATGCCGATGATCATGATTTGGATTTCGCTCATATGAATGATCTTCTATTCTTTGGAGTTCCCATTCCTGAGGCTAATTCCGGGATGTCCTCCTCAAAAGAATTTGTTCCTAATACAATTTAATCCAATCCCAAAATTCATGAACATAACAACAAATTGACAAAGGATCACCCACTCGAAAATATTATTAGTGACGTTGACAGACCGGTTTCCACACGACACCAATTACAAGAACAAGCACTATATTGTTACTTTGATGCCTTTTTCACCGTAGTTGAACCTAATACATGCAAAGAAACATTTCAACAATCGTGTTGGATTGAAGTTATGCAGGAGGAACTTAATGAATTTCAAAGTTTTGACGTATAGGAACTTGTCCCGTGCCTAGATAAAGTGATAATTCTCACTTTGAAATAGGTTTATAATGTGAAACTCGATGAGTTAGGTAGAATATTAAAGAACAAAGCTTGATTGGTTTCTTGTGGGTATCGTCAAACAATGGGCATCGCCTTTCTGGAATCCTTTGCACCCGCTGTCAGATTAGAAGTAATTAGACTATTTCTCGCGTATGCGGCTCACATGAACATGTCGTCTATCAGATGAATGTTAAGACGGAATTTTTGAATGGTATTCTAAGGGAAGAGGCCCATGTAAGTCATCCAGATGGATTTGTGAACTCTGAATATATGAATCATTGTGTGCAAGCTAAAGAAGGCTCTTTACGGGTTGAAACAAGCTCCACGCGCATGGTGTGACTCACTGTCACAATTACTCTTCCCGGAAGGCTTATCCAAAGGCAAGGGGGATCCAACGTGTTTATTTGAAAAACAGGGAAATACATCATTCTAGTACAAATATATGTTGATGGTATCATATTTGCTACCACGACCCAAACATTGTTCGACCAATTTGGAAAATTATGTCTTCAAAATTTAAGATGTCGATGATGGGCAAAATATCATTTTTCGTAGGACTTCAGGTTTCTCAAAGTCCCAGAGGAATCTTTATTAACCAATCCAAATATGCCCTTGAATATCTTAAAAAATATAATTTTGAATCTTGCGACCCCGTGGGTAGAAATCCGTACTAGATGAAGATGCATATGGGAAAATTATTGATCCTACACTATACCGTGAAATGATTGGTACCCTTATGTAGATCACAGCCAACATACCTGACTTATATTTTTTATATGTATGTGTGCCGAGTATCAGGATAGACCTACCAAAAAATACCTACTTGCTGTAAAAAGGATCTTTCGGCACCTAAAAGGATTCGTTAATCGGGTACTATGGTATCCGAAGGACTCCTCAATTGCACTAATGGTATATGTAGATTCGAATCATGTGGGTTGTCAAGATACAAGACATAGCATATCTGAAAGTTTGCAACTACAAGAAGATACTTATCAATTGGGCATCCAAAAAGCAGAAAAGCGTTTCAATATCAAGTATGGAGCGGAATACATAGCCATGTCTGGTTATTGTGCTCAAGTCCTTTAGATGAGGTCACAATTAAGCGACTATGGTCTAGGATTCAACAAGATTCCAATGTACACCGATAATCAAAGTGCCATTGCCTCTGTTGCAATACCGTCCAACACTCTCGGTAGAAGCATATTGACATTCGCTACCATTTTATCTAGGAAAAAGTAGAGAACGGAGTAATTGAGCTTTACTTTGTCAACATGGAGTATTGGCTGGCAGATATTTTCACAAAGGCGTTAGCCCGAGAACGAATTGAGTTTTTGGCGAACAAGCTGGGAATGAGAACATTTACCCCTGAGACTCTCAAAAAGTTGGCGGATGAGGCAGAAGAGTAGTGGTGGTAACTATTCTTGAGTATCTAGTGATGATCGTGTATACATTGTATATATTAAACACCAAAAAGAAAAAAAGAAAAATATAAAACCCTAAAAATAAAAAAATAGTAAAACCCAAAAATATTTTTTTCAAATGCACGTTTTCTGAAATCGATAATATTTACGGCCTTCGAGATGTCGTTTAATAATGGCACGGCGCCACAAATAAAGTTCGAGCAGAAGTTGTAAATATGTTTTTAAAACATGCCAAAATGGCTTGTAGTTATTTCAAACCACAACCCGCTTTTCATATTCAAGTCAAGTATTTCTTACGAAAACTTTAGCTCAACAATGAGAATTAATTTTCTCGAGCATGGTATACTTTATAACCATGTAAGAGATTGTGTTTACGTAATAACACGACCTAACACAAAATTTTGTACCTATCAGTGTATCTACTTGTTTATATAATAGAATCTTATATCACGGACTTAAATCTTCAAAAATTTATCATCAAAAAATGTTCTTTGTGGATATTTGACTTCTTAAAAAACGACTACAACTCTTTAATTAGAAAACGGGTCATTGTTTGAGGGGGAGAAAATGTCAAAAATCTTCTTCAAAATTAAAATGATTTTCATGAAAAGGCTTAAAAACTACGTAACATTTAATGGGTGTTACGTTAATTAACTTTACCTTGTGTTCTCTATGTGTTATGTGTTTTTGTACCTTCGAGATTTCGTATGATTGCTAAATATTGCTAAGTGTTGCTAATATGCCATGGATAAAACTATAAGGGTTAAAATGTCTAATATCAAACTTATAATACACCTTAGGCCAAACTTAAAGATATAAGGAACTTCAGGGACTAGATGTGTCAAAAATAAAAGTGTCCCCTTAAACCCCCAACCCCCCCTGTTCGTCCCTCGTAATACCAAAAACAAGAAAACCAAAAACTCCATTGTCAGAACTCGAATTTGCTATAACTTTGATCTTGAATCCATATCGTGCTTATGGTATAACTACAACATTGTTATTCCCTCCATATTGTCTTCATATCTCAAAGGAATTGCTCTCTAATCATTTTTGAGATCAAGAACCCTAAAAATCAAATTAGGGTTCATAAAATCAGAAATGGACAAAAATGGCGATTGATAGAGGGTTCATGTTCACATAAGGATGTTTATACATAGGTTTTTTCAGTTTTGTGATTCTTTAGCATATGATTGTTATCTTGATTCTTGAATTCGATTTTTTTAGAATGTTTGAAATAGGGTTATGAGCGGTGGGACTGGTTTGTTAAGATTGCATAAGTGTTATTTCGTGGTTATATGTGTGATTACATGATTGTATATGATTGATTGTTCATAAAAAGTGTTCTTTATTTCGCCCCACGTGTTCTTAGGTGAATTTGTGGTTAATTCTTGTTATAACTTGGCCCTATTACTCATAAGAACATGATAAACACATAGGAAGCCTAAAAATTTACCTTGAATCATGTTTGTGGAAATCTTGTGTTAAGAGGCAAAATAGCATCAAAGGTGTTCTAGGAGAAATACCATTTTTTCCCTAGAGGAAAAATAGTAGTAGACACAATTGAGGTGAAACAACAGTATTCCTCAAAAGGCGAATTAACAAATCCTCCTACGCAAGCAAAATAACATAGTAGGGTCTCGGTGGATTAACACGTTTTGCGGAAATAAACTATGGCCAAAAATTCACAAAGAGGTGAAATAACAATTCATACAAAGGCGAAATAACAATACAAGTTCAAATGGGCGAAATAGCAAAATATGCACCTGATGGAGAAATAACAAAACAATATTTAGAAAGTCGAAATAGCATTAAAATTGAACCTAAGGACGAGATAATATATTTTGCACTTTGGTGAAATTTCAAATATCGGACTTGGATTTTTAAATGGTAACCAATAGGAGAAAAATACGTTGAGGGAGATTATAAGAGCTTAAATTTCATATGATTCACGAATGATAATGTGATTGTAAAATTAACATAATCATTATTTAAACCATAACATCAATTTCTGCATAGACTTGTAACATAATTCAACGGCTTTTCATTAAGTTTACGTATGTTATGTGTTAGGAGAATGATATATTTATGTGGTTTGTGTTGTCATATGAGATGTGCTAAGGTTTGTATGAGATAATATAATTGAACTTGTTCCTATCAAACTCGTATGATCTTATCTTAGCAGACTCATGGCAATCTCTGATGATCAACAAGAAAAACTTAACCTCCAACTTGTGCCACTTGAAGACCGGTTCAAGTTTGAGAAATGTAACCATAGGCTGCAAGCTGATCTTAATCCCAAAGAGCCAACCTTCAAAGTTAGCTTGGACATTCTTGCTATTTCACCGATCTACAATGCATTTATCACAACAAACAAAGTCCTAGTGGTCTACATGCATGAATTTTGGGCATCAGCGATCAAAGATGATAACAACATTGTATTCACCATCAACAAGAAGAATCTCACTCTTCAGATGGAAATATTCAGGGAGATACTTGATATATGCTAAAAGGAAGAAGGCAAACCCTTTGCTGAACTCCTAAACACACAAGATATCTTGCAATTCTTCACTGATTTGGGATACAATTGAGTAATTACCAATTTTTCAAACATCTCCACGAACCACATGCATCAACCATGAAGAACGTTGATGGCATTGATCCTCAAGTGTCTCACTCGCAAGTCCTTAGGGGTAGACATGCTTTATTTATCTTAAGGATAAATCTTGTGGGATTATATCATAACAAAAATGCGGATTTTATATATTTAATCTCAGGGGAATTCTGATACCAGGTTTAGGTTAAAGGACTGGAGAATCCAAAACATCTATCGTATCCTCGTTTCACCAAGATCATTATTGCCTATTTCATGACGAAGTACATCACCTTTTTGGTAGAAATAGACACAATTATCACAACATTTAGCAATATTACATTCTCTTTCAAATGAAGTTCACATCAAGAACCAGAACTTCACAACCATATGGTGCAATGATTCCAGACACAATGCTTAATGCAAAAATAAAGGCCAGTGAGTCTTTTAAGGAGCTTTTAGGTTATATGTCAGGGACACTAACACCTAAGCAGAAGTATGTTCGTCCAAAAGCCAGTTCAGAATCAACTGAGAGACCAATCAAACCTAAACTAGCCAAAGCCCCAAGAAAGAAGTCTAAAGCCAAGGCTTCCGAATCTTCAAAGAATAAGAAACCTGCAATACTAGTGGCTTAAGAAGAGGAAGACTTGTCACATCTACAAGAATACAAAGTTTTGAAGAAGATCCTCAAAAGGAGTAAAACCCAAGTGTATGGCTCACAAGCTAGTGGGTCGGGTTCTGATCCAAAGGTTCTAGAATCTAGTGACCAAGAATCATTTGGTGAGTCTGAGTCCATGGCAGAAGGTAGTTAATGTGAGAAAGTGAGCAAGGAGCAATAGGATATAAAAATGGTAGAATCTAACTCGATAAAATCAAAAGTTAAGAGCATGAACACATTCAGAATCCTCAACCAACTCCTCAGACAGAGGAAGAAGAACGAAAAGAATTGAAGAAGAAGAACAAACCCATGATGATGAGGATGAACTTGTTTGCACTCCAACAAATGATGATAATGATGACGGAGATGAAGAGTATGATTTAGATGAAGACACTCAGATGGATGAAGAGGTTGAAGCTTCAACCCATGAATTGTATCATGACGTGAACATTGATTCATCAAGGATACTATCGGCAGTGAATATTATCACATATGAAGAGTCCACGCAGTAGTTACTCCAATAGTCTAACTCTATAGCTCTTCAACATCCTCTGATATGGTGACAAGGTTCCTCGCTACTCCACCTCGTGAGGCTAATCTTTGTCTTTTTATAGTTCGTTATTGTCTCGATATCTTTACGAATTGAGTGCTCGATTAAAATCAAGTCAACTAACTATTTTTGGTGTTTGATTAGCAAATTTATGGTAATCTAGGTCTAATTATCACAAACCCGTAAAAAGTATAAAATAGTATCGTCTACGTAACCGTACTACGCTAAAAACATAGTGCACATACCAATTACAAAGCCAAATGTACAATCAATTAATGCACAACAAGTAAAAATGACTAAAATGTAAAGTAAATGAAAGTAGAGGGACAGAAAATGTAAATATGGAAAGTGGAAGGACTGAATATGTAAAATGTAACAACTATTAACCACTTGTAACAAAGTTAATAACTGAAATGTAACAAACTAACAAGATCAGGGACCTAAATGCAAACCCTAAAAATATTTAAACCAATTACAACAAACTAGCAAACTCCCTAAAATCTAGGGACCAAAAAGCAATTAACAAAACTATTTGATAAGAAAACGGGCTTATAGGTTTTTAAGCTGTAACTAGAGATTTACTGGACCAAATAAGCTGAAACTTGTTTTAAAAGTTTGCAAATTCAAAATTAGCTAGCCATGTTTAAGGAAATAAGCTAGGATTGTCTAAAACTCTAATAAGCACTTTCTCAATAAGCCACTTTTAAGAGTTGTGCTTATTGGAATAAGCATAATGTCTGATTTTGTCAAAAGATGATTAAGAGTCCAAATAAGTGACACCAATCCAAGAAAATCTGAAAAACACCCAAGGAATAAGCCAGAAAAGCCAATAAGCTCAAAGTGCTTATTTTAAACAGCGTTGACCAAAAGTTGACCAGAGTGGACCTTGGTCAAAACTTATTTTTATGGCTTGTTAAGCTGTTTTGTGAAATAAAATGGCCTAGTTAATGAAGTGGATAAGCTGATATTGAAAATAAGCTATCACAGAAACATTAGCTTATCAAAGAGACTTTCTAAGGCTTATTTCTCTTTCAATTCTGAGAACTAAATGAAATGGCTTATAGATTCTTAAAGCTTGGATGTTAAGCTATCTTTTCAACCAAAAATCACAGTCTGAGTCCAAGAAATGAAGCAATTATGCTGGTTTGAAGTTGGCTAGTTTTGGACTAAAAGTCTGACCCAAAGATATTTCATGCAATTTTCCTTTTTGACAAATGGTTTGACTTTCTATATTTGCAAAAAAAACACTTGATAACAGTATGCGAGTGTAAAACAACACTTTTTAACCAATTTCACTTGCTGAATCAAAGATAAGCTATGGATCAAAACACTACTTACTGGTTTAAGCAAATTTTAAGCTATGTGAACTTATCAAATCTAACAGAGTATAACTACCAATTACCAAATCATATCAGCAGGTTCAAAAGAAGCAAATAGCAGGCAAAATCATCAAATGTTACACTAAGACTAAGAAAAGAGCATGCAGTCAACAATTGAGAGGAATTTAAAATGGAAATTTGCACTTTTTAGCTAATAGGCCACCATTGATGGAGAAGTGGAGCGCTGAGCTCACTTTTGAAATTAACAACACCTATCAATCACAAATCAAACACCAAATCACCATCAGCCATCGTCATTCATCATAACTGCTACAAGAGGTTTGATTATGGTCTTCTGGCTAGAATTGGTATAGGAGATGAACTGCAACAAAGCTGATAACTCAAAAAGCTTCCAAATCAACAATATTTGATTTAGTTATTCATGAGAATAACATAATCAACAAGATGAAGGTAAGATCAATGAATTTAGTAGTAAAGAAGAATTGAGGATTTAAGTGAACTGGAATTTGTTATTAATGGAAGGAAATTTGTTATTCTGTTACAACTAATCACTAACATACTTAAGAGTGATTGTCAGACACTCTTAAGCTGCTAATCTAACAAAAGGAAAGGAATCAGAGAATTAAGCTAGGAGTGTATGTTTTCACACCTAGAGTACGTTAAAACAAATGAGCCTATCTAGGGGTATTTATAGACTGAAGATGTGATGTAGGAGATGTTGATGACGTGTCTTGGCTAATAGGAGATTGCCAAGTGTCATAATCTGCAATTGAGTTCTTCATCCGTTCTTTATCAATTTGGGTATTTTTGGTTCCTTCAATAATATGTTAATTAACCACTTGGGTTGTGTTCGCCTTGCTATGTTGATCACTTTTGCGGTTGAAAGATCTTCATGAAATTGCCTCTATCATTCTCTTCGATCTGTAGTTGAAAGGTGCCACGTGGCTTGTTAATATTCGCTGCTAGAGAGTCACACGGATCATTATCCAGTTAATGAAATATGATTGGTGGACAACTGCTAGTGGTGGTACTATATAGATACGCCGGCCACTTTTCTCTTACTTCATTTATTGATAGTGAAGTGGCAGTCCGAGTGCTTGATTTCAAGGCTTCTCATTGGTTGATAGTTAATGTACACGGATAAAGCCATATTTATCTTCTAAAATTGGCAGATTAGGTCCCTCAAGTTGGCAGATTTTATGTTTTAGATATAAGCTCTTCATAACTTGTCAATATCAACCCTTGGACTTGTATCTTGAACAATGTTAACCCTTTGACTGAAGTTGACTTTCCCTTGAGGTCCTTTGACTTTCTTTGACTTTGTTAAATTTTTCACTTTTAGTTCCTCAACTTTGGCAGTTTGGCAAGAAAGGTCCTTTGACTTTGTAGACTTGTCACATTGGGTCCTTCTTTTGTCTTTTCTTCAATATAAATGCCTTGGAATCCGTGTTTGCACCAAATTGTATCTTTTTACCTACAAAACACAAATAACAAAGAGTACCTCATAATACTACTTTTACACATAAAATCTGGTATTTTTCTTTGTGTTTTAGGGTTTGATATGTTAAAATTGATATGACATTTCACCCATATCAAATCTCATACACTTGATCATTGCCATGACCTCATGCAATGCCATATTTCAAAGCTATAAATTACATTTTTCTTATAATTAATCCACCTTGGCCAAAATGAAATGCCTTTACACTATGATACACTATATGATGCATGATTTTGATTTTTACAATGCAATGTAAGGAAATCAATTCCATTTATATATTTTTGTATTTTTCTTGAAATGGTTTAATGGAATTAACTCATAAAGAAATCAATGATTTTGATTAGGGCTTTGGTACCATGAATACTTATCATCCTCAAGTTTCACTTTCCCCATACCAAGCTTAAAAACGAGATCATTGTTATTAATAACTGAAAGTGCATCGACTAATTCATACAAATTAATTATGTTACCATTATACCCCTACTTATTATGCCTCTAAGACCGGTTATTATTTGAGCAAATTGCTTTTGGGAAAATTTGTCATTATTTAAAGCGTGAAATATAAGAAATGTAAAATCTAAAAATAAGGAAGCACGGTTTTAATCCTAAGTAACCATCTCATCCATTACTTGAAAAACCGCCCATGATTGATATAAGTCCGACCCAAAATAATAAGTCATTCGCCTTATATGTAAGATCCTTATGTCATGCATTAATAAGTAGCTACACAATTGCTAAGAAAAGAAAAATAATACTCACGCAATAATTTATATCCGCTGCCTTTTTGAGACCTTGGATCTTCAATCCCGCAACCCGTCAAGGTAATATTGGATTGGAGCAACTATTAAATCCCCGAAACCCTTGTGAGAGTAATATTGGAATTTAATAGCTACTATAATTAACACTTCACTGCCCCTCTTGGGAGTCTTGTATAATTATTATGTTTTCCTTTTTTTCTTTTTCCTCTTTTCTAGCCACTCATTTTTTATAAGCCGCTCTTATTTTTTTTATTCCTCACAAATAAAATGAAAAGAATAAAAGGAAAAACACCCGCTAAGTATTAAGCATGACATAAGTCTAGTACACATAAAACGTTCTAACTTAGAATCTTAAGATGTACTTATACCAACCACGAATGACTAGTAAAAAATGCATAAGAGACTACAAACCAATTAAAACCGTTCTTGATTATTTATTAAAAATATATACATGCGTTGACAAGAAAGTAAAGGTTACGAAATGGGATATAAAAGCCACAAGAATTAATATGAGGTTTATCTAGCCCTTTACACTTAATTCTATCAACTCTCGTTCTCCATAGTTTAAAATCTCAAATAATGAGACTCGTGGATGCTTAGCCTAATAAACCAATAAAGGTCTACATGGTTAAGGATACTGGCTAGAGTAAGCTTGGATAAGAAAACTCGGGTTGAGTCAAAATATTTATGGCGGGCCTAATATGTCAAAGACATCTAAACTTGTTAAACCATATCCTTTATTATTTTTTTCCTTTTTATATATTTTTGATGAAAATTAAAAGAAGAAATATATATACAATGCAAATGAAAAATGATTAATGAAAAAATTATGAATGCATATTTCTGTGGCCAAAGTATATCAAAATTTTGAAAAATATTTGAAAAATTAATTTTCCCAATTATCATGAAGTCAAGGCAATGTTCAGGCAAGGTCACTTTGATAGAAATCTCCCCTACACTTAAGCTAAACATTTTCCTCAATGTTTTAAGAGTATTGGAGTGGAAACTCCCCTATACTTATGACATTGCGTAATTTGTTTAACTCGAGCTAAGGAAGAGACAACTAAAGTGTATTCATTTTTAGACAAGGTTGAATATCACAATAGCAAAAACTAATTGAAGTGAACCGGATACACGGGCCTCCTCCATAAGCTCCATGAAGGAAATGAGAGAGAGCAACCCTTGAAACAAACACCAAAAGACGAAGAAAGGCACACCCCTCTACTTCAACTCTACTATAACACCCTCTTATTAAACCTAACCTATTTAGATTTACTCTATGTTTTCTAAAATAGTTATTCAATGCTTGATTTTTTATGCCCTAAGTCTCTAGCTCGACTCGGCCCCGAATTCGGTTGTCCTTGGGGAAACCATCATGGAGAATAAAGGACATCCACTTTGAAGCACATCTCACATGATACACTCAAACTTAGCACGTTTCCATTTACAATGAGATTTACAATATCCGCCTCGATAAATGGACCGGTCCAACGTGTCTTAAGTTTGTCCAACATAGAAAGTTCTCCATATAATAAGCACACCATGATCAAATACATAGTTTCCATCTCCACAATCTAACAACTCCAAAGTAGGTAGCATCAACAAAGTAAGCTCATACGAGAAGCCCATATCAATCAAAGTCACACTCGTAAGTGGATTAGATGAAAACCAAAATTTCCCAAACATATGGATCCCATGATAAAAAAACCTTTCCCTTCATGGGAAAATAAGAAGATGAACTCGTATCAACCAGATGAGATTCCCCCTTAATTATCAAATCATCATGAGAAAATGAGGGTGTAGGAATTAAAACATTCATAACTATTATGTCTATGTGGTGCTCCTCATCATCATCAAAAGGTGGGGAATCTGCCATAGAAGGCATAGTGAAAGGAGGCTCAATATTAATATTGTCTTGTGAAGGAGGTGTAGGCTCTGCGTTCCCAAAAAGCATGTTCTCAATAAGACGAATATCCTTTTCCCAATTAGAAACACTATCATCAACCTCTAAATCAGTATTAGCAAGAGTTGCCTCGATGATGGCATCAATATCCATAAGAGAGTCCATATTAAAGGTTTTGGGTTCTAAAGGTGCCTTAGGTGAAAGAGGATCATTCTCTAAGAGTATAGGATTTTCTTCATCAATAACCAACTTTAAGGATGGAAGGGTGGGAATAGAAGGCTCAAAAGGTGGTGTACTAATGATAGAATCACTCAAAGGGATGATATGATCATGAAAATCAATAGGTGCAACCTCAAAAACCGGTGAAGAAATCTGAATAAAAGGTTCTTCTTCTATGGATTCATCATTAGGAGTTGCATTCAATGCTTCAATCGAGGAGATAAGAAGATAAATGTTTGATAAAACCTCACGAATATGAACATCTTCCACTTCTTATATAGGAGCAATACCTTCATCCATATAAGGAAAGTCAGCTTGGCAAGAAAAGTCATCGGATGATATATCATAGGGTGCTTCACTAGAATCATAATTATCATCCTCCATTTGTGGCAAGTCTTGCAAAAACTCTTCCTCAATCTTATTATCCTTTTCTTTGAACAATTCATCAAGATCGAAATCACCAAAATCACTAGTAGTAGCATGAATGTCATCATGTGAGGAAATCTCAATGTGATCATGAGGAGACGAGGTATCAATACAAAACTCCTCACATGGTTCATCGGAAACACCCTCAAGCTCTCTTTGGATTGTGATAAGGTTCTCAACACTAGATGCGGTTAATTCATTCGAATCGGTGTTTGTATTAGTGCTAAGAGGCTCTTCCCCCATGGTTAAAGATTTGTTGGGTTCCATGTGAGATAAATGAGATGAAGATGTGTCATCATTAAGTGTCATGCAAATAGAAGGTTCATCATTATCGTCATAGAAGAATCGATAAGGCATACGAGTAGCAAGATATTCTTCTTCTTCCTTTGTATCAATCTTAAAGAGTAAATCATCAAAATATTTCTTGAGGCGACGAGAGAATTTGTTAAACAATTCACGAAACATATCACCAAGTTCATTGTCGTTAAATCGCCAATACTCTTCAAAATACTTAATTTTCATTTCCTCAAGAGACTTAATTTTTTCCCTTAACCACCGATACTCTTCTTTCATTTCCTCGAAGCTCATGTCTTTCTTACTATCAATTTCATTAGAAATGTCATCGATCGACTTGTTTTTTTGCTCAAGTAAAGAATGAGACTCATTGCAAATATTATGGGCATAGGAAGGAGGATCCCTCGGTCGACAATCATAACCATAATGGGGTGCGTTTCCACAAAACTCACATGAATAAGTTGAAGAATAGGGTGGAGGTGGATTTCCATAATTAGGTGGATGATATGTTTGAAAAGAGCCTTGATTATAAAAGTCCTCATGATTATAACCTTGAAAATTCCCTTCATTTTGAAAACCCTCATGATGTGAAAATCCTTGATTTTGAAAAGTATCTTGATTATAGCATTGAAAATTTTCATCATTTTGAAAGCCTCCATAATTGGAAAATTCTTGGTTTTGAGATGGCCCATTAAAGTTTTGCTCTTGAAATGATGGTGAAGGTTGTGATGAAAAACCGGAATATTCCATATAGTCATTACAAGTGTAGTCCATTTGAAGGTTAGGTTGACAATTAGGGTTTGCGGTTTCATTGTAAGCATAAGTCTCCCCCATAATGGTCATTGTTTTGAGCACATAAATAAGTATCATGTGGACCCCACAATTCGAACAAGTCGGATAATTAGCGTTGGTGGTTTGTTGTTGCAACATCTCTCACATGGAACGAGTATCCATGTGTAGCAAGGTGGCCGAATGTATATACAAGGGAACGACGTTTAACACTTCCTTGAGGGAGGAAGTAATACACCAAATGTGGTATGGTTACACACGTGCGAATACACGTGTAAATAAACTTGAGGAATGAGAGAGAAGCTCTCGGTCGACTTTGAAAGAGAATAGATTATCTCTCTCGAGGTTTGATAATTAATATCCACAAGAAAGTATGTAGATATGTAATACTAATTCGGTGGCACACCACTCACTACTATCACCTTTGAAAGACCCACAAGAAAACGGAGAAACGAGGCGGCGCGTAGCACATAAGAGCTTGCTCCTTTAGAATGTGAAATACACTCGCCTTATACCCCCACACAGTGGCCTCTTTCTCAGGTTCAAGTAAATTATAGTAAATATCTATTGTGCCTTAATTATCTTAGATCGATACACGTAAGTGGCACCGGAACGCCGCCACAAACAGTGTATTGCAATGCAATACTTATGGAAGTAGGTGTGTTAGGATTCGTATCTCCGTATACTTATTTACATATAATACTATAAAGGAAAATATTTTTGTATTCTTATGATTTTTTAAGAAAAATATAATATGTACGTAAAAACAATTGAAAAACAATATATACAATATATTTTTGGTGTAATCTTTTAGGAAAAAGATTACTTTTATTTTATTTTTTATTAGTTTTTTGTTCAATTCTTAGGAAAGAATTGATTTTTGTGGTTTTTTATTTTTTATAATTTTTATCTTTTTGATTTTTTATTTTCTATGTTTTTTATTTAACAAAAATAACGTTCACAAAGTGAACGGATCCCAAAATCCAATACGTCTCACTAGAAACCGTCAATCTTCACGAAAAGAACTGGCAGCGGCGCTATTTAATCTTTGTCTTATTATAGTTCGTTATTGTCTCGATATCTTTACGAATTGAGTGATCGATTAAAATCAAGTCAACTAATTGTTTTTGGTGTTTGATTAGCAAGTTTATGGTAATCTGGGTCTAATTATCACAAACCCGTAAAAAGTGTAAAATAGTATCGTCTACGTAACCGTACTACTCGAAAAACATAGTGCACATACCAATTACAAAGCCAAATGTACAATCAATTAATGCACAACAAGTAAAAATGACTAAAATGTAAAGTAAATGAAAGTAGAGGGACTGAAAATGTAAATATGGAAAGTGGAAGGACTGAATATGTAAAATGTAACAACTATTAACCACATGTAACAAAGTTAGTAACTAAAATGTAACAAACTAACAAGATCAGGGACCTAAATGCAAACCTTAACAAGATTTCAACCAATTACAACAAACAAGCAAACTCCCTAAAATCCAGGGACCAAAAAGCAATTAACAAAACTATTTGATAAGAAAACGAGCTTATAAGTTTTTAAGTTGTAACTAGAGATTTACTAGACCAAATAACCTGAAACTTGTTTCAAAAGTTTGCAAATTCAAAATTAGCTAGCCATGTTTAAGGAAATAAGCTGGGGTTGTCTAAAACTCTAATAAGCACTTTCTCAATAAGCCACTTTTAAGAGTTGTGCTTATTGGAATAAGCACAATGTCTGATTTTGTCAAAAGATGATTAAGAGCCCAAATAAGTGACACCTATCCAAAAATATATAAAAAAAACCCAAGGAATAAGCCAGAAAAGCCAATAAGCTCAAAGTGCTTATTTTGACCAACGTTGACCAAAAGTTGACCAGAGTTGACCTTGGCCAAAACTTATTTTTATGACTTGTTAAGCTGTTTTGTGAAAGAAAATGGCATAGTTAATGAAGTGGATAAGCTGATATTGAAAATAAGCTATCATAGAAACATTAGCTTATCACAGAGACTTTCTAAGGCTTATTTCTCTTTCAATTCTAAGAACTGAATGAAATGGCTTATAGATTCTTAAAGCTAGGATGTTAAGCTATCTTTTCAACCAAAAATCACAGTCTGAATCCAAGAAATGAAGTA
The DNA here is from genome assembly GCA_025667525.1 of Glebionis coronaria. Classification (NCBI taxonomy): domain Eukaryota; kingdom Viridiplantae; phylum Streptophyta; class Magnoliopsida; order Asterales; family Asteraceae; genus Glebionis; species Glebionis coronaria. Next base: position 453,695,442 of record CM046881.1, on the reverse strand, counting down.
ATTATGTTGGTTTGAAGTTGGCTAGTTTTTTACTAAAAGTCTAACCCAAAGATTTTTCATGTAATTTGCCTCTTTGACAAATGGTTTGACTTTCTATCTTTGCAAAAAAAAACTTGATAATAATATGTGAGCGTAAAACAACACTTTTTAACCAATTTCACTTGCTGAATCATAGATAAGCTATGGATCCAAACACTACTTACTGGTTTAAGCAAATTTTAAGCTATGTGAACTTATCAAAGCTAACAGATTATAACTACCAATTACCAAATCATATCAGCAGGTTCAAAAGAAGCAAATAGCAGGCAAAATCATCAAATGTTACACTAAGACTAAGAAAATAGCATGCAGTCACCAATTGAGAGGAATTTAAAATGAAAATTTGCACTTTTTAGCTAATAGGCCACCATTGGTGGAGAAGTGGAGTGCTGAGCTCACTTTTTTTTGAACTTAACAACACCTGTCAATCACAAATCAAACACCAAATCACCATCAGCCATCATCATTCATTATAACTGCTACAATAGGTCTGATTATGGTCTTCTGGCTAGAACTGGTATAGGAGATGAACTGCAACAAAGCTGATAACTCAAAGAGCTTCCAAATCAACAATATTTGATTCAATTATTCATGAGAATAAGAGAATCAACAATATGAAGGTAAGATCAATGAATTCAGTAGTAAAGAAGAATTGAGGATTTTAGTGAAATGGAATTTGTTATTAATGGAAGGAAATTTGTTATTCTTTTACAACTAATCACTAACAGACTTAAGAGTGATTGTCAGACACTCTTAAGCTGCTAATCTAACAAAAGGAAAGGAATGAGAGAATTAAGCTAGGAGTGTGTGTTTTCACACCTAGAGTACGATACAACAAATGAGCCTATATAGGGGTATTTATAGACTGAAGATACGATGTAGGAGATGTTGATGACGTGTCTTGGCCAATAGGAGATTGCCAGGTGTCATAATATGCAATTGAGTTCTTTATCCGTTCTTCATCAATTTAGGTATTTTTGGTTCCTTCAATGATATGTTAATTAACCACTTGAGTTGTGTTCGCCTTGCTATGTTGATCACTTTTGCTGTTGAAATATTTTCATGAAATTGACTCTATAATTCTCTTCGATCTGGAGTTGAAAGGTGCCACGTGGCTTGTTAATATTGGCTGCTAAAGAGTCACACTGATCATTATCCAGTTAATGAAATATGATTGGTGGACAACTGCTAGTGGTGGTACTGTATAGATACGCCAACCACTTTTCTCTTACTTCATTTATTGATAGTGAAGTGGCAATCCGGGTGCTTGATTTCAAGGCTTCCCATTGGTTGATAGTTAATGTACACGGATCAAGCCATATTTATCTTCTGAAATTGGCAGATTAGGTCCCACAAGTTGGCAAATTCTATATTTTAGGTATAAGCTCTTCATAACTTGTCAATATCAACCCTTGGACTTGTATCTTGAACAATGTTGACCCTTTGACTAAAGTTGACTTTCTCTTGAGGTCCTTTTGTTAGAAATATGTTTTTACGTATTTAGGAAGATTCGGTCACTCCGACAATATATTAAGTAGTAGCTCGTAGTCTAAACATCGTTATTTAACAAACAAGCCCAAGCCTAGCCTACAACTTGTGTAGGCCGGCCCATACATGTAAGCCCAAGCCCATTACAAGGCTTGGGTATATAAACCCTCTCCTTAGATGGAGAGGGTGTGTGGTTATTCATTTTTCACATAGTAAACATAAGTTTCTCTCTCTAGAATTGTGTGTAATCCACCATCTCTCTATCTCTTTCTCTCTCTAAAACATAAGCAAGATTTACATTTCAACAAATGGTATCAAGAGCTTGGGATGAAATATAGGTTGGTTTTCGTGTTGAGTATGCTTTCTTAAGCATATCGTAGGTTTTTGAGTTTTCTTTGCCGAATCATCAAATTTTTTCGTGTTTGTTTGTGTTCTAAAGTCGAATACAGTCTTTAATCGTGTCGTAGTATCTTGGGTATCTTGGTTTTTGGCTAAAACTCAAGTTTTTTGGATCGAAAGTTGCAAAATTTCTTGTTTCTCACCATTCCGAAATTCTTGCAAGGTTTCCATCGGAAAGTACAACGTGAGGGTGGTTTGATCGCAATAACCTATTGGTTCCACTTTGCGATCATTGGATTTAAACACCTTATTACGACGTGACATTCCGATCTGGCATTGCGATCTGGGATTCCGACGGCTTTAAGGATTCTTGTGTCGTCACTCTGTCCATTTTATTTTAGCAACATTCCGATCTGGACATTCCGATAGTGGTATTCCGATCTGGACATTCCGATAGTGGCATTCCGATCTGGACATTCCGATAGTGGCATTCCGATCTGGACATTCCGATAGTGACATTCCGATATGGACATTCCGATAGTGACATTCCGATCTGGACATTAAGATAGTGTGACATTCCGATCTGGACTTTCCGATAGTGACATTCCGATCTGGACATTCCGATCTAGACATTCCGATACCAGCAACATTCCGACAGAAATCAACATTCCGATAATCCAAAAATTATTCCTTAAAAAAAAAATTCGATCGTGTGTAATTTTGACTTGGAATTTTTTGGTTTATCAAGAACATATTTGGGGGATTTTAACATTGTTTATCGACTTTAACACACCACAACACAAAAACACTTAACCTTATTTCATTGTTCGATCAACTTTGTAAATCTTAACTTATTTAAATGGAGTACACATCTCTTACGGATAAGTCCATCCTCTCGGGTACGGATAATCGTCCACCAATGTTGGAGAAGTCTATGTACGAGGATTGGACTTCCCGAATGGAACTTTACATGTTGAACAAAGAGAATGGACATCTCATTTGGGCATCGGTGCTCAATGGACCATTAGATTATGGTACAGTGACGGAAGGTACGACTACTCGTCCTCCCACAACGGGTGAGTTGACTGGAGATATGAAGATTCAAGACAAATGTGATAAGTATGCTACAAACATCATTCTCCAAGCCCTTCCTCCAGATGTCTACAAACTCGTCAGCAAACATAAAGTTGCCAAAGAGTTATGGGATAGAATTCGGGTTCTAATGCAAGGCACCTCGTTAACTAAACAAGAACGAGAGTGTAAGCTTTATGATACTTTTGATAAGTTTGCCTATGTGCCAGGGGAGACTCTCAATGACTACTATCTGAGATTTACCCTATTGTTGAATGAGCTAAATATCTATGGCATGGCAATTCCTACCTTTCAATTGAACACCAAGTATTTGAACACTCTTCCTCCAGAATGGAAAAAATACGTGACGGATGTTAAATTGGCTAAGGACTTGCATAACACCAATGTGGATCAACTTCAAGCTTTTCTTCAACAACACGAATGCCATGTGATCGAGGCTCGGTTGTCTACACCTCAAGTTCATGATCCACTTGCAATGTATGCTTCTCAACAAAACATGGCTTATACTTATCAGCAACCATCATACTTGCAGCAGCCACCACCACACAACTATCAGCAACCATCTTATCCACCACTAATGATGCCACAGCAAGCATTTCAACAAAGTGTTCATCAACAATCTTTTTCATCGCAACCACCATATCAGACATCACCATCACAAGCCAACACTTCTCCAATGGGCTATACCCCTCAGCAAGGATACTTTCCTATTGAAGCACATCCAGCACAAGCTTTCTACTCTAATGAACTTCCACCAATCCAAGCACCGGTCTTTACTCCAAATGATACGCCAGCTGATGTACTAAACCATCTCACTGCCTACTTGTCAAAACTTGTTGCAACAAGAGGATTTCCACCAAAAAACAATCAGCTCCGCACCTCTTCAAATCCTCGACAACAAGCTACTGTTCAAGATGGTCAAGTAACAGTGCAACCTATTCAGGGAAGGCAAAATTCATATGGACCTCCTATAAAGACAGTGAATGCTCAAGCTGTGAATTCACAAGCTAATGGAAATGGAAGTCCCATTGGCCCTCAAAAGGTTGTGACTTGCTACAATTACCGAGGACAAGGTCATATGGCTAGGCAATGCACTCAGCCGAAAAGGAGAAGGGATGATGCATGGTTTCGTGAGAAGATGTATTTGGTCGATGCTCAGTCTAAGGGAAATATTTTGGATTCAGAGGAGTTAGCATTTCTTGCAGACCCAGGGGCAGCAGCTACTGAAGGCATTGCAGTCGTTTCAACTTCTAATGCAGCTTATCAAGCAGATGATCTTGACGCATATGATTCGGATTGTGATGACATTCACTCTGCCCAAACTGCTCTCGTTGCTAATCTCTCTCACTACGGTTCTGATGTCGTCAGTGAGGTACCCACCACAACCAATCCTGGTAATGATGATAACCAACATCAAGTTAGGCATGAAAATGACAACCTTGAACAGCATTCGGGAACTAGTAACTCAAATGATGTGGTACCCAATCCTACACATTTGAGTGAACCTCAACCAAATGCTACGACGGGTATGGAATCTTATGCTCAACATGATTTGGTCATGGTACCTAAACATATTATTGATCAAATGCATATGGCCCTCAGACAATCCGTAGATACCAATTCCACCCTAAGTGCTGAGCTTACGTTGCATAAAGAAAAGGTCAAAACTTTTGAAATGGTCCCTCAAGCAGAGAAAATAACATGTTCTGAATTTGACCAATTTCGTTTTGAAAAGATTGAACACTTGCAAGAAATAGAATCATTAAAAGCTAATCTTTCCAATGAAGTAAAAGCAAAAGAGTCGGTTGTCAATGATTTTCAGAAACTTAAAATGGATTTCGAAACTCTCGAGTCTAAAAAGTTTGAATCGGAAATTAATGCTACCAAACTTCTTAAATTCAAAGAACAACAGCTTTTAAAACAATACGCTTCCACCGAAAAGGTTCATCTTTTAACTAAATCATTTAAAGAACTCGAACTTAAGCGTCTTCAAGATTTACCACCTAATCCCGGTTATGCAAAACAAGCTCAGGAACATATTCCCGGTCTTTATGATATGACCATAATTGGCAAATCGAAAGAAGCACCTTTTATTCGTAGTACTGAGGAGACACAGTCACTTGCGGATGAAACTCATTCTAAAATGCTTTCAAAATTCCATACAATTGATTATGATCAACATAACAAAGATCAATTTTCGAAAAAGACACGCATTCGCTTACAAAAGGAATTAGCAGAATTGACAGTTCTTGTGCCCCAAAGTTTGTCAAATGAAAACCTACCTAGTACGTCTCCTACACTTGTCAAAACGGATTTAACAAAGTTAATTCCACCGGTAAGCAAGGAGTCCGTTAACTTAAATGCGGTTCACCAACACTTAGCCGATTTTAACAAGGTCATTTTGGAACGTACGACGGCTTCGGCCATAACGGAAGGTGAATGGAATTTTGAGCACACTAGAGCTGCGTTTCTAGACGAAATTGTTCCGTTTGTAAAGAATGTTTAAGCTTGTCTTAGTACTCTTGATCAAGATTTGCTTTTGAAAATAGAAGAAGTTAGACGTGTTTTCAATGAAATGGATGATGCTTATGAAAACAGTTTACTTGAAATAGAACGGGTTTCACGCCAAAATGATAAGCTTCTGAAGCAAGTGATGTCTCATGATATAGTTTCTGTCTGTGTGAATAAAAGTGTTGATAATGATTCTATTATGCATAATGTTGAATCTGTGGATAATGTGGTAGATAGTAATTGTCACGAATCTGACGCTGAATTTTTAAAGCTTCAAGATTCATATTCTTTGCTTTCAAAACGTTTTGATGAGATTCAAACACATTGTATTTCGCTTGAATGCAAGCAACAATTTATTCAAGAATCTTTGAAACGTCATTCGAAGGTGTTAATATCGATGATGCAAACTTTGAAAAGAATTTTCGATTGAATTTACAATCAAAACAGCGTCAGCCAAGTGACAAAGTTGCTAAATCTTTGCCGATAGAAATAGAGAAATCTAAGGAGCTTAACTGTGTGAACGTACTTGAGGCCGCTGAGAATCTTAAACTTGATCTAGATAATCGAGTTTCCAAGATTTTGTCCAAAGTTGATAACTTAAAACAGAAAAATACACGACTCTTCAATTCAGTAAAGCCCGTATGTGCTAATACCACTGCACAGAATCAATCGTGGATTGAACAATTGAATCGAAAGTCGGTGGAAATAGCTGATTTGAGGGAACAAATTTGTGATAAAAATCTGGCCTTGGCTAAGTTAAAGGAAACACTTCGTACTCTAAAAGGTAAGAATGTTGTGGATAACGCAGCCACTGTCTCAGCATCGTCCTCTAGTGCAATCAAAAGGAACCTAATAGCCGTCACACCACTTAACAAGGGACCTAGGACTAAACCATCTCAAACTTTGGTCACTAACGATAAGGCGGAATCAAAACTTGCTTCTAATATTCCTGTGTTGCCTTCTACAGGAGTAAGCACCACTACTAAGGCTCAAAGATCTAAGCTTAATAGAAACAAGAAGAATGATAGGATCTTGCCCCCATCTAGTAGTCAAGTGAAGAATAAAGTAGAAGCCCATCCTAGGAATATTATTTTTGTTTTGAATAAAAAGAATCATGTAGCTAAACCTAAAGGCTCTGCGGTTTTGCAGCGTTCTAAGCCTAGTGTAAATTCTAATTTGAAATGTTGGAATTGCAATGAATGTATGTTTTTTAGTCGTCATGATTCTTGCCTTATTGACCATGTGAATGAGATGCATGCCCGGAAAAATTGATTAGAATAGAAACCGACTGGGAAAGTGCTAACCCAAGTTGGTTGGATGTGGCGCCCCACTGGTAGAACTTTCACTATAGTAGGAAATATGTGCCCTTTAACTAGGATCACTCCCGCTGAAGTGAAGAAAGCGTTCCCTTTAACTAGGAGTACCAAGACTACCAAAACACAAGTGTGTCCTTTAATTAGGAACACCGACACTACTGTAGGAACCAAGTGCCCTTTAAATAGGTCTACTCTCACTGTAGTGCCCACGAATAATCCAAAACCTAAGAAAATTGGAACAGTAAAACCTGTTAGTGCTAAAACTCACATTAGAAAACGTAGGAAATCTAAAGGTCTCATAAATGCTAGCAATTCTGATAATCTTATATCTCTATCTGCTAACACTCCGGAACCAATAGTTTCCAATGCATTGTCTACTGTTGTTATTGAAAACAGGTGGTCCAAATTGTTCTCTGGTATTTGGACTCTGGTTGCTCTAAGCATATGACCGGAGATCCCTCTCAGCTCAGAAATTTTGTCAACAAGTTTCTTGGTACGGTTCGATTTGGAAATGATCATATTGCAAATATAATGGGTTACGGTGAATATCATATTGGGAATGTTATAATTTCGAGAGTGTATTATGTGGAAGGTCTCGTCACAACTTATTTTCTGTGGGACAATTTTGTGATGCAAACCTAGAAGTTACTTTTCGAGAGCATACCTGCTTCATTCGTAATTTGGAAGGGGTTGATTTATTGAAAGTTACTCGAGGGAAAAATTTGTATACTTTGTCTCTACAAGACATGATGGCCGCTTCTCCCGTATGTCTTCTCTCCAAAGCATCAAAGACTAAGTCATGGTTATGGCATCGACGGTTATCTCATCTTAACTTTGACGCTATTAATCACTTGGCGAAAAACGAACTTGTTCGTGGTCTTCCTAAACTATCATTTCATAAGGATCATTTGTGTTCCGCGTGTACAATGGGGAAAAGCACTAAGAAGTCATACAAACCCAAGACTGAAGACACCAACCAAGAGAAACTTTATCTTTTGCATATGGATCTTTGTGGGCCAATGCGTGTTAAAAGTGTTAGTGGCAAAAAGTACATCCTCGTCATTGTCGATGATTACTCTCGGTTTACATGGGTGAAATTTCTTAAAGAAAAAAATGAGGCACCTAAATTCATTATCGGATTTCTCAAGATGATTCAAGTGCGTCTCAACACTACTATCCGACGCATTCTTACAGATAATGGAACTGAATTTGTGAATCAAATTTTGCATGATTATTATGAAGAAGTTGGCATTTCTCAATAAACATCCGTTGCTTGCACTCCACAACAAAACGGTGTCGTTGAAAGGCGAAATCGCACACTTATGGAAGCTGCTCGAACGATGTTAATTTACGTAAAGGCTCCATTGTTTTTATGGGCAGAAGCAGTATCTACCGCAGTGTACACCCAAAACCGGTCACTAATTCGTAAACGCCATGGTAAAACACCTTATGAGCTTCTCCATGGAAAAGTACCAGATTTATCATATCTTCATGTATTTGGTTCTCTTTGCTATCCAAATAATGATGGTGATAATGTGGGAAAACTTCAACCAAAGGCTGATATTGGTATTTTCATTGGTTACGCACCCACAAAGAAGGCATACCGAATCTACAACCGTACCTCTCGTAAGATCCTTGAAACTATGAATGTTGATTTTGATGAGCTGACAACAATCGCTTTTGAGCAAAGCAGCTCTGAACCCGCACTTCATGAAATGGGACCCAGTAACATTAGTTCTGGTCTTGTCCCAAATAACCCTACTTCATCATCATTTAAACCACCTTCTATGACTGAATGGGATACGTTGTTTCAACCGTTCTTTGATGAATTCTTTACTCCTCCAAGTATTGTTGCTCCAGAACCTGAGGTAATAGCTCCGGTAACCGAAGTTGTCGCTCCAGCAACCGTTGCACAATCAGATACGTCTGCACCTACAATTGGTCAAGATATACCTTCAACAAGTAATTCTCAACCAACACCTGTTTCAACTACCCATGTCATGCCTATTTATAATGAAGAGGATGATGATGATCACGATTTAGAATTCGCTCAAATGCGTGAACTTCCATTCTTTGGTGTACCAATTCCCGACCCTAATCAAGCCGGGTCGTCCACCTCAGAGGAAGCTCCTTCTACAGTTTACTCCAATCCACGGATTCGTGAACATGACAGCAAGTGGACAAAGGATCATCCTATAGATTCTATTATTGGTGACCCTAATCGCCTGGTATCCACACGAAGTCAGCTACAAGAAAATGCAATGTTTTGTCATTTTGATGCTTTTCTCACTGAAGTTGAACCTAAGACATGGCAACAAGCTTTTACTCAATCCTGTTGGATAGAAGCTATGCAAGAAGAACTTAACGAATTCATACGTCTTGAAGTTTGGGAACTTGTCCCATGCCCGGATCAAGTGCAGTTACTCACTTTGAAATGGGTTTATAAGGTGAAACTCGATGAGTTAGGCGGAATATTGAAGAACAAAGCTCGACTAGTAGCTCGTGGATACGAACAATTATTGGGCATCGACTTTATGGAATCCTTTGCACATGTTGCCCGTTTGGAAGCTATTAGACTATTCCTCGCTTATGCAGCCCACATGAATATCATCGTCTATCAGATGGATGTGAAGACGGCATTCTTAATGGTGAACTCAAGGAAGAGGTCTATGTTCAACAACCGGATGGTTTTGTGAATCCTAATTATCCTAATCATGTGTACAAGCTTAAGAAGGCTCTCTATGGGTTGAAGCAAGCTCCACGCGCATGGTATGATCTATTATCACAATTCCTCATTACGCAAGGCTTCGCTAAAGGCAAGGTGGATCCCACGCTGTTCATTCAGAAACGAGGTAAAGATATGATTATGGTACAAATATATGTTGATGATATTATATTTGCAGCCTCGACCTAAACTTTATCCGACGAATTTGGGACACTCATGTCTTCTAAGTTTAAGATGTCAATGATGGGCAAGGTATCATTCTTTTTAGGTCTTCAGATATCTCATAGTCCCAGAGGCATCTTTATCAATCAATCCAAGTATGCCCTTGAATCGCTAAAGAAGTATAAGATGGAATCTTGCGACCCCGTGGAAACTCTAATGGTGGAACGAACTAAGCTTGATGCAGATCCACATGGAGTTGCCGTTGATCCGACACTGTATCGTGGTATGATCGGTACTCTTCTATATATCACAGCTAGTCGACCTGATCTTCAGTTTGCTACATGTATGTGTGCTCGGTATCAAACTAGGCCTACTGAGTTACACTTGGCTACTGTGAAACGGATCTTTCGATATCTTAAAGGAACCATTAATCGGGGACTTTGGTATTCGAATGACTCTTAGATTGCACTTATGGCATATGCATATGCGGATCACGCGGGTTGTCAAGATACAAGGCGTAGCACGAGTGGAACTTTGCAACTACTAGGAGATCGACTAATCAGTTGGGCATCGAAAAGACAGAAAAGCGCTGCAATTTCAAGTACGGAAGCAGAATACATAGCTATGTCCGGTTGCTGTGCTCAAATTCTTTGGATGAGATCGCAATTAACCGACTATGGTCTAGGTTTCAACAAAATTCCGATGTACTGCGACAACAAAAGTGCAATTGCCTTATGCTGCAACAATGTTCAATTCTCCCGGTCGAAGCATATTGACATTCGCTACCATTTCATCAAGGAGCAAGTGGAAAATGGAGTAATAGAACTTTACTTTGTCCAATCTGAGTATCAATTGGCGGATATTTTCACGAAGGCTTTAGATCGCGCTCGAATTGAATTTTTGGCCGAGAAGCTAGGAATGAGAACTTTCTCGCCTGAGACTCTAAAGGAACTGGCAGATGAAGCGAAAGAATAGTGGTGGTAAAGCTATTTCTCCGTATCCTTGGTGATTATTTGTATATATTGTTTATATCTTTATCCACAAAAGTAAAATACAAAAATATAAAACCATATAAAAACCATAAAAATTGAAAATTTAGAAAAATCCAAAAATATTTTTACTTTATTTTTCAAAGGCATGTCTTTTGGTACGATAATGTTTACGGCCTTAGAAATGTTGATTAATATCGACACGGCGCCATAAATAGAGTTCGTACAAAAGTTGTAAATATTTCATAAAACATGCCCTTATGGCTTGTAGTTATTTCTGACTGCAACCCGGTTTTCACATTAAAGTCAAGTATTTCTTATGAAATATTTGGCTCTCAACGGGAATTAATTTTCTCGGGCAAGGTTTACTTTAAAACCTTGTAAGGGATCAAGTTTACTTTATAACTTGGTCTAACACAAATATATGTACGCCTCAGTGCATTTATTTGTTAAAACAAGAGAAGTCTTGTTTTTATGAAGCTATCATCTCTACAACCATAGCAATATACAATTGGTATCTACATACTCGACGATGCGACTACTCAACAGACGACTACAACTCTTTCAATAGAACACGGGTCAACAATTGAGGGGGAGCAATTGTCAAGCATTCAGAATCTTCGATGCCGAACGTGCCAAGTTCACTAATTGGTGTCAAGAGAACAATACCAATCGTACACGTGGTGTCAAGAGATGACTTCAGACGTGACGAGGCGACCAACATATGCTGACAAGAACCATTTGATCTTATCATATGATGTTCTCATCTATCAGGTCCAACCTTGTCAATTCTTTTCTAATATGGTAAATATGTGATCATGTTACAAATCGATATCATATCTCATACATTTGGTATCATGAAGATAAAACGGACTCGCATTTTTCTTCCCAAAACTTTTGTTAAAACTTCATTAAATCAATTGATATTAAAAACATCGGTTGGGTTAATATTTTTAATATGGGGAAGAAAATGTGATTTAATATGGGATATTATCACAAATGGTTTGACTTAATGTGATGGCTCATCCCGACATATGCGAAATGTTTTCGAATATCGTGGCATATGTTAAGGGGAGCAAAACGGATTTGCATATCAAAATGGATTTTCATGGTGACATATACTTACCCAAAACCCATTTATTTCACGACGATGAAGATTGTGGTGACATAAGGATGGTAGGATAGGTTAAGTCCAATGATTCTTCTAGAACCGGAGGAATCTTTCCAAGGACATTCCATAGCTAGAAATAGTAGTCCTTAGGAAGGTTGGAGAAAGATTGTGAACGTAGCTGAATGCCGACCAAGTACTTAAGTTACACTGGAACAATCACAACAAGGTGCTAGTTATGACGTATTGGTAAGCATTGAAGGGGTTGAAGAATGAAAAAGAATTGTAAAGATAAAGGGTGTAAAGAAAGAAGCCCTCCTTACAACTTTAGGCAGAAACCGAGTCAACACATATGCTATTGAGATCATTTTAATGATGTTCGATATTGAAGATAGACATCATGGACCCAGTGATGCAATACACAACCCATCCCAGCTAACTCAGATATCTCTTAAAAGATAGTTGTTTTAATCACACAGAGACAACACGTTATCTATCGATTTATTCACTCCGAATAAATTGGTATTGAAATGGTGGCACTCCTCTCCAGCCTCCGATCACTAAAATCCAAAATGCACGATCGAGTCTAGAGCTATTTGAGATCATCAAATATCTCATTAGGACACACTTTCATATTTCCTTGCTTCTTTACACACTATGAAAAGTAAGAAAGATTTTAAGATTCCTACGCAAAATCTTCATGATCTTGCCTGAACATCCGAGTAATACGAAAGTATTTACAATGAAGATGGAAATCCTTCTTGAGCGAATATCAAAAAGCTCATGGTAGGTGACTTGTGCGATTCTTTATGAATCAAGCTTGTGATAACTGGAAAGCAACATTGGTTTAATTCTTAAATGAATTTAAACACGTTCCAGGCCTCTACGCAATATCTTAGTGATCTTGCCAGAACACTCAGAGTGATACCTTAGTGTTTACAGTGATGAATGGAAATCCTTCTAGTGTTAACCTCAAACAGCACTTGGTAGGTAACTTGCAAGATTCAATATGAATCAAGCTCGTGACAACTGGAAAGCAACGATGGTGCGATTCTTTAATGAATCAAACTTGTTCCAGGAATCAGAATTGACGGCTTCAATCATGCGGATAATTTTATCCAAATGATTCACTCTTTATGTTCGCAGTCAGCTTTGGACGGTCGAGTAAAGAGAACGGGTTTACCCGCGAAATCTTGTCAAGGAGATTTTTAATTAAATCTACCTGCCACAAGTACGATATTTTATATCGTCCAACGGTCTTCACCGACCGGAGGTAAAATGCTACCGAATTAGAATGAAATGTTCAAAGCCATTTCGTTCGTGTCTACTTATGTTGCGGCATTTGAAGACGGTGGCGTTGCGGAATCCAAGAAGAATTCGTCCCCGCATGCTTATACTTTATGTACTTAATACCTCATCTAATTCAAGAAAGCCTAAAAGTTAAGTCTTCCGCTGTATCGAACTCTGAAGCTTTCAAGAATTACGAAGGTATAAGTATGTGGGACATGGTGTCACAAGGAGGCGAAGATCACAAGTGATGGATGCACAAGATCAAGGCAAGAGATTAATGCTCAAGATTGATATCAAAGATCACATTAGCATGTTCACCAGAAAAGAAAAAGAAAAGAAAGACGAAGACTACGAGCTCAAGACAAGCATAGTATGCTAGGTTTATTTTATTATTGTAACTAGGGTAACTAATACTAAGCTTTTGACACCTAGTATCAAAGTTCAAGTTCGTTATAGTTCCGAATCTTTTCGAATTGAAAACCGGTCTTAAGTGCGACTCAATCGTCTTTTGGTGGATCAAAGGTTTGGTTGATTTGTTTTTAAACTAATTGCAAGTAATTAAAGTGTCGTTTAGTAAAATGGAAGCTAATAAGATTAAATTGGATGACGGGTAAAAGTAAATGCATAAAACTTAAAAGGTAACAATGGAAAAATGCTAACTCACTAAATAAAACTAACACTTTGAAAATTTTCAGAAAAATAAAAGGTACTATATGAAAGTTATATCGAAAGGAACCAAAACAAGCCAACAAGAAGCCCCCGATCGGAATGTATTCCGATCGGTAGATCGGAATAGTGCAAAGGTATAGTAATCGGAATATAGGGACAAGTATCAATCGGAATACATATAAATACTCCCAATCGGAATAAACGACAAGACCTTGATCGGAATATTGGGGACTAATCCCAATCGGAATGTAGTGTATAGGACCAATCGGAAAGGGGAAGATGGGTGCCAATCGGAAAGCAAAGCCCTCTTCCGATTGGGCTCAATCGGAATATGGGGGGTGACGCTCGGGAAAAGGTGCCAATCGGAAAAAGGGGTTAAACCACCTCCTAAAATTGTGGAAATCGGTTTAGTAAGTAAATAAGCTATATTAGAGAGCTTATCACAACACTAACCCGAATCAATGCTTAAACCGGGATCAAATAAGCACTAGAATCAACTTATTAACCCGAAATCAAACAACTTTTTGGATCTAACAATAAAAACATCAACTTTTTAATAAACTTTTTAATAAGAAAAATAAGATGATCATAAAAATAAGCCAATAAGCACAAAAGTCTTAAAGCTTAATCAAATGAAATCTTATAAAATGATCAAAAGATTAACTTTTTAGCATGAAATCAATTAGAACAACACGGATCACATGATAATCACACCAAAATCAATCTTAAATCAAAGAAAAGTAGAATGAGATTAAGATATAAAAGCTTAAAAATGAACTTGATCAATAAAAATAAGCATACAAAAGTGTTAATCTTAAAAGAGTAAAAGATGAACTAGTGAGAGAAAGTTTAAGACTTTCTCTCTCTAAAAACTAAAAAGTGAAAATTAACTAAAAACTCTAACCACCCTCCTAATGACTATTAGGAGGGTATTTATAGGGAAGGAGGAAGGAGTGCATGTGTTGCATCTTCTTTCTTGCTTTCTTCACGTTTCCTCGACTCGACTTAAATTCTTCGTCTTTGTCATCTCGGGATTTGAACTTGTCTTTTAATTCTCTTCTTCTATTAGACTTAAGTTCTTTGACTTCGTTAAACTTCCGTCTTTTGACTTTTTCTTCGATAAATCTTCAGAATAGGCCTTGGACTTCCGTTCTTTTTGCACTCTTGATCTCTTGACTTCGTCTTTTTCCCGTTTTCTTCAGTAAAAGCCCGTGAAAGCCCGTGTTTTCTTCCTTTTTCATATTTTGGTCCTAAAACTCAATAAAAACACAAACCACGCATAATTCCGACTTTTACGACATAAATCACACGTTTTGGTCTTGTTATTATTGGAAATAAGTGGTAAAAGGATAAGTGTTTTCACACTTATTAAATCCCCTACACTTGACCATTGCAATGCCCTCATGCAATGCATTAATTTTAAAGCACGGTTTACATTTTTCATCATAAATAACCCACTTTGGCCTTTATTAAATACTAAACTTAAAAGATAGAAATAAGTAAAGAAATTAAAAACTTACATTGGGTTTTGGCGGTCATGAACGTTTATCGTCCTCAAGTTTCACGTTCCCCATACCAAGCTTAAAAACGAGATCATTGTTATTATAAGTTAGCAAACTATCACGAACTCATGTGGGCCAATTATTCACTTAGACTCCCTTATTCCTAGGTGTATCTCTTATATTTTATTCTTGTCTTGAATGATCACGAGGATACATTGTTTGACTTATTTCGATAGTTATTTAGTCCGAAAATAAGGTAAACGATTTAATCAATAGTTAGCTAAAGGACCAAATCTTTTAAAACTGCTTCTCGGGATATCAGAAAGTTCATATCTTGGCATAACTTGGTTCGCGATTTGAGACCTTTCTCGGGCCGATATTTGGCAGCGACTTCATACTTCGAATCTTCGAGAGACGTTCTTGAAATTATGGTCTTCTCTTCATAATAGGAATTTCTTCACTTGAAGTTTTTGAGAGATTCTTCATCTTTGGACCACGACTTCTTCATTTTTCTCCAATCTTTATTTTGGACTTTGATATACAACGATCCGCCTCCTTTTAGGACTTGGATCTATTTATCCTCATACCTTGTTAGGGTCTTTTCGGATAGACTTCTCCATGACTTTTGGGGAGTTCTTGCTTTTCGTCGTGTGTCTCGATCCTTCATATTGATTTTTGATAAATGATTCTTCACATCACTTTTGGATCTTAAGCAACAAAATGTAGCCCTCATGCCTTGTTAGGGCCTTTTTGGACTCGCCAATCTTCGCGCCCCGCTTCATAAGTTATGCCTTGGCTATGAACTCTCGTCATTACCGAGCAACTTTTAAACGATCTGGGGCTAAAAGCTAAGTAACTTTTTAAATCGTACAACCTTATTTATTAGCAGATTAATTTATTAACAAGCGGAGGGAGAATAGGCTCATAATTAACTCACATAAATTCACGAAAGATTACCGAACTTATAATTGACTCTATCATCTCTCGTTCTCCACAATTTAAAATCTCAAGGAATGAGACTCGTGGATGCTTAGCCTATTAAATCAAAGTTTTGGGTTTTCGAGTCGCCTATAGGATCTTGCAAATTCTTAGACTTTTTCAAGTTTAGAAATCGCATTTTTAAAGTTCCCTTGATAAACGACTCTCTAGGATCAACTATAGGAACTTGCGAAAAGTTCTTGTTCTTAACCCGTGAGAGTTAAGACTTTCGCGTTTTATAGCTCCCTATATAAAAGCCTAGCAAAACTTGACTTAAACACGTTAAGGATACTGGCTAGAGTAAACTTAGGCAAGTAAACTCGGGTTGAGTCAAAATGTTCACGACAAAGAAAAATCTAAAACCACTTATTTGAAAATTTATTCTAGTAAGGGAAACATAACAAAGGCAAATACAACTAGGCCAAAATAGATTAAAAATTTTGAAAAATGTCGAAAAATCAAATTTTCCGGTTAAAATGAAGGCAAATTCATGGAAAAGACCACTTACTTCGATAGAAGTCCCCCCTACACTTGAGATAAACATTGTCCTCAATGTTTAAGCATTTGGGAGTAAACTCCCCTACACTTAGGACATTGTGCACTTTGTTTAAATCTTGCTAAGGAAAGGACAACTAAATTGAATTCAATGTGAACATATAGAATATGAAATATTGAATCACAAGAGTTTAGGATAGAACCGGGAAGGTGGAAAACACGGTATCACGGTTCGTCAAAAGTCATCAAGATGCTCTCTGAAGCTTAAATCCCTGCACAGCACAAGAAGCAAGACAACAAACATATGCGGGGCTCCCCCTACACTTATTATGAAAGCAGTGAAGGATAGAACACGGGTTGCCTCCCGAGAAGCGCTTGTTTTTGTTCACCGAGTCATGAGCCTGACTCGACCCAATTTTAGTTCATGGGGAACGTGGTGAGGGATGGAATCATCTCTTGAGAGATGTCCTCACCAAAGTACAGCTTCAAACGCTGGCCATTCACCTTGAAATTGGGCCCATTCGGCTGAGAAAGCTCAATGGTCCCATACGGAAAGACTTTGGCGACGGTGAATGGACCAGTCCAGCGGCTCTTCAACTTGCCAGAGAAGATCTTCAACCGAGAGTTAAAGAGTAAGACTTGATCACCAGCGTGGAACTCTCGGTTCTTGATTTTAGCATCGTGGATCATCTTCGTCTTCTCCTTGTAGATCAGCGAGTTCTCATAAGCTTCATTCCTCAGTTCATTTAGCTCGTTGAGTTGAACCTTGCGATGATCACCGGCTTTGATGATGTCGAAGTTAGCCCACTTCAAGGCCCAGTGCGCCTTGTGTTCCAGCTCGATGGGTAGGTGGCAAGCTTTCCCGTACACAAGACGATAGGGTGTACAACCGATCGGGGTCTTGTAGGCAGTACGGAAAGCCCACAGAGCATCATCTAACTTATCGGCCCACGCGGCACGATGCTCTCCCACAGTACGCTCCAAAATTCTCTTCAAGCCACGATTGGAAATTTCGGCTTGCCCATTGGTTTGGGGATGATAGGCGGTGGAAAGACGGTGAGTGACACCATACTTTGCCATGACTCTTGCAAATTGATCGTTGCAAAAATGAGTCCCGCGGTCACTGATAATAGCACGAGGAACGCCAAATCGAGCGAAAAGCTGCTTCAAAAAGTTCACAACCACCCTCGCATCATTCGTAGGAAGAGCCTTAGCTTCAACCCATTTAGAGACGTAGTCGACGGCGACGAGGATGTACTTGTTCCCTTTGGAGGATGGAAATGGCCCCATAAAGTCGATGCCCCATACATCAAAGATTTCACATTCCTGTATGAAATTTTGAGGCATCTCATCCTTATGTGTGATCTTGCCTTGACGTTGGCAAGCATCACAATGCTTAACCATTTCGTGAGCTCACGATAAATGGTGGGCCAATAGAATCCAGAATCAAACACTTTCTTAGCGGTGTAGTTGGGACCAAAGTGACCACCAGTGGGTCCTTTGTGGCAAGCTTGAAGAATGTCAAAAGCTGCCGGTCCGTCAACACATCGACGAATAATCAGATCAGCACACTGTTTGAATAGATAAGGGTCATCCCAAAAGTAAGTCTTAACATCGTTCAAGAACTTCTTCTTTTGTTGGGATGTTAACCCTTGGATGAGAATACCACCCGCTAAGTAGTTTGCAATGTCCGCAAACCACGGGGTGCCATCAAGATTAAGATTTATAGACATTAGAGTCTCCAGGGGGAAAGAGTCATTGATCTCTTTGTTCGGATGATCCCCCTGATATGGATCCTCAAGTCGACTCAAATGATCCGCGGCCAGGTTTTCGGCTCCCTTCTTGTCACGAATTTCAATGTTGAATTCTTGAAGGAGTAAAACCCAGCGAAGAAGTCTTGGCTTAGAATCGTTCTTTGTCATCAAGTACTTCAACGCGGAATGGTCCGTGTATACGATGGTGGTGGATAAAACAAGATAGGGGCGAAATTTCTCAAAAGCATAGACAACAGCTAAAAGCTCTTTTTCGGTTGTCGTATAATGCAATTGAGCCCCCGTCATTGTTTTGCTAGCGTAGTGGATTGGTTGGAAGTGTTTATTCACACGTTGGCCTAAAACCGCACCAATAACAAAGTCGCTAGCATCGCACATCAATTCAAAGGGCAGCTCCCAATTTGGGGTAACCAAGACCGGTGCCTTAGTTAGCTTATCCTTGAGAAGATTGAAGGCGTCGAGACACTCTTTAGAAAAGATAAAAGGAGTATCTTTTTCCAAGAGGTGGGTCATCGGGCGAGCGATTTTAGAGAAATCCTGAATGAATCTACGATAGAAGCCCGCATGACCCAGAAAGCTTCTCACACCCTTCACGGTTGAAGGTGGAGGTAATTTGGCTATGACATCTACTTTAGCACGGTCAACTTCAAGACCGGCTTTAGAGATTTTGTGTCCTAGCACAATGCCTTCTTTTACCATAAAATGGCATTTTTCCCAATTCAGAACAAGGCGAATGTCTTCGCACCGCTTAAGCATGCGTTCCAGATTGGCAAGGCAAGCAGAGAAAGAGTCCCCAAAGACTGAGAAATCATCCATGAAGACTTCCATGGTTTGCTCAACCATATCATGAAAAATAGCCAACATGCACCTTTGGAAAGTCCCGGGGGCATTGCATAAGCCAAAAGGCATTCTTTTATAAGCAAATGTGCCGTAGGGACAAGTGAATGTTGTCTTCTCTTGATCTTGGGGATCGATGGGTATTTGAAAATAACCCGAGAAACCATCCAGAAAGCAGTAATATTCATTACCAGCTAGACGTTCAAGCATTTGGTCCATAAAAGGTAGAGGGAAATGATCCTTTCTCGTGGCATCATTGAGTTTGCGGTAGTCTATACAAACTCTCCACCCAGTAACGAGACGGGTAGGAATTAACTCGTTGTTTGCATTGGGCACAACGGTGATTCCGCCTTTCTTAGGCACACAATGGACTGGACTAACCCACGGTGAATCCAAAATAGGGTAGATCATACCCGCATCAAGAAGTTTGATAACCTCTTTTTTGATGACTTCATGGATTTTAGGATTCACTCTTCTTTGGCTTTGAATAGTGGGCTTAAAGTCGTCCTCCATGAGAATTTTATGTGTGCAAAAGTGAGGATCAATTCCGCGGATGTCGGAGATTTTCCAAGCGATAGCGCGTTTATGCTTCTTCAACACTGCAACAAGGCGGGCTTTTTCGTCTTCTTTCAGATCCTTTGCGATGATGACCGGTAACTTCTCGTCGTCTTCTAGGAAAACGTACTCAAGATGAGGCGGTAGGTCCTTAAGCTCGAGAGTAGGAGGAGCCTCAATAGATGGTGAAACTAACGATGGATCATCATTAGTCACCTCTTTAGGAGCAGGAGGAGACAACGGGTCCTCATTGAGAAGTCTCTCAATAGTACGAATGTCTTCATCCCAATTGGTGGACAAATTATCATACTTAATATCAAGAGGACCCAAGCTAGCTTCGAAGTCATCCAAGTCACTTTCTCCAAAAGGAGTCAATGCTGGAGCAATAGAGGCAACGGTCTCAACATTGGGTAGAGAAGGAGTACTTTTGCAAGCATTATGAAAATGTTCTTCACAAGCCTCATCGAGAACATCAATAGCATTAACACTCTCATATGAATAAGGTTGCTTAGAAATCTTACCCATGTTGAAGACAATTTGATCGTCACCAACTCTCATGATTATTTCGCCTGCGGCTACATCAATAAGAGTGCGACCGGTCCTCAGAAATGGACGTCCAACGATTAATGGAACACGGGGATCCATCTCGTAGTCAACGACGACAAAATCCGCCGGGAAGGTGAATTTATCAACGCCAACAAAGACATCTTCGGCTATCCCCACTGGATAAGCAACCGTACGGTTGGCTAATTCCAAAGTCATTCGTGTGGGGACTAGCTCGGGGAGAGATAATTGCTTCCAAACACTTAAAGGCATTAAGTTTATACTGGCACCTAGATCGGCTAGGGCCATGCAATTCTCTACTCCCGGGAAGTTGCAAGGAATCAAGAAGCGACCCGGATCACCAAGTTTGGTGGGCAATTGCCTTAAGAGCACTGCGGAGCAATTCTCATTAAGGTGGGTCTGAGCAATGTCCAGAAGCTTTTCTTTATCACTTAAAAGATCTTTAAACATCTTAGCGTATTTGGGCATGTGAGCGAGAGCCTCGGCAAAGGAGATGTTAAAATTCAATTGTTTGAACATTTTAAGGAAGTTCGAAACCTGAATATCATCCTTGCTCTTTTGCTTCTCTTTCCTCAACCTTGAAGGATAAGGTATGTTGGATGAAGAAGAAGGCTTTAAGGGAATAGGATCACTCACAACCACGGGTGGTGGGGAAATGGGGATAGAAGGTGAAGGAGGTTGGGAAAGTTGCTCTTTTTCCTTGGTCACAATCACCGGTGGAGGTGTAGGAAGCTCGGGTTCCATATAACCTTTTCCACTACGAGTGGTGATTGCTTTCATCTCCCCTCTTGGATTCGCAACGGTATTACTCGGAAGAGTACCCGAAGAAGAGGGTTGATTACCTTGGATGAGCGAACCAATCATATCACGAAGGTGAAGAGCTTGATTGTTAAAAGAGTTTTGCATGTTGGCATTAATATCATTGCTGTGCTTGGCCATATCGTTCCTTAGCTCGGCTCGAATATCGCTCCCTTGTTTCACCATGTCATTCTTCAAGTTGACAAATTGACTCTGAAGATTCGTCACCATCTCACGATTAGTCTTCATGAACGTCTCGACGTCTTGGTTCACGGCCATCGGTTGATTGAGAGGTGGAGCTTGGTAAGCTTAAGAATTTCCTTGAGTTGGGTATGGGTTTCTTTGGGATTGATATTGATTGTTTGCACGAGGTTGGGATTGATTATTCCGGTTAAAGCTTTGTTGTTGGTTTTGGTTTGCAGGAGGAAAACCGGGAGGAGCAAGATAATTGTTGGAGCGATAACTTAGCAAGTTACGGTCTCCTTGAGGGCGGGCTTGATAGCCTCCCGTGGGATAAGTACCATATGCTGCGTTAACGTCTTCAGAATAATTACCGTGAGTAGAAGGACACTCATTGTAGGAATGAGGACCACCACATGTGTCACACGAGATAACAACGGCTTTAGCTTGTTGAGTTTGGTTGGAAGTCAAAATTTGGAGACTTTTGTTAATATCAAGAATAGCACGTTCCAAAATAGACGGGTTGGTGGTGGAAGAAGTAGATGAAACATTGACTCTCTGATTAGATCTTGAGGATGCGGAAGAATCCCAATTCTTGTGGTGAGTAGTCATGTTTTCAATCAACTCTCGACACTCCTCCGGTCTCCTTTTCATAAAAGTACCACCGGCGGCGGCATTGATCGTGTCACGATCACGAAAAGTGAGACCATTGTAAAAAGTGTCAATGAGAGTGACGGGGAGCATATTGTGATTAGGACAGCGGTCGATCAAATCATTGTAACGTTCCCAAGCATCGAAAAGCGATTCATCATTCTCTTGCATAAATCCACTGATTTGGTTACGAAGGCTAGTGACCATGGATGGGGGAAAGTAGCGCGATAAAAAGCGTTGAGTCATGTCGTTCCACGTATGAATAGAATTCTTAGGAAGACGGTCAAACCATTTTTCGGCATGGTGAGAAAGCGAGTGTGGAAAAAGTTGGAGGCGAAGGTCATCCATAGAAACCCCGGGGCATTTCATGCTTTGGGTAATAGTAATGAATTTGTCGAGGTGTTTGTTGGCATCATCATCCGGAATTCCACGAAACGGGTTCGTTTGCACTTGTTGTATCATATGATGCTTCAACGAAAACTCCTGAGCCGTGACGTGGATTGGCGCAATCGGGCCTCCGCGTCCGTTCATGGTGGGTTGGCACAATTCCTCCATGGTTCGTAAATCAGGTTGAAGGACATTGTTGTTGTTGTTGTTGTTGTTGTTGTTGTTGTTGTTGTTATTCAAATTATTTTGAGGTGGGTGATTATTGTTGTTGTTAACACCAGCCATATCTAAATCGTCAAGAGTCTCGGGCTCAGAATAGTTTGTAGATCTAGTACGCATGCACCTGCAGAAGAAAAATATACACAAGGAATATCTATATAATCTTTTTGGTTTTTATAGGTTTTTTAATGTTTTTGTATTTTTGAAGAGTTTTATATTTTTTAGGGTTTTTGAAAATTTTTATAGCAATGAAAATAACGTTCAAAGAACGGATCCCAAAATTCAATGCGTCTCTCACTAGAAACCGTTTATCTTAACGAAAAGAGCCGGCAGCGGCGCCATTTAATACTAAGCTTTTGACACCTAGTATCAAAGTTCAAGTTCGTTATAGTTCCGAATCTTTTCGAATTGAAAACCGGTCTTAAGTGCGACTCAATCGTCTTTTGGTGGATCAAAGGTTTGGTTGATTTGTTTTTAAACTAATTGCAAGTAATTAAAGTGTCGTTTAGTAAAATGGAAGCTAATAAGATTAAATTGGATGACGGGTAAAAGTAAATGCATAAAACTTAAAAGGTAACAATGGAAAAATGCTAACTCACTAAATAAAACTAACACTTTGAAAATTTTCAGAAAAATAAAAGGTACTATATGAAAGTTATATCGAAAGGAACCAAAACAAGCCAACAAGAAGCCCCCGATCGGAATGTATTCCGATCGGTAGATCGGAATAGTGCAAAGGTATAGTAATCGGAATATAGGGACAAGTATCAATCGGAATACATATAAATACTCCCAATCGGAATAAACGACAAGACCTTGATCGGAATATTGGGGACTAATCCCAATCGGAATGTAGTGTATAGGACCAATCGGAAAGGGGAAGATGGGTGCCAATCGGAAAGCAAAGCCCTCTTCCGATTGGGCTCAATCGGAATATGGGGGGTGACGCTCGGGAAAAGGTGCCAATCGGAAAAAGGGGTTAAACCACCTCCTAAAATTGTGGAAATCGGTTTAGTAAGTAAATAAGCTATATTAGAGAGCTTATCACAACACTAACCCGAATCAATGCTTAAACCGGGATCAAATAAGCACTAGAATCAACTTATTAACCCGAAATCAAACAACTTTTTGGATCTAACAATAAAAACATCAACTTTTTAATAAACTTTTTAATAAGAAAAATAAGATGATCATAAAAATAAGCCAATAAGCACAAAAGTCTTAAAGCTTAATCAAATGAAATCTTATAAAATGATCAAAAGATTAACTTTTTAGCATGAAATCAATTAGAACAACACGGATCACATGATAATCACACCAAAATCAATCTTAAATCAAAGAAAAGTAGAATGAGATTAAGATATAAAAGCTTAAAAATGAACTTGATTAATAAAAATAAGCATACAAAAGTGTTAATCTTAAAAGAGTAAAAGATGAACTAGTGAGAGAAAGTTTAAGACTTTCTCTCTCTAAAAACTAAAAAGTGAAAATTAACTAAAAACTCTAACCACCCTCCTAATGACTATTAGGAGGGTATTTATAGGGAAGGAGGAAGGAGTGCATGTGTTGCATCTTCTTTCTTGCTTTCTTCACGTTTCCTCGACTCGACTTAAATTCTTCGTCTTTGTCATCTCGGGATTTGAACTTGTCTTTTAATTCTCTTCTTCTATTAGACTTAAGTTCTTTGACTTCGTTAAACTTCCGTCTTTTGACTTTTTCTTCGATAAATCTTCAGAATAGGCCTTGGACTTCCGTTCTTTTTGCACTCTTGATCTCTTGACTTCGTCTTTTTCCCGTTTTCTTCAGTAAAAGCCCGTGAAAGCCCGTGTTTTCTTCCTTTTTCATATTTTGGTCCTAAAACTCAATAAAAACACAAACCACGCATAATTCCGACTTTTACGACATAAATCACACGTTTTGGTCTTGTTATTATTGGAAATAAGTGGTAAAAGGATAAGTGTTTTCACACTTATTAGTAACACCCTTGTTTGGAGTGACCTCCCTTAGGGGGAGATTGTTAGAAATACGTTTTTACGTATTTAGGAAGATTCGGTCACTCCGACAATATATTAAGTAGTAGCTCGTAGTCTAGACATCGTTATTTAACAAACAAGCCCAAGCCTAGCCTACAACATGTGTAGGCCGGCCCAAACATGTAAGCCCAAGCCCATTACAAGGCTTGGGTATATAAATCCTCTCCTTAGATGGAGAGGGTATGTGGTTATTCATTTTTCACATAGTAAACATAAGTTTCTCTCTCTAGAATTGTGTGTAATCCACCATCTCTCTATCTCTTTCTCTCTCTAAAACATAAGCAAGATTTTGCATAGACTCTTAAAATCTTTCTTACTTTTCACAGTGTGTGAAGAAGCAAGGAAATATGAAAGTGTGTCCTAATGAGATATTTGATGATCTCAAATGGCTCTAGACTCGATCGTGCATTTTGGATTTTAGTGATCGGAGGTTGGAGAGGAGTTCCACCATTTCAATACCAATTTATTCGGAGTGAATAAATCGATAGATAACGTGTTGTCTCCGTGTGATTAAAACAAATATCTTTTAAGAGATATCTGAGTTAGCTGGGATGGGTTGTGCATTGCATCACTGGGTCCATGATGTCTATCTTCAATATCGAGCATCATTAAAATGATCTCAATAGCATATGTGTTGACCCGGTTTCTGCCTAAAGTTGTAAGGAGGGCTTCTTTCTTTACACCCTTTATCTTTACAATTCTTTTTCATTCTTCAACCCCTTCAATGCTTACCAATACGTCATAACTAGCACCTTGTTGTGATTGTTCCAGTGCTAACTTAAGTACTTGGTCGGCATTCAGCTACGTTCACAATCTTTCTCTAACTTTCCTAAGGACTACTATTTCTAGCTATGGAATGTCCTTGGGAAGATTCCTCCGGTTCTAGAAGAATCATTGGACTTAACCTATCCTACCATCCTTATGTCACCACAATCTTCATCGTCGTGAAATAAATGGTTTTTGGGTAAGTATATGTCACCACAATCCATTTACATTTCAACACCTTTGACTTTGTTCTTAACTTTGTTGAATTTTGCACTTTTAGTCCCTCAACTTTGGCAGTTTGGCAAGAAAGGTCCTTTGACTTTGTAGACTTGTCACATTGAGTCCTTATTTTTTCTTTTCTTCAATATAAATGCCTTGTAACCCGTGTTTGCACCAAATTGTATCTTTTTACCTACAACAACACAAGCAACAAAGAATACCCCATAATACTGCTTTTACACATAAAATCAGGTATTTTTCTTTGTGTTTTAGGATTTGATATTTTATAATTGATATGACATTTCACTCATATCAAAGGCAATAGAAATGATGAATACGGATCATTCGACAACAATGGTCAATGTTCTAATTATCGTTGCATCTGAAATTCCTCCTTCCACATCAACAATCATCTCTCAATCAGTCGTCACAACATCGAACATTCCTCCAACGACCGAACAATCTGTACCAACCACCTCCTAATCAATCCTTACTAAGGTTCAACTCCAAATCTTCAAAATTTTGCTTTAGTACTCAAATTCGAACGAAGTTTGCAGACAACAACATCTGATATGGATAAACGGACGAAGGGCATGGAAGAGACGCTTAATTCATTGGGTCAGTTTCCTCAGTCCCAGTTATATGTTGAGGCAGTATTCTCAATTATCAGATTCGTGGATGGTTATCTGGATGATAAGCTTTTAGACAAGTTAAAAGTCTTGACGATCAACTTCAAATTAACAAAGCCAAAGAGGAGATTATGAAGGAAAATCAAACTTTTCTCGGAAACATTGACAAGAAAATTTAAGCGATCATCACATAACAAATCAAATTCGTGTCAACGAGATTGAACCTCAGTTAAATCAGCAAATTGAGGAAGCAATAGCTAGTGACATATTGACCAAATCATTTAAACAACCTCAGTCCTCATACATCATTGTTGTAGACTTCACCGAATATGAACTCAAAAAGATTATGCGAGACAAAATGGTCGCCTCAAACTCTCATGACCGGTCATCACTTTAGAAGAATCTCTACGAGTCTCTAAAGGAATCTATCAATGAAGACAAGGATATCATTTAATCTTATGGTGGAAACGTCAATATTAGAAGAAAATATGACAATGATGATGATAAGGACCCTAACAATGAGAAAGAAATGAGGCCAAAGAAGAGAAACTTAGGAAAGGAACCAGAAACCACACATGATCCACCAATAGCTTCAAAACCTACCCATCCAAAGTCTTCAAGAGCTAGTTCTAAATCAAAGGAAAATAAAGTTCAGGAAGATGAGTCGACTCCCCAAGACAAAGAGCAAGCTCCTCACAAAAAAGAACCATTCTCGTAACACAAGATCAGGATTTTAACACAACAAACGATGATGTAGCTTATGAAGAACCACATAAGGATGTGTAATGGTTCATAAAAGATAGTGTTGAAGGAACTCCATATCTGAATGGCATGAAAGGGTGAATGTTGATAAAGATGCGTCCGATCAATCTTGGGTATATGCAGTTGCACTTTCTCAAGAGGAAATAGACTCTTTTAATGAGCTTCTCGACACTCCAATCGATTTCTTAGTATACATTTATGCATGAATTGAATGGCAAGCATCTCACTCCAGCAATGCTAGCCAATCCCGAGGAACTCTTCCAAAAGGCATTTAAGAGCAAAGTTAAATATGAGTATCATTCTCAATAAATACTAAAAGCTACAACTGAAGCATTAGAATGGATCAACCCAGAAGAGAAGGAGTATCCCCATGATCTCACCAAGCCATTACCAATCTTCAAAAGTAGTCAAGGTGTTGAAACAATCCCTCTGAGACATTTCATCAACAACGACTACAAGTATTTGAAAGATGGCAACAACGCGAAAAAGCACGCTACTTCTCTAACCAAAACCAAAGTTGCACTATGGGTTTCTATTCCCTGGATTGAAGACATGGTAGGAAAGCTATCGATCTTAAAGGTTATTAAGTAAGACTGAAAGACGCACTAGGGGATCTATCATTGGGGAAAAAAGAGTCAATCGTTCTACAACTTCATCAACTACCGCGTGTCTAGGCATGGTGTGTTTTCAAAACATCGATCAGTGGTGTAATTGGGCTTATAATCATGACATTTTATGACTACCACTACTTGGAAAAAATCTGTGTTAGAAGAGATGATGATCAAATCTACACATTATGAGAAGGTGATTTCTCTAGACTCCACCTTGAAGACATGAAAGATCTACTCTTGCTTATAACTCAAAATGGGCTTGCAATCTCTCCATTGCTGAAAGATATGCGTTGAATGTGGCAGTAAAGATGTATACATGCGAGACATTCATTAAGGAAAGGGTAGAAGATCTTCAACTGGGAGTTGAAAGCTACCAAAGGAAGCACAACTTAACTCGACTAGACAATGTCCGAGCATAGTACAACAAAAGATACGCCTACACCAGAGTTAGTAAATTGAATAAAGGCATCATCTACCTAAATGAACGCAGTGCACAAAGATTCATGAGATATGATGAACTTCACAAGTATAGTGACTGAACTTTGAATCACTTTTGGACGATGTTGCACCACCTCAATGTCGGAACGGGCACAAGGGATACCAAATCTCAATTGGAGATCATTGGAAAATAAGAGAGCTAGATGCATGATGTAGGGGATTGAGAATAATTTGTACGAAAGAAGGTTGTTGAAAAACCTTAAAAGATTTTTTGGAGGCAGACTTTACGGAGATGATTACATGCTACTATCCCGAACAGCGTGAAGTGTTCTTCGATTCCAAAAGGTCATTTTGTAAACTCTTGTGAATATGTGAATATAATATATATTAGGCTTATATGGTAAGGTGTAATGCAAGAGTATGAATTTTTTTCAAAATTTTCTCACGAACTTCGAAATATTTCATAAAATCATACTCGAACACTACAACTTAACCCTCATTTATTTAAGAGGGAGCAGTAACATGTTATTAGGCCAACCATAATTTCATATTTTTGACCCTGATCAGTTAATCCATTGGTATCTAAAATATCAAGGGTTAAAATTTTGGATAAGAGGAGAACATGGGATTAAATATGACTTGTAAATATATGTGATTAGAAAAAAAAACTTAAGGAAAAACCCTAACTCTACATGTGTTATTAATAACTGGTTTTTACTATGTGAAATTTTTCTATTATGTGTCTAATCAAATTAATTATTGGTTATTAGTGCGACTCAGTCGTCTTTTGGTGGAAAACAATAGATTGGTCGTTGTAGTAAAGTAAATGTGCAAGACGTTAAAGTAAATGACGGGTAATTAAAACTAAAACTAATTATAACGTAAATGGTGCAATATTAAAAACTTTAAAAGTAAATTAATTAAATGACGAGAAATTAAAGCTTGACGAAAAGTAAATGACGTAAAATTAAAATTTGACAAAACGTAAATTTAAAAACTTTAAAATAAAATACTTTGAAAATAAACTATGACAAACAAGTAAAAATAAAGCTAAGTAAATTGGCGGGAAAAATAAATTTAAAAATTAAATTTAAATAAAAAACAATTAATTTCGCAATAATAACAAAGATTTCGCAATTGTATAAAAAACTGGAATTAATTTCGTAATAAAAAAACAAAGATTTCGCAATTCCTAAAAGTTGAACACAATGTCGCAATAATTGCAAAATCATGCAATAATGTCGCAATACACAATGTCGCAATACACAATGTCGCAATACACAATGTCACAATACACAATGTCGCAATACACAATGTCGCAATACACAATGTCGCAATAATTGCAAAATCGAATCAGATTTCCTAAAAAACAGGAAATCGAAAAAGGACGAAAATAAGCACTAAAAACTCAACTTTTTAAGGACAATAAGCCAAGAAAAACACCAATAAGCTAACCAAAACTAATAGATGAATGATAAAACTTATAAAAACTTTAAAAACAAACAAAGAAATGTAAAAAGAAGCAAACTTTATGTAAAAAGTAGACGAAAAGGATTAAGATTAAGAACACGAAATCAAAACAAATGAAAATGATTATAAAGATTAAGATTAAAACAAGAAAGGTAGAAGGAGATTAATAAAAAACTTGATTAAAAATAAAGATTCAACAACAAAATTAAAAGACTTACTTGAATTAAAGGCAAGAAATTAAAGGTTCAAGACAAGGAAATTAAATTGACAATTAAGTAAATGACATGAAAATTAAAGGTGCAAGTAATGAAAATGGTGGAAGACTAGTTTGTCAAGTTAGCCAACACCTCCTAATGTGATATTAGGAGGGTATTTATAGGAGATTAGGGAGGTAAGCATGTGTTGGAAGCTTCCTCCTTTCTTTCTTTCTCGTCTTTTCGTCTTCTAAATTCTTCGACTTTTTTCGACTTTGTCTAGGGATTAATTAAACTTGTCTTGTAATTTCTTCATTAATTAGACTTGAGTTCTTCGGCTTTATTAAACTTCCGTCTTTAGACTTTTTCTTCGATAAATCTTCAGAATAGGCCTTGGACTTCCGTTCTTTTTGCACTCTTGATCTTTTGACTTCGTCTTTTGTCTTTTTCTTCGATAAAAACCCGTGTTTTCTTCCCTTTTCACATTTTGGTCCTAAATCACAATAAAAACACAAACCACGCATAATTCCGACATTTACGACATAACATACACGTTTTGGCTTGGTTATTATTATAACTAAGTGGTAAAAGGATAAGTGTTTTCACATTTATTAAATCCCCTACACTTGACCATTGCAATGTCCTCATGCAATGCATTAATTACAAAGCAAGTTTTACATTTTCCATCACAATCAACCCAAACTGGCCTTTATTAAAGAGACAAAATATTTAAAGGAAGAAAACAAATAAAAAGATCAAAAACTTACCTTAGGGTTTTAGAAATGTCATAAATGTTCATCATCCTCAAGTTTCACGTTCCCCATACCAAGCTTAAAAATGAGATCATTGTTATTATAAGTTAGCAAACTAACGCAAACTCATGTGGGCCAATTATTTACTTAGACTCCCTTATTCCTAAGTGTATCTCTTATATTTTATTGTTTTCTTGAATGATCACAAGGATGCATTGTTTGACTTATTTTGATAGTTATTTAGGCTGAAAATAAAGTAGGACGATTTAATCAATAGTTAGCTAAAGGACAAAATCTTTTAAAACTACTTCTCGGGACCTCATAAAGTTCATATCTTGGCATAACTCGCTTCACGATTTGAGACCTTTCTCGGACCGATATTTGGCAGTGACTTCATACTTCGAATCTTGATAGACGTTCATGAAATAATGGCCTTCTCTTCATAATAGGAATTTCTTCACTTGAAGTTTTTGAGAGATTCTCCATATTTGGACCACGACTTCTTCATTTTTCTCCAATCTTTATTTGGGATTTTGATATACAATGATCCGCCTCCTTTTAGGACTTGGATCTATTTATCCTCATACATTGTTAGGGCCTTTTTGGATAGACTTCTCCATGATCTTTTGGGGAGTATTTACTTTTCGTCGTGTGTCTCGATCCTTCATATTGATTTTTGATAAATGATTCTTCACATCACTTGGGATCTTTAGCAACAAAATGTATCCCTCATGTCTTGTTAGGACCTTTTCGGACTCGTCAATCTTCGCATCCCGCTTCAATAAGTTATGCCTTGGCTATGAACTCTAATTAATATCGAGCAACTTTTAAACGATCTTGGGCTAGAAGCTAAATAACTTTTCAAATCATACAACCTTATTTATTGCAAATATATTTATTAACAATCGATGGGAGAAAAAGCTCATAATTAACTCACATAAATTCATGAAAGAATACCAAACTTATAATTGACTCTATCATCTCTCGTACTCCACAATTTAAAATCTCAAGGAATGAGACTCGTGGATGCTTAGCTTATTAAATCAAAGTTTTGGGTTTTCAAGTCATATATAGGATCTTGCAAATTCTTAGACTCTTTCAAGTTTAGAATTCGCGTTTTAAAGTTCCCTTGATAAACGACTTTCTAGGATCAATTATAGGAACTTGCGAAAAGTTCTTGTTCTTAACCCGTAAAAGTTAAGACTTTCGCGTTTTAAAGTTATCTATATAAAAGCCTAGCAAAACTTGACTTTAACACGTTAAGGATACTAGCTAGAGTAAACTTAGATAAGTAAACTCGGGTTGAGTCAAAATATTCACAACGTTTAAAAATTAAAACCACTTTATTAAAATTTATTCTAGCAAAGAAAGAAAATAACCATAACAAAGGTAAATACAACTAGGCCAAAATAGATAAAAAAAAATTTGAAAAATGTCGAAAAATCAATTTTCCGATTAAAATGAGGACAAATACAAGGAAAAGCCCACTTAACTTCGATAGAAGTCCCCATATACTTAATATAAACATTGTCCTCAATGTGTAAGCATGTGGGAGTAAACTCCTCTACACTTAGGACATTGTGCACTTTGTTTAAGTCTTGCTAAGGAAGAGACAACTAAAGTGATTCCTATTTTAATATTGAAGAATATAAAATAGTGAATCAAAAGAGTTTAGGATAAAACGGGGAAGACGGGTACACGGAATCACGGGTCGTCAAAAGTCATCAAGAATGGATCTTTGAAAGCTTGAATCCCTGCACATGATAAGAAAGAAAACAACAAACACATACTAGGGTCTCCCCCTACACTTATTATAAAAACAAAGAAAAAGGATAGATAATGCGGGTTGCCTCCCGAGAAGCGCTTGGTTTTGTTCACCGAGTCGTGAGCCTAACTCGACCTTGATTAGCATAGGAAGAAGCTTGAAACATATCCATCGGTATCAAATACATGGTTTTCATCCATCAAATAGCAAAGGCTTAAGGCGAACAAGACAAGCCAAAGAAGAGTAGGCAAGGTTCCCTTAAGCAGTTGTTGAGCACGGTGGTAGCAAGGGTGATGAGGTGCAAGCATATCTCCATGGTTTTTAAAAATCTTTCCTTTTATTTCATCAGATGGATACTGAGATGGCTTGAAAATACCAATACCGGGATCGAACACCTTTTCCTTGAGGGGAAAATAACACTCAGGCTCAGTAAACCTTGAAGAGGATCCGCTTATAAATCGCACAATCTCATCCTCATAAGGTGGATAGAGAGGTGTCAAAACATAAGTACTGTGGATGTTGGTGTCTTCCGGTTTCTTCTCCTTTGGAACGGGTTTCTTAATATCCGAAGGAGGAAAAAGACCAAAATCAAAGTCCAAAGGAGGAGAATCACTCTCATTGGGGAAGTAGGTATTGAGAAAAGTGGCAAAGTCTTCCTCAAATGAGTAGTCATCCAAAGTAGGATCAAGCATTGTTGGTGGAGGATCTTCATCAAAAGTAGGTGCAAGGTCATCATGTGAAGAATCACTCGAAAGAGTATCGACATCCTCAAAGTCATCATAAGTTGGCATGTCATTATACTCATAAGAAAAATCATCAGAATCATCTATATCAGAACTAGAATCATCATCATAGTCATCATAGATCGGTGGAGGCTCATGAATTGGTGGAGGATCCAAATTGTAGAGAGAATCATCCACATCTTCTTTGAACAGTGGATTATCATAGCAAGAATAGAAAAGAGGATTGTTGTAGACGACAAAATCATCAAGCACATTAATCATATTCGCTGATTCTCTTCCATTGGGTTTGGTTATGATCTTCCCCATTTGAAATACTTGTGCATCATTCCTGACCCTTAAGATTAGCTCACCTTCGGCAACATCGACTAAGGCTTTTCCGGTTCTCAAGAATGGCCGACCAAGTATTAACGAAATACGAGGGTCCATTTCATAATCAACAACAACAAAGTCGACCGGAAAAGTGAAGGTGCCAACTTTGACAAACACATCTTCGGCAATACCAACGAGGTAAGCGAGAGTGCGATTTGCTAGCTCAAGAGTCATCTTTGTTGGTGTAAGGTCGGGTAATGATAACTTTTTCCAAACACTTAAAGGCATCAGATTTATACTTGCCCCGAGATCGGCTAAGGCAGTAAATTCTTCGGTTTGGTTGAAAATGCAATGTAGCACAAAACGACCGGGATCTCCAAGTTTTTCCGGAAGTTCTTTAAGAAGGATTGCAAAACAATTTTCATTCAATCGAGTATTAACAAACTCGGCCATCTTCTCCTTCTTATTAAGCAATTCCTTAAACATCTTAACAAATTTCGGCATTTGGGCTAGAGCTTCAACAAGGCTAAAGGTGATGGTCAGTCCTGAAATCTTCTTCAAAAAGTTTGACACTTGTATGTCATCCTTGGTGAGCAATCTGCCTTTGTCTAAGCGAGAAGGATATGGGATGTTGGGTTTATAGGTGGAAGGTGGGTTTGGTGAAGGGTTTTTCTTGGGTATTTCTTCATGCATGGGTGGAGACGGTAATGGAGAACTAATACTAGGCGTGGGAGTAGGAGGGATAAATGGTGGTGGAGGAGGTGTAGATGGAGTAACTGGGGGAGGGATAGATGGTCCTACTAAGGTTGCTCCATTGCGTGTAGTAATAGCACTCACATTCGCTCTTGGGTTGGTGATGGTATTTGAAGGAAGAGAGCCCGAAGTAGAGGGTTGAGTACTTGGAAAGAAACTAGCCATCATATTCTTCAAATCATTTGTTTGATTGCTGAAGGAGGTTTGCATATCATGTCGAAGCTCGGTTCTAATATCATTCCCTTGCTTAGTGATATCTCCTTTCAAATTGATGATTTGGCTTTGTAGATTCTTGATTTGCTCTCCTTGGGTCCTTATGAAAGTTTCAACATCTTGATTAATGGGTGGTGCTTGTTGAGCGGGTGGGTGATAAGGATTAGAAGCTCGAGGTGGGTTTGGGTTGCTTCTATTAAATTTGTTGGGTTTGTGGTTTTGAGGAGAAAAACCGGGTGAAAGAAAGTTGTTAAAACGGTAACTTAGAAAGTTACGATCACCTTGAGGTCGAGCTTGGTAGTTTTCCGTTGAATAGTTACCATAAGCCGCATACACGTTTTCCGGATTGTCATGAGTAGAGGGACAATCAGTGTATGTATGAGGACCCCCACAAATCTCACAAGAAAGTGCTACAGCTTTAACTTGTTGTTGTTGATTTGTAGCCAAAAGTTGCATGCTTTTTCTCATTTCGACCATTGCGCGGGTCAGTTCGGTGATATCAGGGTTTGAAGAAGTAGAGGACACATTGACTCTCGGGTTATTCCTTGAAGATGCGGATGAATCCCAATTTTCATGATGAGTAATCATGTTCTCTATAAGCTCTCTACACTCCTCCGGTCTTCTTTTCATAAATGTGCCACCGGCGGCTGCATTAATCGTATCACGATCACGAAAAGTTAAACTGTTGTAGAAAGTATCAATTAAGGTGACGGGGAGCATGTTGTGGTTTGGACATCGATAGATCAAAACATTATATCGTTCCCAAGCATCAAAAAGTGATTCATCGGGTTCTTGAGTAAATCCACTAATTTGATTTCGAAGGCTCGTGACCATGGATGGTGGAAAGTAGCGCGACAAAAAGCGTTGAGTCATCTCATCCCAAGTATGAATTGAATTCTTCGGAAGACGATCAAACCATTTTTCGGCATGGTGGGATAGGTGTGTAGAAATAGGTGAAGGCGAAGAAAATCCATAGTAACACCGGGCAACTTCATGCTTTGAGTAACGGTAATGAATTTTTCGAGGTGTTTGTTGGCATCATCATCCGGCAATCCGCGAAATGGACAAGTATTTTGGACTTGTTGGATCATGTGATGCTTCAACGAAAACTCTGGAGCCGTGATTTGCATCGGCGCAATCGCTCCTCCTCGTCCATTCATTGTGGGTTGACAAAGCTCCTCTATTGTTCGAAGATCGGGTGGGGAAACATTGTTGTTGTTATTCATGTTGGGGTGGCGTGGATTATTGTTGTTGTGTACACCAGCCATATCTAAATTTTCACGAGTCTCGAGCTGAATAAGTTGAAGATCTAGTACGCATTACCTGCAAAAGCAAAAGAAAAAGATACCAAAGAAATAGAGAATATATATGTACTGGTAAAAATAAAAATAAAAATCTTTTTGGT
Source organism: Glebionis coronaria (assembly GCA_025667525.1). NCBI lineage: Eukaryota > Viridiplantae > Streptophyta > Magnoliopsida > Asterales > Asteraceae > Glebionis > Glebionis coronaria. The sequence goes on along the minus strand of CM046881.1, from coordinate 453,659,715 downwards.
GCAAAACTTTGAAAAAGAAATGCTTTTTATATGTTTTTTTAATTTTTTTTTGTATTTTTGAAATTTTTTTAATTTTTATGGATTTTTGAAATTTTTTGACACGAAAAATAACGTTCACGAGTGAACGGATCCCAAAATTCAACGCGTCTCTCACAGAAAACCGTTAATCTTTACGAAAAGAGCCGGCAGCAGCGCCATTTAATAACTTGTTTTTACTATGTGAAATTGTTCTATTATGTGTCTAATCGAATTGATTACTGGTTATTAGTGCGACTAAGTCGTCTTTTGGTGAAAAATAGTAGATTGGTCGTTGTAGTAAAGTAAATGTGTAAGACGCTAAAGTAAATGACGGGTAATTAAAACTAAAAATAATTAAAACGTAAATGGTGCAATATTAAAAACTTTAAAAGTAAATTAATTAAATGACGAGAAATTAAAGCTTGACGAAAAGTAAATGACGTAAAATTAAAATTTGACAAAACGTAAATTTAAAAACTTTAAAATAAAATATTCTGAAAATAAACTAAGACAAACAAGTAAAAATAAAGCTAAGTAAATTGGCGGGAAAAATAAATTTAAAAATTAAATTTAAATAAAAAAACAATTAATTTCGCAATAATAACAAAGATTTCGCAATTGTATAAAAAACTGGAATTAATTTCGCAATAAAAAAACAAAGATTTCGCAATTCCTAAAAGTTGAACACAATGTCGCAATAATTGCAAAATCATGCAATAATGTCGCAATACACAATGTCGCAATACACAATGTCGCAATACACAATGTCGCAATAATTGCAAAATCGAATCAGATTTCCTAACAAATAGGAAATCGAAAAAGGACGAAAATAAGCACTAAACACTCAACTTTTTAAGGACAATAAGCCAAGAAAAACACCAATAAGCTAACCAAAACTAATAGATGAATGATAAAACTTATAAAAACTTTAAAAACGAACAAAGAAATGTAAAAAGACGTAAACTTTATGTAAAAAGTAGACGAAAAGGATTAAGATTAAGAACACGAAATCAAAACAAATGAAGAGGATTAAAAGATTAAGATTAAAACAAGAAAGGTAGAAGGAGATTAATAAAAAACTTGATTAAAAATAAAGATTCAACAACAAAATTAAAAGACTTACTTGAATTAAAGGCAATAAATTAAAGGTTTAAGACAAGGAAATTAAATTGACAATTAAGTAAAGGACATGAAAATTAAAGGTGCAAGTAATGAAAATGGTGGAAGACTAGTTTGTCAAGTTAGCCAACACCTCCTAATGTGATATTTGAAGGGTATTTATAAGAGATTAGGGAGGTAAGCATGTGTTGGAAGCTTCCTCCTTTCTTTCTTTCTCGTCTTTTCGTCTTCTAAATTCTTCGACTTTTTTCGACTTTGTCTCGGGATTAATTAAACTCGTCTTGTAATTTCTTCATTAATTAGACTTGAGTTCTTCGGCTTTATTAATCTTCCGTCTTTAGACTTTTTCTTCGATAAATCTTCAGAATAGGCCTTGGACTTCCGTTCTTTTTGCACTCTTGATCTTTTGACTTCGTCTTTTGTCTTTTTCTTCGATAAAAACCCGTGTTTTCTTCCCTTTTCACATTTTGGTCCTAAATCACAATAAAAACACAAACCACGCATAATTCCGACATTTACGACATAACATACACGTTTTGGCTTGGTTATTATTATAATTAAGTGGTAAAAGGATAAGTGTTTTCACACTTATTAGTTATGCACATGTTAAGAGGGGTCATTTTGGGGATCAAAACACTAAAGGTACAAAAACTTTGATTTTATTATCACAAGTACCTTAAGTGATTTTCAAAGAAGTTTTCATGGTGACGAGTACTTACCCAAAACACACGTAATTCATGGCGGCGTTTGTGGTGAAAAGGGATGGTAGGTTAGGTATAAGTCCAATGATTCTTCCAGAACCAGAGGATCCTTCCCATGAACATCCCATAGCTAGAAATAGTAGTCTTTAGGAAAGAAGAAGAAAGACTGTGAACATAGCAGAATGCCGACCAAATTACTTAAGCTAGCACTGGAACAATCATAACAAAATGATAGTAGTGACATATGATAAGCATTGAAGGGGTTGAAGAATGAAAAAGAATTGTAAAGATAAAGGTAGAAAATAGAGAAGCCCTCCTTACAACTTAGACAGAAACCGGGTCAACGCATAAACTATCAAGATCATTTTTATTGATGCTCGGTATTGAAGATAGACATCATGGACCCAGTGATGCAATTCACAACCCTTCCTAGATAACTCAAATATCTCTTATTAGATATTTGTTTTAATGTCACAGATTTTAACACGCTATCTATCGACTTATTCACTCCGAATAAGTTGGTATTGAAAAGGTGACAATCCTCTCCAGCCTCCAACCACTAAATCAAAACGTACAATTGAGTCTAGATCCCAGAGATCATAAAAAGTATCATTATGACACTATCCAAATATCCCTTTTTTCTTCACACACTATGAAAAGTAAGAAAGTTTAAGAGTCTTACGCATTATCCTCGTGATATTGCCAGAACATCTGAGTAATATGAAAGTATTACAATGAAGAAGAAAATCCTGCTTGAGCTAATATCAAACAAGCTCATGGTAGGTAACTCTTGTCATTATATATGAATCAAACTTGTGACAACTTGAAAATGGTCTAAGTCGTAATTGATGTAGACCAATTCCAGGCCTCTGCGCAATATATATGAGATAATGCAGAACATCCGAGTGATATGAAAGTATCCACAAGATAGAAGTCCTGCTTGAGTTAACATCAAACATGCTCATGGTAGGCGCATGTGCGGTTCTTTATGAACTAAACTTGTGATAGCTAGAAAGAAACGATGGATTAATTCTTAACTGAATTCAAACTTGTTCCAGGCCTCTACACAATATCCTAGTGATCTTGCCAGAATATTCAGAGTGACACTCTCTAGTGTTCACAGTGATGAATGGAAATGCTTCCAGTGCCAACATCAAACAACACTAAGGTATGTAACTTGCAAGATTCTACATGAATCAAGCTCGTGACAATTGGAAACCAACAATGGTACGATTCTTAATTGAATAAAAATTGTTCCAGGTATTTGAATTGACGCCTTCAATCATACGGAAATTTTATCCAAATGATTCACTCTTTATGTTGGCAGTCTGCTTTGAGACGGTTGAGTGAAGAGAACAGGAACACCTGTGAAATTCTGTCAAGGAGCCTCTTAACTGAATATACCAAACGTACGGTATCTAATATCGTCTAACGGTCTTCACCGATCGAAGGTAAAATGCTACCGAATCAGGGTGAAATGTTCAAAGCCATTTAGTCTGTGTCTATATATGTTGATGCATATCAAGACGGTAGCGTTGCGGTGTACCAAAATAATTTGTCTCCACACGCTCATACTCAACTCTAAAGACTTCAAAGAATTCAAGAAATAAAAAGATCAAGTCTTCCACTGTATCAAATTCTGAAGCTTTCAAGAATTCAACAAAGTATGAGTATGTGGGAAGACAAGTCACAAGGAGGCCATTATCACAAGGAGGCAAAGGTCGCACATGATGATGATCTCAGATATGCTCAAATAATCACATACAAGTCGAGTTCAAAAGAACATTTCAAGCCTAAAGAATATCACTACATATTCACAAAGGAAAAAAAAGAAAGAGATGGACTATGAGCTCAAGAATGAAGAACTAGTATGGTATGATAGGATTCGAACTTTATAACTTGGAGTGACCTCCCTTAGAGGGAGACTGTTGGAAATACATTTTTACCGTTAGAAGACTCGGTCACTCCAACAATAGCATTATGGGCTCGTAGTATAGTTTACTAAACATTGTAAGGAAACCGGTCCAAGCCCATATAGCTTGGATCGCCGGCCATGTCCATTATATGGACATGGGTATAAAAACCCTCTCCTTAGATGGAGAAGGTGTTGTTGGTTTCATTAATTTCCCTAATCAAAACACACATTTTTCTCTAGTTTCTCTATTTAGAAAACCTCTAACCTCACTATTTCTCTCTCTACATATCATTAAAGTTTATAATATTATTCAATTAATCACATATTAAATCATATTTTCTCCCCTAATCAAAAATATTAATTCCCTTGATATATTAGATATCAATTGATTGGATGAAGTTTTAACAAAATTTGGGATGAAAACGCATGTCTGATTAAGCATGATTACAAATAAGCTCCCCTTCAAATAATGACAGGCTATACAAGATATGATAAGTGTTCGGGTTTTAAAAAAATGAAGACTTCTCTTCTTTTTCTAAGGACATCAATGCACTGAAGCGTACATGGGCCTTCCGGAAAAAATTAATTTCCCGTTGCGAGGAACAATTGTCTTTTTATCGTCAATCTTTCCTAAATGTGACAAAACGGGTTATAGTCTGAAATAACTGCAAGCCATAATGAGCATGTTTTGAAAACATTTAAACTTCTGCTCGAACTTTATTTAAAAACCCGTGTCATTATTGAACGACATTTCGAGGGCTATAAATATTACCGATTTCATAAGACATGCTCTTTTTCCACAAATCTTTTTGGTATTTTTGAATTTTTTTTTATTTTTTCCTTTGGTTTTATAGGTTTTATATTATTTACAAATGTATAAGTTACGAGATACTAGTTTACTCATCATAAGCCTGTTGTAGATGTTCAAGTGTCTCTAAAGACATGATTTTCATTCCAAGCTTTGGGAGCAAAAATTCGAATCGTTCCCTTGTGAGTGCCTTGGTGAAGATGTTCGTTAGTTGATACTTGGTCTCTACAAAGTATAGTTCGACTACACGATTCTCCACTGGTTCTTTGATAAAGTGACGACAGATGTCAATATGCTTCGATCTCGAATGCTAAACGTTGTTGCAGCATAGAGCAATCGCACTCTTGTTATCACAATACACATGAATTATTGCTAATTCAAAGTCGTAGTCTTTTAGTTGTGAACACATCCATAGAATTTGAGCACAACATCTAGACAACACTATGTATTCGACATCTGTTGTTTAAATAACGATGCTTTTCTGCTTTTTCAACAACCAACTTACAAGTTTGTTTCCCAAAAGTTGTGCACTTCCCGAAGTACTTCTTCGAGTGTCTTATAACCTGCATGATCAGCGTCTGCATATGCCATTAGTCCAAAACCGGATTCTTTCAGATACCATATAACCATATGAATGGTTCCTTTAAGGTATCGATATATCCATTTACAGCTGTTAGGTGCTTTTCGGTAGGCTGAGCCTAATATCGGCCACACATGCATACTACAAAGAAGAGGTCGGGTGTACTAGCTGTCAAATACATTAGGGTCCTGGTCATGCCAAATATTTAGTAGCATCAACGTGTACTCCTTATGTATATGCATCTAATTTAGATCTCTCCACCATGGGAGTATCTAAGGGTAAAGACGACTAAAGAACGTATTTCTTTAAGATTTCAAGTGCGTATTTCGATTGATTTATGAAAATGATTTTAGGATCTTGAGAAACTTGTAGATCTAGGAAAAAATGACATTTGACCCATCATTGACATTTTAAACATTGAACTAATTTCTTTTGCAAATTTATCACAAGTTGTTGGGTCGTGGAGGCAAATATGATATCATCTACATAGATTTGAACAAGTAGTATGTGTTTGCCTATTTTCCGAATGAAGAGAGTAGGATCCACGACACCTTTGGAGAAGCCTTGTGACATTAAGACTTTGGAGAGCTTATACCAAGCACGTGGAGCCTGCTTAAGTCTATAAAGAGACTTATTCACTACGTACACATGGTTGGGATAATCTGGATTCACAAATCCTTCTGGTTGCTTGACGTATGCTACTTCACTAAGATCTCCATCAAAGAATGTAGTATTGACATTCATTTGATAAATTATCATATTCATGTGAGCAACATAAGAAATAAAAATTCGAATTGCTTCAAGTCTAGCTACTAGTGCAAAAGATTCTTCAAAATCGATTCCTTCTTCCCGACGATAACCTTTAGCCACAAGACTTGCTTTGTTCTACAATAGATCACCATATTCATCCAATTTGATTATGTAAATCCACTTAAGTGCAAGCACCATTACATACTTAGGATACGGTACGAGTTCCCATAGTTCAAGCCGTTCAAATTCATGAATTTTTTCTTGCATGGCATCAATCCAGCAAGCGTCTTGTATTACTTCTTTGAAGTTTTTCGGCTCTAGTTTGACTTGAAACTCATTGAAGAAACACTACATGGAATCAGCGTCTAATTATTGTCGGGTAGTAAGTGGACGTGTTCTATCACCAATAATATTGTCTAATGGATGATTATCAATCCATTTATGAAGATGCGAGATTGGTGGAGCATTCTGATGAGTAGTAACTACAGTTGTATTATCATTAGAAATATCGCCAGAACTAGGTTCTGGGCAAAGACATTGACAAATGGTTCTTCCTCCACTGGAGCTGTTGTGTGATTAGTAGTTTGTGAATAACTTGTTGATGGTGCATCTCAACATTGATGTAGATGTACCATGAGACACTGTAGATGTAGCAAGAGTAGTATGTGAAGAACTATCTTCAATTGTATGAACAAAGTCATCATCAAATAACGGTTTAATCAACTTAGTCAGTTTTTTCTCCGTGACGGATTAGACACGAGTTCAAAACTGATTTGTCCAAAAGTCATTTAGTTAGCTTGAATGAATGATGACTTGTTTAATATTTCCATTTTTATGGTAATTTTAGAAATCATTACATTATTTTTTTTGTTGAATTTAGAACTAAAAATTGTAACCGTTAATCTCTGATATAATTTAGGTCTTTGATGATCGATCATATTACGGATAGATTTTTTATTGTTTTTTTCTTCATATATCTAATTTTTTTTAATATAGACAACACGAGTCGAGTCAAGTCTCGAATTCAAGTTTCAGTAATTGAACTCGAGCTCGAGTTTGGATTGATGCTCAGTCAATCTCGATTCATGTATCGAGCTTCAGTATAACAAATCGAGTCGAGCTCAAGCTTAACAATCCTCAATTCAACTAGATACATTTACACCCCCTTACTTTATACACCCACCCACCGGTTACACAAAGATACCCAAAAGATCTCAACCGCAACAAACCCAAACTCCCCCCACCTATAAAAATCCACACGCTCCACAACACTCTCATTCAAATTCATAACCATCATTTTCATTTCATTTTATTCCAACAAACTCACTCTCAACAATAACTTAAAAACTAAAATTAACTAAAATTAATTAAAATTAACGAAGATGAGGATAAATAAGGCGTCTGATATCAGATCAATCTCAGTTCTCCCTCCTTCTTATAGGTTAACTTACTCTAGGTTACATCTCCTTTTTTTTTTAATTTTCCATACATTTAATCCATTTAGTTACTGTGTGTTTTCAGCTTTATATATGTGCGTTATTAGATGATCCGTTACTTTTTAGGTTCAGTTTCGTATTTATCGCACTATTTTACCGTCATTTTTTCATACATTTAATCGATTTAATTAGTTACTGTGTGCGTTATTGTCATGAGCTGTTTATTAGATGATTTATTTACCGTTTTAGGTTAAATTTTGTATTTATAGCACTATTTTACCCTGAATTTTGTGATATTTTAACTGATTTAGTTAATTAATTAGTTACTGTGTGTTTTGATCTGTATAAATGTGCCTTATAGTGATGAACTGTTGATTAGATTATCCGTTACGTTTCAGGTTACGTTTCGTATCTATCGCACTATTTTACTGTCAAATTTTCATACATTTAATCGATTTACTTACTTTATTACTGTGTGTGTTTTGAGCTTTATATGTGCGTTATTTCGTATTTAATCGATTTAGTTATTTAGTTAGTTAGTTAGTAACTGTGTGTAAAATTATGAATAACTGTTAATGAGATGATTTATTTACTTTTTAGGCTAAATTTTGTATTTATTGCACAAATTTACAGTTAGTTTTTCATTCATTTACGCAGTTTAGTTATTTAGTTAGTTACTGTGTGTTTTGAGCTGTATATGTGTGCGTTATTGTGATGAACTGTTGATTAGGTGATCTGTTACTTTTTAGGTTACGTTTCGTATTTATCGGCTTATCGCGGTTAATTTTGCATACGTTTAATCGATTTTTTGTTAGTTACTATGTGTTTTAAGCTGTTTATTGTGATAAATTGTTGATTAGACGATCTATTGCTTTTTAGGTTCAATTCTGTATTTATCGCACTAATTTACAGTTCATTTTGTATACTTTTAGTTACTCACTGTGTGTTTTGAGCTGTATACTGTGATGAACTGTTGATTAGACGATCTATTACTTTTTAGGTTCAGTTTTGTATTTATCGCACTAATTCACAGTTCATTTTGTATACTTTTAGTCGATTTAGTTACTCACTGTGTGTTTTGAGCTGTATATTGTGATGAACTCTTGATTAGATGATCTATTACTTTTTAGGTTCAATTATGTATTTATCGCACTAATTTACAGTTGATTTTGTATACGTTTGGTCGATTTAGTTAGTTACTGTGTGTTTTGAGCTACATGTGAGTGCGCTATTTATCGAACTGTTAATTAGATGAAATATTAGGTTTAATCATAATTAGCTAGTTACTGTGTGTTGTGTGTGTTTTGAGCTAAACCTGTGCGATTCGTACTGTTAAGTACAGTAGTTATTTATAGATGAACTGCTAATTAGATGAATTCTTAGGTTTAATTTTGCTTATGGATTTATATGCAGCGATAAGTGTGCGTCAGTGTGACGAACTGTTAATCCAGGTTAAATTTCGTATGTACAGCCCGATTTTACCGTTTAGTTTGCATAAGTTTGATTAAATTAGTTAGGTAGCTAGTTACTGTGTGGTTTGAGCTACTGGTAATTAGATGAATTATTAGGTTTAATTACGCTTATGTAGTTTATTTGTTGCTATAATCGTGCGTTATTTGTGATGAAGTGAATTGGAGTGTGATTTAGCTGAATCCAGTGATACTGTGTGAGACAGCTTTATGTATATGTGATGACGTGAGTCTTTATGGCTGTTCATATTTTGGACGATTATGCGTGCGTGTGTGTGTTAGTTATGTTTTGGTGTTGATTGTGATAAACTGATATTGATGATTAATATGTTAATTTGTGTGGTTTTGGTGAAAATTTTATTTGAATGATATATGACTATTGACGGATGTGTGTTTTAGTGAAGTATTGAATTTGACTGATGTGTGATCGTTGACAGAGGTATTTGTGTTTGTTATGTAGATGATTATCGACGAAATTGCAGTTGTTTAGGAAGTAAGGTGATTAGTTTTGCGTTTGTCAATTAGACGGATAAGATAGTTGTGCACAACTTCGTGTCAGTTGTGGTAAACTGATACTGCATGTTTAGATTGCAGAATTCGCGTGTTTTGGTTAAATGTGGAGTTTAAATAATATATGGATGTATTTGTGTTTGTAGTGTAGACAATTCTGGTATGTAATTGTACTTGTATAGGAATAAGTGCTTGTGCTTAACATTGATAGCATTATTTGTGCAGAATACTAGTGTTGATTGTGATAAACTGATCTTGATGTTTAAAATCTTTGATTCACGTAGTTTTGGTGAAAAGTTGAATTTAAATTTTGTATAACTGTTGACATATCTATTTGTGTTTGTAATGTACACGATTCCCTGATGAATTTGTATTTGTTTAGGAGATAAAGTGATCAGGTATACTTTTTTGTGAATTTGTCGATTGTGATAAACGAATATGGACGTTTAAATGGTTAGTTTGAATGATTTATAACTGGTGACAGATTTATTTGCTTATGTAATGTAGACGATTATGTGATGTAATTGAACATATTTGGGAATTAAAGTGATCCGGTTCTGTACTTGTGCTTGATGTTTGTTCGATTGTTTGTGTATAATATTGGTGTCGATTGTGTGATATATTGACGTTTAAAATGTTTAATTCACGTGTGTTTTGGTGAAATGTTGTATTTGAATGATTTATAAACATTAATTATGTGTTTGTGTCTGTAATGTACTTATGTACACGACGATTCTGTGATGAAATTGTGTTTTTGGTTAAAAATGAATTTTACTGATATATGACTACTGATAGATGGTTCGTGTTTGTAATGCAGACGATTTTGTGATGTAGTTGTACTTGTAAAGTGCTTAAGTTTGTGTTTGTGCTTGATATTTATAGAGAAAAATGCTAGAACCACATAAGTTTTACAAAAAAATATCCACACAATGAGGTGTAAGAAGATGATTTGTAATGAAACAAAGAGTTAGTGGAATAAGAAAGTAATGATTGGTTGAAGCATCTTGCCACATCATTGTGTGGATGTGTTTTTGTAAAACTTATGTGGTTCTAGCATTTCTCATTTATAGATAGTTTGTGCGCATCGAAGTGTGGATTCTGATGAACTGATAATGATATTTAAAATTTATAATTCACGTTTTTTTGGTGAAAAACAGATGTATTTGTGTTAGTAATATAGACGATTCTCTAATGAAATTGTAGCTCTTAGAAAGTCTAATTGATTATGTTACGCAGCTCTTTGGCTTGGATAGGATAGTTTGCGTGAATTTCTGAGTCGATTACGAAAAACTGATACTGACTTTTAAAATGATTACTGTGTGTTTTCTGAAGTTGTACATGTTTAGGAGATAAACTGATCATGCTTTCGTGACAAGAATTGGATAATTTTTGCGAAACTTCTCTTTGGTTTGCTATAAACTGATTATAATGCTGTGTTTTAGTGAAGAATTGAACTTAATATAGAAGTTTTCATTCAAAATCCGGATCATCCAACACACATCATGGCTTGACTTGTACATGATGTTTGTAAATGTAATTGACTTCGTGTTTTCAGCATTATGTGTGTATTTTGGTGAAGAACTGACATTTAAGGACTTGCAAGTCTGTGGGTCTATACATGTGATATCCATAGGATGCGTTTATCCTTGTGTTATGTTAAGGATTGATATATGACATGCATATGTCCTTTTTTGTTGTCTGTGTTTTCTAAATCGTTGTGTTTAATCTGGTGATGTTATAAAATGTAGGCGGAGATCAGTTCTGTCAAGCAGCCTGCCAGAGATGTCTTCAACTTTTAGGAACAGCCAATCACAATCACAATCACAATCACAATCACAATCACAATCACAATCACAACCACTATCACAGTCACAATCACAACCACGATCACAGTCACTATCACAACCACGATCACAGTCACAATCACAACCACGATCACAGTCACAATCACAACCTCGATCACAGTCACAGTCACAATCACAACCACGATCACAGTCACAATCACAACCACGATCACAATCACAATCACAATCACAATCACAATCACAATCACAATCACAACAGCAGCAACGATCACAACAATCGTTTTCTCAGGGGATGTCATCTCAGCAGAACGCTGGTTTCTCCCAGTTCTCGCAGAATTCACAAGATGAGACATTTTCTAATGACCAGGTTTATCTCGATCTAGTTTTAATTATTTATGTTTTTTACAGATAGCCTAAAATTCATGTCGCATGTTTTATCGTAAAGAAATGTCAATCCTGCACCCATGTCTCTATTTCTTTTTACCACACTTTTTTCAGGAAGATTTATCACTATGCTTCATATTAGTTGTCTTTGTACTTCGTTGGCTCACTTTGAAATAGTATGATTGATTAGAATAATCTGATATTAATGCATGCGACGTGTCTCCTTCTGCTTTTGGTGTTAACAAGCCTAAAACCAGAACAAATCAAGTAATTGAACTTCTTCAGTATGCATTTGATCCTCATTTCTTCTATAATTATATCTAGACATTGGAATATAGCAGATTAATATTGTATTGCCCCACTCGAGAGACCCTATGACCCTTCTACAAATATTTATAGTTATTCTTCAACTCTGTACAGTTCATTTCTGTGATAGCTAGCACATTCACAGATTGGTTAACAAAATTACCAAGGTTCTAAAATCTAGAATTGATGTGCATGGTTGATTTATTTTATTCCTTAATCAGACTATAACAGAATTTAGATTGATGTGTCATGTATATTGTTGTTAAAAGTCTTATAGTAAGTTTTAGGATTGTAATTGAGAATTGAGATGTTCCTTGTTTATTGAGCTTCAATAAAAAACACTATGTTTTTTCAACTGCCTGCTAAGCTCTTCCCCACATTATGATAATATACTGACTTTTCTCACTTCATTTCTTTTTAGTCGATAATATCTCTAGAAATGGAGAATCCTTTGAATAGCATTCCAGGCTTACCTCCAGTCAATAGTCAAATGGTAGTATCAAGATCTTCGAAAGGTGTAATCCGTAAATGGGGTTCTGCTGTTTCAGAGAAAAGATGTAAGTTTTTATGAAGTGTACAATTTGGCTTACAAGAGACAAGTATGCATGGCTATCATAACATTTCCTTTCTGCTTCACATGTTTTGTTGATGGTTTAAAATCATGAGCAGGTGAGATGAGTGAAGAACTTGAGCACAGGTTAGGAACTATAGAAAGTTCAGTAAGCAGGTTTGGGTTGATGCTGGAATCTCTTCAGACAGATATAATGCAAGTTAACAGAGGAACAAAAGAATTAGCAATGGATAGTAAGTATATCAACCTCATAGTTTGCTTGATATTAAGATTCAGAGAAAGAAATGTCTTGCTTGGGAAAAAAATCTGAAATTTCTTTACTTCAGCAATTATTAATAGGTTGAATTAGAATTGTCTAATGGAGTAGTAAAAGTTGTACTGTGCGAGTCGATATAGGAACAAACAAATTAGCAAGGGATAGTAAGTACTAAGTACATAAATCTCATACTGGAGTTCAAAAAAAAAAAGCAGTGCCTTGTTAAATTCTTGTTTTATAATGTTGTTTAAAACCGTGCAATTCCTGTATGCTTCATTGCTTTGTCATTCACTTGAATAAATTAATACTTATCACCTTATGTTAATCATAGTCAATGAAAAAAAGTTAGACGACAAGTTACAAAATGAAATTTATGTCTTGATTTAGACTTTTAGTTGGCTAGAGATATGAGGTATTCACTTATGAAATGCTAACATCTGTCTCCCAATTTTTGTTGGCTTTCAGTGGAAAGCATACGCCAGAAGTTGATTGCACATGACAACTCCCTGCAGACAATTGTAAGAATACAGCATTTTATCCTCATAATTTTGTTGGTGTATACATTTCATTGTTTTGAAATAATGAAATGTTGATTCATATATTCTAATTCAAATGAAATAACGTAAACAGATCAAAGGGCAGGAAGATATTAAATCTACTCTTGCTGGAGAATTGAAGTCAATTTCTGATAAATTGAACCAAGATACTTGTCATCAGAACCTAGAAGAGATTTCCATCTTGCTCTTCAATTTACAAGAAAAGATTAAAGTGTATGTATTGAACGTACGTAATGATCTCTACAAGCTCTTCACTACGGAATTGCAGGTATGCATATGCCTTACGTGCAGATCTCGTGTATTTTCAGATGTGAAATATATTCCAATGATTTGTATATGCCATTCCCAATGATCATTTGATTTACAGGCACTGGGATGCAAGCTTGAAGCATTGGACCAAAAGAATCCAACACCCACCGTTCTCCCACCAAGGGTACTCCTGTGTGTGAATATTTAGTTCTCGCTGTTATAAATAACAAAAACTTCTTCCTTACAGCAAAGCATATCCCTTGTTCCACTGCAGGCTGTCAACTATGCTGCCAAACCGGTGGCGGTGGAAATAACCCCACTAAAGAAGTATGTCCCTGTATTATATTCTTAGTGTTCTCAGCTCTAATTATTTGTCTGCAATATAATAGAGAAAACTGATGTTTGTAGATACTATTTTCCTACCTTCGAATCACCACAAAAGTAATCACAACAACCTTGGAGCTATGTATTAATTAGAAAATTTTCAATTTTGTTAAACACTTATTATTTAACACTTTTGGCAAGTTACCATCATCTTCGGATCATGAAACCATTTTTCATTATCCCACGTATCTCATGCGGCTGCTAACATGGTGCAATCACCAAATGAACATTGATACTGGCTTGCGACATATATTACTGAAAACGTTTTACTACTGTTAAGTATTTAAATATCCCTCATGGAAGATAACCTGAGGGATCTTCTGGATTGCAATTAACATTATTAATAGTATATTCTTTAAAGTGAAGGGAAATGCTGCATTTTGTTTACATGTGTGAGCAATTTTAGCTCCAAGTTGGCTGCTTATTAACGAACTAACAAACAAGTTTATACTACTTACAGTTCAGCACTTCCACCAAAGGTCCAACCAGGAACTAGGATCCCAAAGGTTGAAAGCACTCAGATTCCCAAGGTAGAAATGGGCGGCTGGAACCTGGTAAAATATGAGCACTCTGCTACTAAGGATAGAGATGACATCAACGGACACAAACTCACCAGAGTTCCTCAGACTGAACTGGTAATTACTCTTTCTTTGTGCATCTAATTTAGGACCAAATCATCCTTCTGTAATTACGACAGATAATGCTAAACTACCAAATATGCATTCTTAAAAACATGGTTTTTTCGAGTAGATATCCTATTTTTGCCACTTTTTTCAACTTGAACTTCTATGGGTCAGTAACAGTGTCTATTCTACTGATCTATTCTTAATGCATCTTCTATTGGTCAGCAACAATGTCTATTCTGCTTTTTTCAATTTGATTAAACATTGTGCTCATGATAAGACAGTTACATGAAAGTCTGAGAATCACATATATACATAGCATGAGAGATGTTATATTTAGATCCAGAAAGTGAAGAAATGCTATGAAAAACCCACACGTTTTGTATGAGACCATCCTGCTGAAATTGTTGAATGCGAAGAAAGACCTGCATGTTTGATACATGCAAGCTTACACATACATATACGTATATCATGTATGTATAAAAAATGCATTTAGATAAACTTACAGCATACACAGATCATCCACACACTACATCTTGGGCACATTTTAATAAAAAAACGGTTGGATATGTGATGTAGAAAAGAGAATTGAAAGTTATGATCGACAGTGATGAAGATGTCCGTGGAGGCTTTGCATTCTTTAATGAGGATAATGAAACAGGTAACTACATTTTTTAATTATTTTGTCTTTCTGTATAACTTGTAACATTCTAAAACCAGAATCATAACCGTTCTCAAAGGAAAGAATTATATTTTAGCTTTTGAGCATAAACTAAACGGTGTTTCCATCCTGAAATTGTAACATCTAATAAGGAGATGAATACTTGTTCAAGTCAAATAAAGTGATTGTTACCTTAAACAATAAGAATACAGTAACATATAGCGAAGCATAACTTCTTTTAGGTCAACTGTCCATCTGTGATCAAGATTTTTGAGATAAGCAGAATCTTTCTTTGTAATAAGTGTATGTACAAAGTTTGTAACTGTTAATACAGTCTTTGATGCACATATATAGTTCTGATGACTTGTTTTTTATGGTATCTTACAGGAAGGTATTTGGCTCAGAAAGCAAAGGAAGAAACTGAACGCCTTTTAAGGAAAGCAAGGAGAAAAAAGAGAAAATACAGCAATGCTATAATTGCTATAATCTAAGGATGGTGAGTCCATGCTTTGTGTTACTATACTTGTTAATCATTGAAAGAAGTGTAACACTCCAAATCATGCTTTTTTACTCTTCCTTGTAGCATGCTTTAGGATCATATCCCAATTTGTTCTTATAGGGAAAATAGGACAAAGAAAATGGCTGGGCCTTTTAAGCAATAAGGATAAACATAGTTCGTTACTTTGATAAGTTGATCATCAAATTTTGAAAATAGCAGACTTTAGTTACTCGAAGGAATGAATTTACCATATATTAGTATGTTTTCCTTCTGAAGTCGTGCATTAATCGACAGCTGGTTCACTCTACTATCTTTTTGCTATACATAGTCATAATTGCAGGTAAAAGGCCTTTTTTCGTTATGAATCCAGAACAAAATTCCTTTTTTGGAAAAAATGGAAGTTAAATTACCAAATTTCCTGGGGGGGTTCGGTACTTCAGTTTTTTTGGTGGCATCCTTAGTCTTACATACCTCAAAGTGGGTTCCATTCTTTTGGTTTCTACGGGGGTTCTTCAAAAACATTCATACTCCCCAAAAATCATCTGATGTTGTTCTGCTGGTCTTTGGTGTGTTTGATGCAGGTAGAACTGAGATACACCAATGCGCATATCAATAGGTACATTATGGATACAGCTCAAGTGTGAATAGCCATACACTAGATGTGGTAGTTTAAAGCTTACTTCAAGGTTTCATTTATTGTGTTTAAGTATGATACTGTGTCCACGTTCTTTCATGTTTATTTCCTTACAAGTTTGAGCAGAAGCACTCATTCTAATAAGCAGATTAGAGGCTATGTATTTAACTTAGACCTATGACACCAATCTTCCTTGTCAAAGTTATAATATGTTATGATCGAATTAATAAATCTTATAAATCCAGTAGACCATGTCCTGTTTATGCCTTTTTCTATTCTCTTAAATGCAAATCGTCTTTTATCACCTTAAAAGACTAGATTGGGTACACCATACACCAATGACGACATCTTCTCAATCAACCGAGTATAATGGATACTAGGAGTAATGGAAAGTATACATGGTTTCCAGGCAATACTTTGATGGCCTGTATGCTTGTACTGTGTGTTGAACAGATCTCTTTGTCAACGTGCTTAGCCTTGCTCGTTCGTTTTTAGTAGGTTTTAATCAACTGTATTAGGGTGTGTTTGTTTTAGCTTATATAGTCGGCTTATTAGCTTATAAGCTGAAATCAATTGTTTGGTTAAGCTTATATAAGTAGGCTTTTATACTTATAGAAGAGAGTTTTGGTAAGCCAAGAATTTGTGGCTTAGACTTATATAAAACTACATTTATACCCTCATTTAATAATTACATCCTTTTTATTTTTTATGTACTTTTTTTTGTCATTTTACCTTATTAACTACAAACACTTAAATAAAGCTTATAAGCGCCCAATACATAAGTTTAACTAAACATCCCCTTACAAGCTTTGCTAGTGGTGTATGCTTGCTTTATGATGTGTGAATGGGTCTTTCAACATAGTATAAGCGACACATTAACTAGCTTATTTTGTGGATTCCTTATGACACAAGTCTTTTTCTTAGTAGAAGGGACACATTAACTAGCTTATTTTGTGGTGTATGCCTGCTTTATGATGTGTGAATGGGTCTTTCAACATAACTCCCTTTCGGTTTATTGGACCTCACAATTGATTGGCCTACAAAGAGCGTCTCACCTCCAAGGCTCCAAATATGGTTGCTTTAATAGATGTTACAGTAATAGTTTAATTTCTATGTTATGCCAACTAGTTGTCTTAATTTTAAATATCTTTACAAGAAAGTTGTAAATCTATAGAATAATTCAATTATGATCATAGATTTTTGACATGGTAGAAAAAAGTCAGAAACTATGAGCTAGTGATTATGACTAATGGGCAACTATAAATATCGTACCATTCTCGACCCTTGCTTTAGCAGAAATAATAAAAAAAGAAGAAAAGACTGAAAATGATTTAGATAAAATTGAACTACTTTGAAATCAAAGATGATTAGACGTAGGAGGGAATTTAGTTTAGAATTAAAGGTGGTGGTTGTTGGATCTTCATGATGAGCTCAAGTTATCATTCTTTTGCTTCTCACTTTCTTTTTGCCTAATAATTGCTCATTGTCTACATAATTATTAAAGAATATTGAAGTTAGATATTCTTGTCTTATCTGGTACGTAAGTATTAGAGATTGACATAAGTACAATACGAAGCATGGACGGAATAAGGTTCATGTCACGGGACGTTTATGATTTTTGTAATGTAGTGCTCCTTTTTATTAGTATTAATCTCAATTCATGCATGTAGTCCAAAAATATATGTTTATAATAGAGTTAAGCTGTTTGGTTTTCCTCATATATACCTAGTTAACTTCGATGCCTTATTTTGTCTCTAATATGGTAAGTAAGTTTAAAGTTGGATGTTTTTTTTTTACTACTACGAGGAGTTCTTACCGTTATTTGGACAAGTGAACTAATCTCGCGGAAGTTTGTCAAAATACTTTTAACCACTCATGGCAACCTCAGTTGGTTTTAAAGTTGGATGTTAAATAGTAGTACAAGTTTTAGAACTTTCAGTACATGTGAGCAGAGTGGGGCAAGCCGCAAGCGAGACAAGATATAATGGATTTTGATCAAACTCGGGACTTTTTTTTTTGCTGGGAATTGAATTAGTTAGGTCGTTCTAATTGACCAACCACCACTTGGTACCATGTAAATGACTATTAAGTCGTTTAATACGTTTTGCTCACTAGACTTGCTTTTGTATACATGGTACATGGTAGTATGGTACTATGAAATTGCACTTATAGAGACCTTTCTCAAAACTGTGAGCGGGTAAAAATGACATTTATCATTTAATTTATAATTTGTCCATTAAACAATTTTTAAGAATATATCAATGAAACTAATGATAAGTTCCTTATTATATATGTGTATCATATCTGTTAAAAAAAATAGAGAAATATATTTGTATCATACACAAGAGGCGGGTTTAGAGAGTTTTGAGGTTCACGGAAACTCGATAGATGTTTGTTGTATATAGTGTAAGTATTCGTAAAAATTTTTCATTTTTTCAAAATGAATTCCAAACTTTTATGTTACGTAAATATTAATTAGTCCACAAATATTTGAAACAAATTAAAAGTTTAAATATCATCTCAAACATAACAAATACTAGAACACCTTAGTTGACAAGTCTATCAAAGTCGTATCATTTTTTGCTCAGTACATTAATTCAAAGTGAATTATTTGCCCTTATTTTCCTATTATGTGAACTGTTGTCGCTCCCATAATGTCTAGTGAATCATGAAAGTAAAATAGAATGATTGAAATGTTAGGAGCGTTTTACTTTTGATCCTTAGACATGTGGTGGAGGCTTTTTGACAACAAATAAGTAGCATCCAACTTATCATCTACCAATACAACAAGTCAAAAAGAATGCCTTCAATTTCAAGGAAGCCCACAACCTTCTATCAAACTTTTACTATTTTTTAAAAGTCACCTAAGAATCTCAAATCATAGCTTTCCTATTTTTTAGCTTAGTTATCTTTTTCTTTTTTTCAATATCACACATTTATACTAGTATGGTGCATGGTTATAGTAAAAAAGAAATGAGTTAAATTAAAGCAATTGGTCGCTTGGAGATTTGCTAAATTTGGTTTGGTAAACTACAAATGCATCATTTATCACTATAATATTCGAGCCCTACCCCAGCGATATTTTTGGCGTTTCCCCAGCGACATGTCGCTGACGATATGTTACCCCAGCGACATTTCGCTGGGGAAAATTCGCCGGGGTATGCTCGTTGTTAAAAGTATCCCCAGCGACTTACCCCAGCGACATGCAGGCCCCACAGATTTTTCCCGGAAGAATAGATTGCCACGGTGGCAACATTTTCCCCAGCGACATGTCGCTGGGGAAAATCCTTATTAAATGAAAAAAATTAAGTTGAACTTAAACATTTTAGCTAATTACGAAGTTTCCCAGCGACATGTCGCTGGGGAATCTTTCCTTATATTTGACTTGTCAACGCGTTGTCGTTGACTTGTCAACGATTTTCAATGTTTCCCCAGCGACATGTCGCTGGGGAAACCCACGATACGTTTGACTTGTCAACGCTTTGCGTTTGACTTGTCAATGATTAACCAAAGTTTCCCCAGCGACATGTCGTTGGGGAAGAGTCTGCAGTTTTTTTTTTAAATTGCCTGCACAGCAGCCGTTTTCCAGATTTTTTCCGAAATTTTTCCGAAAAAATCTACCAAAACCTGTAACAAAAACCTGTATTTGCTCACCAAAAGACACATATAAAGTAAACTTGGAATACAAATCAACACAAACGCAAAATAAGTTCAAACTTGCACCAAAATATAATATAACGTATTAATTTAGTCAAGGATACTAGGAATAAGTCGGGATAGTTAAGGATACTAGGGAAACAAGCGTTCTAATTTAGGATAATATTAGGGAAACAAGTCAAGATGAACATAAAGAAACTATGTACCATACTAACAAACACATATATGACACGACTAGCTCGCGTTATCGCCACCATCCTCGCCACCCTCTCGATCCTCAACATCATCACCCGGGCGACTCCCGCTCCCGCTGGCACCAGCACTCTCATATCTCAAAAAATGATCGGCATACATGTCGTCGTGTCTCAGCAGGCCCATCAAGAAATCAACATCCGGATCCCGACGAGGCTCAGGGGGTGGTGACGAAAAGCTCGAGGTAGTACTGGCGTATCCCGACAATACCATACCCACGCCAGGATGGTGGCCGCGAAACTTGCCTCCTCGCACCATCCTGTTGATCTCGGCAGTGGTGTACTCACCCGTCGCCTCTAGCTCCCTCATCTGATCCTGTGTGGTGACAATAACACAAGATAGTAAATATATTTGTCGGGTTGCTAGATTATTAATCAATGATTCATTAAAGTGTGTTTTGAAAAGAATACTTACATACAACTGGAGAGACTGCTCATCTATGAATACACCATCTGAATTTGTATGCAAACGATAGAACATGTCGATCTCTGAAGGCTCCTGTTGGGTTTCGGACGCCTTTTGTTGTACATACACACGTAAGTAAGATCAATCTAATTAAATGCGGCAATAATAATATGTATGTAAAATCAATAATGATAATAATAAAATAATAAAAATAAAAAACAATAATAATAATAATTAAAAAAAATAAAAAAACAATAATAATGTAAAATCAATAATAATAATAATAATAATTACCATGAGCTGTCGAGTGCGAGGGATCGACTGAGAACCATGTCGGAAGATAAGTGTTGCCTTTGACCGATTTTGGCTGTTTGTTAAGGATCGCTTCTTGTTATCTTCGTCAGTCCAAAACGCTATCTGTTTCTCCCACTCTTCAGCTGCGTGCTCGTCGGGTCTATTCCGCCTAATTTGATCCACATCGTATTCTCCAGTCTCGGGGTCTTTTACACAGTAATCTCGCTTCAGACTGGCCTTGCTGGTGTTGTATGATTTTTGTAACTGGGCACCAATGGTATTATAAATACTCTTCCACCGAGGGGTGCTCATGTGCGGCGTGAGATCATATTTTTTCTGCAATCAAATACAACACATTGAAAACAGAGTTAGAAATATAATTTATATATTTATTTAAATTCGTTTATTTATTTATATGATATAAATAAATAAACGAGTTTAAATAAATATACACAATACAACACATTGAAAACAGAGTTGGAAATATAATTTATATATTTATTTAAATTTTTTTATTTATTTATATGATATAAATAAATAAATTTAAATAAATATACACAATACAACACATTGAAAACAGAGTTAGAAATATAATTTATATATTTATTTAAATTAGTTTATTTATTTATATGATATAAATAAATAAACGAGTTTAAATAAATATACACAATACAACACATTAAAAACAAAGTTAGCAATATAATTTATATATTTATTTAAATTTGTTTATTTATTTATATGATATAAATAAAAAAACAAATTTAAATAAATATATACAATTAAATAAATGAACACGATAATTAAATAAATATAAAATGATAACTTACCCCAATAGCTGCCCGGGCCGCCGCCTTATGCCCTTCGGGGACCTTGCTCCACGAAGGGTAATACAAAGGTATTTCCCTAACGACACACCCGAATAAGTTTCCCTAATGATCTGCGTAGGGGTCGACAGGTGTAACAAGGTCACCTCTAGCGGCTACAAAGTCGATCTCGACCGGCCGGTTGTGATTATCGGCCACCGCATCCAGTAATTTCAGGCAGCGGGTCTTGTCCCGGGTATTCTGCCTGCCGGCTCTTCTCCCGCCCAAATTGGGCTTTTTGTTTCCTTTTCCTGCAAAATCAAGTGAGTGATAAAGTCATAAAAGTTAAGGCAAACAAGTTCAATATGTGTATCAAATTTGTATTACAATAATCCAGAAATTCTTACCCCGGTTGACGAAGCAACCCCCGCAACCGAATGATGGAGGACGTGGACGTGAAGGATCCTCGCCACCACCGTCCCCGCCGTGTCCGCGTGCAACATCAGTCATCTGTATACAGGTACAATTAGCATAACATGTAGAAATTCATGAACAAAATAATACAAGCATGCACAAATCTAAATATCAAAATAAATTTACACATTTAAACAATCCACAACAATTTCATTCATTCATTCATTCATTCAAATATATAAGTGTATTTTGCAAGTTACAACACAAAGTTAATCTTCTTCGTCACTAGAATAAAATTTCTCAACACCATCATCATCTTTGATGAGGTCTTCAACATCAGAATCTGCTAAATCATGAGGAAGGGGGTCTTCATCATCATCGTCTTCGCTAGGAACATCATCGTTATCTGGCGGTGCGTCAACCTCCGTTGATTCACCATCTATATGCAAATCTATATAGAATACATGGTTTTTTGCTAGGGTTGTTCGTCCACAAATCTCTTCGAATTGATCTCTGGTTAAATGTGCGACTCAGTTGTTCTTGGTGGAAAAGAAATAGAATGGTTGTCGTTGTCTACACTAATTAAAAATAAAGACTTGAAACAATAAAAATAAAGTAAAGACTGTAAAAAGAAATACTGAAAGATAAAAACTTGGCGAGAAGTAAATGACGAGAAATTAAAAGGCAAATAAAATAAATAAGACAAACTTAAACTCAAACTAAAAGGAAGACAAGTAAAAGTGCGACCAAGTAAAAAGGCGGGAAAAGTAAAGTTTTAAAACTAAATATAAAAAAAATCACAAAAATGAGAAAATCCTTCATCCGGAATAAAAATGTTCATTCGGAACAAATTCCTTCATTCGGAACAAAATCCTTTATTCGGAATAAAAACCTTTATTCGGAACAAAGTGGTTCATTCGGAACAAAGTGGTTCATTCGGAACATACGGTTTCATCCGGAATAAATTAAACAAAATGCTTCATTCGGAACATTCACTGATTCAGAACATTTATACTGATTCGGACTAATTAAACTAGAAAGCTCATTCGGAACATTCACTGATTCGGAACAAAAATACTGATTCAGAATAATAAAATGAAAAACACTGATTCGGAATAATTACTAGAAAACATTGATTCGGAATAAAAATTAAGACAACTTCATTCGGAACTTTGATGATTCATCCGGAATATATCCTTCATCCGGAATATTGATTATTCCGGATGAACAGACTGATCCGGAACATTGCCTAAAATCCCTTCATTCGGAACGTAATGCTGGTTCGGAATAATCTGGGCAACAACAGTAAGCATGAACGAAGAACAGGGGAAAGAAAAGGGAATACGAATCTGATCAAGAATAACCAAAATCAACTTAAAGATTAAACCAAAATAACTAACAAACATCCACTAATGATAACCAATCAAAACAAATCAACCAAACTACCAATCATAATCAAAATAATTAAAAACCCACTTGATCAAACTATGAAACTCAAGAACACAAACACAAAGATTAAATCCAAACAAGAAATGAAGATGAAAGATTAACCATAAAGATAAAGATTCAATAAACATAAAAGTAACTTACTTGGAATTAAAGGAATTAAAGGTGCATGACAAGATAATTAAAGGTGCAAGTAATTAAGGTGCAAAAATTAAAATGGAAGAGCATAGATTGTCAAACTAGCCAACAAGAAAAATGAAAGCCTAAGGATCCTATTTATAGTGGATTAGGGAGGTGCTTAGTGGAAGCTTCCTCCCCTCTTTCTTATTTCTTTAATTGTCATTAAGTCCTTAATCTTCTTAATTCTTTGACTTTAACGACTTTATCTCGGGATTTGTCAACTCGTCTTGTGATTTCTTCAATAAATTAGACTTGAGTTCTTCAGCTTTTAGTGAACTTCCGTCTTTTGACTTTTTCTTCGATAAATCTTCAGAATTGGTCTTGGAATTCCGTTCTTTTTACACTCTTGATTTCTTGACTCCGTCTTTCGTCTTTTTCTTTGATAAAAGCCCGTGAAAGCCCGTGTTTTCTCCCCTTTTCACATTTTGATCCTAAATCACAACAAAAACACAAACCACGCATAATTCCGACATTTACGACACAAAATACACGTTTTGGCTTGGTTATTATTGTAATTAAGTGGTAAAAAGATGGGTGTTTTCACACCTATCAAATCCCCTACACTTGACCATTGTAATGTCCTCATGCAATGCATTAGTTACAAAGCACGTTTTACATTTTCCATTATAATCAATCCACATTGGCCTTTATTAAAGAGATAGAAAATTATAAACATACAAAGGAAGAAAGTAAGTAAAGAAATCAAAAACATACCTTAGGGTTTTGGAAATGTCATGAATAATTATCATCCTCAAGTTTTCACTTTCTCCAAACCAAGCTTAAAAACGAGATCATTGTTATTATAAGTTAGCAAACTAACACGAACTCATGTGGGCCAATTATTCACTTAGACTCCCTTATTCCTAGGTGTATCTCTTATATTTTATTGTTGTCTTGAATGATCACAAGATGCATTGTTGACTTATTTCGATAGTTATTAAGGCTGAAAATAAAGTGGGACGATTTAATTAATAGTTAGCTAAAGGACAAAATCTTTTAAAACTGCTTCTCGGGACCTCATAAAGTTCATATCTTGGCATAACTCGTTTCGCGATTTGAGACCTTTCTCGGACCGATATTTGGCAGCGACTTCATACTTCAAATCTTGAGAGACGTTCATGAAATAATGGCCTTCTCTTCATAATAGGAATTTCTTCACTTGAAGTTTTGAGAGATTCTTCATACTTGGACCACGACTTCTTCATTTTCCTCCAATCTTTATTTTGGACTTTGATATACAACGATCCGCCTCCTTTTTGGACTTGGATCTATTTATCCTCATACCTTGCTAGGGTCTTTTCGGATAGACTTCTCCATGATCTTTTCGGGAGTTTTTGCTTTTCGTCGTGTGTCTCGATCCTTCATATTGGTTTTTGATAAATGATTCTTCACACCACTTGGGATCTTTAGCAACAAAATGTAGCCCTCATGCCTTGTTAGGGTCTTTTCGGACTCGCCAATCTTCGCATCCCGCTTCAATAAGTTATGCCTTGGCTATGAACTCTAATCATTACCGAGCAACTTTTAAACGATCTTGGGCTAGAAGCTAAGTAACTTTTCAAATCGTACAACCTTATTTATTGCAGATAAATTTATTAACAAGCGATGGGAGAATATGCTTATAATTAACTCACATAAATTCACGAAAGGATACCAAACTTATAATTGACTCTATCATCTCTCGTTCTCCACAGTTTAAAATCTCAAGGAATGAGACTCGTGGATGCTTAGCCTATTAAATCAAAGTTTTGGGTTTTCGAGTCATCTATAGAATCTTGCAAATTCTTAGACTTTTTCAAGTTTTAGAAATCGCATTTTAAAGTTCCCTTGATAAACAACTCTCTAGGATCAATTATAGGAACTTGCGAAAAGTTCTTGTTCTTAACCCGTGAGAGTTAAGACTTTCGCGTTTTAAAGCTCCCTATATAAAAGCCTAGCAAAACTTGACTTAAACACGTTAAGGATACTAGCTAGAGTAAACTTGGATAAGTAAACTCGGGTTGAGTCAAAAGATTCACAACGTTTGAAAATTAAAACCACTTTATTAAAAATTTATTCTAGCAAAGAAAGAAAATAACTATACAAAGGTAAAACTAATAGGCCAAAATAGATCAAAAATTTTGAAAACTGTCAAAAAATTGATTTTCCGGTTAAAATGAGGGCAAATACAAGAAAAAGACCACATAACTTCGATAGAAGTCCCCCTACACTTGATAGAAACATTGTCCTCAATGTTTAAGCATGTGGGAGTAAACTCCCCTACACTTAGGGCATTGTGCACTTTGTTTAAATCTCGCTAAGGAAGAGATAACTCAAGAGATTCCTATTTTGATATTGAGAAATATAAAATAGTGAATCGAAAAGAGTTTAGGATAGAACCGGGAAGACCGGAACACGGAATCACGGGTCGTCAAAAGGCATCAAGAGTGTGTCTTTGAAGCTATAATCCCTGCACATGATAAGAAAGAAAACAAGAAACACCAACGGGGCTCCCCCTACACTTATGGTGAAAACAGGTAAAGATAGATAGATAATTGGGTTGTCTCCCAAAAAGCGCTTGTTTATATTAACCGAGTCACGAGCCTGACTCGTCCCCGAATTAAATGGTCCATGGGGAAGCCTCGAATGTAATACCGGGATCAAAGACCTTGTCCACGTTCCCGGTTGACATCAACAAAGGAGAGGCGGGGGGATAAGTCTTGAATGGGAGAAAGGTTCGTTCAACATACGAAAAGTATAGGAAATCGAGATCCACGGGAGGTGGGGTGGGTAAAGTAAGTGCATTGTCATCCCCCAAAGACAATGGATGTTGAGCACTCGGCAAAGCCGTAATGTTATCAATCATGAAATAGTGAATGTCACCTCCCGGGTCAAAGCACTCATCCTCCGTAATAGTGGCTAAAGGGGAGGATGAAAGGTGCTCGGGAGGGGGACTTGGGACAATACCTTCCTGCAGCAAATTATCAAAAATAATATCCCCCTCCGTGTCATCATCATCAATACCCGGAGGTATTGAGTGAATGTCGATTTCTTCCAGCAATGGGTCATTATCTTCAACGGGAGGAATAGATGGAGGTAAAGACTCGGAAAGAGGAGGAGAAGTCAACTCTTCGACTTGAGCAATAAGAAGATGCACTTTCCGTAATCTGTCGCGGAGAATCACGTCTTCCACCTCATCTTCAAGAGCAAGTTCATCGGTGAACTTCTCGTAAGCCGGAGAGAATAAATCGTCATCGCCCGCATCTCCCGGTGGAGATTGAGAAATTTCAAAAGTGAAATTCTCATAGCGTGGAGAAAAATCGTCATCATTAGGATCGATCTCTTCCGTAAGAGCAACGTCGTCCTCAGACTCCATAGTAGTAGGCATGTCACACACCTCATCATCAAAGAATTTGTCGAGACCAAAATCACTAATCTCACTCAATGAATCATCATCCTTAGACGCATTAGGAATATGGAGAGTAGGAGTAGCAACTTCAGTAGATGGGTCGAGAGCGTAGACATCATCGTCGTCATCATCATCATAATAGACGGGACTATTCCAATTAGGAGTGACATAGTCGGCTAACTCTTCCTTGATAACCTCCACATCTTTAAGAAGCTCATGAAGCAAGTTTTGTTTTTCATCTCCCCGATTATGTTCAATTAAACCAATTCTATCCCATGCTGTAATTAAACATTTTGGTGTAGAAAAGAAGGGAAAACGACCAAATTGGCTCAAAAAGGTGTTGGTGGTTTTCAAGATTTCGTCCACATCAAGCAAAGGTTGCCTTTCCTGATGCAAGTCAGCTCGGATTTGAGCTAAACTTTCTAGAACATGGTTCAAGGAAGTGAGTTGTTGGTCAAGACTAATTTGTTGAGAGGATTGATGATTGAGGGTGTGATGTGGGGGCTCAAAGTTATACACACTTGGATGATAGCACGGAACTTTCTCAAAGACCTTCGACGGATCGCAAGAAGAAGCATCGTGAGGGCCCCCACAAATATAGCACCACGAGTATGGAGAAAAACCGGGTGCGTCATGTGGAAAGCTATTACCATTGTCATAATTGTAACCCGGTTCTTGCCCGTGATCATACGGGTATCGAAGCGGGCACGAAACATGCCAATGAGAATCGCTCCCACAATAGATGCACGGGGGAACAGGAGGTGGATTAGAAAAGGACGAATTAGTCGAGTTGCACCATGGACAAAATCCGAATTGTGTGTTGTCGATGTCGTTTCCGCACCGCTCACATGTACACTATTGACATGAGTCGTTCCCGTATAATCGTCTCCCACAGCCGACGCAATGGACATAAGAATCCATAAAGAAAAATAGATAAGCAAGAAGAATATTTTTGGTGCAAAACTTTGAAAAAGAAATGCTTTTTATGATTTTTCAAATGTTTTTGGATTTTTGAATTTTTTTTTTGACACGAAAAATAACGTTCACGAGTGAACGGATCCCAAAAGCCAACGCGTCTCTCACAAAAAACATTTAATCTTAACGAAAAGAGCCGGCAGCGGCGCCATTTTAATACATGGTTTTTTGCAAGGGTTGTTCGTCCACGAATCTCTTCGAATTGATCTCTGGTTAAATGTGCGACTCAGTTGTTCTTGGTGGAAAAGAAATAGAATGGTTGTCGTTGTCTACACTAATTAAAAATAAAGACTTGAAACAATAAAAATAAAGTAAAGACTGTAAAAAGAAATACTGAAAGATAAAAACTTGGCGAGAAGTAAATGACGAGAAATTAAAAGGCAACTAAAGTAAATAAGACAAACTTAAACTCAAACTAAAAGGAAGACAAGTAAAAGTGCGACCAAGTAAAAAGACGGGAAAAGTAAAGTTTTAAAACTAAATATAAAAAAAATCACAAAAATGAGAAAATCCTTCATCCGGAATAAAAATGTTCATTCGGAACAAAATCCTTTATTCGGAATAAAAACCTTTATTCGGAACAAAGTGGTTCATTCGGAACAAAGTGGTTCATTCGGAACATACGGCTTCATCCGGAATAAATTAAACAAAATGCTTCATTCGGAACATTCACTGATTCGGAACATTTATATTGATTCGGACTAATTAAACTAGAAAGCTCATTCGGAACATTTACTGATTCAGAACAAAAATACTGATTCGGAATAATAAAATGAAAAACACTGATTCGGAATAATTACTAGAAAACATTGATTCGGAATAAAAATTAAGACAACTTCATTCGGAACTTTGATGATTCATCCGGAATATATCCTTCATCCGGAATATTGATTATTCCGGATGAACAGACTGATCCGGAACATTGCCTAAAATCCCTTCATTCGGAACGTAATGCTGGTTCGGAATAATCTGGGCAACAACAGTAAGCATGAACGAAGAACAGGGGAAAGAAAAGGGAATACGAATCTGATCAAGAATAACCAAAATCAACTTAAAGATTAAACCAAAATAACTAACAAACATCCACTAATGATAACCAATCAAAACAAATCAACCAAACTACCAATCATAATCAAAATAATTAAAAACCCACTTGATCAAAACTATGAAACTCAAGAACACAAACACAAAGATTAAATCCAAACAAGAAATGAAGATGAGAGATTAACCATAAAGATAAAGATTCAATAAACATAAAAGTAACTTACTTGGAATTAAAGGAATTAAAGGTGCATGACAAGATAATTAAAGGTGCAAGTAGTTAAGGTGCAAAAATTAAAATGGAAGAGCATAGTTTGTCAAACTAGCCAACAAGAAAAATGAAAGCCTAAGGATCCTATTTATAGTGGATTAGGGAGGTGCTTAGTGGAAGCTTCCTCCCCTCTTTCTTCTTTCTTTAATTGTCATTAAGTCCTTAATCTTCTTAATTCTTTGACTTTAACGACTTTGTCTCGGGATTTGTCAACTCGTCTTGTGGTTTCTTCAATAAATTAGACTTGAGTTCTTCGGCTTTTAGTGAACTTCCGTCTTTTGACTTTTTCTTCGATAAATCTTCAGAATTGGTCTTGGACTTCCGTTCTTTTTACACTCTTGATTTCTTGACTCCGTCTTTCGTCTTTTTCTTTGATAAAAGCCCGTGAAAGCCCGTGTTTTCTCCCCTTTTCACATTTTGATCCTAAATCACAACAAAAACACAAACCACGCATATTTCCGACATTTACGACACAAAATACACGTTTTGGCTTGGTTATTATTGTAATTAAGTGGTAAAAAGATGGGTGTTTTCACACCTATCAAAGGTGTAATTACCGAAGTCATTCCCACTAGTAGAAGGTGGGAGATCACTAGTAGAAGGTTGGAGATCACTAGTATAAGGTGGGAGATCAGATGAGTTGTCCAAATGTATAATATCAGGTTCGTTCTCTACCACGATTACACCGTTGTTCAAAATTTTTTTATGATTAACATGTTCGACGACCTTCACGTTGGGTTTGGCTGGATCTACAAGGTAGAAGACTTGTTTGACTTGTGTTGCGAGGATGTATTGTTCACTTTTCCACCACTCACGGAGCCGACGATTTGTGTCATTCCGTTTCTAACGATAAGTTTCTTGACTCTACCAATGGTGTTGTGAGTGTCGAACCACTTAACTTTGAACAACACAACTTTAAACGACAAATAGTCAAACTCGAGGATTTCTTGAAGCTGACCATAAGTGTTAGTTATCCCGTTAGGATCAGTCGAATAAACGCCGCTATTTTGAGTTACGCGACGTTCATCGCGGCTCTGCACGACATACCTCACACCATCTACTACGCAACAATTTACTGACATTGGAGCCCTTGATGGTCCATTAGCCAAAGCGAATAACTCGTTGGTTGGGCTAAACTCTGGGTCTTGGGGATTTTGTGCGTGACGTTCAAAGATCTATGAAGAAGATAGGATTAGATAGAAAACTAAAAATATGATATTGTTATTTTTACACTTAAGTACACAAAATAAGTTTTAGTTTACCAGTGTCTTAAACCAGTGGGGGAATTCTTCTAGCATGCCTTTTTCTTTTTTTCCTGGAAATAAACTGAAAAACGTTCATGCTATTAGAATAAGTCGTCGAAATGATAAGTTAAGAAAAAAAAGTTACAAAATTAAAAAACGCGTACCTCCGGAACTGGTCTTGGTACGTGTCGATCTCAGGACTGTTGTTAAGTATATACCATCTCGCTTTCTTGTACTCGTGGGTAGGAAAATGAGGAAAGGACAGTAAACCAATCGGCTTGCATACCGATCGGAACACCTGAAACTTACACGTTGAGGGAGGGGGGTCCACATTACGATCGGGACGATTAAATTTCGTGGTAACACCCCGAAAATATTGAGAACTTATAGTCAATGCTTCTTTTGCAACATAACCCTCCGCGATCGAACCTTCCGGCTTAGCTTTATTTCTTACATAACCTTTTAGCTTCTTCATGAATCTTTCAAATGGATACATCCACCGGGGTTGAATAGGCCCGCCTTCAAGAGCCTCTAGAGCTAAATGGATGGGCAAGTGAATCATAATGTCAAAGAAAGCAGGAGGATATATGCGCTCAAGCTCGCATAGAATTTCAACCACCTTGACCGAAGCTTTCAACATGTCCTCCTCCATTTAAATTTATAGAGCAGAGTTGCTTAAACAAGGAACACAGATTGATTATTGGTTTTGCAATATGTTCGGGCAAGTAATTTTGAAGTCCGTAAGGAAGTAAATGTTGCATCATTATATGACAGTCATGAGACTTCAGGCCCGTTATATTTGTATCATTATCGGTCACTTTGTGCTTGAAGCATGATCCGAACCCATCAGGTAGTTTAAAACTTTTGATGTACTGACAAAACTTTTTTCGGTTCTCTGGTGTTAAAGAATACGCAGCCTGGGGCTTCACAGTCTTCCCCTTGTGGTTTACGGTTAGCCACAAGGTCTTCGAATGCCCATATTTTTCAAGTCTTGTCTTGCCTTTGCGGTGTCTTTACTTTTGTCATTCATTAACAAAATGTTCAAGATGGCCTCCAACACATTTTTTTCGATATGCATGATGTCTAAATTGTGTCTTAGTGAAATAAAAGGCCAATACTCAAGCTCGTAAAAAATAGACCGTTTAGTCCAGTTAAGCTCGACTGTAACATTGCGGGAAATCTTCACACCCCCATGTTTCAGATGTTTACCCGGCGTACGCCTTAGCAATCTAGCATGTTGCGCTTTGATTACATCCGGCTGGTTATAATCTTTAGGTGGATCTTTCTGTTCAGTTTGGCCATTGAAGTCAGCACGTGAACTCCTCCATTTATGTGGCTTCTTTAACCATCTTCTATGGCCAACATAAGCTGTTTTGCTTGTGACAGGAATAGATGGAGTTTATAGGTTACATGTAGGGCATGCATAGTAACCTTGCCCACTCCACCCAGACAAACTACTTCGAGCAGGAAAATCATTTATGGTCCATAAAAGCATCGCTCTCATCTTGAACTGCTTTTGTGAAATAATGTATGTAGTATCAACACCGTTCTTGTGCCACAAAGTCTTCAGGTCCTTAATCAAAGGCTGCAAGTAAATATCAATGTCCTTGCGCGGGTATTTAGGGTCAGGAATTAACAAAGTCAGCATAAAGTTACTTTCTTTCATACATAACCAAGGAGGCAGATTGTATGTTGTCAATACCACCGGCCACATGCTGTAGGTCTGACTAAGGTTGCCGAACGGATTGAAACCATCAACACATAACCCTAGTCGAACATTTCTTGGTTCTGCTGCAAACTCTGGATACTTCAAGTCAAACTTCTTCCAAGCCGCGCCATCAACCGGGTGTTGCATCTTACCAGGCTCCGCACACTTTCCAGTAGCATGCCAAGTCATGTTTTTTGCAGTGTGTCTAGACTTGTACAAACGTTATAGTCTAGGAATGATCGGAAAGTAACGCAACACCTTCCTAGGAACTTTCTACCCCGGTGTGTTAGTGTCTTTCCATCTACTCGTATTACACACCGGACAGAATTGCAGATTGTTATTATCCTCCCAAAACAAGCAGCAGTCGTGTTCACAAGCATGTGTCGACTCGTAACATAACCCGATCGTTTTAAATATCTTCTTTATTTCATAGTAGTTCAGTGGGAACTTGAATCCTTTACTATCGGGTAATGCATATCGGATAAACTCTAATATTTCATTGAATAAAGAATCTGGCATTTTTCCTTTAGCCTTAAAATAGGTAAATTTTGCCATAAAGTCTAGTCGAGACACATGTTCACAACCATCATACAGCGCCTCGTTGGCAATTGCATACAACTCTTCAAACTCGGTACGAGTGGCTTGAGGCGGTTGAGTCGGTTGGTTACTAGTCTCACCAATATTATCTCCTTGTGTTGGTTCATTCGAAGGAATATAGCTAAAATCATCGAGTAACGCTGTCATGTCACTCATCATAGGTTCTCCTAGGTTACCTATCACTGGCGCACGTGGAGCCGGTTCACCGTGTTTGAGCCATGTGGTATAAAGTGGGTCCCACCCGTTTATAGCAATTTCCTCTCCAATCCAATCGATGGGTTTCCATAATACATTTCGACATTTTTTGCATGGGCATCTAATTTTCCCTACAGAATTCACCAACGGCCGGCAATGATTGACGAACTTTGTAAGACCGTCATTAAATTCTTTGGAAAGTTTCGGTTTTTTTATCCAACTCTTATCAGCGAATACCATAACTGCGTTTTATCCGTATATTTAGTTATTATTACATGGAAGGCAATTATGGAAAGCAATCCTAGATGTTTTGTTAACCTAGTGTAACTATGGAAGGCAATCATAACCCACTCTTTGATGCTTCGTCTCATATATGAATGCGTATAACCGATTTATTATTTGAGAAAATTTCGGCAGCATTTCCCCTCAACTCCTCAAATATGTGTTTAAAGACATATTCGTAGGAGTAAAGGAGAAACACTGTCGAAATCATCTCAAATAGTAAACCAGTTATACGCATTCATATCCTAAATGAGACAAAACAATCAAAAAGCAGTCCCAAACAGGGGACTTTCCGAAGTTAATTCCTATTAAATTAACTTCGGACGGGTTTTCTATAGGTTGATCAATTTCAGACGGGAATTTTCTGAAATTAATCGCTAAAATCCTAAAACATTCTTAAGGTTTAATTCAATAAAACATTTATATCAAACAGCTTATTCTGATAAGCTTTATCAGAATAAGCTGTTTTCAAACAGGTTATCCTAATAAGCTTATCAGGATAGCTGTTTGAAAACAGATGGATAAGTTGTTTTCAAACAGCTTATTCCGATAAACTTATCGGGATAAACTGTATTCAAACAGCTTATCCTGATAAGCTTATCAGGATAAGTTGTTTGAAAACAGTTTATTCGGATAAGCTGATCAGGATAAGCTGTTTGAAAACAGCTTATCCTAATAAGCTTATCAGAATAAGCTGTTTTCAAACAGCTTATTCCGCTAAGCTTATCGGGATAAGCTGTTTCAAACATCTTATCCTGATAAGCTTATCAGGATAAGCTGTTTGAAAACAGCTTATTCGGATAAGCTTATTAGGATAAGCTGTTTTCAAACAACTTATTCTGATAAGCTTATCGGGATAAGCTGTTTCAAACAGCTTATTCTGATAAGCTTTATCAGAATAAGTTGTTTTCAAACAGGTTATCCTAATAAGCTTATCAGGATAGCTGTTTGAAAACAGATGGATAAGTTGTTTTCAAACAGCTTATTCCGATAAACCTATCGGGATAAACTGTATTCAAACAGCTTATCCTGATAAGCTTATCAGGATAAGTTGTTTGAAAACAGTTTATTCGGATAAGCTGATCAGGATAAGCTGTTTGAAAACAGCTTATCCTGATAAGCTTATCAGAATAAGCTGTTTTCAAACAGCTTATTCCGCTAAGCTTATCGGGATAAGCTGTTTCAAACATCTTATCCTGATAAGCTTATCAGGATAAGCTGTTTGAAAACAGCTTATTCGGATAAGCTTATTAGGATAAGCTGTTTTCAAACAACTTATTCTGATAAGCTTATCGGGATAAGCTGTTTCAAACAGCTTATTCTGATAAGCTTATCAGGATAAGCTGTTTAAAAACAGTTTATTCGGATAAGCCGATAAGCAACATAACGAGTGTTTGGGTTTGCGTTTTTTACAGTTAACGAGTGTTTGGATTTACGTTTAATGGAAATTAACAAGTTTATAAATCCCCAACGACATGTCGCTGGGGAAACCAAAATGATAAAAATAAGTAAATAAGTGTTATCAGTTCGAATTAAAAAAACATACTGTTAGTTGTGGTGGTCAGTTGTGGTCGGCTGTGGTCGGTCGCTGTCGGCTGTGGTCGGCTGCTGTCGGCTACAATAACATAAAACATTAAAGTAAAAACTCAATTAAACATTCAATTAAAAAAACCATTCAATTAAAAAAACTATAAATTTATATAAAAAACAATTGAATTAGAAAAACCAAAACCTTTAATTTATATAAACTTAAAATGAAAGACAAAACCTTTAATTATGGCTAGTGGTGGTCTACTGCTGTGGTGGTGGTGTGGGTGATTCGAAGTGGTGGTGGTGTGGGTGATTCGTAGTGGTGACGGTGGGATGATTCGCAGTGGTGATGGTGGGGGTGATGGAGATGGATATGGGTGATGGTGGTGGTTATTAACAGTGGTGACTGGTGAGGGTGATGGAGATGGGTGGTGGTTTTACGCAGATGGGGATGGCTGGAGATGATGGTGGTGATGATTGGTGGTGTAAATGGTGGTGATGATTGGTGGTGATGATTGGTGCAGATGGGGATGGCAGCGTTTGTTTGAGAGAAGAGAAAAAGAGATAGTAAGTTTCTGTAAATGGTTTGCGGATAAGAAGTGGTCAAAAGTTTCCTCAGCGACATGTCGTTGGGGAAACTTTCCTTATGTTTGACGAAATTTTCCCCAGCGACATGTCGCTGGGGAAACTTCAGAGTTTGTCGTTTGTGCCAGCTGGTTTAATAACTTGCTGATGCTAACAAATCTATCCCCAGCGACATGTCGCTGGGGAAACTATAATTTTGTCGTTTTGTGAAAGAAGCGCGTTAATGAAAATTTTTGGAGGGATTTCTGGAATTAATAAACAAACTTTTCGCCAGCAACATGTCGCTGGAGAAACTTGGGAAACCTATTTTTGTACCATTTATGTTATTTACTTTTAAATGATTAATAATAATAATTTTATATAATTGTATATTTTAGTTTTATATAATTAAAAATAATAAGTTTTATATAATTGTATATTTTTTATATATGATATTTATGTAATTTAGTTCTAAATGATTGATATTAATACGTTTTATATAATTGTATATTTTACTTTTAGATAATTAATAATAATATGTTTTATATAAATGTATATTTTTTATATAACATTTATGTAATTTAATTTTAAATTATTAATAGTAATAAGTTTTATATAGTTATATATTTGATTTTTATATAATTGTATATTTTACATTCAGATAATTAACAATAATAAGTTTTATATAATTGTATTTTTTTATATACCATTTATGTAAATTACTTTTAAATGATTAATATAATTATTTTATATAATTGTATATTTTAGTTTTAGATAGGGTTCAACATTAGATGTTCAATGTATTAGATAGGGTTCAACATTAGAGGTTCAATGTATTAGATAGGGTTCATCGTTAGAGGTTCAATGTATTAGATATGGTTCATCGTTAGAGGTTCAACGTATTAGATAGGGTTCAACATTAGAGGTTCAATGTATTAGATAGGGTTCAACATTAGAGGTTCAATGTATTAGATAGGATTCAACATTAGAGGTTCAACGTATTAGATAGGGTTCAACATTAGAGGTTCAATGTATTAGATAGGGTTCAACATTAGAGGTTCAACGTATTAGATAGGGTTCATCGTTAGAGGTTCAATGTATTAGATAGGGTTCATCATTAGAGGTTCAATGTATTAGATAGGGTTCAACATTAGAGGTTCAACGTATTAGATATGGTTCATCATTTGAGGTTCAATGTATTAGATAGGGTTCAACATTAGAGGTTCAATGTATTAGATAGGGTTCAACATTAGAGGATTAATGTATTAGATAGGGTTCAACATTAGAGGTTCAACGTATTAGATAGGGTTCAACATTAGAGGTTCAATGTATTAGATAGGGTTCAACATTAGAGGTTCAATGTATTAGATAGGGTTCATCGTTAGAGGTTCAATGTATTAGATAGGGTTCAACATTAGAGGTTCAATGTATTAGATAGGGTTCAACATTAGAGGTTCAATGTATTAGATAGGGTTCATCGTTAGAGGTTCAACGTATTAGATAGGGTTCATCATTAGAGGTTCAATGTATTAGATAAGGTTCATCGTTAGAGGTTCAATGTATTAGATAGGGTTCATCATTAGAGGTTCAATGTATTAGATAGGGTTCAACATTAGAGGTTCAACGTATTAGATAGGGTTCATCATTAGAGGTTCAATGTATTAGATAGGGTTCAACATTAGAGGTTCAATGTATTAGATAGGGTTCATCGTTAGAGGTTCAATGTATTAGATAGGGTTCATCGTTAGAGGTTCAATGTATTAGATAGGGTTCATCGTTAGAGGTTCAACGTATTAGATAGGGTTCAAAATTAGAGGTTCAATGTATTAGATAGGGTTCAACATTAGAGGTTCAATTTATTAGATAGGGTTCATCGTTAGAGGTTCAACGTATTAGATAGGGTTCAACATTAGAGGTTCAATGTATTAGATAGGGTTCAACATTAGAGGTTCAACGTATTAGATAGAGTTCATCGTTAGAGGTTCAATGTATTAGATAGGGTTCATCATTAGAGGTTGAATGTATTAGATAGGGTTCAACATTAGAGGTTCAATGTATTAGAAAGGGTTCAACATTAGAGGTTCAATGTATTAGATAGGGTTAAACAATAGAGGTTCAACGTATTAGATAGGGTTCATCATTAGAGGTTCAATGTATTAGATAGGGTTCAACATTAGAGGTTCAATGTATTAGATAGGGTTCAACATTAGAGGTTCAATGTATTAGATAGGGTTCAACTTTAGAGGTTCAACGTATTAGATAGGGTTCATCATTAGAGGTTCAATGTATTAGATAAGGTTCATCGTTAGAGGTTCAATGTATTAGATAGGATTCATCATTAGAGGTTCAATGTATTAGATATGGTTCAACATTAGAGGTTCAACGTATTAGATTTCAACGTATTAGATAGGGTTCAACATTAGAGGTTCAATGTATTATATAGGGTTCATCATTAGAGGTTCAACGTATTAGATATTGTTCATCATTAGAGGTTCAATGTATTAGATAGGGTTCATCATTAGAGGTTCAATGTATTAGATAGGGTTCAACATTAGAGGTTCAACGTATTAGATAGGGTTCAACGTATTAGAGGTTCATTGGAGGGAAAACATTGGAGAGAAAACATTGGAGGGAAAATGTTAACAATTTCCTTCACTTTTTAGCATAAAAAGAGAACCACACACACTCCTTATCATCACAACCACCAGCAGATCACACATACTTATCATCATAAAGAAATTGTTATTATGTACATGTTGAAGCATGAAGCTTTTCCGTGCAGGTGTGGACATGGAGATGTAGTTCTTCGAGAATCGTGGATAACTGAAAACTTTGGTAGACTGTACTATGCTTGTCCACGTTCACGGGTTCAACCTCCAGTTTCATATGGATGCAAATTTTTTTTATGAAAAGACGAACGCGTCCAACTACTAATCAATTCTCTTGGAGGTTCAATGAGCTTTTCTCCTCCAAGCTCTTCTTCAAGACCTTCAACGAGCTTTTCTCCTCCAAGATCTTCTCCCAGACCTTCAACGATTCCAGTTTCTTCTCCAAGCTCTTCAGCGTGTGCAAACTGTGTGCGCTTGAATGGAATGATAATGGTACTTGAGCGTACGATAGAGTTGTACCGCAACTCCGATAGGCACACATTGGATTCAGCTGCACTACTTTACGACCTTTACGATGACTTGGGGAACATTCGTTTGAACTAGTTTATGATGTAACTGTTTTCGTGTTTATGAGTCTATTATCGGTTTAATATCCATGTTTAATTAAGCGCGTGTTTAAGTGTCCGTGTAGAATAAAGTTAGGTTTAGGCGTGTCTGTTTGTAAGCCTCAATGAATGTTAACAATTTTTAATTACTATTAACAATGAATGTTAACAATTATCAGTGAATGTTAACTTTTGGCGGGAAAACATTGGCGGGAAAATATTAGCGGGAAAATTAACCATTTGTCTCAATTTTTTTATCATAAAAAGAGATATACTATTTTAAATTTTAATAACTATATTTTTTAATATATATTTTATAATTACTAAAATATTATATAAACATTACACTTTTTTGTGAAAATTGTTGGTCAAATTGCAGTCAACGTTACCCACCGACATGTCGCTGGGGAAACTTTTGTTCGTCGTTTTGTTAAATAGGCGCGTTAACGAAAAACTTTTGGAGGGAATCCTAAAAAGTTTCCCCAGCGACATGTCGCTGGGGAAACTTTGGGCCATAAAATAAACAACGAATTAATACTAATCACTTGGATTAGACATGGAAAAAAGTTTCCCCAACGACATGTCGCTGGGGAAAAGTTGGCGGGTTAATCTCCCGCTTGCATTTTTGTGAAATAGTTTGGTCAAAATTCAGTTAACCTTTCCCAGCGACAAGTCGCTGGGGAAACTTTTCTTTATTTTTTGGTCAAAAGTTTTACGGGAAAGTTTGCCACGTCAGACAGATTTTGTCGTTTAGCGTCGATTCCCCAGCGACACGCTGTCGCTGAGAAAAACCCCGATGGGGAAGGGCTGGATTGTTGTAGTGTATAGTGTTTGGTTAGATGCTTAGGCTAAAAAAAGTTATATTGTACTTTCGTATAGTGTTTGATTAGACGTAATGGTGTTGCCCCATCAGGCGTGATGGCTCATTGACGGGGTTGTTCATGTTGATCACCCTCCTAACAAATGCCGGACAAAATATTCAGTAGAGTGATGACCAAAAGCATTGACGGATGGAATCAGAACGCAAAGTGACCACATGCACTTGAAATAGATTGACCAACATTACAAATATAATTTTTAGAGACACAATGCATTTAAGAAAAATCGAGGTTTTTCTTTAACAAAATTAACACTATGACACAAATATCACTGGGTGTCTTGGGACACAAGGACGGAACCAGGATGGGTCTCGAAGGTCTCATGACACTCGTGAATTTTGTTGCATAGTGTTAAATATGTTAAAAAACATCGATTTTTGTTAGATTGTACAAAATGCACTTAGTCTCTAAAAATTGTGTTTGCGGTATTATTTTGTTTATTGTAAAAACACATGATCGTTTTATAAACACCTCTGATTTCGTCCCTGACCAAAAGTATATCTAGCTACAAATGTGCATATATAATACCGGCTAATACAGTTTCAATCAAGCATATGCATGTTCGTTTGAGTGATATCTTACCTTGAAATTTGTATTTATCACATCTGGTTGAAATGTTGCTCTAAAAAGTGGTTAAAACTTAAAAGTTTGGCTTTGTTAGGTTTGGTTCTGTCTTATACAAAGAAGGTGATTATGGTTGACACAACCCTTTTCTAACTTCATAATTATATATGACACTTGATTTGCATTCAATGTCTTGTAAGTTCCACCTTTTTCTTACCTCTTTCAGTTGTTAAAACTAATGTAAGTGGTTGGTATTTGAATAAAAAAGACATGCATAAAAGGCTCATTACTACCAAGTCTCCCAAGACATGGATATTAATTAGTAATTGATTCATAGAATTTTAATCTCTTACGTCAAACGTACTCTATTTGATAGTTTTGAACAGATCACGATTTTTTTTTACAGAAACTTAAGAAAAACACAAATAACTGTCTGATCCAACTATTACGAAACATATATAAGAAAAACACAATCATACATTTGGCAAGAACGTATAATTGTCTTTTAAACAACGAAGAGGACCACAAAAAGGACCACATATCAATTATATGAAATGGTTCGACTAAATATGTTAAAAGATCAGTTTTAGAGACAGATCAGACGAAATTGATGAAGGCAATGTGGAAGATTTATGATAAAAGGGGTACGAACATTAATAGGACCTGGTATAAAGTTGAGTCCCTTGTGGTCCGTCACTAGTAATATGTCAGACCTTTAGCTTTCTAAACGGTGATTTATATTCAAACCGGATTAGAAAGTCCAGTTACTAAAAAGATGCAAACGAATACCACGTGATTTATATAGTTAGAAAAATTACAAAATAATCACAAATCCAAAATATATCGTACGTGCTACTATAAGATGTCAAATGTTTTTTTAGAATGTCTGAGAATTTATAAGCATCTTACAAGGCATCAAATGAAATTGGTAGGGGGCCATGCATGCACATTTCGTTTTCTTGATCGATATAGGTCCTATATGTTCAAATATATTCATATAACTATTATAGTAACATTCAAATATGGTTAAAAGAATCATAAATTGGAGCTTTGTCGCTTATATATTACTCAGTTCGTAACATAGTTCTGGCCATTCATTTGGCCATATATCAAAGTCCAAAATTTTCACGGGGACCAGTCTAGGAGTTTTGTACGTCTCCTAAACCCTAAAACTTAAGGCAGGCATGACCACGACTCGTATCCGATGAGATAAATGCACATCTAACTAATTAAGCTAGATGAAAATACATAAAAAGAGACGGGTCCAGCGGTGTAACGGTATACAGACTATGTTCATTCGATTTTTCATGTGTAATCGACTGATTGTCAAGTTAAAAAAATGATAGAACTATGTTGATGGCATATAAAGCTGTAATTTAAAGAACGTTAATGATGGTGTTATTTGTTTCTTTTTGAAAAGTCTCGCTAGTTTTTTAGTTAGAGCTTTTAGATGTTAATTATGTTTACTTTTCTAGAGGTAAAAAGATTTAAATTGATCATACATGGGAGGGACATTTGTGTTGGAATCGACAACTCCAATAAATCCGAATATCAATATCGCGGAACTCTAAAACACCTTGAAGA
The DNA here is from genome assembly GCA_025667525.1 of Glebionis coronaria. NCBI lineage: Eukaryota > Viridiplantae > Streptophyta > Magnoliopsida > Asterales > Asteraceae > Glebionis > Glebionis coronaria. Next base: position 453,617,994 of record CM046881.1, on the reverse strand, counting down.
AGCTCACAGAGTTGCAACACCAAAGAAACCCTTTGGTTATCAACAAACCCAAGAGAACGACATACTACAAAAAATCGAACGATTATATTTATTAAACTTCAATCAGTAAGGGAAAAAATAGAAGATGGTGTATTTTGTGCATCACCCTCTCACATTCTTTTATATGATGAGGAGGTCAGTTACATACTCCATAGGTCGACTAAGAAAGCCCATAGCCAAACCTAAACCGACACATATACATTCCATACTTAGCTATTGTCTACACTTGCCTTGGAGGGCAAGTTTGACTTATATAAGGAAACATAACAATCGATAACTAACCCTAACTAGAATTGTTACTAACATTATAACAATTTTCACTTTAGTGATAAGACTAGTTAGCCCTGGCACCAAGTATTTAACAACTCATTATTTTCCACATTGAATATTACTATTATGTTTATAAGCCATTTTTCATGGAGAAATCTTTGTTTCGTTTTAAGTACCAGCTATGTAAAATGACTTACATAGCAAAGTAAACAAACCCACACCACCACCAATACCAACTCAACTCATGTTTATATGATATAAACATCTTAAATATGTCAAGTGTAAGTTCTAAATCTACTTTTACAAATACATTATTAATTGAAACATCTCAACTATGACAATCATGTTCATAAACCTTAGAAAATCCTAAAAAGCACTTGGAAAACCCTAATTTCATCCAACATTTATGTACAAGTTATCAAGACATATGTACAAGATATAATACATCACTTATGAGTAAGTTTTTACTCTAAAAATCTAAGTATAAATTATTAAGCACAAGGTACAAGTTACTTAGGCATAATAGTCAAAATCGCTATTTTTATCCATTTAACTTGGAATCAATGCACAATCTTTTAAAACAAGTGTACAACCCTTATTAGCATAACATTTAGGTTATATTCTCATCATAAGATATAGTTTAACACCCTTAATACACAATGTACAATATTTCAATGTATGTAATTCAAATTAGATCAAACTAGGTATTTTTCCTCTTTAGACATGTTTATCTTGTAAACTAATTAAACCAAGCTTACAAAAACTTTAAGCACTTTAAACATAATGTATAATATATAAAATAAGCCTAGGTCAGTAGCAAACACTAATAGGATGGCCATAACAAATATTGAACCCTAAACCTCTCCAAATTGATTCTAACTAGGTTTTCCTTCCCAAAATCATTACAAACATGTAGTATAAACTATTAAACCAAGGTTACAAACTCTTAATTATAAAATTTAAACCCTTAATACACCTTAATACATCCTTAATCACTATCTTAAACCCTAGTCCTAATCTCAAGACCAATCCCAATGGGATCCGGCTAGATTTTTATCTCTATTTTCAAGTTCAAACATGTTTCCTATTTAATTCAAACATTCAACACAAATCATACATGATATATACTATCTAAAATAGCCTCCCAACTAGGTGCATTACCTCTTTGAAGGCACCTTGTCACCTTCTTGATTACATTGTAGTCATGTACCTCTAAACACCACAAACCATAGATATGTTTTTAGACTTCATGAATCACTCCTAGCCATCCTTAGTTATTAATCTGTATTTCTAACACCTTGCTATGCTAGGAACCTAAGCCCAGACCTTCCTAACACTATAAAAAGAGGTGTATGACTCATTTGTTCAAACCATCCCTAACTCTCTCATCTAATACCCAATTCTATGTTTCACACCTCCATTGAAGTCCTCTAAGGTCCCTAAGATCAGTAGCAAGTTCAAGAAAAAGTTCTTGAAGTGTTTTGAAGAAGTTACAATACATAAGCCCTTTAAAAGCCCTAATTTACAACTTTGAGAGTTTGTAAGTCTTAACCATGTTTTATAATTTCTTTTATGTTCTAAACCTTAAATAAGTTTTTCTATAATCTAAATAAGGACTTTCAGTAAGCATTGGTTCATAAAATCATCTCATTTGGTATTCCTAAATCAAACATGTTCATAAACCTTAGTTTTATAATTTACATGAAATAATGAGCTAAAATTCATTTCATGAGCTATAATTATGGAAAAGGAATGTATTATGATTATGAATAAGTTACAAAACTATTTTCTAAGTTACTAGATATCTGTCTACAAATTTGAACTTGTTAATGCAAACGATGCCTAAAAACATTATTTGTGATAATTAATCATTCTATGTTTTAATGACGACAAAGTGTAAAAAGATTTAAAGATAATCACAAACGAATTACTTAACAAATACTAACACTTGGGTCATAATCATTTAAGGTTTGCACAAATATACTCCTAACATGTTTAGTGATCATTAAGAGTGATTTACCTTAAAACTCACATTTGTTAAAATATGTTAAAACATTTTAACATATACTTTCTTTTTAAGAAAATGTTTTTATGAAATATGAGAAAAGTTTGAATTTGGTTAAGCCCTCTCAACAGGTTCAATGCCCAAATTAACTTTCCTCACTAAAGGACAAAAGGGAGCGGAGTCTACGACATGGTTCCCAATAGGGTCCAACAGTTCGTTATACATAACAAACAGTGATCATTAAAAGTGATTTACCTTAAAACTCACATTTGTTAAAATGTGTCAAAACATTTTCTAATATACTTTCTTTTTAAGAAAATGTTTTAATGAAATATGAGAAAAGTTTGAATTTGGTTAAGCCCTCTCAACAGGTTTAACCTGGTAAAATCAACTTTCCCCACTAAAGGACAAAAGGGAGCGGTGTCAACGACATGGTTCCCAATAGGATCCAACGGTTGGTTCTAAATAACAACGGTGAGGAAAAATAAGGAACCGTGGCATTATAGCAGTTTTTCCCTCGATCCTTATAAATAGAGGATCATTTTTCATTCTCCTCAACCTTTTTGGACTTCTCTTTTCTGCTCCTAAATCTTTTTTCCAATCATTTGTAAATGATCACTTAATGTGTTAAGTATCTTTACATATGATTATCTTCTTAATCCCTATCTTCATATGTCTAGATATAAGATCACTCACATCCTTGTGAAGTGTTAAAAGATGAAGCATTGATGAACATCCCTCTTTTAAAGATCTAGTCATGATCATCAACTTTATTCTTTTGGATCTTGTATAGATCCAAGTTATGTGTATGCTTGGAAGTGTTGTGTGTCTAAGTTCTCACTTGGCTTTAAAGTGATGTGTGTGTAAGGTTGTGTGTAGATTGGTTCTACCTAAGATTAGAACTTGACGTCTAGCCTTGTGCCAAAAAATTAAATTAGGCGACGTGTGTAGATTTGTTCTATCTAAGATTAGAACTCGACACTTATCATAGTGTCGAAAATTGGTGTAAGCGACGTGTACGGTCTCTCCACCAAGAAGGGAGCTTGTTGATATAGTGAAACTCTCTAGTATGGGTAGTCGAGGAGTGGAGTAGGAACAAAGAGAGAGCTTTATTGTCGAACCACTATAAATCCCTCGTGTCTTCCTTAGGTTGTTTCTTTCCTTAATCTTTACTTACTATTATTTTAATTTAATCATGATCAAGATCACTTGATATAGCAATGTTTTTGAAACATTATAAATTGCTTAACAATTATAAAACAATTTTTCAAATGGTAAAAACTATTCACCCCCCCTCTAGTTTCTACAATTGTTATCAAGAGCCAAGGATAGTCAAGATTTTTAAGGTATATTGTGCTTTAAAACTTGGATCAATCTATGGTTTACGTCTACAGAGAGTGGATGTTTTTAGTAAAGCCTTTTGCTTAAAACTATTTTCTTCAAATGTTAGTCTTAAAGTTGATGTTATATTAATTTATCTTGATTATGTATCTACTAGTTTTCGTCTTAATTTGTTGTAGGTACTCATTAAGATTAATCATTCATTTGATTATGGATCGGCACTCATGAGTTACTTACACATGTCAAAATCCATCTCCTTCGATCTTCACTCTCATGGAATGGTGATTACTCGATCGTATGATGGGTCATTGGTTCATAGAAGACTATTGATGCACTTTGCGATCAAGGTACACTTTCTTTCATCCAAACGCCCTATGATCAATATTTTAATCCTTGCTTGACTATATGCTTAATTTATTTGTGGCATCCTTGTTAGGAATACGTTTTAACGTATATTAGAAGTATCGGTCACTCCACAATATGATTTATGTTGTAATAGCTCGTAGTTAGTAATTAGTTATTATTTGCTTATTAACTTAAGTAAGAACCGGTCCATGGGCTTGTCATGGACCGGCCCAAGTCCACTTATGACTTAGAACTATAAATACCCCTTTCCACCATGGAAAGGGGTTGGTTGTTGTCATTTCTTGTTTTCCACTTAATAAAATTCACATAGTTTCTCTCACTTTCTCTCTCTAACTTTCTCTCTCTAGAAATCAACAAACCCCTTCATAGATTCATTGATTATCAATATTCTACATTTGGTATCAAGAGCTATGGGGTGATTTAAGGTAGTGATTTGTGTGGTTTTTTAGTTTTTGATTGTATTAGTGTTCTTTAAGAAAAATCATCTTGATTCTTGGTGTTTTTGGTGTTTTTGTGATTGGGATTAGTGGATAAGTATTAGTTGTTACTTATTTTAGTCAAAAGCACAAAACTTTTTGGGTTATTTGGTCAAAATCTGGGCTTAATCTTCATTGTTACTGTTCGACTGTTCATCGGGAAAGGTTTCTGTTCATTCAGCAAAACTTCCGGATCAAGGAGTTCCGGATCAAGAAGTTCCGGATCAAGAAGTTCCGGATCAAGAAGTTCCGGATCAAGAAGTTCCGAGTCAAGAAGTTCCGAATCAAGAAACTTCCGAACCAAGAAGTTCCGGATCAAGAAACTTCCGAACCAAGAACTTCCGAGTCAAGAAGTTCCGGATCAAGCCAAAGTTCCGAACCAAGAACTTCCGAGTCAAGAAGTTCCGGATCAAGCCAAAGTTCCGAACCAAGAACTTCCGAACCAAGAAGTTCCGGATCAATCCAAAAGTTCCGAATCAAGGTAATCTTCCGAATCAACAAAAAAAGTTCCGAACCAAGAACTTCCGAACCAAGAAGTTCCGGATCAATCCAAAAGTTCCGAATCAAGGTAGTCTTCCGAATCAACAAAAAAAGTTCCGAACCAAGAACTTCCGAACCAAGAAGTTCCGGATCAATCCAAAAGTTCCGAATCAAGGTAATCTTCCGAATCAACAAAAAAGTTCCGAATCAAGGGTTATTTTGCTTGTTTTTTCGACGATTTTTTAGAGGATTTAATCTTGGTTTCTTACAACAAAAACACAACACAATTCACAAGCTTTACTTCACTGCTCGATCAACCGATAATCTCTGTTTCTTTGAAGAAAAACAAAATGAATCCAAATTCAGTAATGCCTCAGATGACATCTCTTACGGATATATCGATCATAACGGGAACTGATAGCCGTCCACCGATGCTTATTAAAGAGGTGTTTGAGGCATGGCAAGGTCGAATGATGCAATATCTAAAGGGAAAACCGACATACGGAAGGCTTATGGTCAAATCGATTTTGAATGGTCCACTCGACTATGGTACCATTACGGTTGACAACGTGACTAGACCACGAGAATTTGAAGAACTCACTCCAGCTCAACAACTTGTTGCAGATGCAGATGAAAAAGCTCTTCAAACAATTCTCCAAGCTCTTCCCCATGACATCTATAGGATGGTGAGTCAGTATACGGTGGCAAAGGATCTATGGGAACGTCTTAAGGTGTTGCTACAAGGAACGTCTCTCACCAAACAGGAAAGGGAATGTCAGTTGTATGACCTGTTTGATAGATTCACCTACAACCCAGGGGAAACACTTCACGATTATTACTTCAGATTCACCACACTCATGAATGATCTGAATGTATACAATCTTGTGATTGCACCATTCCAGGTTAACACCAAATTCTTGAATACTCTACCTCAAGCTGAATGGGGTGAGTACATTACCGATGTCAAGTTAACCAGGGATCTGCATAAGTGCAATTTGGATCAAATATATGCCTTCCTTCAGCAGCATGAGAAGCATGTGATTATGCACCGTTCTCCTCGCGGTATGTATCCAGATTCCTTAGCTTTGATGGCGAATCAACCAAGCTTGTCTCACAACAACACACCTTATATCTTGGGACATCAAGCTTATCATCAATCACCTTACATGACCCCAGCCTTTCCCCAATACTCGATTCTACCACAACCACCCACCTCACATCAGCAACAATATCGGTTCAATGCACCCTCACCACAGTATGCTTCACAACTTCATCCAGCAAATGTTGCACCTTATGCTCAGCCATCATATTCTTCTTATCAAGAGAATGCAGCATATCCATCAAGCTACCCTGATCAAATGAGTATTCCTTCTACTGATTATGCAGCTCATCCAGATCAAGCACTATATTGTGATGATGAGGAAGTCCCCGTTCCTGTATTCCAACAAGGAGCTGACCCAGTTGAAGTGCTAACTACTATGTCTGCTTATCTCACAAGAACTTTAAGCAAACGAGGATTCAGAGGATCAGCTCCTACCAACAATCAGTTGAGGAATTCATCCAATTCTCGCCAACAAGCTACAATTGAGAATGGCAGGGTAATGGTTCAGCCAATTCAATCATATCAGGGGAGACCTTCCACTTCAACCAATGCTCGCACAATCAATCCTGCTCCTGCTCCAATGGTCAACAACCCTCCACGGGCTAATACAGGCAAGTTGAGAATGATTACATGCTACAACTGCAAGGAAGAGGGTCATATGTCTAGGGATTGTAAGAAACCCAAGAGGAGAAGGGATGGACAGTGGTTTGCAGAAAAGATCTATCTGGTAAATGCTCAGGCGCAAGGAAGGGAACTTGATGAAGAGGAGCTTGCATTTCTTGCTGACCCAGGGATTGCTGAACAAGACATTGTCACTACGCAGAATGCAGCTTACCAAGCCGATGATCTTGATGCGTATGATTCCGACTGTGATGACTTTCAAACTGCAAAGGCTGCTTTCATGGCAACTTTCTCCAGCTTAGGGCCAGATAAGAAATCTGAGGTACTTATTAATAACACCGATAATGCCACTGATGCTAGTATTCAACCACATCAAGTTGGGCAAGAGAGTGCTGATTCGAATGAATCTTCGGTGGTGAGTCTTTCAAATGAGGAGATAAACAATGATAGCAATATCAATGTGAGTTCCCAGACTTTGAGTGAATCACAACCGGGACCCAGTTCGCATACGCCTACTCCTGCTCAACAAGATTTGGTCATGGTTCCTGCTACATTACTTAGCCAAATGAATGCTGCACTCTTAGAAACCTTAGCTAAGAATAAGAATTTGTCTGATGAGCTTGCCTTAAGCAATGAGAAAGTACAAACTTTGGAATTAGTGCCTTCGTCTAGTGTTCTCACAAATCTCGAATATGATCACTTTAGAAACAAACAAATGGGTCACTTGCAAGAAATCGAAAACTTAAGAGCAAATCTGTCTAGTGAACTTAGAGAAAAGGAGTTAGTGGTCACTAATTTTCAAAAACTTCAAACTGGTTTTGAATTACTCGAATCTAAGAAGACTGAAATGGAGATTAATGCTACTAATAAGATTAGAAGTCTAGACTACTTGCTGTTAAGACAATACGCTGCTTCACAACTAGTTCACTTATTTGATGCTTCGTTTAAAGAGTTTAACTTATCACGTCTAAAAGGCCTTCCCCCTAATCCACGATATGCAAAACAAGCTTTAAGACATAGTCCTAGACTTTATAATGCAACTCAATTAGGATTGGCTTTAGACCCGATTGTTTTTCCCAATGATCGAACAAGTAAGGTTCTAGTTGATGAGGATCGGTCATACAATTCAGCAAAATATCCCGATTGTGATTATTTTAAGATGAATAAGGAGCTTGCAAAAACTGATTTTAGAGTTCGCTTCCATATGGATAAGGATCTCATCACAGCACCAACCTACATGATAGAGGAAGAAAGCCCTAGTACATTTCCTACACTTGTCAACATGGAAGGTCCTAAGGAAATTCCAAAGAATCTTCCACCTGTTAGCACTGTATGGTTAAACTTGCAAGAGATTAACCGATACTTTACTAACTTTGACAAGGTCATCTTGGAATGTACGACTTCAAATGGCTTAAACGCCGGAGAATGGGCTTTCGAACACATGAACGAGGTGTTTAAAACTGAGATCAATCCGTTTGTCGAAAGTCTAAAAAGAAGTTTTGCATCTCTTAAGGAAAATCTTCAGTTTGAAATTGGTGAAGTTCAAAAAGTGTTTTATGAAATGGACACCGCTTACGAACTGCAACTAATTGAAAAAGAAAAGATTTTAACCGAATATGACCGATTCTTGTCCGAAGTAATCTCGTGTGATGTGCTTACTATTGTAAATGTTAATTATTCGAATGAGCTTACATCCGCTATGATGAATTGTGATGCTGTGCATATTTGTGATGATGTTTGTGATATTTCTGTAAATGTTGCTGAAACTGTAAATGAGGTAGATAATCATTCTTGTCACGAATCTAACGCTGAGTTTTTAAAGCTACAAGATTCTTATAATTTACTTTCTCAACGCTTTAATCAACTAGAACAACATTGTATATCTTTAGAATTAAAACAACAAGCTCAAAATGAAAATCTTTTGATATCAAATGTTTGTGAAAACGGTGTTGAGACAAGTGACAAGATGATTGCGATTGTTAAGACATTAGAGGAAGAAATCATGAGATTGAAGAGAGAGGTATCATCAAAGGAAACATTAAGAATGGAACTAGAGGCTGCAGAGTCAAAAAACCAGGTCTTAGAAATTAGACTATCAACTGTTCTAGGGGAGATGGATCGGACAAGACAGGGACTATCCGCTCTTTATGGTTCACTAGAAGAACGCTTCGCTTTTAATGCGGCACAGCAACAATATTATGTTGAACAACTGAACCAAAAGTGCGAAGAAATCTCTGACTTGAACATCCTGCTCATAGACAAAAATATGGTTTTGGCTGAGTTAAAGGAGACACTTCTTCTCACCCGACAAGAAGTTGTTGATAACTTAGCTACCGACTCTGCACCATCCACTAGTGCTCCAACAACCAAGTCAGTAGTGCTTTATAAGAATCCGCTTCATAAGAGAAACCAGGTTACCTACGATGATTATATGAGGAATGCCATTAAGCATGTCGATCTTCTTAGGGATATTGTAGACGATCTTTATGCCTTAGATCCCTTAAGTAGCGACTATTATTCGGCTCATGAATATGTTAAGCGAGTTCAATATTGCTTGGCTTATTTGCAATACATAGGTACACCAGGTTCTGCACTACTTAACAATAGGCCCATTGCTGTCACTCCATTTAATAAGACTCCAGGAGCGAAACCGTCATTGGCACAATCAAGTAAGACACCTTTAAAATCTGTTGCTAATGTTCCCAATTTGCCTTCTACAGGATTAAAAGAGACTACTAAGGCTAAAGGATCGCCACTCAAGAAAGCTAAGATCAAGCCCTCCACTAGTAGTGCCACAAAGAAGAAAGTAGAAGTCCACAATAGGAATGCTAGTTCAGTTTTAAATAAAACGAATCATGTTAAGACTAAAAGCTCTGCGCCTGTGCAGCAGCCTAAACCATTCGTGAATTCTGATTTAAATTGTTGGAATTGTAATGAATGTATGTTTTCCCAGCGTCATGATTTGTGTCTGATTGATCACGTTAATGAAATGAATGCTATTAAGAATGGTCTTGAATGGAAGCCAACGGGTAGAACTTGTGCCCAAGTTGGCTGGCAATGGCGTCCCACTGGTAGGACCTTTACACTAGATGGTAAAATGTGCCCTTTAACTAGGAATGCATCCATTGAGGTTAGGTCTGAGCGTCCTTTAGCTAGGAACACTCGCACTCAAGTATGGAAACAGCGCCCTTTAATTAGGTCAGCCCCCACTATAGTGCCTATCAGTGAAGAAATACCTCAGGATTTGAGCCAATTAGAATCTACACCACCAATTAAGAAGAAAAGGAAGGCTAGGAAATCTAAGAAACCTAGAGTTAGCAATTCTAAGATTATTAAATCTGTACCTGCTAATAACAAGGAACACTCAGATTCCGATACCTCTACATTGTCTTTGTGTGGTGATATTTTCAGGTGGTCCAAATCATCCTGTGGTATTTGGACTCCGGTTGTTCAAAACATATGACCGGAAATCGCTCGATGCTCCGAAATTTCGTCAGCAAGTTTCTTGGTACGGTTAAATTTGGGAATGATCATATAGCAAAGATTATGGGGTATGGTGAATATCAGATTGGAAACGTGACGATTTCTAGGGTATACTATGTAGAAGGTCTTGGTCATAACTTATTCTCAGTAGGACAGTTTTGTGATTCCAACCTTGAGGTTGCTTTTCGACAACACACTTGTTTCATCCGCAACTTGGAAGGAAAAGATTTGTTGAAGGGATCTCGTGGTGCAAATCTTTATACCTTGTCCTTACAAGACATGATGGCCGCTTCTCCAGTATGTCTTCTCTCTAAAGCTTCTAAGACCAAGTCTTGGTTATGCCATCGCAGATTATCTCATCTTAATTTTGATGCTATTAATCATCTGGCTAAAAACGAGTTAGTTCGTGGTCTTCCTAAGCTTAAATTTCACAAGGACCATTTATGTTCCGCGTGTTCAAGGGGGAAAAGTACCAAGAAATCTTACAAGCCCAAAGCTGAAGACACCAATCAAGAAAAACTTCATCTTTTGCATATGGATCTTTGTGGGCCGATGAGAACTGAAAGTGTGAGCGGTAAGAAATTCATTCTGGTTATTGTGGATGATTTCTCAAGGTTTACATGGGTTAGATTTTTACGTACAAAGGATGAAGCACCGAAGGCTATCATTACTTTTCTGAAGTTCATCCAGGTACGTTTGAATACCACTGTCCGCCGTATTCGTACAGACAATGGTACAGAGTTCGTCAACCAGACTCTTCGTGATTATTATGAAGGAGTTGGTATATCACATGAAACATCCGCTGCACGCACTCCACAACAAAACGGTGTCGTTGAAAGACGGAATCGTACACTTATGGAAGCTGCTAGGACCATGCTTATTTATGCGAACGCTCCATTGTTCTTGTGGGCAGAGGCCATTTCTACTGCATGTTTTACCCAAAACCGTTCTATCATTCGGAAACGCCATGGAAAAACACCTTATGAGCTTCTACATGACCGCAAACCCGATGTTTCATTTTTCCATGTGTTTGGTGCCCTGTGTTATCCAAACATCAATAGTGAGAACTTGGGTAAGCTTTAACCAAAAGCCGATATAGGTATTTTCATTGGTTACTCACCGTCCAAAAGAGCATACCGAATCTATAACCGTCGTCTTGGCAAGATTGTAGAAACTATGGACGCAGATTTCGACGAGCTGACAGCGATGGCTTCTGAGCAACACAGCTCTGAACCCGCGCTTCATGAGATGGGACCCGGTGCTATAAGTTCCGGATTAGTTCCCAACAATCCTACTTCTACATCATTTTTACCACCATCAAGGCCCGAGTGGGATAAACTGTTTCAACCGTTGTTTGATGAATTCTTCGATCCCCCGACTGATGAAGTTCCAGCACCTGTAGTAATTGCTCCAATACCTGAAGTGGTTGCTCAAGTTAATGAACCTTTATCTAATGCATCTACAATTCACATTGAACCGGATGCACCTTCACCAAGTCATTCTCAAACTACACCTGAATCATCACCCCTACTTGTGCCTAATGATGTGGAAGAGGATTCTACTGATCACGACTTGGAATATGCTCACTTGCAAGAGCTTCCTTTCTTTGGTGTAGCGATCCCTGAAAACCCTTCAGCCGCGTCTACCTCAGAAGAAGCTCCTTCTATTGTTCACTCCAGACCACCTAGGATTGAAAACCATAGCACTAAATGGACAAAAGATCACCCAATTAGGAATGTTATTGGAGATCTAGATCGACCAGTCTCTACACGCCATCAATTACAAGAGAGTGCACTTTATTGTTACTTTGATGCATTTCTCTCTGAAGTTGAACCCAAAAATTGGCAGCAGGCTATGACCCAATCATCTTGGATTGAAGCTATGCAGGAGGAACTCAATGAATTCAAACGACTAGAAGTATGGGAATTGGTTCCTCGCCCTGACAAGGTTAACATCCTTACTTTGTTATGGGTTTATAAGGTTAAACTTGATGAGATGGGTGCGGTATTGAAGAATAAGGCTAGATTGGTCGCTAGAGGATATAAACAAGCCTTGGGTATAGACTTTGAGGAATCTTTTGCTCCTGTGGCTAGATTGGAGGCGATTAGACTATTCCTTGCGTTTGCTGCTCATATGAACATGATCGTCTATCAAATGGATGTGAAGACGGCATTTTTGAACGGTGAACTAAGGGAAGAGGTTTATGTTAGTCAACCGGATGGGTTCGTGAGTACGGAGTCTCCTAATCATGTGTACAAGCTTAAGAAGGCTCTTTATGGGTTGAAACAAGCTCCACGCGCGTGGTATGATCTCCTGTCAACATATCTCATGTCGGAAGGCTTCTCCAAAGGCAAAGTGGACCCCACTCTATTCACTCTCAAAGACGGCAACGACATGCTTCTGGTACAAATTTATGTTGATGATATAATTTTTGCTGCCACTAACATAGAATTGTCTAAACAATTTGAGAAGATAATGTCCACACGCTTTCAGATGTCGATGATGGGAAAAATTTCATTTTTCTTAGGATTACAGATTTCTCAGAATCCCAGAGGCATCTTTATAAATCAATCCAAATATGCTCTAGAATCTCTTAAGAAATATAACTTTGAGAATTGTGACCCCGTAGACACTCCAATGGTGGAGAAATCCAAGTTAGATGAAGATAGGGATGGGATTATTGTCGATCCAAAACTTTACCGTGGGATGATCGGCACCCTTCTATATCTGACTGCTAGCAGGCCTGATTTGCAATTTGCTGTATGCATGTGTGCCCGGTATCAGGCTCGGCCTACCGAAAAGCACCTACATGTTGTGAAAAGGATCTTTCGGTATCTAAAAGGAACACTTCATCGTGGTCTGTGGTATCCGAAAGATTCCTCTATTGCTTTAATATCATACGCAGATGCCGATCATGCTGGATGTCAAGATACGAGGCGTAGCACTTCTGGATCTGTGCAACTCCTAGGAGATAGATTGATCAGTTGGTCTTCAAAAAGGCAGAAAAGCGCTGCAATATCAAGCACGGAGGCTGAATACATCGCCATGTCCGGTTGTTGTGCTCAAGTCCTTTGGATGAGATCACAATTAACTGACTACGGTCTTGGATTTAACAAAATCCCGATGTATTGTGACAACAAGAGCGCCATTGCCCTTTGCTGCAACTATGTTCAACACTCCCGGGCCAAGCACATAGACATTCGCTACCATTTCATTAAGGAGCAGGTGGAGAACGGAGTGATCGAGCTGTATTTTGTCACTACTGAGTATCAGCTGGCGGATATGTTCACCAAAGCCTTAGATCGAGGACGAATTGAGTTTTTGATCGACAAGCTTGGCATGAAATCATTCACTCCAGCGACTCTCAAAGAGTTGGCAGAAGAATCAGCTGAATAGTCGTGGTAAACTATTCAGAGTATCCTTTGGTTGTGATCATGTATATTATCGTAAATATATAAACCACAAAAAGAAAATACAAAAATATAAAACCAACAAAAGCAATAAAAAAATATAAAACCTAGAAAAACCATAAAAATTATAAAATCAAGAAAAACCAAAAATATTTTTCGTTTTAAAACGGGCATGTCTTTTAGTACGGTAATATTTACGGCCTTAGAAATGTCGATCAATATTGACACGGTGCCATAAATAGAGTCCGTATAAAAGTTGTACATTTTTAAAACATGCCCATAATGGCTTGTAGTTATTTCAGACTGCAACCCGGTTTTCATATTAAAGTCACGTATTTCCTTGGAAAACGTTGGCTCAGAACGGGAATTAATTTTCTCGGGCGTGATTTACAAGCCAAATCATGCAAAGGGATCAAGTTTACTTTATAACTTGGTCTAACACGAATTTGTGTACGTCTCAGTGCATTAATTTGTTAAAATAAGAGAAATCTTATTAAAACCACGAATCAAAATTTTTCAAGAGATAAATTGGAAATGCTTTCATCACTATTTGACTCTTTAAACAATGACTACAGCTCTTTAAATAGAAAACGGGTCATCGTTTAAGGGGGAGAAAATATTAAAATCATCTTTGTCATTAAAATTGATTTTCAAAAGTGATTGTGAAAATTAAGGGCTTCATGGTAATTGAGTGGTTTTGCTTTAGAAAACGACTAGTGTTCGTTCTAAGTAATAGGCATTGCTTTTAGATATTGGAGATATGCTAATAGATGCGTTTGCTAAATTGTGTGTACGTTTAACAAGAGTTAGGAGAAATGGAAAAATTAGAAACAAAAAGGAAAGAGTATAGATAATAGAGGGGCTAAAAGTGACATGTATTGAAACTTGTCAAAAAATTTGACCTAGTCAAATAAAACCCCCCCGCCCCTCACTGTTCCCTTTCACTGTTTCTCCTTTCCTTTGCCGCCATTGTTACACACACACAAGAAATCAAATCCTTTGCTTAATCCATCTAAGATCCTGTTCTTTCGACTAATTAAGGTATATACATCAACATGCTAACTTCTAATCCTCATTTCTTATCATATAATTCTGTTAAACATGCTCAATTAATCAGATTAATCCATTTAGGGCGTATGATTAAATTAGGGTTAATTAACTAAGGATTTGTGGTGGGTTTTATGCGGATTTGTATGCTATGATGTTTATATGCCTTAGTTTGCCTTAGAAACTCACAAACGCGCTAGATCAAACATCTGAGTTTAGTTTGTAAAAGTTCCGGATGAACATGGCTTAAAACTTCCGAATGAGGAAGTTCCGAATGAAGAACTTCCGAATGAAGGAAGTTCCGAATGAAGAACTTCCGGATGAAGGAAGTTCCGAATGAAGAACTTCCGGATGAAGGAAGTTCCGAATGAAGAACTTCCGGATGAAGGAAGTTCCGAATGAAGGAATGTTCCGGATGAAGGAAGTTCCGAATGAAGAACTTCCGGATGAAGAAGTTCCGAATGAAGAACTTCCGGATGAAGAAGTTCCGAATGAGGAGAAGTTCCGAATGAAGAACTTCCGGATGAAGGAAGTTCCGAATGAAGAACTTCCGGATGAAGGAAGTTCCGAGTGAAGAACTTCCGGATGAAGGAAGTTCCGAGTGAAGAACTTCCGGATGAAGAAGTTCCGAATGAGGAGAAGTTCCGAATGAGGAAAAGTTCCGAATGAAGATGTTCCGAATGAGGAAAAGTTCCGGATGAAGAGTTTGATTATACTTGTTTGCATGCTATATATGTACTTGTTGATTTATGAAATGTGTTATTCTTAGAAGTAAGAATGATATATATCTATATGCTTTTGTGCATCAACCTTTCATGTCTTATCTTAAGCAGATACAATGAATAATCCAACGGTACAAGCAATCCAAGAATCTAGAGAAGCCGATATTGCTAAAGCTCGAACCCTTAAGTTTATACCCAACAACTATAGGCTGAAGCAAGTTTCTAAATCTACTCACCATGGTTTTAAGGTCGCCATAGCCATTCTTGATAACTCTCATTTCAAGAACGCCCTTAGGAGTACAGCCTCGGTGCCTTATGAGTATATGTTTGAATTTTGGGCAACCAAGGAAATCACTTCGAACAAGATCACCTTCACCATCGACAACAAGCAGCAGACACTCACCGTTTCAGACTTCCGTAAGATTCTTGGTATACGGGATACACCCAAGGGCATGTCTTTCTCAAGGGATCCTACTAAAGATGAACTCGTGGAGTTATTTGACGCACTTGGATGTCCGGAAATACGAGTTGCATCTGAGTTTACAACTGCTAAGGTGGGACAACCTTGGAGAGCATTGATGGGTATTCTTAGTAAATGTCTTACGCCAAAAACAAGTGGCCATGATGCTCTGCGCAGTCCCATAATAAACCTCTTCTATGGCATGTACAAAGCTGCAAATTCAGATTATGCTTTGTTGATATGGGAAGAATTCACCTTTCAACTCTTCTACAACAAGAAGCTGAAGACAAACTTCTTTCCTTATCCTCGGTTTATTAAGCTTATCATAAATTATTTTATGAAGCTTGATGCTACTATTGATAGGCGTGCAGGAGGTCGCTATCACACTGAAGAAGCTGATGATACTGTAGATCTGAGGCATGAAGGACCGTCTATTGGTGTGATTCCGGGCCCTGTTCCTGATTACCTTCTATCTGATAAAATCAAAGGTTCTGCAGATTACAAGCTACTGCAGATAGAAATCAAAAGGCTGAAAGAAAACCTTCAGACTGGAGAAGACTCATCAACAACGGTTAAGAGTAAAGGTAAACGCAAACAACCAGCTGCGTTACCTGAACCCGAACCCAAGAAGAAGAAGACAGAGGGTAAGAAGGGAAAGGGTAAGGATTTGATGCGTCTACGTGATGAAGAAGATATTGTTGATCCTACTCTTGATAAATCCGAGCAACAAATGATGAAGATTGCTATTAAAAGGAGTAGGAAAGATACAGGCGGTAGTGGTTCAGGTGCGAGGGTAGATATCGAGGATGAGTACGAGGAACCGGATGATGTTGATGAGTTTGGGTCACCTGAACACTATTCCACTTCGAAGGAGCCATCAATCCCTATTTCAGCAAGTGTGGAAAAGGAACCTGTTGCTCCTACGATCGTGGTGTCAACTCAACCCTTAACAACTCAACCTCCACCCATACAACCTTTACCAACCCGACCGGCTTCAACACCATTTCTTCCACCACCCGTAATCCCCATCCTTAGTACAGCAGTAACAACCGAGCCCCTCCAGTCAACCCAAAGCAGCTCTGCAACATCTGCAATGGCTGCATTAGTGATGGCCGAACTGTTTGATACTAACAAACGCGAAATGGATGAACTTCGCCAAGAGTTGCAAAGACGAGCTCAGAGGGAAGAAGAATCTAGGAAAGCCCAAGAGGAGATGATTGCTAGGTTCGCTTCAGATATGGAGTTGACTAGAAAAGCACATGCAGAAGAACTTGCTCGGGTTAAGCAGGCTGAGGCTGATAAGCATGCTGCACGTATTACCAGACTTCAAGCGATGAGGGATAAATATAAGGAACAAAAAGAAGCACTTGAAGCATCTGTGAAAGAAAGAGTGCAAGAATCCGTTGAATCCTTAATGCCTAAACTTCGCGATGAGTTGAAGACACTTGCTGCTGACAACTTGATGGTCAAATCATCCAACCCTTCAGAAGCCGCCTACAAGATTGCTTATGACCTGACGGATTTTGAATTGAAGAAGATCCTTAAGGCTCGTATGGTGGAACTTGGGTCGTATGATAAGTCGAGGATTCAACGGGCTCTATATAAATCCCTGAATGATGCTATCATGGAGGATGATAGATTATTCAAGACGTTTGGAAGTGTGGTACCATATCACATCTTACCTGAGGAAGAAAGGGAAGAAAGTGAAGAAGAGGGTACGGGTGAAGAAGAGGAAGAAGAAGAAGAAGAAGGAGAAAAGGATAAAGACGATGACGAGGGTGGTGATGATGATGAGGATGATGAGGATGATGACGAGGATGATGATGATGATGGCAACGATGGTGGTGATGAGAATCAGGAGAGTGTTAGGGATAGTAACGGGGATGACAATCAGGATGATGATGGGGGTGAACAGCCGAAAGAGGGAGACAAGGTTACCAGCTCCAAGAAGACTGCTGCTAAGACTGGAACCAAGTCCACAAAAGATGCAGCACAGAAGGACAAATCGACATCCTCGGAATCAAGACGAACTAAGTGGCGCCACGATGTGAATGCCACTACAGCGTCTTCGGCTCCCGGTATCTCTATCGCTGTATCTTTACCTATTACCACTAACCCCATTAGTTCTGTTGTTGTTGCTCCTGTGATCGCAGAATCAGTGACGGAACCCGAAGCTGCACAACACTCACCAGTTCACGACACTGCTGAAATGCCTGAAACTGAACCAACAGATGTTCGCACTTCAACTCCTCAACAACAAGTTCAACAATCTACGGTTCCTGAACCAAGCATTCGTGCCTGGGAAGACACGTTGGAGATAGACGAGTCTGCACCACCACAGGCTTGGATCACGGCAGCAGCACAATATGATCCGATCACAGATGCTGACAAAGATGTGCTGTATCTCCGTATCCGAAGTCCGATTGACTTATGTGCATTTCTTGCTCATGAGTATAAGACTTCGGTTACTCCATCCTTGGTGAAGAAAGCACTGAAAGATAAGAGACTGCGTGCCAAAACCCGATTACCCCGAATGGAGCTCGAGTACTATGCCGATGAGATCCTGAAGGCTTTGAAAACCGTTCAACGGCCAGGACTTCATGAATCAGAAAGAGCTCCACCTCCAATGGATCCTGCTCAAGATAATCAGATTACTCTTGACTTCTTCGTCACCAATGATCTTGAGTATCTTATGAAGGGGTCATCAAAGTACGCAACATCCCTGACTTTGCTGAAAGCTGCCAACTGGGGGACAATACCCTTCATTGAGGAAAAGGTAAATCGACTCTGGGTCCCAAAAATGAATCGTAATTATGATATGTATGCTGTCATAGGTGCATCTCATTGGGACGAACGAGTCCGAAGGGCGTACAGGGGTTGCTGCTTGGTCAATTCTGGAAGCAATGTTAGATCCGACATCCGCATCTCCAGCATCTTAGGAATGAAAACTGAAGCCAAGAACGGCTACTATCATGTGACGGAGATTCGCTTGAAAAGGGAGGATGACAGGGAATACAAAATCCAGCAAGGAGACTTTTCCATCATTCGCCTTGAGGATATCGAAGATATGCTGCTTCTGATGACCCGAGATCAACTTACACACATTCCTCGTGAAGACCTGATTGCTTTGAATACAGCACTTCGCATGTTCACACGAAGCGTTGTCATCAAGTCACGAGTTGAAGATCTTCAGTTGGGAGTCGAAAGCTATCAGAGGAAGCTCAATTTAACCCGTCCTGTGAATCAAGTGCTACCTCAACATGTAGAAAGATGTCCCTATACCGGCATTTCTGTCCCGAATTCCGGCATTTTCTACTTGAACAGTCGAGGTTTGATGAAGTTTATGAGGGTGGGTGAGCTTCACAAGTATAGTGATGGAACTCTTCTACAAGTCAGAGGAAAGTTGGAGCATCTGAACTCGGGTGGGACTTTGCCAGAAATGACGGAGGATTGGCATCCGGGTTACCGGCAGATGGCAAAGTATGTGATCAAAAAGATCGATCAAAAGCTCCGTGAACGTAGATTGATGAGGAGCTTGGAAAGATTCGTGGGTGGAAGACCATATTTAGTGCACCACAAGCTACTGCAACGATCCATCTAATGGGTTGTATATTTCAGGTCACTTTATATTGGTTTTCAATTGTGAATATGTATATTTGTGAATAATGTGCTTGTATGGCTTGCTGTAGTGTTAAGGTATGATAATTTTTCAAGAATTTCTCACGAGATTCTAAATCTTTCAAAATATGTCATACCAAAGCACTACAACTATCCCTTATTAACTTAAGGGGGAGCAATAACTTGTTCTATGGCCAAAACATCGATATCATTTTTACCCAAAGACCGGTTAATCCATTCAATATCCCAAATATTAATGGTTAACATTTTGGATAAGGGGAGAAAATGGGATTAAGGAGACGTAAGTGATACTTGGCTAAAAGATAAAAAAGACTTAAAGATTATCCAACTTAATATGTGTAAAGCACGTGTTAAGGGGGAGCGTTTTTGATGAACAAAACACCTAAGGTACAAAACCTTTTGATTTCAATATCACAAGTACTTTAGGTGATTTTCAATGATTTTTCATGGTGGCAATTCCTTCCCAAAACACGCTTAATTCACGACGGATGTGGTGACAAAAGGGTGGTAGGAATAGGTTTAGTCCAATGATTCATCAGAGCCGATGGAATCTTCCCAAGGACAATTCCCTAGATAGAATTAGAAGTCCTAGGAAAGATGGAGAAAGAATGTGAACGTAGCTGAATGCCGACCAAGTACTTAGGCTAGCACTGGAACAATCACAACAAGGTGCTAGTGATGACGTATTGGTAAGCATTGAAGGGGTTGAAGAATGAAAAAGAAATGTAAAGATAAAGGGTGTAAAGAAAGAAGCCCTCCTTACAACTTTAGGCAGAAACTGGGTCAATACATATGCTATTGAGGTCATTTTTGTTAATGATTCTCGGTATTGAAGAAAGACATCATGGACCCAGTGATGCAATGCACAACCCTTCCCCAGCTAACTCAAATATCTCTCAAAAGGTATTTGTTTTAATCACACGGAGTTCAACACGTTATCTATTGGTTTATTCACTCCGAATAAACTGGTATTGAAAAGGTGGCACTCCTCTCCAGCCATCGCTCACTAAATCAAAACGCACAATCAAGTCTAGAGCCAAGAGATCATCAAAAGTCTCATTAGAACACTTTCCATTTATTCCTTGCTTTCTCACACACTGTGAAAAGTAAGAGATTTTCATGAGTCCTACGCAATATTCTTGTAATGTTGCCAGAACATCCGAGTAATACGTAAGTATTACAATGAAGATGGAAATCCTGCTTGAGCCAACATCAAACAAGCTCATGGTAGGTTACACGTGCGGTTCTTTTAGAACCAATCTTGTGAAAAACTGGAAGGTAACAGTGGTTTAATTCTTAATTGAACTTAAACTCGTTCCAGGCCTCTTCGCATTATCATATGATCTTGCCAGAACACTCAGAGTGACTCTTTATTGACCACAGTGACGAGTGGAAATCCTTCTAGTGTCAACATCAAACAGCACTTGGTAGGTAACGTGCAAGATTCTTTATGAATCGAGCTCGTGACAACTGGAAAGCAACGATGGTGAAAATCTTAATTGAAATTCACTTGTTCCAGGTTTCATGAATTGACGGCTTTTAATCACAAGGATAATTTATCCAAGTGATTCACTCTTTATGTTCGCAGTCAGCTTTGGACGGTCGAATAAAGAGAACGGGTTTACCCGCGAAATCCTGTCAGGAAGTTACTTAATTGAAACTATCCGTCACGGGTACGATATCTAATATCGTCCAACGGTCTTCACCGACCGGAGGTAAAATGCTACCGAATTAGAATAAAATGTTCAAAGCCATTTTATTCGTGTCGTTGCTGTGTACCTGCTAAAGACGGTGGCGTTGCTGAGTACCTGTTGAAGACGGTGGCGTTGCTGTGTACCAGTGAAGACGGTGGTGTCGCGGTGTACCTGTAAAAGTCGTTCCCACATGCTTATGTCTTTTGCAACAAAGTTCAGCAAAAACTCAAGAAAGTACAAGATGAAGTCTTCCGCTGTATCAAACTCTGAAGCTTTCGAGAATTCAACAAAAAGACGTAAGTGTGTGGAACATGAAGTCACGAGGAGGCAAAGTTCACAAGAAAGGCAAAGATCGCACGTGAAAGGCCAAAGAACAATGCTCTCAAGTCAAAGCCAAAAAGATCAAATCAACATATTCACAACAAAAGAAAGAAAAGAAGAAAAGACTACGAGCTAAAGAACGAAGACTTAGTATAGTATGCTAGGTTTAGAACTTTGTAACGTGGAGTGACCTCCCTTAGGGGGAGATTGTTAGAAATACGTTTTAACGTATATTAGAAGTATCGGTCACTCCACAATATGATTTATGTTGTAATAGCTCGTAGTTAGTAATTAGTTATTATTTGCTTATTAACTTAAGTAAGAACCGGTCCATGGGCTTGTCATGGACCGGCCCAAGTCCACTTATGACTTGGAACTATAAATACCCCTTTCCACCATGGAAAGGGGTTGGTTGTTGTCATTTCTTGTTTTCCACTTAATAAAATTCACATAGTTTCTCTCACTTTCTCTCTCTAACTTTCTCTCTCTAGAAATCAACAAACCCCTTCATAGATTCATTGATTATCAATATTCTACAATCCTTGCCTCCTTACTTGATATGTCTTGCTTGCTTCTTTTCTATTACCCTCTCAAACTTTCATTGTCTTAGATACTTGACTCACATGGGTGGTGTAATGTGAGTTAATTGAAGTATAAAGTATAGAGACATGATTTATATATTTTGTAATCGTTTACGGCAAGTAGGCCTGACATCGTGTGTAGTGTGTGCAAGTGAGCTCGTTTCTAAGATGATTATTAAATCCTTTGAAACACTTAAATACATCATACAATTTAGTTAAGACACTACACATTTAGAATTGAAATATTCTAAGGATATTGACATCGTCACCCATAAAAATGTTCTAAATCCGATCATGAAGGAGAGAAAGTGGATTTATCTAAGAAATAAAAAGATCTTGGTATTAGCCATTACCAAATCCGTTTCTTCATTCGCCAGAAAGGCACAAAATAAATCATTATATATGACACAAGCTCGACGGCTCGACTACTTCGTGTTCTTCATACATCTCTTGAGCATCGAGCTTGTCACTTGAGAAATTCCTCTTTGATCCTTTCTCATATCCTCTCTATCACGAGTCTTCTTCTCTTTTCATCTATGTCTCGACTCCACTCGTGATTTCCCGTTAAGGCATTTTAATCTATTTCTCGGTCGGTCAAATGAATTTGAAACCTTTTAAAAATATGTTTTCACTATTTTAGGAAAACCCCCTTGAATAATTTTTTTCACCATTTTGGTTAAAATGGAGCTTATGTCCATGGTTCTCCAATTGTCACGGCTCAAACCACGGTTCATTATATATATCGAACCATGAGAGCTACAGAAAAAAATAATCCGGGTTTTATTATTTTATCCATTTTGTCAAAACCCCTTTTAACCTTCTTCTCCACTTAACGAAGAAAACCTTCAAACTTCCATTAAAATTTCTTAAGACACCTCAAATCACTCAAATTAATTGATTCTAATTCAAGGGTTTCATCCACATTCCATCAATCATCGACTAATAGTAATTATTTTCATTCAATTATACTTAATTCATTTTAGGGTTCTTAATTTTTTAATTGAGGGTTTTTTCGATTAAATGAATAAGAAGCAATTAGAGTTTCGGGTATTTATGGTTTAATTACTATGATTCTCGTAGGTATAGAATTCATGAAATTTCTAAACCTTGATTTTTAAAAACTATGAAATTGACCAAATGGAATGGTTCAATTTTGTAAAAAGCACGGATCCAGGAATGAATTGGTAATTGCATTGTTAATGCTTACCTAAAAACAAATTTTGTAAAATTAATATTCAAGTTCAAAATCAACTTGTATTTTTATATGCAGTTGTCGATAATGAAGTTGCTACATTATGACCATAGGAATAATAGGAACAATTTATTGATTAGTCACTCCATTGATTAACCACATTCCTATGATTTAAAAATATTAGACCCACTAATTTTACAATGGGTGATTTGTGGATATTTTTCTAATATAGGTAATAATGCTTTGGAAATTCAACGTGACCACCAAATAACTAGAGATTATACGCATATTCTTTCCGAGTCTTGTCCTTCGACTACCCTTAGCAATAATTATTGTTTACTCAAAAAACATTGTTTTCATGAGGGTCGTCCGGTCTATCCAGATATTGACGGATATGACTACGCTCGAGTCATATTTGAGTCTATTGGTTTCATTTGTTTGTTAGAAATCAATGAGCCAATCTATCCCTAGTTTCTTCTCGAGTTATCTAGCCTTTATTCCATCATTTTCAACGATGATGGTATGTTCGTTAGGTTTTACATTATGAATCAATCTATTAGATATTCTCTTGCCGAATTCGGCCAAATCCTCAAGGTGCCCTATGAAGGGCAATGTCGGTTCATCGACTCATGGAGTCTTGACTCTTTGGAGTCCGCCTATGTCGAAGGCCCTTATGCAACCGACATTCCTGGCCTTGTTGACATCACCCAAATAATCCAAAAACCTCATGAGCATCCGATCCATCGTAAGTTTCAAGGAGTTGTTCAGGCTCTCACTCCTTGGGAATTATTGACTAGCGAGATATATGATTTCATGTTGCCTTGGGCCAATATCAATAGGGAGAACGTATTTTGTCTTGGTGGTAACCGTGACCATATACCCTCATGCCTAGCGTATATGATGTATTGTGTTGCTACCTCCCCCAAGTACAATCTCGCATACTTCATCTCTAGAAGGATCAATTTTGTCCTTTCCAAGCAAAACACAAATCTTCCCTATCCATGATCCCCTCTCTTTCCTCTTTGAAAGAGTTAAACATGACTTTCCTCACCTTGGACTATCCTCTTATGAATATGTTGATCGTATGATGATCCCAATTTAAAAAGATCGTCTACGTAAGCCTAGAAGTGATATTGTTAAAGAGAAGAAGTGTTCATCGGGAAGCACCCTACGATGTTGGGCAAGAATCATCTTCATCTCGTCAAGACGATGAAGGTGAAGCTAGTGCCAGCGCAGGTTCCCCGAGTGACTCCACACCATCAATATTGATAGTTGATAATATAGGGGGTTTAAATTGAAAATATGTAAATCGTAAAATCGAATTGAAACCACGGATTCGTTGTACGCGGGGAGTTTTTTTGGGTGCCAATTAAACATATTTGGATTAGTTACGGATCTGGGTATGAAAGGGTTTAAAATAAAACACGAATCTACACTACGACGGATAAAAACTAAATCAAATTACGCGGGCACGCAAAACGAGACAAAAATAATATAAAAAATGAAAATTTCTAAAAACTTGCAAACTAATTTATTTTAACCTATTCAAAAATGAAATTAAAAATTAATGAAAACGGGTTTTGGGCCTTGAAATGGGCCAAAACTAAAAACAGTCTAAAACTAATTTATTGAAAATCTAAAAGCACTATCTGACCTTTAGTTTATTTTTAAACAACTTTTTCTAAAGGCCCAAAAGCTGAAAATGAGCTTATCACTTACTTATATGCAATAAGCTAACTTATTGGGCCTTGATAAGCCCAATAAGCTCAAAACTTATTGTCATTAGCTGTAAATAAGCACATCTAGTATTTTGGGATAACTAAGACAATGCAAAAAGAATTTTTGAAAAAGATTAACTAATAAGCTCAAAATAAGCAAAAACCAAAATGCAAAATGCACAAAAAGACAAAATAGTCGAATTTGCTTAAAACACAACTAAAAGGTCTGGTTTTTTTGCAAAAAGCTTGGAAATAAGATTAAGACAATGGAACAAATAAAAATCCAATAAGCTAACTATAAAAGTTAGAATAAGCAGATAAGCACTTTTAAAAAGTGAAAACGAAATCGAATTCTAATGAAAACTTAATGAAATGAAACCAAAAGCTGGAAACTAGACAATAAGCTGAGAAAAATGATTTTGAGTACAAAATCAAGGTTGTTGTTTGATGGAATAAGCTGAAACAACCTAATAAGCTCGAATGGCCAAATTTTTACAAGTTTGACCAAAAAGTCAACCCAAAAAAATAAAGCAAAGTGAATAGGACTAAAAAATAAGCTGTAAATTATGATTGAGAGTGTTGAGAGATAGGTTCTGATGTCAACACCTTTAACACTCAATTTGGGCAGTTAGGCTTATTTGGGCTTATTTTTGGAAAATTCAAACCAAATTAAGTCAGTTGAGCTTAATTTGGGATCAACACATTCATAAAGCACCAAAAGCGCATAAAAGATCCACACAAACACACAAACAGAACAATTAAACTAAAATGCAAAGAAAATAAAGGATATGCTACAGTAAAGTGCACCTAATGACAAAAACTTGAACTTTGGCTTAACTTTAAGCTAACCAAAAAGCCACTAAATCCAAAAGTACCTAAAAAAGTTCAAGCTATCAATCTAAACTAGATGTAAACTGATTACCAAATCTCAAAACCTAATATTAAGACCTCTGGCTGATCTGATGTGATTGACAGGTTTAAAGGTACAATTTTGGTATTACAATTACTCAAATTACAAGTAAATGACCACAAGCCTAATCTATATCATCAGACATCACAAAATCATCAAGCACCACATAAAACAATAGCATCAGACATACAAAAAACAGTCCTATTCTATCTGATAAACTAAGAATAATGCAAAACACAAAAACCTTAAATTTAACTTTGAACGATAGAATTAAAAGCATTAATAAACCACTTTTACCCTAACAAATCAGATAACAACAAAATCAAACCAACAAGAACATTTGAGCTAGGTTTAAGACCTAGTCCCAAAACCCCTATGTATGATCAGAACATAAATTTTCAAAGCATAAGTGATCTATGAACTGAAATAAGGCAAGTTAAATACTCAAACACGAAAATAAGCTGAAATGACAAGAAATAAGCAACTAATTCTAACAAGCAAGTAACAAAAAGCAAATTCACACAAGGCACAATTTAGACGAAAATAAGCTAATAAGTGAGTTCAGAGTGTAAACCTTATTTGACC
The DNA here is from genome assembly GCA_025667525.1 of Glebionis coronaria. Taxonomy (NCBI): domain Eukaryota; kingdom Viridiplantae; phylum Streptophyta; class Magnoliopsida; order Asterales; family Asteraceae; genus Glebionis; species Glebionis coronaria. Next base: position 453,591,532 of record CM046881.1, on the reverse strand, counting down.
TACATCTAGGCCAAAGCAAAGCAACTAATGCAAACTTTAGGTTTATCAGAGCTTAAATGAGCTTATGTAGGCTTATGTCTTCAATAAGGACTACTACAATCCTTAAAAAGAGAGGGAATGGAAATATCTTGCAACTTGATACCTACACACTACAAAGACAAGAAAAAGAGTACCATAAGCCTCACAAGGGCTAATTTGTCAGATAATCTCTTATGAGCTTATGCTATAGTGATATAAGCAAAAACAAAGAAACTGATTATTTTGAAAACTTGGAAGAACAAATTTGCAAGTTAAAGGTAAATGACTAGAATTTAACACTTTTATAAAAACAATAACAAATCTTTGATTGTCAGTGAAGACCTCAAAAGTTTTTAACAAAAGCAGATCTCAAAATTATTTAACAGATTTTAAAAAAAAAACTTGATAACTGAAAATGTGAAGTGCACAAATTAAAAAAGACTGAAATTTTAAAAAGACAAGTTAAAATCAAACAAAAAGTATCTCCTAGGCGTCATGTGATAGGAACCACCAGAGTCCATGATCCACTCTAAGAACATTTCCTCACTCATCGCCATTAACAAATCACCATTGTCATAACCCTTAGAATGCCTACTAGAACTAGATATCGCATTCTTCTTGACAAAGTAAGATTATTTCTCCTTGTTCCATTTTGGGCAGTCTTTCTTGATGTGATCCTTGGAATAGCATATGTAACACTTCAGTTTATAAGTTCCTTTACCTTTTGACTTTGATCGCGAACTAGCACGTCCTTGATTACCCCGATGATCCAAATTTCCCCTTACATATAACCCATAACCATCATCCTTTGCATTTGTCATCTTCTTCAACTCCCGTGAATTGAGGGTAGACATGACATCTTCCAAAGTGAGTGACTCTCCTCCATAAAGCAATGTCTCTATAGAGTTATCATACGAGGACGGTAATGGTGTAAGTAATATGAGTGACTGATCTTCGTCATCAATATCAGCGTCTATGTTCTCCAAGTCACCGTTTTAAACTCATTTATATGTTATATTTTAATTTCTTACCCAAATGCATGTAGAAAGTGAACAACTTCTTCTTCAAGTACAATGTACCCAAAAAGTACCGTGGTAACCCTTTACCTAAAAAAAGGTACACTGTATTGACTGAAGACTTTTCCATAAAAAAGTTTCTAACTTTAACCAAACCCCCACAACAAAATTTTCTTTGTTGGCTTCCATCAACACCTTGTTATCTAAGCACAAGATTAAGGCATTGTATGCTTTTTTATAGACTTCCGCCTTTAACTCAACAGTCTTATCAGTGTCCATTATGGTTTCCACGAATGGATCTAACACAGCCTTCCAACCATGTTTAATTAATAGACACCGCATCTTCACACGCCACAACCCGAAGTCATTAGACCCGCCGAATTTTTTTTTTCGATGTCAACTTCGCTATCGACGACATATTCTTTAAACCTTGTTGCTAAAAATTCCATTCTTATAAATCGAATTAATTAGGTAAACCCTAACACCTCGATAACGTACAAGTAACAACAATCATAAACTTGAACACCAAGTAACCATAATCAAAATTTGAACCACATAAAATACCCGCCAACAAAAAACTTTCAATTTAATAGTTTATTTTTATATAAATAAAAACAAACTATAAATTACCTTTGTAAAGTAAAATAAAAAGATACTGGAAAATGTTACCATTGACCACGTGGGTAAGAAACAGACAAAACATGTCAACTCTTAATAACCCATGTTTGAAATGAATTAAACTGCCAAAACATTCGTCTTATTTGTTGATTTACCTCCAACTCCAAGAAAAGTTATTTGACGAAACTTGAAACCCTTTTCTTCAAGAAACCTCTTTTTCTAGCAACGATATTCAACGACCACAAACAACCTGCGGCTGTGATACCACTTGTTGGAATTGACAAATCCAACAAACCCGAAGATCGATATTGTGGAACCCTAGAATACCTCGAAGAAGCTCGTGGAGTTGCAAAACCAAAGAAACCCTTTGTTATCAACAAAAGCAGAAGAAAGACACACTACAAAGAACTAAACGATTATCTTTATTAAACTTCAACGGTAACAGAAAGAATAGAAGATGGTGTATTTTGTGCATCACCCCTTACCTCTTTTTATAGGATTAGGGGTTCGAGTACACACCCATAGGTCGATTAGGAAAGCCCATAGCCAAACCTAAATCGGCACATATACATTCCATACTTAGCTATTGTCTACACTTGCTTTGGAGGGCATGCTTGACTTACATAAGGAAACATACCAATCAATAACTAATACTAACTAGAATTGTTACTAACATTATAACAATTTGAATGCCTCTAGTTGAGATAATAAAACATTGAAACATTTTCTTAAAAAAACAAAAAATGGTATCTTATTTAGATTAGATTCAGATATTTCAGCCTCATATTCAAATGTACGAATTAGATTCAGATTCTGAGTCTCTTATAAACAACCAACACCTAAGTTATATGCCTAGTCTCGCATGACAATACATAAAGTTGTGAGCGTTTATTTTTATCTCCAATGAATCAGTATCTTGTAAATGTAGTAACATGTTTAAGAATATTCATAATTGAGCATCAATTATGAAGCATTGTCTCGTCGTGCTAACAAGGTTGATGTTGCTTATGGAGTTGTTATCTAAGTTTGATCAATCGACACTTTAAAATGAGCAGTTTTTTCATTTCTTTTCATAAATTTGCCGATTGCACCACAACTGGTTATTACACTTGATTTTGTTTTCATCTCTCGATTACCATATATGTGTTGGGAAAACTCCACATCGATTATGGCAAAGAGATGTCGGGTACATAAGATAACATATTATTTATTGTGACAGGACGTATTTTTTAGTCTACTGTAGATGAAGTTTCTAAAAACTATCAATTAGGTGGATAAAGTTTCTAGAAACAATAATAATATATTTTCTAAAAATTTATATTATTGTCTTGTGAACAATTTTTATTACTCTTATAGTCCTTTGAGGGTTTGAGTTATAATAAGTAAAGAAAGTAATTGGAGTGAATGTAGATATTGAATGTAATGTAAATAATAGATGAAAGTTAAGGGTAGTCCAAGTTGAGTTAATAGGTACTTTGGATGAAATGGTTGAAGATGTGACGCCGACTATAATTTATAATTATAAGTTGAAAGTTTCATTAGAGATTAGGCTCAAACCGGTTTGTGGGTTGGACCCATTAGGGATTTTAAAAAACTATGTACCATTATAAATGCACGTCAATAATACAATACATGTTATGAGGTTTTCATAATCAAACATGATATCACATCCTAAATCCTAACACTTTTATATTTTTTTTCCAAACTGGCATATCACCTAACCCTAAAAGATAACTGGAGAAAAAATATTGGCTATTGGTTGAGATGGTGTTGTCACTTAAGAAGATGAGAAAAAGCCCATAGATGAATTTAGTATGGCCAGAACCATATCTTATATCATTGGATTTGCACTCTTATCTCTAAAAGAACGTTATGGTGTTGTTATTGTTGACGTCAGGGACGAGGAAAATAGATATCACAGACATATAGTTGGGACGCTTTTGCTAATGATTTTTTTGGATAAAATCCCTAGCCTTTTTGAATCAAATAAATGAAAAGGATATGTTAGGTTTTTCACGACAGATAATATTTTTTTCTTCTTCTTGTTTTTAGAGTAAATAAAGGAAAAATGAGTTAAGTGTTTTGTTATTTGTTTCTTTAGCTATTTTAATATTTGTTTTTTATGGTGTCGAATGGGTATTCATTCCTAAGACAACTAGTGTTTGTTTTTAGTGTCAAATCCAGGGTTAATTCTCAAGACGACCAGTGTTTATTTTTTATGTTGAATCCAGTGTATTAATTCCTAAGACGGCTAAATTTTTTATGGTGTCGAATCCACGATATTCATTCCCAAGACGACTAGTTTTTTTTGTATGATGGTGTTGAATCCAGGGTATTCGATCCCAAGACGACTACTGTTTGTGGTATCGGTTTCGAATCCATGGTATTAACTCTCAAGATGAATAGTGTTTGTTTTAGTGTCGAATCCAGATTATTAATTCCCAAGACGATTGATTTTTGTGATTACTTCTATTCTTCACGGTTTTCGAAAGATATGAAAGCTCCGCTGTTTTTAAAGATCTTTTTCCTCTTGCCAAGATATGGAAGCTCTGTTGCTTCTAAATACCAGTTAGGAGTCTATTAAAGTTATAGTTTGTTTTCTTTTTCGTATCTAGTTTACTTCTCCAGTCAGATCTTTCGCGGTATCAGTGCTTGGACTACACAGGAGTGTTAGTCAATATAGTTGCCTAAGCTCGGCTTGTGGGTTAGGTCCATTAGAGTTTCTTATGTCTATATATATATTGCGATCATCTATACTACATATAATGTATTTTAGACTCTCTCTCCTATTAATGCAAAAAAAATTAAGTAGTACAACTAAATTAACATTATGTACCTCCTTTTAATGCACAAACTAAAATATTATTTAAATAATACAATTTAATAAGCCAATTGTACACGTGTTTCACCACACAATAATTACAAACTTTTTAATGTGTAATTAATACTCTTAATAAAATACCCCATTACAAAAATATACAATATTATATGCACATTGTACAAATATTAAAAAACACACCTATACTATATTAGTGCAAACTATAATATACATATATTTCTCAAAGAAATTATAACATTACAAAAACTTTAATGCATGGATCAAATGAAAAATCTAATTTAAAAATGGTTTATTAATGCATCATACTTTAGTTTGTGCATTATATGTTCTGAATCGATAGTTTTCATCTAAAAACATGTCATATAAACGTAATTTCAGTCGAGAGATATTATTACTTTTAGCATTATATGTAATATATAGATGAAAGTTCAAGAAAAGTTATGTAAATGATTAAAAGGAAAAAAAACTAAATGCAATAAACCATTTTTCAATTAGATTTTTCATTTGATCCATGCATTGAAAAAATATGAATTATAACATCGAAAAATTTAGTCACAGTATACCCGCCGCCGCATCGCGCGGGTACCCTGCTAGTCAATAATAATCTATCTACGAGTTTTATCATTTTCTAACACGATATCAGTGATTAAGCCCAAACCCGGCTTGTGGGTTGGGCCCATTAGGGTTTCTAAAATATTATGTGTACCACTATGAGGCCATACCCTAGTCCAATAACCTAAAAAAAAGACATCGATCCTCAACACATCAAACCCTATTATCTATCCTAACTCTAAACTCTCCTATGTCATTCTAATCCCTACTACGTCACACAAAAAATTGTATGTTATTGTCTAACGTGTTGGTGATTTGTGCTTAGGTCACAAATCCATATGATCCACACTTGTTTTCACGCTTTGATCATCAGCCGATAACTTTTTGGTTTTGTTATTCATATTTTACTCACCCACGTACCAGAACTACATGCCCTTAAAACCTTAATCCCATCCTCATATCAAACATTCAACAAGGTATCCAATCAAAACCCTAAACACACACAACCAAAAAAACAATGGATCGAGACTCATTCATAAAAGTACTATAGACCACTACTACTCAACATTCGACAATAACCGTTCATCTCTATCATCTTATCACGTTATCATGGTCGATCATGATCACCATCGTAGTCCCATTCTTGTTCCCCACGTGGTCCCACAAGTTCTAATTGTCGTTATTAATCAAGGTCACCATTGCGGTTTAGGTCTAGATATGATGATTGTTTTGATGCTGACAAGATTAATCACATGTGAAAAAGAGGGTTTGTTGATAGGGGTTATAACGAGGATTTGGTTACCGTTATTAGGAATACGAATTTACTTAAGTCTGTGTTCTCATTGAATAATTGATAGTATTTTGGTGGTATTGACTTTCTTTTTATAGAACAATGGAAATCATTAAGCTAGGACGAATCTTAGTGAGAGAAAGTAAAGGGTTGGAAGGTTTATAGACTGAGAAAGTGAAAGATAACTTTTTTATAGATAAAATAAAAATCAACACTCTGCTCATGAGATGAGAAAGGCTTTATAGTATAATATTCCGCCTTTTAAGGCTTCATTTGGGTTTCGTGGACTTTTCTAGTTGGTCCGATTACATATAAAATACCTAGACTATGAACTAGATAAACGTAAAATATCTAAGAGTTACTGATACTTTATTGTATCTAACACTTTTCTTATTAGGGTATAAGTTTGGATGGGTTGATCTTGTTAAGACTTTTACATGGTTTTAAATAGCTCACTATAGCGTGCTTTATAGCGGGCTATAGAGTGAAGTGTGGCCTACACATTACGAAATAGACTAAGATGTCATCTCTAGACGTAGCATGCTAAAAGACGGCATAAAACGTGATATAGCGCGCATCGTGACACTTTTTTTAATCTTTTTACAAATTTACAAGAAGTGGGCTTGTTTACTAGTTTTGAGCTTTTTATTAGACTTAGGTTTAGTAATTTTATTATGGAGATAAATTCTTGAGTAACTACTAACTGATTTTGTTTTGAATTTCAATTAAAAGATTGCTCCATTTTGTATCATATAAGTTAATTAACAGATTTTATTTCTTATGAATAACACCTTTTGTAAACTATATATATATATATATATATATATATATATATATATATATATATATATATATATATATATATATATATATATATATATATATATATATATATATATATATATATATATATATATATATATATATATATATATATATATATATATATATATATATATATATATATATATATATATATATATATATATATATATATATATATATATATATATATATATATATTAATTTATAAATATTTTGTTATGCTATATATCACGCTTCAAAGAACACCGTAGCTTCGCTATAGCTTGTGTAGCTTGAAACCTGGCAATACCGCTATGTTACGCTTTACACTATTTACAACCTTGGACTTTTATAAGTCTGGATCCGGTGATGAAAAAAAGGTTTTTTTATGTTTTAGATTTTAATTTTAATTCTAAGAGAATACTTCGGGTTATTCTTCGATATATATGGTTTGGGGGTACTCTGTGTTATCATGTTTTAATAGGAATAATGGATATTTGGTTATCATGTTTTATACAGAGTATTTGTTTATTGTGTGATAGAAATAGTGGATACTTTAGGTTATCCCATTTTATTTATTGTTTAATATGAAAAGGAATATTGTCGGTTATCCTATTTTATTTTGGTTTAACGTCTTATTTCAGATTTTGTTTTTTCTCCGATCTAATCTGTTGGGTCCTTCAGATATAGATCTTACAGCCTGTTAAGGATGGTGAACAACTTTTGTAATCACAAGTTTATTCACAGAGAGACTCTAATGAGAACAAAGTATTTGTGCGGAATACAAACACTAAGAACAAGAAGAAACAGTTAACTAAATGAATAACATGATCATTTCTAAGGATTTATAATATTACTGATATGAAATGAAATGGTGAAAGGTCTGTTTAACCCTTCTACTGGTGGGTTCCTTTTATACTACAAGGAAACCCTAAAACCTCATTAACATAAAACGTGTAACATATGATATGCATAACCGTTCTTAAGATATCTCATGCATATCCTAACAGATTACTACTAATAACATTGTTTGACTTTCTATTAGACCACGAGCAACGTATTACTCCTCCTACTACTATGACCATGAGGAACTACATACCTTTTAGTCAACCTATTACAAAACACTTATTACATAAGTCCTAACAATCCTCCTCTAAACTTAAATTTGACTTGTTGAGTTCAATTTTCTTGGTAGATCTTTCAGAAGCAAATCGAGGATTGAATCATCACACCCTTAGCAGCAATATAAACATCATGGAATAGCACCGGACAGAACATAAACCTTGCTGCTACTAACATATCTTGTGGAGCTTCTTGAAAGCTTTGAAAACATTTGCATATCCTTTTCTAAGATATCTCATGCACATCCTAACAGATTACTACTAATAACATTGTTTGACTTTCTATTATACCAAGAGAAGCGTATTACTCCTACTACTACTATGACCAGGAGGAACTACATACCTCATAGTCAACCTATTACAAAACACTTATTACATAAGTCTTAACAATCCTCCCCTAAACTTGAATTTGACTTGTTGAGTTCAAGTTTCTTGGTAGATCTTTCAGAAAAAAATTGAGGATTGAATCATCACACCCTTAGCAGCAGCAAAAACATCATGGAATAGCACAACACATAACACAAACCTTGCTGCTACTAACATATCTTGTGGAGCTTCTTGAAAGCTTTGAAAACATCTGTATTTTTTGAATCTTCTCAGCAACATGAGCAGATTTGATAAGCCTTTACCAAGTAGTTGCTCGCTCTTGGGCTAGCTAGTCTTTCTGGTGGAATCAAGCATCACCCTGGGAGACCAGTACCCAGCCTAACTCTTAGAACATAAATCAATGGTGAGTGGCAGTACCCTGATGATTTTGGGCAAACCATCACAGCCGTCAACGGATTTGAGAAAAGTCTTTACCAGAAGTCGTACCCCCTGGACAAGCCAACTCTTAGCAATAAAGCATCGGTGAGTTGAAAACCCTATAGATTTGAGCAAGCTATTACACCTATCAACGGATTTGATGTATGTCTTTACAAAGAGCCTACCCCTTTGGACTAGCCACTCTTCAGTCTAGGACCAAGGTGAGTGAAGAGCAACCAATTTTGGGTAAACTGACAACCATCAACGAATTTGATAATCACCCCAGATCCGTACCCTCATGGTGAATCAACTCTTTCTTGTCTGTGAGACATGGTGAGTTGAACACCATTTGTTGTGGAAACAATCTAATAGCAGAAGTACACATAAAACAGCCCAAGTGTGAAAAGTTATCACTGTGTCAAAGTATAAGCAAATATTATATAAATTTACATTTTCTTTTTTTTAAAATGAATATATGTTAGTCACGAAAAGCTGTACACATTGGTGAAAAGAATACAAGAAGTAAAAGAAGTATAAGAACAAGCATACCAGAATCACATACAAGAAGCTGCAACCTTGTCAGCAAGAAGTCTAGCCTGTATGGATTCAACCAAAGTAGTAGCCATAGATGACTCGTTTCCAGCAGGAGCATTGGACACCACCAAGTGACTCTCCAACATAGCTTCCATAGTAGAAATGGTGAGAGGATAGTCTTGATCCACCAGCATGAAAATTCTCTTGTCAGACTCGAACTATAACACATGCACAACACACCCAGCATACAATTTCCATCGAGAAATGACCCATTGTGGTTGATCCTGCCATATACCAGCACTAGCAGAACCTGGTGGACAATATAACATAATCTTCAAATCACCCCAAAGAACCAAACCAGGCCATGCAGCAGGATAAGCAGGGACAACAACAACAACTAACCCATACAAAAACATAAGATCTCGACGTTCCACCCAATATAGAATATTTTGCAGACTTGAAAAGTACTTATGGTGGCCATCTGTTGTACGGATCATATGAGTGAAAGTTCTAGCAACAATGGGTGAGGGTTGAATTTCCCAATGCATAATGTGACCATTTCCAAGTGGTATATCATCATTGATATCAGAAGCAACATCAATCAAATTAGTAGGATCCTTCTTCTCCCAAGGAATCATTAGACCACGATGACCCTTCTTCTTGCGAATAGACCTGCAAGGCTTATCCGTAGAAGCAGAAGGTTCCTCCTTTACCTTGACCTTGGTGGCATCACCAATATGTGTAGAATTAACAACCATGGGAGTAGGAGCAGCAACATTTGGTGTAGTAGAAGACTCAGGAACTGGTGGAGTAGAAGTAACAACATGTGGACAAGTAGGAGGTGGCGTAGCAGTAGAAGTAAAATCATGTGAACCAACAGGAGTGGAAGGAGCAGCCATGGGAGTGGGGGTAGGAGCTAAAGGAGTGGGTGCAACAGGTGCTGGATATGTAGCATTGACAGGCATACTCACCTCCTTCTGCTTGAGCTTGAGCATATTGTTGTACAAGTTCTTCAGCTCCTCATCCGATAATTGCTTCACCCTCTTCATGGGCCATCCAACAGTGAAATAAGATCCAGTCTGATTCTTCACATATTGTTGCATAAGCTTCTTTTGTTGAGCATAGGAGAGGGGCATGTTGCGGTGGATTTCACACAGTTAGGCAGCAAGATCCTCCCTTTGACTATGAATCAGCGAGGTAAGCCTTTGAGCACAGTTGGCTTCATTCACACCTTCCCCCAAGATATTCAAAGACTGAGAAATTTTGGAAGTGAGAATGGTGACCACATCCATCCAGTCTTTGTTATCCCAAAACATGGCATTATGCCTCACTTGCTCCTGTTTTTGCTTCTTAAGAGCCTCAGCCTCAGCCGCAACCTCAGCCTCTTGCATTTTTCTAGCAGCTTCTTCACTTAACCTCTCTTCCTCAAGTTGTTTGTGTGTGCGCTTGCAAGGAGGAGAAGGTGCATCAGTCATTAGATCTTTCCGTATATCAGCAGCCGAGGGACCAGAAGTTGCAGAACTTGGCATAGGGATAGCAGCCGAAGTGGGAATGCTAGAAGCACTAGGAGGAGCAGGTATGTCCTCACTTGGCTTGGCTGTAAAAGTTGTCCTAGCCAAAACAGTCAGACCATCATTATCCACATTGGTCTCCTCATCATCAGAATCAATCACCACCACATGCTTCTTGTAGCGTCTCAATTGCAGCTCCAATTGCTTAACCCGTGTCGCCAAAGGAATCACAAAATCTCTTGTCAATTCATGATGTTTGTTGAGATCAACTTCCAAAGATTAAATCTTCTCATAGTACCTGTTAACCAAAGCAAGCAAAGATGTAAGAGTAACAGGTTCCTCAGCTTCCCTACCAAGAGAACTTGGTTGAGGGGAGGCTTCATTGGGACTAGTAGTAAAGGCTTGGTCAACATTGGGAGCAGGTGCCTCTGGCACAAATGAAGAAGATGGCTCCCCATGAGAATGGTGTACTAAACTAGTAGGTGGAGTGTCAAGAAAAGGAGAGACAATAGGGACAACAGGATAGGTAGCCTTAAAGGAAGAAGGCACCTCAACAACTACCTCAGGAGCAGGATCCTCATTAGGAATCTCAATCATGGGATCCGCAGAAACATGAATCTCCTCCTCTATGGGATCATTAACCACATGAGGTTCCTCCTGGGCTTCCTCATCCGGAGGAATCTCATTGGGATCCTCTTGGGCAATGCCCAGTATAGCATAAGTGAGGGGATTATAGAACCAAGATAAGCAAGCTTCATGTTAGCATAAACCTTAGGAATTAACCTACCAGGCACATACTCCTTACAATTTCTAGGCACACACATAAGAATTTGTTGAAGAAACCTAGGATACATTAGGAACATCTTCTTAAGACCACTACGACCCTGTGCAAGACATATCAAACCAGTAGCAAGAGAGATGGGAAATTGATCCCAACTCCTAGCCTTTGGACTCAAACAATGAATCAAGAAATGAATAAGCAGCTTCCATTGGTGTGAAAATCTATTTTTCTGAAAATTAAATTTCCCCTCATGATTAGACCCAATAGCAGCCATCCCATCCAAGACTTCATCATTGGCGAGGGAATCAATGCCATCATCATCTTGGAGATGTAGGGAAGACCTAATAGAGGCTTCAATCACCATATATAGACGACCATCTATGGTGGCATGAATCTCCGTGGGGTGACCCACAACATCTCTAATGTCAGCAGTTGCCCAAAACTGACGTATGACTGTGTCATGAACAGTAGGGAAAATAGTAAGAGCATACCTGATGTGTGAAGCCTCCAAGAACTCCAAGATGTCTGTATAGTGCTCCCGTTGTGGAAGCCTCCAAGAACTCCAAGATGTCTGTATAGTGCTCCCGTTGTGGTCCCTCGCCAAGGTAGGCAACCTTGTTATGATCAGCTTTGTAAAGAAGTCCAGCCATTGATGATGATGATTGATGATTTGCAACAAGAGGGATGAGGGTGGAGGGTAGGAGCGTGTGTGTGTGTGTGCGGTTTGAGTCTGATAAGTGAGTCAAATAACCCTCATTGACTATAAGTAATGACTATTGAAACTGTTTATTAACCCCTAATTAAGGGGGCTGTCCTTTCTAAAAATTTATCATTAATGGGATTACCCACTTTCTAGTTAAACCATGAATAGACAAATCCCCTTTACTTAATTAAGTAGTAAACTGATAGACTAGGAGTAACTTATATGGATCAAAAGTCAAACGGTCAATAAGTCAACACCAGTAGCAGCGAATGCTCAACAAAAGTCAACGACAATGAACAGTAATTTCTGGAAGCAATAGGAACCAAACATACCATGTTTAGGATGACCATTCAACCACTAGGAGTAAGTGAGATCCACCAGGAGCAACTTAAGTAGACCATCAGAAGTAACACACAGCATCACATGTCTATGAAAATCGACAAGAGAATCTACAAGAAGTAAGAATGTACAAGTATACATGTACAACAAGCCTCCCCTCAATCCTAGAACTCAAAGATTGACCATACCAATGTGAACCACCAAGTAATTAAACTGAGGCCCATCAAATGCTTTAGTAAACAAATCAACAACATTGTCATCTGTATGTACTTTGAGAACATGTATCAACTTCTTTTCATTGGCATCTTTGATAAATTAATGTCGAATCTCTATATGCTTGGTTCTTTGATAAAACACATAATTCTTAACAATACAAATGGTGCTTTGGTTGTCAATGAAGATTTTGGTGTTCGTAAAGTTGAAACTATAGTCTAACATTTGGTTTTGTATCCACAAGACTTGTCCACAACAATTAGTAGCAGCTACATATATTTCTTGTTGTTGTATATTAATCTATATCAAGGATTTCAAATATTACTGATATGAAATGAAATAGTGAAAGGTGTGTCTAACCCTTCTACTGGTGGGTTCCTTTTATACTACAAGGAAACCATAAAACCTCATTAACACAAAATGTGTAACATATGATATGCATATCCTTTTCTAAGATATCACATGCATATCCTAACAGATTACTACTAGTAACATTGTTTGACTTTCTATTAGACCAGGAGAAGTGTATTACTCCTACTACTAACTATGACTAGGAGGAACTACATATCTCCTAGTCAACCTATTAGAAAACACTTATTACATAAGTCCTAACATAATATTTTATGTTTACGCTACTTACACTGCGAGTAAGTATTAGAGATTAATAAGTGTGAAAACACTTATCCTTTTACCACTTATTTCCAATAATAACAAGACCAAAACGTGTATTTTATGTCGTAAAAGTCAGAATTATGCGTGGTTTGTGTTTTATTATATTTCAGGATAAAAATATGAAAAAGGGAGAAAACACGGGCTATCACGGGCTTTTATCGAAGAAAAAGACAAAAGACGAAGTCAAAAGTTCAAAAGTGCAAGAAGAACGGAAATCAAAAGCCTATTCTGAAGATTTATCGAAGAAAAAGTCTAAAGACGGAAGTTTAACGAAGTCGAAGAACCACGTCTATTAAAAGAAGAAAAATAGTAGACGAGTTCAAGTTATCATTTGACTAATCCCGAGACTAAGTCGAGAAAGACGAGAAGAAAATAGAAGAAACAAGCATTTACCACCTACCCTATATAGTCTTCTAATGTGTAATTAGAAGTTAGTCTTCATTTTTAGTTTTTAATTTTAGGAGGTAATTAAGTGTGTTTTATTTTTCTTCTCTCTAGTTTTTCAAGCTTATCAAACCTTCATCTTAATCTTGTAATCTTTGATCTTAATCTTCAATTTAATCAAGTTTATTTTATAATTCTCATTCTACCTTTCTTAATAATCTATTATTTTGCTTAATTAATCATATAGTTGGTTTAATTTTGTTGATGATGTGATTGTTTTGCTTATTTGATTGTGCTTATTGAGTTGGTGTGTTTGAGGTTTTGAGATTAAGGTTCTTATTTGCTTAATTTTATGTTTATTAGTTTTTAAAATAAGTTGATTTTAGTAGATTAATATTTTATAAAAAAAGTTGATTTTTAATATTTGCTTATTTAGTGTTTTTAAAAGTTTTTAAATTGTGTCTTATTAGTTTTTCTTAAAATTATTTTTGGTTAAACTTTTAGATAAGTGCTTATTTGGATTTAGCTTATTTTTAGTTTTTGCTTATTTTTGATATAGTTTGGGTTATAATAAAACCCTTGTTTCCCTAGCTAGGTTGAGTATCATTTTTATCCGAACTGTGTCCATCTCCCTTCATTCCGAATTGCATGCAGGATAATTTTTACCCAAATTACATCAAACACTGCCTATTCCGAATTAGGTTGGAACTAGCCCGTATTCCGAACTACATAAAGGTCTTTTATTCCGAACTAGGTTCGGGTTACATATTCCGAGTTACGTTGAGAAGAACATTCCGAATTAGATCCTACTCGTGCATTCCGAATTAGGTCGGCAACCAACATATTCCGAATTAGATCAACTTTACTTATTCCGAACTAGGTTCATTGCCCATATTCCGAATTACGTCAAAACAAATATTCCGGACTACATCAGAAGTGTTTCCCGAATTAGGTCAGGTATAAACATTCTGAACTAGGTCAGAAATCCCAGATTCGAGTTGCATCAAAGACTTATATCCTGGATTGTGTATGTGACTATTTTCCGAATTACGTGTGGAAGTGACATTCCGAATTAGGTCAGAAATCTGTATTCCGGATTACCTTCAAAATGATTCATTCCGAATTATGTGTTGGTTCTTATTCCGAATTGGATGTGGGATTTCGATTCCGAATTAGGTCCAGGTTTGTGGATTCCGACTTATGTTCATTTCTTGTTTTTCGAATTATCTTTAAATCTTAATTTTTTATGGCATTTTCACTTAGTTTATTTCTCAAATTATTTTTATTAAAGTTTTCATTTTTTACAAAGTTTTAATTTTCAAATTTACTTTTAAAAGTTTTAATTTTTCGTCATTTATTTTTGAATCTTAATTTTTAGTTTAAATTTTAAATCTTTTATTTTTAGTCAACACCCTTACATTTTCGCTTTTATTCTGAATTTCTTTCACAAAGTTCTGTTTTGCAGCATTCACTCTGATAAAGCAATCGAGGTTAGAAGTTCTCTTTTATTTTTAATAGCTTTTATATTTATACTGTTTGTAGACATAGTTAACCAAGCTCCCCCTTTTAGTGACCAATACCAACAATTCCACCATTAACCGTGATCAATTCGAATTGAATCGAGTACGAACAACACATCTTGAGCACACAAAAAAGTCAGTTAATAAAATGGCGCCGCTGCCGGCTCTTTTCTTAAAGATTAACGGTTTTTAGTGAGAAAAATTGGATTGTGGGATCCGTTCTTTTGGGAACGTTATTTTCTAGCACAAAAAGATTCAAAAATCATTAAAAATATATAAAATTTTCAAAAATCCAATAACAATAAAAAAAAGATAAAAAACCAAAAATATTTTATTTCATTTAGTGTATGTGTACTCGATCTACGTCTTATTCTGAGCCCGAGACTCTTAGAGACATAGATATGGCCGGTGTGCATAACAATAATAACAACCCATCCCACCCCAACATGAATAATAATAACAACAATGTCCCACAACCCGACCTACGCACAATGGAGGAGCTTTGTCAACCAACAATGAACATACGCGGAGGACCGATTGCGCCGATGCAAATCACGGCTCCTGAATTTTCGTTGAAGCATCACATGATCCAGCAAGTTCAAAACGCTTGCCCATTTCGCGGATAACCAGATGATGATGCTAATAAACATCTCGACAAATTTATTACCGTCACCCAAAGCATGAAACTTCCCGGTGTTACTATGGATTTCCTTCGCCTACATCTCTTCCCACACACTTTATCCCACCATGCGGAGAAATGGTTTGACCGTCTTCCTAAAAATTCTATTCATACATGGGATGAGATGACTCAACGCTTTTTGTCGCGCTTCTTTCCACCTCCATGGTCACTAGCCTTCGGAACCAAATTAGTGGATTCAATCAAGAAAATGATGAATCACTTTTCGATGCTTGGGAACGCTACAATGTTTTGATCGACCGTTGTCCAAATCATAACATGCTCCCCGTCACTCTCATTGATACTTTCTACAACGGTCTCACTTTTCGTGATCGTGATACGATTAATGCCGCCGTCGGTGGTACTTTTATGAAAAGGAGACCGGAGGAGTGTAGAGAGTTAATTGAAAACATGACTACTCACCACAAGAATTGGGATTCATCCGCATCCTCAAGATCAAACCCGAGAGTCAATGATTCTTCTACTTCTTCCAACCCTGATATGACCGAAATGACCCGCGCAATGGTCGAAATGAGCAAAAATATGCAACTTTTGGTTACTAACCAAAATTAACAAGCTAAATCTATTGCTATTTCTTGTGAAACGTGCGGTGGTCCTCATTCTTACAATGATTGCCCTTCTACCCAAGACAATCCTTGTGTAAACGTTAACGCGACATACAGTAACTATTCCATGGGAGGCTATCAGGCTCGCCCTCAAGGAGACCGTAACTTGCTAAGTTATCGTTCCAACAACTTTCTATCTTCACCCGGTTTTCCTCCTCAAAACCAAAACCAACAAAACTTCAATAGAAACAATCAAAGCCAACCTCGAGCTGCCAATCAATATCAATCCCAAAGAAACATATATCCACCTCAAGGAAATAATCAAGCTTACCAAGACCCACCTCTCAATCAACCTACGACATTGAACCAAGACCTCAAAACTTACATGAGGACCAATAGAGAGATGGTGACGAACCTTCAAAGCCAACTCATTAACTTGAAGGGTGACATGGCGAAACAAGGGAACGATATTCGAGTCAAGCTAGGGAACGACATGCGAACTTCGTTGAGCAATTAAACGAACGACTTAAGAGATATGATTGCTTCGTTTTTCCAAATTAATCAACCCTCTACTTCGGGTTCTCTTCCGAGTAACACCGTTGCCTACCCAAGAGGGGAGATGAAAGCAATCACTACTCGAAGTAGAAAAGGTTATAAGGAACCCAAGATTCCTACACCTACTCCCGTGATTGTGACTAAGGAAAAAGAGCAACTTACCCTAACTCATTTACCTTCCAACCCCACCCCTCCACCACCTAAGGATGTGAGTGAGATTTCCATTCCAAAGCCTTCATCTCAACCCAATATGCCTTATGCCTCAAGGTTGAGGAAAGAGAAGTTGAAGAACAAGGATGATATTCAGGTTTCTAACTTTCTTAAAATGTTTAAACAACTGAATTTCAACATCTCCTTTGCCGAGGCTCTCGCTCACATGCCGAAGTATGCTAAAATGTTTAAAGATATTCTTAGTGATAAGGAGAAACTCCTTGATATCGCTCAGACCCAACTTAATGAGAATTGCTCCGCAGTGCTCTTAAGGAAATTACCAACCAAACTTGGTGATCCGGGTCATTTTCTCATTCCTTGCAACTTCCCCGGGGTAGAGAATTGTATGGCCCTAGCCGATCTAGGTGCTAGTATAAACTTAATGCCGTTAAGTGTTTGGAAAAAATTATCTCTACCCTAGCTAGTCCTCACACGAATGACATTGGAATTAGCTAACCGTACGGTTGCTTATCCGGTGGGGATAGCCGAAGATGTCTTCGTTAGTGTGTCGACAAATTCACTTTTTCAACGGTTTTGTTGTCGTTGACTACGAGATGGACCCCCGTGTTCCATTAATCGTTGGACGTCCATTCTTGAGGACCGGTGATATGTGTGAAAACACACATCTTTTCTACCACTTAATTGCAATAATAACCGGACCAAAACGTGTATTTTATGTCTTTTATGTCGGAATTATGCGTGGTTTGTGTTTTTGTTGTGATTTAGGATGAAAAGGTGAAAAGTGGAGAAAACACGGACATTCACGGGCATTTACGGACTTTTATGGAAGAAAAAGATGAAAGACGGAGTTAAGAAGTCAAGAGTGCAAAAAGAACGGAAGTCCAAGACTAATTCTGAAGATTTATCGAAGAAAAAGTCAAAAGACGGAAGTTTATCAAAAGCCGAAGAATTCAAGTCTATTTTATTGAAGAATTTAAAGACGAGTTCAAAGAAGTCTCGAAGCCAAAAGCCCTTTAAGTCCAAGTTTAAAGAAGATTAGAAGAAAAGGACTAATGGTGAAATTAAAAGAAGATTAAAGAAGGAGGGACTAAGCATGCAATTAAGGAAGCTTCCTAAGCAAGCCTTAATCTCCCCTATATATAGATTAGATCATTTTCATTTTCCTCTTGTTGGCTAGATTGACAAACTAGTTCTTCCATCTTTATTTTATGCACATTTAATTACTTGCACATTTAATTACTTGTCTTGCACCTTTAATTACCTTTAATTTCAAGTAAGTGTTTCTTTAATTACCCGCACCTTTACTTTATCTTGCTAATCTTCTTCTACCTTTCTTTAATCTTTTATTTACACGTTTTAACTTGTTAAGTTGTTTAAAGATTTGATTTTTATGTTTTTGATTGTTTTAAACCTCTTATTTTCATAGCTTATTTGATTTATTTTCAAGTTTTTATAGTTTTTACAAAAGTTATCTTTATATAAAAAGTTGTTTTTCTTAAAGTTTATCTTTTTCGTGTTTAAAAGTTGTTAACTTTCAGTTTGTTAGCTTATTTTCACACGGTTCCACCTTAGAATTTAGACTTGAGCTTAATAGGATTATAGCTTAATTGTTAATCTTATTTTTGGTACTTTTCCCTGTATTCCGATCTGAAAAATCGGAAGAGGGAGTTACATACCGACCATAGCTCATTGCTAGGTCGGAATAGGGTTTTGATATTCCTTTCTGTATTCCGATTGGAGTGGTTCAATACATTCCGATCGTGTGCAAAGGAAGTCATTCCGATCGTGGGTTAGTGATATTCCGATTGGGGAGGCTAGTGGATTCCGATTGGTATTTGGTGACAGCTTTCCGATCAAAAATCTTCTACACATTCCGATTGGTTGTTCCGACACATTATTCCGATCAAGGTAAGTAAGCAACATTCCGATCAGGGTAACTTTGGTATTCCGATCTGACTAGGTGACAACATTCCGATTGGGTACTCTAATTTACATTCCGATCAGGGGTTGGTTATTCATATTCCGATCAAGGGTAAGTCTATATTCCGATCGTGGTTGATCGGAATATATTCCGATTTGGGAGTTATTTTTCATATTTTCGTCTTGTTTACTTTTCTAAGTTTACATTTTTATACTTGTTTGATTTTAATTCTCGTCACGTTTTAATTTTTAGTCATTCAAACTAATTTACTTTCCGTCACGTTTTTAAATATTGCACCTTTCTTTTTAATTAGATTTAGATTTTAATACTTGCCCTTTACTTTAACGACATTTACTTTTAAGTCTTGCACATTTAAATTAAAAACCAACCAAAAATATTTGTTCCACCAAAATAAGACTGAGTCACATAGAGAACTAAGATCAATTCGATTAGACAGGACTAGAACGATAATTCTTACTAGGTAAAAAGCCTTGTATCAAATGGCGCCGCTGCCGGCTCTTTTCGTTAAGATCAACAGTTTTCTGTGCTAGACACGTTGCTTTTTGGGATCCGTTCACTTGTGAACGTTATTTTTCTTGCCTTAAAAATTCCAAAAACTCATAAAAAAATTAAAAATTCATAAAAACCATAAAAATTAGAAATATCAAAAAAAAAAAAAAAAAAAATCCAAAAAGATTTTCCTTTTATTGTGTATATATATTGTCTTTGCGTTTGGTTTCTTTTTCTTTTACATTTTCAGGTGTATGCGTACTAGATCTTCTAATTATCAAGAGCCCGAGCCTCAAGAAGATTTAGATATGGCAGGTATTAACAACAATAATCAACTACCGCACCTCAATAATAACAACAATGCTCTTCCACAGCCCGATCTTCGGACCATGGAGGAACTTTGTCAACCAACAATGTTTGGACGAGGAGGACCGATTGCGCCGATGCAAATCAACGCTCCTGAGTTTTCGTTGAAGCACCACATGATTCAGCAAGTACAAACAAACCCATTTAGAGGATTGCCTGATGATGATGCCAACAAACACCTCGACAAGTTCATTACTATCACCCAGAGCATGAAGTTGGCTGGTGCCACAATGGATGAACTTCGCCTACAACTCTTTCCACACACTCTATTACATCATGCCGAGAAATGGTTTGATCGTCTCTCGAAGAATTCTATTCACACTTGGGATGATATGACTCAACGCTTTCTATCGCGCTACTTTCCACCATCCATGGTCACTAGCCTTCGCAATCAGATCAGCGGTTTCATGCAAGACCCTGATGAATCTCTTTTTGACGCTTGGGAGAGATATAATGTCTTGATCGACCGTTGTCCAAACCATAACATGCTTCCCGTCACATTGATTGATACTTTCTACAACGGATTGACTTTTCGAGATCGTGATACGATCAATGCAGCCGCCGGTGGCACATTCATGAAAAGGAGACCCGAGGAGTGTAGAGAGTTAATTGAGAACATGACTACTCACCACAAGAACTGGGATTCCTCTGCTTCTTCTAGGAACAACCCGAGAGTCAATGTTTCCTCAACCTCAGCCTCAGCAAACCCTGAGATGACCGAACTCACCCGCATGATGGCTGAAATAAGCAAAAGTATTACGCTTCTCGCTTCAAACCAACAACAACAACAAGTTAAAGCGGTTGCTAATCCTTGTGAAACATGTGGCGGTCCTCACCCATACACCGATTGTCCTTCGACACAAGGAAATCCGGAAAATGTGTATGCAGCTTATGGTAATTATTCACCGGAAAATTACCAAGCTAGACAACAAGGGGATAGAAACCTGCTGAGCTACCGTTCAAACAATTACCTTTCACCCGGTTTTTCTCCTCAAAACCAAAACCCCGCCAACAACTACACTAGAAGCAACCAAATCCCACCAAGAGCTTCTAATCCTTATCACCCACCCACCCAACAAACCCCACCCATTAATCCCGATGTTGAGGCCATCATGAGAACCCAAGGTGAGCAAATCAAGAATCTGCAGAGCCAAATTATCAATCTTAAAGGAGATATCACAAAGCAAGGAAATGAGATAAGATCCGAGCTTCGAAATGATATTCAATCCTCCTTCAGCAATCAAACCAATGATTTGAAGAATATGCTTGCTAGTTTCTTGCCCCCTGCTCAACCTTCTACTTCCAGTTCTCTACCTTCAAACACCGTCACTAATCCGCGAGCCAATGTGAGTGCTATTACTACCCGTAGTGGAGTCACCATCGTAGGACCACCAACCCCACCACCATCATCTACACCCCCTCCACCACCATTTATCCCTACTCCTCCTACACCTAGTATTAGTGCACCATTACCGTCTCCGCCTCGACGTGATGAAGTTCCCACGAATGACCCTTCAACATCTCAACCTTTACCTACTACACCTGCACCCTCACCACCCAAACCTAATATCCCTTATCCTTCTCGCTTGGGCAAGAACAAAATGCTAAACAAGGAGGACGCTCAAGTGACTAGCTATATCAAGATGATTTCTCAAATGAACTTCAACATTAGCTTTCTTGAGGCACTTGTCCACATGCCCAAATTTGTTAAAGCATTTAAGGAATTGCTTAACAAGAAGGAGAAGCTGATTGAACTCGCCAACACACGCTTAAATGAAAACTGCTCAGCAGTTATTCTTAAAGAATTACCGGAAAAGCTTGGAGATCCCGGTCGATTTGTGTTGCCTTGCGTGTTCAACAAAACTGAAGAATTTACTGCCCTTGCTGATCTCGGGGCTAGTATAAATTTGATGCCACTAAGTGTTTGGAAAACACTATCATTACCCGAACTCACTCCAACAAAGATGACTCTCGAACTTGCAAACCGCACTCTCGCTTACCCCATTGGTATAGCCGAAGACGTGTTTATCAAAGTTGGCACATTTACTTTCCCGGTCGATTTTGTCGTAGTTGATTATGAAATGGACCCTCGTATTCCTTTAATACTTGGTCGGCCATTTTTAAGAACCGGACGAGCTTTAGTAGACGTGGCCGAAGGTGAGTTAATCTTACGAGTCGGGGATGATTCAAAAGTTTTTAAAATGGGGAAGCTTACAGGAAAATCCTTTGGAGGCCGAGAATCAGTGAATATGATAAATGTGCTCGATGAGTTTACCGTCTCTGATAATCCTCTATTCGATTCTTCCACTGATAATCCACTCTTTGAAGATGATGTGGATGATTATCCCCCCAATTTGGAAGCTTCTCCCATTTATGATTCACCACCGGTCTTTGATGCTTATGATGATTATGATTCTAGCTCAGATTCGGATGATTTTGATTGTACTTCTGAGTATCCCGAGCTGCCCACTTCCGATGATTTTGATGAGGCTGATACTATATCGAGCGATTCTTCACATGATGAAGATCCTCCGCCATCACTCGATCCTACTTTGGACGATTATTCATTTGAGGAAGATTTCTATGAATTTCTCAATACATACTTCCCTCATGAGAGTGATGCACCTCCTTTGGACTTTGAAGATTATCGTCTTCATCCTACTTTGGATTTGAAGAGCATTTTGTCCAAGGAGAAGAAACCGGTCGACACCGAAATCCGTTGCACTTATGATTTGACACCTCTTTGTCCCCCTTCTGAGGACGAGGTTGTGCTTCTTTGCGGTTCTTCTTCACACTCGGCTGAGCCTGAGTGCTATTTTCCCCTGAAGGAAAAGGTGTTCGATCCCGGTATTGAAGTCTTTAAGCCATCTCAGTATCCACCTGATGAAATAAAAGGAAAAATCTTTGGAACTCTTGAAGACATGCTTGCACCACTTCATCCTTGCTCCTACTGTGCTCCATCACTGCTTAAGGGAACCCTGCCATTTCTCTTTTGGCTTGCCTTGTTCGCCTTAAGCTCTTGCTTATTGATGGATGCAAACTATGTCTTTGATCCTGGTGGAATTGTTTCATGCTTCTTCCGTTGATGATCAAGGTCGAGTCAGGCTCACGACTCGGTTAACAAAAACCAAGCGCTTCTTGGGAGGCAACCCATGCATCTATCTTTTCGCTTTCTTTACCATAAGTGTAGGGGGGGCCCTTTGGATTGCTAGTTCCTCTCCTCACTTCTTAATCAGGGATTCGAGCTTCAATGATCCACTCTTGATAATTCTTGACGACCCGTGATTCCGTGTTCTACTTCTTCCCGGTTCTATCCTAAACTCTTTTCGATTCACTATTTTATATTTTCTCAATATTAAAATAGGAATCTCTTTAGTTGTCTTTTCCTTAGCAAGATTTAAACAACGTGCACAATGTCCTAAGTGTAGGGGAGTTTACTCCCACATGCTTAAACATTGAGGACAATGTTTATCTTAAGTGTAGGGGGGACTTCTATCGAAGTTAAGTGGTCTTTTCCTTGTATTTGTCCTCATTTTAACCGGAAAATCAATTTTTCGACATTTTTCAAAATTTTTGATCTATTTTGGCCTATTAGTTTTTCCCTTTTGTATAGTTATTTTCTTTCTTTGCTAGAATAAATCTTTGAATAAGTGGTTTTAATTTTCAAACGTTGTGAATCTTTTGACTCAATCCGAGTTTACTCTAGCTAGTATCCTTAACGTGTTTAAGTCAAGTTTTGCTAGGCTTTTATATAGGGAGCTATAAAACGCGAAAGTCTTAACTCTCACGGGTTAAGAACAAGAACTTTTCGCAAGTTCCTATAATTGATCCTAGAGAGTCGTTTATCAAGGGAACTTTAAAATGCGATTTCTAAACTTGAAAAAGTCTAAGAATTTGCAAGATCCTATAGGCGACTCGAAAACCCAAAATTTTGATTTAATAGGCTAAGTATCCACGAGTCTCATTACTTGAGATTTTAAACTGTGGAGAACGAGAGATGATAGAGCCAATTATAAGTTCGGTATTCTTTCGTGAATTTATGTGAGTTAATTATAAGCCTATTCTCCCATCGCTTGCTAATAAATTTATCTGCTAATAAATAAGGTTGTACGATTTGAAAAGTTACTTAGCTTCTAGCCCCAGATCGTTTAAAAGTTGCTCGGTATGGATTAGAGTTCATAGCCAAGGCATAACTTATTGAAGCGGGACGCGAAGATTGGCGAGTCCGAAAAGGCCCTAACAAGGCATGAGGGCTATATTTTGTTGCTAAAGATCCAAAGTGATGTGAAAAATCATTTATCGAAAATCAATATGAAGGATCGAGACACACGACGTAAAGCAAAACTCCCCAAAAGTCTTGGAGAAGTGTATCCGAAAAGACCCTAACAAGGTATGAGGACAAATAGATCCAAGTCATAAAAGGAGGCGGATTGTTGTATATCAAAATCCAAAATAAAGATTGGAGAAAAATGAAGAAGTCGTGGTCCAAGTATGAATCTCTCAAAACTTCAAAGTGAAGAATTCCTATTATGAAGAGAAGACCATTATTTCATGAACGTCTCTCAAGGTTTGAAGTATGAAGTCGCTGCCAAATATCGGTCCGAGAAAGGTCTCAAATCGCGAAACGAGTTATGCCAAGATATGAACTTTATGAGATCCCGAGAAGCAGTTTTAAAAGATTTGGTCCTTTAGCTAACTATTGATTAAATCGTGCACTTTATTTTCAGACTAAATAATTATCGAAATAAGTCAAACAATGCATCTTCGTGATCATTCAGGACAAATAATAAAATATAAGAGATACCCATAGGAATAAGGGAGTCTAAGTGAATAATTGGCCCACATGAGTTCGTGTTAGTTTACTAACTTATAATAACAATGATCTCGTTTTTAAGCTTGGTTTGGAGAAAGTGAAAAGTTGAGGATGATGATTATTCATGACATTTCCAAAACCCAAGGTATGCTTTTTAATTTCTTTATTTTGAATAAATTTCTATCTCTTTAATGAAAGCCAACGTGGATTGATTATGATGGAAAATGTAAACGTGCTTTGTAACTAATGCATTGCATGAGGACATTGCAATGGTCAAGTGTAGGGGATTTGATATGTGTGAAAACACACATCTTTTCTACCACTTAATTGCAATAATAACCGGACCAAAACGTGTATTTTATGTCTTTTATGTCGGAATTATGCGTGGTTTGTGTTTTTGTTGTGATTTAGGATGAAAAGGTGAAAAGTGGAGAAAACACGGACATTCACGGGCATTTACGGACTTTTATGGAAGAAAAAGATGAAAGACGGAGTTAAGAAGTCAAGAGTGCAAAAAGAACGGAAGTCCAAGACCAATTCTGAAGATTTATCGAAGAAAAAGTCAAAAGACGGAAGTTTATCAAAAGCCGAAGAATTCAAGTCTATTTTATTGAAGAATTTAAAGACGAGTTCAAAGAAGTCTCGAAGCCAAAAGCCCTTTAAGTCCAAGTTTAAAGAAGATTAGAAGAAAAGGACTAATGGTGAAATTAAAAGAAGATTAAAGAAGGAGGGACTAAGCATGCAATTAAGGAAGCTTCCTAAGCAAGCCTTAATCTCCCCTATATATAGATTAGATCATTTTCATTTTCCTCTTGTTGGCTAGATTGACAAACTAGTTCTTCCATCTTTATTTTATGCACATTTAATTACTTGCACATTTAATTACTTGTCTTGCACCTTTAATTACCTTTAATTTCAAGTAAGTGTTTCTTTAATTACCCGCACCTTTACTTTATCTTGCTAATCTTCTTCTACCTTTCTTTAATCTTTTATTTACACGTTTTAACTTGTTAAGTTGTTTAAAGATTTGATTTTTATGTTTTTGATTGTTTTAAACCTCTTATTTTCATAGCTTATTTGATTTATTTTCAAGTTTTTATAGTTTTTACAAAAGTTATCTTTATATAAAAAGTTGTTTTTCTTAAAGTTTATCTTTTTCGTGTTTAAAAGTTGTTAACTTTCAGTTTGTTAGCTTATTTTCACACGGTTCCACCTTAGAATTTAGACTTGAGCTTAATAGGATTATAGCTTAATTGTTAATCTTATTTTTGGTACTTTTCCCTGTATTCCGATCTGACAAATCGGAAGAGGGAGTTACATTCCGACCATAGCTCATTGCTAGGTCGGAATAGGGTTTTGATATTCCTTTCTGTATTCCGATTGGAGTGGTTCAATACATTCCGATCGTGTGCAAAGGAAGTCATTCCGATCGTGGGTTAGTGATATTCCGATTGGGGAGGCTAGTGGATTCCGATTGGTATTTGGTGACAGCTTTCCGATCAAAAATCTTCTGCACATTCCGATTGGTTGTTCCGACACATTATTCCGATCAAGGTAAGTAAGCAACATTCCGATCAGGGTAACTTTGGTATTCCGATCTGACTGGGTGACAGCATTCCGATTGGGTACTCTAATTTACATTCCGATCAGGGGTTGGTTATTCATATTCCGATCAAGGGTAAGTCTATATTCCGATCGTGGTTGATCAGAATATATTCCGATTTGGGAGTTATTTTTCATATTTTCGTCTTGTTTACTTTTCTAAGTTTACATTTTTATACTTGTTTGATTTTAATTCTCGTCACGTTTTAATTTTTAGTCATTCAAACTAATTTACTTTCCGTCACGTTTTTAAATATTGCACCTTTCTTTTTAATTAGATTTAGATTTTAATACTTGCCCTTTACTTTAACGACATTTACTTTTAAGTCTTGCACATTTAAATTAAAAACCAACCAAAAATATTTGTTCCACCAAAATAAGACTGAGTCACATAGAGAACTAAGATCAATTCGATTAGACAGGACTAGAACGATAATTCTTACTAGGTAAAAAGCCTTGTATCAACCGGTCACACTCTCACTGATGTAGCCGCGGGCAAATTAATCATGAGAGTTGGTGACGATAAAATCGTCTTCAATATGGGTAAACTTTCTAAGCAACCTTATGAAAACGAGAGCGTTAATTTCATTGACGTACTTGATGAGGCTTGTGAAGAGCATTTCAAAGACGCTTGTAAAAGTGGTTCTTCTTCTCTACCCATTATTGAGACCGTTGCCTCTATTGCTCCCTTACTAACTCCATTTGGAGAAAGTGATTTCCTTTTGAAAGAATTTGAAGCAACTTTGGGGGATGTGGACTTAAAATATGACGATTCTCCCTCCGATTGGGATGAAGACACTCGTACCATTGAGAAACTTCTCAATGAGGACCATATTTCTCCACCGTCTCCTAAGGATATCTCTATCGATGATCCGAATTTGACTACGCCTTCCATCGACAATCCTATGGATCTAGAGCTTAAGGATTTACCGTCTCATCTCGAATATGTTTTCCTTGAAGACAATAAGAAGTTACCCGTCATCATCACAAAGGACTTGAAAGAAGACGAAAAATCTCGACTTATCGACGTGCTGAAGAATCATAAGAAAGCAATTGCTTGGAAAATTTCCGATATCCGCGGAATTGATCCGAACTTTTGTACTCATAAAATTCTCATGGAAGATGACTTTAAACCCGCAATCCAAAGCCAAAGAAGGGTTAATCCTAAAATTTATGACGTCATCAAGAAAGAAGTTATTAAACTTCTAGATGCCGGAATGATTTACCCTATTTAGGATTCGCCATGGGTTAGTCCCGTCCATTATGTGCCCAAGAAAGGCGGAATAACCGTTGTTCCCAATGAACACAACGAGTTGATTCCTACTCGACTTGCCACGGGTTGGCGAGTTTGCATAGATTATCGCAAGCTCAATGATGCCACTCGCAAGGATCATTTTCCTCTTCCTTTCATGGATCAAATGCTCGAGCGTTTAGCGGGTAATGACTATTATTGCTTCTTAGACGGTTTCTCCGGGTATTTTCATATTCCCATCGATCCTAAAGACCAAGAGAAAACCACATTCACTTGTCCTTATGGAACATTTGCTTACAAAAGAATGCCTTTCGGCTTATGCAATGCTCATGGGACTTTCCAAAGGTGTATGATGGCTATCTTCCATGACATGGTTGAAGAAACTATGGAAGTCTTTATGGATGATTTCTCGGTCTATGGTGATTCTTTCTCTACTTGCCCTTCCAATTTAGAACGTATGCTCAAACGGTGTGAAGACACTCGTCCCGTTCTTAATTGGGAAAAATACCATTTCATGGTAAAAGAAGGTATTGTTCTTGGTCATAAAATCTCCAAAGTCGGTCTTGAAGTCGACCGTGCTAAAGTTGAAGTGATTGCTAAATTACCTCCACCTTCAACCGTGAAGGGTGTGAGAAGTTTCCTTGGTCATGCGGGCTTCTATCGTCGATTGATTCAAGATTTTTCTAAAATCGCTCGCCTGATGACCCACCTCTTGGAAAACGATACTCCTTTTATCTTTTCTAAAGAGTGTATTGACTCTTTCAATATTCTTAAGGATAAATTAACTAAGGCACCGGTCTTGGTTACCCCTAATTGGGAGTTACCTTTTGAATTGATGTGTGATGCTAGCGATTTTGCTATTGGAGCGGTTTTGGGACAAAGAGTGAACAAACACTTCCAACCAATCCATTATGCCAGCAAGACAATGACGGGGGCTCAATTGCATTATACCACTACCGAGAAAGAGCTTTTAGCTGTAGTGTATGCTTTTGAAAAATTCCGCCCCTATCTTATCCTTTCCACCACCATTTTCTATACCGACCATTCCGCGTTGAAGTACTTGTTAACTAAACAAGATTCCAAGCCAAGACTTCTTCGTTAGGTTTTGCTCCTACAAGAATTTAAAATTGAAATTCGTGATAAAAAGGGAGCGGAAAACCTAGCCGCGGATCATCTTAGTAGACTCGAGGATCCTTATCAAGGGGAGCTCCCAAATCAAGAGATTAATGACTCTTTTCCCCTTGAGGCCTTGATGTCTATTAACTCCAATCTTGATGAAACCCTATGGTTTGCGGACATTGCAATTTAGTTGGCGGGTGGAATTATCAAGGAAGGGTTAACGTCCTAACAAAAGAAAAAGTTCTTTAAAGACATTAAGCACTATTTATGGGACGACCCTTACCTTTTCAAACAATGTGCGGATCTTGTCATTCGTCGGTGTATTGATGGGCCGACAACTTTATTAATCCTAGAAGCTTTCCATAAAGGACCCATCGGTGGTCACTTTGGTCCTACTTACACCGCGAAGAAAGTTTTCGACTCTGGATTCTATTGGCCCTCCATTTATCATGACGCTCATGAAATGGTTAAACATTGTGATGCTTGCCAAAGACAAGGCAAGATCACACATAAAGATGAGATGCCTCAAAATTTCATCCAAGATTGTGAAATATTTGACGTATGGGGTATCGACTTTATGGGGCCATTTCCATCATCCAAAGGGAACAAGTACATCCTCGTAGCCGTTGATTACATATCTAAATGGGTGGAAGCAAAGGCTCTCCCAACGAACGATGCGAGGGTGGTTGTAAACTTTTTGAAACAACTTTTTGCTCGATTCGGTGTTCCTCGTGCTATCATCAGTGACCGCGGGACTCCTTTTTGCAATGATCAATTTGCTAGAGTCATGGCTAAGTATTGTGTCAATCACCGTCTTTCTAGCGCTTATCATCCTCAAACAAATGGTCAAGCCGATATTTCTAACCGTGTATTGAAGAGAATTTTAGAGCGAACTGTGGGAGAGCATCGTACCTCGTGGGCCGATAAGTTAGATGATGCTTTGTTGGCTTTCCGTACCACATATAAGACACCTATTGGTTGCAATCCATATCGTCTTGTGTATGGGAAGGCATGCCACCTCCCTATTGAGCTGGAACATAAGGCGTATTGGGCCTTGAAGTGGGCCAATTTTGATATCAACAAAGCCGGTGATCTTCGGAAGATTCAACTCAACGAGCTTAATGAAATGAGGAATGAAGCCTATGAGAATTCATTGATTTACAAGGAGAAAACCAAGCTCATTCATGATTCTAGGATTAAGAACCGAGAGTTTCACGTTGGTGATCAAGTTTTACTCTTTAACTCTCGGTTGAAGATCTTTTCGGGCAAGCTTAAGAGCCGTTGGTCTGGTCTATTCACCGTCACCAAAGTTTTCCCCTATGGCACCATTGAGCTTTCGCAACCATATGGGCCTAATTTTAAAGTGAATGGCCAGCGTGTGAAGCTGTACTTTGGTGAGGACATCTCTCATGAGATGATTCCACCCCTCACCACATTTCCCTTGAATTAGTTCTGGGTCGAGTCAGGCTCGTGACTCGGTTAAGAAAAACAAGCGCTTCTCGGGAGGCAACCCGTTGATCTATCCTTTACCGTTTTCATAATAAGTGTAGGGGAGCTACATGGGGTTTGTTGTCTTGTTTCTTATGATGTGCAGGGATTAAAGCTTTAACGAGCACTTTTGATGACATTTGACGACCCGTGATCCCGTGTACCCGTCTTCCTGGTTCTATCCTCAACTGTCGTGATTCAATATTTCATATCTTATATGTTCACACTGAAATCACTATAATTGTCCTTTCCTTAGCAAGATTTAAATAACGTGCACAATGTCCTAAGTGTAGGGGAGTTTACTCCCACATGCTCAAACATTGAGGACAATGTTTATATCAAGTGTAGGGGGACTTCTATCGAAGTAAGTGGTCTTTTCCATGAATTTGTCCTCATTTTAACCGGAGAATCTAATTTTTCGACATTTTTCAAAATTTTTAATCTATTTTGGCCTAGTAGTTTTTCCTTTGTTATCGTTATTTACTTTCTTTGCTAAAATAAAGTTTAATAAAGTGGTTTTAATTTTTCATCGTCTTGAATCTTTTGACTCAACCCGAGTTTACTTATCCAAGTTTACTCTAGCTAGTATCCTTAACGTGTTTAAATCGAGTTTTGCTAGGCTTTTATATAGGGAACTTTAAAACGCAAAAGTCTTAACTCTTACGGGTTAAGAACAAGACCTTTTCGCAAGTTCCTATAATTGATCCTAGAAAGTCGTTTATCAAGGGAACTTTAAAATGCGAATTCTAAACTTGAAAAAGTCTAAGAAGTTGCAAGATCCTATAAATGACTTGAAAACCCAAAACTTTGATTTAATTGGCTAAGCATCCACGAGTCTCATTCCTTGAGATTTGAAATTGTGGAGAACGAGAGATGATAGAGTAAATTATAAGTTTGGTATTCTTTCATGAATTTATGTGAGTTGATTATAAGCTTTTTCTCCCATCGCTTGTTAATAAATATATTTGCAATAAATAAGGTTGTACGATTTGAAAAGTTACTTAGCTTCTAGCACAAGATTGTTTAAAAGTTGCTCAGAATTAATTAGAGTTCATAGCCAATGCATAACTTATTGAAGCGGGATGCGAAGATTGGCGAGTCCGAAAAGGCCCTAACAAGGCATGAGGGCTACATTTTGTTGCTAAAGATCCCAAGTGATGTGAAGAATCATTTATCAAAAATCAATATGAAGGATCGAGACACACGACGAAAAGCAAATACTCCCCTAAAGATCATGGAGAAGTCTATCCAAAAAGACCCTAGCAAGGTATGAGGATAAATAGATCCAAATCCTAAAAGGAGGCGGATCGTTGTATATCAAAGTCCAAAATAAAGATTGGAGAAAAATGAAGAAGTCGTGGTCCAAGTATGAAGAATCTCTCAAAAACTTCGAGTGAAGAAATTCCTATTATGAATAGAAGACCATAATTTCAAGAACGTCTCTCAAGATTCGAAGTATGAAGTCGCTGCCAAATATCGGTCCGAGAAAGGTCTCATATCGTGAAGCGAGTTATGCCAAGATATGAACTTTATGAGGTCCCGAGAAGCAGTTTTAAAAGATTTTGTCCTTTAGCTAACTATTGATTAAATCGTCCCACTTTATTTTCAGCCTAAATAAACTATCAAAATAAGTCAAAAAATGCATCCTCGAGATCATTCAAGACAATCATAAAATATAAGAGATACACCTAGGAATAAGGGAGTCTAAGTGAATAATTGGGCCACATGAGTTCGTGATAGTCTACTAACTTATAATAACAATGATCTCGTTTATAAGTTTGGTGAAACTTGAGGGTGATAATCATTCATGACAACCAAAACCCCAATGTAAGTCTTTGATCTCTTTACTTGTTTTGTATATATTTCAATCTTTTTAGTTTCCTTAATGTTTAGTATTTAATAAAGGCCAAGGTGGGTTAATTATGATGAGAAATGTAATATGTGCTTTGAAATTAATGCATTGCATGAGGGCATTGCAATGGTCAAGTGTAGGGGATTTAATAAGTGTGAAAACACTTATCCTTATACCACTTATTTCCAATAATAACAAGACCAAAACGTGTATTTTATGTCGTAAAAGTCAGAATTATGCGTGGTTTGTGTTTTTATTGTGTTTTAGGATAAAAATATGAAAAAGGGAGAAAACACAGGATATCACGGGCTTTTATCGAAGAAAAAGACAAAAGACGAAGTCAAAAGGTCAAAAGTGCAAGAAGAACAGAAGTCAAAGGCCTATTCTGAAGATTTATTGAAGAAAAAGTATAAAGACGGAAGTTTAACGAAGTTGAAGAACCAAGTCTATTAAAAGAAGAAAAATAGCAGACGAGTTCAAGTTATCATTCGACTAATCCCGAGACTAAGTCGAGAAAGACGAGAAGAAAAGAGAAGAAACAAGCATTTACCACCTCCCCTATATATAGTCTTCTAATGTGTAATTAGAAGTTAGTCTTCATTTTCAGTTTTTAATTTTAGGAGGTAATTAAGTGTGTTTTATTTTTCTTCTCTCTAGTTTTTCAAGCTTATCAAACCTTCAGCTTAATCTTGTAATCTTTGATCTTAATCTTCAATTTAATCAAGTTTATTTTATAATTCTCATTCTACCTTTCTTAATAATCTATTATTTTGCTTAATTAATCATGTAGTTGGTTTAATTTTGTTGATGATGTGATTGTTTTGCTTATTTGATTGTGCTTATTGAGTTGGTGTGTTTGAGGTTTTGAGATTAAGGTTCTTATTTGCTTAATTTTTATGTTTATTAGTTTTTAAAATAAGTTGATTTTAGTAGATTAATATTTTATAAAAAAAGTTGATTTTTAATATTTGCTTATTTAGTGTTTTTAAAAGTTTTTAAATTGTGTCTTATTAGTTTTTCTTAAAATTATTTTTGGTTAAACTTTTAGATAAGTGCTTATTTGGATTTAGCTTATTTTTAGTTTTTGCTTATTTTTGATATAGTTTGGGTTATGTTAAAACCCTTGTTTCCCTAACTAGGTTGAGTATCATTTTTATCCGAACTGTGTCCATCTCCCTTCATTCCGAATTGCATGTAGGATAATTTTTACCCGAATTACATCAAACACTGCCTATTCCGAATTAGGTTGGAACTAGCCCGTATTCTGAACTACGTAAAGGTCTTTTATTCCGAACTAGGTTCGGGTTACATATTCCGAGTTACGTTGAGAAGAACATTCCGGATTATATCCTACTCGTGTATTCCGAATTAGGTCGGCAACCAACATATTCTGAATTAGATCAACTTTATTTATTCCGAACTAGGTTCATTGCCCATATTCCGAATTACATCAAAACAAATATTTCGAACTACATCAGAAGTGTTTCCCGAATTAGGTCAGGTATAAACATTCCGAACTAGGTCAGAAATCCCAGATTCCGAGTTGCATCAAAGACTTATATCCCGGATTGTGTATGTGACTGTTTTCTGAATTACGTGTGGAAGTGACATTCCGAATTTATATAAAGTTTTATAAAAATACACCAAACTAAAGATGAAATTTATATAAAGTTTTTTATAAATTTGTATAGCGAATTTGCTAAAGATGAAATTTATATAAAGTTTTATAAAAACATAACAAACTAAATTTATATATAATTTTAGCTTTTGCTTGATAACTAATAGTTTTTAAATGATTAATTTCATATATCACCATACTTTTATGTTTAATTTCATATATACCTAAAGTGTAAGTTATGAATACAGGATTTACAATGTTTTTAATGCATGTTTGGGTATATATAAAATTTCCATTTAAAAGGAGGGGAGATATGAAATTTACCCTTTTCTAAAATGTTTTTTTAAGTAATTTAATTATATAAGTCTCAATAGGTCTATTTAATTGGTTTCGACTTATGTAATCATACAAAATTATATACACATGTATTTAATTGGTTTCGACTTATGTAAGCTTATAACTCATATAAAATTATATAAACATGTATAACAAACAAAACTTAATATATAAATAATGGGTACTTTTTGACACTAGTTATAAAGTTAGAGGGCACCTTTTACCCCATCAATATCAACTAATGGGCATTTTTTGTCACTAGTTGTAATCTAATGGGCATCTTTTGACAATAGTTGTAAACTAATGGGCACCTTTTAGCACTAGTTGTAAACTAATTGACACTTTTGACACTATTTGTAAACTAATAGACACTAGGGGTGGCAATCGAGTCGTGTCCGTGTCGACCTACTTGGGTTGATGGGTTGACGGGTTGATAAAGCCTCGACCCAAACACGACCCATTTATTAATCGTGTTAGAAAACTCAACTCTAACCCGCACACACATAACATCTATAACCCGTTTTTGACACACGTAGCCCGTTGAAATAGTGAAAGACTAAAAGTTTGCAAGTGTTCAAGTTGATACTTGAAAGTTGAAGTCATAGAAAAGAAATACTATATCATAGATAGTCTGATAGATAAACATATATTACTGGTAGTACTTAAGAATACATCCTTGTCATATGCAACTACATATATCATTTACAAGACAAAAGATCATATGAGTGTAATCTTCATTTCTTCACGGACGTGCCTTCATAAAAGATTAAAAGATCACAAGAACACAAAGAGATTTATACATCATCTTCAAAGTGTCTTAAAAAAGATCATCAATGCACCTCAAGTTTCAAAATGGTGCCATTAAATTATTTTCCAACTAACCTACACAAAATTTCAAAAGGTTATTTAAATATATATGCAATAATCTTGTAAAAAGATAAAATAAATGTTAATGTGACTAATATTGAGACTTTTGAACGACCATAGAATGAAACTAATATTGAGACTTACCAGAAACTATTTTGAAGTCTGATTGATACTATCAGCTTCATTTGTGTTGATGTTCATAGCCATGACATTTTTGGTCAGTTCTTCAAGATCAACTTTTGACATCACTACAATAAGAATGGATAAATTAGATGATCAAACATATAATTTCAACATTAAATTAAGCCATCAAAACTATAAAACATACACTTTTCTGCAAACAACCAATCCCTTGTACATATCAAAGCTTCAACAGTAGGAGGCGACACGGAACTTCGATATTGATACAAAATTCGTCCACCAAGACTAACGGCTGATTCTGAAGCAACTGTTGAAACCGGAACACAAAGAATATCCATTGCTAATCTAGCTAAATCAGGGTATCAACACTGTTGTGATTTCCAAAAATCAAGTATACGAATGGAAGAGGTCATTTTGGCTCGCGGCTCCGCAATATACAAGTCCAAATCAGTTTGTTGGGCAAAACTTGCACTTTCATACTTATCATATAACTCAAACTCCTAAAAATACGAAGAAACAAAAAACAAGTTGAGTTTACAGGTCATAAGTTGAAGAACAATTAATAATGAAGGAAGTAACTAAAGTTCGAGTTTCGTACCTTGAAAATACCTTCACAAACACCTTCGTCTCCATCATTACTAGCACCTGACGAGGTCGAGCATTCTGGTTTCTTTCTTTCCCTATATTCTTTGAAAAGCTTAAAGAGTGCAGTCTTAACCACAGCCAGTTGTGGTGAATCGATACCATAAAGCTTTTTGTAGCTAAACTCGAGAAATGCATAATTATACCGAGGATCAAATACCACTGCTATAGCTAATAAGAGACTAAAATTAGCCCAATATTTCTCAAACTTAAGCCACATTTGCTCAGCTATAGTCTTCATATAAGGATCAGGACTTTGTAACTCTTTAACCAATTTCAAGTGAATTAACAACGCTTGAGGAAAATACAGGTTGGAAGTAGGATATAGAGATCCTGAAAACTCAACAGTGGCTTCATAGAAAACCTTAAGGAAGTCACATATTTTCTCAACCTTAACCCATTCATCACTAGATGGACAACTTTGAAAATTCGAGTCACTCATAGCAAGATGACAGAAAGCATCACGATAGTAAAGTGCACAAGAAATCATCCTATATGTTGAGTTCCACCTAGTAGGAACATCTTGCATTAAAGCTTTTTTGCTATCTAGAAGTGTTTGTGAGCAACATTGACTAAACTTCTCTTTCCTTCCTTGAGAACCTTTGACAAATTTCACACATTCTCTAATTTTATCGACAGCAACATCAACTTTTTTCAAACCATCTTGGACAATTAAATTTAGAATGTGTGCACAACATCTAAGATGAAATAGTTCACCATCATATACCAAAGAATTCATCAAACGAAACTGATTTTTAAGCACATCGACACAACGATCATTTGAAGAAGCATTATCCAAAGTGATAGAAAATATCTTTTTTCCAATACCCCAACTTTTTACCAGACCACCAGGTAAAGCAACACCAGTATGTGGAGGATGCATGTAAGAGAAATTCAGAATTCTCTTTTGCAAAACCCAATTGCTATCAATGTAATGTGTAGTTAAGCTTAAATAACCATCTGTAACAATAGATGTCCAAGCATCAGAAGTTAAGGATATTCTACCTGGACTCCTAATCAACTCACCACGAAGTTTGTTTCTCTCATGTTCATATAACTTAATGATATCTGCCTTTGTTGTGTTCCTAGTAATATGACCAACACTTGGTTGCAAGTATTCAAAAACAGTCCTAAAACCTTCGTATTCTGAAAAAGAGAATGGCAAATCATGTCTAACTATAGCTTGCACCAATAGCTCCCTAAACTTTTCTTGACTAAATTTTGAGCTTACTGTGTCCAAAAGGCCCCTACTAGAAGAAAGCATATACTGGCCGATATCTAGTGTTGTAGTTTTAAGACATGTGCTTAGATGACGTATTAGATTACCAGTACCATACTTACTAGCTGCTAGGAACCTTCTATGACATTTTCGTTAGTATTTTTCGTTAGTATTTAACTTAGACATTTTTGCCCATCCGTCATTATTTTTATGTTTTTGTCAGAAATTTTACGTTTTCGTCATTAAATTTACATTTTCGTCAGTAAATTTACGTTTTCATCAGTAAACTTACGTTTCGTCACTGTGTTTATGTTTTCGTCAGTAAATTTACGTTTTCGTCAGTATATTTACGCTTACGTTAGTATTTTTACGTTTTCGGCAGTAAATTTACATTTTTCAGTAAATTTACGTTTTCATCAGTAAATTTACGTTTTCACGTTTCGTCAGTAAATTTACGTTTTCGTTAATATGTTTACGTTTTCGTTAGTATTTTTACGTTTTCGTCAGTAATTTACGTTTTCGCCAGTAATTTACGTTTTCGTCAGTAATTTACGTTTTCGTCAGTAATTTTATATTTTCGTCAGTAAACTGACGTTTTCGTTACTAAACATACGTTTTCGTCAGAAAATTTACGTATTCGTCAGTATTTTTAAGTTTTCATCAGTAAATTTACGTTTTTGTAAGTAAACTTACCTTTTAGTCAGTAAATTTACACTTCGTCAGTAAATTTACATTTTCGTTAGTATTTTTACGTTTTCGCCAGTACTTTTACGTTTTCGTCAGTAATTTTACGTTTTCGTCAGCACATTTACGTTTTCGTCAGTAAACTAACATTTTCGTCAGAAAATGTACGTTTTTGTCAGTATATTTACTAATGGCGAAAATGTAAGTTTACTGACGAAAACGTAAGCTTACTGACGAAGACGTAAAAATACTGCCGAAAATGTAAATTTATTGACGAAAATGTTAGTTTACTGACAAAAACGTAAGTTACTGACGAAAACATAAGTTTACTTATGAAAACGTAAATTTACTGACGAAAACGTAATTTACTGCCGAAAACGTAAAAATACTGACGAAAACGTAAATTTAATGACGAAAATGTTAGTTTATTGACGAAAACGTAAATTTACTGCCGAAAACGTAAATTTACTGACGATAATGTTAGTTTACTAGCGGAAGCGTAAAAATAGTGACGAAAACAAAAATTTACTTCCGAAAACGTAAATTTACTGACGAAAATGATAGTTTACTAATGAAAACGTAAAAATAGTGACAAACACGTAAGTCTATTGACGAAAACGTAAATTTACTGACGAAAACGTAAGTTTACGGACGAAAACGTAAGTTGACTGACGAAAACGTAAGTTTACTGACGAAAACGTAAGCTTACTAACGAAAACCTAAGTTTACTGACGAAAACGTAAAATTAATGACGAAAATATAAAAAATCAGACAAGAACGTGAAAAGAATGATGAAAACATAAAACTAGTGAAATAAATTTCAAAACAAGAAAAAACGTCAAAGGATGATGAAAACATAAAATATTAACAAAATAAACTAAGTTTGAATAATTGGTCTCAAACTGTAATATCATTTATTTTGCACGTTTGTCCTATGCCCGCTTTTTTTGCGCCCGTTTGGTATGTGTCCGTTTAGTCCGCTCCGTTTAGTCTGCGCTCGTTTAACCTAAAATTTAAAAATCACCGTTTAGTCCGTGCCCATGCTCGTTTTAGCCCGTGCCCGCCCGTCCGCCCGTTTTGCCGCCTGTACCCGTGAGACTAATAAGCCATCTCTTCAACACAGCCGACACAAGTAGTAACATCACAGAGTAAAATGCATATATCATACTTGTGGTTTGTCCAGATTGCAGTTTTACTTACCGGTCTTCTGAAAGTGCAGACAGCCTCACGGGTCTTTAGGTAAGTGTTCATTTTCATACTTTGACCCTAACCCTCGTTAAACGTTGACCGTTACTAAATGGACAGTTTTGTCTTTTTCTTTACCTTTCTTCTCCAAAACATCACTCCATCACCTTCCTCCCTCTCCACCACCACTGCTACATACTAGTTGTCTTATCACTATTGGATAACTTCAAAACCCGCAACATTTCAGAAAAATCTGACCGAACCACAACTTAATCCTAATAAAAAAGCACATTCACACGAAATCAAATATCAAACCCACATTATCAATATCACCAATCCTAAACAATATTCACTTGCAAAAAATAAAAAATCAAAATTCAACACTGATCTAGTATAAATCGAGAGACCCGTATACAAACTCGATTGTGATGTACACACAATCAATTTCAAGAAACCACATACACCGATCCATTAACTACACGGACGAAAATTGATTAACAGTCAAGATCGATTGTTCTTTTTCGTGGGTTTTGATGTTGTTTATCAGGTGTAAAATGGTTTCATGGTAACTTAAGGTTTTGATATATACCGTGGATATTATCAACTTGTGAAAAAATTTAGCGATGATAAATAACCAATGAATCATATATAAAATACATCTTATCTTGCTCATGTGTCGAATCCATTTATTGTTTAAAGTAAATGTATTTTGCTTGCAATTTAATATTCTGGTATACAACCCTTTTCTCGACCAAATATTCATAAATTTTGCTTGACAACTCGTGTATAGTAGTGGTGGTGGAGTGGGATGGTGACCGAGTGGTTTTTTAGAGAAGAAAGGCAAAGAAAATAAAAAGAAAAAACTGTCCTTTTAGTAACGGTCAACGTTTAACGAGGGTTAGGGTTGAAAATGAACATTTACCTAAAGACCGGTGAGGCCGTTTGCACTTTCAAAAGACCGGTAACTAAAACTGCAATCTGGACAAACCACAAGTACGATATATGCATTTTACTCTAAC
Source organism: Glebionis coronaria (assembly GCA_025667525.1). Classification (NCBI taxonomy): domain Eukaryota; kingdom Viridiplantae; phylum Streptophyta; class Magnoliopsida; order Asterales; family Asteraceae; genus Glebionis; species Glebionis coronaria. The sequence goes on along the minus strand of CM046881.1, from coordinate 453,551,771 downwards.
ATCACATAATTATAAAGGGATCATATAGTATTGAAGTGTCTTGTGTACATGTGTGAGAAAGAGTGTACAAGTGTTTGTTAAAGAAAGAGAGAGTGTACAAATGAAGTATTATGAAAGAGGCCTGAGATGTAGCATTATTCTTATGAAAAAGAGGCATGAGATGGATGGTAAGTGGGGTGGTGGTGGTGGTGAAACTTATGATAATGATGATGATTGAACAAACATGGAATGGAATCCTGCAACCAAATAAAACCAACTAGCTGTAAAAACAAAACACACATACACATCCTTAACTTTATTCCAAAGCTTTCTCTTTTACAACAATTAGTGTATATGTTTTTTAGTATCTCTACTTGACCCCACCATTCTACACACACTTGTCAACTTTTTTTTTCCTTCCCATATTTTCACCACCATCTTATTCCTCACACACATAAAAGCTTACACCTTTACACCCTGCCATAAATTTCTCTCAGATTCTAACATTTTTGCACAAATTCTCATCTTGGTGTCTCTTTCTTTATTATTATAAAAGATTGGAAAATGATACCATCATAGAATTCACTTCAAAATTCTGCAAAACTTGGTGTATAATCTTTGCATGTTCATTTCAAGCCAATTTTGGAGCTTTTTGGTCAAGTTCTGACTTCTTGGAATTGCTAAGTTCAATCTTGATTAGCACATTCTTCAAGCAATTGTGTTAGCAAGTTACATTAGTTTTGACTTTTGCCTAGTTGAGAAGTCAAAATTGGAGCTTATTTTGACCTTTTTGAGCTAAATTAACAAGGTGTTCTTGTTTATTTCAGGTAATTTTATATTTTTCTGAATGTATTACTTGAAACTTTTTTACTTTGTAGATTAAGTTAATGAATCTCATTAATGTATTGTTGAGTCTTATTAATGTATTAATGACTCTAATTAATGTATTACAGTACAATGCATGATGCAAATCAACTGTTTAATGAATTGACATATTGTATTACAGCAACAAACCAAATCCTTTCAATATTTAGGATATCCGAGAGTATAGGGAGACTAATTTCAAAAAGACTATTTTCAATAAACATATACTAATACTAGTACAATATCTTCTAGGTAATAAACTAAGCAAAAATATTTTCTAATTTCATCATGATATTAGAAATATGTCGGTGTATAAAGTTACCCAAAATAGGAAATATTATATTTTTATAGGAAACTAAATAAAATAAAAAATTATATTATTGTTTGGAGTACAAACATAAGAAAAGTTCAAATAGAAATGGAACAAAGATGAAGATGTTGTCTTTTTTTTTAACCTTTCATACTATATTTTGGCTAGGTGTGTATTCAAAGTCAGAATTTATATCCAATTTACAAAGTCAATGCATTAAGAACTTATATTGTACATTTATCATCAATGTTATATAGACTGTTTGTAGTTATTCTTTTAATACCATTTTTGTGTGTGTTTCTTGCTTATTAAGGTTATTGTGGCTGTTCTTAAACAACTAGTATCATATTGATGAACTTGAAGTTAAAAAAGGCGGACTTTCTTATGGCGAAAAGGCTTAAACAAGCTGCTCGACAACATAAAGATCGACTAGGGTGCATGTGGAGTATAGCAGGTCTTTTTGACTTTCGCCATGGCCGGATTACTAAAAGACTGCTTTCAGATCATGCAGCTTATATGACCGAGAGTACCACGGGTAAGTATCTTTGGATTTTTTAGAGTTGCAATATCGACCCGTTTACGTATAAACAGGTTGATTTGGCTTATGAAACAAGGTTGAGCTTGTGAAAAGTAATCCAGGATGTAGTTAAACGCATAATATCTCATGAATCATTCTACTAAAATTAAAATGTATGTTGTTTTTGTAATCAATTTAACTGTATTTATTCATAATGTTTGATATCTGTTAAAAATATATGTTTCACCTAACCCAAAGCGTACTAAAAAGTTACATTTGGTACTCGAAACTTGGTGCATTAGTGAGTTATCGATTTCGTTTTGGCAGGCTCTTTGTACCCTGCATCTGAAGGGAACTCACTTACGGATCCAGATGAGACCCGACAACAAATTGAATCTCCAAACAACGAAAAGAATGAAACTGCACAAACAAGAGTGAAAGAACTCATGGAAGAAGAAATGCAATGTGATCAAGCCGGTGATCTTGAAGATCTAATCGATCATCAACTTTCATCTAAAAAAACTGCACAGTATCATGAACTTGAAGATTTTGTGAACAAGCTCTTAATTCATCAAGAAAAAAACGTTGAAGAAGAAAAGCCGAAACCACTTGAGAGATCAAACTCAGTAGACAATAAAAGAAGTAATCCAGTATCAGAAGAACATGTCAATCGTAAACCACGCAACTTTTTCAAAAGAAGGACTAAGTCGCACGAATGTATATCGTTAAATGACACTGTTATTACTCCACCTTCAACTACACCTAACAGTTTTCATCACGAAAAAAAATCTTCCCATTTTTCGTTCACGGAAATCAAGAAAAAACTAAAGAATGCTATCACCATATCTCCACGGCATTCAGGTTGTCGTGAGACGCCCATTGTTGAGGGGAATACTGGATGGAGTTCGCCAACTAGAGACCATTTCTACTCCGAAAGATTTTATAGATTTTCTAACGGTTCTAAAAGGCAAGACGCAGTCTCAAGATTATCCAAATCCGAAAGAAAAACTGGTGAAACCCTGGATTTTGGAGAAACGAGTGAAAGGGTATCTAATATATACTTTGAGGCAAAGAAACATTTATCTGAGATGCTTAACAATGAAAATGAACATACTGAATTGACAGTTGAGGACCATTCTAGAAGTCTAGGAAAGCTTCTAGCTTTTCAAGGTTACAGCTCTCTTTCTTCGGGTATCAGTCCTCAAAATGAGCCGGTGGTCAATGAAAGTCAACCCTCCGTGACATATGCCGAAGATCAAAAACCAGAAATATTGGAAGAGGTTCATCAGGATGAAGGTACTACTTTCCTACTTCTGATCTGTCTTTAGGCTCGCGTATGGCTCACGTATAAAACTGCTGTTTGACTTTTGCAGTCAAAACAAGTAGTTTTCGAGTTGTACGTATAAAACTAACTACCAAATTTACAGTTTAGAGTAATTTTTTATTGGTTTGAGTCAAGCATATGTTTCATTAGCTCCATATTTCATTTACTACTAGAGATAGTATCAATTATGATGTTAAACTAATACAGTATGTATCAGAAAATTATATCAGTTTGACTTCATAGGTCAAAAACTATGCATGTCATGGATAGTGCTTCATTTACATTGCTGATTTGTCCTGTTAACACAAATGCAGATGTTGTAGATATTGTCAAACCGCCTTCACCGGAAGAAAATGAAGTTACTGATGTGCCCGCAATGAAGAACTTCCAGGATTTCGGTGAAGAAGACGAGTTATCTTGTTCTCCAATTGCATCCCCTTCGGGATCTTCACTTGTTATTAATAGACAGAGTGAAGAAGTTGAGAGTACCTCAGATGATAAAACCGGGAAACCTAGTCCTATATCTGTTCTTGAGCCGATGTTCTCAGATGATGAAATTAGCCCGGCTAGAACCATTTCTCGATCTGGTACGCATTTGTGTTTTGTTGCGTCTTTGTAATATTTAGGACCAAAAGGTTGATGGTTTGAGGCTTTGAGCCAAAATCAGCGTTTAAGGGCCTATTTTATAAGTTTATAACTAAATAAGAAACCCACTTACTAGGTTAAGGGTTATGCCGATAATCGGGTCTCATATTTGACATTGCTTATTTAAGTGTATTTGCTCATTGCATTGTTTAAAGTACATAAGCAATCCTAAATACTACTAAAAAAATAAGCACTTAAATTTAAGTTAGTACGTAAAAAAACAATTATCTTAAGAATTACTGTATGTGTTGGTGATAGTTTACGCTAACTCAAGTTGCTTAAATATTTTCAGGGGAATCTTCGTTGCAACCACTCCGTATCCGCTTTGAAGACACTGTCACCCGAAGCAAAAGTCAAGAAACATGTAGTTTAAATAGCGTCGAGAATGAGGAATCTATATTTGAATACATTGAAGCCGTGCTTCTAGCTTCAGATCTTAACTGGGACGAGTTTGAAAAAAGATGGCTTTCTTCCGACCAAATACTCGACCCATCATTATACGACGAGTTACAAATCTTTTCAAGCCGGCCAGCTGACGACCAACAGCTTCTGTTTGATACCACTAACGAAATCCTCGAAGAGATTTGTGACCGTTCGTTTGATTTGTTTCCCGAGTTATCATGTCTTAAAAGACATATTCATCCGCTTCCTAAAGGAATGGACCTAATAAACGAGGTGTGCGACAGAATAGAGTCACGTCTCAACTGTCGTGATTCTATATCGTTAGATGAACTTGTAGAGAGGGACTTGGAGTTGTCGAAAAAGTTTATGGATCTTCGTCCGGAGACTCAAGAAATGGTGATAGAAATTGAAGAAAGGATCTTTGAAGATCTGATAGAAGATACTGTTTTGAGCTTAATGCAAGGATAAGTAGCCTTGAGACATAGATAGTACTTACATTTTAGTTTGAGTAACAAAACTTAGTGTGTTAGGCTGGTTTGTAATGAGAGTGGCTTGTGTTTTTGGTTTTGATTTTAAGGCCTTACATGTAACTACATAAATCCAAAATTATAAATAATGATGTGAGTTTTGTTTTTCTTAGGCTGGGGAGTGAGACTCAAACCACGGGTGAGTCTGACGTGGCAAAAGTCACATCATAAAACTCATTAAAACCTCAAGCGTGGGTTGGATTTTAAAAAACTTACTACGGTTATTTTGCTACTTTTCGTATTTATTATTTTTGTACTTATTATTTTTTAATAAGTTTGTAAGTGAGTTGGGTATTTATCAAAGTATATTTTGTTTTTTAAAACAAAAATGACTTAGTTTTTTTCTTGCTTGTCTAAAATATAAGCGCACATAGCGTAAAAGATACTACTACATATTATACTTCAAGTTCAATTACAACTTTTTCTTCTTAATTTGGAACTGGACGATTACCGTTCATTGTAGCGATAATGTATAACAACGTTAATTTGTGTGTGCAAAAAGTTCATAATTTAAATATTTAACATATTTCATTTTCTTTTATAAGTAATGATGCTTAATTTTAACATTACCTACTTTGCAAGATTTTTAACATTTTAATCAGATGCATTTTGTCATTATATGTAATAGTATATTCATAAAAGTTATTTTCTATGCAAAGTGAGATGTATTTTTAAGTTTTTCGAAATTTCGGAAAATATCTCTAATTTTCTTATTCTTTATTTTTCTTTTTCTGACAACATTGATTCTTAGGTGTTTAGTTTTTCTTTTATGACAACATCTTGTTCCTCACTCACATTAAAAAGCTAATTAAAAGCCTCATACGATACCAAAGTCTAATCGGCAAGTCCCTCTTACCTTTCATTTTTACAAAACACGTCGATGCTATAAAATAGTCCAATGGGTCATTTAAGTTAAAAAGCCCATTACTTTAAAACCGGTCCAAAGTTCAAAACACCGGCTTCTTCAAAATTGCACATTAGGTTTCCGTCACCGGCGCTCTGTATCAATTCGTCTCCAGTATCCAAACTCCGGTAAATCTTTAACTTAACCATGAACCCAGGCCAATTTTTAATTAGGCCCCCCCTTGACCGAGTCAATTTATAGTTTGTGCTCAATTTTTTAGTTTTAGAAACTGTTTTTTTCATGTGTTAGCTAATCAATGTATGCTTAGTACTAATTTTCCGTTTTGTTAAGTATCCTGTAAAGTTAGGGGCTGTTTGTTTTAGCTTATACTAACGTAAGCCCATTTCGGCTTATATAAAATAAGCCCCAAATTTTGTGTCTTACTCGGAGATTTATGGACTTATATAAGTGTTATAAGGTTATTTGCCAGCAACATTATGTTGCAACTTTAGCTCATCTGAAAAATATATGTATACCCGCTTCTTAAGTAATGCTATTTGCAGAATCTGAATATAACACCAAAAACTTCTGTCAGTCGTTTTGAAACAAAGTTAGATAGCTTTATCATCTCAAACAATTATAACTTCGAAGAGCTGTACCTACCACCATCTCAGTATCTCCCACATTACAACTGAATGTAATATTATTTTACCGGGGTTGCATTCCCCTTTACCCAAAAAAAAAAAAAACTGAATGTAATATATAACTTTCTAGGGGTGGAAACGAGCAAGCCGGGCTCGAGCTCGGCTCATTTAAGTTTTACAAAGCTCGAGCTCGAGCTCGGCTCGTTTCGAGCCTTATTATTTAAGCTCGAGCTCGGTTCGTAGTATGTTAGAGAAGCTCAGACTCGGCTCGAGCTCGACTCGTTTATATGATTTGGCAATGTAAAATTAAAGCTTGTCTCGTAATATATCTAAATTTATTAGGCTCGTCAATAAGCTTGTTATTAAGCTTGCTAATAAGCTCGTGTATAAAACATTAGGCTCGCGAGTCCAAACGAGCTTTGTACGTAAAGCTCGAGCTCGAGCTCGTTTAATAAATGAGCTGCAACTTAAGCTCGAGCTCGTTTAGGCTTGGCTCGTTCGAGCTTTTTACCGATTTGATCTCGAGCTTTTCACGAGCGGCTCGGCTCGTTTCCACCCCTATAACTTTCACTTTGAAAGCCTACATATGAAAACACCTCTTTAATTACCTACCATTCAGATTTATGTTCTTTTTATTAATGTGTTCCTTTGCTCTCATTCTTTCGCAGGATTAGAAGTTCTAGAAACTCGTTACTTCTATAAATACCTAAACAACACAGGTTGTTTTGATGACAAGTGATGAGATGATAGGAAAAAATCGGGTTGAAGACATCCGTTGGCTCTGTTCCCTCTCAGAATCTGAGCTCGATCTTCTCATTAGTCTAAAGAAGATGGCTATCCAAAGATCATCTTTTATCGAGCATCATTTTCTATCAAACAAATTTGACTTAAAGTTGCTTAGAGGTCTCAGTTTTGTGTTGATACAAGTGCTAAAAGATCAGTTGGGTGATAACCCACAAGTGGCTGTATCTTGTTTAGAAAAATCTAATTTAGTAAAACAAGAAATCAGTGAAGAGTTTCAGGAAATGGGTGTAGAAGAATTGATGACGTATATTGGGTCAGATAGGAAAAAAGTAATGTCCGAGTTTTTGGGTGATGATGATTTAGTTATAGAGAAGAAGAGATTTCTACGCCGTGGAATAATACCATTACTATAGATCAAAGGTTATGACATTGTATTTTGTATAATTGATAACGACATTTACATTGTAACATATGTATTACTGGGTAAAGTACTCGAATTGCCATGTTGTCTGGCAAGCTTTTGAAAAAAGTATGGTATGAATACTTGTATTCTTTGATTGATTTGTGAGAAGTAGTATGATAGTTTTAACTCACTTACTCACATTTATAAACTTTACCCTTTAATAAAACATATCGACCAAGGAAACCTGATTATTGTTATTTTTGTGTGCCTGGCAAGTGTTGACTATGATCAGCTGAGCTGAGCTTGCAGATTAGGTGTTTATGGACATTTACATTTTAATCAAACAGTTTTTTTTCTCTTATGGGATACTGACGTTGCACATACTAAGACTAGCAACTGAAATTTACATTTTAATCAAACATTTTTTTTTTCTCTTATGGGATCCTGACGTCGCACATACTACGTCTAGCAACTGAACCAAAATCAATCTATCTATATATGATGCATTGTGCGTCTTAATTTGTACAATCAATAAAAGTGAAACGTGATTAGCATTTTTCATGAATCATAAACGTCTCAAAAACAACATGGCTTTTTTGGATAGGTTCCTAGGTCGCTCCAAGTGAGTGTTAGATGAGGCATTCAAGTAAAGTGGTTGCAGTTCCTCAAATTCTCTGCCTTGTAATCAAGTTTTTCATCATCAGACACATCTGAACTCTCAAGCAATTTAGCTTTCAAAGGGTGTTCAGCGTGTATCCCGTTTGATGGTGGTTTATTGCATATAATGCAACTCGAGCGTTTGTTGCCTGTTCATATGGCGTTGTTAGTTTTGAATTTTGATAGCAAAATAAGATATCAAGGTCTTAGTAGATTACCAAAGATCATTATACTCAAAATTCAAACCGATGGCTTGTATGCATACATAACAAACTCACTCATTCCCTATTTTAAAGGATTCAAATAAAAAAACTTTCTAATTCACAAAAGAAAAAAAAGTGTTCCTGGAAAAACAATACGTACTGTCTTACATCTCTATGCTTTATGGCGGTTTTGCACTCTATGCGAGTAGATTACTAAATAATCTAGCATCTGGATGGAACACGGAAGCATTCAATTACATACAAATAATTAACATAACCCTTATCAAACATTTTACTTGTTGGGTGTGGGTTCCTACATTACCAAACACGCTGCAGAAAGACAAATTGAACCCAGTAGGAGGCAACCACCAGTAGCTTGTGCAACAAAGACAAGTTTTTTTTTTTGAACATAACAAAGACAAGTTGAAGTGGCCAAAATAATTTGAAACAAAATCTGATAATACAAGGAGCCTGCCAAACAGGTTGGTAAGGTTGTTAAGATACAGATCCTACTATGGATCGTTTTCGTTATTGCAAGATCAGAATCGTAAAATTAGATCGAGATCTTAAGATCCTGAAATAATGTATTTTTTTACTAGTTTTTGTAATATTATGCAAATCTACAAATTTTTATATATTACTAACATAAAAATATATGAGTGTTTCATAAATATTATATCAGATTTAATTACACAGCTGTAGAAGGAAAGCGAGCAACAAGCTGCGTCGCAAGCCCTTTCTGAATAGCGAAACTAATTCTATGAAAAACCACATCTGTGGATTTAGGTGTCATAACATTGCTATTCATAACGCGCTGAATTCTCTTCAGAAGCTCCACCGCTTCAGGTGCAAGGAAACCGAAGGTAGATTTGCATAAATAAGTTGTCATAAAGTATAATTATGAAATATTTAAGAGATTAAAATGTTGTTTTTTCAAATTGTATAAATTGACCAATAAATTTGTAGTTTTCTAGTTTGTGATGCGAGAAATGTCAGATCGGATCATAATAAATCTTAAGATTTTATGGTTAGGATCGGGATCTTATAAGATCATATGCTTTCAAAAATCCTATGTAAAATCTTGATCTTTTTTATTTTACAGTATTGCAAAATCGAGGATCGGGCCGATCGTGAGAACAATGGGTCAAACTAAAAAAAGAAAAAGGACTACGACTAAGCAAACTGGTCATAAACAGAGAACATGAAACCCTTATAATTTAAGGGTGCGTATAATTTATTAGCTATATTATCGTATTAGTGAGTCACTGTATGATTATGTTAATCACAGTTAGTTGTAGTCTAGTCAATGATAGGCTCAAAATCATTCTCATATTCTACATTATTACATTTATAGTCTACAAAGATAAGATTTTGAGCCTATCCTTGACTAGATCACAACTAACTGTGATTAACATAATCATACAGCTAATCAGTGACTCACTAATACAATAATATAGCTAATATAATTTAGGTTCAGGTTTGACTCACAAAAATAAAAAGATGAATCGAATTAAACTTGAATCAAAAGTAAAATTCAAGTTTAGGGACATAATCGAATGAAATCGAACTACATATTTGACTTTTGAGTTGGATATAATTTTAGCAATCGAACCAAAGTTAAACAAATATATATACTTTTATATATTTATATATATATATAAAATGATTATTCAAATTTAATTCTATTACAAAAAAATTAATTTTTATAATTAAACTAATTCTTTTCTCTAAATATCAATATTTAATTATATACATATTTTTAAAAAATTCAAATAATTCGGGTTAACTCGAAAATTAAATCAAATTCAAATTCAATTTTTGATTCGATTAGATTAAAGATGCGTACGGTATTTGATTTTGGGCTTTAAGCTGAAAGCCACTTGCAAAAGAAACTTTGGTTCTTAGTTTAGTAGGCTCACGCGCAACATTGATTTCCAAATATAAATTCTATATGCAGTGATGGGTTTTGACCTATTCATAGAAAAAATTTCATGTTTGGTCCCTATCGTTTACACCAAACATCAAGTTTGGTCCCTATCTCAAACTAAGTGCACAGATCGTCCCTATCGTTTACACTTTGGATCAAAATTGGTCCCTATTTTAGATGGGCGTTAGTTTTGGCTGTTAAATCCATTTATTAGAGGGGTAATTTCATCTTTTCATTTGACAAGTGATCTTCACTAAGAAGCAAATATAATGATCCTTCAACCATTTTGCTTATACAAAATAGTCAACATACACAAAAGCTTTTGTGACTATTAAATTACAACTGAAAATCTTATATTTGGTATAATAACTATTCCTATCTTCTACATGCCTCTATACAAGTAACAACATATTACCATTTTACATGATTATTCAAATTCAACTAAACCTTAAGCTTCCCAACTCCTTTAACACCAAAATGTCCCTTTAGCTCTTTAAAGAGTAAGCTATGATCACATACGAATAACCATTTTTATTGAAATTTAGCAACAAAAGAACACGCGTTTCCGGATTTACTTCAGGTAGAGTCAAGAACCTCCCATCAAGAAACAATTGCTACTGCCTGAGCTTCCCATAGCAAAATTAGCATCACGAACAAGAAATTTCACACTGCGGGTTCCAAGAGAATCTAAAATTTCTAAACACTCTTTCCAGTCTGATTCGCATACCAACAATTGGAGGGGTAATCTACAAGAATTACGCGAATCCAAAAAAACCCAGAAAAACCCAGGTCTCAAAGTCTCCTAAATCGTTGATTTCTGAAAACGGGTTGGGGTTGACCCGGATTGAGCCCGGTTCTGAAAGGGGTTTTGCGATTTAGGAAAAACCCATCTCGAAAAAAGGTTCCATTTCACTTTCCCCAAAAAAAGGTGAACCGGATTTGAACCGGAGGTTGGACAGAAGGTGAAAGATGTGAAGAAGCTACCAGTGATAACAGTGGATTTCATCCTTGTGGCCAAAGGATGTGATTCGATTATATCGAAGATCGAGTGTTTTCTAGAAGCGCGTGTAGTAATTGATGAAGTTGTAGTTTATGAAGTGCTGTTGTATGAATGATTTCGAAGGTTGCTTGTAGATTATTAAGTGTTGTGTTTAGAGGTGTAGAGATTGACTTTGGAAATGAAATCAATGTCTCGAAGATGAGCAGGAGGTGGGTATGTTTATATTGGTGTGAATTTGATGGGTTTTGAAGGAATTGGAATATGATCAAGTGGATCTATGTGAATTGAAATTGTGGTTTGGAGATGAAAATGGGAACCCTAAGAATATACGATTTGGGGGAGACAATGGAGATGATGTGAAATGATGGAAATGATGTGAGGATAGTTAGGGTTGGATAAGAGAGATTTGGGAGAGAGAGAGATGGGTTTTGTGGGATGAAAATGGTGTATGTTTGATCTTGTGAGATGAAAATGATGGGTGTTTGTATTAAATGAAGTCAAAACAAGTAAAAGACCGAAATGCCCCTGCTTTCTCAAGACTTAACGGAGAAAACTAACGCCCATCTAAAATAGGGACCAATTTTGATCCAAAGTGTAAACGATAGGGACGATCTGTGCACTTAGTTTGAGATAGGGACCAAACTTGATGTTTGGGGTAAACGATAGGGACCAAACGTGAAATTTTTTCCCTATTCATAACCTATACTCCCTCTGTCCAAAAAATATTACAGCGAGTGGTAATAAAAATTACAAGATATAATTAAGTTTTAATTAATTGCATAAAGGTAAGAATGTTATTTTACCAAAAGTAAGAGAGAAAATACAGATTTTTTCTAAAAGAATGTGTTTTTTGTCAGAGACTATTAATTTGTATTAATTTGGGAAGGAGGGAGTAATATCCTATATTCGTCTCAAAACGGGCCGTTTTCAATTATTATTTTACCCGATAATCAAAACGTTGTCTTCTTCCCCGATTAGAAAAGAAGTGATTTGTTAGTAATAAAATATTCTTCCCCAGCAGCTGCAACAGCAATAATCACGGATTCTTTGTTTCAAGGTAAAACCCCTTTTTCTATTTCAATCTCAAAATTAATATCTTTATCTTTTACTTTTCATTACCTCCCTCCCAAAAATGTATTATATACTTGATTTTGTTAAGTTTTTAGTTTTTAACAATTTAGACTCAAACTAAGAGGTTGGCCTGGCCATTTCAAGGTTGTTTGGACCTGACCGGAATTGAACCTCAGACCTCACGCATTTTTAGATGGTGTATCGTTTCACTCCGTAGCTTTGAATCTACATGTTTAGCTTAAAACAATTAATAGGTGACTAAACGGGTAAACAAACAAGGATTCCTTTTGTACGCGGCTGTTTCCAGAATTTTCCTGGCCATCCCAAGATGTCCACCCAAAGCGGTTTGAACCCACTTTCGGGCTGCCTTACCACTACGCTACCTTAAGTGGATAGTTAAAAACATTCCAACCATCTAATAGCAAATGACCATATCATAGCAGCTACCGATAATCTTGGATTTCCCTTCATTTAGGGCACCAATCCCGACTTCTCCCGTTGCTATAGTGTAATAAGAGATAGGCGCCTACCTTAAAGTCACCTATCGACACTCGAGCCTGTTCATCCCGCTTTCTTTCCTTCATAAGATGTTTGTCCAATTTAATAATAGGCATGATACTGTCTTTTTTATCATTAATGTTTCATGTTATGATTTTGTTTTTCCATCCGATATATTTTTTTTGTTTAATATTCCTTTTGTATATTATGTCCTGTGGTTTATCAAGGCGTAAAAGTTAGCAATTTTGTTAGCATGGAGTAATAGTTATTGCATTTTGTGACACTAGTTGTGACTGCTGATACCGAAAAGAATGGAAGATCAACATTCTTTCAATAGTCCGAGAAGGACCCTTAGTTATTCTAGAAATAGGGGGGCAACTTTTTCGGTTTTTGAAGCGGATAACAAGGCTTCTGGTGTTGGTGTTTCGGGAGAACATGGACCTAAGCCTTCCGAAGTTTATGGGTTTGTTGGAGCCATCTCAACTGTTGTTGCTACAGGTATTCTTTGTCCTTTAAAACTGCGTTTGTATGCTTTTCTGTATTGCTAGTCCAACATTAGGGATCTAACACGAGTGCCAGAAAACATTCATTTGAAATGTTTTATAATTGATTTTACTATTAGAAGACATGGGCATCCTCCAATACTGATAAATGTTTTGGACCAAACGTAGGTGCAAGTCAAGCGGGTTGGGTTACTAGTCAAAACGGAAAAGTCAAAAGTAGTAGTTGTCAAAGACTCAAAACGGATTTAGTTGGCTTAGGTTGATCCACAACCATCATTTGTCCAATTTTTACTTTTCATAAAAGATTAATGTATTAAACATGGTATAAAAACTTCATTATAACACTTTGGGCAACTTTGACCCGTTTAGCTTTTAGTAAAAGCTTTGAATTTTGACCCATTTTACCTTTTTATAATATAGCATTACCCAAATCAACCCATACATAAACATGTGGTTCGAAATTGCCACAACTGTCCACAACATGTAGCATTACGAAATAATAGCATTTCCTAAATTTGTCCGGAAGGAAATGTTGGAATGGCTATGGGACTATCTGCTTCTGTAGGTTCTTGAAAGTCTTCTTGTTTTTGCTTGGGTTGCAGCTTTGGCATATCCGAGAACCTGCAATACTGCTAGTGTTAATGTCATTGATATATGTGCGTAAAGGATCGTACTACTGAATTTCTTTGTTGTAATGCCAGTTATCTTCTTGGTATGGGCATATGTTCCTGATCCTTGGTTACATTCTATTGGGATCTTCTACTATCCTAGCAAGTAAGTCTGCACGACTTCTGTAAATCTTTGCCTCTGGTTTTTGCTTTAGCTACCTCGGACTCTTAGGTTCTTGTTAGTTGTTCTTTTATTCCCATGAAAGGTGTTATTCTTCTTTAGGTAAATTTCATTTGCAAGAAATATGGTACTCTTTAGGTGTATATTGTTCATTGCGAGATGTGAGTGACGCGATGCCTAATTATGTGTAGAGCCCAGCAGGACGTTGAAACGGGTGGAATCGGGCCAGGTCCGGATAACCTGAATACACTTTTTGTTCGTTATAAAATTTAGCAAGTCCAGTGCAATAAATATGATTAAAAAGAACAAATCTGTGGAGCCGCTAAATATATTAACAGCACCGCCTATTAAAGGTGGGAAAGAAGTAGGAGAAGAAAACACTAAACATACAGCAAAACAAATAAGAACAGTACATGCACGCAATGGAATTAAAACACTGGCGAAGGGGCAAAACCCACGAGGACCAGTTAATATCTATTTTGGGGCACCTTTCTGATTTTAAAATGACATATAATTACACAAACTTTCTTGAATAAAGCAGATTAGCATGTGTAAGTGCATTTTAGATGATTCCCACCCTTTTAACCCATTCCTTTTAGCTATATCATTTATTTGACATGCTTGAGCTAAAAATACTAACCAAAAAGCCACTTCTACAAAACCCTTGCAGCATTTTATGCAGAACGAATATGTAGGCAAGATAACTTAGCTCTCCTGATTACTAAGAAAAAGAGTAGTCACATGAATCACTGATTTCCATAAACGTATGTTTATACCTAATGGTAATTGTTATACAATCTAATATATGTGTTGCATATTTTTTCAGGTACTGGGCGTTGGCACTTCCATGTTACGCCATTGTGACAGTTGCAACAGTCTTTATGTTCTACATCGGCCTTAATTTTATGGCAACTCCACCTCCAACATCCCTGAACTCGATATATGGCAAGTTACTTTTCATATAATGCAGTGATGTTTGAGAACGAAATGTATACTTACTGCTCCTTCTAATACTAAGCAGAGAGTAATGCTGTATGCAAGTGGAACTGAATAAACCAGAAGGTCTTCCTGACCTGCGCAAAAACCTTTTCCGGTCAAATCCCATTTGACTTATTACCTGACCTGCCCTATGTGCCACTTATAGAATAAAGCAGCGAGTAGCTGGAGTTCCATGTACTTGATTAAGATCATTACAATCGGACTTGAGCTCAAATGATTTTAATTTAATCTGACGTTTCTACTCGCCTTACTACCAAAGTTTTTTATGACCTACTTAGTGTGTCGAAATCTACTTCTGCAGGAAAGCAAGCTAGTTCTTTTCTAATGAAAAAAATAAAATAACTAAAGTGATTCAACTTCGATTACATTATACAGATTATTGACGCATAATAGTTCATTACTCATGAAATGAACTTCAAGATATTCTTTTGAGTCGAGTTTGACTTGGGAAGACCTGAGTGAAAGTGTCATATTATTAAGATCCTTGTTTAAATTATTTCCATATAATTTTGCAGACGAAAACAGCAAAGATCCTGTGTATCCTGACCCTACGTTAGAGGAAGATGATCGACCCATCGAGCCTTACTCTGATATTGGCATCGATCAAATCAATGAACTCATGTTTAAAGATTGGAAATCACAGCTATGAATGAGACATGAACGATTGTTCCGAGATGTATGTGGTTGCACAGAAGTCATATTTTTTAAGCACACTCCCATCATCTGATGAAGAGATAGATAGTCACAAACGCGTAATGTTGTTGTTAGAAGGATGAATTAGAACATTGCTCAGTTTTGTTATATCATACAACTATTTCCTTCCATGTAGAATGTGAGTTGTTAGAACTTAGAAGTCCAGAATTTAACATCTGAACTGAAAAGAAAAAACAAGTTTATAATGAATCGGAGTTGGCTTTGACATTGGGGCCCGTTTGTTACATGATGGTGGAATGAAGTAATGAATTCCTTCTATCAACATGTTTGGTTTGAAGTAGGTCCCACTTTTAGAAATGAAAATACTAATTGATACCTATAGAACGAAAGATGATATGTTATATGTCTTTCAAATTTTATTTAATACTTTATTAATATTTTAATGTCTTATTTCATTTCACACCATAAGTTACTATCATTTCAATTTTTTTTGTCTTTTTAAGTGGGACCATGCGATTAATGAAAGATATAATAATACTTTTTTACTATTTAAAAATGTATAATAATCAATATATTTTTATAATAATATTACAATATAAACCATTCACATTCCACTAATCAATCAAATCTATAGTTATTGTGATTCCGATCAATAAACCAAACGGCCCCTCAAGTAAAATAAAAGCAGGTATAGTATGGATTTTGGACTTTGGAAACCGTTACATATTCAGTTTTAGGTGGTTTCGTGTATGGTTAATCAGTTCGACTGTTCCTTTATCATCTAATTCCCTAATGGGGTGTCTTGAGATTACAAAACAACATGTTGTTTATACAGTGTTGAATGATGGACCTAAAGACCAATCTATTTTCTACAAGTAACATGAAACATGATTTACAGACTGGCTAATCCATAAGCAGAGTCAGGGGTGTTAGTTTCGGCTTATATAACGTAAGCCCATTTCGGCTTATATTTCACAAGTTTCAATTTGTCGCTTCTTTAGAGAACTAAGCCCATAAATCTCAAGACAAACCACAAAAATTGAGGTTTATAAAATATAAGCTGAAATTTAGCTTATTTTCATCTAATATTTCATAAGTTTCAATTTTGCGGCTTATTTTGAGACTTATGAGCTTATATAAGTTTATCATGATAATAATAAACTTATATAAGACTCATAAGTTTCCAAATAAGCTACAAAATTGGGACTTATAAAATATGAGCCAAAATGGGCTTACAAAACATAAGTTTCATACGCCAGAACAAACACCCCGTCGGTTCATTATACAAACAAGTTCAGATTATTATAAGGGGAAAGTCTGAATTTATGTAACTAACTTATCCATATTAACCAATCTACGCAACCTACTAATTTTATTACAAAAATACGCAATATATATTCAAAATTTATCCTATCTACGTAACATGACCTGCTATCACAGGTTTCACCGATTTTGTTAATATTTTAGCAAGTTTCATTTATTTTGACATATTACGTGTACATTCCACGTCATTTAAATGGCCAACTCAGCTATGTTTTATATGTGTTCCGTTGACAAAAGTCGTCATAACTTTCCCCAAAAAAAAACGCACACTCTCTTTTTCTCTCAAAACAAGAACCCTAATTCCATCTATTAATCAAATGATCATCTGGCAAATGCGATTAGGTATATTATCTAATTCTTATCCTTGATCTTTAATTGAAACCCAATTTCTTATCTTTACCCTAATTGTTAATCTTTAATCGAAACAGTAATTGTAATCTTTAATTGAATCTGCATATCTTATCTTTAATCGAAACCGTAATTGTTAATTAAAACCCTAATTGTTAATTTTACCCTAATTGTTAATCTTTAATCGAAACCCTAATTTTAGATTGAAACCCTAATTTTAAATTGAAACCCTAATTGTTAATTTTACCCTAATTGTTATCTTTAATTGAATCTTTATATTTTCATAAACCTAATTTAAACTAAATCTCTTTTTATTCCAGGTATTTGAGTAGTTGAAGATGTCCCTTTTAACAGTCACCCTACATCATGATGGGGTTTTCGTTCCTAATCCACTAAAGTATGTGTTGGGGGTCACCCTGGACATTAATGACATTCAGTTTGAAGATATGCCTGTAAGTGAGTTGTTTGAAGTTATTGAAAGGTTAGTAGCTAATGCCCCTAAAAGATTGTATTATGTTGTACCTGGTACAACACTTACTCGTGGGATTAGGGAAATTACTAGTGATGAGGACATGGTTGCTTTTGTGAAAGTAGGATTTGAGAATGGTTTTAAGGTTGATTTGTATCATGAATACCTTGATTATGATGTAATGGCATATACTTTAGATGATAACTTGTTTAGTGAGGATGAAAATTTAGAAGAAATGGGAGGGGAAGGGAATATAGATGAAACTGCTATTGAGAAAGAAACTGACCCTGAAAATGTAGACTTTCACACATAGGGGGAAGAGAATGTTGTGATAGAAAAGTTGACATTAGATGATCCCTTTTTAACTAAGATGGTAGGTAAGGGTAACTATATAGGAACAAGAGATAATCCTATTCCACCTCTAACTGGTCAGTATCATGTGGAAGAGGATGACCCTGATGCTGATCTTATAGACCCTAAGTTTAAGACACAGCAGGGTGTTCAATATCCTAGCTACAACCCTGAATCACCTTGGAAAGACTTTGTACCTGTCTTAGGAATGAAGTTTGAGAGCCCCCAACAATTGAAACTTGCTTTGGCAGATTATGGGGTTGCAAATGGTTATCAACTGTGGTATTACAGAAGTGATACTCAAAGTCTCCTTGTGTATTGTGGTAGAAATGTGGATTTGGGTAGGTGTGCAGGTAGAAGGATACTTAGGAAGAAAAACAATGAAAAAAATGTAGAAGTTAAAAAACCAACCCAAACCCCTAATGCCAAATGGACTAGAATGAGGGTTCTGGAACATAAAGGCCATTCTTGTCCATTCAGACTTTGGGCTTTTTGGATGTCTAGTGAGAGGTCCTTCCAAATCAAGACCTTGTACCCGGACCATAGATGCACTAGAAACTACAACATGGGCTCATTGGTCACATTCAGATGGATAGCACGGCATTTTGTCAATGAGATTGTCATGAACCCATCAATGACTCTCAGACAATGAATTGGACAGACCTGCTACTTACAGTGAAATTCAAGCTCTTGAGGAAGCTCATGTCCAACACAATGACGAAATACCATCTCTATCTGCAACTGGTTCAAAATCTGGGCAAGCAACTGTGGATACCCAACCAAGGCCAAACACAAACAAAGTTGTTTCCACACCAAGCATTGGACC
Source organism: Glebionis coronaria (assembly GCA_025667525.1). Classification (NCBI taxonomy): domain Eukaryota; kingdom Viridiplantae; phylum Streptophyta; class Magnoliopsida; order Asterales; family Asteraceae; genus Glebionis; species Glebionis coronaria. The sequence continues at coordinate 453,532,950 of CM046881.1, read as the reverse complement.
AGCTGCAACACAAGAAAGTCAAGCACCACCTTTTAATCGGCAAAGACAAAGAAAGCCAATCATACCAAGAGATAGGTCTGCAAGGATTGCCAAGAGGAGGAAGTTGGCATTCTCATCAAATGGTTCTGCTAGTCCTCCATCCAAGCCATTTAACTGTTGAACTTTCTTGTTGACTTAGAATAGTCAACATTTTGTATGTTGGGCAAAAACTGTGTTGTATTATGTGTCCATCCATGGCACACCTTTTGTAACACTATCACTGCCTGTAAACATTTAACTATTTAGGCTGCTAGATATATGTAACCAAGATGGCACATCTTTTGTAAACTTTGCACATGTCTGCTAACATAGGCCTTTAATATATGTAGTCTAAATATTCTTCTAGTTTCTGTCAAATTATTCTTCTTGTTTCTGTCAAATTATTGTTCTTGTTTCTGTCAAATTATTCTTCATGTTTAACTGATATAAAACAGACAACATAGTATATTAACACAACTTTCATTGATACAAAACTTGTTGTGAAAACATACATTTGATAATAAGATCTTACATATTCTTCATACTACACTTACATTAACTAGCCTTAAAATTGCTACTTCATACTACAATTAGACTTGCATCATACCCCTAAATGACAATCAACAACAAAACAAACATCACGGTCATCAAGCATATCATGAAGCCAGTAATCCTCCTCCACACTGCATACTTAGCTTTTTCCCTTTTTAGTTCAATCATCATCCTGGCCTTGTAACTCTCAAAATCTGCTTCAACATAAGCAAGTCTTTCTTGAGCTAACATCCCCAATTCATGTCTGTTAATCTCTTGTACAAACACATCTCTCTGGTCACCATTCATACTCAAATACATCTCAAACATGGCATTTTTATACCAATGGGATTGTAACTCACCATCAATCCAGTAGAAAGCATCACATTTATCAACACAAAACTGCAAAATAAATCTATTTCAATTACTGAAACAATTGTATTAAAACTTTGAATTAATACACTATATTGGAACATACCGATGGTTTTGGACACACCAAAAAACGACGGCAGGGGTTTCTCTGAGTCCAAGAAACACGTTTTGCCAATCGAAGGCCACAATTGCAACGAGTAGGTAAAGTACGGCCACGACTAGAAGAAGATGATGACATTTTAATTGGGGGGATCTTGATTATTAGGGTTCTTGTGATGAAAAGGGGAAAAATCATGTTTATATAGGTCAAAAACGGGTGGGTCAATGGCTGGGTCAAGTGGATTGTCCAAGTGGATTTACTAAGAAAAAACTAAAATCCACGCTGGAAAAAACCGTGTGATAGCAGGTCATATTACGTAGATAGGGTAAATTTTGAATATATATTGCGTATTTTTGTAATAAAATTAGTAGGTTGCGTAGATCGGTTAATATGGATAAGTTAGTTACATAAATTCAGACTTTCCCTTTATTATAACTGTTTCCTTTCTACAAAACTCATATCCTTGGTCATGCTCGGTAAGAAAGGAAAATATCAAGGCCCATTTAAAAAGCAAAACAAGAACAAACTCCATGTTCAAAACATAAGTTTCACTAAGATCACATACTTAGCTAGGAGCCTAGGAGTGCTGCATAAGCTTTTAGCAGGGCCGGCTATAGGCATGTGCGGGAGGGGCGACCGCACAGGGCCTCCATGTTTTAAGGGGCCTCCGATTTCTAAACCTTCGATATAGGTATAAAATCGTTTTTGAAAGTCTTCGTATTATTCACATATGATTTCAGATTGAAATGGAAGGCTGTTTTAATAGAAAAAAAAAATTGAACCTGCTTATCAATGGAGGCTGCATTGTGTTGGAGAAGACGCACACTAGCACAGGCTTTTGTCTAGATTGGTTTTTTAGTTTTATAACTTTGCACATTAGAACCCTTGTCTTTTATAATATTTCTATTTAACCAAAGTAATACTATTTTGTTTCTTTCCCAGACACATACAAAAGTTACAAATAGTTAAAGTTTTGAAGCTTTTGGTAAAAAAATATTATATTTCTAGTTTTAAATATGTATTAGGAAAAAATATTTTTAGCTACTATACGTATTTTAAATAAATATGTTACCATAGCTTATAAAAGTGTTTTGACACTTTGAAATTTGAATGTCAATTCAATTTAAAATATAAAGGAAGTATTTAAACTGGTTGGTGTTGCGGAGGTAGCTATATTACATATTCGCTATAAACGAAAACAACATGTTCCGACGGACTTCAATAAACCTTAGTTGAAAAAAAAAGATGATCGGAAGAAAAAGAATAACAAGTTGTTACATGATCCATTCCGATAATAATGCACAATGAAACTATTGTTGGCCAATTTATTCCTTCGATACACGGTTAAAAGGCCTATTTTGAAATTATGGCACAGGGCCTCCAAATTGCACGAGACGGCCCCGGCTTTTAGGTTAACCAAATTCACAAGGCGAAATACAAAAAGAGGTTCAAATGTTACTAAAACTAGTAGAAGTCTATTTCCGCTGTAGGGGAGGCTCGATGGAGCTTCAACAACTTCTTAGTAAACCTCAAGTTTTCAACCACCTTTAGGGACCAGCTGGGATGAACATCCATCTTTTCTAAAAATGGAGAAGAAGCAAGTAAAGTCTTTATGAAACGCACTTCAGTCTCTAGACCTCTACCAGCTGGAAACAACACTGTCCGAAGCTGCAGCTGCCCCACTGGGTAAATATCTAAATCCGGAGAACCACGTACCGAATGTGGGACATCATTGCCATCTTTAGCCTGCAAAATACAATAGTGTTCAGATACACAACATAGAGTTGTGATAATTAATCTGATGCATATGCACCACACTCACTTCGATCATAAGCTTGTGCACATTTGGGGAGCAACGTATCAATTCATAGGCAAACAAAACGATAAAATAATTGGTAAAATCTACTTGGCTTAATGTAAGAGTCTTGAGACAGATAAAGGCGGTTGGGACATTATTTCGGACACCATCATCTGCCAACAACTATAGAACAAGGTATATAGCAAGCGTAAGTTAGAGAATTAAATACCTTACTGCAATGTATTTCGTAACATGAATTTCAAAAGCAAAACTTAGGCATTACCTTGCACCCCCCAAAATCCAGATCGAGCTCCTGAAGTTTTGGAAGGCTCGTAAGCTGAAAGATGCTCGAACTTTTGATCATCATCACATTGGCGGAACCATACCATGACAAAGATAGCATTTTAAGATTTTCATGTTTAGAAATATCTAAGAGTACCTCTAGGCATGTAGTTCCTAGCTTACTCATTTTAAGATTCGCAAGTAATGGACACCCGGCGACAAATGTAGAACTTTGAAATGTTACATCAGACAATTCTAAGCTCGATAGATATGGAAAACCATGAAAACTCGCTGGAGGATGTAAATGACAGCCACGAAGCTCCAAACGTTTCAACTCCATCATAGAGAAAAGTTGGGTTGACAACTTAAGTTGTGTTTGAGATGCATTTTGAATCGTAAGATCCTTAATTCCTTTTCTCGACAAGAATACGACCCAATGGTTAACATCCTCAAAATTCAGTATGCCTTTGTATGGTATATAAAGGACAAATTTTGTTATGGGACCTTTAAGATTAAAGAGTAGCCTGCTTATAATCTTATCAGCATTACTTTGTCTTTCAAATGGTGGCCGTGAATAACGAAAGAGACTTTCATCAAATACGAGTTGCGTAAGCAAAGTCCACTTAAACCTCCATTTTCTGGACAAGATATCAGTCCTCACTGCTTCCTTTGTAGGCAAACGATCCAGAATATTACTGATCACATTATCTGGCATGCTGCTGATAAAATCTTCTTTTGGAAATTTGGATGTTTGACTTGTGTGGTGAAGCTTTTTCATGATTCTAAATAGAAAATAAGACAAGTATAAATAGATGAGAGAATAAATAAAGAAATGGCAATACCATGACCTTCAAATACCATCTTTTCATGGAAATAAACAAGAAAAACTCCTTCAGTTCCATTTCTTTTAACTCAGCTACATGTTCTAGGGGGTTAAAATAGATAGATACTTATACTTTCTACAAGACGAGTAATTTAGTATACAGCTTACAATAAGCCATGCAACAACATTTAAGGTTTATCTTACAAGACGAAAATGGATCAAGGGTTGGTCATTCAAAATGAACAGAAACCGTCGAAAAGAATTATAGAACAGAAGAATAATTCGTCTTTTAATCTGAAAATTGACACTTTCTAGACTTATTAACACCAGATAAAAAGAAACACTCAAGACAGATAAAATCGCTTTATATAAAAAGATTCAAGCAGACATTGTTCTGAAAGACATTACATTAAGTGATTAAAACTAGCAAGACGTTAGACGCTATGATTAGAGTTACAACGACACAAAACAATGACCTTGACCAAAATTAAATGATTAAAACTAGCAAGACGTTAGACGGCTATGATTCGAGTTACAACGACACTAAACAATGACCTTAAACAAAAGTTCACCAACGCAGATCCTAAACAATTACATTGACCATAACTTGGTTCTTATCTAAATGAGCCTTGCAACGACCTTCAACCTAACATCGTTACATCGATTCTACTGAAAATCTATCAATAAAAGAAGATTCCTCCGCTATTAATCCCAACACATCTGCGTCACCAGATTGAAATAATGGAGCCGGGTGGAAACAGACCTTGACCAAAAAACATAACCCGCCGAAATTTCAAACCAAACAGTTTCGGCCATACAAACAAACCAGGTGGTGGCACATGATATGTAGAACCATTTAGCGAAGAAAATCCTATTATTTTAAGACTACCGCATCAAGACTACCGTCCCTCGCCATCAAACCATTGGCGACACAGGAGCGTTTCTGTTCATTTTATTTAAATACACAATGTAACTTAAATAAACTTCATTAAATTGACAATAGTGGAGAAGAGGGCGAGCATCGTAGCATTGACTATTATAATAAAAAGTGTATATGATACCTTCCATTTTTTCGTTGAGGAGGTATGTATGTCCTCGTCCTTTTGGGAGTTGCCGAACTACCGGTTCCTTCTTGATTACACATAGCTAAAAATGTTTCATACTCAGTAAAACTACGCATATATCGCTCCGCATCACCTTTGAAATACAAATCGTAAAGATCGTATGCGTTGGGAGTGTTTTGATCCATAGTTGTGACCTAAAAATAAGAGAATAATAAAAATGTGTGCTATAAATGTTAAATACTTAAATATATAAAATTTGGTGAAAAGATGTTAAATTTTGAATAAAAAAAAAAGGAATTGAATAAAGTATAACAGAGGCGAACCCATGTTTTATAACGGGATGTTTTTTTAATGATTATTAGTACTCCGTATTAAAGTTGCCAGCATAAAATGGATGTAACGAAAAATACTTATTTTTAAAAAAAGTTACCCTTCTTAACTAACACTCGTGTCACACCCAGCACCTATATGTGTTCGGATAACACCCAAAAAGCATATATGAACCACAAACACAAACAACAATACCAATCAATATCTAAACGACATGGAGCCAACAAACTTATCAAAATGTTTATTAAAAGGGTTCATTGTTTTTGCTTCTGAACAAATGACAAATATCACAAGTTGTTCGCATAGCATTATTTAACAAAAGAATCACTAAAAAGGACAGTAAATCAACATTTTATATGTAAAAAACGAAACAAAAACCCAAACTAACCTTAAAATGATATGGATAATTGACTGAAAATAATTACTAATAATGTGTGTATGCTCTGATGAGATTGGAAGCCAAAGGGATTAATGAAAACTCACATTCTCCCGATTTTATTAGATAGAGAAATAATAAGAGCAAAATCTAATACATTGTTGTATTCAGTAGTGTGAAGAAGGGTTGGGCGGGGAAAACAAGCGCCAAAATGTTCTTTGGCGGGACAATAAAATCCATTCATGAGATACTCGCTCAGTAATTTTTGTTCCCACACAAAAAAAAAAAAAAAAAAATTATTTCAGTTTTACCCTAATTAATTAATTAAATTCTCCTTAGAGTTTGCAATACTAATTTTAAGGGGTAACATGGTAAACTTTTTCCAGCATTTTCATTTAGTTTTAGAAGGGACGGAGTGACCACGGTGTGGCTCGTCGTTGTCCTGCGTGGGTCCGCGTGACCACAACGTTTGTTGTTGCGTAGAGGACGCCGTTGCCCCACCCACGGGCGTGGAAAGCTGTATAAAAATATTTATTTTACCCCCTGCTGGAACTTATACTAATTACCTTTATTTTTTGTTTTTTGCAAATACTACCCCAACGGCTATATTACCGTTGGGTTTTAAAAAATTTTAAATTTTTTTTTAAATTCCTCCAACGGCTATTTGACCGTTTGAATTTTAGATTATTTTTTTTAAAACCGCTCTATATATACAAACCTCGCTTTTTTTTAACTTCTCACAAAAATCAAATTTCACACACACAAAAATAATGGCGTACCGACCTTCTGCGTTTGACATTGATGATGAACCGACATTGATATGTTGGTTACCGCGTATAATTATTATAATTACTTGCAAGAACAAGAAAACAAACCCCGACTCACCCGAAATGTTATTGAACGTGATCGTGAGAATGCCGAAGTTCGTTTGAGGACGGATTACTTTGACGAGCCTTGTAAGTATCCCTTACACATTTTTCGTAAAAGATATTGTACGAGTCGAACATTATTTTTAAAAATTGTCCATGATATTGAAAATTATACGGCGGATCCTCTTCCAAAACACTTTGATTACTTTAGAGTTCGGCCCGATTGTACCGGTCGAATGAGTGCAAGTGTTATTCTCAAATGCACATCCGTCATACGCCAACTGGCATACGGCAGCGTGCCCGACCAGTTTGATGAATATTTGCAGTTGGCCGAACGTACTGGTTACTGGAAGTTTGTTTTCCTTAATATGTGTATTATGGATTTGCACATAAACCACTATTTGAGAAAACCAACTCTTGAAGACGTTCATAAAATTTATGCAAGGCATAAGAATGTTCATGGTTTCTCGAGAATGCTTGGAAGCATTGATTGTATGCACTGGAAATGGAGGAATTGTCTAGTATCATGGCAGGGACAATTCAGGAGGGGTGATAAGAAATACCCAACAATTATGCTTGAGGCAGTTGCTTCTCAGGATTTGTGAATTTGGCATGCGTTTTTTTGGTGTAGCATGCGCCAATAATGATATATATGTTTTAGACGTTTCTCCATTATTTGACGACCTTCTTAATGACGTAGCACATGTTGCTCCGTATAGAGTAAATGGGGTTACGTTTCAGAACGGGTATTACTTAGCCGACGGGATTTACCCACAGTGGGCTAGTTTTGTGAAATCGTTCTCGGTTGCAAGTCAACCCAAAAACATACATTTTAAAAGAAAACAAGAATGAGCACGAAAGGACGTCGAACATGCTTTTGGTGTTCTTCAAGGTCGTTGGGGAATATTACGTCAACCGACTCGATCATACATAGTAAACACCATCAGTAGAATCATGTATAGCTGCATCATATTGCATAACATGATTTTAGAAGATCAAAAGATGGCGATTGGTCAAGAACATGAAGCCGAATTTCGTATTGATGATTCTAATGATATTTTTGTTAATCCATCAACAAAAATGCAACGTCGGTGGATAGATAGACATGACACCAACCGTACCAAAACAAAAGAGTTACGGGATAAAAATTCACATCTTTCACTTCAACGACACCTTATGGAACACCTTTGGGCACGACGGCTACAAAATGAAGATGAAGACGAAGAAATGGAGGATTAGTATTTTTATTTTATGTCTTTTTTTTTGGTATGTTATTATTTTATTTATGTTGTATTTTAATTTGAATGAATAAAGTAAATTAGGATTTGAATAAATTAATTGTTGAGGGTGGTTTATGAAAATAAGTGGAAAAATTGGTGTGGTGGTGTGAAAATGGTGTGATGATAAGATGGGTTTTTTTTGTGGATGTGAAAGTGAAAAATGTGACGTGACGGAGTGTTTTTTGGTGTGGGAGTGTGATCACTCCATGCCCAATAGACAATTAAATCGGGACAAACTAAAATAAAAAGGTGGCCTTTTAATTTAGGGAATTGATTGACACACTCTCAAATTTGATTGGGACTCTCAATATACAACACAGTTAATGCAGTTTTTATTTAACAGCACAATTGTTTAATGCATGTTCAAGAGTGTCCCAATCAATTATGAGAGTGTGTAAATCATTAGCCTTTAATTTAGAACAAAAAGAGTACATTATTTTATTTTTGGTTAAAATGCCATTGGTCTCTAGTGTGCGCATCGTTTGCCTGTTTAGTCCCTGTATAACGGGGACATTTTATGTCTTCTTTTTAGTCGTATTTTGGTGCCCCTTGAGTCCCGTTATATGTAGCGACAGTCATGTAAATTGTTTTATCGACTAAGTCAATCAAACTTTGAAAGGTATTTAGGTCTTTTCATTATAAATGTAAAGTGCATAGTTAATGTTTTTGTCTTTTTCTTATTGCGCGGGAAGTCATTGCCATTACCCAAAGGTTAATGGGTCAAGTACTAAAACACAATTATGTGCAATGAACCGATGATCATAAACGGAAACACCGACAACCAGAACTACCTCAATGCGCGACAACAACAACCAGTCTAACAATCGCCACTGTAAAATTGTAGACGGAGAAGTGCATTGTAAAATTCTATTTCTCTCTAAACACACTACGTGAATGTCGTGAATGTCCATGTCTCTTTTAACTAATTGTTTAATATTTGATTTATTTATTTTAGTTTATTAAAACTTGTTTTTTAAATAAAAATTTAATGATATGATAATTTATTAAATTATGTAAAATTTAATGCAAAAGATGCATGTTTTACTTGAAATTGATATGGTGATACAACAATAATATGAAAGTATATTAAACTTTGTATGGTACTATAACTTAAAAAAGCTCTCACAAACATTGAATCAAGAAAACCATTTTCTACCAATAAATTAATCCCACATATTCGATCGATCATTCCCTATCATTTTATATGATTACAGGTTAGTGATCAGATGATGATGTACATTATAAATGTTCGATAGTTTAATTAATTGTTTTTAATTAAATTTATAACTTAGGTTATTGCAATGGACTAATAACTTAAAAAGTCATATAACTTGTTATTTATTATCGTTATGTGTAGTTATTTTTTTCTTTATAATATCATTAAACATTGCGTTTTTCTACATTAATGTATTGGTAACCTGTTTTGACTTGTTCTACCATGTTAACTTAACGAGTGTTTTTTTTTATATCAACCTTAGTCTTTTACGTTAATGGCCGTTAATTTAAAAAACTTAACATTTAATATTTAAAAAAAATTATAATTCTTACAAAAAAAATTGCACTTTACTCTTTAAAAAAAATAAAAAAGGTGCAATTTACTTATTTTTGTAACTTAGAGATAAATCGTATTTTTCAAAAAATTAAAATTTTAATATTTTTCTTTTATATAAATGTTTATAAATATTATTTTTGTAAGAAATTTTTTTACAAAAAAATAGTACTTATTTTATACATAATTTTAAAATTTTCAAAGATAAAATCGTACTTTTCTTGAAAATTTTGAATATTTTTACAGAATATTGTACTTTTAAAATTATATATTTTTTAAAGTAAGAATCGTACTTTTTAATTTAAAAATGCCCTTAACTTTTTAAAAAGGATAAAAATTGTTATATTATTATTATTATTAAACATTTCACATTTAAAAATTTTAATATTAAAAAAAAGAGTACGGTTTATAGTAAAAAAAATTATGTGTTTTTTAGTCGGGGAAAAATACCTTACTTCTCTAGAAAAATTTTCATATGAAAACAGAAAAACAAAAAACTTGTTTAGTTGCATTTTTTTTTAATATTTTTCACAGAAAAAAAAATCATACTCCACTTTTACATAGAAATATAGAAAACTCTATTTTACATTTTTCTATTTTTTCTTTTTCCAACACTTTTCCGTTTTTTTAAAAAAAAATCTAAACAAGTTTTCAAAATTTTCAGCTTTTTTTAGGGAAACGAATGATTCCCTTCGCTAGAAATTTAAAAACAAAAAAATATAAAAAAATTTCCACAACTAAACAGACCCTTAAGTTTTCGAAGTTTCTTTTTTAAAAGTACGATTTTTAATTTTGAAAATTTAAATTCTGTAAAAAGGTTAGATTTTTGTAAATAAAAATTTAGAATTTTGTAAAAATATTTATACACACACGAGTTATATAAAAGAAAATTAATAAAGTTTTAAGTTTTATAAAAAAGTGCGATTTATTTTAAAAGTTGTGAAGATACATTTTTGAGTTGTGCAAAAAAGTAACAAATATTAAGAATTATAAAGTACAAAAAAATTAAGTTATATAAAACACGTTTTTATATAAATTTTAAAAGTTAAATAAAACATGTTTAAAAATAATACTAATATTTTTTAAAGTGCGCTACATATAGTTTTTTAAAAGAGTTTTTTTATAAAGTTACATTCTTCTTTTCAAAGTTATACATTTTTTTATAAGAAAATCAAATTTCAAGTCTTTATATTAATGACCGTTAATATAAAGGACTCAATGTTGAAATAAAAAAATCAAACTATCGTGAACGTAACCTGTTAACTAATTAAGCAGGTCACCATGTACACGCAATGTGAAATCACAATCTTTAATAATAATATAAGGAAAAAATGGCTATATACAAAAAGGTAAAAAATAGCAAGTTAGATGAATTTTAAATCATTAGCCCTATTGCAATCGTTGGTTTAATTTAGGTGTTTAAAAGATCTTTAATCAGTAGCATTTGTATCTATTGCTATTTGGCTTAAAATAACATAAAACGCTAGAGGGTTAGAGTTTGGCACACTAAAGGTCCGCCTTACGTTCTAACATCTAAACCCCAATATAACGTGCGAGACAAAACCATCTCCACGTTATAAATTTTATAAACTCTAAAAAAATAGAGATTAAATCTAATCAAGCGAGCACGATAGTGGAAACTATATAATTCACCAAGTTCGAGGGTAAAATTTAATAATCAATCGTGCTTGAGGTTTTAATCAAGTTCAATTTTAAGCTTAATAATGCTAAAAGTTAGAATATTTTGCAAGATCTTAGATGCATTTGAAAGGTCATGAAAGCTCCCGGACTTAAAATAAATCGGCTTATGAAATTAGTTTTGTTTTACACCACAAGTTTATAGGGGTGTTTGTTCGGCTTATGTACAAGGTTATGAGTCTTATTTGATTTCGGCTTACATTTCATAAGCCTTAATTCTATGGCTTATTTTGTGTTGAAAGTATTGTTGACAGTTGTAGCAAGCTTATTATACTATAAGGACTATTATGCAAATAATTTGTTAGCTGGAAATGTACAAGTGCAACAACTTCAAGGGTTGAAAGTGACAACTGGAGCAAAGTGTGGGTTGGTGCTATATAAGCTGATTTTCAGCTTATTTTATCATAACTTGTGTTGTTGTTTTACACACAGTTTCTTTCATCCGATTTAGGGTTTGTTAGTTGTTCTTGGTTCTTGATCAATCACAACTTGTGACTGATTGTGGTTACAGTTTGATTGTTTTAAATCTATATTGTATATGTATCTTTTTCATGTAGCATCCAGTTGGGGACTACACATTCTCTTTTGTAATCAGTTGAATAGCATTTGTTTTGGGGACTATTCTAATTAGTCTTTTGAGATAAAAGTGATTGTTCTTGTTTGTTAAACTAGGGTTTATAATTTTCACATGGTATCAAAGCTTTTGGCTCTGTTCTTGGGTTAAATCTTTTTTAATCAGTCTTAATCGGTGTTTAATTAGGTAGATCTTTTAGATCTGCATCTTAATTTGATTTTCCAAAAAATTAGGGTTTTCAAAATTTTTTGAGGGTTTTCTGTTTTTTCACTTGGGGTGTGTTCTTGGTAGTGTTAATCGATGATTAACATTGGGAATTGTGTTAATTTTGATTAATTCGTGAGAACCCCTAAAATCAGAAATTAAGGTTTTTCATTGGTAAGTTTAGATTATTGATATTCTAACAAGTGTATGTTGTTTCTTAGGTATGCGATGCTGTTTTTGGTTTGGAGTGATTGGTTTGTTGATTTTGTTGGTTGTATTGATCTTCGCGATCTGTTGGAAATACGTTTTTCCTGTTAAAAGACTTGGTCACTCCAACAACATAGTTACGGGCTCGTAGTTATGTTATTTGTATAACGTTAAACAAACCCGACCCATGAGCATGTTCAGGGGGCAGCGGCCCAAGTCCATTTATGGACTTGGGTATAAAAGCCTTCTCATTTGATGGAGAAGGTGTTGCTTGGTTCACTTTTATATATATTGTACACACATTTTCTCTCATTTATCTCTCTAGAAAACCATCAACCTCATTCTCTTTCTAAGATTGCCAATATTCTACAATTGGTATCACAGCCATGAGATGAAATTAAGTTTTGTGTTTGTGTTTAGTTTTTGATTCGTGTACTATTACTCTTAAAAGTCACGGATAATTTTTTTAGGGTTTTTTGTGTTTTGATCATCATAATAATAATCTAAATACCTTTGTAGTGATTGGTTTCTTATTGTTTTGCACAAAAACACTAAATTTCTCCTTGTTTGGTTTGAATTTTTTGGTAAAAAACTATATTAAAAGTACAAATATTGATTTGAATTTTTCGTCAAAAATTTGGAATTTTTTGTATTTTTATGGTTCTTTGGTTGGTATAATACTCGGACACGCCGTTTCATTAGATTGATCAAAAATTTGTTCTTTTGGAAGATCGAAATTTTGGTAAAATTCCGTTTTTCGCAAAAACCTAATATACCGGAACTGTGCCAAAAATTTGGTGACGGAATTGTGCAAAGAATTTGGTGCCGAAATTGTGCCAAAAAGTTGGTGTCGGAATTGTGCAAAATTGTTGCCGGAATTTTGCAAAAATTTGGTGTCGGAATTGCGCAAAAAAAATTGGTGTCCGAATTGTGCCAAAAAGTTGGTGCCAGAATTGTGCAAAAATTTGGTACCGGAATTGTGCAAAAATTTGGTGCCGGAATTGTGCCAAAAAGTTGGTGTCGGAACCGCGCCAAAAACTTGGTGCCAGAATTGTGCCAATAAATTGGTGTCGGAATTGTACAAAAATTTGGTGACGGAATTGTGCCAAAAAATTGGTGTCGGAATTGTGCCAAAAATTTGGTGCCAGAATTGTGCCAAAAATTTGGTGGCGGAATTGTGCCAAAAATTGGATGTCGGAATTGTGCCAAGCTTTCGAGTACCAGAATTGTGTAACATTCAACATACCGTAATTGTACACCTTCTTTATCAATTCCTGTGGTATCGGTATGTAAATGTTTTAGTACCGGAGATATACTTTTTGTGACTACCGTAAATTTTAACAACTTTGCTACCGGCTGAAAAACTTTTCCAGAACCAATTCGTCAATCACCAAACAAATAGATCATTTGCGACCGACTCAAAAACATATACCAGCCTGAATTTTTATCTAATCCAAAAACAAACTCTATCTATCACCACCAAAACTACTATCTACTCTATCCATCTCCTTCATACAACAAGACTCAAATTAACAAATCAAAAGCTCAGATTCAGCATCGGTTACATCTTATAAAGATGAGTCAAGATCTTAATTGATCTATCCAAACCGAAACAACATCATCATAGATCGGTGTAGGGTAAATCCCATTGATTTTCAAAATATAAAGAGAAAACTTATAACAAACCTGCTAAAAGTTTTTCTTAGATTCGTTAAACACAAAAACGACACACAAGCACATGCATAAACAATCAGACCTACCCGAGATCTATCAAGGATCTTGAAGCCTTTCACTTGATACTTCATAAATCATAACATTGAATATCGGAGTTTTGAGGTTTTATATGCTTCGAGTTAACATATATTACTTGGGAATTTATGTAAATTGAGTATGTATGATCTAGGAATGGTTAGTTGCTGAGTTAGGTTCTGATATGTGAAAAGGGGGCGGAGTGTTTGAGAAAAAAACGAGATTTATGTTGAATGTGAGTAAGATTAGGGTTGAGTAAGTTTTATATCTAACACGTCTTTTAGACCCGATCTGATATATTGTGATGAGCCTGATTCTTTTTCTTCACGCATAAGATAGTTGGGCTGAACTGTTCAAAGGTTATAGTGACAAAGTGCCTACGACTTAATTTTAGACCGGTGTCTTCACTTTGATTGGGCCAAGTTCCGGCTTAGAGATATTTTTCTTTGTTGGCAGTTCAAAAATTCTGCAAAATGTTAGCAATATCCGTAGAACTTATATCACCATAGATTCGGGCTTTTAGTTTTAAGTGTTATAATAACCAAAAAATTTGCAAATTTTTGGATTTGGCATAAGTTTAATTCTCGGTATTCTATCACAAAAGGATCCCAAGCACCGTTTTATATCACCAAACAAGAAAATTAAGAATTTTTATGTTATTTTGTTGGTTTGTAAAATCTCACAAATTAATTTTCTCGGTTTCTCCACGAATTGTAATACCTCGTATTGTTCTTACATCAACAAACACAATTACTTGTTTTCATCTCTCGATCAATAGGTAATTCTTAACTTCATTTAAATTCTCGAATTTTAATGGAATCGTTGAATTCGAAAGTTCAAGAGAGAAAGCTTCATCAGTTGCAACATATGCAAGCTACTGCAAAGGAGAGATGCATCGAAAATCTTCATCTACTTTGTTCACATCTTCTACTACTTTCGTATGATGATTCAAAAGACGTAGATGCCAAGTCTGGATTCGAAAGAGCATTCACGTCATTCTTTGATCAAGACGTTACAAATTTGACTTCAACGATGTTACTCAGCATGGACCAACTAGAGCAACAATTTGATAAAGACAAGTTTCACGAGACTAAATTCATGACTGATTTTTGGGTACTCCATAATCAGTTTCAACTGTTCCTCAACTCACATGTTACCTCATATCATGACGATCCAATAACACACAAGTCGTTTGTTGCTTATACTAGAATCAGGATTCATGATTTTAGAAATAAGTTGCATACACACTTACATAATATCAAGACGTCTATTGTTGAAAGATGACGACTTCAACATAATGTACACAACAAGGTGAATGCAAAACAACATCAGACTCACAAGGATAATGATCATACAGATGATACATTAGCGGTCGATTTAGTTAACCTTGAAAGTAGTGGCATAGAATCACATCATGATCCTAGTAGCACGTCAAGGAATGTTGCTGACATCTTTTATGATGACACGATACCTGTTTATGATGAAGAGCCTACAAATGAGGTACAATGTAATTTTATATACAATGTATATGCCGATGACATACCTCATGTTGAGCATTCTAAACCTATTTATGACACACATGGGATGGAAAAGGATGATATCAATACCACTTCTGATTCATCTGATGTGAGTCATAAAAGGGGGAGATTGAACAAAATATTGTAAATTATCATGATAAATGCCATATGATTGTTTTGTTAATCAATTTTAATTCTAAGAATAAAGAGCTTGAAACGATTGTAGCTCAGCAATATAAAGATCTCGAGGATGCTAAGCTTGAATTTTCGAAGAAAACAAAAAGTTTTGAAACATATTTTGAAAAACTTGAAAATGCAAATATGGTTTTCGAACGAAAATTGGATCGCAAAATCCAAGATGATAAAGCTGAAAAGGACCAATTTCTGAAACAAATTAATTTTGCTAGAGTCTAAGCTAGCTTCTCAAGAGAAATTAGAGCAGGAAAATGTTGAGTTAAAGGCTCATGTTTAGAAGAAGGTTTTACAATAGCTGCGTTGAAAAATGAATTGGGGAAAATTAAAGGAACTAGTGTGGATACTAAGTTTGAAAAACCATCAATCTTGGGGAAACCGCCTTTGAAACCTCTGAAAAATCAATCAGTTGTTAAACAGCCGACTACGTATAGATCTAAGAGACCCAAATCCTCTATACCATGGCTTGCCTCCCAAGTTTATGTGAATCATGTTTCAAAACCCGTCACTCCGCTACCTAGGCCCTATGTGACTAAATCTGCCTCTGCAAAACCTCAAACCAAGGATGCTTCTAGTGATGTTAGAAGTAGGTCGAATAACATGCCTCATAATCACTATTTAAAGGAATCTAAGAAAAGGACACAATCAAGAAATGCCAATGTGATGTATTATACTAGATTACATAACACTACTAAGGGTAGCATTCCTAAACCTAGGAGCGTTAGTCATTCATCAAGGAATTAGTCTGCCTCTAAGATTATTTGTGCAAAGGTATATGAAGCGCGTGTAGCATATCACACTAGGATTTCTAGATCTCATTCGGAACCCAAACACGATGTTTGTTCCGTATGCATGAAAAGTGTCTTAATGACAAATCATGCTGCTTGTGTCACTAAAGTCTTGAAGGAGCTGAACTATTGTGCTAAAAGAGGGATTCCCAAAGGAAATATGTTTTATCACGCTAAGTCTTCTGTTGTGCATAAGAAAACCATGTCGCCTAGATCCAATCTTAGGTGGCAACCCACGAGTAGGATCTTCAAATATGTTGGTCTTCATTGGGTTCATGCATGAAGGATAGTTCCCTCTAGCACTATCAAGGTTGACTATAAACCCCCACATGGTTATAACAAAGATATCACTAACCCACATAAAAGCATACAAACTACTAATAAGATTGCAAGTACCAAAGTCAAGGTTCAACAAGAACAAAATGGTAAACTATTGGTGTACCATTTAACTAAAGACAATCTAAGAGTTTCGTTTCTAAAAAAAGCATATATCTAAGAAACAAGTGCCTCGGGGGATTTGCGGTTAAGCTTGCAAAACGGTATGTAGTCACATGACATATTTTAACCCGAGCTTCAAAGAAAGGAAAGTGTATACTTTAATTGCACTTATCCTCACAACGGTTAGTTTACAACTTCTCAGGCTTGAGCTATTTCATAATATAGT
Organism: Glebionis coronaria; assembly: GCA_025667525.1. NCBI lineage: Eukaryota > Viridiplantae > Streptophyta > Magnoliopsida > Asterales > Asteraceae > Glebionis > Glebionis coronaria. The sequence goes on along the minus strand of CM046881.1, from coordinate 453,515,965 downwards.
CAAAATCTTAAGATAAAGTAAAATGACTTACAGTCACATGTCAGATTGTAACTCGAACCTCAAATAACGGGAAGTTTATATCTTCAATGACAACTTACCCTTAAAACGAGAAATTAAATTTTCTCGGACACGAGCTTGCATTAAAACTATTCAAAAGTTTTAAGTTCGTGTAAATAGCTCATAGTCAAATGACAGACTGTGACCCGATCTTCAAAAGAAAGGAAAGTTTATCACGAATGATGACTTATCCTCAACAACGAGAAATTTAATTTTCTCGGTCGTGAGCTTTTATTAGAACATTCGAATTTTTAAGCTCATGAAACTCGGACTACTTCAGAAGTTCTTTCAGCAGATGTGATGTTCACGACGTCAATGGCAGAGTTGTAATATCTACCCGATTCTATGGTCGATGAATATTTCGATGTAGAAAATCAAGTTGTTTCCAAGTCCTCCGATGTGACTACTGCTGATGTATTTGATATACGTCAATTATAGCCTGATTCAACTCAAACAACTTCTGTCAACGCTATAGGAAACTTCTGCATACGACTTCTAAGTAAATGTCAGCTTAGGGCTCGCTCTTCATTTAAAAGGAAAGTATATCTTTTTAGATAACCTATCCTCTCAATGATAAAGTCTAATTTCTCGGGTATTGAGCTATATCTTAAAACATTCAAAGTATTGTAGCCCAAGTCATCGGCCTCTGTGTATATTTAAACACCAAAAAGAAAAAGAGAAAAATATAAACCTATAAAACCATAAAAATAATCAAGAAAAACCAAAAACATTTTTTCTTTCAAAAGGCATGTCTTCTGGGACGTTAATATTTACGGCCTTAGAAATGTCGTTCAATAATGACACAGTGCCATAAACAGAGTTCGTACAGATGTTATAAATATTTTAAAACATGCTTATATGGCTTGTAGTTATTTCAGACTACAACCCGCTTTTCATATTAAAGTCAAGTATTTCTTCGGAAAGCTATGGCTCAACAACGAGAATTAATTTTCTCGGGAATGTTTTACTTTATAACCATGTAAGGAATCGAGTTTACAAATAACTCGGTCTAACACGAATTTATGTACCCTTCAGTGCATTTATTTGTCAAAGTGAGGGAATCTTGTTTTTATAGAGTTATCACCTCACAATTTGGTGTCTACATCCTCGACGATGCGACTACTCAAAAGACTATTGCAACTTTTTTGATAGGAAATGGGTCAACATTTAAAGGGGAGCAATTGTCAAGCACTCAGATTCTTTGATGCCGACTCAACGTACAATTGGTGTTCAGACAAAATCCCCAATTATACATTTGGTGTCAAGAAAAGATTACCAATTTTCAGGGTGCAAAGATAACTTCGAGCATGAGATTACGGGGAAGATCTAACGATGCTGACAAGAACCACATGATTCAATCATATGTTGTTCTCATCTTTCAGATCAAGCCTCATAATTGGTAACATATGAATATGTGTATCTACATATATCAGGCTTGTGTAGCAATGTGTAATGCTAGAGTAAAAAAATTTTCAAGAAGTTTGAAATCTTTCATAAACCATACTTGATACTTTGGATAAGGGGAGACAAATGGGATTAAGGTGACTTATAAACATATGTGATTAAGGATAAACTGACTTAAAGTGAAATCCTAACCTTACATGTGTAATACACTTGTTATGGGGGAGCGTTTTGGTGATAAAAACACTTAAGGTACAAAACATTTGATATTTATATCACAAGTACCTTAGTGATTTTCAAGAAGTTTTCATTGTTGGCAAATACTTACCCAAAACACACTTAATTCACGACGGATGTGGTGACAAAAGGATGGTAGGATCGGTATAATTCCAATGATTCTTCTAGAACCGAAGGAATCTTCCTAAGGACAATCCATAGCTAGAATAGTGGTCCTTAGGAAAATTTGAGGAATGATTGTGAACGTAGCAGAATGCCGGCCAAATACTTAAGCTAGCACTGGAACAATCACAACAAGGTGCTAGTTATAACGTATTGGTAAGCATTGAAGGGGTTGAAGAATAAAAAAGAATTGTAAAGATAAAGTGTGAAAACAAAGAAGCCCTCCTTACAACTTAGACAGAAACTAGGTCAACACATATACTATCGTGTTCATTTTAATGATGCTCGATAATTGAAGACAAGACATCATTGACCAGTGATGCATTTCACAAACCCTCCCAGCTAACTCAAATATCTCTCAAAAGATATTTGTTTTAATGTCATGGAGTTCAACACGTTATCTATCGGTTTATTCACTCTGAATAAATAGATATTGGAAAGGTGGCAATCCTATCCAGCCTCTGATTACCAAATCAAAACGCATTATTGAGTCCGGAGACACAAGATCATCAAATATCTCATTAGGATACTTTCCAATTATTCCTTGCTTCTTCACACACTGTGAAAGTAAGAAAGCTTTTTTGAGTCCTACGCAATATTCTTGTAGTATTACCAGAGCATCTTATAATACGAAAGTATTACTATGAAGATGGAAATCCTGCTTGAGCCAACTTCAAACAAGCTCATGGTAGGTGACACGTGCGGTCTTTAATAACTAAACTTGTGATAACTGGAAAGAAACGATGGTTTGATTCTCAAATGAATTCAAACTTGTTCCAGTGCCTCTACACTACATCCAAATGATCTTGCCAGAACACTCAAAGTGAAACTCTTTAATGTTCATAGTGATGAGTGGAAATACTTCCAGTGTCAACATCAAACAACACTGCGGTAGGTGACAAGCAAGATTTTATAAGAATTAAGCTCGTGACAACTGGAAAGCAACGATGACGCGATTATTAAATTTCACTTGTTCCAGGTAATTTTATCCAAATGATTCATTCTTTATGTTCGTAGTCTGCTAGACGGTCGAGTAAAGAGAATGGGTTATCCCGCAAAATCCTGTCAATGAGTTACTTAATTGAAACTACCCGCCACATGTACGATACTTAATATCGTCCAACGGTCTTTACCGACCGGAGGTAAATGCTACCGAATTAGGACGAAATTTTCTAAGCCATTTCGTTCATGTCTACTTATGTTGTTGCATTTGAAGACGGTGGCGTTGCGGTTTACCAAAAGAAGTCGTCCTCACATACTTATACTTTCTGCATCAAAGGTTTCAACAAATTCTAGAAAGTTCAACATAAAGTCTTCCGTTGTATCAAACTCTATAGCTTTTAAGAATTAATTAAGTTATAAGTGTGTGAGACATGAAGTCACGAGGAGGAAATTATCATAAGAAGACGAAGATCACACGTGAAGATGATCTCAAGAAGATTTTATAATCACAATACAAGTCAAAGTCAAAAGAACATGCTTTAAGCCAAAGCCTAAAGATTATCACAACATATTCACAAGAAGAAAAAGAAAAAAAAAGAAAAGAGAATGGACTATGATCAAAAGAACGAATATTTAATATGCTAGATTTAGGGCTTTGTACATTGGATTGAACTCCATTTGGGGTAGATTGTTGAAAATACTTTTTTTTCGTTAAAAGACTCGGTCACTCCAACAATATAGTTATGGGCTCGTAGTTAGGTTATTTTTATAACATTAAAGAACCCGACCCATGAGCATGTTAATGGGCCAACGGCCAATTCCATTTATGGGCGTAGGTATAAAAGCCTTCTCCTTTGATGGAGAAGGTGTTGCTTGGTTCACTTTTTCATATATTTTACACACATTTTATCTCATTTCTCTATCTAACTTTCTCTCTCTAGAAAACCATCAACCTCATTCTATTGCTAATATTACCAATATTTTACATGATCAATTTGTTGGAAGAATTTTGTGCTCTATAACACCTCTCGCACATTTTCTTGTTATTTTTCTTGTTTAGAGGGTTTAGGTGTCGAAGGTATTTGATCTTATTGATCAATTGTTGGATTTGGGGAGAGATAAAGAGGTTATTATCTGTTTGTTTGTGTGATTAGTTGTTTATTTGTTTGTTGTTGGTTCTTGATTGTTTGTTTGTTGATTTTTCTTTGCTTTATTGTGTTTTTGAACCCACTTCGAGCCACAGCTCTTGACCTACCACTATAAGTGGTTTGGAAGTATGAGAACTATTTTTCGGCTTGATTTTGGGTTTAGCGTTTTTTCTTGTGTGTTTTAATCATGGTGGGAGCTAGTAGTAGTGGTGATAATAATAATAATGTGATTAATGGTTTAAATGTTGGTAATCCTTTACTTCTTTAGTCTAATGATAATAATGGCTCTTTGATTAATTTGAAATTGATTAGGTCTAAAAATTATAGGGATTGGGCTACTGCTATGAAAATTGATTTACAAGCTAGAAATAAGATGAGTTTTGTTGATGGTACTTGTCTTAAAGCTGCTTATGCTAATAATGTGCCTTTATCTAATCAGTAGGAAGATGTAATGCTGTTTTGTTATATTGGTTGTTAGGTAGTATATGTGAAGATATTTATTTGAGTCAAGTTTATTCTGAAAATGCTACTGAGGATTGGGCTGAATTAAAAGAAACATATGAGAAACTTGATGGTTCTATTTTGTTTAATTTGATGCAAAAGATAAATAGTTTTAAACAAAATGGATTATTTGTTTTTGAGTACTATCATAATTTGACTTCTTTGTGGAGAGAGTTTGATATTTTGACTAAGTTGACTCCTTTTTCCTGTGATGCTAGAGATAAGCTTAATAAACATAATCAGTTAATGAAACTTATGCAATTTTTAATGGGATTGGATGATGTTTATCAACCTATTAGGAGTTCTTTGTTAACACAAACTAAATTACCAAATGTTAAAGATGCTTTTGTTATTGTGGGGAGGGGGGAGTCACATAGAGGTCTTGGTTCTACTTCTAGGGATCAGAAACCCCAGGTTAGATTTTTTTTTTGCTAAATTTGAATCTAATAATAGAAATTTTAATAGGTTTAATAACAATGGGGTTAACAGGGGGCATAATAATAACATTGCTTATAATTATTTGTCTTATAAGCATTATGGGATGAAAGGTCATACTATTAACAAATGTTTTGAACTTGTTGGTTATCCTACTGGTTTTAAGAAAAATATGAATGGGAGAAATGTTTCAAGTAATAATAATGGTGGTTTTAATAAGACTGGGAGTTCTAATAATCATGTCGATGTGCATAAGGCTACTGGTTCTTTGCCTTTCACTAGTGAGCAAATTGGTAAACTTATGAGTCTTATTCGTGAGAAATATAGTTATAGGGTTCATTCCAATATGGCAGGTATGAGGTTTACATTTTTAATGCTAATGTGTTTCTTAATGATCATTTTTATAAGTCTTTTAATGCTAATATTAAAATTTGTGATAAAACTTTACATTTTGGGTGGATTATTAATCCAGGGCAAACCAGCATATTACTTCTTCTACTAAAAATATGAATTATATCGTTGATATATCTTATTTGAATATTATTGTAGGACATCCTAATGGGACTCTTGCTAATATTAAATATGTTGGCAATCTTAGACTTACTAATAATGTTGTTTTGTTTGATGTGCTGGTTATACCCGAATACATTGTTAGCTTATTGTCTGTTAATAAAATGACTATAGATAGTAAACGTCATGTTGGTTTTAATGAGTATGATTGTGTTATTTAGGATTTGAAAAAAAGAGATTACTCTGTGGACTGATAGTGAAACTGATGGTTTGTAAGTGTTTGATGTGAATTGTGAGTTACCTAAGATTAAAAGTAATTTTTCTATTATGTGTTGTCATGTATCTAAATATGTGTGGCATGATAGGCTTGGTCATCTTCTGGTGAGGTTCTACTAATTTTAAAACATACCTTAAAACTAAGTAAACCTGATTATATTAAGCCTTGTGAAATCTATCGTTTTGCAAAATAGTCTAGAGAACCCTTTCCTTTAAGTGATCATTAGTCTTCTACTTTGGATGAATTGATTCATCTTGATGTATGGGGCCCTTACAAGGTTACTACTAGGGAGGGCTTTAGATTTTTCCTTACTATTGTTGATGATTTTAGTAGGGCTATTTGGGTTTACTTGCTTAAGTCTAAACATGAGGTTTTTGGTTATTTTAAGGAGTTTTTTCATCTATTACTTAATCATGTTTCTAAAGGGATTAAAGTTATTAGATCTGAAAATGGTACAGAGTTTTTAAACAATAATATGGCTTGTTTTTTGAAGGACCAAGGTATTATCCATCAGACTATTTGTGCTTATACTCCTCAATAAAATGGGACTAAGAGAAAGCATAGGTATTTACTTTTATGAGGGTTTGCTAAAATATGTGATCCGATGGTCTAGGGTGGTGGAAGAAGATGGTTGCCATGGTTAGAGAGAGAAAGAGAGAGGTGGAAGTAGGTATTTCTAGAGAGAGAAAGGCAAATGTATAAAGTGAAAGAGAAAAACATAAACTTCAACCCCTCCTTGGAAGCCTTAGAGGGGTATTTATAGTCACACATATGCATACACTATACATAGTTTCCTAGTATAGTCCATGCGTGTGTGACTATGATAACTTATGGGAGTTCTTAAATATCGTCACATAAAGTGAGTTTCCAACAATCTTCCCCCATGGGACGACATGTATAATTCCTTACGATATTTTTCTTAACAAGTACATAATGATTAAGAATAAGAGCTTCCATGAAGCGTCTAATGCTGATGTGTCTTCTGAGGCCTTTGACTTCAAGTCTTCACTTCAAAAGACTCATCTTTGTAGTAACTTGTAGAAGAAATAATGTAACAGGCACGAACTAAGTAACCCATATACTTATGGTTAAGGAGAAGCTTCTGAATTAACTTCCCCCTAATTAATGCCACATATTCTTGATGTAGAAGCTTTTAATAGGTTCCCCCTAACCCGACAATCCTCATGAGAAATTTCAAAGATTTCAATAAAGCTTAGAATGATTAAGCGCACAACAGAATTTTAAAAGCAAACTCCATCATATGAAATGATAATGTTGCTATGATTGATTGAAAGTTTGGGGAACACCAAGTAGATCAACAAAGTCTCTTCTCATGTTTGAATAATTATTTTGAATTTTCTCCCCCCTGAGAGTTTAAGTTATGCATACTAGAAAGAATCAAGACATTTCTTCCCCCATGTAGTTGAAGAAATGAAACCAATCCCATGTATGAAGCTCAAAAACCTGAAGTACACACTTTATCTAATTCATGAAGTTGACATCGTAACACCAAAGTCAATTAAGTCCCAAAAATACACATATCTTCTTCCAGAGATGCATCAAAGTCAATTAAGTCCCGGAAATGCATATCTCTCCATATATGATAATAATGATGTTTAATTAGAACATCAAAAGAATTAATCATTAAACAATAGTGTACCTGTTTTACCCATCAGATACTATTTCTTTCATTTCTTCCCCCATATAAGTTGAAAGATGCACTAAACGCCACGAGTTAAAACACTGATTTTCTCTGCGGTTATGACATTTTTCTGTTCGGAATGTCTTCAATTAAAAAGAAGGTATGAAGTTCATCATGTGTATTGTTCAATAGGTCTTCTTCTTCCCCTTGATGGTTTCGAAACCTCGGAACCAACAATAAATCGTACGCACATCTACCTAAAATCTCGTGAGAATAATAAATTAGCTTAATTATATTATGCGAGAATCAGTTGTTGATCGAAATACTCTACTCATAAACACTCTATGGCTATCATTACCAACCCTTTGCAGGCTATTTGAACTGACCACTAATAGAGTAAACCCGATATACCAAACGTGAAACTGAATAAGAATTCCTCGATCTTGTGACTTAAGCTTGCACTATTGTTGATTGAAGAACGGTGGAGAAATCTCTAAGTACCCAATACCTTGCGGAAGAAGTATATAAGCACAACACCTCTTGAAATTATCCACATCGACTCTTCGCGTGACACTGAGGATAACAATATAACCCCTTTAGTGATAGTTATCTAGGTCATCAACCATCCACCCTAAACCCGGAAACTAGATAATCCAAGTCTTCATCCTAATGATGAAGCACGAGCAAGTTATCATTGAAATTATGCATCCAACCAACCCCGATTTCAAAGATAAAATAATTACACGTCTTCAATAAATCCGTCTTCAGTTTCAAATCATAATACCCGATCAAATCCGTAGCCACTCTGAAATAATTTCAAATTTAGCCATTTATCTAGGTCTCGTCAAATAAATTTTGTCACTTTATCTCCCCTCTCGGTCATTGTCAAGCCCCGATTATAACTAAAATATGACTTAATATCACAAATTTTTTCTAAAATAAAAATTTTGACATAAAATTTGTACTATAAGCATATACTCGGCCCATCATGAGTTCACAAACCCATTATCCAAATAATACTACCTTATACCAATTAAATAAAAAACAAAAGTTTCAGCTTAACTTAAATACTCACGAGAAAACCACTACACGTCCAAATGAATTTGTAAAAACACGTTTGAATTGTGTAACCAAAATGAATAGCCCAAAGTGAGATTAATAGAAGATAGAAACATATCTCGTTTCTAATAACAACACAACCCATCAAATGTTATTTGAGTTTTAGTACCCGGTCCAATTATAAACATAGTGGTATTAAAAACCACCAAACCCTAGTCATAGTTAACCTAACCCCCTTATTCACCTCTGCCTCTTTTTTTTACCCATATCTCACAACCACCAAACTTTCACAATCCTAATCTTCATCTTAAAATTTTCCGCCCCTATCTCTTCCATTCTCCCTCAAACCTACTCAGCCAACAAAAAAACAAATATGCCAATCTAATCTAATAACAAATTATAAGCATTGATTATCTTATCACACTAAGAAAGAATCACCCATCACTTCTAATTTCATATTTTAGCACTGATCATATGTGCACACCAAATCACACGATATGACCCAACATCTTTCGTTGACATCTTATGTAGTTTGAAGATTTGATCGGCCGTGGCATCAAGATCCTTCTAATTGAGGGTCTCGGGTAGGTGATTTTGTTGCATGTCACTCGAAAATGAGAAAGATTATAACAAAAATGTTACTAATCTTCTATAGTTTTCGTAGATAAAAGGATGGGTAATCCCCAACACAGATCTATGATGAACTTTATTCAGACCTTAAAAATTCTTGAAAGATTTTTTAAACAAGGTTGAATAATTCTGGAATTAGTAATTCTTTTAGTTCGAGTAATTAGATGGGATAGGTGTCGATGGGTCTTAGGTTTAGATTTATGTTGGATTTAGTTTGGAGTGAAAAGGTGATGATGTTAAGTATTGGTCTAGGAAAACATTTTATCATTTCAGAAAGTTGATAAAATCACCATCTCGGAATAATAAGTATTTTACCATTTCGGAATGTTTCCACATTTACCATTTCTGAATGTTTCCACATTTACCATTTCTGAATGTTTCAGTAATCATAATTTCATAATGTTTTTGAGTCCACCATTTCGGAATAATATAAAGTACCATCTTGGAATGTTTTTTCATTCACAATCTCGGAAAGTTTTCCTTTTTATCATTTCGGAATATTGAAAATCTTATCCAAAAGTACGTTTTTCGGATTTTTTGGATCTCGTTTTTGCAAATCTAGGTTTCATGGCTGCTCATAACCATCATCTTCAATATTTTAAAACCCATAAGCTTAAACCCATCAGCAAAAAATAAGATTTTAAAGATGCTCTTACATAAATAAACCTTGAAAAGCAGATCTGCAATCCAAAAACACCATATTCTGACCCCTTTGAACCTAGAAAAAGAACTACGTGAATGTTGGACAAAAACCAAACAAATAACTAGAAAAACTAAATTTTGATAAACATAGACTTTGACCAATCCAGATTAGATACAAGAGTAACTGTTGGTCAATAAAAAGAAGGAACCAGACCAGCTAACATACGTAAACCATAACCTATGACAAAAATTGTGACAAGAAATAACATGACAAAAATAGTGACAAAAAATGAGATAAAAACCAGTTTTTGACCATCGAATCAAACAAAAACACACCCCGATCGAAGGATTGAACCGCCGACTTTGATGCCAATTGAGGGTTTGCTAAAATATATGATCCAGTGGTCTAGGGTGGTGGAAGAAGATGGTTGCCATGGTTAGAGAGAGAGAGAAAAAAAAAGAGAGGTAGAAGTAGGTGTTTCTAGAGAGAGAAATGCAAATGTATAAAATGAAAGAGAAAAACACAAACTCTAACCCCTCCTTGGAAGCCTTTAAGGGATATTTATAGTCACACATATGCCCACACTATATCTAGTTTTCTAGTCAAGTCCATGTGTGTGTGACTATAATAACTTATGAGAATTCTTAAATGTCGTCACATAAAGTGAGTTTCCAACACTTAATGTGGCTAGGAGTTTATTGTTTCAGGGAGGTATTCAAGGTTTAGAAGAAGGCTTAGAGGATGAAGAAGAAGAATAACAAAGAGAGGTTTAATATGGGATGATCCAAACTAGTAATGTGTTAAAACTCATTTTGGTGAATAATAAAATTTGCTAGGCTTAATTGGGAAAAAGTTGTTTTTAGCAAAAGTTTATGCCATGTTTACAAAAATTTAGAGAAAATAGTGTAAAGCAGATATTTCATCGAAGTTGCGACATGCGGTTCCCAACTTAAAGGCGCGGTTCGATATCAATAAAGAACCGCCCATAATTAAAGAACCACGGGCAAAACCCCTTGAAAATGGTACTTCCAACAATTTTCACAAGCCCAGATTTTAGACAAAGTTTTAACAAGCCAAAATAGATTACCAAGCAAAATCTAGATAGCTAACTAACACATAATAGCACAAAGCCACGCAAATCGAAAGTTCGACCACATGAACACATTAGGATTAAAATAGTAATCAATCTAAATAAAAAGTATTAGTACTACAAACAAAGTCTTAATGCAAGAAATAAAAACAAAGTCCAATGAAAGAAAAATATCCAACATTACACCAAAAATAACCAAATGAAGTCTTTACCAAGGACTTCAAGCATCCATCATCTCTTTTTCTTCCCAAGCTTCTTGAGCATACTCCCTATAGCCTTGAAGGAACCCCTTGACTCCGTACGATGCTCGTATAACTCCTCTTGAGTATGAAGGTTATACCTAGAGACATCCTTAAGACCAAAGTTTTGAGGAAGTTGACTCGATGAATGACAAGGAGGACGAATAATTAGGTCTAACCCATCCATGAAAGTGTTCAAGGATAGGGTGGATTCACTCGTAGAACCGAAGTTGGTACTAGTTCCCGCATCATCACCATCACTTGATGATGAGGAATCTTCCTCATTTTCAGATTCTTATGGATCACATATATGCTTCCCTCGGTCACTTCTAGGCTTTCGTGGACGTACCTTTTGAATAGGATGCATCACATGATTAACCGACACATAATTAGAGAGACCGATATTGGGATAGTCATGATCAACCCTTTTCAAAAGACGAGTGAGGAGCATGGCATAGGGAAGGTTGGCGGTTGATTTCGAGAGGACGTAATTAATCCGTCCAGCGAAGAAGTATGCAAGATTGTACTCGGTGCCGGTGCATATGTAACACATCATGTGAGTGATGCACGCCGAAACATGATCTCGGTTTCCACAATGACAAAATACATTCTCCCTAATGATATCGGCCCAAGGGACCATACAATCATTAAGGTCGCTTACGAGTATCTCATGGCGTTTCAAAGAACTCTTTTTAGAATGGATACTACGTACAACGACTAGATTACGTTCTTTGGAAATAGTATCAAGGATGAGTTCAAAGTCCAGCATTTCGGTGTCATATGGAGGATTGTCAATACACAATTCCAAGGAATTAATTTTCCATGATTCCGTGAACCGACATTGACCTTCATATGGCACTCTAATTGCCTTACCAAATTCCTTGAGAGAATGGATACTACGTACAACGACTTGATTACGTCCTTTGGTAATAGTATCAAGGATGAGTTCAAAGTCCGGCATTTCGGTGCCATATGGAGGATTGTCAATACACAATCCCAAGGAATTAATTTTCCATGATTCCGTGAACCGACATTGACCTTCATATGGCACTCTAAGTGCCTTACCAAATTCCTTGAGAGAGTAAGTAATGAGTCGACCATTAATGGCGAACCTAACAAACATACCATCTTCATTATATAGAGGGAATTGGGGATAAATAAGTTCTTCGATGTCTAGCAAGCATTGGAACTTAATTTCACTAAACATATGTCTAGTATAATCATATCCCACAATATCCCTATAGACAACTCTACCCTCATGAAAGTAACGTTTTTGAAGTGAACGATAAGTATTACCAAGGGTTATGGATGGACATGAGTCGGCAAGACTAGGCATATAGTCCTTAGTTTTGTGGTGGTCATGTTGATAAACCAAAGGCATGATTAAGCACCTATACAACATACAAAAATATGTCCACAATCACTATTATGTTATAAAATGAATTTAAGTTAAAATCACAAGAATGTGTTTAATCAATCACTTAACTAACCAAAGGATTAATCCTTAACATTCTCATGTTCACAATGTCATAATTTCATCTTTGATAAATACATATGAATTATGTAAAATCAAACATGAACATTGAACATTGGTTTTTTAAAATCCGTTTTTAGGCAAGCATTAACAATGCGATTACCAATGTGTTCAAGTGTTCATATCAATGCCATCATTTAAACAAAATAAATTAGTCAAAATTCGGATTTGTTCTATAAGTGGGTATTAATGAAATCGCAAGGAATTCAAACCTAAGGAATCATAACATTACAACTATGTCAACCCACATTCCTAATCAGGTTCCAATTCGATTTTAATTTTAAAAATCCCCAATTATGAAATTAAGAACCTAATATAGGAAATTTAATATAGGAAGAAGATTAATGTTTCATTTTCCTCGACTCGACTCGAATTGATATCTAATTTAATCGTTAGATTTATCGTTTTTGGTTAATAATACTTGTTTGGTATCTATATCTAATTAAACTTAAATGGGGATACTATTATATGCTTAGGGAATATAGAAATAAAAGCGCAAATAGTTCACATAAAATTACTCTAAAATGCAATACAATTATACTACAATTTAAAATCTAGATGAAACTTATTAAATCTAAGATGCAACAAAATTATACTATAATTACAAAAAATAATTATTCTAAATGCAACATTAAACTAAATGCAAGCACATAATAACATGTAAGATGACAAAAATTAAATAAAAAAGATAAACTTAAGATTAAAGCGTAAAGCTTTAACCTTAATAGCTTATTAATCTTTTAGATGATAAAGCTTGAAGCTTTATATACTAATAAGCTTAATAATCACAAAAAGGCGTAATTTTTAAAACTATTTAAAACGATTTTTATAAACGAGATATTTTTTTAAACAATTTAAACTATATTAATCTAATTAATTAAACTAAAACGATTTAGAGGAAAATAAACTTTAAGCTAGATATTGAAAAAGGAGAGAACTTTAGTACCCGTGGTCCGAAGAAAAACGCTCTAAGAACAATCAACACAACCAACAAAATATAGGCCGTAAAGTACACGGCCTCTCATAACCAACAAAATATGGCCCGTAAAGTACACGGCCTCTCAAATCAAACTCAAACCACACAATTACTAAACCGATAGTTCACAACTTTTGCCAACCAAACGCTCTAAGTAATTCCACCTATCAACTAAATCTATTAAACCCATAAGCTCCTCACCGAAAGTGATGAATCAATACGGCGAGATCAAAAGAACACAAGAGGTTAGGATGATAAGCAACAATTAATATTTGATTACGTTGATTACTAATAGATCAAGACTATTTTTTAGGTTTTATAAAAATATTTTATTTTTTAAACTAAAAACTAATAGATCTTATAAAAAAAAACTAATAGATCTGCACTATTTTTTAGGTTTTATAAAATTATTTTAATTTTTAAACTAAAAACTAATATATCTACACTAATTTATAAAAAAAGCTAATAGGTTTACACTAAAAGTAATTAATTAAAAGGCTAGCTTATTAATAAGTTGTAAGCCTAAGCTTAAAACTTATGTGATTCAAAAAGCTTAAAAATCGAATTGAACAAATTCACCCACAATAAGCTAGATCTCGAAATATAAGCCCGTAATAAGCTTGAAATAAGATAACTTATTTCAAACTTTTATATGAATCTAACTTATTTGGAAAAAGTTATAAAAACTAATCCCAAATATAAGCTAGATTATAAGAAAAAATTAAGAAAGGTAAAATAAGAATAAGCTAAAAGAGATTAACAATAAGCTAAAACATAAACTTTTATTAATATTGAAGAAAGCTTAAAAATAAGCTAATACAAAAGTTGAAAGGAAATACATTTAAAAAAATAAGAAATAAAATTGACATTACATACAAAATGAAGAAAAATGAGGTGCTATTTATAGTTGAAGTCAAGGTGTTTGGGGTAGATTAGTCTTTTTAGGCTTCTAACCACCTTCTCTTCTTTAACTTGAGAGCATCTTCGTCATTTGATAGGTGATGATGTGTTTCCACCAATATGAGTGAAGATTCATTTTAGATAGACTAATGAGAGCACTTCACATGGATCACCTATCTTCACTTTTGATTATTTTTCATTCAATGGCCCTTAATTACGCTTTCCTTAATCTACTCCACCATCTTTATTCTTGTAGAAGCATGCACCTAATTACTCATAAAAGAAATACACATGTTATTTTCTTTCTTTTTAATATTTTTGTTTTAGTTTAAAAATAAACAAAAATATATAAAAAAAAATACTAAAACTAAAAATATTTAAAAATCAAAATTAATTATTTCAATACAAAACTAACTATTATAAAATAAAAAACTTTTATTTATTTAATTTTGCTAAAATTAATAAAATGTTAAAATTAGAAATAAAATATTAGAATATGAAAAATGCAAACAGAGACGAGTTACGCGGCAAGGTCGGAACCGTTGGCTTCGTAATTTTGTGCTCTTTCCATTCTCGTGCTCGTTTTGCTGTTTTCTTTACCTTTTTCCTTGGTGATTTCTCGATATCCGTGCCTCTTAATACTTTTGGTCCCTTGAGCATGTCTTTTGTCTTCTTCTTCAATAAAAGCCAGTGAAATCATGTGTTTTCTTCATTTATGATCTTTTGTACCTATTTTACACAAACAAACAAAACCACGCGTAATTCCTACATTTACGTTATTAAACTTACGTTTTGGTTTGGTTTTTCCTTGTTTTTAGTGGTAAAAGGAGTAAATGTTTACACACTTATCAAATGCCCCTACACTTGATCATTGCAATGTCCCCATGCAATGCACGATTTTAAAGCACAAATTTACATTTTTCATTATAAATAACCCATCTTGGCCTTTATTATGATATACTGTTACTACTACAACAAAAGAAACTAAAAACGATGAAAAGATAAAAAGTTTATTAAAAAAATATAACAATTCCATTTAATTTATTTATTTTGAAATTGTTTTATGGAAGAAACTCATAAAGAAATCTAAAACTTTTATTAGGGCTTTCAGTGTTATGAATATTTATCTCCCTCAAGTTTCACGTTCCCCAAACTAAGCATAAAAACGAGATCATTGTTATTATAAGATAGTAAAACTAACACTTACTCATGTGGTTTAATTACTCACTTAGACCCCCTTTCCTATGGTGTATATCTTGTATTTTATTTTTATCTTGAATGATCACGAGGATGCATTTTTGAATTATTTCGATAATTTATTAAGGCCGAAAATAAAGTAGGACGATTTAATCAATAGTTAGCTAAAGGAAAAAATCTTTTAAGACGGCTTCTCGAAATCTCATAAAGTTCATATCTTGGCATAACTCGTTTCACGATTTGAGACCTTTCTCGGACCGATATTTGGCATGTACTCCAAACTTCAAATCTTGAGAGACGATCTTGAAATTATCGTATTCTCTTCATTTTTGTATACATCTTCATTTGGAGTGAGAGATGCTTCAACTTTGACCATGACTTTTTCATTTATCCTTGTCTTTATTTAGTATTTTACTATACAACGATCCGCCTCCTTTTCGGACTTGGATCTATTTATCCTCACGCCTTGTAAGGGCCTTTTTGGATAGACTTTTTCGCAACCTTATGGGAGTAAATTGCTTCTCGTCGTGTGTGTAAAACCCCAAATTTTGGGCTTTTAACACGTCACCGGTTTCATTATTAATATCGTTCATCCTGTAATATTTTTATCAACGACCGTTACAAATGAAATCATAATATAGTAAATATTATATATTTTCTTATATTTCTTAAAAACTTGACGTTTTAACCATGGACTTATTTTATTTTTCTTTTTAGACACATTTTATGTGCATAAATAATTACTAATTATATTTATTATAACTAGTAATGATGATCCAAAATATTACACATTTAAAATTATATACAGTAATTTCTAAACATAAACTTTTAGTACATTTAACCAAGACTTGCGTAATGTCAAACAAATATTACTAACTATACTAAATCGACACATTAAAACGACCATAGAAAACCCTTAGTTGAATTTTAAGTGCAAGGACATTTTATTTACTTTTTATATTACATTGCTAAAATATGTAAACAAACCGAGCCTAGGCATAACTAAGTTGTGAAAAATGACTTTCCCTTGCATTTTATTTTCGTTCCTACGTCGCATGTGCAGGCAAATCAAAAACCAAATCTTACTAGATTTTCTAAGTACTAATAAATCCTAACCTAACTCTTATATGTGGTCGAGTATAAGCCACAGACACAAATCCTACACATTGCTATTTTACCTCTCTTCCCTCACTCGTGTATAACACACACACCACAAACAGCAATCTCATCTTCATCTATATCTCTCTCGTTATATAAACCTACAACACAACCAATCACTGCAACTCCTTTCCTTCCTGGTTGGGACGCAAGTGAACACCAAACACAAGCAAAACCCTCAACTTATACACTCCCTGTTGCGTTTATCTCATAGCTAAATAACACACTCGTTGGTGTTGCTGTTGTAAACGAAACGCACTTCTGTGGGTCGGTTTCGATGATGATTACAGCATGGTTATGGTAGTGATGCGTGGCGGTTGTGATAGATCAAAACCACAACTGTGGTGGTGACGGCTGTGAATAACAGCGGCTGAGGTGGTGTGTCTCGCGGCTATTAACCACGATGGTGGTGGTTGGACTACAAACGTGCCACGACTGTGATAGCCTCGTAAGTCTACTCATCACTTTTTCCCTTGTTTAATCATATGCAGTCAAATCCATATAGATGTCATGTGCTTGAGAAAATAGTTTAAAAGTTTCCACATAATACTCTTCGTGTTACTCTCAACTTTCGATCATAAAATAGGAACAACATTACGTAAATGGCTAAGTGTATCACGAGCATAAGTTAGTTAGTTGTCGAGCTTTGTGTTGGACCATTAGTAAACAGTAGACATACTACCCATTGTTCTCTTTCAGATTCAAAACAGAGACAACCCCATTCACTGATATTAATATATTTTGAAATGAAAGGGGTATTGTGTTTTCGATCAAAACTATCATTTTCAAACTTATATATAAGATAGATCAGTAAGCCGTGGCCCGATACATATAACTCGTTAGATAGCCACTAGTTTCGAGTTGTAAACACAAAAAGAATTACTTAATATCCTCGCGTATCGAGTGCGAGAGAGTTGCTTGAAAACAGGTCTACGAAACTTGAGATTTACAAAATTTCGATATTCAACTAGTCCTAACTCGGATTTTCGGACCCATATTACACACTCAAAACGACCTCGGTTTATACAACTTAAATCGCGGGCTAATAGACGACCCGACTATTACTCCGTGAGCTACTAACGAACCCACTATTTACTCCAATAAATTGACGAACATCACCTTGGTTTCGAAATAATTCTTGTTTGGCTCAGACGAGAGAAAATAAAAGGAAGGACGTATAGATTTTTGGCTCTTTTCACATATGTCCTATGTTCCCCCTAACTCGACATGTTTCCTTAAAGTACACATGTTTAATTTTACATGATATTGATTAAAAGTTTATGAGAGTATAAGATTTTGTTTAATAGAAATATAGTTACTATATTTTTGTAAGAAATATATAAATTGTATATTTGGCCTAATAAATGACCCAAATAAATAAATTGGCCCGACAACAAAATATTTAATATTCCTAAATATATCCCGATTGAATGACTACACTATACTAAAACGCTAAACATTCGCAATTGTTAAAAACCATCGATTTATTTAAATAAACTCAAGCACATACTAGGGGATCATATGCAACGTATATTATTATTACGATAACGGAAACCTGAAAGACTTTTATGAAACATTATATTTATAAGTCTTAATTAAATAAAAATCATTTTATTTAATTCTTTTGTACATGTTACAATAACTTACTCTATGTTTAACACTTAAAACGATAACAACTTATTAAATCTGTGATTATGCATTTTCATCAACTACATTCATATGTGCATTTTATTTGTGCATTTACTGAAACACACATAAATTACTTAGGTAATTCTACTGCTTCGTGATCATACTGTGCCAGCATACTCAGTGATTTATTACTACTGCTCCATTATTGAGGTGAGTTTATGGACCCATCTTTTAAACATACTTAATTATTGTTTATGCAAACACTTATGGACAACAACAACTTATTGCCTATTGTTTGCCCCATTCTCGTGGACTGTAATAGTTAATAGTGTAGCGCGAAATGTATGAATAGATCTATTCGAGTATTAACAACACCCGGCCTGACGTGATCAGCTGTCACGTAAACGCTTAGGCCAAGCAACAGGTTTATTTCATTGTCGGACTGAGGGAACATCATTAGGATAGACCCAAATGGGCGTACTGAGCATCATTTGTCTAGCTTCTATTACATGGCAATAGGAACTACTATAGTATTGGGCTGTGATTGTCCTGCTATGATCGTAGTGTTTGGCATAACAATACTTATACTTTTTGAACTAAACTCTATAAATTCACCAACCTCGTGTTGACCCTCACATTTTACTTTATATATTTTCTCAGGAAATAAGCAGGTTCATGTGCATTGGATTCCAACATCATAGGAAGCATCATGTTTACCATCGGGCTGGGATATTTCTTCAAATTTATAATAAATGTTGTTTTCAAGACAATTTATTAAATCTGCACATTTGATTCATGTAATATGTTTAAATGATATTTTATGATCATGCTCTGTATACTATTTGCTATCGATCCACCAAAGTAACACCCCAATTACTATTCCGCTGCATTTGACCAACTTGGGGGTGTTATAGTGTGTCTTGATCCTTCATACTGATTTGGATTAATGATCTTCACATCATCTTAGGGTCTTTAGCAAAAAAAAGTGAATCCTCATGCCTTGTGAGGGCCTTTTTGGACTCGGATATCCTCATGCCTTGTTAAGGCCTTTTTGGATACGCCAATCTTCGTGTCCCGTTTCAATAAGTTATGCCTTGGCTATGAACTCTAATTAATCCCGAGCAACTTTTAAACGATTTTGGGCTAGAAGCTAAGTAATTTTTTTCAAATCGTACGACCTTATTTATTGCATTTATTTATTTACAAGTGTTGGGATAAAAAGCTTATAATTAACTCACATAAGTTCATGAAAGAATAGCAACTTATAATTGACTCTATTATTTCTCGTTCTCCACAATTTAAAATCTCAAGTAATGAGACTCGTGGATGCTTAAGGTCCATATGGTTAAGGATACTAGCTAGAGTAAACTCAAATAAGTAAACTCGGGTTGAGTCAAAATATTCACGACGGACCTAATATATCAAAGACGTCTAAACTTGTTAAAAGCATTTTATTTATTTATTTCCTTTTTGACTTTATTCATGAAATGAAATATATACATATGATGGTGATGACAAAAGGAAAGTAGATAAAAGAAAATAAATGAAAAATACTACTAGGCCAAAATATATCAAAAAATTTGAAAAACGTCGAAAAATATTAATTTTCCGGTTAAAATGAGGACATATTTATGGAAAAGCCCACTTAACTTTGATAGAAGTCTCCCCTACACCTAATATAAACATTGTCCTAAATGTTTAAGCATGTGGAAGAACAAACTCCCCTACACTTAGGACATTGTGCACTTAGTTTAAATCGATCTTAGGAAGAGACAACTAAAGTGATCAATTTTTCAACTTTATTTATATAAGAAATCGATGCACAATAGAAAAAACAAATCGAAGATAACCGGGTACACGGGATCACGGGTCGCGTCAAAAGCATCAAAAGTGGATCATTAAATCATATATCCCTGCACAACACCACAAAACAACAACCTATTTGGCTCCCCTACACTTATTGGTGGAAAAGGTGAATGTCGACGTATAGTCAGTATTCGGCTCGGCCCAACAGGCCCGCGGCCCACACACACCTAAACTTATCCTTCAAGAAACCCTAGCACCATATAAACATATAAACAAGTCTAGGGGTCTCATTCTACGACATGTTATCCTTCATACTTACACCTCTTATACAATATATCAACCCGATACTAACTTGACCGTCGGAGGTGGACCACGGGGCTTCGGCCTCGGGTCCACGTCTAACCGGTTTACCTTTGTTTGTAGCATTACTCAGGACCGGGGAAGACGATTAACGGCCCAGGAGAGTCGCCGAACCGGCCTAGCCAAACTATGCTTCAACAAGTTGGCGCCATCCGTGGGACAACGACTAAACCATGTTTCATGGTCTCATACTACCGAAAAGCAAAGATCCATATTCGGTAACTCTGAATTTTCATGTTTTTGCTTTTCGATAATAATATTCTGTATGCATCTATATGACACGCATGGTATAATGACCATGTATGCATAAGACACATAATATTGAAGTCAAATATAGCGTACCTTAAATTACGAATTAAACTATGATCACATTGTATCAAATGGTATAATTGTATCATACATATGATATTTTGACTAAAACATATTACTAGGTACATATATGGCACTAATATCATGGTAACAAAAGCACCGAATTTAAAACTATGCTTACAATCTTTGTCTCCATTGATTCTTATCAAACAAATATTTTTTGTTAGTCAAGGTAACTTTTCTTTTGAAAAAAAAAGATTTGGTGCTATAAAGGTGTGGATATATCTTTGTAGTAAACAGATAATATCCACATATAGTACATCTCTTTTATGCATTAAATGGTATCTACTACATGTTTCATATACTAAGTCCGGCGTTCGGATTAAATGTCATATTTGCGTATATTCGTCCTTATATTAGCCAATGACCCGTTTTGACGTAAAACCTTATATTTTTTACGCGGTCATACACTCGTCCTGTAGTGGTACTCCAAGTGTCCAAATATATTTTTATTTTTTATATCCGCACGGCCGAATCTATTTTATTTTTTGAAAATCCGTAGTCATAAGCCCCGCCTTTCCCCAGTATTCTGTACAGCTGGATAATATTTTGCTTTTCGGTGCAACGGTATTCCGTGCCGACATATGTTTATGTTAATAAAAGATATTACCTATATCTTTAAAAAAATAATTAATAAAAAATAAATATGTTATCGATATTTATTATACTAATAAAAGATATTAAGTATATCTTTTAAATCGGTAAAGAGATATTACATATATCTTTTAATTTGATTAAATATATTTTTCGTATATGTCGCGACCCAACCTGCTACTACTCTTTATTCGCGGTCATGGTATGTCCATCCGCGCTCGTTCGTACGATCGGTTGTATCCTATATATTACTAAAAGATATTATTTCTCTTTTAAAGTTTGGTAAGGATATATTCCCATATTTTTTGAATTTATAAAAAATATTACCCATATCTTTTTAAATAGGTAACAATATATTTACCTATATCTTTTATACTAAAAAATATTCTCGATATTTTTTATATTGATAAAAGATATTACGTGCATCTTTTAATTCGGAAAGGAGATATAACATATATCTTTTCATTTTAATTAATATATTTTTCGTATAAATCGCGGCCCGGCCTACTAACATTGTGTTGCGACCCGACTTTTCTATCCGCGGTTATGGTCCATCCTTCCGCGCCCGTTCGCACGTTTGAACATCTTTTAGCCTACGGGCGTACGCGTACACATCGTTCCCATGCGGAATAAGAGGATTGAGTGAACCTAATAATTCAACTTATCGTGTAAGAGGGTTGCAAACCCAACGACCATGGATCATGTATCCTTGTTAGACACCTTGCTATCAAGACGTTGTAATAAGTTACGCAAGACACATAACTCATGATGGACTTGTAAAAGGCACACTGTGCACGTCTAACAGTATTTTTGTCAAAACTTTGACTGTCCCTATGGTAGTAGCGGTACGCCGCACGTAATGACATAGCTTATCCCATAAGTTAGTTAAGATACGTCTTATACTATG
Source organism: Glebionis coronaria (assembly GCA_025667525.1). NCBI lineage: Eukaryota > Viridiplantae > Streptophyta > Magnoliopsida > Asterales > Asteraceae > Glebionis > Glebionis coronaria. The sequence continues at coordinate 453,493,562 of CM046881.1, read as the reverse complement.
TGACAATTCGCGATTATGGCATGTCCATCCGCGTTGGTCCGTACGTTTGGACCAATTTATATCTTTTGTATGCGATTATGGTACATCCATTAGCATTGTTCTACGTGACCGTAATTTTTTGAATACTTGATTAAAGTTTAATACTACTAATCGAGTGTAGCACCATTAAACTTGGGGGGCTAACAGGGTATAGTAATACCACTATTTTCGTGCATGACACGCAATATCTTTGGATATATTCTTTTCCGTAGAATTCCGCCTTCTGTCGGTTTATTTGTTTGCCGTGGATGTATCTCTTCCATTGGCTTATTCCTTCGCCGCGGAAATACTCCTTCCGCGCGCTTATTTCTTTTTCATGGAAGTATCTCTTCCATTGGCTTATTATCCTTCGCCGTGGAAGGACTCCTTCCACTGTCTCATTATCTTCGCCACGAAAGTACCTCTTTCGTTGGCTCATTATCTTTCGCCGTGGAAGTACCCTTCCGCATGCGCATTATCTTCGCCACGAAAGTACCTCTTTCGTTGGCTCATTATCCTTCTCCGTGGAAGTACTCCTTCCACGTGATCATTATCTTGCGCCGTGGAACTACTCCTTCCACGCCCTCATTATCTTTCGCCATGGAAGTACTCCTTCCACGCGCTCATTATCTTTCACCGTGGAAGTATTATTCCACGTGCTCATTATTTTCTTCGTGGAAGTATTCTTCCACTTGCTCATTTTCTTTCGCCGTGGAAGTATTCTTCCACGCGCTCATTATCTTTCGCGCTGGAAGTACCCTTCCACGTGCGCATTATCTTCGCCACGAAAGTACCTCTTTCGTTGGCTCATTATCCTTCACCATGGAAGTACTCCTTCCACGCGTTCATTATCTTTCCCCGTGGAAGTACTCCTTCCACGCGCTCATTATCTTTCGCCGTGGAAGTATTCTTCTATGTGCTCATTATTTTCACTGTGGAAATATTCTTCCACGTGCTCATTATCTTTCCCCGTGGAAGTATTCTTCGACGTGCTCATTATTTTCGCCGTGGAAGTATTCTTCCACGTGCTCATTATCCTTCGCCGTGGAAGTACTCCTTCCACGCGCTCATTATCTTTCGTTGTGGAAGTACTCCTTCCACGCGCTCATTATCTTTCGCCGTGGAAGTATTCTTCCACGTGCTCATTATTTTCGCCGTGGAAGTATTCTTCCACGTGATCATTTTCTTTCGCCGTGGAAGTATTCTTCCACGCGCTCATTATCTTTCGCCGTGGAAGTACCCTTCCACGTGGGCATTATCTTCGTCACGAAAGTACCTCTTTCGTTGGCTCATTATCCTTCGTTGTGGAAGTACTCCTTCCACGCGCTCATTATCTTTCGCCGTGGAAGTACTCCTTCCACGCGCTCATTATCTTTCGCCGTGGAAGTATTCTTCCACGTGCTCATTATTTTCGTCGTGGAAGTATTCTTCCACGTGCTCATTATTTTTGCCATGGAAGTATTCTTCCACGTGCTCATTATCTTTCGCCGTGGAAGTATTCTTCCACGTGCTCATTATCTTTTTCCGTGGAAATACTCCTTCTACGCGCTCATCATCTTCCGCCGTGGAAGTATTCTTCCACGTGCTCATTATCTTTCGCCGTAGAAGTACCCTTCCACGTGCGCATTATCTTCCCCACGAAAGTACCTCTTTGGTTGGCTCATGTTCCTTCGCCGTGGATGTACCCTTCCACGCGCTCATTATATTTCGTCGTGGTAGTATTCCTTCCATGGGTTCATTGTCTTCATCGCGGAAGTACGTCTTCCACTGTCTTGTTGTCTTCGCCGTGGAAGTGCGCCTTCCACTGGCTCATTCTTTTTGCCGCGGAAGTACGCCTTCTGTTGGTTCATATCTTTATTGCGGAAGTACGTCTTCTGTTGGTTCATATAATTATTGCGGAAGTAGGTTTTCTGTTGGTTCATATCTTTATCGCGGAAGTACGTCTTTTGTTGGTTCATATCTTTATGGCAGAAATACATCTTTCGCGACGAATTACTTTGCCCGACTATGGAATGATTTTTCCAAAAGTTTAAATTGTTTGACCTTAATTAGACGGGGTCTAATCAACTGCGTGTAGTTCGGGAAAAACCATAATAAATTTTGGCATTCATTATCAAATGTCTTGGCCGTAAGACGGATGTAATATCCGCATCACCTTGCCACAGTGGTACGTCTTCTGTTGGCCTTATGATGAATAAAATATTCACATTATGTTGCAATAATAGTAGGTATAAGAAGTATGTATTTAAAGTATTCACGATGCAACATACGGGTTCCACCTCCACCTTCACAAAACCTTCTTATCATCCTCACGTTAGAGATGAATAGGATGATACCTTGCCAATGCCAGTGTTACCCCGGCTATAGAACACGCTTTCTTCTTACGGGGTCCTTACCGTATAATCACGGGAAACCAAGCATTCGAGCACAACCACCCATCTAACGTATATGTGTTTTCTAATTTCTTTTGTCGTGGATACGCTTACAAGTACCGGATATGGTGTAAAAGGATAGTAACCTTGGTGATGACCTCGCATACTATACTGTGGGGACATGATGACGTATAGTGGCTACGCTCACTATTTGTAACCCAAACCATCATCTTTTCGCTAAGAGTAGCCCACTACGAGTGGAGCCATATGTTACGGACAATCCACGAGGATGTCCTAGCAGCAAGCCATACGCGGTTGTTTAGTAAGCGTGATACATGAATGAGTCTAGCATAACATGATCATGAACCATATCATACTAGACTGGGGGACATGTCGACGTATAGTTAGTATTCGGACTGACCCAACAGGCCCGCGGCCCACACACACCTAAACTTATCCTTCAAGAAACCCTAGCACTATATAAACAAGGCTAGGGGTCTTATTCTATGACATGTTATCCTTCATACTTACTCCTCTTATACAATATATCATCCCGATACTAACTTGACCGTCGGAGGTGGACCCCGGGGCTCCGGCCTCGGGTCCACGTCTAACCGGTTTACCTTTGTTTGCAGCATTACTCGGGACCAGGGAAGACGATTAACGGCCCAGGAGAGTCGTCGAACCGGCCTAGCCGAACTATGCTCCAAAAGTAAAAAGGTGGAAAACGGTAAAATCTAACTTAGTTATTCGATGATTGATTTTATTACTAGAGTCTCTAGCTCGAATCGATTCCCCGAATATCATCTTTCAAAAGGGAAAAATCATGGAAAAATTGATATTTCCAAGGGAGGAAAATCTCTCATAAAAGGAAAACCCCACGAAGGTCCACCGGGGTCAAACACATAATTTCCATCTCGAAAGGAAATAAACCCCAAGGTGGTAAAATCATACAAGTATAAGAGAAGTGGGGTACACATAGTCAATTGTTTCTCACAAGGAATGGTATGGTGATATGGCAATGGTAGCACTAAAGTCTCTATTCCCGGATCAAACACCGTTTCCTTAAGGGGAAAATAGCAAGAGATGTTGACATTAAAGCTCAAAATATCATCGTAATCCAAAGTAGGAGAGTCGTCCTCGTCCAAACTTGATGTAAAAACATAAGAATCATCAGAGTCATAAGAAAACTCATTCACGTGAGGAAAATAGTTATTTAGAAAGATATCTAAATCCTCCTCAAATGGAATATCCTCCAAAGTAGGAATGATCTCTAAGACTGGTGGATCCTCCTCAAAAGTCATGACTTCCAAAATTGGGGTGTAAAAGTCAAAAGGAGTCTCCATAATGGAAGGATCACTCATAGAGATGATAGGTGTAGTAGGCTCACTCGGTGTTTCCTCAAAACCCATAATAATGTGATCACTTAAAGAAGTGTCATCATCATAATCATCAAATATTGGGGTATCAAAGATTGGTTGACTTAAAGGTCGGTCCTCTAAATCCAAGATAGTGTGATCACTTGGAAAAGTGTCATCACTATAGGTATCATAAATGGGGGTGTCAAAGATTTGAGGCTCTAAAGGTGGGGACGAAGGTATCACAAAATTATTTTGTTTAGACATTTTAGTTCCAAAAAAATTTATAAAAATCTCTTCATTATCATAGTTAAGCACATCAATCATATTGACCGATTCTTTTCCATTTGATTTATTTGTGATTTTTCCCATTTTAAAAAATTGTTTATCATCCCCAGCCCTAAGAATTAATTCCCCTTCGGCTACATCAACTAATGCTTTTCCGATTCTTAAGAATGGTCGACCAAGTATTAACAGAATACGAAGATCCATCTCATAGTCAACTACAACAAAATCTGTGGGAAAAGTGAATGTACCAACCCAAACAAAAACGTCTTCGGAAATACCAACGGGGTATGCGAGAGTTCTATTGGCTAACTCGAGAGTCACACGAGTCGGTACAAGGTCGGGTAATGATAATTGTTTCCACAAACTTAAAGGCATTAAGTTGATACTAGCCCCAAGATCCGTTAAAGCCATACAATCTTCGATTTCGGGAAATGAGCAAGGTAACACGAATCGAACGGGATCTCCTAGCTTTTCGTGAAGCTCTTTAAGGAGAATCGCGGAATAATTCTCATTTAAAAGTGTTAACAAGCTCTACCATTTTTTCTTTCTTATTGAGAAAATCTTTGAACATCTTAAAAAATTTGGGCATTTGAGCAAGAGCTTCAACAAGGCTAATGTTAAAATTCACTTGTTTAATCATTTTCAAAAAGTTGGAAACGTGAACGTTATCCTTGGTAAGCAACTTAGCCTTGTCCAACTTAGAGGGATAAGGGATATTGGGCTTAGAGGTGAAGGTTGAGAAGGAAAAGGACTCTCTTCTTGAACAACCTTAGGGATAGGCTCTTTAGGCTCATGAGGCAATGGAGAACTAAAACTAGGAGTGGTATTGTAATGAATCACCGAAGGAGGAGTAGGATTACTCATTGTTACCTCTGGGCCTTGTCTCCCCATTAAAGGCGAAGATATGGAAGGTCCCACTAAAGTGGCTCCACTTCGAGTAGTAATAGCACTCACATTAGCTCGAGGGTTAGTCTCGTTATTAGAAGGTAAGGCTCCTTAGGGTCTAAGGGTTTGCAACATTTGCATGAATTTCCTATCCGTGGACTCTTGCATTTCTTTAAGCTTACGGTCTTGCTCATTAAGTTTTTGAAGAACCAAGTCCATTTTAGGATTAGTAACATTCCCTTGATTAAACCCTTGATTACCTTGATTATTAAACCCTTAAATTTGAAAACCTTGGTTTTAAAATTGATTAGCATTTTGAAAGCCTTGATTATTAAAACCTTGGTTGTTAAAGCCTTGATTTTGCCCTTGAAAATTCCCTTGATTTGGATTAAAACCCCTCATATTAGAATTCCCTTAAAAATACCTCTTTGTGGACCTTGGTTCCTATTTGGGTATTGGGTGGTTGGGGGTGGTCTGTGGGGAGCTACAAAACCGGGAGGAGCCAAATAGTTAGTAGACTTATACGACAAATAGTAACATCAACATTGGGTTTAAAGTGGACCCTCTTATTTTCATTTGTATTAAAAGCATAAAATTCTTGTTGGGTTGATTATAAACCTTATCATAATTGTAGTATGAATGTGGTCCACCACAAGTCTCACAAGTCTCACTTAAAGCATGAATGTACCTAGTAGGAGGGTTATGAACTCTTAAAGCAAGATGTTTAACAATTGTAGCAAGTTCTTTAATTTGATTGTTAACCTCATTATCCCCTCCACTAGCACTAGCCATATTAGCCCTTTCACTCTTAGTTTGAACTTTGGCTTTATTTTCAATAATGTCCCAAGCATCGTTCATTGATTTAACAAGAATATTACCCCCCGAAGCACTATTTAGTGAGTCTTGGTCATTCAAAGTTAATCCATTATAAAAAGTATTAATTTGATGAACTTTAGTAAAACCATGTTGAGGACACTTTCTCAAAAGCTCCTTAAATCTATCCCAAGACTCACTAAATGTTTCCCCATATTTTTGTTCAAAGGTGATAATGTCATTCCTTAAAGCGGTGGTTCGAGATGGTGGAAAAAAGTAGTTAATGAACTTGGTCTCTAAATCCACCCATGTGGTGATACTTTGGGGTGGTTTCTTATCAAGCCAAATTCGGGCTTGTCCCTCGAGGGAAAAAGGAAAGAGTAACAAATGAATTGCCTCTTCTGGCACCCCCATTGTATTTAACGGTATTGACCAAATGTAAAAACCTCTTAATATGAGCGTGTGGGTCGTCATGAGTACGGCCTAAAAATGGTTTAGCGGAAACCATTTGAATAAAACCCGTTTTAAGTTCAAAATTATTCGCTCCAATATCGGGCACCACAATCGCGTCATCATTTCCCTTAACGTGAGATTGCAAGATCTCAATCATATGTCGATTATCCGTTGCCATCGTAGTGTCGAAAGCTCGATTCTCGGGATCGGCTTTATTGACGGTCTTTTTGTTGTTCTTCTTCTTTTTGGAAGAATTAGAAGTATTTGGTACACCACTTGGTATGTGTGTACGCGCACGAGTGCGCATACAACTAAAACCGAGGAGTAAGGGGATTTCCCTTGGTAACTTTGAAAGGGAAGGGAGTATCCCTCTCGGGGTTCGATATCAAAAAGCTACAAGAAAATATATACGTAATACTAATTGGGTGGCAAAACCTTCGATGAGCCTTCCTTCTAAAAATACTCACAAGTGAACGGGGTAATGAGGTGGCGCGAAGCACTTAAGTACCTAGCTTCCCTTAGACGGCCTTTTATAGCACGTCGCCTTTCTATTCACCGTAAAGTTCGTATTTCTTCGAATTCTTGCTTAATGAAAGTATTTATCTATTTTTACCTTTTATTATCTTTGATCGATACACGTATATAGAACCAGAACGCCTCCAAATACAGGGTATTGCAAAGCAATACTTATAGAATATTGTGTATTAGGCTTCTAATACGTAATATCTATAGTAAAATAAAATCTTTTTGTATTTTTTTGAAAATAAAATATATTCACAATGAAAATCAAGAGAAATTGAAGTACGGAAAATAATAATAGTACTTAATATTTTTGGTGTAATACTTTAGGAAAAGTATTACTTTTTGATTTTTTTTATTTTATTTTTTTATTTTTTTGTTGCAATTCTTAGGAAAGAATATGTTTTTGATGATTTTTTGATTTTTTTGTATTTTTAAATTTTTGATTTTTCTATATTTTTGATTTTTTAACAAGAAAAATAACGTTCAAAATTGAATGGATCTCAAAAACCAAATCGTCTCACGAAAAATCGTCAATCGTAACGAGATCGAAGCGACAGCCGCGCCAATTTAATATAGGAAATTTAATATAGGAATTAAATGTGGAAGATTAATGTTTCGTTTTCCTCGACTCGAATTGATATCCAATTTCATCATTAAGATTTATCGTTTTTGGTTAATAATACTTGTTTAGTATCTATGTCTAATTAAACTTAAATGGCGATACTATTATAGGCTTAGAGAATATATAAATAAAAGCGCAAATAGTTCACATAAGATTACTTTAAAATGCAATACAATTATACTACAATTTAAAATCTAGATGAAACTTATTAAATCTAAGACGCATCAAAATTATACTATAATTAAAAAAATATTTTAAATGCAAAATTAAACTAAATGCAAACACGTAATAACAAGTAAGATGACAAAAATTAAATCAAAAAGATAAACTTAAGATTAAAGCGTAAAGCTTTAACCTTTATAGCTTATTAATCTTTTTAGATGATAAAGCTTGAAGCTTTATATACTAATAAGCTAAATATTCACAAAAAGGTGTAAATTTTATACTTAAAATAAGCTTATCTAAAGGAAAACTAATTTTTATAATTTTAAATCTATTTTTTAAGACAACAATAATTTTTAAAACTAATTAAAATGATTTTTATAAAAGAGATATTTTTTTAAAACAATTTAAACTATATTAATCTAATTAATTAACCTAAAACTATTTAGAGGAAAATAAACATTAAGCTAGATATTGAAAAAAGAGAGAACTTTAGTACCTGTGGAACACAACCAACAAAATATGGCCCGTAAGTACACAGCCTCTCATAACAAACAAAATATGGCCCGTAAAGTACACGGCCTCTCAAATCAAACTAATCAAAAGCGAAACCCGGCCCGTAAGGTACACGGCCTCTCAAATCAAACTCAAACCGCACAATTACTAAACCGATATTTCACAACTTTTGCCAACCAAACGCTCTAAGTAATACCACCTATCAACTAAATCTATTAAACCCTTAAGCTCCTCACCAAAAGTGATAAATCGATACGCCGAGATCAGAAGAACACAAGAGGTTAGGATGATAAGCAACAATTAATATTTGATTACGTTGATTACTAATAGATCTAAACTATTTTTTAAGTTCTATAAAAATATTTTAATTTTTATACTAAAAACTAATATATCTACACTAATTTATAAAAAAAAACTAATAGATCTACACTATCTTTTAGGTTTTATAAAAGTATTTTAATTTTTAAACTAAAAACTAATAGATCTACACTAATTTATAAAAAAACTAATAGATCTACACTAAAAGTAATTAATTAAATGGCTAGCTTATTAATAAGTTGTATGCCTAAGCTTAAAACTTATGTGATTCAAAAAGCTTAAAAATCTAATTGAACAGATTCACCCACAATAAACTAGATCTCGAAATATAAGCCCACAATAAGCTTCAAATAAGATAACTTATTTCAAACTTTTATATAAATCTACCTTATTTGGAAAACGTTATAAAAACTAATCCCAAATATAAGCTAGATTATAAGAAAAAATTAAGAAAGGTAGAATGAGAATAAGCTAAAAGAGATTAACAATAAGCTAAAACATAAAATTTTATTAATATTGAAGAAAGCTTAAAAATAAGCTAATACAAAAGTTAAAAGGAAATACATTTAAAAAAACAAGAAATAAAATTGACATTATTTAGCTGCTTAAAATATACATACAAAATGAAGAAAAATGAGGTGTTATTTATAGTTGAAGTTAAGGTGCTTGGGGTAGATTAGTCTTTTTAGGCTTCTAACCATATTCTCTTCTTTAACTTGAGGGCATCTTGGTCATTTGATAGGTGATGATGTGTTTCCACCGATAGGAGTGAAGATTCTTTTTATATAGACCAATGAGAGTATTTCACATGGATCACTTATCTTCACATTTGATTATTTTTATCCAATGGCCCTTAATTAAGATTTCTTTAATCAACTCCACCATCTTTATTCTTCTAAAAACATGCACCTAATTACTCATAAAAGAAACACACATGTTATTTTCTTTCTTTTTAATATTTTTATGTTAGTTTAAAAATAAATAAAAATATATAAAAATAAAACTACTAAAACTAAAAATATTTAAAAATCCAAATTAATAATTTCAATACTAAAATAGCTATTATAAAATAAAAAACTTTTATTTATTTATTTTTTACTAAAATTAATAAAATGTTAAAATTAGAAATAAAATATTAGAATATGAAAAATGCAAACCGAGACGAGTTACGCGACAAGGTCGGAACCGTTGGCTTCGTAATTTTGTGCTTTTTCCATTCTTGTGCTCGTTTTGTTGCTTTCTTGACCTTTTTCCTTGGTGATTTCTTGATATCCGTGCCTCTTAATACTTTTGATCCCTTGAGCATGTCTTTTGTCTTTTTCTTTAATAAAAGCCCGTGAAATCCCGTGTTTTCTTCATTTATGATCTTTTGTACCTATTTTACACAAACAAACAAAATCACACGTAATTCTGACATTTACGTTATTAAACTTACGTTTTGGTTTGGTTTTTCCTTGTTTTTTGTGGTAAAATGAGTAAGTGTTTACACACTTATCAGAACCCTACAACAAATTAATTGAAATTGAAGGAAGATACTTACAATTAATTGATGTTTGATGAAAGATGAGTGAAACCCTTGTCTTGAAACCAATTAATTAGAGTGATCTAGAAGCTTTTAAAAGTTTGTTAATGAAGGTTTTAAGAGGATCCCATCGCCACTATAGAGAATAAAGGGCGGGGGTTTAAAAAATGATATTTTAATAAAACCCAACATATTTTGTCCCCAGTGGCGTGCGGTTCATTATCGATATTCAACCTCGGGTTTGAGCCATGACAATTATTGAACCGCCGGCAGAGGACCAATTTAAACCATGAAAATGAAGTAATTTTTCAAAACCAAGTTTTTCTAAAATACTTAAAATACATATCAAGCCTTTTGGAAATCACTGGATTACTTCAATACTAGGTTATAATGCCTTAACGAAGGATTACGAGTTAAATCGAGACCAAAAAAGACCGACACAGAAAAACGACTACTCGTAAGAAAAGACAAAGAAGAGAGAAACCAAGAGGAGTGAATCAAGGCTAAGTTCAATGCATAATAGATGAGTAGCAATCTTCAAGTAGTAGAAACGAAGAGCTTGTGTCATCTATAGTGGTTTAAGACATGTTTTTCGGGCGTAAGTCTAAACGGCTTTGGTAATGAGCCATACCAAGCAATTTTGTTATATAGAGTAAGATCACTTTCAAGTAATTGTATTAAACTTTTACATAATATAGGCAAGAGTATAGATTCACTTTCTCTCCCACGTGATCAGACAAATATCATTGCTTAGGATTATAATGACAATATCCTTAGAATATTTCAATTCCAAATGTGTAATATCCTAACTATGACTTATGATGTAGTTTGGTATCTTAAAGGATTAATCAACAATCTTAGAGATGAGCTCAATTGCACATATTACATATGATATAGGGCCTACTAAACGTATAAGTTGCAAACCATAAAAATCATGCTTGATACTTTAAGCTACTACTAACTCACACTACAATACCTAAGTGAGTCAGGTATTCAAGAACATGAAGGTTTCAGAGGGTTAAAGAATAGAATCACATACCATAAACAAATGTCAAGGAAAGGATGCCAAGAACAATCACATAGTCAAATAATGATCAATAGAATTATCAATAGGGCGTGTGGATGGACGAAAACGTACCTTAGCCGCAAAGTGCATCCCAATTCTTCTATGGACCAATGCAACACCCAAATTTGACTAAATTGCATACTAAGTCTTCAAGGACTAGTATCACTTACATAAATCTTGATGTCATCATCCTTAGATATTGAATATCAAAAGGAGATGAGTTTTCTACAAGTTAAAGTAGCTCAATCCACAATCAAGTTAATGATTAGTCTTCATGAGTACCTACACAAAAAAGATACAAACTAGTAGATACATTTCAAGAGTAAATCTAAAATGCATATAAGCTACTAATCAAGATATGATGCTATATTACCAATTAAAAGGTCTATTTTTATTGAAAAAGTAGTTTTAACCAAAGAGAGACTTTAGTACAACGAACCCTTCTAATTTGAGGAGACAATGGATCGATCCAAGTTTTAAAGCACAATATACTTCAAAGATCTTGAGTGGCCATCTCTCTGATACCAATTGTAGAAACTAAAAGGGGAGGGGGGGGGGGTTGAATAGTTTCTCTTGTTTAAAGTCATAATTAAACTTCTTTCAATTAGGTTTCTCCTAAAATTACCTTTTACTTGAAAACTAGTTTCATAGTTGTTAGGTTCAATTCTAATGCATTAACATTATATAGTGACAATGAAATGCAATTTAAGAATGAAAGCATAAGTAAAGAGTAAGGAAAGAAACAACCTAAGGTACGACACCAAGGTTTATAGTAGTTCGGCAATGAAGCTCTATCATCATTCCTACTCCACTCCTCGAGTACACCTTACTCGAGATTTCCACTATATTCACAAGCTCCCTTCTTGGCGGAGAAAACCTTACAACGTCGCTTACATTATTTTCTGACACTAAGATAAATGTAGAGACCTAATCTTAGCTAGGACCAATCTACACACGTCGCCTACTTCACCATTTTCTGACACAAGGCTAGATGTCGAGTTCTAATCGAAAGCTAGAACCAATCTTCGTCGCCCATCTTCTTTTCTGACACAAGGCTAGATGTCGAGTTCTAATCCAAAGCTAGAAACAATCTTCGTCGCCCATCTTCTTTTCCGACACAAGGTTAGATGTCGTGTTCTAATCCAAAGCTAGAACCAATCTTCACGACTCTTCACTTTTAAGTTTAGTGAGAACTCACAAGACACATACACACATCACTTTATAGTTTAGTGAGAACTAACACACAAGACTTATTACAACTCAATAAGACATATTCAAGTATACACGTGTAACTTAGATCCACGAAAGACAAATCCAAGTATACACATATACAATGCATTTACACAAGACTAATCTAAGTATTCACTAATATATTGGATCAACACAACACTAATCCAAGTATACATAAATACATTGGATCTACACAAGACTCAACTAAACAAAATGATGAACATGACTAGATCTAAGAAAGGATGATCTTCATCAAGGCTTCATCTTTAATCACATTGATATGTGTGAAAACACACATCTTTTCTACCACTTAATTACAATAATAACCGGACCAAAACGTGTATTTTATGTCTTTTATGTCGGAATTATGCGTGGTTTGTGTTTTTGTTGTAATTTAGGACGAAAAGGGGAAAAGTGGAGAAAACACGGGAATTCACGGGCTTTTATTGAAGAAAAGGATGAAAGACGAAGTCAAGAAATCGAGAGTGCAAAAAGAACGGAAGTCCAAGACCAATTCTGAAGTTTTATCGAAGAAAAAGTCAAAAGACGGAAGTTCACTTAAAGCTGAGGAACTCAAGTCTTATTTATCGAATAATTAAAAGACGAGTCCAAAGAAATCCCGAGCCAAAAGTCGTTAAGTCCAAGATTAAAGAAGATTTGAAGGCTTAAGGACTAATGGCGCAATTAACAAAAAGATTAAAGAAGAGGAGGGACCTAAGCATGCAATTAAGGAAGAAAGGAAAGAGGGGAGGAAGCTTCCTCTAACCACCTCCCTAATCTCCTATATATAGTCATTAGCTAATCACTTTTCATTTTGTTGGCTAATAGTGACAATTAGTCCTTCCACCTTTAATTACCTTGTCAATTTAAATACTTGTCCATTTAATTACTTGTCTTGTACCTTTAATTACCTTTAATTTTCAAGTAAGTGTTTCTTTTAATTACTTGCTCCTTTACTTTATCTTGTTAATCTTCTTCTACCTTTCTTTGATTTACATGTTTTTAACTTGTTAATTTGTTAAAGGTTTGATTTTTATGCGTTTGATTGTTTTAAATCTCTTATTTTCATAGCTTATTTGATTTATTTTCAAGTTTTTATAGTTTTTATAAAAGTTATTTTTATATAAAAAAGTTGTTTTTCTTAAAGTTTATTAATTTCGTGTCTTAAAAGTTGTTAACTTTCAGTTTCATAGCTTATTTTTACACGGTTTTACCTTAGTTTTTCATCTAGTGCTTATTAGGATTATAGCTTATTCACTTAGCTTATTTTTAGTTTTCTTCTACGTATTCCGATTGGTCAAGATCGGAAGAGGGTTATACTTTCCGATTGGCAAGATCTGAAAAGGGTTTTAATATTCCGATTGGGGGTGTCTTGGTATTCCGATCAGATAAGGTAAGTGGTATTCCGATCGTATGTGAGTGACAACATTCCGATTGGTTCTCCTTTCCAAATTCCGATCGAGGTGCATAATCAGTATTCCGATTGGGACAGTGACAGTATTCCGATCAGTGGTTTCCGATTGGCATTCCGACCAGGTCACCATATTCCGATCAAGTCTCGCTCCACATTCCGACAGGTTTGGATATTCCGATCGGGTTGATCGGAATATATTCCGATTGGGGGAGTATTTGCCAAGTTTGGTCTTGTTTAATTTTTAGTTTAAGTTTTTAATATTTGTCCATTTTTAATTCTCGTCACGCTATTATTTTTAGGCATTTAATCAATTTACTTCCTGCCACGTTTTTAAATATCGCACACATTTAATTTTAATTAGACTTAGATTTAATACTTGCCCTTTACTTTAACGACATTTACTTTTAAGTTTTGCACATTTAAATTGAAAACCAACCAAAAATATTCTTTTTCACCAAAATAAAACTGAGTCACATAGAGAACCTAGATCAATTCGATTAGACATACTTCAAAGAATCTTTTTAATTAGGTAAAAACCTAGTTATCAAATGGCGTCGCTGCCGGCTCTTTTCGTAAAGATTAACGGTTTTCTGTGAGAGACGCGTTGCTTTTTGGGATCCGTTCACTTGTGAGCGTTATTTTTCTTGCATAAAAAATTCAAAAATCATAAAAATTAAAAATTGATAAAAAACCATAAAAATTAAAAATTTCAAAAATCCAAAAAGATTTTATCTTTCTTGTGTATATATATATATTGTTTTTGTGTTTGGTTTTGTTTTCTTTTGCATTTTCAGGTGTATGCGTACTAGATCTTCTAATTATCAAGAGCCCGAGCCTCAAGAAGATTTAGATATGGCAGGTGTTAACAACAACAACATGCCACCGCACCTCAATAATAATGATAATAACAACAATGCTCTTCCACAGCCCGATCTTCGGACCATGGAGGAACTTTGTCAACCAACAATGTTTGGACGAGGAGGACCGATTGCGCCGATGCAAATCAACGCTCCTGAGTTTTCGTTGAAGCACCACATGATTCAGCAAGTGCAAACAAACCCATTTAGAGGATTGCCTGATGATGATGCCAACAAACACCTCGACAAGTTCATTACAATCACCCAGAGCATGAAGTTGGCTGGGGCCACTATGGATGAACTTCGCCTACAACTCTTTCCACATACTCTATTACATCATGCCGAGAAATGGTTTGATCGTCTCCCGAAGAATTCTATTCACACTTGGGATGATATGACTCAATGCTTTTTGTCGCGCTACTTTCCACCATCCATGGTCACGAGCCTTCGCAATCAGATCAGCGGTTTCATGCAAGATCCCGATGAATCTCTTTTTGATGCTTGGGAGAGATATAATGTCTTGATCGATAGATGTCCAAACCACAACATGCTCCCTGTGACCTTAATTGATACTTTCTACAACGGTTTGACTTTTCGAGATCGTGATACGATTAATGCAGCCGCCGGTGGCACATTCATGAAAAGAAGACCCGAGGAGTGTAGAGAGCTTATTGAGAACATGACTACTCACCACAAAAACTGGGATTCCTCTGCTTCTTCTAGGAACAACCCGAGAGTCAATGTTTCTTCTACCTCAGCAAACCCTGAGATGACCGAACTCACCCGCATGATGACTGAAATGAGCAAAAGTATTACGCTTCTCGCTTCAAATCAACAACAACAACAAGTTAAAGCAGTTGCTAATCCTTGTGAAACATGCGGCGGTCCTCACTCATACACCGATTGTCCTTCGACACAAGGAAATCCGGAAAATGTGTATGCAGCTTATGGTAATTATTCACCGGAAAATTACCAAGCTAGACAACAAGGGGATAGAAATCTGTTGAGCTACCGTTCAAACAATTACCTTTCACCCGGTTTTTCTCCTCAAAACCAAAACCCCGCCAACAACTACACTAGAAGCAACCAAATCCCACCAAGAGCTTCTAATCCTTATCACCCACCCACCCAACAAACACCACCCATTAATCCCGATGTTGAGGCCATCATGAGAACCCAAGGTGAGCAAATCAAGAACTTGCAGAGCCAAATTATCAATCTGAAAGGAGATATCACAAAGCAAGGAAATGAGATAAGATCCGAGCTTCGAGATAACATTCAATCCTCCTTCAGCAGTCAAACCAATGATTTGAAGAATATGCTTGCTAGTTTCTTGCCAGCCGCTCAACCCTCTTCTTCAAGTTCTCTACCTTCAAACACCGTCACCAATCCGCGAGCAAATGTGAGTGCTATAACTACTCGTAGTGGAGTCACCATCGAAGGACCACCAATCCCACCCCCATCATCTACACCTCCTCCACCACCATGTATCCCTACTCCTCCTACACCTAGTATTAGTGCACCATTACCGTCTCCGCCTCGACGTGATGAAGTTCCCACGAATGATCCTTCAACATCTCAACCTTTACCTACACCTGCACCTTCACCACCCAAACCCAATATCCCTTATCCTTCTCGCTTGGGCAAGAACAAAATGCTAAACAAGGAGGACGCTCAAGTGACTAGTTATATCAAGATGATTTCTCAAATGAACTTCAACATTAGCTTTCTTGAAGCACTTGTCCACATGCCCAAATTTGTTAAAGCATTTAAGGAATTGCTTAACAAGAAGGAGAAGCTGATTGAACTCGCCAACACACGCTTAAATGAAAACTGCTCTGCAGTTATTCTTAAAGAATTACCGGAAAAGCTTGGAGATCCCGGTCGTTTTGTGTTGCCTTGCGTGTTCAACAAAACTGAAGAATTTACTGCCCTTGCTGATCTCGGGGCTAGTATTAACTTGATGCCATTGAGTGTTTGGAAAACACTATCATTGCCCGACCTCACTCCAACAAAGATGACTCTTGAACTTGCAAACCGCACTCTCGCTTACCCTGTTGGTATAGCCGAAGACGTGTTTATCAAAGTTGGCGCATTTACTTTCCCGGTCGATTTTGTCGTAGTTGATTATGAAATGGACCCTCGTATTCCTTTAATACTTGGTCGGCCATTCTTGAGAACCGGACGAGCTTTAGTGGATGTTGTCGAAGGTGAGTTAATCTTAAGAGTCGGGGATGATGCACAAGTTTTCAAAATGGGGAAGCTTACAGGCAAATCCTTTGGAGGCCGAGAATCAGTGAATATGATAAATGTGCTCGATGACTTTACCGTCTACGACAATCCTCTATTCGACTCTTGCATCGATAATCCACTTTTTCATGATGATGTGGATGATTCTCTCCCTACTTTCGAAGCTTCTCCCATTTATGATTCACCACCGGTCTTTGATGCTTATGATGATAATGATTCTAGCTCAGATTCGGATGATTTTGATGATTGTACTTCTGAGTATCCCGAGCTGCCCACATATGATGATTTTGATGAGGCTGATACTCTTTCGAGCGATTCTTCACATGCTGAAGATCCTCCGCCATCACTCAATCCTACTTTGGACGATTATTCATTTAAGGAAGATTTCTCTGAATTTCTCAACACATACTTCCCTCATGAGAGTGATGCTCCTCCTTTGGACTTTGAAGATTATCGTCTTGATCCTACTTTGGATTTGAAGAGCATTTTGTCCAAGGAGAAGAAACCGGTCGACACCGAAATCCGTTGCACTTATGATTTGACACTTTTTTGTTTCCCTTCTGAGGACGAGGTTGTGCTTCTTTGCGGATCTTCTTCACACTCGGCTGAGCCTGAGTGCTATTTTCCCCTAAAGGAAAAGGTGTTCGACCCCGGTATTGAAGTCTTTAAGCCATCTCAGTATCCACTTGATGATATAAAAGGAAAAATCTTTGGAAAGTTTGAAGACATGCTCGCACCGCTTCCTACTTGCTTCTACCGTGCTCCATCGCTGCTTAAGGGAACCTTGCCTCTTCTTTGGCTTGCCTTGTTCGCCTTAAGCCTATGCTACTTGCTCTTCGCAAGATTTAAACAACGTGCACAATGTCCTAAGTGTAGGGGAGTCTACTTCCACATGCTTAAACATTGAGGACAATGTTTATCTTAAGTGTAGGGGGGACTTCTATCGAAGTTAAGTGGTCTTTTCCTTGTATTTGTCCTCATTTTAACCGGAAAATCAATTTTTCGACATTTTTCAAAATTTTTGATCTATTTTGGCCTATTAGTTTTTATCTTTGTATAGTTATTTTCTTCCTTTGCTAGAATAAATGTTTAATAAGTGGTTTTAATTTTCAAACGTTGTGAATCTTTTGACTCAATCCGAGTTTACTCTATCTAGTATCCTTAACGTGTTTAAGTCAAGTTTTGCTAGGCTTTTATATAGGGAGCTATAAAACGCGAAAGTCTTAACTCTCACGGGTTAAGAACAAGAACTTTTCGCAAGTTCCTATAATTGATCCTAGAGAGTCGTTCATCAAGGGAACTTTAAAATGCGATTTCTAAACTTGAAAAAGTCCAAGAATTTGCAAGATCCTATAGGCGACTCGAAAACCCAAAATTTTGATTTAATAGGCTAAGTATCCACGAGTCTCATTACTTGAGATTTTAAACTGTGGAGAACGAGAGATGATAGAGCCAATTATAAGTTCGGTATTGTTCGTGAATTTATGTGAGTTAATTATGAGCCTATTCTCCCATCGCTTGCTAATAATTTATCTGCTAATAAATAAGGTTGTACGATTTGAAAAGTTACTTAGCCTCTAGCCCCAGATCGTTTAAAAGTTGCTCGGTAATGACGAAAGTTCATAGCCAAGGCATAACTTATGAAGCGGGGCGCGAAGATTGGCGAGTCCGAAAAGGCCCTAACAAGGCATGAGGGCTATGTTTTGTTGCTAAAGGTCCAAAAGTGATGTGAAGAATCATTTATCGAAAATCAATATGAAGGATCGAGACACACGACGAAAAGCAAAAACTCCCAAAAAGTCATGGAGAAGTGTATCCGAAAAGACCCTAACAAGGTATGAGGATAAATAGATCCAAGTCAATAAAGGAGGCGGATCGTTGTATATCAAAATCCAAAATAAAGATTGGAGAAAAATGAAGAAGTCGTGGTCCATATATGAAGAATCTCTCAAAAATTTCAAGTGAAGAAATTCCAATTATGAAGAGAAGACCATTATTTCATGAACGTCTCTCAAGATTTGAAGTATGAAGTCGCTGCCAAATATCGGCCCGAGAAAGGTCTCAAATCGCGAACCAAGTTATGCCAAGATATGAACTTTTTGATATCCCGAGAAGC
Source organism: Glebionis coronaria (assembly GCA_025667525.1). Classification (NCBI taxonomy): domain Eukaryota; kingdom Viridiplantae; phylum Streptophyta; class Magnoliopsida; order Asterales; family Asteraceae; genus Glebionis; species Glebionis coronaria. The sequence goes on along the minus strand of CM046881.1, from coordinate 453,474,780 downwards.
AGTTTTAAAAGATTTGGTCCTCTAGCTAACTATTGATTAAATCGTGCACTTTATTTTCAGACTAAATAATTATCGAAATAAGTCAAACAATGCATCTTCGTGATCATTCAAGACAAATAATAAAATAAAAGAGATACCCATAGGAATAAGGGAGTCTAAGTGAATAATTGGCCCACATGAGTTCATGTTAGTTTACTAACTTATAATAACAATGATCTCGTTTTTAAGCTTGGTTTGGAGAAAGTGAAAAGTTGAGGATGACGATTATTCATGACATTTCCAAAACCCAAGGTATGCTTTTTGATTTCTTTGCTTTGAATTTTTGTAATTTTCTATCTCTTTAATAAAGGCCAACATGGATTAATTATGATGAAAAATGTAAACGTGCTTTGTAACTAATGCATTGCATGAGGACATTGCAATGGTCAAGTGTAGGGGATTTGATATGTGTGAAAACACACATCTTTTCTACCACTTAATTACAATAATAACCGGACCAAAACGTGTATTTTATGTCTTTTATGTCGGAATTATGCGTGGTTTGTGTTTTTGTTGTAATTTAGGACGAAAAGGGGAAAAGTGGAGAAAACACGGAATTCACGGGCTTTTATTGAAGAAAAGGATGAAAGACGAAGTCAAGAAATCGAGAGTGCAAAAAGAACGGAAGTCCAAGACCAATTCTGAAGATTTATCGAAGAAAAAGTCAAAAGACGGAAGTTCACTTAAAGCTGAGGAACTCAAGTCTTATTTATCGAATAATTAAAAGACGAGTCCAAAGAAATCCCGAGCCAAAAGTCGTTAAGTCCAAGATTAAAGAAGATTTGAAGGCTTAAGGACTAATGGCGCAATTAACAAAAAGATTAAAGAAGAGGAGGGACCTAAGCATGCAATTAAGGAAGAAAGGAAAGAGGGGAGGAAGCTTCCTCTAACCACCTCCCTAATCCCCTATATATAGTCATTAGCTAATCACTTTTCATTTTGTTGGCTAATAGTGACAATTAGTCCTTCCACCTTTAATTACCTTGTCAATTTAAATACTTGTCCATTCAATTACTTGTCTTGTACCTTTAATTACCTTTAATTTTCAAGTAAGTGTTTCTTTTAATTACTTGCTCCTTTACTTTATCTTGTTAATCTTCTTCTACCTTTCTTTGATTTACATGTTTTTAACTTGTTAATTTGTTAAAGGTTTGATTTTTATGCGTTTGATTGTTTTAAATCTCTTATTTTCATAGCTTATTTGATTTATTTTCAAGTTTTTATAGTTTTTATAAAAGTTATTTTTATATAAAAAAGTTGTTTTTCTTAAAGTTTATTAATTTCGTGTCTTAAAAGTTGTTAACTTTCAGTTTCATAGCTTATTTTTACACGATTTTACCTTAGTTTTTCATCTAGTGCTTATTAGGATTATAGCTTATTCACTTAGCTTATTTTTAGTTTTCTTCTACGTATTCCGATTGGTCAAGATCGGAAGAGGGTTATACTTTCCGATTGGCAAGATCTGAAAAGGGTTTTAATATTCCGATTGGGGGTGTCTTGGTATTCCGATCAGATAAGGTAAGTGGTATTCCGATCGTATGTGAGTGACAACATTCCGATTGGTTCTCCTTTCCAAATTCCGATCGAGGTGCATAATCAGTATTCCGATTGGGACAGTGACAATATTCCGATCAGTGGTTTCCGATTGGCATTCCAACCAGGTCACCATATTCCGATCAAGTCTCGCTCCACATTCCGACAGGTTTGGATATTCCGATCGGGTTGATCGGAATATATTCCGATTGGGGGAGTATTTGCCAAGTTTGGTCTTGTTTAATTTTTAGTTTAAGTTTTTAATATTTATCCATTTTTAATTCTCGTCACGCTATTATTTTTAGGCATTTAATCAATTTACTTCCTGCCACATTTTTAAATATCGCACACATTTAATTTTAATTAGACTTAGATTTAATACTTGCCCTTTACTTTAACGACATTTACTTTTAAGTTTTGCACATTTAAATTGAAAACCAACCAAAAATATTCTTTTTCACCAAAATAAAACTGAGTCACATAGAGAACCTAGATCAATTCGATTAGACATACTTCAAAGAATCTTTTTAATTAGGTAAAAACCTAGTTATCACACATCACAAATGTGTGAGTTATCTTCTCATTGGACAAGTAAAGAAGAGGATCAAGAGGATAATCATAAGTAAATAAACTTAACACATTAAGTGATAATTTACTAATGATCAGGATATAGAAAAGAGAAAATAGGCAGAAAGAATGTCCAAAAAGGTTCTTGGAAACTGAAGATTTGATCCACTATTTATTGGAGACAAAAACCAACGGCACTCTAGGCGCGGTTCCTTAAATAAGGCGCATTTCAATATTGATAACGAACCGCATAGCTATTTAGGGAACCGCCCAAAGTAGACTACGATCCTTTTTGTCTTTTAGTAGGGAAATGTTATCTGAGGTAGATTTTACCTTCAAAGGATATTCCTATGGCATTTGGAATATGCCGTATTCAAATTTTCAATTTCCATTTTAATAAAACATTTTCTTAAAAATAAAGTTCATTAATATCTTTTGTCACATTTGTCAAAATGTGAGTTTTATGGTTAATCACTTTCTATGATCCCAAAACATGGTTAAGATATGTTTGTGTAAGACATAAATGATTTACCTTGATGATAGTGTTTATTGAATAATTTGTCTTTCGTTTGTATTTGACGATAAATGTCTTTATACTTTGTCATGATCAAAAACTAAGAAAGATTAGTTAACACTAATAATATTTTTAGACATTACTTGCATTAACATTAATCATACTAAATTGTCTTATGATGATTGTTGTTTCATTTCAAACTTGAATAAAACTGTTGAACCTTCTAGTTTTAATGAAGTTGTTAAAGATATTAATTGGATTCAGGCTATGAATAATGAGATGGAAGCTTTATATTTGAATAATGATTGGATTTTAACTATATTGCCTAGTAATAGAAAAGCTATCCAATGTAAGTGGGTGTATAAAATTAAGTATAAATCTGATGGTGAAGTAGAAAGATATAAAGCTAGGTTAGTTGCTAAAGGTTAGGGTAAAAAAGAAGGTGTTGATTATGATGAAATATTTAGTCCAACTGTTAAAATAAGTACTGTTAGATGTTTTATTAATATGTCTGTTCAAAATGATTAGAAGTTGTTTCAAATGGATGTTAACAATGCTTTTTTATATGGTGATTTTGGATGAAGAAGTTTATATGTTTCCTCCTCCTGGTTTTAGTTGAAACATTGCTTGAGGCTGGTTTTGAACAAAGTAAAAATGATCATTCTTTATTTGTTAAGAGTAACAATGATGTGTTTGTTGCTTTGTTAGTTTACGTTGATGATATAGTTGTAACTTGAAATAATGTGTCTGAAATTGATAAATTTAAAGATTTTCGGAATAAAAAGTATAAGATCAAGGATCTTGGGGAGTTAAAGTTTTTCTTGGGGATTGAAGTTTTAAAATTGAAAAATGGTTTATATTTAAATCAAAGAAACTACTGTATAGAACTATTACATGAGTATGGTTTGTTAGCTTGTAAACCTGTTACCATACATATGACAATAATGGTAGTTTGGCTCATAAAGAATCAAAGAATGATAAATTTCTTAAAGATGTGAGTTCTTATCAGAAACTTGTTGGGAAACTTATATACTTATGTCATACTAGACCTGATATTTCATACTCTGTTCATTGCTTGAGTAAGTATATGCATGCACCATTAAAATCTCATTTAGAAGCTGCATTAAGAGTTCTTAGATATCTTAAAGCTGCTCCTGGTGAGGGTATAGTGTATGAGAAATCTATTTGCAAAACTTTGTGTGCTTATGCTGATTCTGATTGGGCTAAGTGTAAGCTTACTAGGAGGTCAGTTACAGGGTATTGTCTATATATGTTTGGAGGTTTGGTGTCTTGGAAGAGTAAAAAAGCAAGCTACATTTTCTAGGTCATCAATTGAAGACGAGTATAGGTCTATGGCATCTATCACTTGTGAGGTTATGTGGTTAGTAAAATTTTTACAGGATTTGAATATCAAAAATGTGCTTCCTATTTATTTATTTTGTGATAATAGTTCAACTATTCAGATAGCTGCTAATCTTGTAATGCATGAAAAAACCAAACATATTGACTTAGATGTGCATTTAGTGAGAGGGAAGGTTGCTTCAGGTCTTATTAAGACTGCCAAAGTTGATTTTGTTGGGAATAAATACACGATAGAAGTTCCCCCTACTATGACAAGTAAGTTCCCCCTACTAGTGGTTTTCCTCCTGCTAGTTTAATGAGACAAGGGAATCTATTCCCCTGCTAGAAGTCAAAGACCCTGATGCATGGATAAACTTGAAAGAGATATTGACGCGTTTCTGTTACTACCCCTCCAGAATATCTTCCTAGTTTGTTTAGTAGTTATCTTGTACAAGGGTCCTTATGCTATAAAAGGACTCATTAGGTTTTTTGTTTGATATAACTTTTCCTGTCATTTCATTTCATGATTTAGGGTAGTATAACCCTAATACCATCTTTAGGTATTCGTATATTATTAATATATTAAAGCTTAACATTTTATTCACTACTTGTTCTTGTGCTAAACATTACTTTTCGCATCTTGTTTAGTTACTTTGTGTATTGCAAAGTTTCTCTAGTAGTAGTTTGAATCATTTCTTTCTACTACAACCCTTAAACAAGCTAAGGTTTAAGATCTGAGTTTGGGATCAACAAGTGGTATCAGAGCTTGTTGAGACACTTTGATTAAACCAAGAACAACACAATCCTCACACATATTATCAATCATGTCTACAGACACTTCTACATACTTAAACAATAGTGCTCTCAAACTTCCAATCTTGGATCCTGAAAACTTTGAAATGTGGGAATTCAAGATTCAACAGTATCTCAAAATGGAACACTATGCCCTATGGTAGGTCATAGAGCATTGTGATTAATTCACCAAAATAGTGGAGGTGGCAGATGATGGTAAGAACAAATATAAGGAAGATGGTGAAAGCTCCAAAGGTGGTGCTAAGAAAACCAAGTCTACTGTTATCTCAGACAAAGAGATCCAAGCAAGAAGGCATGGTGTTAGAGCTCACAGTTCTTTGCTGTTAGCCCTACCTGATAGAAATCAGTTAAGGTTTAGGAAGCATAAGACTGCTAAGGAGTTGTGGGAAGCCATTGGGAAAACATTTGGAGGAAATCAAGCTACTAAGAAGAAAAAGAAAAATCAAATGATTGACCAATTTGCTTCATTTAAAGAAAAAGGTGATGAAACAATTGGCTCTATCTATAATAGGCTTCAAGATCTCGTGGCACAACTAGAGTTCTTTGACATAGAGGTTTCAAGAGAGCAAGTCAATGCAAGATTCCTCAATAGTATTCAGAGAGAATGGTTTGTCTACAAATCCATTTGGCAGAACATGGATGACATTGATGATAAAAACATTGATGATATATACAACAACTTAAAGATTTTTGAGCCATTGGTCAATGAAATGAAAGCTTCAGGAACCATTCCCACCAATTCAAGTGGACTTGCTGATCCATCTGCTAACATGGCCTTCATTTCACAAAATAGTGGAAACTCCAAAAGCAGTGGGATTGAACTTTCCCCTGCTACACATTCCACTGTTTCAAGCTCAGAACAACCAAATGGAGAAAAAAGACCTGCAACATTTAGTCTTGACACTGCATGTGCATTCATTGCATCACAAGGACCTCATGGTTCCACTGTGCTGCATGATGATTTAACTCAAATCAGTAAGCAAAGATTGGAGGAAATGGACATCAAATGGAATATGGCTCTGCTCAGTATGAGAGCCAATAGATTCTATAAAAAATATGGGAAAAAGATTTCCATTAATCCTTCTAATGTAGCTGGATTTGATAAATCAAAGGTGGAGTGCTACAACTGTGGGAAGAAAGGTCAGTTTGCTAGGGAATGCATATCTCCAAAGAGTAGTAGCAACTATAGGAAGGAGAGGAGGAATGAGGATTCTGAGGCCAAGGCTATGGTAGCCATGCAAGGAATAGATGGAGTTGGATGGGACTGGAGCTCTATGACAAAGAGTGATGAAAGGAATCAAGCTCTAGTTGTTGAGGAGACAGAGAAAGAATTTGCTCTTATGGCTATGTCTACTTCCAGCTTAGACAATGAGGTATAAGATGACTCTTACTGTACCAAAGGATGTAGGAAAAATATTGAGTCATTAAATGACCAAATCAGAAAGCTAAACGTTGATTATATAAATTTTGAAAATAATCTAGACAACTATAAACGTGCTTTAGAACAACTAGAGTCTAGAATTAAAGAATATCAGCAAAGAGAAAATCAATATAGAGATCACATTGGAATCCTAGAAAGAGATGCTAGAGAGAAAGATGCCACTGTTCAGGAGTTAACTAATGAAGTTGAAATATTTAGAGCAAATCAAGAAAAATATAAGTTAACTATTGAAAAGTTTGGAAAAGCTACTGAAGATTTAACTAAGGCTGCAGAAATTGGACAATCTCCTAAAGATAAAACTAGTTTAGGTGCCAAGAATCAACATGCTGAAATTCCACCACCCCTTGCTAACATACATAGTGCTAGCCTAATGAAAGATCTTTCATGGACTGGAATTCCTTTTTTGCAAAACAGGAGGATATGGTGTTTGATCCTAATTGCTATAGGTTAGGTAATCAGAAACAAGAAGAATCATCGGTCAAAACCAGTAAAATAAGGGATTTCAATAAGGAACAGGCTGCTTTGAAACAGTGGAAAATAGACAACCCTATTCTTTTCTCTAGAGAAGGTTTGTTTAGTAGTGACACTAGTTCCAAAACTACTTTGTCTAGAACCAGTAGTAAATCAGGGTATGATACTAGTATGCTAAATTGTGGAATCCGAGATCTTGAAACTGGTAGTCCAAAACCTTTCAAGACCACCACTAAATATGCAGATATGTATAGACTTGTTTATAAAAGAAATGTGGTTAGGGGAAATCATAGAAACTGGAATAATCAAAAGTCTCTTCAACTAGGCAAGGACTTTGTGAAAAACACCAAACCTTGTTTCACATGTGGCAATTTTGATCACATATATCAAGATTATAAGGCTACAATAGGGACGGTGGCTGTAAGTCCCTTAAAGGAAATGAAACCACAAGCTATTTTGTTGAATGCAGGGGCAAAACCTTTTTCCCCTGCTAAGTATATTCCTCTTGCTTTGAGAAATAAAGCAACGGACAAGTATGTTGCACCTGCTTTAAGAAAGATAAGTGAAGCATACCCAAAATCTAGCTCAAATATGACCAGACCAACATCTCATAAGACATATACATCTGGCCATATACCTTACCAACGTACCTATAGAGGACAAAACAAGCAATGGGTTTCCCCTGCTAAGTCCAGGGTTTCCCCTGCTGGCAAAGTTTTTGCCTCTAGTAACATGGGAAGATTGGAAAAAGCTGTGAAAGCCTCAGCTCTTTGGGTTTGGACTCCTAAAAAGGGTACTCAACCCAATGGTGTATCTCTAGCCTTTGACAAATACTCTTATATAGATACACGAGGTAGACCTAAGTCAGTCATGGCTTGGGTCCCCAAAAGGAACTAATAGCATAATCTCTTTGGCAGGTAACAAAGCAGACAAAGAATGATAGAGCATACTGGGATAGTGGTTGCTCAAGGAGTATGACTGGTCACAAAGCATATCTGTCAAATTTTGTTCTCCTGCATGATAATGATGGTGTATCATTTGGAGATGGGCATGGAACAATTACTGGGAAAGGAACCATAGTCACAAATGGAATGACTTTTGATAATGTCTACCTGGTGAAGGAATTGAAGTACATAGTTTTCAGTGTGTCTCAGATGACAGATAACAAAAACTTTGTTCTTTTCTCTGATACTGAGTGCTTGGTATTAGGAAAGGAGTTTGTTTTACCACCCAATACTCCTATTGTGTTGAGAACTCCAAGGCAGAAGAATATGTACACCATTGATTTGAAAGATATTTCTCTTCAAGACAATGAGAACTGTTTTATTGCCAAAGCCTTAGTTGATGAATTCAAGAAATGACACAGAAGATTAGGTCATCTAAACTTCAAAAATATGAACAAATTGGTTAAATTCAATCTTGTTCATGGTTTACCTTCAAAGACCTTCAGTAATGATCATACATGTGTTGCTTGTTTGAAGGGAAAGCAACATAGAGCCTCTTGCAAATCAAAAATTGCTCAGTCCACCATCAAACCATTGAAGTTACTACACATGGATCTTTTTGGTCCTACATCTGTGGCAAGTATGAGAAAGAAATGGTACTGCTTAGTGGTCGCTGACGACTTCTCAAGGTTCACATGGACCTTCTTTCTGTTTGAAAAGAGTAACACACCAGGAGTACTCAAAGACTTCATTACTCAGATTGAACTTCAAAAGAGTATGAAGGTGGTGACAATTAGGTCTGACAATGGTGGAGAGTTTAGGAACAAAGAGCTGGACACTTTCTGTACCAGCAAAGGAATAAAAAGGGAATATAACATAGCAAGAACACCACAACAAAATGGAGTTGTAGAGAGGAGAAACAGAACACTTATAGAAGCTGCAAGGACCATGCTATCTGATTCCAAGCTTCCAGTAATATCTTGGGCTGAAGTTGTTGGCACTGCTTGCTATGTTCAAAACAGGCCCTGGTGGTAAAGGCTCACAATAAGACCCCTTATCAGCTATTCGATTGAAGACCTCCTTTAATTGACTTTTTCAGACCATTTGGGTGTCATGTAGTTATACTCAACACACTTCATCATTTGGGAAAGTTAAATGAAAAAGGGGATGATGGTTACTTTGTTGGGTATTCACTAACAAGTAAAGGATACAGGGTCTTCAACAAAAAGACAAGCAAGGTGATAGAGAACATTCATGTGAATTTTCTAGAGGATAAACCTAAAGATATGCAAACAGGTTCCAATTGGTTCTTTGATATTGATGTACTTTCTAAATCTATGAATTACATGCCTATTGCTTTGGAGAATACTAACATTTCAGGTATAAAAGAACCAACTGCTTGAGAGAATCCACCATTAAGGTACATGATTGTACCTTCTTTATTCCCTGCTGATGATGTTACCAAAGAGAATACAGAAGAGGAAGACCTCTCTCAAAAGGATGGACAGCCCATCACTCCCCCTACTAAGCACAGTAATGAAAGTAGTGAATGTATAAAAGCAGTAGAATCTTGGATTCCCTTGCTGGTCCAAACATTTGTTGTTGAAGAGACAGTGATTGATGATGATGTAGAAAGAGAAACCCCACTCAGTTCTACATCTTCTCCAATCTCTATTCCAAACAGTGGAAACAGAATCATTAGGCATGGAGGTCCAAGTTATTCAGAGCTGCACACTGCTCACCAACATCCTTCTCTTAGCCATGTAGTATCATTTGGAAGTTCCTTTAAAGAATTCTTTCCCAATCAAGATAGTCCCATAGAACCTGATTTGGGAAATCTTGAAACAAAAGTCCTTATGAATATGCAACCCACCTATAGAATCAATAAAGATCATCCACAGTCTCAAATTATAGGTGATCTTGCTACTCCCAGGCAAAGAAGATATAAAGCAAAGGAGCATAGTTTCATTGCCAATATAACAATGAAGTTCAATCATGAGAACATGCAATGTTGTCTTTTTGCTGCCTTTTTGTCACAAGAAGAGCCAAAGAAGATATTTCAAGCTTTGAATGATGAAACTTGGGTAGAGGCTATGCAAGAAGAGTTACTGTAGTTTGATATTCAAGAGGTTTGGATTTTGGTAGACTGTCCAAAATGGGCAAGACCTATTAGAACAAAGTGGGTACTCAAAAACAAGAAGGATGAGAGAGGGATAATAATCAGAAACAAAGCCAGGTTAGTAGCTCAAGGATACACACAGGAGGTAGGCATTGATTATGATGACGTATTTACTCCAGTTGTCAGAATTGAAGCCATCAGATTATTTCTGGCATATGCTTGTTTCATGGATTTTGTGGTGTACCAAATGGATGTAAAGAGTGCCTTTTTATATGGCACCATTGATGAGGAGGTGTATGTTATGCAACCTCCAGGTTTTAAGGATCCAGAACATCCAGACAAGGTTTACTAGGTGAAAAAGGCAATTTATGGGCTACATCAAAGCCCCTAGGGCCTGGTATGGGACTCTATCCAAGTATCTATTAGATAATGGCTTCAACAGGGGAAAGATTGATCAGACCCTCTTTATCAAGAAACAAAAAGGTGACTTTCTGTTGGTACAAGTGTATGTGGATGACATCATTTTTGGATCCACAAACTCCTTGCTTAGCAAAGAATTTACCAAATTGATGCAAGATAAATTCCAAATGAGTGTAATGGGAGAACTCAAGTTTTTATTGAGGTTACAAGTTTAACAGCGGAAAGATGGGATTTTTATCTCTCAAGATAAATATGTTGCTAAAATTGTAAAAAAGTTTGGATTGAGTGAAGGAAAGAAAGTCTCCACTCCCATGGATAAAGAGCATCCTTGGGGAAAAGAAGGCCAAGGAAATCCTATTGATGTCAGAACATATAGATCCATGATTAGCTCTCTCATGTATCTCACAGCTTCAAGACCTGACATCATGTTTGTTGTATGTCTTTGTGCAAGACACCAAGTGACACCTATGGAGTGTCATTTGTTTGTTGTGAAGAGGATCTTTAGGTAACTCAAGTGTTACCCTACTCTAGGACTTTGGTATCCTAAGGAGTCACCCTTTGAGCTAGTAGCCTATTCAGATAGTGACTATGCTGGTGACAACAATGATAGAAAGTCTACAACAGGTGGATGTCAGTTTTTAGGGAGCATGCTTATATCTTGGCAGTGCAAAAAGCAAACAATTCTGGCAACTTCCACAACTAAAGCTGAATATGTGGCAGCTGCTGCATACTGTGGACAAGTCTTATGGATCCAGAATCAGTTGCTTGACTATGGGTATAATTTTCTTAAAACTAAGATTTTCATTGACAATAACAGTACAATCTGTATTATCAAGAATCATGTTCTACACACTAAAACTAAACATATTGAAATCAGACATCATTTTATTAGAGATTGTTTTGAAAAAAGTTTGATTGTGCCTGAAACCATTGATACAGAACTTAATGCTGCTGATATTTTGACAAAACTTTTGATATAGGGAGATTTAGTATTTGGTAACAAGTATTGGGATGGTTAATCCCTAAACATGATGTTTGTAAGCTCTTGTGTATGTTCAGGATTGTATCATTGTCTGTTATTGTAAAATTGCTAGTCATTTTTCCATCATTTAAATGCCACTGTTTTTGAACAAGATTTCCCCTGCTTGGGTTATTTCCCCTGTTTGTGATATTTCCCCTGCTTGGGATATTTCCCCTGCTTGGGTTGTTTCCCCTGTCTTGGTAGTTCTTTTTATAAGTGGTATGTATGTGGTTTTAGATTATGCAGGAATCATATTGAAGTCTGATATGCCTTGCTGAGGGATTTGGTATGTACTCTATGTTCCAGGGGAGGATTAGGTCAAACCTTTAGGGATCAGGGTATCCTTAGGATGCTCATGTATGATACTAGATCATACCCACTGGTGAGTAAGGGATTTGGACTATGAAAACTTGCTGCAAAGCTTGTTGGAATTCTGAGACCTTGAGGCAGTGTAATATACATCAAAATTTTCTACTTGGGCAGCTTGCTGGCCAACAAGGAATATTTAGGTGTATATTGCCAAGACTTTTGACCATAGGTATTGGCATGGTTGGGAAGGAGTTCTGGGTATACATACTCTTTTTGGGATAACCTAATTTTTAGGTAAACTTATGTATTAACTTTATTTTTGGGGAAGTTGGTGACTAGAGGACACTTGAGTTCCTGTGTATCTTGTTGGATAACATGTGCATATGGGCAGTTCTATTTACCTCCTTCTTATCTAATTTGAGTTTTTACCCTTAGGAAAGTTTCCCCTGCTATGGAATTATTTTCCCCTGCTTTTACATCCCCTTGCTTGTGAAAGGTTCCCCTGTTTGACCATTGAGCAATATGGCCGTTACCCCTGCTTATAGCCATTGGGCCTGTTGATAACTTTTTGGTTAGGGAATATTTTAAATTATGTAGAAGATATTTAAGCCGGTTGCTTCGCTGATTGGTTTCCTATTTTAACTATTTCAAATCCTTTTATTCAAGTTGAAAATTTGGTCCAATCAAAATTCTTCTAATTTTCCTATATAAATTCAATTCCCTTAACCAACAGGCCAAAGTCTGTCATATGATCATTTCCTACCTAACCTTTCATCTAAACTTTTATTAAATCAAGAAAATTCAAATGGCTCTCAAAATTGCTGAATATGACAACCAGGTTGCCATTTTATCTATTGACCATCCAACATTTGGTGAGGTTGTGGATTATCTAAGGGCAAGTTACTTCAGGTCAGCCCTTGTTCTTAATCCTCACATCTACACCTCACACATCCAACAATTTTGGTCGACTGCTACGACTGAAATAGTGGTTGGAGAGGTTAGAATCAAAATCCTGGTTGATGGTCACCCAAAAGTGGTCACACTTGCCTCCATTCGAGACAAGCTTGTCTTGGATGATGAGGATGGGGTGCTCACCATACCTGTGGCTGAAATTTTTGAAAACCTTTCCAATTTGGGATATAATATTACAGACAACCAAAAACTAAAATTTTCTAAAGGCCAGTTTGCACCCCATTGGAAATTTTTGATACATACCATTTTACAATGCTTAAGTTCCAAAACCACTATTTTTAATGAATTTGACAGCAAAGTTGCCACTGTTGTGGTCTGTTTGGCTACAGGCAGAAAATTTTGTTTTTCTCAAATGATTTTTGAAAATATGGTTAAAAATGTGAAAAGCAGTGGAAAGTTTTGTATGTATCCCAGGTTTGTGGAGCTCTTGATTGATATGCACCAGCATGGTCCCATTAAACACAAACACTACTTTACTGCTATAACCCATTCTCCTAAGTTGTTTAACACACTCTTTACACCTTCACCTCAATTTTCTAGCCGAGCAGTACCCCTTACATAGACCATGCTAAATTTAATTCGAAGTGAAGCTACTAAAAGACCCACAACAACCTAATCCCTACTTCGAGTTTTCCCTGCTGCTGATTCCCCTGCCAATGTTCTTCCCACTGTTGATCAAACTTTTGAAAGAAGAACAAAACACAGATCTGCTAGGTCTCCCTTGCCTAGTATATCTTCACCTGTAGTAGAAAGGGAAGCCTCCATGGGTTTGGAGCATTCTGGGGGTTTGGCTGCCACTACTGCCTCACACTCATTGGGTGAGTAGGACAGTGAAACCATAGCTAAGTCCTCTCCCCTACTCCATGATACCTTCTTGGGAGAGCAATCTCCCACTAGGGTTGAGAGCAGTCTGAAACCATTATCTATTCTTGAATTGACGGCTATGTGCATGAGCTTGTAAGAGCATAATGCACAACTAGTACAAACTGTCACAAAGCAAGGCCTGGTGATCTCCAATCTAGAGTCCAGGGTTGCTAAACTTGAGGGGATGAGACGTCCTAAGTTGGTGATTTATTCTGATGAGGATGCTTCCAAAGGGGAGGAAGTACCTGCAGACTCAACTGAGTGGTTTGAATATCCAGGACCACAGAAACTTCAATCACAAGCTATAGGAAGTGGTGAGAAGGGAAGTGACTAGGGAAGTGCTACAAAGGATGACATTGCTGAGACTCTACTCAATCTTGGTAAACCAGATGTTCCCCCTATTACTACTAATCCCCCTATAGGTTTACATTTTTCCCCCTGCTAGTGTTGTTACCCCTGCTAGAGCTGCAATCACATTTACAAGGAAAAGAAGAAAACCGGCACAAAAAGGTATTATCATTGGACATACTGCACCAAATACTTCACCAGCAGTTGATCCAACAGATAAGGGGAAGGGATCATGGTAGAAAACCAAAGAAGAAACATAAATTCAGAACATGTGAGGAAAATAGAGCCATAGTAGAGAGTGATGCACTTCTTGTCCAACAAATGGTATTGGAAGAATTAAGAGAAGAATTGAAAAGAAAGAAAAGGAGAGAAAAAGAGGCACAACTTGATGATCCTGTGCATGCAAGGGAGATGGAAAAGGAGATTGAGATCATGCATAGGGAACTAGATGATCGTGTGCCAAAGATGGCAGAATTCTTGGAACTATGGGAGAAAGAAATAGTGCATGCTCCATTGGAGGAAAGGTATGATCTAATGCTAATGAATTTCAATTTTCAAAAGCTTTACAAAGAAATCAGGGAGATGCAGATTAAGAAACACAAGTATTTGAGTTCTGAGAAAGGAAGAAAGGAGCACTACACAGTCATGCTTAAGAGATACAAGAAGTACACAGATGCAGATTTCAGAAAAATGACTTTTGATGAAATAGAGAAAGCTGCCATTCCAGTGATAAACGCGAACAATGTAGAGAAATTTTTAGAAATAGGCTTAACAGAGGAAGCTGAGTATATAAAAAGGAGAGACGAGATAATGAGGAAAGCAAGAGAAGGCAAGAAAAGAAATGCTAATGATGTAGCAGGTGCAACTGCTACAACAGGTGGATCTTCAACAGCAGTGGAAACTTTATCACCCCAAATTATGTTAGAAATACAAAGAGCTGCAAAGAGAATAAAGAAAATGAAAATACTTGGGGTATTCACAACAGAAGATCGTTAGTTAACAAATACTGAAATTGATGAATATTTGCTATTGGAAGAGTCAAATGACTTTGTTCCATAACATTTAAGAATGAAGTTTCCAGTTGTGAAGTATGAAGTTTTTATAGAGAAGGGAATGAGCTGGTGGAAGTTGACCAGAAATGATGGTACAGCTCAAACCTTTCAAGAACTGAGTAGGATGTTCCAAACTCTTGATAGAGAAGATCTGGATGATTTATGGAGAGTGTTGAAAGCAAAATTCGGAAAGAATCCTCCTGCTCCTAAATCTGCTGTTGAAAAAGATTGGGTAATGTGGGAGAGTATAAAGAGGATGTCTGAGACAGAGGAGGGTGATTGGGCATTTAAGTTTCAAGGAGGTGCTACTATTAGACATTGGAGGTTGTTTACATCCTCTGGTGTTTATGAGTTGGTTATGACATGCTTTATTGCCTACCTACTTTGTAACAGGTTTTACCCATTGACTCAGGAGACCTTGAAGAAGATGACAAAGGACAAATTGCTGGTGGATTGCAAGAATCATGTTCCATAGGAGTTTTTTAGATTCATCCACAGTCAAATTGTACCTGCGAATTTGTAAGCGTCCTCATTACTAGCAGTATTTATTAAGAAACTTGTATTTTGGTGAAAGCACAAGTTTAGGGGAGGATTGTCGGGAATAAATACACAAGAGAAGTTCCCCCTGCTATGACAAGTAAGTTCCCCCTGCTAGTGGTTTTCCCCCTACTAGTTTAATGAAGACAGGGGAATCTGTTCCCCCTGCTAGAAGTCAAAGACCCTACTGCATGGATAAACTTGGAAGAGATATTGACGCGTTTCTGTTGCTACTCCAAAATATCTTCCTAGTTTGTTTAGTAGTTATCTTGTACAAGGGTCCTTATGCTATAAAAGGACTCATTAGGTTTTGTGTTTGATATAACTTTTCCTGCCATTTCATTCCATGCTTTAAGGTTGTATAACCCTAATACCATCTTTGGGTATTCGTATATTATTAATATATTAAAGCTTAACGCTTGATTCACTACTTGTTCTTGTGCTAAACATTACTTTCTGCATCTTGTTTAGTTACTTTGTGTATTGCAAAGTTTCTCTAGTAGTAGTTTGAATCATTTATTTCTACTACAACCTTTAAACAAGCTAAGGTTTAAGATCTGAGTTTGGGATCAACAGATTTAGAAGCTCAGATTGTAGATGGGTTCACTAAAGGATTGGGAACTGTTCAACATCAATATTTGTGTTCCAGGCTTACTCTAAAAAAATTATTTAAGTCATAAGCTTGAGGGGGGGGGGGGGGGTATTGAAAGTATTGTTGACAGTTGTAGCATGCTTATTATATAATAAGGACTATCCTACAAATAATCTGTTAGCTGGATAGGTACAAGTGCAAGAACTTCAGGGGTTGAAAGTGACAAATGAAGCAAAGTATGGGTTGGTGCTATATAAGCTGATTTTTAGCTTATTTTGTCATAACTTAACTTGTATCATTGTTTTACTCACAGTTTGTCTCATCCGATTTAGGGTTTGTTAGTTGTTCTTGGTTCTTGATCAATCACAACCTGTGATTGATTGTGGCTACAATTTGGTTGTTTTAAGTATGTATTGTTTCTGTATCTTTCTCGTGTAGCATCCAGTTGGGGACTACACTTTCTCTTTTGTACCTGTTGAATAGAATCCGTTTTCGGGACTATTCCAATTAATCTTTTGAGATAAAAACGATTGTTCTTGTTTCTTAAATTAGGGTTTATAATTTTCACATTTTGAAACTTATAGGATTACATAAGTTTATCATATCATAATACTTATATAGCTAACAAGTTTCAAAACAAGTCAAACATTTAAGACTTATAAAATATAAGCCGAAATCATATAAACTCGCATATAAACAACTGGTGTAGCTTAGTTGGCCACCAATATTTCACTAAGTGGTTTCTTTGGGGAGGTTTCCTGGAGGTCTTGGGTTCAAGACCCGCCAAAGGAAGGCTTTTAGACGAAACAGATAAGGAGTTTAACATAAGTAGGAGAGATTCGAAAAAGACATTCTATCGCTTGGAGTCATTGCACGACTCGACTCGCTAACCACTAACATTTTCCGTTATAAAAAAATAAAAAAATAAACTCGCATATAAGCCGAAACAAACACCTATAAAGGCACTTACACATGCCATAAGCTATATATATAAGCTTCTATCAACACGTATTTGATAGAACAAGTTAATTCCCCATGAGATGCCTTGTTTTATTAATCACAATATATAGGTATCACAAGAGAGAAACCCTAGCGGACCCTAAGCCCACAAACCGGGCTCGGGCCTGATATATCTACTAATACTCCCCCGCAGTTTGAGCGGGATGTCTTCGCACGTTCAAACTGAAACGAAACTCAAGAAATAAAGCACTCGGAAGACCTTTGGTGAAGATATCCGCATATTGAAACCGAGATGGAACATGTAAAACATGCACTTGCCCAGAAGCCACATAATCACGAACAAAATGTATATCTATCTCGATATGTTTAGTACGTTGATGTTGTAACAGATTAGTAGAAAGGTAAACGGCACTAACATTACCACAATAAACAAGTGTAGCAGTATGCAAAGGAGTATGTAATTCCAACAAAAGATTATGAATCCAGGCAGTTTCAGCGACAACATTAGCAACACCTCGATATTCCGCTTCAGCACTAGAACGAGATACAGTAACCTGTCGTTTAGCAGACCATGAAAGTAGATTATCCCCAAGGAAAACACAATACCCAGAACTGGAGCGACGGGTGACTGGGCAACCTGCCCAATCAACATCGGTGTATACAGTGAGCTGAGTAATAGTAGAAACATGCAACTGAAGACCATGATCAAGAGTACCACGTACATATCGAAGAATCCTCTTCAAAGCAGCAAGATGAGGCTCACGAGGATCATGCATATAGAGGCATATTTGTTGAACAACATAAGAAATATCTGGTCGCGTAAAAGTAAGATATTGAAGAGCACCCGCCAAGCTACGATACAAGGTGGAATCGGAACCGGGTCACCATCAGGACCTAGCTTGGATTCAGTATCGACTATAGTCCTACAAGGATTACAATTATGTATATGAGCTCTCTCAAGAATCTCTTGAGCAAATTTGGATTGGGATAAAAATAAACCGGATGCAGTCCGTTGAGCAGAAATACCTAGAAAATAATTAAGAGAACCTAAATCTGTCATCGCAAACTCACCATGAAGAGAGCCAATAATACGTTGTAGCAATGATGTAGATGATGCAGTACGTATAATATCATCCACATATAATAACAGATAAGCAATGTCCGATCCAACATGATAAACAAATAAAGATGCATCGGTTTTACTGTGTTGAAAACCAACTCGAGTAGCGAAGCTAGCAAAACGCTGGAACCAAGCTCGAGGAGCCTGTTTAAGGCCATATAATAATTTCTTCAGGTGACAAACATAATCTGGTCTGGCAAAATCAACAAATCCCGGAGGCTGGTGCATATAAACAGTCTCAGATAAATGACCATGTAGAAAGGCATTCTTCACGTCAAGCTGATGAATAGGCCACTGACGAGAAACTGTGAGACTCAAAACTGTACGAATGGTAGCCGGTTTAACCACCGGACTAAATGTCTCATCACAATCAATACCCTGCTGTTGACTTCGTCCGTTGGCAACAAGACGAGCCTTATACCTGCTTAATGAGCCATCTGCATGAAACTTATGTTTGAAAAGCCAAATAGAACGAACAATATTAG
Source organism: Glebionis coronaria (assembly GCA_025667525.1). Classification (NCBI taxonomy): domain Eukaryota; kingdom Viridiplantae; phylum Streptophyta; class Magnoliopsida; order Asterales; family Asteraceae; genus Glebionis; species Glebionis coronaria. The sequence continues at coordinate 453,456,318 of CM046881.1, read as the reverse complement.
CGTTAGCCGGACGAGACACAAGAACCCACGTTCTGTTAGCAATTAAAGCATTATATTCATCTGGCATAGCTTTTTTCCGGTTAGGGTCCCGAAGAGCATGGACATGAGAGCGAGGAAGCGGTGAAGTAGTGGTAATATTTAGAGACATGCATGTGAGAGGTTTTGAAATGACAGACTTTGCACGTGTGACCATTGGATGAACATTAACGACGGGATTAAGTGATGGTTGGGCTGAAGAATGGACAACGAATGGGTTAGAGGTAGAGGTATTTTGTTGTTGAGTCATAGGTGAAACACGTGGTGATGGGGTAGAATCGACGTGGTTGGTCGAGGTTGTTGAGGCAGTTTGTTGTTGGGCCACAGGGGAAACAGTGGGTGGTGGACTATCGTTGGTTTGGTGGATTGGTGGTGTAGGAGGCGGTGATGGGGTTGGATTAGTTTGTTGGTTTGGTTGGGTAGCAGTTGTGTGGTTAGGACTGATATGAGTGGGTGGAGGTAATGACGGAAGTAGAAAATCATATGAAGGTTTAATAAAAGACGTGAGACTCCCAAATGGGAAAACTTCTTCATCAAACCATACATGTCTCGAGATAATTATCTTATTGGAGAACAAGTCAAGACATCGATAACCACGGTGATTGGCGGGGTAACCTAGAAAGATGCATGGTGTAGAACGGGGTTCAAGTTTGTGTGCAACATCAACGTGAGGATAGCAAAGGCATCCAAAAACACGCAAATGTTCATATATGGGTGTTTGGTTGTAGAGTTTGGTGAATGGTATGTCATTGTTGATGGCGGTAGAAGGTAATATATTTAAAAGGTGAGCGGCCATATTAAGAGCTTCCACCCAATAAGATGGAGGTATGTGAGCTTGAAAAATTAATGTGCGGATAAGGTTATTAATGGTGCGAAGCATATGTTCAGATTTACCATTCTGTTGTGAAGTACGAGGGCAAGAAAATCGAAATTCTATGCCATTTTGGCGAAAAAGGTTATGGAAACGGGTGTTTTCATATTCACCCCCATGGTCATACTGTAAAGCCTTTATGTCGACATTAAATTGTTTGTCGACATAAGCACGAAAAGCAACAAAATTATCAAACAAGTCTGACTTTTTATGCAAAGGGTAAACCCAAACAAAGTGCGAAAAATGATCTAAGAATATAGCATAATATTTTATTCCACTCTCACTTGGAATCGGTGATGTCCATATATCAGAGTGGATAATTTCAAACACAGACTTAACAGAAGACTCGGAACTATAAAACGGAAGCTTAACATGTTTACCTAATTGACACGCGTGACACAAAGTGGACAACTTTGATTTATTACATGAAATTAATTTACTTGACTCTAAACGACGAAGCACATCGTCCCCGGGATGACCGAGGTGTCTGTGCCAAGTAGTGGAACTAAAGGAAAGCAAAACAACTGGAGTTTCTAATGGAGGTTGCTGAGTGACCGGGTAAAGGTCGCCCGTACTATCACATCGGAGAAGGAGCTTTTGGGTATGATAATCCTTTACAGAAAAACCATAAGCATCAAATTCAACAAAAACGTCGTTATCACGGGTAAATTTACGAACAGAAATTAAATTTTTAATTATGTGAGGTGTGACAAGAATTTGATTCAAAAGAAGAGGCTTTTGAGATGTATGCAAGAAGCTATGTCCGGTATGAGTGACAGGAATAGAGTTACCATTGCCAACAAATACAGATGGATAAATGATCGAATTGCTAAAAGAAGTGAGTATACCTGTATTGTCCGCCACGTGAGAGGATGCTCCGGTGTCCATATTCCAAGAAAAATCTTGAGGAGTTATAGTCTGAAATGCTTGCGGAAACATAGTGGCTTGAGAAGCTGGAGACGGGATCATACTTGGTATACCGGCTGAAACAGTGGCATACTGTGCTGGTAAGCATTGGGCGTGAATGTAATCGTACTGATTTGAAAAAGAGCTGGGCTGAGCCACTTGACTTGTAAACTGGGCTTGCATAACTTGGGTTGGATCATGAAAATAATAGGCTGCCATTGGCTGAAATATTTTTGTAATCACTGATATCTTATAATGAACAAACAATGCATATGTATTCGGATAAGCGGCGCAACAATTGGTTGATTAAAAAAAAACCAACGAATGATAACAGCAAGCAATTAAAACAAAGAATAAGTGCAAAAAAAATATCAAACAACTAACTTGGCATGATCCAATAAGAAACTGAGGGTTTTTTTTTGTTTTGTTTTTTTTTTTGATTCGACACACTTTTTGTTAATATCGGTGGAAGGTTTTTTGGTGGTGGGTGTTTAGACTCTGATTACCATGATAGAACAAGTTAATTCCCCATGAGATGCCTTGTTTTATTAATCACAATATATAGATATCACAAGAGAGAAACCTTAGCGGACCCTAAGCCCACAAACCGGGCTCGGGCCTTATTTATCTACTAATAGTATTTCCAATACCATATCTCTATGACCCATAAGATATTAAAATAGCCCACTAAGCAAAGCCCATAACTGGTCCAAATTTTGAACATACTATTACTATATAAGTTTAGGGTTCCGTTCTTTTTCAATTGCACAAAGCTGCTGCTACCAGGAAAAATCAAAGGTTCGTATTATTTTGATTAATTTTTATTATCGTTTTTATTTATCTTATGTTAATGTTTAAATAGTTTTTTTTTATCACAATTGTTGTAATTTGTAAACAACATGTGTTAAGGTTGAAGAATGTAGATTAGTATACTGGTTTTTTTATTGTAGTTCTATATAACATTCTTATAGCTTATGTGTTTTTGGTTAGAGGTGTTTCTTTTAGCTTATATGTGACTTCTGAGCTTTTTTGTGTTTCGGCTTATAGTTCATAATGCTTGTTTTTAGACTTGTCGGCTTATATAAAGTTCATCATTATTGTATGGTAGACATATATATAAGCCCTAATGTCTTGAATAAGGCAAAAAATTTAGGCTTATATAAAGTTCATCATTATTGTATGATAGACATATATATATAGAAGCCCTAATGTCTTGAATAAGACAAAAAATTTAGGTTTAAGGAATATAAGCCGAAAACAAATAAGCTTGTAAGTTCACATATAAGCTTAAACAAACACCCCCTAAGTTTCATAAGCTTGTTTATTGTGGCTTATTTTGAAACTTGTCATAACAAGATTATATAAGCCAAAAAGTTTTAATATTACGAGTTTACGACCCACAAAATCAGCTCATGAAGCTTAAGCCGAAAATCGTATAAGCCAGCAGTATAAGCAGAAACAAACGCGCCCCTAAAAAAGCCTTATGCTGAATATAAAAACAGATTATCAAAACTCAAAAGTGTATTGGTAAGTAAGCATGGTCAATGTGTTTGAGTAGTTGTGTTTGAATAAGATTGGTGTAGGAAAGCACACTTTTTGTGCTGACTTTGCTACTCTTTTGTGTGTCTTTTCTTGGAACTTGTATATTGGTATACCCTGAAACGCATTCGGGTTGTTTTGTAGACAATGGCTTCAAAACAGCCAAACACAGGACTCTTTGTGGGTCTAAACAAAGGACATATTGTGACCAAGAAGGAAGTAGCACCACGTCCTTCTGACAGGAAAGGGGTAAGTGGTCATCTGCGTAATTTCTGTTTGGCAATTTAAAAGCGCATCTAAACCTTAATCTTGACCGTCAATTTCCATGGTGCTCTTTTTCAGAAAACAAGTGAGAGAGTGCACTTTGTGAGAAGTGTTGTCAGGGAAGTTGCTGGATTTGCTCCCTATGAGAAGAGAATTACTGAGAATCTTAAGGTTGGAAAGGACAAACGTGCTCTCAAACTTGCCAAGCGAAAGTTGGGTACTCACGAGAGGGCAAAGAAGAAGAGAGAGGAGATGTCCGGCGTTCTCCGCAAGATGAGGTGACTCAGTTTTTTACAACTCTTCTATGCTTCATCAATACTAATAATACCATAAAAACGTATAAAGGGTTGTGGCCTGTTTTTACTAAATTGTTTCAAGTATAGGTTTTTAAATGTCAGGTTTCTTTTTGCAGGGCTGGAGGTGCAAACTAAAGCTTGTTTTTTGTTGCTCTTCAGGACCAAAAAGGTCTTTTGATTTCTTTTTTAAGAGGGCAGGGAGTCATCACTCCGAGTGAGTGTATTTTGGGGTGCCACGTCATCGAAACTCACTCACCCACTCACACGAAAAAAAGTGGGGAGTCATGGCTTGGAGTGATGAGTGAATGTGGGTCCCACAATACCCCTTTTTTCTTCCCCAATACACACACAAAATACACACACAAAAAAAAAAAAAAAAAAAAAAAAAAAAAAAAAAAAAGAAGCTAAAACCCAAACTCACGCCAAGTGAGTTGAGTCACGCCGCTGACCCACGCCGTGGGATTAAAGGGTTTGGGGAATCATCACAGCCACCGCGCCGTGGGTTTGGCACCCCACGGCGCCAACACTCCCTGCCCTCTAATAGAGTAGCTGGTGTTTGTTGAAACTTCTTTTTTACTGTGTTTTTGGATTTTGATTTACAGTTTTGCAACTCATCTATGCAATACAACGTTAGTTTTGGCCTTTCTCCAACGTTTTTGGCCAGAATTCTCATATTAGTGTTTGAATTTCTATTTATTATCCAATTAACTTCAGTTTTATCATTAAGATATATATATATATATATATCGGATAAATCAATATCCGCTGCATTTGCAACATATTTTTGCAGTTAAATACAAGCACAAATTTGAACGGAATTTAAAAGATGTGGAGTAGTTTGTTATTCGCATAAATAGAATGCAGCATATGTGTTATGAAAACATGTTTTGCTAGGATAGGAAGACCCAATAGAAGTAGACCAAATAACACCCGCCAAATCTCTATAGATAATGTATAAATTTAAGAAACCATCCTTTCGTGTAAACATCTTCATTCCTATTTCTTAAACATTTTTTTTTATCGGGGTTCAACTTAAACGAGCCGTCACACTTTTGTGTGTTATCGCGTCTTTTTGCACCTCATCTCACGACCCACATAGAGCCGACACCTTGATATGTTTCGTAATGTGGAGGTCAGTCATCGCGCTTTAGCGGTGACATAACGCGCATTTTAGAACTTTGGTTTGTACATTGTTTTCTGTTGTAGCTATATTCTAGTGGCGCTAGTAATTTGATATATGTGGCAAGTAACTCATACACAAATCTATTTTCTATAAGAGAGCAAGGAGCAACCCCGTAACCTCGTGTTATAGCCTTATAGGTGTGCTATTAAACGCCACCTCAACATATACCGTATAACATCATTATAACAAAAATCATCCCAAATAAAATTTCTACTACACTTATAAAAATACAGCACTGACTATAAAAACGCATAACATCCCGTTTCGGAGCTGGCTATGGGACGTATTCATAAGTTGGACAGGTCATATGAGGAGGGTCTTCGATTAATCGAAAGCCTGCTGAAAAAAAAAGGACTATTGATAACTAAATTAATAGCAACTATTACATTGAGGGCCAGTTAGTTATGACTAAAATGGCATTTGGTCAAAATGGAGCCTCACCATGACATAACATAAGAGTATGCAACTTTGAAATGCATGTCACCTCTACATCTGCACCAATTTTCAGTTATTGATGGCTAAGTTAACTGAATTACCTAATGCTAATACAACACGAAAGGCTGGCTGCTCATGGACTCCAGGGCTCGTGTTGTTCACATTGGGTACTGTTGCAGTAGCGATGCTTGTTGTCCAGCTAGATACGTTCGAGACAGTAGCATATCCAATGCATGAGCTTGGTGAATCCATGTTTGTAGCAGCTAGGAAGAATGCGGGGAGTCTTCCTGGTGTCGAAAAGATTGGGATGGGCCAGTTGATTGGAGCCGAGGATATTCTCTATGATCCAAAGTCTGGGGTTGTGTACACGGGTTGTCATGACGGGTGGATCAAGCGAGTCACTTTAAACGACTCTGTTGCTGATTCTGTTGTGGAAAATTGGGTTCATACAGGAGGTCGGCCTCTTGGACTGGCAATTGATCAATTTGGTAATGTCTTTGTTGCAGATGCATATAAGGTACTTCCTTGGATGTTTATCTTTTGTTTCAACAAATATATTGAAATTCTATAAGCTCGTTCTTTAGTTTCAGGTGACTTTTGGAAAATTTATTTTCTCGAGTCTCACTAATTTTGCCGTTAGAGTAAAAATTATTACTGAAATGTAAAGAAAATTTATCAAAAAGGTTCATAAAAGACGAAACGATTATAAATATAGTCTTATACTTAATTAAGATTTATTAAGACAAATTTAGTACAGTATGTTACTCATATGAAATGTATATATTAAGATGAATAAAAGTTTGGCATACCAAATAGAAACATTTGTTTATGTTTCTTCGAAACTTTTTTCATTAGTTAAGGTCATCAATTAAAGAAAAACAAAAGCATATAGCATTCATGAGATAAGAAGTATGTGCCTTGCTATTTGCTTGCAGGGGCTACTTAAGGTAAGTGAAGATGGTCAACTAGAGGTATTAACAAATGAGGCTGAGGGCATAAAGATCGAGTTGCCTGATGGTGTCGTTGTTGCGAAAAATGGTATGCTGTATTTCACTGATGCAACATATAAATACGGCTTCCGTTCTGCAATGAACGACCTAATGGAGGGTAGACCACATGGTAGATTATTGAGCTATGACCCGTCAACAAAAAAAACCAAAGTGATAGTTCGGGACCTCTACTTTGCTAATGGAGTCGAACTCTCACCAGAGCAAGACTTCATCATCTTCTGTGAAACCTTTATGTAATATTGCCATCCTTAGTCCTTTTACAAACTGGGTTTTTATTAACATAAGACTAGCAGGATAACATAGGTACAAACATCACCTAAGTTTTTCTACATAAACATAATTAAGGTGCATCAAAGACAGTACAGAATTAAAATAAAATCCTCGTATATTTAATCCTCCAAGTTTATTACATAAACATAATCACGTCATTAATACGCTAACATACATTTTATGTACACCGGTCATTAAGAGTTGGTTTTGTGGTCCGTTTGAGTATTTTAATAGGCATCTTTTAAAGTCTCAAATGGGACACAAACCCATTAAAGTTCAGATGTACATATAACAGTACAATGACTAAAACATGATAAATCTAGTATATTGGTATAAGGTATATTTGTTTCAAAAAATACCTTCACAAATCTTACTATGATAATTTATAAGATCAATAATGTTATTGCAGGATGAGGTGTCATAGATACTACTTACAAGGTGATAAAAAGGGATCTGTCGATGTCTTCGCCATCAACTTACCTGGTCTACCAGACAACATACGATACGATATAGATGGACATTATTGGATTGCACAACCATGGGTATTCTGATTTCCTACATATATCACTTGTATAAAAACCACGCGCCTTATATTTTAAACTAGATATGGACAAATTTTGTGTAATATGCAGGACTATTCGGCTTATTTCAAATATACACAAGCTTACTCATTTGTTCGCAAAATTTTTGCATTTACACTCAAGCACCTACATAAAATGCCACATCTCACGAAATTTGGTGGAGTCCTAGCACTGGATTTGAAAGGAAAACCAGTCGGAGGCTACTATGACGAAGAATGGGAAATGACATCATGTGGGGTGAAGATCGGAAATTACTTGTACTTGGGTTCTGTCATAAAACCATACATTCTACGCATTGATCTTCTTCAAAATCCGCTTACAGTTGCAGCTTCATAAATCACTATCTTATTCATAATTTGCTTACAGTTCCAGTTAAACCACATTTAATTTAATGAATGTGTGCACATGTAAAATGAAAAAAAAAACGAATGGCTTTGTCTCTGGTTATTCGTATACGGAAGTCTAATAGTTAAATTGTGATTTGTCGTTTAAATCTCATGATGGATGATATTAGGTGATTTTAGGAGTTAATTGAGATTTACTAGATACTACTGAGATTTTATATTCGGTTTGGATACGAGTTAGAGGAAGCGTGGAGTAGACACTCGTTCAGCTATTATGTTTTTACACACGACAAAGATGCAATGGCAATATAAATAAAAGACATTTATTTACTTAAAATTTTGCGTACTAATAAGATAAACAATCATTTAAGTCATTAAAACTTGTCCTTACTAAAACACATTATATATAAAAGTAAACAAAATAAACTCACATCTTTTAGATACTAAAGAAAAAGGTCATTAAAAGTTGTACTTTTTTACTTACTAAATCTATATCTATAGTTCTATACTACCTATAAAATATATTAGAACTTTTTTTAAAAGTTGAAAAATGACTTAATTATGAAAATGTTGAAAAATGACTTAGTTATGAAATTATTGAAAACTTTATTGTCAATGCAAATGTTGAATCTCTGCTAACTTATCTCAACATTTATAAAAACGGAAACTTAAAACAATTTGGCTGGCATCCGCTTTTAAGAAAATTAAAACACATGAAAAGTAAAGAAACACACACAAAACACCTTATTTCTCTCTAAACCCTAAAATACAGCACCGTCGCCATAATCGTATGGATTTAGGCATGTATGGGCAACTGCACAGGGCCTCCATTTTATAGGGGCCTCCGATTTCTAAAACATCAGTAAAAGTATATATTCACTTTTGGAGTATGTCATCTCGTTAATAGATTGTCTTGAATTAAGAATATAAGATTGGTTAAAAAAAACCTTTGATCTTATGATTTACAAAAAAATAGTGGGTTGTGTTGGGGAAGATAACCTAGGGCATGTTAAGGTGTGGGGCCAATTTTTACTTTTATTTTTTCCCCCAATGTTTTCATTAAGTTTTTAATTTATAATAAACCTATAACTTTGGAAATTATATACCTTGAGTCTTATCTTTTATCAGTGATGACGTATAGTCCCCATTCGGGTCATAATCCCGGCCCACGGGTACTACCCGTATCCGGTCCATCATGAATGGGTTGGATTAATGTTATTTCAGTTTATGGGCTTGAATGAATAGTGGCCGCATAAGAAGCTTGCGGCCCACGACCCGACACGGCCGAAACAGGGTTAGACAGAGTCACAATCCTATCAGGATTGGGATTTGCCCAAAAGAATAGGATATACACTCACCATAACTAGAAGATAACAATCAAGCTAATTATGGTGATTATTTTATGTTTGGGGCCGAAGTAACAGTGAGCCCATTAAGGTTTCACTGCCTATATAAGGAACCCCCAAGGGTTCCACAAAGGTATTACATTCTCCATACTCTCACTTTACGTCCGATTCATAACCCTAACCGATTACTTACTCTCACGCCGGAGTCTAATCGTGGGATACGCTCCCACGGTAAGTCTAACGCGTGTTGCTTTAGTGTGCAGGATCTCAACAAGTTATTCACTTGGTGCAAGAGCCGGAGCCCAGCCTACCCGAATTAAGCCTAATTCGAGTCAAGCAAGGATCATCCAACTTTTGTATCAACAAGTTGGCGCCATCCGTGGGACCCAAACACTAAGCTAGAACCTCAATCAATGATCTCTTTCAATGACAAAGGGACATCCGCTAGGGAATCCCAGGAACATGAATCCTGCGAATCGGAAGTCCACAGGGGATGGGATACTCATCTCCACCCAGTCCCCTGGCAAGCAAACAGGCGGACCGAATAACCGAAACGTTTTTCAACCTTTTGGTGTGGCAGGCACGTCCGGCAACACCCCACCACCAACCATTAAGATGGATAATCCTGATCCGAGGAGTGCGCCTAATGCCCCTAACAAGGATCCGCACAGACCATCCATCGAGACGGAATTAGAAGTGGAACCACTTACTGACGAAGACCTTGCCCGTGTTCTCACGCAGAACTTTGTCAGGATGGTCCCGGGTATCGCGTCAAGGTTAAGCCTAGGAAGGAACCTCTAATCTTGGCTCAACTTTGACAGGATCGCGTATGGCACTCCCCCTCAAACTTAAAAGAGGAGGAGGGCGCGCCCGCAGGAACGACCCCCTTGAGGAAAACCCTCAACCTCAGAATGTGTTAGAGCGCATAGGGGATCGCGTTATGCGGGAATTACTACAATCCCGTGAGGAAGGAGATAGGTCTGACGGCTCAGCCGAACGCCCGGTGTTGGATTCAACCAGGAACAATCGCCGCACCAGCGTGTGGGATAGGATGAATAGTGGAAAGAAAGCTCCTAGCTCTTCTCACAAAAGTAGTCCTCGGCCGAGAAGAGGGGAACCTCCCCCTCCTCCCGGCCCTTAGGGGTCGGATTCGGATGACCATCCCCCCAAGCGTCGCTGAACTAGGTATACTCCTCCACCACCATCAGATGATGAGGGATACTACGATGAACCTTACTATCGTGATGTAGAGAAGGAAGATCTTTCCCGCCCATGGTGTGATCCTAGGGAGGATCCCTTGACTCTCCGTATACGGAACTACTCTAAGGACAAGAAGCGTCGTATGCTGGCGTGCATCAAAACTTATGATGGATCGGGTGATCCGGATGATCACCTAACGATATTTGACACGCAGAAAAAGATCTAACGATGGCCAATGCCTATATGGTGCCAGATGTTCAATTCGACCTTGATTGGCAACGCCCGTGATTGGTTTGAGGGGCTTCCTCCCTGAAGCATTGATAGCTTCAGTGAGTTGCGCACTGCGTTAAAAAACAATTATACTCAGCGAAAGAAGTATAATAGGGATCCGGTCTCATTAGCAACCGTCAAGCAACGTCCCGGAGAATCTACAGAGGACTTCACGGAACGTTTCAATGATAAGTGAACGCGCACAAAAACGATGCCAGAGCTCCTAAAAATTTCTGATTACATGCATGCAATAACGGATAGGGAATTAATTAGGCGCCTCAATGACAAGCGACCGAAGAAGTATGACGACCTCATGGAAAGGGTCAGGAACTTTGTAGAAGGAGAAACCGCGGTAGCCGCGACATATCCTACAAAGGGTAACCATAACTATCGATCGAATGACCAACCCAAGAGGCAATCAGGTGGTCAAAGCACCCAAGGCAATGGAAGGAACTCGAATTACAAGAGCCAGAATAAAGGAGGGTGGGCGGATGATAAATTCACACCTCTAAAGATGACTTACCGAGAAATCTTATTGACGGAAGGGGCAAACTTCCCAAGGCCTCCCCCAATGACAACTCCAGTGGACCGCCGTTAAGGAAATCGCTTCTGCGAATTCCACAATGACAAGGGTCACGACACGGAGGAGTGCATCCAGCTCAAGAAGCACATTGAGTCGCTGATTAAATCAGGAAAGCTCAAACACCTGGTCAAGGATTAGAAAGATGGGAAGGATAATAAAAATTATGAAAAGAAGGACTCCCAAAAGGACAAGCCTTCAACCATATATATGATCCAATCGTGGCAGCGCCGAATAAAGCAGAAGGTCACTCAAAAATTTTCGCGCGGCAGAGAGATCTCATTCCCTCCTATTACGGCAAGCAACGTGGCTGATGCACCTCTCACGATTGAGGTGAGCATTAGAACCCACAACGTTCGTCGTATGTATGTGGATGGAGGGTCATCGACAGAAGTACTCTACGAACATTGTTTCGTGCAGCTACGACCATAGATAAGAAGCCAATTAGCACCGGCCACGTCGCCACTCATTGGCTTTAGTGGAGACACTATCTGGCCAATAGGACAATTGCGTCTGCTAGTAACCATTGGGAATGAAGAACATTCCACCATGGCGTGGATGAACTTCATGGTGATACGCTCACACTCTCCATACAATGGGATTATTGGAAGACCAGGCATCCTGGCCATACGGGGAATTCCGTCTACAGCTCACGACATGATTAAGTTCCCTGTTGAAGGGGGAATTGTTACTATTTACAATTCAATCATGCCGGCATCCGAATTCCACGTCGTGACAACACCAGTCCAGCCATGTTCCAATTAAGGAAGGATCACCAACCCTAATTGGAAGGTGGAATTCCATCCCGATTACCCAGAACAAGAGGTGGCCATAGGGGGAACGCTCTCGGATAACGGCAAGAGGGCCATGTGCTCTCTCCTAAAAGCAAACCTGGATGTATTCGCATGGGAGCCTAAGCATATAACAGGTGTGCCGCGTTCGACAGCAGAACATAAACTTCAAATCCGCCAGGGATATCCTCCTGTTAAACAAAAGAAGCGTGGTCAAGCACCAGAACGCAGCCAGGTAATACTGGATGAGGTACAGAAATTAGTAGACGCAGGAATTATGCGTGAGGTATGCTACCACGAGTGGTTATCCAACCCAGTCATGGTCAAGAAACATGACGGGAGTTGGCGCATGTATGTGGACTTCACGGACTTGAACAAAGCTTGTCCGCAAGACTGCTATCCGCTACCAGAAATTGATTGGAAGGTAGAATCCTTATGTGGATACCCTTTCAAGTGTTTTTTAGATGCGTACAAAGGATACCATCAGATCCAGATGGCGGAAGAAGATGAGGAGAAGACGGCGTTTCACACTAGTTAGGGCGTGTATTGTTACACAAAAATGCCGTTCGGACTAAAGAACGCTGGAGCGACATATCAGCGACTTATTGATAAAGCCTTCGACTCCCAGATAGGCTGCAACCTCGAGGTCTATGTTGACGATCTGGTCACCAAGAGTCATACGGAGGAAGCACTTCTCCGTGATATCCAGGAGACGTTTGACACGTTGAGGAGAATCAACATGCAACTGAATCCAAAAAAGTGCACGTTTGGGGCAACTGAAGGGATGTTCCTTGGATATATGATTGATCCAAACGACATCAAGCCTTGTCCGGAAAAGATGGACGTTGTGATACATTTACCATCGCCTCGGACGCGCAAAGAGGAACAATCACTAAATGGAAAGTTGGCCGGGCTAAACAGGTTCTTGTCGAAGTCCGCGAAGAAGTCAATACCTCTAATCAAAACACTCAAGAAGTACATGAAGAAAGGAGATTTCCGTTGGACAAAGGAGGCAGGGGAAGCCTTTGAGCAGCTTAAACAACACCTCGTAGCTCTTCCCATTCTAGTGGCTCCCCGACCTAAGGAAGAGCTCATCATGTATCTGTCTGCTACATACGGAGCAATAAGCGCGGTACTCATGACAGATCGGGATACAATCCAGACTCCGGTTTACTTCATATGTAGAACATTACAAGGGCCGTAGTTGAACTATTCCTCTATGGAAAAGTTGGTTTTGTCATTGGTATACGCCACAAAAAGGTTGCGCCGGTACTTCTAGGCGGACGTAATTGTGGTTATCACCGATCAACCAATAAAACAAATCATCTCTAAGCCAGATGTGGCCGGGTGGCTACAGAAGTGGTGCGTTATGTTAGGAGAACATAACATCTCCGTGGTCAAGGGCCAAATCTTGGCAGACTTCCTAATTGAGAAACCAGAGGTGGAAGGACCAATGGTACAAAAAGAGGAAATTCCAGCGGAACCATGGGTTTTGTTTACTGACGGATCTTCGTGCACGGACGGATCATGAGCCAGCCTTATTCTCACGAATCCGAAAGGAATGGAGTTTACCTACGCCCTGCGTTTTGAGTTCACAACCACGAATAATGAGGCATAATATGAAGCATTGATTGCGGGTTTAAAAATCACCGCTAGAATGGGAGTCCGCAACCTTGAGGCGTACGTGGACTCACGGCTTGTTGCGAATCACATCCTAGGGGCTTACATAGCCAAGGAAGATAACATTATCCAATACTTAGAGAAGGTCAAGTCACTCATAACCACTTTTGGGAAGTTTTCTATCAAACAGGTGCCAAGAGGTGAAAACAAGAAGGCGGATGCTCTTAGCAAGATTGCATCTACAAGCTTCGCCCACTTATCCAAACAAGTCTTGGTAGAAATACTCAAGGAAAAATCTATTACAGGAGGGGAAATTGCAGCTATAGTTGAGGAAGAGGGACCTACATGGATGACCCCGATCATCAGCTATTTAACTGATGAGACCCTTCTAGACGATGAAAAGGCGGCACGTCGTATCAGAAGGAAGTCACATCACTTTGAGCTTCGAGAATGTATTTTGTACAAGCGCTCCTTCCTACAGCCGTGGTTTCGATGCGTCAGACCACGCCAGGCTAGCTATGTGATTAGTGAAATACATGAAGGGTCATGTGGTATGCACGTAGGTCCCAGATATGTAGTAGCTCGAGCTTTACGCACAGGGTATTATTGGCCGACTATGCATCGAGATGCACGAGACATGATTCGTAAATGCAGCGATTGCCAAGTGCAAGGCCAGTACTGCGACATCCACAGCAAGAGCTAACACCCATCACATCCTCATGGCCATTCTATTAGTGGGGGATCGACATTATATGACCTTTTCCCGTTGCCGCGGGAGGAGTTAAGTTCTTGATCATCGCAATGGACTACTTTACACGATGGATAGAAGCTAAGGCGGTTAAATCCATTACGGGCAAACAGGTCAAAAAGTTTGTTTGGGAAAATATTGTGTGCCGCTTTGGCTTGCCAGGAGAAATCATCTCGGATAACGTGAAGCAGTTCGCGGATAATCCATTCAAGGATTGGTGCGCAACATTGAACATCACGCGGCGCTTCGCATCAGTTAAACATCCGCAGACTAATGGTCTTGTGGAACGGGCAAATAGAAGCCTAGGTGAAGGGATCAAGGCACGCTTAGATGAACGAAGTGCCAAGTGGGTAGATGAGCTGCCGCATGTTCTATGGGCGCATAGGACTATGATCAAAACAACCAATATGGACACTCCATACGAGCTGGCCTATGGAACCGAGGCTGTTATCCCAGCAGAAATTGGGATGCCAACCATCCGCACGGCGGAAGTTAATGTCGTCACAAACGATGAGCAACTCAAGATTAATCTGGACCTGTTAGAGGAAAAAAGAGAGATATCGGTCATCAATGAGGCTAAGTCCAAGGCACGGATGAAGGCTTATTACGATGCGAAGGTTAAAGGTGTTTCCTTCCGACCGGGGGATTTTGTTTATCGTGCTAACGAGGCAAGTCGTGCGGAGAATACATGAAAACTGGGTCCCAAGTGGGAAGGGCCGTATGAGGTTACGGAAGCTTTGGGACTAGGCGCGTATAAGTTGCGTGATATGGATGGCCGTGACCTGGAACGTACATGGAATATCTGCAACCTTAAAAAATGCTATCTTTGAAAGGATACGGCCTCCGCATGGACACTTCGCTATGGTTGGATTCAATGAAGATCCATGTATTTTTTTGTTTTCATGCTTTCTAGGTTCTATTTGTCTTAGGATTTTAATTTTGTCAAAAAATCGTAAATGTTCTAATAAAATGCCGTGGTGCCTAGCTAGTTCCATGACCTGTTCTTGTGAAAATTATTGTCTCATGTCTTAGATTTGTTTGTTATTTCCATAATGTGCTATTTCTTATTCATATGCATTCATTCAAACCGTACATGTACTATTCGCTCCCAGGCGGGGTAAGAGGATTAAGTGAACATAATAATTCAACTTGTCGCATAAGAGGGATGCAACCCCAGTGACGCGGATCATGTATCCTTACTAGACACCTTATTTACAAGACGTTGTAATAAGTTTCCGCATGTCGTACTTACATAGTACCGGCCACGATAAAGACACACGCTGCACGTCTAGTAAAATATAGACATAGTTTTATCCTTGATAAGCCGTACCGTGTCATGCAACATAGATATACGATATCTAAGGAAAATAAACAAGTTTCAAAATCAATACACAAAAGTGCCGTGATCACCACGGACTTATATATATAATATTCTAACAATATTATGAGTTCCAGCCGTGTACATACACGGACGAATAAGTACAAGATACAAATGTTTACAAGGTAAATTACAAAGGAGGTAGGAACTCTCCTATTTCTCTCTTCCCTTTTGCGATCAGGGTACGGAGGGCCTTGCCACGAGCATCCTTGCCACTTTGCGCCCTAGCCAGATTGGCATCCAATGCCTCGGCTAATAGCTTCTCACCTTTCATCACCTTCAAACTAACGTCGTATGTTGGCAGGGTTAGTTGGATGGGGTCTGAGGTGAGCTTGGCCATAACCGCCTCGTTGGAAGCATCCTTTAACGATTCAAGATCATCTAGGAAGGGGTGCTGAATTTCCCCAAGGGCGGCCATGGAGGCGGTCATTTTGTCCTCTGCTCTAGGATTATGGTAGGCGTGCTGGGAGATGTCTTCTTTGTTGCTTATCAATTCTGCAGCCTTGATCAAACCCTCGTGCCTACCACGGTCAATGCCGTCTGATACAATATCCGCAAAAGCCTGCACAAAATGAGGAGCCTCCGTTACCTTGGTCACGGCAAGGCGTATCCCTTGGCCTACCATCCACCTGCGATCGGCTATGGCCGTGAGCAGTGAAGGGCACAACACTTTGGCACAATCTGTCGCCAGCATGTTCAGCTCTCGCTCTTCCATGACAGTCTGTGCCTGGGTGAGTTCTTCCTTGAGCATATCATGTTCTTGTGCAATGGTGGAGGCTTGTTCCATCACGGCTCTAGTGGCGGCTTCGGCTGCGGATACCTGTGAAAACACTTAGGGTTACAAAAAGGGAAGATAGTTCTTATGTGAACAATGGGTATAAATAAGGGTGCGTATCTTCTCATTGGATGCAGCTAGGAGGCCTTCCAGCTCAGCAATACGCTCCTCGCGGGCATTGGCATGGTTGGTTTGTTCCTTAATTGTTGATTCTGCCACAACCAAGGCTGCCTGCAAGAAGGATATGGTCTTTTCATGCTTCTCCACCATTTCTTCTCTACGAGCGATCCTTCTATCAGCACGGCTCACGTTAGCCAAGGCTTCTTCCAGACGGCGTTGTAAGGCTGCACCAACTGTTACTTGGTGCGTCGTGGCAACATCATACTGCTCTAGAAGTGTCCCATGCTCAAGTTCATCCAGATCTTGTGCCAGCACTGGAGGGGTTAGGTGGTCCATGAACTCTTTGCACTCAGACTCCGCCTCTAGTCTGGTTAGGCTGGACAAGTTCCATTTCGGGCGGAGGTTGGTGTCCGGACCCTCGGCATGGGGATCCTCTTCATGAGTAAGGGGGGAGATGGGGGCCTCATAGATATCATTGGTGAGGGTTCTTTCTCCATCTCCTTCTCTTGTGCTACCATCGCCGGATCCCCCTGTTATTGAAACAAACACTTATGAGTTTTTGTTAGTGGATTACATATTATGGAGTATTGTCGGTACTTACGTCACGTCAATCGTGGGTTCCGTGATAGTAGGAGCCACGGCGCTCACATGGGTTGCCTTCCAGACATGGGCATCTACTTGCGGCGAAGGGTTTCCTTCGGGCATGGTGGTGCTGCTTCCCTCTTGGAACTGCGGGTGGTCTTGCCTCAGTTTCTTGGGGGGGCATTGTGTTCCCCCGCTTCAGCCTCCACATTCTTCACTACCTTCCTGGTAGTTTTGCGCTTCCTGGATATGGGCTTTGATGGTTGGGAGGATCCGGCATCCTACGTCATTTCTTCTTCTCTTTTTTCGTCACGGTTGATGGATGGGTCTGTGAGTTGTTCTTCTTCACCTTGGAGGGACGTGGCGTTCTCCAGCAGCAGCTCACCACCGTCTTCGTTGAGGAAATCCAGGGGTGACTTTTGGATTACGGGATCTTGCTCATCCGACCGCTGCTCGGTTGTTTTCTCCAGCGCGATGGTCATGTTTGCGGTAGCAACTAGTAGGGGAGGCTCGTCCTCTTTTAGGGGTCGGAATCCGTGTGGCACCTTACTAGGATCACCTTGGCGTAGAAGGCCAAACAACTTCATCTCTGCGGACATAAACACACATAAGTGTTAGCAAGTTTACAAGTGTTTATGACGCTCATATGCATATTCAATAAATACCTACCCTGTCTACACTTGGTCAGAAAGCATGGATATCTATCCTCCCTCCCAAAATAGTTGCGGCTGATTCCTATTAAGCATAGGAAGTGCTCCGGCAGGCCCCTATGAAAATCATTGCGATGGGTGTCTAATATTTTCACGTCCTGGCTGCTATAATCTTTGGATGAGGGCAGGGGTTCGAAGCTTACTCTGTACTTCATCACAAATGGGGTGGGGAATACCTTGCCGTCTACAAAGAAGTAATGGTCGTACCATTTTTTGAGGGAATCTAGGGGTTTCATGTACGACATAGGGGTTTTGGCGGATCTTTTCTTAAAAGACAGCAACCCATTTACCATTTAGGGGGAGTAAAATACCCTAAATAGATTAATAGTGGGGGTTATTTCGCAGGCGTGACAAGTAACCTCGAATTGGTTTACCTTGCACGCCCCTATGCAATGAAGCTGTGTTATGTGGAAGTCATAATATAACAGCACATCTACGAGGAACCTAGATAAGGGGATGAGGTAGTTAGCCGAGTCAAATAGCCACGTATATACACCTATTTTCCCCCTAGGAGCGTCTGTGATAGCTTCACCATCACCTGGATAGGTGGGGTGTACGCTCCCCGAAATGTAATATTCAGACAAGAAGTCTATATATCTCTCCGGCTTCATCACATTAAGGACGTCCGTGATAATGGGATTATCTTTCACCATGATTTATAAAAAGGATTAGAAAGGCGCGGTGATCTAACCTGGTGTGGTGAATTTCCGTGGAAAAAGAAGAGAAGGAATGAAGGATTGAGCACCGGTATAACAATGGTGGAAATAGAGGTATAAACTGTGTGTTTACACAGTTACACACACCAACTCTTTTAGAGGGTTGCCTCGAGTTACGAGGTACCATGGATGTTTGACACGTGTAACCCACTACGCCTATCTAACGGTGGGGATGTCTGACAACTCTGAAACATCAGAAGGGACCCACGGGTCACTTCTTAAACAGTTTTGCAAGGCTTAAAGGTGGGTCCGACTGGTGCACTTTTGCAGACATAACGTCCGAATAATCACTGCCTTAATGCATTCATTAATATTGTCCCGGCCGACCTTTATTGGGATGCGGCTATGTTTGCGACAACAATATTTATGAGACATTTATTAGTCTAGAGGTTACGCCTACGGCTGTAACAACTAGACTGGGGGGACATGATGACGTATACTCCCCATCCGGGTCATAAGTCCGGCCCACGGGTACTACCCGTATCCAGCCCATCACGAATGGGTTGGATTAATGTTATTTCAGCTTATGGGCTTGAATGAATAGTGGCCGCATAAGAAGCTTGCGGCCCACGACCCGGTACGGCCGGAACAGGGTTAGACAGAGTCACAATCCTATCAAGATTGGGATTTTCCCAAAAGAATAGGATATACACTCACCATAATTAGAAGATAACAATCAAGCTAATTATGGTGATTATCTTATGCTTGGGGCCGAAGTGACAGTGAGCCCATTAGGGTTTTATTGCCTATATAAGGAACCCCCAAGGGTTCCACAAAGGTATTACATTCTCCATACTCTTACTTTACGTCCGATTCATAACCCTAACCGATTACTTACTCTCACGCTGGAGTCTAATCGTGGGATACGCTCCCACGGTAAGTCTAACGCGTGTTGCTTTAGTGTGAAGGATCTCAACAAGTTATTCACTTGGTGCAAGAGCCGGAGCCCAGCCTACCCGAATTAAGCCTAATTCGGGTCAAGCAAGGATCATCCAACTTTCGTATCAACAATCAGATTTGTAAATTGTTTATGTTTTTTTTGCAAAAGTTCTTTTGGGGTAAAAGGGACTCACCCGGTAAATAATTTGTTTGAAAAGTTGAAAGACGAGATATAGTTTTGACTTTTAGCTCTGATATACATTCTCAGAAAAAGAAAACTACAAATATATCATCTTATACTATATTTAGTGATTATTATAATTTCAAAAATTATATAGTAACAGTTAAAAAAATGTTATCTATAGTAGAACACGTCTAATATGTTTTTATTGATATGTAAAGAATTGATGCATAACTAAATACAATTTGTTAATTTTAATGGTGCTTCAATTTTCCGAGTTATAATTAGGGGCCCCATTTAGATTGTGGCACAGGGACTCCGGATTTCATGGGACGGCTCGTATCACCTCCTTGATTTGCCGCATCTGCCACCATCTCTCGATGGTTTAGGTGGTTTCAGGTAGTTGGTTTGTTGGTTCGGTGGCTTTGTGTAGTTGGTAATTTTTTCATATTATTTCATTCCCCAACTACATCATAAACATATCCACGCATTTAAAGACGATTTTATGATTTGTGCATTGATTAGAATGAGAGGGTGATTTGTGTTGTATACAAAGGATGACGAGTTGCAAGATGATTTATCTTCACATTCAGGATCCCCTCAGGCACATTTTAAGTTTTTTTATGCAAAAGATATTTTGGGGTTTCTGAATTTGTGTGTCGATTAATTTGTGGGTTTCATATTTTTGTTCACAGGTGTTGCTTTTTATGGTTTTTTAGGTGTTATGTAATGTTTTTTTTTCAATTCCGGGTTTAACAACTTTGTAAACTACGAAATTTTGGAATGCATACTTTTTGTTTCTTTTCTTAATTTATGAATTTCCGTCTTATAATGCTTCTGATTCTTACTATGAATATTTATAGACTGCGAATTGTTGCTATCTTCTACATTCTGTTTTTTTGGCATTATCGTTGTTGGCATTGCTAAATTAATATATGCAAGGAAAACAAAAATTTGTTGATAAGAATACTTATCCTAAGTTGCCGAATGAACAAACAACGAGCGATTGTATCCATTTATATTTTGTATAAGTTATGTATGATGTCTTATATGCATATACAAAAGCGTTTATTGATGGAATTTCATGTGATTTTGATGTAGTTAACCGTTTATTAGAAATTGCTCCTCTATAGCTATCTTTCGCCCAATATGATCAAGAACGAAGGTGTATCTTCTTCTTTCGTATTGAAACGAAAAAAGGGTACATACCAGCGAGCTTGGACCAACCAACCTCAAAAATTTCAATGAATGTTAAGGAAATACCACTGCCAAAGTGTCAACGATACGCCGTAATGTGCACACCAGGCCCGATACGAGCAGTTTTTATAACACCCCACTTTGACAAGTGAACCGTTACATGATAATTATGACGTGTCATCAAAGCATGCAAGGTAAATGTCTTAAAACATAAATGACCATAAAGGAAACCAGAATCAAACATCGTTCCCAAACACAAGCTCACACAATGCATAAGTAAAGAATGTAGAGAAAGGACTAAACAATGTCCAACAAAGCAGAAGTATATAAATGCATTAAAAGAAATGAAGTCAAGGGAGCCTCCATCCTAATGCACGTACTCTTGATTGCCTAAGTTTGCCCTTTCGTACATGCCGTATGGAACATGGAAAGAAAATACGTCTGAGCAATACGCTTAGTGAACGGATATAATGACATAAATGAATAACTGAAACATAAGCAAAGTATGAAAATGCAGCGGAATAATGTAAGTCCTGGAAAACCTAGAGTATGTTTATAAACTGGTTTATATCTGAAAAGACTTATGTTTAATTCATAAAAACTGTATTTTAAATGCCCAAGAGCCCATATAGGTCATGAAGGTATCAACGTGCATGAATACATATAGGGGTGACCTAGTCATGCAATCAGAGGGGTTGCCTCTAATTATATTAGTTTGGGTGGAGGGATCAGCTTCACGTGACGGATGTAGAGCACACATCACAGTCACCGTGTAATCTGCAAAACATGTACTAGGATGCACCCATCCGCCCCAAATAATAATAATAATAATGGCCAATAACTGAAAGGGACTCCGCGAGCAATAACTCTCGTCGCGGAAGAGTCATAACACCAGTGCCTCAAGTGTTATGGTTATGGTACCTCCATAACTAGGTGGACATGGTCATGCATGTATATAGCTCAGGCAGTTTAAAATAATAACATAGTAATTACTGAAAAGTCTTATGTAAACTACTGGGGAAAAACAGATGGTAGCAAACGAGGAATCTTAATCATAGAAAGAGAATGTCCATACTAAAGGATGGAATATCTGTACCTTATGTCCAATAATGAAATAAAGACAAAAGCGGAAAGAAACTACTCCGACTTCACAAGTGCTACATAATAAAGGACGTGAATGAGTTGTCTGTTTAGTATATGCTTACTGATTTAGTTTTAGTTTACTTGTTCTTAACTTGTTTTACTTGTTCTTGTCTTGTTTTACATGTTCTTGACTTGTTTTACTCTTTCATGTTTCATCGTGTATTTTCTTAGTGTTTCATGTGTTCTTGATGAGTATATTTCATGCTTTATGTGTTGTTATACTTGTTGTTTCATAATGAGTAACTTCCTAAAAATAGCAGGTTTCTATATATACTAACTTTACGAAAATAGCAGGTTTCATTTATAGCAACTTTCCAAAAATAGTAAGTTTCCATAGATTATAAGTTTCCAAAAATAGAAAGTTTTCATAATTAACAATTTTCCAAAAAATAAAAAGTTTCCATAAATAGTATGTTTCCATAAGTAGTATATTTCCATAAATAGTATGCTTCCATAAATAACATGTTTTCATAATTAGTATGTTTCCATAATTAGCATATATTATAAGTCATGATTATATAAATGTCATATATAGTAAAGTTTATCAATAATTTAAATACTTTAGTCTTAATATAAAGATTATTAATTAATAATATAATACATGGTTTATAAGTAATTATTAATTAATAATATAACATGGTTATGTTAATAAAACTTTACCATAAATTCTAGTTGTATAATTAAAATAAAGTATAGTATTAATTTAATTAAACCATGATTAAAATGAAATTAAATAATTAAGTTAAGTTCTTAATTAAACTAATTAAATGTGACATGCAAATTTACCATGAATATTTTTATTAATATTTATTATAACCTAAGTTATATTTAATAAATGGGACCATGTTAATTTCATGAATAATTATGTACTAAATAATTATATCCTAAATCCTTGCTTAATTTAATTAATTACATATACATGATTTAATTAGTATAATAATTAAATTAACAATTAACTTAATTTAGCAAAAATACTAGCCACACACACCTTGGTGTTTTTGTGTACCCGAGCCCCATGACTAGCCTACACCGAGACCCCATGCCTCGACATGGCTCGAACCACAAACCATCACCACAGCCTCAAGGCTGTGGCTTGCCACCGTTAGCCCAAAACAGCCCCTGACTTAAGCCAGGTTCCCTTTGCTGTGAGACAGTTTCCCACCGAGAGCTGTGAGGCTCTCGCTTGCCACTGCCAAACCAAACGTGCCCCCGCTGGGGGGGGGGGGGGTGGTGTTGCGGCCGACAGCATAAAACAGCCATCGCCTCTTATAAGGGTGTGACTGGCCGAATGCAAACCCCACCGAGACCCCTTGTGGTCTCGGTTCCGTATCAACCAAACAAAACCCAACTTGTTTTTTATTAATACATGTTTTAATCATCCCAAAAACCATATGTTCTTATTTAATTATCTAATTCATGATCAAAGAAAAATAATAAATAAAGGAAAGATTAAGGTTTATGAATACTATATGCGTAATGCTTAAGGACTTATGAACACGAACACAACCCGTACCAAATCAAAGATCAACAAAACCTTTTTCCCTTTTTTTTCTTGGTGGAATCGGCGGCCAAAAGAGAGAGAGAGAGAGTAGTGTTTCTTTTATTTTTTTAAAATTGTGAAAGTGTTTCCCTGGAATGTTTTTGGGGCATGTAAAATAGTTAATGGGCCGGGCTTGGCCCGTTTGTCTTTCTCTCTTGCCAGGCCGTCCAAGCACCCTCTTCATATATATTTTTAATTTGTTTTTCGTGTTTTAAATAATTATCATGTGTGTTCGTGTTTTAATTTCGTGTTTTAATTCTTGTCGTGTTTTAAGCATTATACGTAAATACTTATCGTGTAATAATAATTAATAATAATATACGTAATACTTACATTAATTATTCATGATATGTGTCGTGCATTAATTAATCATAAAGTTTTAATTAATCCGTATTTTCATGTAATTAACGTTCTTATGAATTTTATGCGGGTTTTACAACTCTTTCCCTCTAAAAAGAATAATTCGTCCTTGAATTAAAGATACGATAAGCTGAAAAGGACATACCCGAATCATAGCTGAAAATGAGGGTAAGAAGTCCGGATAGACTCCTCCATTTCCCAAGTGGCTTCCTGCTCGGGATGGTCCCTCTAGAGGATCTTGACAAATGGAATCGTCATTCTCCTCATGACCCGATCCTAACGATCGAGAACTGCTTCGGGTTCTTCAACATAGGATAAATCCTCACGAATCTGATCGATTGGATATGAGACAATGTGCAGAGGATGATAATTGTAGCATCAGAGTAAGGACACATGGAACACATTGTGGACATGAGATAGCTGAGGGGGTAACGCCAGATGATACAATACCTCACCGACACGTTCGAGGATATCAAACGATCCGATGAAACAAGGACAGAGCTTGCCCTTAATACCAAAACACTTGACTCCACGTGTTGGTGACACCTTCAGAAAAACACGATCACCAGGATGAAATTCTAATGCTCTGCGATGTTTGTCAGCATAGCTCTTCTGACGAGCACGAGCTTCCTGCAGCTTCGCCTTGGCATCACCTCAATCATCTCTGGACCCTCAATGATTCGTTCACCAACCTGATCCCAACAGATTGGAGCACGACACTTCCTGCCAAATAGCATCTCGAAAGGTGAACACTTGATACTCGCGTGCCAACTGTTGTTGTAAGCAAACTCAACCAAGCAGATGTAGTCATCCCAACTCCATGTCTACTCTAACGCACAAGCACGCAACATGTCTTCTAAGGTCTATACGCTCTAACTGACCGCCGGTCTGAGGATGGAAAGCTGTGCTAAGCCTAAGCCTGGTTCCATAAGATTTCTGTAAAACTCTCTCTAGAATTTAGACGTGAATCGCAGATCTCTGTCTGATATGATATCTGATGAAGTACCGTGTAGTCGCACGATCTCTTGCTGAAATATTTCTGCCAATTTGCTAACTGGATAATCCTTGCGAATTGGAAGGAAATTAGAGGACTTGGTTAAACGATCGACGACGATCCATATAGCATCATGCTTCCTCTTTGTCTGCGGAAGTCCGGTGAAAAATTCCATGGAGATCCTTCCCCACTTCCATTCGGGAATCTCTAATGGTTGTAGTAAACCACTAGCTCGCTGATGTTCTATCTTAACCTGCTGGAAGGTTAGACATTTGGAAACGAAGGTAGCAACATCCTGATTCATGCCACTCCACCAAAAATCTTGTTTGAGATCATGGTACATTTTGGTAGAACATGGATGAATGGAGAATGGAGAGCTGTGAGCCTCAGTCAGTAAGGCTTCTCTGAGTGTAAGATCGTCCGGAACACATAACTTGGTACCCTGCCATACAATGCCATCTTCGTCAATACGGAACTCTGTCTGCTGATCGATATTCTGAATAATCGCACATATCTCACCATCGTCCTTCTGAGCTGCCTTGATCCGAGAGATTAAATCTGGATCAACCCTCAGATTAGCCCAGTACCCATGTTTTCCACGTACAAAGAACTCAATGTCTAAACGCTCTAGATCACGTATGATATCTTCTTCCACCTTGATGCCAACAATCATGCCTGATTGAGCATCGGCCACCACATTCGCTTTACCATGATGGTACTGAATGTTGGTGTCAAAATCCTTTAGTAGCTCTAACCACCGTCTCTATCTCATATTAGTTCTCGCTGAGTGAATATATATTTGAGGCTCTTGTGATCAATGAAGATGTCACATGATTCACCATAAAGATAATGCCTCCAGATTTTGAGTGCAAAAACAACTACTGCTAACTCCAGATCATGAGTAGTATAATTTTATTCATAAGGCTTAAGCTGACGTGATGTGTAGGCAATCACCTTCCCATGTTGCATAAGTACACAGCCAAGTCCATTTCCCGAAGCATCACTATAAATCTGAAATCCACCTGTGCTAGATGGGAGAGTAAGAATGGGTGCAGAAACCAATCACTGCTTAAGTTCTTCAAATCTCTTCTCCCGCTCATCATTCCAGACGTATTTCTCTCCCTTACGCATCAGCTTGGTCAAAGGCAAGGCTAACCGTGAAAAGTTCTCCACAAATCTGCGATAATAACCAGCTAAGCCCAGAAAACTACGAACCTCAGTTGCAGACGTCAGTTTTGGCCATTTTGTAATAGATTAAACCTTCGCAGGATCCATGGTGATCCATTCTACGGAGACAATGTGGCCTAGAAATGCCACCATGCTTAACCAGAATTCACACTTGGAAAATTTTGCATACAGTTCCTTCTGGTGAAGAATCTGTAGTACTGTGTGAAGATGTTCCTTATGTTCTTCCTTAGATTTGAGAAGATCAGAATGTCATCGATGAATACGATGACAAATTTGTCCAGAAAATCATGGAAAACCCAATTCATTAAATCTATGAATGCCGTTGGAGCATTTGTGAGTCCGAAAGGCATGACTGCGAACTCATAGTGACCATATCTTCTGCGAAAAGCAGTCTTAGAAATATCCTGCTCCTTCACTCGCAGGTGATGATATCCTGAACGTAGATCAATCTTGGAAAAGTGCTTGGCACCTTGCAGTTGGTCAAATAAATCATCGATACACGACAGTGGATAACGGTTTCTGATCGTGATCTTATTCAGCTCATGATAGTCAATGCACAGACGCATGATGTCGTCCTTCTTCTTGACAAATAGTACCGGTGCACCCCATGGTCATACACTCTGACGAATAAAACCTCGCTCCAATAACTCATGCAGCTGTTCTTTCAACTCCTTGAGCTCTATGGGAGCCATGTGATAAGGAGCCATGGATATCGGTTCAGCTCATGGAATTAGCTCAATGCCAAACTCGACTTTGCGGATATGTAGTATACCCAGAAGTTCTTCTGGAAACACATCGGGGAATTATGAGACAATCGGATGATCCTGAATCGATGAAGCTTCAACAGTAGTGTCCCGAATTGTAGCTAAGAAACCTCCGCAGCCATGAGCTAGTAAGGCACGGGCTTGTAAGGCAGAAATGATTTGTATAGACTTTCCTGGTATAAAACCTTTATGAATGTACTCTGGGGCTTAAACATCACCTGTAAAACCTGTAGTTTTCAGGTTTTGATTATGACATTATTGTACATGATACCTCATGATATATATATATATATATATATATATATATATATATATATATATATATATATATATATATTACCACCTTTGCATAAAAACTTTATACAATCATATGCATCATACATGAGCATACATCATTTTGATCACTAGAACTTTGAGCATTTTAAACATATATGTGAACATTTGACCAACAAGAACTTTGAACCATACATTATGATTGTGAGTATTCAATCATAGGATCAAAGAAACATTTCGTATGACTACATTTTTATGAGCATACATAACATACAATCAATTGTTTTTGGGACTATTAAGTCATCTGAAACACATGAGCATATTCATACATCATTTAGGTTTATAAAAATCTAAAACCGTGATCACAGTTCATAACGGTTACCAAGCAACTACATATACTTCAAAAATATATGCTTATATATTTTCTTTACACCATGAACGATACTACGAGTCAACAAAAGCTACTTTTCATATTTTAACTTTATACCTAACAACTTTATAACATTTTATCAAATGTCTTACACTATAATTTAATAAAACTATACGTTTATTAATTAACGACTATACTTTCACCAAAAACCCTAGAACCTAACCAAATCGATCTAGATTTGAACCTACACTCACATTATATTACCTAGACTACTAGTAACTCTACCTAAACACTAGGATCGAACTCTAAACCTTCCTAAACACACAAAGCTAGCCAAATACTACCTAGACTCTACTTGTACTAACTTAAAAATTGTAAGTCCAACACATAACCTCAACTTGAACTTGTACAACAATTATCATTAAGACAACACTATTCTAGACAAACAATTGTCCCCTTGACCCTAACATGCGGCGGCTACAAAGACACAAAGAGCCAACTTGTACATCTTTTGCATTTAAGGTTAGCGTACTTCTAAATCTAAACCTAGGATTTATGTTGTACTCGTCTAAGGATCCTAAATCTTGTTAACCTCTCTCTTTGCGTGGCTATAGCCGATCCACACAAGCCTCAACCTCACTTAGATATATACACACTCAAACACATTCCTATCTCACTTACAACCTCCTAACTTTCGGATAACAAGAACACACACACACGAAACACACACTCAACTCACATTTACTACCCGAATCTTTGTCATAAAGTTCATTTAAGTGTGAGCATTTACTACTACAACCCGTTTCTTGGTAAACAAGCAAGCAAGGTCATCACAGGCTCGTCTAAAGTACTAGACGTGTAGATCTTGGGTAGATTCAAGGGATTTCTAGTTATTACTCGTTCACTGTCACCATCTTCTCTAACAAGTAAGTTAACCACCTTCATTTCCTTATTCATTTCCTTGTCACACATCATGAACATATGGATATACATACCTATACGTGTAAAACTATGAAAAACACAACATAAGATAACATGCATACGTAAAATCCATGCTAGACTCGAACCACATGAAAACCAAACCCATGGCTTGAATTGTTTTCTTAGTTATCATGTTTAAAATGTGAATCTAGAAACACTATGGTAGATCTTGTTTAAGTCTAAGTCTTAACCTAGAAAAACTAGAAAGATAAGATTTGCCTTAGTCCCTAAATAAGTTAACTACATTAGGATTTGATAAGCTAAATGGATAAGCCATTCATATACGCTACAAGGCCCAAATAAATAAGCCCATAACACACATCTTATGTATAAGCCGCGTGTATAAGCCAAACCACCAAGCCCACTAGCTTGATCTAATTAATTTGGATTAATAAGGTGATTAGTAAATGTTTACAAATCTTAAACAAGCCCAAAACTAAACCACTAGGCCCAAAACCAAGCCGAACCATTATTGGGCTTGAAAAGCCCATTTAACTTTTTAAACACTATTATTAGACTTTTTGTGCCAATATTGCCATTAGGTGAAAGTATAAGTCTAGATGGTAAAGTTATAAAACTAATATATACATTTCGTGGATCTTGTAAAGTATAGGGGCTATTTTGTAAAGTTCTGAAAGTAAAGGGGTATTTTTAATTCTAGCCGAAACATTAATTAAACCACAAGGGTCATATTTGTCATTTTACAAACATGAAACGAGCCCTAGATATTAATTTTATGCCTTTTAATGATTTTCGAGACTTTAGGGACTATAGATGTCATTTCATAAACTCCAAACGAGCCCTAGGGACTCGTTTTGCCACTTACCCGAAAGTTATAAACCCTAAGGACCATTTTCTCTATACACCAAAACTTATATGAGCCCTAGGGGCTGTTTCGAAATTAAATATAACGGTTAGGGACTAACGATGCAAACCAAACTTAACGAATGAAACCTTAGGGGTTGTTTTGGGAACTATTATGTTTACAAGGACATAGTAAAATTTAATTTAAATATTAATAATATTGTTTTGAAAATAAAATAAATTAAGTTTATTTTAATTACTTAATTAAATAAACAAAAAGGGTTTATTATAACACTTGCGTAACGGACGAACTAAATTATTATATTTGAAAACTCTAAGGAATTTTGGTAAAACATAATACTTTCTTACAAACTCCCAATTAAATAAAAATTATTTATTTAATAAATTACACTGCTAAAGTTCAGTCAAGTTAAATACATTTTTATAAACTAAAAATGTACCTTTATCGATAACTTACTATAAGTTTAACGTTTAACAATAGTAACAACTTATTAAATTGTGATCATGCATTTTCATCAGTTACATTTATCTGTGTATTTTATTGTGCATTTACTGAGTCACATAAATTACTTGAAATTTTTACTGCTCCGTGATCATACCATACCAGCATACCCAGTGACTTACTACTACTGCTTTATCATTGAGGTGAGTTCATGGCCCCATCTTTTACTATTTTATAACTGGGGGATAAAACATACTAAATTATTGTGTATGCAAACACTTACAGAGAACAGATTTACTGTCTATTGTTTGCCCCATTATTCCCATGGACTATAATAGTTAATAAAGTAGCGTGAAATGTTATAAATAGATCTATTTGGGTATTGACAACACCCGACCCACGTGAGTCGCACTCACGAAATGCTTAGGCCAAGCAACAGGTTTATTTCATTATCGGACTAAGGGTCGCACATCAGGGATGATCCACATAGGCTCCTGAGAAACATTGTCTAGCTTCTATTACAGGGCAATAGGAACTACTATAGTATGTAGCTTAGTGCTCTACTATCTTCGTGGTGTTTTGCATATCAGTACATTTATTTTTATAAACTAAACATGTGAATTCACCAACCTCGTGTTGACCCCAACATTTTACTTTATATGTTTTCTCAGGAAAGTAAGCAGGTTCATGCATCGAATTCCAGCATCATAGGAAGGCTCATGTTTACCATCGGGCTGAGATATTTCTTCAAATAATAATAAATGATGATTTTCAGACAATTTACTTAATGTGCACAATTTATTCATGTAATATGTTTTAAATGACAATTATGATCCTTGCTATATATACTGTGTGCTATCGATCCACCAAAGTAACACCCCACTTACTTTTTCGCTGAATTTGACCATTATGGTGGTGTTACATCACCGAATATAACTTGATATGTATGGCAATCGATCGTGATGTGGTGTTTTGCTAACCAGTCCATGCCTAAGATCATTTCAAATTCGCACATATCCAAAGGAAGTGCGTCGATAGGACGAAACTTATCATCAAATTCTAAGGGGAGATCTCTGTACACATGGGTAATGCGCATAGAGTCTTTCTTGGCATAGATATATTTAATACATTCTCAAGTGGTGTAGATGTCTTATTAATACGGGCAGCATAAGTAGTGGATATAATTGAATGGGTCGCAACCGTATCAAATAAAACGCAGGCAGCATGCCCATATATAAATAAGATGCCATTAATGGTACCTATAGGCTTGTTGGCCTGATCTTTGGTGGTGGTGTACACACGACCTGATGCTGCTGGTTTCGGAGGGGCAGTACTCGATGTACCAACACTTTCCCCTTTCTTGCAGTCATTCATCATATGGCTGCTTGCCCACATTTAAAGCAAACATCGGTAGCACGACGACATGGTCCACGATGTCTCCGTGCGTAGGTGGTGCAAATAGGATGGGTATACCCTCCAGCGGGTACCCTCGCTAGCTGAGAGCTTGTTGCAGAAAATATGCTTGAGACATGATTATTGTGACATAGACATGACTGCAATGAAAGTTTAAGTTATAATACCAGATGAAGCTTAGTGAATAGGCTGTTGACCCTTATTGTTCTGGTCATGCTGGTTTCCAGAGTTCCTGCTATGATGCTGAGATGTTAGAAGTTTTTGACAAGTGAACCATTACATGATAGTTATGGCGTGTCATCAAAGCATGCAAGGTAAATGTCTTAAAACATAAATGACCATAAAGGAAACCAGAATCAAACATTAGTCACAAATATAAGCTCACACAATGCATAAGCAAAGAATGTAGAGAAAGGACTAAACAATGTCTAGCTAATCATAAGTATATAAATGCATTAAAAGAAATGAAGTCAATGGAGCCTCCATCATAATGCACGTACTATTGATTGCCTAAGTCTTCCCTTTAATACCTGCCATATGGGAACATGGAAAGAAAATACGACTGAGCAATACGCTCAGTGAAATGATATAATGACATAAATGAATAACTGAAACGTAAGGAAAGTATGAAAATGCAGCGGAATAATGCAAGTCCTGGAAAACCTAGAGTACGTTTATAAACTGGTTTATATCTGAAAAGACTTATGTTTAATTCATAAAAATTGTATTTTAAATGCCCAAGAGCCCATATAGGTCATGAAGGTATCAACGTGCATGAATACTTAGTGGGGTGACCTCGTCATGTAATTAGAGGGTTTGCCTCTAATTATATTAGTCTGGGTAGAGGGATCAGCTCCATGTGACGGATGTAGAGCACATACCACAGTCACCATGTAATCTGCAAAACATGTACTAGGATGCACCCATCGCCCCACATGATAATAATAATAATGGCCAACAACTGAAAGGGACGCCGCGAGCAATCACTCTCGTTGCGAAAGAGTCATAACACCGGTTCCTCAAGTGTTATGGTTATGGTACCTCCATAACTAGGTGGACATGGTCATGCATGTATATAGCTCAGGCATTTTAACATAATAACATAGTAATTACTGAAAAGTCTTATGTAAACTACTGGGGAAAAACAGATGGCAACAAACGGGGAATCCTAATCATAGAAAGAGAATGTTCATACTGAAGGACAAAATATCCGTACCTTATGTCCAGTAATGAAATTAAGACGAAAGCGAAAAGAAACTATTACGACTTCATGAGTGCTACATAATAAAGGTCGTGAATGAGTTGTCTGTTTAGTATATACTTACTGATTTTAGTTTTAGTTTACGTGTTCTTAACTTGTTTTACTTGTTCTTGTTTTACATGTTCTTGACTTGTTTTACTGTTTCATGTTTTATCATGTATTTTCTTAGTGTTTCATGTGTTTCATGTGTTCCTGATGAGTGTATTTCATGTTTTATGTGTTGTTATAGTTGTTGTTTCATAATGAGTAACTTCCTAAAATAGCAGGATTCTATATATAGTAACTTTCCAAAAATAGCAAGTTTCCATATATAGCAACTTTTCAAAAATAGTAAGTTTCCATAGATAGTAAGTTTCCATAATTAGTAAGTTTCTAAAAATAGAAAGTTTCCGTAAATAGTATGTTTCCATAAACAGTATATTTCCATAAATAGTATGTTTCCATAAATAACCTGTTTCTATAATTAGTATGTTTCCATAATAAGCATATATTATAAGTCATGATTATATAAATGTCATATATAGTAAAGTTTATTAATAATTTAAATACTGTAGTCTTAATACAAAGATTATTAATTAATAATATAATACATAGTTTATAAGTAATTATTAATTAATAATATAACATGATTATGTTAATAAAACTTTACCATAAATGATAGTTGTATAATTAAATTAAAGTATAGCATTAATTTAATTAAATCATGATTAAAATGTAATTAAATAATTAAGCTAAGTTCTTAATTAAATTAATTAAATGTGACATGAAAATTTACCATGAATAATTATATGAATAATTATTATAACCTAAGTTAAATTTAATAAATAAGACCATGTTAATTTCATGAATAATTATTTATTAAATAATTATATCCTAAATCCTTGCTTAATTTAATTAATTACATATACATGATTTAATTAGTATAATAATTAAATTAACAACTAACTTAATCTAGCAAAAATTCTAGCCAAACACACCTTGGTGTTTTCGTGTACCTGTGCCCCGTGACTAGCCTACACCGAGACCCCATGCCTTGGCTTGGATCGAACCACAAACCATTACCACAGCCGCAAGGCTGTGGCTTGCCACCGTTAGCCCAAAACAGCCCCCGTCTTAAGCCGGGTTCCCCCTGTTGTGCGACAGTTTCCCACCGAGAGTTGTGAGGCTCTCGGTTGCCACTGCCAAACCAATCGTGCCCCCGATGGGGGGGGGGGGGGGGTTGGTGTTGCGGCCGACAACACAAAACAGCCACCACCGCTTATAAGGGTGCAGTCGGCTGAATACAAACACCATCGAGACCCCTTGTGGTCTCGGTTCCCGTATCAACCAAACAAAACCCGACTTGTTTTTAATTAATACATGTTTTAATCATCCCAAAAACCATTTGTTCTTATTTAATTATATAATTCATGATCAAAGAACAATAATAAATAAAAGAAAGATTAAGGTTTATGAGTACCGTATGCGTAATGCTTAAGGACTTATGAATACGAACACAACCCGTACCAAATCAAAGATCAACAAAACCTTTTTCCCTTTTTTTTCTTGGTGGAACCGGCGGCCAAAAGAGAGAGAGGGAGAGAGAGTAGGGTTGGTTTTATTTTTGTAAAATTGTAAAAGTGTTTCATTGGAATGTTTTTGGTGCATGTAAAATAGTTAATGGGCCGGGCTAGGCCCGGTTGTCTTTCTCTGTTGCAAGGCCGGCTAAACACCCTCTTCATATACATGTTTAATTTGTTTTTCGTGTTTTAAATAATTATCGTGTGTGTTCGTGTTTTAATCTCGTGTTTTAATTCTTGTCGTGTTTTAAGCATTATACGTAATACTTATCGTGTAATAATAATTAATAATAATATACGTAATAATTACATTAATTATTCATGATATGTGTCGTGTATTAATTAATCATAAAGTTTTAATTATTTTGTGTTTTCATGTAATTAATGTTCTTATGAATTTTATGCGGGTTTTATAGTTCTCGCACTTAAGGTTAATATATATATTTTAAATCTGTCCAATATGTTGTTCTGCTATTAAACCATACTCTTTGTGGTTCTTGTTGTTTTGATAAATATAATTAACAAATATACGGTTTGTGGCAGGTAGCCCCAAATGGTTTTTGTTTTGAGCTGGTGTTGTGAACACAACAAACAAGCTACATGTTCTATTATTTATCTCGCGCCAATGGAAAAGAGGCAGGTTGGCGCTAGGCATAAACAACTGGTGTTGTGACCACGACACTCAACAATGTTGACGTTTTCCGCAGAGCAAATAACATAAGATGGAAAATAAGCAATTACGAGGTGGTTGGAGGCTATGTTGTTGTTCCGGTTCATAAACACATCATGCCATTAGTTCTTTCGGATAACTACCAACTACAAATCTAATCGTATTTGTTTTACAAATATTGATTGTTAACTTATGCACAAATGAGGGTGTTTGGAAAAGCATATGTCGAAATAAATGAATATCTCAACGGCGAAACCTTATACATTATTAGACCATCACATATTTTATGTTGTTGGCTGGCATTTGAATTATGTTTATATTTTGTTAAAAGTTTTGTCGTTTTGTTAGTAAGTTTGTTATGCTAGGCACGGGTACTTTGCTATATTTTTATAATGGGTTGAGCCTTAGAAAAACATAAATAGATGTTCTATCACAAAAACACCCTCAACCGAAACAAACGGCTATGAAGAACTATGGGATGGGCGATGAAGCTACCATCAAGGATATCATTTTAGAAGTAGATACTGATAATGCAAGTCATTGTTTTCCTACAACTCCCTCAACCTAAATGGTTCTAGCTCGAAAAACATCTTTATATGAATGATAGTTTTTTCGCATAGAGAAAATATCCTAGAATCAATATTGGTTGTAAAATAGAACATTTTTTTTAAAAAAAGAAAATATTTGACAAATGTGTGACATGATGGTTTTTGCTTTCACATTGCAGAATGTATCTGATGTTTCTCATTCTTCCAACGTTAAACCAAATAAGATGGTAAAATAATCCGATCACCCTAAGATATATAACGTTACGATGGCTGGCAAACTCTTTCGTTGATAATAGGATCGATTGCTTAAGATTATGCTTTTTTGTAATATTACAGGATATAAATGCACATCAAGCAAAGCTCTTTTGATGATTTAGTAGAAAGTAATGAATCTTTGTGGGCTCGTTTTTGGTACATGTCAGTAGTGTTATGCTCTCGTTTGTTATGTAAATGAGGCCTTTACGGGTTTCTTTTTTATTAATGAGGTTTGACCGTTTTGTTTTATTTTGCTTACTTATAAACGCTTTAAAGTATAGACCTTGTACTATGTGTGCACTAATGTGATTTCAATAGATTAATTTTGGACATACAGCTTGCTGTATATCTAACTACCTGCTGTTTGATTGCGTTAAAGGTTTGAATTTTGTTGCTTTACCTCAAGTCAATTACCAATTTTATCCGTGTTATGGAAAAGTACATTTATGTCCTCCACAACCCCTTTTATAGTCTAGGTCCAAATATAATTGACTGTGTTACGAGTCATGGTGATTCTAGAACTTGTACAGGCTGTTAGAAGCCTAAAATTGATAGTAACATGGTAATAGCTCTTTATGTGTATTTTTTTAGTTTGATCAAATTAGTGTTTGTTCATCATTTACCCGTCAACTTGGCTTCCTGTACTGATTTCAGTTCTACACCAGACCATAAAGAAATCCTCCACTTTTTTTTGAAAGGCAACATAGAATAGAACTAAAACAAATAGTATCAAAATACAATACAAGGCACCCAACTTAGCTAAATAAGACACTTAACTCAAACTCGCAGGGTCCGAGAAAACAAAAACAGAAACAAGGACGAATAAACAAAAAGACAAACACAACAGGTTAGGAATGTTAATGACGGTTTCAAGAGGAGACGTTCGCTTAGCAAATCTACTAAAATGTAAACAACTAAAGGACAACATTTTCTTTAATCTATCTTGTATTCAGGAACAATGAGAGAAATTGCAAGGTCAAACTTGCAGGTTTTTTATTTCTAAATTGAAATAATATCTTCAAAACATATACTTGATTGGTATCAATGGTGAGTCCTGCAACTTCCAAATAATAGTTACATTATGTATGTTACGAGCATAGACGTAATCTTATCAAATGTGATGCATGAATATCTTTTTAGGTTATTATCACTTCTGTGTTCTGTCCTATAAAACTTTAAGGATAAGCTTGCTTGGCATCATAACATGAGATCAGTGTTGGATATATGAAATAAAGTTTTTAGAACAGAGCTTGTTTGCGATGACATTTGTTTAACGTGAACGCATATTGTATATGGAGTAATGATTTTTTGTTATTTGTAAACGTATACGAGGCCTTCTATAAAAACTGTAACAAAACAAATTTCAGTTTATAGATTAGTCAGTTCACTGTAAATTTCTTTAATCTGAAGTCAGAAAATGTTGGTGTATAAAACTTGTTATGTAAATAAAACCATATTAATAAAACTGGTTGTTGCTTACGTCTAAAACATGTCAGAATTTTCCAAATACACCTTAATATTCTCTTAGTTTTAATTAATATAAGAAGAGTGAAATGCACATCTCATACCTGTGGTATGTCCAGATTGCATATATGGTTTAGGGTTTTTGTCTTCTGAAAGTGCAGGCAGCCTCCCTGGTCTTTCAATAAGTGTTCACTTAGGTAATTTGACTGTAACGATCGTTATTCTTTAACCGTATGTTTCGTTGCTACAGGGCTACTTTTGTCCTTTTCCTCTTTTTGACCCGACACAAATTTTCCCCAAGTTTTAACCCGTGGATTATTACCTAAATGAATAACATATAAATAAGTCAAAAACCCTAAACCATATTTCATTTCCATCACTCGTCTTTTTTATCTGTTTCACCTACAATCACTGTCACAATAATACCCATTCATGACTGATAACAAACCTTATTGGCTAATTAGAGCTGAAGGTGAAAGTCTTGATCATGAAGCATTATATGGTAATACTATTGTCGTAATTAATTACTGTTTAGTTTAATTTAATTTGTTTTAAAATCTTTAATTAATTGTTTTGATTGATTATTCACATCCACGTATCCAGAAATGTTTTCGATGATGATACATCATGGTGGAAGGTTTACTCAATTACCAAAAAGGAAGTACATTGAAGGGGAGGTAATGTTTGTTGATTTGATCGAAATAAGTAAGTGTAAGATGGATATTTTACACTCGATCTTGTATGCTAGTTTAGGTTTTGAGGAAAAGCTGTTTTTTTGTATAAAGTACCTTTGAAAAGTCTAGATATTGGAATAAGGGAATTAGGTGTTGATGATGATTTTACCCAACTGCTTACGTATGTGACTAAACATAGGATGATGGAAATTTATGTTGAGCATAAAGAATCTATAATCAACCAACTTCAAATGATGATGAAAGTGAAAATTTAGCTTATGAAGCAAAGGAGGATATAAGTGGGGATGAGTGTAGGAACATTGGTGAGGGTGATGAATGTGATCAGGTTAACTTAGGTAAGGGTGATGAATGTGAAGAGGAGATTCATCTAGATGACATGGTAGATGATGAGCACATTGTTGATGAAGTGGAAGTTCATACTGATGGGTTTAGGTTTGATGTTGAAGGAGACTTTATAGAACAACCAAGTCATACGGTTAACATGAAAGAAAATGATTTAGAAGTTATTGACTTTGGTTCTTTTGAGAGTGAATGTGAAGATCCTAATGAAAATTATAGGAGAAAGGCACTTAAAAAACTTAGAAAATAAGCTGCCAACTCTAATGTGACTACCAGTTTCTATGTTGGACAAGAATTTCCAAATAAAGAGTCTGGAAAGAATAAGATCAAAATTCATTCTGTGGAGACTAGAAGGAATATTATGCTGACACTAAATGACAAAACCAGAACACAAGCCAAGTGTTTTGGTGTTGTTCCAAAGCCATCTGAGAAAATGACAAAATATAAGATAATGAATAGGGCTAGTTTATCACCTGTTAAATATTTGAAAACAAAGGAGGGAAACAAAATATTGGGGTGGAAAATAGTAAGGGTAGTAATGTAAAGTCATGTGACAAAGGAAAGGGAAAACTGGTAAATGAAGAAGTCAATGTCAAACCAGAGTGTCCTTGGTATTTGTACATATCTAAAGGTGCAATTTAAGGAAGAACATAAGTGTCTACAGTCATGAATAATCAAAAGTTGTACTACTAGTTTTCTATCAAAACACTTCCAAGATCTAGTAATGATGAATCCAGAAATACCAGCAAGAGCTGTTCAAGAACAGATGCAATAGAAGTTTCAATTGGGTGTGAGTAAAATAAAGGCTTTTAGGGCGGAAGCAAAAGCCAAAAAATTCATAAGAGGTGATGATACTTTACAGTATGAATTGTTAAGGGACTATGTACAAGAGCTAAAAAAGATGTAACCTAAACACAACTGTTAAATTAGATGTGTATCCTGAAGGTAATCCCAACTCACCCACTAGAATGTTTAGGAAATTTTTAGGGCTTCTGGTAGAGAGTTACTTGGTTTAGATGGGGCTTTTATGAAGGGTAATTATGTTGGTCAATTGTTAACTACTGTGGGTGTTGATGCAAATAATGGAATATACCATGTGGCCTATGGTATTG
Organism: Glebionis coronaria; assembly: GCA_025667525.1. NCBI lineage: Eukaryota > Viridiplantae > Streptophyta > Magnoliopsida > Asterales > Asteraceae > Glebionis > Glebionis coronaria. Next base: position 453,417,294 of record CM046881.1, on the reverse strand, counting down.
TGGAATCATAGTCCTTGTCTTCTTGGACATGGTTTTTGAATTGCCTTGGTGATGACTTGGATTTATTCTCCAACTTAAATTTCACATTTATCACAAATATGCAAAAGGTAAACAAATTAACAATCAATTTTCTATGTTAAGTAATTTATTTATTGTTATGATTTTAAGAATCTTTATTTATTGTTGTGTACAGGGACTGTTACCAGCTATAAACAAATTGTTCCCAACTGCAGAGCATATATATTGGGTAAGACATATCTATACATGAATATGACTAGGAAAGGTAATGAGTACAAGAAAATGTTGTGGGCTTGTGCAACTACTTGCACTGTAGTGGATGTAAAACCCGCATCTAAATGCCATGAACAGTACACTACGTAAACATATGAACTAATTAAAATTTTCCTTTATAACATGAACACGTGTCACGAATATTAATTCCAGAAACTATGTACGTGTTAGTGCACGATAATTATTAAGTACGTGGTATTACACGATAATTATTAACCATAATAATTATAATCACGAGCATGAAATCATGAACATTAAATCACGAACATGTAACTACGTATATACTTATGATTATACGATAAATATCGATTAAGTACAAGTATTATTATAACAAAAATAATTAATCACGAACTAACAAGAACACATTAGTAACGAACACGTAAATGGTTAAACATGAACAAGGCCCATCAAGGCCTTTGGGGGGCCTTATAGCCGCGGACAAGAAAGGGAGAAAGGGCCCAGCCCCGTTGATTTTAACTAAATAACAAAAAAGGGAAAAACACAGACTTATTTTATAGAGTTTTCATAGAAATAAAAAACCTAGCTTCTTCTCTGTCCTCTCCTTGGCCGCCGGCTACAAGAACACCAAGGGTGGTGTTGGTTTGATTTTGGTTATTAAATTCGGGTGTTAGTGTTCGTGTTATTATTTCTCATCCAATCACGCATTTGGTAACCCTTTAATCTTTTTCTTTTCATCCTTTTATGGGGATCATGAACACATGATTATATAAATCTTAAAAACATGAATAAACAAGTAAGACTAATCAAGAAATCATCAAAAAGGAATTGGTTTTGGTGGGGTTTGTTTGGCCGACGCATAAACCGAGAGCCATGGGCTCTCGGTGGTCTTTGTATCACCACCAGCCGAGACTTTATGGTCTCGGTGTGGTTTTAGGTGTCTCAGCCACAAGAAACAGGGGACCCCGACTCACATCGGGGTGTGTTTGGTTTGTTGTGGGTCTCGGCGCAACACATAAAGTTATCGTCACAGTCTCTTCGAATTGATCCTGGTTTAACTATGCGACTCAGTCGTTCTTTGGTGAAACAAATAGTTGTGTCGTTGTAGTAATTAAAAATTCAAGACGTAAAAGTAAATGACGTTAATTTAAATCTAAATCTAATTTAAAATAAATGACAAGTATTTAAAAGCGTGACGGGAAATTAAAGGGCACTTAAAGTAAATAACGCAAACTTAAATCTATCTAAGGCAAACTTAAAACGCAACTAAAACTTAGAATAAGGCAAGGCTAAAATAAATCTAAGGCAATTAAACTTAAAGTGAAACTAAGTAAAAAGGCGGGAAAAGTAACGCTTGAAAATTAAAAACAGAAAGTTAAAAACTGAAACTAAAAAGAACCTGAAAATAGCTCATCCGGAATAAACCTTCGTTCAGAATAATCACTCATCCGGAATGTCACCTTCGTTCGGAATGATTCTTCTTCACTCGGAATATTTACCAAAACCCTTGATCCGGAATAAATCCTTTATCCGGAATATGTCACTTATCCGGAATAAAGTCTTGATTCGGAATACTTAAGCTTGATCCGGAATGTTGCTGATCCGGAATGTTTTCCGAATGAATCCCCTTGATCCGGAAGGTTGAAGATTCCGGATGAAGACCTTGATCCGGAATGATTAATTATTCCGAATAAAAGGTTTGATCCGGAATATCTCCTTGATCCGGAATGTCTCCTTGATCCGGAATGTCCACTGATCCGGAATGTTTAATATTCCGGATGAATACCTTGATTCGGAATGCAAGAATGTTACAGATGAACTCCTTTACTCGGAATGTTGCTGATCCGGAATATGGTGTTGATCCGGAATATGACACTTATTCCGGATGAAAGCCTTTGATTCGGAATATTCAACAAACAATCTTCGTGCGGATAAACAACTGAAATCCTTGATTCGGAACAACCTTCTTTGATCCGGAATAAACCTGGGAATCAGTAACAACAACGAAGAACAAGGAACAAGGAAAAAGCTACGGATCTAAACAAATATAATCAAAATCAACCAAAAGATTAAGCAATACTAATCAATAAACATCTACTAATCATAAACAAACAATCCAAAACAATCAAACTAACAAAACTAATCAAAATAATCAAAACCCACTTTAATCAATAAAAACTCAAAAACATAAACATGAACATAAACATAAAGATCAAAGATTAAAGAAAGGTAGATAGGAGATGAACAATAAAAATAAAGATTGACAATAATTAAAAGGAAGCTTACTTGAAATTAAATGTATTTAAGGTGCAAGACAATGTATTTAAATGGACATGAAATTAAAATGACAAGGTAATTAAAAGGTGGAAGAACTAATTGTCACTATTAGCCAACAAGAGAAAAATGAATGAAATCCTAATCTATTTATAGGGGAGATTAGGGAGGTGCTTAGGAAGCTTCCTCCCCTCTTTCTTCTTTCCTTAATTGCGTCATTAAGTCCTTGCTCTTCTTAACTCTTTGTTAATCTTCTTAATTCTTTGACTTTAACGACTTTGTCTCGGGATTTCTTTGAACTCGTCTTGACATTTCTTCATAAATAAGACTTGAGTTCTTCGGCTTTTAGTAAACTTCCGTCTTTTGACTTTTTCTTTGATAAATTTTCAGAATTGGTCTTGGACTTCCGTTCTTTTTGCACTCTTGACTTCTTGACTTCGTCTTTCGTCTTTTTCTTTGATAAAAGCCCGTGAATGCCCATATTTTCTCCACTTTTCACCTTTTCGTCCTAAATCACAACAAAAACACAAACCACGCATAATTCTGACATTTACGACATAAAATACACGTTTTGGTCCGGTTATTATTGTAATTAAGTGGTAAAAAGGATGGGTGTTTACACACCTATCAAATCCCCTACACTTGACCATTGCAATGTCCTCATGCAATGCATTAGTTACAAAGCAAGATTACATTTCCCATCATAATCAATCCATATTGGCCTTTATTAAAGAGATAGAAAACTATAAACATTCAAAGTAAAGAAATCAAAAACATACCTTCGGGTTTTTGAAATGTTATGAATAATCATCATCCTCAAGTTTTCACTTTCTCCAAACCAAGCTTAAAAACGAGATCTTTGTTATTATAAGTTAGCAAACTAACACGAACTCATGTGGGCCAATTATTTACTTAGACTCCCTTATTCCTAGGTGTATCTCTTATATTTTATTGTTGTCTTGAATGATCACGAGGATGCATTGTTGACTTATTTCGATAGTTTATTAGGCTGAAAACAAAGTGGGACGATTTAATCAATAGTTAGCTAAAGGATAAAATCTTTAAAACTGCTTCTCGGGACCTCATAAAGTTCATATCTTGGCATAACTCGCTTCGCGATTTGAGACCTTTCTCGGACCGATATTTGGCAGCGACTTCATACTTCAAATCTTGAGAGACGTTCATGAAATAATGGTCTTCTCTTCATATAGGAATTTCTTCACTTGAAGTTTTGAGAGATTCTTCATATTTGGACCACGACTTCTTCATTTTTCTCCAATCTTTATTTTGGACTTTGATAAACAACGATCCGCCTCCTTTTTGGACTTGGATCTATTTATCCTCATACCTTGTTAGGGCCTTTTTGGATTGACTTCTCCATGATCTTTTGGAGAGTACTTGCTTTTCGTCGTGTGTCTCGATCCTTCATATTGATCTTTGATAAATGATTCTTTACATCACTTTGGATCTTTAGCAACAAAATGTAGCCCTCATGCCTTGTTAGGGCCTTTTCGGACTCGCCAATCTTCGCATCCCGCTTCAATAAGTTATGCCTTGGCTATGAACTCTAATCCATACCGAGCAACTTTTAAACGATCTTGGGCTAGAAGCTAAGTAACTTTTCAAATCGTACAACCTTATTTATTGCAGATAAATTTATTAGCAAGCGATGGGAGAATAGGCTTATAATTAACTCACATAAATTCACGAAAGGATACCAAACTTATAATTGACTCTATCATCTCTCGTTCTCCACAGTTTAAAATCTCAAGGAATGAGACTCGTGGATGCTTAGCCTATTAAATCAAAGTTTTGGGTTTTCGAGTCATCTATAGGATCTTGCAAATTCTTAGACTTTTTCAAGTTTAGAAATCGCATCTTAAAGTTCCCTTGATAAACAATTCTCTAGGATCAATTATAGGAACTTGCGAAAAGTTCTTGTTCTTAACCCGTGAGAGTTAAGACTTTCGTGTTTTATAGCTCCCTATATAAAAGCCTAGCAAAACTTGACTTAAACATGTTAAGGATACTAGCTAGAGTAAACTTAGATAAGTAAACTCAGGTTGGGTCAAAAGATTCACAACGTTTGAAAATTAAAACCACTTTATTAAAATTTATTCTAATAAGGAAAGAAAATAACAATACAAAGGGAAAAAACTAATAGGCCAAAATAGATCAAAAACTTTGAAAAATGTCGAAAAATTGATTTTCCGGTTAAAATAAGGACAAATACAAGGAAAAGGCCACTTAACTTCGATAGAAGTCCCCCCTACACTTAACATAAACATTGTCCTCAATGTTTAAGCATGTGGGAGTAAACTCCCCTACACTTAGGACATTGTGCACTTTGTTTAAATCTCGCTAAGGAAAGGGCAACTAACGAGATTCCTATTTTAATATTGGAAAATATAAAATAGTGAATCGAAAAGAGTTTAGGATAGAACCGGGAAGACGGAAACACGGAATCACGGGTCGTCAAAAATCATCAAGAGTGGATCATTGAGCACTCGAATCCCTGATTAGAAGAAGAGAGGAAATATAAAACACCAACGGGTCTCCCCTACACTTAGGATAAAGAAAGCTAAAAGATACATGGGTTGCCTCCCAAGAAGCGCTTGATTTTTGATTACCGAGTCGTAAGCCTGACTCGACCTTGATTATCATAGGAAGCAGCATGAAACATATCCACCGGGATCAAAGACATAGTTTTTGTCCATCAAATAGCACAAGCTTAAGGCGAACAAGGCAAGCCAAAGAAGAGTAGGCAAGGTTCCCTTAAGCAAAGACGGAGCACGGTGGAAGCAAGGATGAAGTGGTGCAAGCATGTCTTCAATAGTTCCAAAGATTTTTCCTTTTATTTCATTAGATGGATACTGAGATGGCTGAAGAATATCGATACCGGGGTCGAACACCTTTTCCTTTAGGGGAAAATAGCACTCAGGCTCAGCAGAATTTGAAGATGATCCGCGAAAAAGATGCACAACCTCGTCCTCAGAAGGTGGACAAAGAGGTGTCAAATCATACATGCTGCGGATGTTGGTGTCGTCCGGTTGCTTCTCCTTTGAAAGAATTTTCTTCAAATCCAAAGTAGGATCAAGACGATAATCTTCAAAGTCTAAAGGAGGAGCATCACTCTCATGAGGGAAGTATGTATTGTGAAAAGTAGAGAAGTCTTCATCAAATGAGTAGTCATCCAAAGTAGGATTAAGCATGGATGGTGGAGGATCTCCATCATGTGAAGAATCACTCGACAGAGTATCAGCCTCATCAAAATCATCATACGTGGGCATGTCGGGATACTCGGAAGTAAGGTCATCATAATCATCCGAATCTGAGCTAGAATCATCATCATAAGCATCAAAGATCGGTGGAGAATCATAAATGGGTGAAGGTTCCAAATTGGGGAGAGAATCATCCACATCATCTTGAAAAAGTGGATTATCAATGCAAAAGTCGAATAGAGGATTGTTGTAGACGACAAAATCATCGAGCACATTAATCATATTCGTTGATTCTCGTCCTCCAAAGGATTTGCTTGTAAGCTTCCCCATTTTGAACACTTGTTGTTCATTCCCGAACCTTAATATTAATTCACCTTCGGCAACATCAACTAAAGCTCGTCCGGTTCTCAAGAATGGCCGACCAAGTATTAAAGGAATATGAGGGTCCATTTCATAATCAACAACAACAAAGTCGACCGGAAAAGTAAAGGTGCCAACTTTAATGAACACATCTTCGGCAATACCAACGGGGTAAGCGAGAGTGCGATTTGCAAGCTCAAGAGTCATCTTTGTTGGAGTAAGGTCGGGTAATGATAGTGTTTTCCAAACACTTAAAGGCATCAGATTAATACTGGCCCCGAGATCAGCTAGGGCAGTGAATTCTTCGGTTTTGTTAAAAATGCAAGGCAACACAAAATGACCGGGATCTCCAAGTTTTTCCGGAAGTTCTTTATGAATAACTGCAGAACAGTTTTCATTTAAGCGTTTGTTGGCGAGCTCAACCAGCTTCTCCTTCTTGTTCAGCAATTCCTTGAATGCTTTGACAAATTTCGGCATATGGACAAGTGCTTCAACAAGGCTAATGTTGAAATTCATTTGAGAGATCATCTTCAAAAAATTCGACACTTGAATGTCGTCCTTGGTTTGCATTTTGGCCTTGCCTAAGCGAGAAGGATATGGGATGTTGGGGTTATAGGTGGAAGGTGTATATGTAGCAGGTAAAGGTTGAGATGGTGAAGGGTGAGATGTTGAAGGGTTCTTCTTGGGTACATCGTCATGACGAGGCGGAGACGGTAATGGTGCACTAATACTAGGTGTAGGAGGAGTAGGGATAAATGGTGGTGGAGGAGGTGTAGATGATGGGGGCGGGATAGGTGGTCCTACTATGGTAACTCTACTACGGGTAGTAATAGCACTCACATTCGCTCGCGGATTGGTGACAGTGTTTGAAGGTAGAGAACTCGAAGTAGAAGGTTGAGTTGTGGGCAAGAAACTAGCAAGCATATTCTTCAAATCATTCGTTTGATTGCTGAAGGAGGATTGTATATTATCTCGAAGCTCGGATCTGATGTCATTCCCTTACTAGGTAATATCTCCTTTCAAATTGATAATTTGGCTCTGCAGATTCTTGATTTGCTCACCTTGGGTTCTCATTATGGCTTCAACATCTTGATTGATGGGTGGGGTTTGTTGAGCGGGTGGGTGATAAGGATTAGAAGCTCTTGGTGGGATTTGGTTGCTTCTATTGTAGTTGTTGTTGAGGTTTTGGTTTTGAGGAGAAAAACCGGGTGAAAGGTAGTTGTTTGACCGGTAACTCAACAAATTTCTATCCCCTTGAGGTCGGGCTTGGTAATTTTCTGGTGAATAATTACCATAAGCCGCATACACATTTTCCGGATTTCCTTGGGTAGAAGGACAATCAGTGTATGAGTGTGGACTGCCGCATGTCTCACAAAGATTGGCTACCGCTTTAACTTGTTGTTGGTTTGTAGCGAGAAGCAAGATATTTTTGTTCATTTCGGTCATCATGCGGGTGAATTCGGTCATGTCGGGGCTTGCTGAAGTAGAAGAAACATTGACTCTCGGGTTGTTCCTTGAAGAAGCGGAGGAATCCCAGTTTTTATGATGAGTAGTCATGTTTTCAATAAGCTCTCTACACTCCTCGGGTCTCCTTTTCATAAATGTGCCACCGACGGCTGCATTAATCGTATCACGATCACGAAAAGTCAAACCGTTGTAGAAAGTATCAATCAATGTGATTGGAAGCATGTTGTGGTTTGGACAACGATCGATTAAGACATTATATCTTTCCCAAGCATCAAAGAGAGATTCATCGGGTTCTTGCATGAAACCGCTGATTTGATTGCGAAGGCTCGTGACCATGGATGGTGGAAAGTAGCGCGACAAAAAGCGTTGAGTCATGTCATCCCAAGTATGAATGGAATTCTTCGGGAGACGATCAAACCAATTCTCGGCGTGGTGGGATAAAGTATGTGGAAAGAGTTATAGGCGAAGGACATCCATTGTGGCACCGGGCAACTTCATGCTTTGAGTGATAGTAATGAATTTGTAGAGGTGTTTGTTGGCATCATCATCAGGCATTCCGGCGAATGGATTAGTTTGCACTTGCTGAATCATGTGGTGCTTCAACGGAAACTCCGGAGCCGCGATTTGCATCGGCGCAATTGGTCCTCCTCGTCCAAACATGGTGGGTTGACAAAGCTCCTCCATTGTCCGAAGATCGGGCTGTGGAAGAACATTGTTGTTATTGTTGAGGTGCGGTGGATTATTATTGTTGTTAACACCTGCCATATCTAAATCTTCTCGAGTCTCGGGCTCTTGATAATTAGAAGATCTAGTACGCATACACCTACAAAGGCAAAAGAAAACAATACCAAACATAAAGAGAATATATATATAAAATAAAAATAAAATCTTTTTAGATTTTTGAAAATTTTAATTTTTTTGGATTTTTAACAATTTTTAATTTTTATGGTTTTTTTGAAAATTTTTATGCAAGAAAATAACGCTCACAAGTGAATGGATCCCAAAAAGCAACGCGTCTCTCACAGAAAACCGTTAATCTTTATGAAAAGAGCCGGCAACGGCACCATTTGATACAAGAGATTTTGTATGTAAAAAGTTATCGTCACAGTCTCTTCGAATTGATCCTGGTTTAACTATGCGACTCAGTCGTTCTTTGGTGAAACAAATAGTTGTGTCGTTGTAGTAATTAAAAATGCAAGACGTAAAAGTAAATGACGTTAATTTAAATCTAAATCTAATTTAAAATATATGACAAGTATTTAGAAGCGTGACGGGAAATTAAAGGGCACTTAAAGTAAATAACGCAAACTTAAATCTATCTAAGGCAAACTTAAAACGCAACTAAAACTTAAAATAAGGCAAGGCTAAAATAAATCTAAGGCAATTAAACTTAAAGTGCAACTAAGTAAAAAGGCGGGAAAAGTAACGCTTGAAAATTAAAAACAGAAAGTTAAAAACTGAAACTAAAAAGAACCTAGAAATAGCTCATCTGGAATAAACCTTCGTTCGGAATAATCACTCATCCGGAATGTCACCTTCGTTCGGAATGATTCTTCTTCACTCGGAATATTTACCAAAACCCTTGATCCGGAATAAATCCTTTATCCGGAATATGTCACTTATCCGGAATAAAGTCTTGATTCGGAATACTTAAGCTTGATCCGGAATGTTGCTGATCCGGAATGTTTTCCGAATGAATCCCTTGATCCGGAATGTTGAAGATTCCGGATGAAGACCTTGATCCGGAATGATTAATTATTCCGAATAAAAGGTTTGATCCGGAATATCTCCTTGATCCGGAATGTCTCCTTGATCTGGAATGTCCACTGATCCAGAATGTTTAATATTCCGGATGACGACCTTGATTCGGAATGCAAGAATGTTCCGGATGAACTCCTTTACTCGGAATGTTGCTGATCCGGAATATGTCACTTATTCCGGATGAAAGCCTTTGATTCGGAATATTCAACAAACAATCTTCGTGCGGAATAAACAACTGAAATCCTTGATTCGGAACAACCTTCTTTGATCCGGAATAAACCTGGGAATCAGTAACAACAGCGAAGAACAAAGAACAAGGGAAAAGCTACGGATCTAAACAAATATAATCAAAATCAACCAAGAGATTAAGCAATACTAATCAATAAACATCTACTAATCATAAACAAACAATCCAAAACAATCAAACTAACAAAACTAATCAAAATAATCAAAACCCACTTTAATCAATAAAAACTCAAAAACATAAACATGAACATAAACATAAAGATCAAATATTAAAGAAAGGTAGATAGGAGATGAACAATAAAAATAAAGATTGACAATAATTAAAAGGAAACTTACTTGAAATTAAATGTATTTAAGGTGCAAGACAATGTATTTAAATTGACATGAAATTAAAATGACAAGGTAATTAAAAGGTGGAAGAACTAATTGTCACCATTAGCCAACAAGAGAAAAATGAATGAAATCCTAATCTATTTATAGGGGAGATTAGGGAGGTGCTTAGGAAGCTTCCTCCCCTCTTTCTTCTTTCCTTAATTGCGTCATTAAGTCCTTGCTCTTCTTAACTCTTTGTTAATCTTCTTAATTCTTTGACTTTAACGACTTTGTCTCGGGATTTCTTTGAACTCGTCTTGACATTTCTTCATAAATAAGACTTGAGTTCTTCGGCTTTTAGTAAACTTCCGTCTTTTGACTTTTTCTTCGATAAATTTTCAGAATTGGTCTTGGACTTCCGTTCTTTTTGCACTCTTGACTTCTTGACTTCGTCTTTCGTCTTTTTCTTCGATAAAAGCCCGTGAATGCCCGTGTTTTCTCCACTTTTCACCTTTTCGTCCTAAATCACAACAAAAACAGAAACCACGCATAATTCCGACATCTACGATATAAAATACATGTTTTGGTCCGGTTATTATTGTAATTAAGTGGTAAAAAGGATGGGTGTTTACACACCTATCAAGCACCATCGGTCCAAGACCGGTGGCTGTTTGGTTCAAGCAGGGGGAACACGCAGCGCAACAGGGGAAACCACCGGCCTACTGCCGATGGGAACTTTGTGTGCGTAGTGGCTAGCCGAGACCGACCAGGGGGAACCACCGGCTGGAGCCCGTGGTGAAACTGTTCGATTAGTGGCAACCGGCTAGGCCGGGTAGCCACTGCTAAGGGGTGTTTGGCTTGGCCCGGTTCAGGGGGTCCGGTCTAGTTCATGGTTTAGTTTTAACTAAAACACGGTTTGATCACGGGATTAATTTTACAAGTTTTACATTTTTACAAGTTATGTTATTTTTTTTCATTTTTACAAGACAAATTAAATTAATTAATCATGCCTTTATAATTAATTTAATTTAATCATGAACTTAGGTTATATTTAACTATTAGAAATAATACATGTTTTTAATCTAAGTATTTTACCATTTAAATTAGACAATAGTATTAATTAATTATATAAAACATGGACTATAATTAATTAATAAATGATGACTTAGGTTATAATTAATAGATTATTAATACATGTTTAACCTAAGTATTTTTATATGCCTTAATTTAATTAAATCATGCTTATATTTAATTAAATCGTATAACCTATAGTTTATTTAATTATCGTGATATTATTAGATAAATTACTGACGAAAACGTTTACTGACAAAACATAAATTACTGACGAAAACGTAAAATTACTGACAAAAACGTAAGTTAACTGAAGAAAACGTATGTTTACTGACGAAAACGTAAGTTTACTAACGAAAACGTAAGTTTACTGCCGAAAACATAACTTGAATGAAGAAAACGTAAGTTGGAGTCCACGTAGACATGCAACTTATAACTACGGGTAAAAACATTATGGGTAACTTGAAGTTCAGGTAAACAATACATTAGTAACCCAAGTGTAAGGTTTTAAACTTTAGTAACAAAATCGTTACTTTAGCCAAATTTTAGTAACCTGCGTGTATATTAACCCATTTTCAAACTATAAAACCAGTTTTATAAACATGTTCCAAGTTTCCAGGACTTTTACATTTCCGCTGCTTTTCACTCTTATTTATGTTTCAGCCATTCAAACTATGTCATATATTCGTTCACTGAGCGTATTGCTCAGCCGTTACTTTCCTTTCCATGTCCCAAAACGGCAGGTACCCAAGGACAGACTTGAGCATTTGGAGGACGTGCATAGGATGGAAGCTGCCTTAGACTTCTTATCCTTTTTGCCTTCATATACTTATTCTTGTTTGGACACTTGTCTTGTCCTCCTAGTTCATTTACTTTATTTATGTTTTGGGCTTATGTTTGGGAACCGATGTTTGATTCCAGTTTTCCCTTTGGTCATGTATGTTTTAGTACATATTACCTTGCATGCTTTGATGACACACCATAAATACGCGTAACGGTCCACTTATAAAAGTGGTGTGTTACAATTATGGTATCAGAGCCAAGGCTTCGACCTGTAGGCTCTAAAACTCGACCTGTGACTAGTGGGTAGTCACCAGAAGCTTCCTAAGTCAATGCTTGTTATTCCATGTATTGATGTTTTCGGCACCTTGTTGTTTTAACCATGATGTTTTCATCGGTATTGTTTTACTAATATGGATGAACAACCGTCATTCATACATAGTTGTGTGTCTTTTTTTCATGCATGATGTTCCTCGTGATCTGTGGCTAATGTGGACTGAACCCCAGTAGTTCATAATTGGTCACATAAAACTTTTTTGTTAAGTTTTGACAGCTGACTTTCACTCATTTATTCCATGTATTATTGTTGCAGGTATTTTGATTAAGTAATGGTTGGTACATGACTGGACATATTTAGTCGCATGTGCTTTTATTCGAACTATTTTGTTTTGGTGGACCGACCCATAGGCGTCCACCCTCGTTATGTCAATTTTGGTTAACCGACCCATAGGCGTTCACCTTCGCCCATACAAAAACTTTTAATAGACCATGTTTTATAAACTATTCCATGCATCATTTTCATATGTTCATTCTATTTTCTAATCAGATTAATCATGTCAAATTTGTTTTGTGAAACCACCGATGATCGTTCACACCAGCGATTTTTCAGATTTCATGTCATTACAGGTTATAAAAAAAATTTCATGTCCCCTCATAAATTGTTATGTCTTTATGTCAATTATGTTTTCATACTATCATGGTTAACTCCGTTTTCATGCTGATTATGTCGTATGCTCCTTCATGTAAATATTGCTCCATGTTTCTTCATGTTGATTTCGTCTTCATGCTGATTATGTCTTACGTCTCTTATGTCGTTTATGCTTTCGTGCAAGACATCCATGGATTTCATTTAATCCTGCTTTCATGATAGTCATGGTTGGTTTTCATTAATCATGCTTTCAGGAAAATCGTCGTTGAATTTCGTTTAACCACATTTTTAGCGTTTCTCCAGGCAACCAGAATGATGTCTATGCTAGAATTGCCCTGCTATCATAATTCTCATTCCAGTTCGGTTTTCTAACCGTTTAGCCAATCATTTTCTTTTGAAATCACGTCAGATGATCGACCCCTATACCGATCATTTCATGTGCATTCCATGTGTACTCCACGTACCGCATCCCATGTGTATCGCACGTACCATAATCCATGAGTATTTCACTTAGGATACCCCACGAGTATTCGCTAGTTGATTCTAAATCATCCCAGACGTATTTCACTTGTTGATATTCTACAAGATGCTGACGCCGTTCATAACTTGGAAATGTTATTAAATGTTGATGTTGTTGATTATTTGAAGACGCTACGAGATGCTGATGCTGTTCATAACCTGGGGATCCTACAAGACGATGACAAAGGCGTTAGATCAAAGCGATCAGACGAGAAGATGATTCACCACCAGACAATTTCCATCACACTCCATGTCCCTATCTTTTAATTATATGTCACACGTCATTCAGTTGTATCTTCAGTCATATGAGTGAGAACCGGTACCAGCCGGCCACTCAGCTGAATAGTTACATTAATCATCGTCATGAGAATGAGCCATCATGGGACTGACAGACAAGACGATAGTAACTACTACTGTGACAGCAACTATCCTAGCAATCACAACATAACACCGGTCACGGGTTAGCAGTCCAACCGATCCGCCAATTCTGGCATGATAACCTAAGAGTTTTAGTTTTATTCGTTTCACACCTCGAGACACATGTCAAGACATCAGCCAAGACACATGTCTCACGCATATTTTATGAAGTCACATGTCAGGACACCAGTCAAGACACACGTCATACACATATTTCTCGAGACACGAGTCAAGACACATGACTCACGTCCATTTCTGAATCATCCCTAAGGAATTCAGGGTGCCCTCCAAGGGGTATATCCATTTTAAGCCATGTATTAATCAGGCCACAAGAATTTCAGTACCATCACCGGCGTATTATTCGTGTTTAGACACGCAGGGTTCGTTCTGCGTGAGACAGGAAAAACACATTCAGTGAGATCTGTCACGTTTGCTTCATGACACTTTCATTTCTGCACTTCATATTTCATATATTCATGACCATAAAGTACGCCATTCGTATCACTCATGTATAAGGAGGTTTTTTCTTTCAGTCTAACGATAAGATCCAATCTGCTAACGCACTTACCTAGGACGAAGTGAGTTAAATATGATCCTGATTATGAACTATGAATAGCATACCATGCTACGACTGGTAGCCATTTATTTCAGATTATGTACAGTAATGTTCAGGCTCCTAAATACATTCAGCATGGTTTCCATCGAGAAAATCGGTACAGATTATCTATGCTTTACAAGCATGTGTTTTGTTAGCCCATGGCTGCGAAAATTTTCTAGCTGTCAGTTAAGACACGACCACTGAAGTTCCTTTTATGCATAACCAGCCGATTATTCCAGAATCTTCCCATATATTCCAGAAGAACCTTCAAGGAGAAGGACAGTAACATGAGATTATGTGTCGACTACTGTCGATTTAAACAAATCACCCCTTATCCTCCTCCACGTATTGACGACGTGTCTATTCGACTTTAGGGTGTTAAGCACTTTTCCAAAGATCGGATTCATGATCATGCTGCCAACAGTGACGAGGGAAATAGCAGGACATTCCATGACTGCTATTCGTACACGATTTGGTCATGCTAAATTCATGATTTTGTTAGCCTTATGGATGCTCTAGCAGTATTATGGACTTGATAGATCGAGTTCCCAGGGACTCATAAACAAATTCGTTATCATTTTCTTTTATGACAACCTAATCTTCTCTAAGCCTAGAGAAGAGCACGACGACCATCTTGACTTCATGTTAAAAAAGAAGAAATTTCACCCTGAAATTTTCCAATATAAATTATGGTTGATTACAGTGACACGCTAAATCACATGGATTCTCACGGTTAATCTTACCATGACTCAGCTTATGCGTAAAGGTGAGAACCCTACACTACATTAGGTGTTCCAGAAAATCCTACGCTAAGAAAAGTCTAATTTTGGAGACTCGTAGTTTTGAAAACTTCTATGTATCAAGTTTCGATGAAGCAAGATACAGTTACGTTCATATCTAAGTACCTGACATACCAACAGGCTAAGATAGAACACCAACGGTCTAGGATATTTTTCCACCACCAGAAATTGTGAACAAAAATGGGACAAGATCTCCATGGATTTTGGTTACCAGATTACCGGAAACTCAGAAGAAGCATGATGCCATCTGGGTTATTGTCAACAATTTGACCAAGTCTGCGGAATCCTTACACCCGTAAGGATTTCAGAGCCAGCAGATTGATCGGACATGTTCCAGCCAAGGCTTATCCGATCACTTGGTAATCTCTCATCTATCGGGCCAGACAAAGGTTCGCATTGTGTTCCTTATTTACGTTCATGTCCTTGTCCAATTTTACGACTTGCTTCCGCGCTCACGTTCATGACACTGTCACGTTCATGATCATATCATGGTTTACGATTTACGTTTCATTTGTCGTTCTGGAAGTTTTTGTAGAAGCTCAGGATACCAGACCCAAGTTTAGTATAACTTTCTATCCTCAGACAGACGTTTCACGTCACATTCCACGTCTCACCTTATAGCATTTGGCGTTACCTCCTCCGTTATTCCATATTCACGATATGTTTCACATGTCATGTTCATTCCACATTTTTCATATCACGTCACGATATGTTACACGTATCATTGTTCACCATATGTTTCTCATATTACACTAACCATATCTCCACGTATCATGTTCACAATTGTTCACGTATCACGTTCACAATTGTTCACGTACTATGTTTCAGTATGTCTCGCGCATCGTTGCTAAGATGTTACTAATGTCAGTTAGTCTAGGTTATTTTGCATCGTAACGTTTCTTTTACCCTTGCATGTAAATTCTTATCCACTCGATCAAATTCAGGAGGATCTATCTTACATTGATAACCAGGAACTTTTACGTATTGTCAAGTCAAGGTCATGAAGACCAAGATTTATCAGTTGTGTCAAGATCTTGTAGAGGAACCATTCCGAGAGGGAAGCCACTTGGAAATGAAGGAGTCCATCCGGATTTTATCCTCTCATCCTTCCATAATTCAGTTATGTTCTTTTCATGCATGTCACGTTCCATGTCCTTTTTAGTCATGTCGCGTCCATGTTCTTTTCAGCCTTATGTCTATCTATAATTTGCGGACGAATTATTCGTTTTAGGGGAAGAGTTGTAAAACCCGCATCTAAATGCCATGAATAGTACACTACGTGAACATACGAACCAATTAAAAAATTTCTTTTATAACATGAACACGTGTCACGAATATTAATTCCAAAAACTACGTACGTGTTAGTGCACGATAATTATTAAGTGTGTGGTATTACACGATAATTATTAACCATAATAATTATAATCACGAGCATGAAATCATGAACATTAAATCACGAACATGTAACTACGTATATACTTATGATTATACGATAAATATCAATTACGTACAAGTATTATTATAACACGGATAGTTTTTTTTTGGTAACCATGATTTCCGACTCATTGGCCGACTAATCCACGGGGTTAAACACGAACAAGGCCCATCAAGGCCTTTGGGGGGCCTTATAGCCGCGGACAAGAAAAGGAGAAAGGGCCCAGCCCAGTTGATTTTAACTAAATAACAGAAAAGGGAAAAACACAGACTTATTTTACAGAGTTTTCATAAGAATAAAAACCCTAGCTTCTTCTCTGACCTCTCCTTGGCCGCCGGCTATAGGAACACCAAGGGTGGTGTTGGTTTGATTTTGGTTATTAAATTCGGGTGTTAGTGTTCGTGTTATTATTTCTCATCCAATCACGCATTCGGTAACCCCTTAATCTTTTACTTTTCAATCTTTTATGGGGATCATGAACACATTATTATATAAATCTTAAAAACATGAATAAACAAGTAAGACTAATCAAGAAATCATCAAAAAGGAATTGGTTTTGGTGGGGTTTGTTTGGCTGATGCATGAACCGAGAGCCATGGGCTCTCGGTGGTCTTTTTATCACCACAAGCCGAGACCTTACGGTCTCGGTGTGGTTTTGGGTGTCTTAACCGTAAGAAACAGGGGACCCTGACTCATGTCGAGGTGTGTTTGGTTTGTTGTGGGTCTCGGCGTAGCACAGCAGCACCACCGGTCCAAGACCGGTGGCTGTTTGGTTCAAACATGGGGACACGCAGCACAGGAGGGGGAACCACCGGCCTACTGCTGGTGGGAACTTTGTGTGTGTAGTGGCTAGCCGAGACAGACCAGGGGAACCACCGGCTGCAGCCGGTGGTGAAACTGTTCGAGCAGTGGCAACCGGCTAGGCCGGGTAGCCACTGCTAAGGGGTCTTTGGCTTGACCCGGTTCAGGGGGTCCGGTCCGGTTCATGGTTTAGTTTTAATTAAAACACGGTTTGACCACGGGATTAATTTTACAATTTTGATATTTTTACAAGTTATGTTATTTTTTTTTCATTTAAGTATTTTTATATGCCTTAATTTAATTAAATCATGCATATTCTATTAAATCGTATAACCTATAGTTTATTTATTATCATGATATTATTAATAAACTATACTAATAATTACATGACTTATTATATTTAACAAGTAAACTTAAGCTTATATTATTAGCTTAATAATCCAGCTTATTTCTATTTTTGGAAACTTTCAATTTTAGGAAACCTACTATTTTTAGAAAGTTACCTATTATTACACAACAAGTATAATAATACAAGAATACTAGATAATACTTAATCAAAATACAAAAAATACAGGATTAACACAGTCAAACACTTAAATCAGTAAAACAAGGCAAGAACATATAAAACAAGCTAAGACGTGTTATAATCAGTTACGTACTCAGTAATCAGAATACTTATATATGTCCCCAATTTATGTAGCGTTAGTGAGGTCGGAGTAGGACTTTCATCCTTTCGTATTTCCTCGTTCACTAGACACAAGGTACGGATTTCCCGTCCTTCAGTATAGACATTCTTTCCTTATTAGGATTCCCCGTTTACAGCCAACTGTTTTCCTAGTATTGTTTTATAGGTTTGATACTTATGTTAGATTAAATACCTAAGCCATATACATGCATGAAGTGTCACCTAGTTATGGAGATACCATAACCATAACAATGGAGGCACCAGTGTTATGACTTCCCCACGGCGGAGTGATTGCTCGTGGCGTCCCTTTTCCGTTTTGGCCATTATATTATATTATCATGTAGGGTGTATGGGTGCATCCTAGTTACATGTTTTATAGGATTTCCATGGTGAATGTGATGTGTGCATTGCATCCTTCACAAGGAGTTGATCCCTCCTACCCAGACTAATTAATTAGAGGCAACCCCTCTAATTGCATGATGAGGTCTCCCCTCCAAGTATTCATGCACGATGGAACCTCATGACCTATATAGACTATTGGCTAATTAATACAGTTTTAATATAAAAAGATAAGTCTTTTCAAACTATAAAACCAATTTTATAAACATGTTCCAGGTTTCCAAGACTTTTAAATTTCCGCTGCTTTTCAGTCTTATTTATGTTTCAGCCATTGATACTATGTCATATATCCGTTCACTGAGCGTATTGCTCAGCCGTTACTTTCCTTTCTATGTCCCAAAATGGCAGGTGCCCAAGGACAGACTTGAGCATTTGGAGGACGTGCATAGGATGGAAGCTGCGTTAGACTTCTTCTCCTTTTTGCCTTCATATACTTATGCTTGTTTGGACACTTGTCTTGTCCTCCTAGTTCATTTACTTTATTTATATTTTGTGCTTATGTTTGGGAACCGATGTTGTATTTCGGATTTCCCTTTGGTCATGTAAGTTTTAGTACATATTACCTTGCATGCTTTGATGACACGCCTTAAATACGCGTAACGGTCCACTTATCAAAGTGGGGTGTTACAGTGGAGTTCAACAAGCATATGGATACCTTAAAGAAATTCAACAAAAGAGGATATGATTGGCTGAACAAGATTTCACCTGAGCATTAGAATAGATCCCACTTTTCTGGTAAGTATACATATTGTCATTCTATATCAGGTAGTTGATAATGTTGATAATTTTGCAATTTTATAACAGGTAGGGAAAAGTGTGATTTGTTGATAAACAATGTGTGTGAGGTTTTTAATAGACAATTATTGGATGCAAGGGACAGTCCCATCATTTCTTGTTTAGAGTACGTTAGGAAGTACTTAATGAAGAGGATATTTCTAGTACAAAAGTTCATAGAAAAAAGTGAGGGGATTTTGACACCAGCAGTTAGTAGTATTTTTAGAGCAATTAAGGAAAAATCTATAGAATGTACTATGGACTGGAATGGTGTAGACTTGTATCAAGTTAAGTGCAAGATAACAGGTGAACAGTGTGTTGTTAACATTACAAAGAGAGTATGCAGTTGTAGGAAATGGGCAGTCTCAGGTATTCCTTGTAAACATGCAGTTGCTTGTATTCATGATATGACAGACAATGGAAATGATGTAGGGTTGCTAGAAGATTGGGTGCATAGGTCATATAAACTAGAAACATGGAGGGAAGTCTATTCTTTTAAGGTAAATCCTGTTAATGGAAGGAAACAATAGGATAAATTTGATTGTCCAACTTAACTGTTGCCTCCAAAAAATGTTCCAAAAATAGGGAGGCCACCAAAAAGTAGGAAGAAAATTGCATGTGAGCTTGAAATGGTTAAGGATAGAAAGCTTTCTAGGAAAGGTAAGCTGGTAACTTGTTTAAAGTGTAGGGGTACTGGACACAACTCAAGAACTTGTAAAGGTAATCCATCCTCCAACCAAGCATAAACAAGTGCAGCTGGTGCTAAAAGGGGTAGAACTAGTAAACCACATGAAGATGCAGGCATGAAAAAGGCTAGAAAAGTTTCTGTCTCTGCTAGTCAACATGTAAAAAGTCAACCTAATGCAAGTCAAGGGACTCATTCAGCAAATCATGCCAAGATAAATGCCACTGCATTTGCTAGCCAACTTGTAAGAGCTCAAGGATCTACTGATGGTTCTATAATGAAAAGAACCAGGATTCCAAATCCAAAATACACTCAATGATGTTTTCATGACTTATGTTTCTATTTGCATTATGTTTGAACTAGTACTTTTGTTTTACTTATGTTTCTGTTTGTATTATGTTTGGACTAGTACTGTTGTTTGACTTATGTTTCTGTCAAAATTATGTTTGGACTAGTACTTTTATTGACTTATGTTTATGTTTAAGTTTGAACATTGTATGCTGTAACCGAAGTTTTCTTTTGTATTGAATGTTTGAACTTTATTTGTGTCTAATGTCTAAACTGGGTCATTACTTGTTTGTGTCAAATGTCTAATGTGGGTCATTACTTGTTTATGTCAAATGTCTAAACTGGGTCATTACTTGTTTGTGTCTAATGTCAAAACTGTGTAACACCATGTTATATCAACAAATAACTGCAAAAAGGATTCAATTCAAAACACGATTCTTTCATTCCATTAATAAAAGCACACAAGATGAATCAATTACATGAACATAAACACTACAAACAACAACCAACTACAAATCAAATAAATCATAAGTCTTTGTTGGCATTTGTCACCGAGTTTAATGATTCTTGTAGTTCATTTCTTGATCTTAATAACCCAAGAATGATCATTCTTGAACGAGCACACATGGGAGGATCATACCACATGAAAAAACCACACCCATTAACCTACAATAATCAACAATTATGAATCAAATAATTGAAATAATACATTCATAAAACAATTATAATAATACAACTTATAGATTGAGAGCAACTCCAAAACCTACACCCTGGATTATTATTAGTCCAAGAGATAAGAATCACATATTGCTGACCACAATGACAGTTAACCATGTCCATGTTATGATTAGGGTTTATGTTGCTCAAAGATCTGATTGAGAGAAAAAAGACAGACGTGAATGGAGGCTTTGTGATGTCTACAATTAGGGTTTATCTTTATAAGACTTTGATTAGGGATGAATAAATGATAGGCGTGAATGGATTCGTTGTGTGTTAGTATTGGTCCAACGGTCAAAAACAAGGAAAAAAGACGAATGTAGCCCTGTAGCAAAGAAACATAACGGTCAAAGGATAACGTTCGTTACGGTCAAAGTACCTAAGTGAACACTTAATGGAAGACCAAGGAGGCAGCCTGCACTTTCAGATTACCAGTTATTATATATGTAATCTGGACATACCACAAGTATAAAATGTGCATTTCACTCATATAAGAAAATTGGTTTAGAATGCAATAATTATAATAAAAACTCAAAACATGTAATATATGGCCATGGGTTGGACTATCGGGTCAATGTGGTTGAGTTATCGAGTTACGAGTTCGATTACCAGATCAATCGTATCGAGTGACCGGGTCAAGGATTCGACAATCGGGTCAATCTGATCGAATCACTGGATCACGGGCTCGACCACCGAGTCAACCTGAGTCTATCCGACCGAGTCACCATATCTATGAGGAAATGATTATGTTTTCTATAATCTGTCGATTGTTCTTAGTAATGTTGCTGGTCGGCATTTGAATTATATCTATATTTTGTTAAAAGTTTTGTCATTTTGTTAAGAAGTTTTTTATGCTAGGCACATGTAATTTGTTTTACTTTATAATTGGTTCACTTTAAAAAAAACACAAATAAGAGTTTTTTCAGTTTCACTAAATTTCACGTATCAAGAAGTTTTATGTGATGTGTAACGCGCGTTATTAGTTTTTATGTCCTAATTGATGTAATGTTACACTAAATGTTTCACTATATTGTTGGGTACATACTAAGAATTTTTGTTATATTTGAATTGTCACAAGTTAAAATCGTTTGTAATTACATCTTGATCTTTTCACGTTTTATTTTAAACTTTACACAAAATAATTATCACAACATCACATATTGTTAACTATTTACCGCTAGAAATATCGTCGCTATGCGCGGGTACTCGTGTAGTATTACTAAGTAAGAATATACTATCCTCTCTAGTAGTTACTATTTTTCATTTAAGTATGAGCTGATAAAAATAACTTTTGGTAACTCTTTTTAGAAGGAATTGTTATGAATAGTCTATTAGTGCTCCTTTATTACTTACCTTTTCTACGTTTAATTAAGTAAGCAAATGTCCCAATAGGGATGCACCCCCTTGCAGGGTTAAGGGGCAACGCCCCTTGCGAGGTCAAGGACATGACATTTGAACAGTAGTTGTGACTGTTTGAAATCCAAACTCAACAGACATGACATTTTGTCAACATTTGTGACTGTTTGAATCCAACTGTCTGTAACCACTTATAACTGCATATATTATATCTGTTTTTAGAAATGTTTATTAACATATTCATTGTCTCATCAGAAATAACGAAAATCACAGTTCCTATCTGTTTTTGCTTTGATGTCTTGTACATAGGATCAAAGTATTTTTGCTTGAATGATCCTGATAAAGATTTCGTGTAACCCAGAACCGACAGGGTCGAAATACTCTAGTATTCATCACACACACCAACTTAAATTTCTTACATTTGAGACGGTTGAGTTGATTGGATGCCATAGTAGTGGTAGCGTCTTACTTGAAATGATGGTCACAAGCTTATATGATGAGTTTACGAGCTTATTACTTTATACGTGTTAAATAGGTTGAAAGAAATGTTTGGCTAAGTTTTGGTATAACCTTATATAAAGAAGTTTTAGTAAGCCAAAAGTTTGTGCCTTATACTATGTGAGCGTATATAAAAATATTATATAAAAAGATTATTATGCTCTCATTTAATAATTACATTACTTTGATTTTGATGTATTTTTTTAATCATTTTATCAAATAATGTTTTATCAAATTTTTATGAGATCTTTGAAAAATCATTTTACGATGTAAAGATTAGTAATAAAACAATAACGTTGGCCATCATCTCCACTTAGCTTCTTACGTCTTCTTTATTGTCGGCTCTTATACATGTGACATTATAGTGCACGACATGATTTTGATTGCATTACTCAACAAGTGGAAAGAATCAATTGCTAGCATCTGTCATATCGATCCGACCGTAAACGACACAAATAATCATACATTATTCGTGTCAACATTGTTGTTTGTTTGTGCCATCGTTCCCTCGAGAGATGATGGCGAAATCCTGTTTACGTCAAAATCATACTTAAAAACAGATCAAATTGTACGAGTTATTATCAGTTATGATGCCCATATCATACATCATCACCATCGCGCATGAAAGATTCGGCAATATCCAGGACATAGATGGAGACGATGAAGATGGTTTTTTATAAGCTTTTCAAATATAAAAAAAACGACTTAATATTATGCTAAATATTGTGAAGAATATATATGTTAGATAGGTTATCAAAACTCTTTGAAAAATCATAGAATTAGACGTACTTTATATATAGTGATAGTCTAATAGTAAATCCCGTGATTTGTCACAATTTACCATGATCTAGAAAATATTTTTAACATCACTATGTTTTGATAAATACTTTTTAAAAACACCATGACTTGACTAAAAAGTAAAAACTCCAAAGTCACGTAAAGAATAAAGGAGCCCATCACGTAAATCTTTTCTCCAATCCCAACTTCTGATTTCGACCCATATAACACGAGTTTTCCATCCCTAAAAAGAACAACACATGACAAAGGGTTTTACACTTTTACTTCCTCATGAAAACGATTACTGGAGTTTCCAAACAGTTGATCACATCATCTCCTAGAGAAACTAAACTCCCTTCATCATCAGTTCTCAGAGTTGAGTCCAATGATGACCTTTTGATCGAAATATTACTCAGATTACCGGTACGCTCAATTCATGTGTTCATGTTTGTTTGCAAACGATGGTTATCTCTGATTACATCCCCTAGTTTCACTCTTCGCCGTAGACAAATCATCGATCCTCCTTCTGGTCTCTTTATCAGAATAGAGGAATCCTTCATGTATGACTTTGTATATTTGGATCCTAGAATTCCATCTAGAAGATATCTGTTTGAAACTACTTTTGGCTTGGAAGGTGTTAGGACCAAGATTTTGCAGTCCTGTAATGGTTTACTTCTTATTTGTAGACCTAGTTTTATTGGTACCAAGCCTGATACTTTTTACGTATACAATCCATCCATTAATCTCTTTAAGACACTTCCACAATGCCATTATTTGAGTTCCAGTATTAGAATGGCTTTTGATCCTACAAAAGCACCTCAATACAAACTAGTGCATACCCCAGATATAATAAAAAGTTATGATGGCTACTTTCCGTTACAAATTTACTCTTCGGAAACAGGCAAGTGGAGTTTTTCCGATGAATTGTTTCCCTATGGAAGCTTTAAATTTTTTAAAACTGCGATATATTGGAATGATGCCATTTGGTGGTTAAGTAATACGAAGAAGTGTATGATTTTCAAGTTAGATATTGTAGACCGTCCGATTTTAACAACCATGCAAACTCCTCAGACATTGGATGGGATGGCGTTTGATGATTGCAAATTGTTTGAGTCTCGTGGTCGTTTACTTTTTGTTGGTGCGGTCTCTGCTCATTCTCGAGACATTAATGTTTATGAGCTGATGAATGGGTCTTCTAAATGGTTTATCAAGTATACTTTTAATCGTGATGACATTTTCATTTGGACCTCCAATGTTTGGTCTATAGTTTTGGGAGAAAGAGAAGAGGATTCATTTATGGTTCTTAAATTACATGGCAGGGTTGTAGAATACAATATCCGGTTAAAGACCATTGTTCGTGAGCTCTATAACTTCGGATTAGCTAGCCCTCATGGTTGCTTTCCGTTCATTGCATCTTTTGCGGGTGTGTGACTCTATATTGTTTCAGGTATGATCTGCCTATCTTATGTTATTGTGTCACTATATCAATTGTTTGTCAATCCATTTTCTTGATTTATACAAGCTGAATATATAGCATCTGTGACATGATGTTTGAGTCTCTACTTTTAGATTCCGTATCCAATGAAAGAGTTTCACTTTTTATAATGTCCAAAAGTAAAAACTAAGGCTAAAAGAATTATCATTTCAGCGTAAAATGAGCAACTAAGGCTAAAAGAAAGACTACTTGTGGTTAGGCACCCGATTTCCTCACAAGAGGTCTAGGGTTCAAACCTCACTAGGTACACCATTGACCTGCGAAGGAAAGGGTCGGAAACATTCACATGGATACTCTGGTTAGGCCATGTACATTTGAGTCGAAGACTCCCCCTAACCTCACCAGTTTATCCGATTTTAAGTAGTAAGCTTACTCATTAACATGCATTTCAGGTCCCGAGCTTGAAGGTACACATAATAGAGGAAAGAGACGTGACATCGTGGGATTTTTTTTAAATTCATTATTTAGTAAGTTATACCGGTTGTGATGAAACAGAAGATATAAGTTCATTTAAGTTATTTTCTGTAAGAGTTGTAGATTTTACTCATCATAGTGATTACAGTGACAAGTTATTTTCTCATTTAAGTTCATTTACATTCGACTTGTAATAGTCATTAACTCATTTTGATTATCCGTTAACTAAATATTTTGGACAGGTATTGATCATATATTTCCAGGATCGACTAACGACCAAACTAATCATGAACGATCATATATAAAGACAGAATTAATATAGGAAGAACAAGAAAAGATTTGGGTGAACCCATCCTGATAAACACAGGATTTAAATATATCATGATATTGAAAATATGAGGGTTGAGTTGTTTACAGGAAATCCTAATCTATATATACAATATGAAACGGTGTGTTTGTGTGGTGAAACACCCGTTCAGTAAAAGTAAACGGCATGTTGTAAGCATAACCGTACATTAGCAGTTTCCTAATCTAGGGTTTGGGTATGGGCCTAAAAGCCCGTTTCCTGTATATTCTTCCTGATGTCCAGGCTTTAATCCTTTTGGTGTCGAGACATTAAATTGGTCCCAACAGTTCCCCCCTAATGTCGAGATGCCAAAATCTTCTTTTCTCCTTGCAGTCGCTGCGGTTTTATGATTTATGCACTCCCTGCGTATTCTCTGTCTGCACTCTCTGCGATTCATTATGTCTGCGACTATTTCTCTTCTAAATGTCCATGGCCTTTTGTTAGTTTGCTGCAAAAGTTGTAGTATCTCGTATGCCTTCATCTTCGGCCTCACACCTTTCAACCCTCACGGTTTTAGGGTTCATCACGAACCAATGGTTCCTTTTCTTCTCGAATTCTTATGAAGACAAACGTGTTCTTCCTTCCTTTTGCAACAAAAAAAAACAGCCATGTTGTTTTTTTCCTTATTTTTGTTAATCACCAATCTCTGTATTATTTCTTGCACCCTCTAGGGTTTTCTTCTCTTTTCTTTCTTTCTCAGGTTCTTGAAATCTGCATTTTTTTCTTCTTCTTTTCTTCTTCTTATCATAAACCAAATAAAAATTCTTCTTCTTATCATAAACCAAATAAGAATCTTAAAAAATCTTCTTTTCTTATCATAATCCAAATAAGAAATCCTTTGAAAAAGAAACTTTTCTTATCATAATCCAAATAAGAAATTCTTAGAAAAAAAACCTTCCTTTTGATGTTCTTCCTTCTTCCCTTCTGTCTTTTTCTTTTTGTCCTTTTTTCTTTCTGCTTTCCCGAATGATGATCGAACCATGAAGTTTGATTCTCAGGCTCTTGATACCACTTTTGGACAGGTATTGATCATATATTTCCAGGATCGACTAACGACCAAACTAATCATGAACAATCATATATAAAGACAGAATTAATATAGGAAGAACAAGAAAAGATTTGGGTGAACCCATCCTGATAAACACAGGATTTAAATATATCATGATATTGAAAATATGAGGGTTGAGTTGTTTACAGGAAATCCTAATCTATATATACAATATGAAACGGTGTGTTTGTGTGGTGAAACACCCGTTCAGTAAAAGTAAACGGCATGTTGTAAGCATAACCGTATATTAGCAGTTTCCTAATCTAGGGTTTGGGTATGGGCCTAAAAGCCCGTTTCCTGTATATTCTTCCTGATGTCCAGGCTTTAATCCTTTTGGTGTCGAGACATTAAATTGGTCCCAACAAAATATTCTTCATCCCCTTGTTTGGTTGAGATTATTATACCTGTTCTTTACCGACGTGTAACTTTACCCCCTTTGTAATTGGATAATCATAAGGGGTGTTTGGTGTTTATGTGTCTTTTGATGGAATTGGGATTAAAATGTGATTCTATGAGGTATCAGCAAGCTGATTCATTTCCAACACTTAAGTATCTAATCCATGAGATGACTGACGAGGAATGGGTATTCTGGGTTGTGGTTCAATACCTTGTTAATCTTGATGACCTGAAGATGCTCATTGACTTTCTGCACACTGGTTTTTCTGAAAAAGGAGAAGAAATTATTTCAGTGTGTTATAGTTACTCGAAAATCTATGGTTTCCTCTTCATGTTATGGCCTATGGGAGCTACCAGATATAGCAGCATTGCATCTTGCATTGGTTTGTCACTGCATTCTAATACAGGCATGGTCTTGTATCGCAAAATAAACATGTTAGCGTTGGAAGTTTCGACCCTTTTGTCATTTTTCCACAATTTATAATATTAACATGCTTAAATTGTTAAAACTTAATCAAGTTTTTGCAAGATCTCTTGTGGTGACATACAAATTAACCAACCTCATAAGGTGTGGTACTGTGGTTGCCCCTATTGTAGAAGCATCCTAGTATGCTACTAAGTCCCAATCCAACCATCTAAACCTCCGAACCCCTTTAGGTTACTAAAGTGACTACTTGGATTATCACATTATTCGACCCCCTACGGCCCGCCAACCAGTATAAGTAGAAATGCCAAGACGACCACAGTGTTCAACTCCCTACGGCCCTAACCCCTTTAGCCTAGAATAAGTAACCATTTTTTACTATCTTCACAACATGGATATCTTTTTTTCAATTGTAGCGGAAAATATGTGATCGTCAAGCATAAACCGATATCTTATGACCAACCCGGCACATGCTTTAGGTGGTAATTCAAGTTGAACTTATAATTCAAAAGTATCAGGGTAGTTAAGGCTAACGGAGTACTTTTAATACATCTCCGAGATTATTATATTGATCCTAAATTTGTAGTATTTTTAAGTCTTTAGTTATCTATACCATATTGATGTCAGTTTAGGTTTGAGTTTATCCAATTTTATATGTAGTTAGAAGGTAAAAAATGGCTATACTAATGTATGCTAATTAGGTAAACTTGAAAAACTTTGTTTGGTTCAGGCCGGGTATTATGGGGCTCAACTGTTGGTACAATGCCAGTTAAGGACCGTTAAGATTGAGCTTGTTGCTTCATCAATCTTGCCGAAGAGGATTTATTAGCAGTTATAAGTGCTTAGTACTTTACTACTGGTACAAGTGTTTAGCAGTGTCGTAGCTGAGCTTCCAGAGGCCCTCTGCAAAAACTTATGTCGCAATTGATTATGACCCATCAAATTAAAAAAAAACTGTTGAAACGAAAAATAGTAGTAGTATTCTAACAATCTATCTTCAATTTTAACAGGTATATGTATACAAAGCATAAAATCATATAACAACTTTTTTTTGTCCGAAGTAAATTTTGAGGCTTTAAATATACAAGGAGGTATACGTTTTGAGGCCCCGTACGATTGCACGTATACGGATCTGGCGTTTAGATCGGGGGCTGGGCGTTTTGTTTTCGACTTTGTGAAAGAGAAACTCACACTCTCACAAAATATTTCACAATCCCAATCTCATAGATACGATTGAAGCCACTGGGCTTTAAGCCCATTGGTCATTGCTTTTACTTTATATTAAAAACATGTTCATCGATCTTTATATTTATCGAAGACTATAACAAATTAACAACTAGGGTTTACCTCCTCCATGGAAACGACTACCTCAAATTTCTCAAAGCTGATCACAGGTCCACGGGACAGCAAGTTGCCTTCATCAGCCGTGCTTGCTGTCGTGGACAATGATGACCTTTTGATTGAAATCTTACACCTATTACCTGTAGTTTCAGTTTATGTGTTCAAATCCGTATCCAAACGCTGGTTATCTCTCATCACATCCCCCAGTTTTGTACTTCGCCAATGTCGAATCCCTTACGTCGATCCTCCTTTCGGCCTCTTTTTCCAAAAAGAAACTTTCTATATATATGATTACCTATCGCTGTATACTAAAACTCGGTCTAGTAGAAATCCAAAACGAAAGACCTTTAGTTTTGGCTCGGAAGGTCGTAGGAGCGTGATTTGGCAGTCGTGTAATGGCTTGCTTCTTTGTGGTAGACCTAGGTATGGAAAGCCTAAAATGATTTGCGTATGCAATCCATTACTTAATCTATTTAAGATTCTTCCCCGACGCCATGATTTGAGTTCGCATAAAATCATGTCCCTGATAAGCATCAGAATGGCTTTTGATCCTACAAAATCACCTCACTACAAAGTTGTGTATGCTGGATACATGAATCTCAGTTACATGCAAATACAAACTTACTCTTCTGAAACAGGCAATTGGATTGTTTTCAGTGATTTGTATCCCTGGAGAAGTTTACAATATTTTGGCAATGGGGTATATTGGAATGATGCCATTCATTGGATAAGTGATACGCAATTATATTCCAGGTTAGATATTACAGACCGTCCAATTTTAACATCCACACAAACTTCTCTGTCATCAGATGGGGTGAAGTATTCTGATTGCAAATTGTTCGAGTCTCGTGGTTGTTTGCTGTTTGTTGGTTTGCTTCGTCCACAACAGTGTTTGAATGTTTACGAGATGAGGAATGAGTCTTCTGGATGGATAGGGAAATACCTTGTTAACCTTGATGACATTATACACCCATTTTCCAAAAGTTGGACGATTAATTCTGATCTTTGGTGTATTGTTTTGGGAAAAAGAGACGAGGACTCGTTTATGGTTCTAAAATTAGATAAAGAGGTTATAGAATACAAAATCCGGTTAAAGACTGCCCGTAAGCTCTATGATCTCGGAATAGATAGCCCTCGTGGTTGTATTCAGTTGATTGCATCTTTTGCGGGTGTGTGATGCTGCTTTCTGTTTAAGGTATGATTTGCATATCCTAGGTTACTGCTAGTCTGCCTCTATATCAATTGCATGCTCAATACGCTATCTTGTTTTATTATCTCCGAATCTTTTCTAGCACCGATGACGATATAGTTTAGTTTCTACATTCCAGTTCCAATTTTTCCATATAGAGAGTTTCACATTTGTAAATGGACTACTCTTTGAGTATTGATAATTGAGCAACTAAGGTTAAGAAAAACTTTGAATCTAGAAAGTTTTAAACTAAACAATTTTTTTTTGTTGAAGTGTTATGAACTAGCTAAGCATACTGATTAACATACACTACAGGTCCCCAGGTACACGCATTAAATGAAAGAGGCGGGACATCTAAGGACTTTAATCGTATATGTCTATGGAGATGTTGGAACTAAAAGATTACATTATTCTCGTTTGTGTTCATTCATCGACTTGTAATATCATCATTCATCACCTCTCATTTTGATTCTTTTGTTACAAAATATTGTTCATTCTTTCATTATGGTTTTTAAATTTTGATTGTTATATGTCTGTTGAGATTGAAATGAAAATCAGTAAGGTATTTGGTCAGCAAACTGGTCCTTTTCCGACAACTGAACATTTATCAGATGACTGATGAGGAATTGGCAAATGGGTATTTTGGCCGGTTGCGGGTTAAGTACCTTGGTAATCTTTTTTAATTGATGACTGACTATCTGCAAATCGGTTTTGTAGAAAAGAAAAAAAAAACATTGCTAATCTTCATCTTTTTAACACACTTTTAGGAGTACTAAAATTGCATTTTTGCTCCCTGTCATGCAACAACAGTCCTCATGTAAACTACCTTTGGATTAGATATTAAGTCCTTGGCCAAACTTCTTTAACATCGGTCAAAGATTGAATATGCAAATCCAAAATTCAAATTAAGGACTAGTGCTACACTTTCGAACGATAAATATAGGCCAAAAATGGAATTTACACTCATTATAAAATAATACGCGTAAGTTATACTCCAGTTCACTAATTAAAAAGCACTACAGTCGAATATAAACACATAAACAAAATTTTGCCTTAGCCTCTAGCATGTTATTGAACTCAAATTATAGATGGGTGTTGTGTAAGACAGTGTTAGTAGACAAAAGGGGTGTTTGGTTTATGTGTCTTTTGATGGAAGTGGGATTGAAATGTGATTCTATTAGGTATCAGCAAGCTGACTCATTTCCGACACTTGACTATCTACGAGATGACTGATGAGGAATGTGTATTCTGCGTTGTGATGCAGTATCTTATTAATCTTGATGCTAGGAGACTGCTGCAAACCGTTTTTTTCTGAAAAGGGATAAGAAATTATTTCGTAGTGTTAAAGTTCCTCGAAAATCTATGGTTTCCTTTGCATGTTATGTGAGCTACAAAATATGGCAGCATTGCATCTTGTATTGGTCTGTCACTGCATTCCAATACAGGCATGGTATTGTATCGCGAAAGGAACGGGTTAGCGTTGGAAGTTTCGACCCTTCTACTTAAATATAAAAATTATAAAAAAAAATTTGCAATCCAAAGTTTCTTGATCACTTCTTTCTAAATCCTGACTTCCAAGTAGTTCTGTTTCTTTCAGTCTACTTATTTCTCCTTGCTGGTCTTTTTGTCATTTTTATAAAATTGTTAAATTGTTAAATCTTGATCAAGTTTTTGCAGGATCTCTTGTGGTGACATACAAATTAACCAAGTTTATAAGGTGTGGTCGCCCCTATTGTAGTCGTAGAAGCATCCTAGTATAACCCCTTCCTAGAAGAAGTAACCATTTTATACTATCTTCACAACATGGCTATGTTTTTTTAATTGTAGCGGAAAATATGTGGTCGTCGAGCATAAACCGATATCTTATGACCAACCCGGCAACCAGGAGTATAAGTGCACATGCTTTAGGTGGTAATTCAAGTTGAACTTATAATTCAAAAGGAACCGAGTTATTTTTGATGATAGCGTTCCTCGACGTGCGGAGATCTTTGACGATATAGTTCTATGTGTTTTTAATTGGTGCAAAAGTCGTTGTCGTTATTCTTTCTCTTGGACTGAGTGGCTTAAAAACCCTCATTTAATTTCCTTGTAATCTTCCTAGCGCCTTGCTAGTTTTTAATATATATCGCCGTTCAAAAAAAAAGTATCAGGGTCGTTAGAGTACTTTTAATACATCTCCGAGAGATTATTATTGATCCTAAATTTGTACTAGTATTTTTAAGTCTTTAGTTTTTTTTTGAAAGATAAGTCTTTAGTTATCTATACCATATTGATGTCAGTTTAGGTTTGATTTTATCCAATTTTATATGTAGTTAGAAGGTAAAATGGCTATACTAATGTATGCTAATTAGGTAAACTTGAAAAACTTTGTTTGGTTCATGCCGGGTGGCGGGTATTATGGGGCTCAACTGTTGTACAATGCCAGTTAAGGACCAAGATTGAGCTTGTTGCTTCATCGATTCTTGCCGAAGAGGATTTATTAGCAGTTATAAGTGCTTAGTACTTAACTATTGGTACAAGTGTTTAGCAGTGGCCCTCTGCAAAAACTTATGTCGCAATTGATTATGACGGTCAAATGAAAAAACTATTGAAACAAAAAATGTACTAGTATTCTAACCATCTACCTTCAATTTTAACAGGTATAGATAAAAAGCATAAAATCATATAACTTCTTTTTGTCGTAAAATTTGAGGCTTTAAATATACAAGGAGGTATACATTTTAGGCCCCGACGATTGCATGTATACAGCTCTGGCGTTTAGATCAGGGCTGGGCGTTTTGTTTTTGACTTTTTGAAAGACAAACTCACACTCTCACAAAATATTTCACAAATTTGTCCCAGTAAGCAGCACATCACAATCTCATAGACACGATTGAAGCCACTGGGCTTTTAGCCCATTGGTCATTGTTTTTACTTTTGTTATCTGTATTAGTTTCCATGTCTAGTTAATTAGGCTGATCACAGGTCCACGGAACAACAAGTTTCGTTCATCATCCGTGCTTGCTGTCGTGGACAATGATGACCTTTTGATCGAAATCTTACACCGATTACCTGTAGTCTCAATTTATATGTTCAAATTTGTATCCAAACGCTGGTTATCTCTCATCACATCCCCCAGTTTTGTACTTCGCCAATGTCGAATCCCTGACTTCAATCCTCCTTTCGGCCTCTTTTTACACAAAGAAAAATTCTCCAGATATGACTACCTATCGTTGGATACTAAAACTCGGTCTAGTAAAAATCCGTTAGGAATAACATTTACTTTTGGCTCGGAAGGTTGTAGGAGCGAGATTTTGCAGTCGTGTAATGGCTTGCTTCTTTGTGGTACACTTAGTTATAAAGAGCCTAGGGGTGATATGATTTGCGTATACAATCCATCACTTAATCTATTTAAGATTCTTCCCCAACGCCATGATTTGAGTTTGCATAGAATCATTTCCGTGATGATGATCAGAATGGCTTTTGATCCTACAAAATCACCTCACTACAAAGTTGTGCATGCTGGATTCATGAATCACTTTTACATGCAAATACAAATTTACTCTTCTGAAACCGGCAATTGGATTGTTTTCAGTGATTTGTATCCCAAGAGAAGTTTAGAATTTTTTCGCGATGGGGTATATTGGAATGATGCCATTCATTGGATAAGTGATACGCAATTGCATTACAGGATAGATATTACAGACCGTCCAATTTTAACAACCACAAAAATTTCTCTTTTATCAGATGGGGTGAAGTATTCTGATTGCAAATTGTTCGAGTCTCGTGGTTGTTTGCTGTTTGTTGGTTTGCTTCGTCCACAACAGTGTTTGAATGTTTACAAGATGAGGAATGAGTCTTCTGGATGGATAGTGAAATACCTTGTTAATCTTGATGGCATTAGACATCCATTTTCCAAAAGCTGGACGGTTAAATCCAATCTTTGGTGTATTGTTTTGGGAAAAAGAGAAGAGGATTCGTTTATGGTTCTAAAATTACATAAAAAAGTTATAGAATACAAATTCCGGTTAGAGACTAGCCGTAAGCTCTATGATTCCAAAGGTAACACGCGTGGTTGCTTTCAGTTTATTGCATCCTTTGCGGGTGTGTGATGCATTTCTGTTTCCGATGACGGTTCTGATATGATGAAAAAATATGTTTTACGGAGATGTGGATTTAAAGATTGCATCTACTTTTAGCTGGTCTACATTTAACTTGTTTTTTTAGAACGACAAATGTTAGTGGTTAGTAGGTCGAGTCGTGCAATAATCTACAGTTAACTTGTTATTTCTCATTATTGTGTGCATTGACTTGTAATATCACCTAGCGGTTTGATTCTTTTGTTACAAAAATATTCTTCATTCTTCCGTGACAGTTTCGAAATTTCAGTTATTATATGTCTGTTATTGCTTGTAAGATATGATATTGAGATTGAATTAAAATTCGGTAAGGTGTTTAATTGTTCACCAAACTGACCCATTTACAACAACTAAACATTTATCAGATGACTGATGAGAAATTGGCAAATGGGTATTTTGGCCGGTTATTGGTTAAGTACCTTGCTAATCTTTGGGAATTGATAATGCTAAGTGTTCAAGTAATTTCTTGTACCGGGTTGATATGGACGACTCTCTCGTATCGTTCGTCGTGACCCCGAGCTTAGAAACTATCTGTTAACATAAAAGAACCCGTTAGAAGGAGGACCCGAGGCTGGAGCCCCGGGACCACCCTCTGACGGTCAAATCAGAACTCTAGCAAAGAGCATGTATATATAATGCATATGATATGAGTATATAAATGACATAAGTATGAGGGAGTGAGCCTTCCGGAATGAAGGCCGGGATGGGAGATCCGGGATGAAGGATCCGGGATGGAGGATATGATGTGGCTTTGTAAAGAAAGAAAGTAGAGAGTGTGTGTGTAAAAATGATTACCTTAGATATGAAAAATGAGGAGTATTTATTACTCACTTGCACTATTTGCTATTGGGCCGTTTAAGACATGGATCTTAGGCCCATGGGCCGTAGATCTTTGAGCATACAAGATCCCTTAAATCTTGGAATATTGTCTCTGCTTGCCCGTCCAGAATCGTCCGGAATGGGTCTTACTGACTGGGCCGTCCGGACTGGGTCATCGACTGTCTGCAAATCGGTTTTATGGAAAAGGGGAAAATTATTCCTTCCTTGTGATACAATAGAAGTATATGAAAGGGTTGTATAATACAAATCCTGCTAGAGTTCCCCCGTAAAATCAATAAATTCGCCTTCATGTGTTATGAACTGAATGGCAGCATTGCATCTTACGTTAATGCATAATGCTTGCTAATTGAGGTATGAGTTTCTATCACAAAAGGGATTGGTTGGGGTCATATCTTATAGCCATGCTATGCAAGCACTTTTTTCTCAAATAGAGAAATGTTTCGACCCGTTTACTTTTAAACGACTTGATACAGGGCATATTTTCTTGTGAAACAGTCAAATAGCTTGAGACATCATATAGTTCATGATTTATACTTTCATATACTGTAAAAAAGGAATTCTGTAAATAGTTTTTGCTATATTCTTTTTGTACTAAATGTCTACATGTTTGTATTCTTTCTTTGAAATGAAAGCAGCTTGGTGATGACAAAAGGAGCATATAAATTCTTAACTAATTGCAACCTTTTTTTGATTCTCATCTATGTACTTCTGCAAAAACTTTTTATCATAAACTCATATATTAACCATGCTATGTTGCTTAACCTGACAATCTTGTATAAGATACACAAAATAAAGGAAAAAGTGCACCTATTCAAATGCTGAAAAAGAAAAGACCAAAAGCAAAAGTTTAATTGAAAATTACAAGAATACCTTCAAAATATTCTTGATTATCTCTTCCTAAATCTTCACTTCCATATTGTTTTTGCAACATTTTTCCTACTTGTTTCTCCTTAATGGACTCTTTAATCATATTCATACAATTACTAATCATCACATGCTTGCCTCTTGCAAAATCTCAATCAAGTCTATGCAGGACTTCATGTGGTGACATACAAATCAACTACCCTTTTGGTATTGATGAAGGTTGTGGCAGCTCCTACTACAGAAACATCCTAGTTTGCTCCGAATCCAACAAACTCGAGCTTCGAACCCCATCCGGGAAATACCCTGTACGCAAAATTGACTACTCAGATCCTCACATCCTTGTAACCGATCCGTACATGTGGAATTGTCAAGATGGGACCACTTTTCGCCCTCCTCGCCCATTTAGCCTAGACACAAGTATCCATTTTTCACTATCCCCACAAAACGACTATCTTTTCTTCAATTGCAGCGAAAAATATGTGATCGTCGAGCCTAAGCCAATATATTGTGAACGGTTCCCTGAGAAATGTGACTCAACATGCGATAGTGCAAGCTATTTATGTAGGCATCTGCCCGAATGCGCGCATGCTTTAGGTGGAAGTACTTCATGTTGCTCTTATTATCCAAAAGCAACAGAGTCGTTAAGGCTAATGTTGAAATATTGTGACACTTATACTAGTGTGTATTGGAAGAATTTGGGCGTATCACAAGCGTATAATACGCCCCCAGAGTATGGGATCAGGATCGACTTTGATATTCCTGTTACCACACGATGTCTACAATGCCAAGATGGGAGTAAAGGAGGCGGTACATGCGGTTATGATGTTGAAACACACGATTTTTCATGCTTATGTGAGAAAGGAAATGTGACAACTTATTGTAAAGATCATACTCAACACCAGAGGAGTTCAAGAGTTGTTGCAGGTGAGAAATTTGTATATCATTAACCAAAAACCATGTCTAATTCGTTTAATGTTAACACATTGCTGAAGTATTTTCCCGTTCCTTGTTTTCTTAATTGCGACTTACTTGAATCTGTCTGTTACGGCGTGTTAGTTATATAAGCTGTTTCTATTTGTAGGTACTGCGACGGCGGTTTCAGTAGCCGGAGCGATTGGAATAGGAGTCGGGGTGTGGTACTTTAGGAAAGTGAGAGCTAAAGCCCCAGTAACACATGGAGTGGAAAGTAATGAGAATAGGCTTTTTTGATTCTTTAGTTGATTTTGTTGGTTTATTATCACTTTGTATTCTTACTATATAATAAAGCATTTGGGACTTTTCTATAATTAGGAAGTCTGAATTTTCAGACACCATTTCTTGCCTGTTATGGAAATTACACAGATGTGATTTTTGACTTACCTCTACCTTCAAAACACACCAATCCCCCACCACAATTATACCACTCCAGCACCAGACCCGTTCGTCGAAGTAGACTACTGCCGCCACTAAAGAAGTTGTTGGCATGGTCACCTTGAAAGATCAAATACACGAAAATGATGAATTATCATAGATCTGTGCAAAGATTAATTTTGCTTCTTTTATATTCGAAGTTAGTGATTCGACTGGAATGAAAAAGGTGGAGTATTTGTGAATCAATTGATGTAGAGGAGAATCTTTTGTGTGGTATGTTATTCATATGTAAAAAGTTGGATTGTGACTACAAAAGAGATGTAGGCGTGTGAGTTGAAGATAATATAGTACAGTATAGGGTTAAGAAGAGTATTGATAAATAACTCAAAGATGTTGTGTAGGGTCGCATCATTGAAACCAAAAATAGACCTAATTTTATAAATAATAAATTGGAATGAGTTTTGGTTGTGATTTATTGATGGGATGAATGCTTCTGAGTTCTAATCGATGTTTTGAGACCTTGGGTTATTCGGGTTAAATCACCGGGTCATGGTTTAACCGGTCGAATCAACCCGGGTTTTAAAGCGATGCTAATTATTGTAGATGTTGTGTAGTAAATTGTTGAAGCGATGCTTTACATTTTTGTGATTTCTTTTCTTTTCATAACTTCCAATTAAAATGAAGGTTTTTTTTTTTACTTCGGGTAACTAATCATTGTGGAGTTGAAAATTACATAATACAAAGTTAGTTGTAATAAGTTTTTATCTAAAAATATAATCACATGGGTATCCGTCGCCGCATCGCGCGGGTACCCGACTAGTATTCTTCAATGTAGTCGTCCTCTTTTTCTTTTTGGTTCTCATTTCTTTTTTGTTGGAATTATTCAATGTTTGTGCGATATTACTAAGAATTATAGGTTTACTTTCTGATGTTTGGTTTCTGAATATGGAGGTGATTTTAGTCTTTAGCTAGTGATACAGCATGTTGTTTAGACTATGTTTATTCGCAACTGATCGCAACTCAATCTTTAATTAAAATATTATTTTCTCTTTCATCTACCTACACAACCAATACATACAACTAATATATATTATTTACTTTTTATCAACAACCCAACCCAACCCAACCTAACATATAATATTATTATTTAATTTAATTTAATTACTTAAAAATATCATATAAAATGTATATTATATAAAGTATTTATTTCATAAACATTGTAGAAAATAATTAATCAAATTAACTACAAATCAATTAATTAAAATTAACCATGGCATAGTAACAGAAAAGCTATGCATAATCGCATACATATTCCATATAGCATGGTAAAAATATAACTTATATGTGTAAAGAGTTTTATAAAAAAAGGTTAAAACTATGTTGATTTTCATATTTAATATATGCATCACAAATAGAATAAAGAAGACAAAGTGAAAAAGAATTTAAAAAAAGTGACATGTCAAAATGTATGGAGGAGAAGAGCAGGTTGGATGTTACACGTTAGAGTCATCTTACGAACTGGTCGAGCCACTTTTTCTCTTCATCATGTGCACATTGTGTTTCTTTGTAATATAAAATATTATTTTTTTTGTCATTTTCTTTTCCAACCGGTTGGGTAATTAAGATCGTGAGTAAAAGTAGTCTTAGTATTGCAGTTGAATGATCTCTGCTTTTCATTGTGTGCTGCTCTTTAACGGTCATGGCGGAGCTAGTAGGGGACTAATGGTGCTTAACCTCCCCCAATCGACTTATTTTGCTTATTATTTCGGTGTATTACAAACCATTTTTCTATTATTTTCTACACTCAGCCTCCCCAACACTATGAACTTTTGTCTTAAGTATGGTTAGCCTCCCTTAACTAAAAATCTTGGCTCCGCCCTGTTAACGGTAAGAGAGTTACGATCAAATGAGAAGTTTTTTAAAAGATAAAAGAACCAACTATAATACATAGATGCACCGATTATGTTTATATGCATTTCATTGTGGTATATGCATTTCAAGATTTCTCTATTATTTTGTTCCTATATATGTGCCAAAATCATGCAAATCAATTTGTACCGTATATACGTGAAATTAACTTTCAAGATTCAAAATGTTATATATAAATGAATAAAAATGCATTTAATTATAGCCACTTCTTATCTGCATCTCAATATGTGATTTTAGTCATTTCTTATTTTAATTCACGTCCTTACTCAAGTAATATATGCATTTCACTATTTTTTTAAAGAAAAAAAAACCAAATACGTATGCGCATGCCATTTATTTCTCAAACACACACAAGACAAAATGATAAAGCAGCCTAAACGAAGTCGAAAGTGAGAGGAAAATGTAAACAGAGATCCTTTAGGACTGATCACAGTACCTAAAATGGACTAGAGAGAAAACTGATTAATCTAAAACATGCAAGGCCGTCTCGTGAATTTAGGAGGCCTTGTGACATAATTCTAAAAAGGCCTCTCGGCTCTAGAATTTCCAACTAATCCTAAATTAGCAACAAGTGATTTTTTTTTTCGTCACCTTTAGTATCTATCAAATAGCAACTTGAATTGCTAATCATATTCTAGTTTAGATATATTTTCGTTAAATTTTTCATTGGTAGTTATAAAAAAATATTCTTAAAGTGTTTTTCTAAGAGAAACTGCCGTACTATATACTATACTATATACTGTAGAAACTTAAGTGATCATGCATACAAGAAATGGGTTGAATTCAAATTTAAATACTATGTACAATGGTAAAACAGACAAATGAAAGTCTCGGACCCACACAAATATTTAATATTGTACTATATTACTACAACTTTTGGTTGTCAATCTAGATCAAGTTTCCTCCATTAAAATGCAGGTACTACTACGTACATAACTTTTTTCCTCATTTCATAAAAAGCTTACATTTTGTAGCCTAAAGCATTCTCCAAAGAGATTATATCCACTAAAAATGAGTACCGACGTATTTGACATCGGAGGCCCTAAAAAATGGAGGTCTTATGCGGTCGCATCTCTCGCACATGCCTATAGCCGGCCCTGCATATATGAAGGACAGATGGACCGAGACCGGGCCTCAATTTATTACTCTTGTAGAAACTAATGAACAAACAAAGATCTATCTTATTGAATTGATTATGTGTTACATTCACAAGACATTAAATAGACTGCAAAATAAAAAAAAACCTAAAAGATAACCGGGCTTAAATAAGTGAGCCGGGCCAACAGGCCTTTATTAGCTAACATCTCCCCTCAAACTCACAATGCCGCAGCAGTAAACATTGAGCAATCGAACTGATGTAAATAAAAAAACTTCAAGTTCGACCTAGTGATACCCAATCACACACAAATCTCAAACGAATTGTAGAACAACTAAACAGATCCAAACGAATACGAATAGCCCAATAATGTCCCAAGCCTAATAAAGTTTCAAACGAATATTTCAAACTAACCAAAAACAAATAAACAAGTCTAAAAATTATGTGTCGAATTCGATTGACCTTACCACCGATTCATAATTTTCTCCACCAATCAAAATCTATTTGGCACCATGCTTTTGAACTAACAACAAACCAACTTAATTGAACTATATCTACCAATAAAAGAAGCAAATATCCGAACCGTAACTCAAAACGAATCTCGAAACAAAACCAATTTTTGAAACAACCAATCACCAAAACGTAAATGTTGTACATTAGTTCTTTATTATTCATCATGCAATAAAGGAACCATAAAACTTGCTGATCAAACCAATGTGTAAAACCATCGACGACGACAAAAAACAATCAAACTTTAAGCGGGATCCCTCTGGATCGCCTACATTTGGTAGACGACCGGAGGATGATTGTACATGACGACTTGTACCTAAGCTCTTGATACCATGTAGAAACTAATGAACAAACAAAGATCTGTCTTATTAAATTTATTATGTGTTACATTCACAAGACATTAAATAGACTGCAAAATAAGAAAACCCTAAAAGATTAACGGGCCTAAATAAGTAGGTCTGACCAACAGACCTTATTAGCTAACAACTCTCAACCCTAGATCAATGTGATACAAAACCAATTAAAACAAACATAATAGATGAGAAGTTAACAACGCCGCGTAATAGCACTGACATTACGAGTAAACTAGATATCATTAGCATGATCTACTTACAAAATTTTTGGTCATGGTTGTACACGCTAAGTTGGTGTTTGTTTAAAAAGTGGTGGTATATACTTTTAAATAAGACATTGTAGTATTTAAACCGTCAATTTTAAAAGTAAGCATATAAGTAAGAAGATATTATATATAAATAGGAAGATATTGTAGTATGATATACTCTTTTTATCTCATATTAATAGTCCAATTTACTATTTTAGGATGTTTCAAATTAATAATCCACTTCTAAAAATATATAAGAAATTTATATTAGATTTACCATATTGTCCTTATTTGAAAGTATTATTACAAATAATAAAAAAATTGTAAATTAATTTGTTAAGGATAAAATTATCATTGTGTAAAAAGTAAGAGAGATAAAACTAAAAAAATGTTGTTTTTATTAAATGCGTGTTTTTGTCGGTGAATTATTATTATAAGACGGAAGGAATATCATTTCTTTGGTTTAAAATCATTATTTTAGGCACATCTTTTATAAGATAAAAATTAATGCTGAAATGTTAAATTACTTTTTAGTCTTAAAAAAAAATACATTTATTACTATTTTATTTCTCTTATTACGTAAACACATCTAGCCAGAAATGTGAGATTGGTTAC
This sequence comes from Glebionis coronaria, assembly GCA_025667525.1. Classification (NCBI taxonomy): domain Eukaryota; kingdom Viridiplantae; phylum Streptophyta; class Magnoliopsida; order Asterales; family Asteraceae; genus Glebionis; species Glebionis coronaria. Next base: position 453,375,300 of record CM046881.1, on the reverse strand, counting down.
CTTAATGGATCGAACAGAAGCTTTGGTGGTATGAAAAAAAATGACGCGCAGATCGGTGGTTTTTTTTTATAGGACCGGATAATTAGGCAGCGGATAAGATTTGACAGGTGGCAGAGGCGGCGGATCGACCTCTCTGATACCATGTAAGAAGGACTAAACCCCCATGAATAGTATGTATTATTGATCCACTATATATAGTGGTAAAATCCTAGATACCATAAACCCACAAACCGGGCTTGGGCCTATTTATTCACTAATACTCCCCCGCAGTCCGAGCGACGAAATCGCGAAAGCTCGGACTGAAGAAGTAGACTAGACAAGAAAACAAAACAAACACAATGTTAGTCGACTCGTAGCAAAACTCTACCAACGGTTGACTTTAGTCGACTGGTAACAACTTGTTCCAACGGTCGCTTAAGTTGACTGGTAACAACACCGTACCAACGGTTCCTTAAGACGACTGGATAACAAAATCCTACCAACGATCGAATTTACATAACCGATAATAAAACTGTACGAACAATCTACTAACAAACATATTATAAAACAACTATAAAGTAAACATAAACCAAACGAAACAGTATTAAAAAAAACACAAACAAAACAAAAGATGAAAAAAAACTGATAGATCTGACGACAAAAGTGTCCACCGTCAATATTATGACATCTGATTGATCTTTTCTAACTTGCCCATCAACATAGTCTTCATGTATATAGCATTTGTATTCTATTCCCCATAACAAAATATTATGTGTGCACAGAATAATCGTATGTATGCATCATAGGGTAGAAAAATAAAAGGATTGGCAGCGGTGAGTGAGGGTCTTTTTTTTTCAAGTTTTGGTTTAAGGATCGGTGGCAGGAGAGTTTTTAGGTTATTGGACCGGGGTATGGCCTGATACCATGTTAGAATGATAAAATCCCCATAATGTCTTATGTTTATTGATGAGGTATATATAAAACAATATACCTTGAAACCCTAATGGACCATAAACCCACAAACCGGGCCGGGCTATATTTATCCACTAATATGGTATCAGGCCATAAAAAATGCCGATCTAAATCTCCCACATCCCTTCGTTTTTCTTTTTCCGCTGCAGGATCTTCTGCTTTTTTTTCACGTCACAGAACCATAGAACTCCATGTTGTCTAGCACTTTGAAGGTTGGTAAGAAAAAAAATTAAAGTTTGCTTTTATGTTGATTAGATAATGGCAGAATGTTTTCGGTTCAATGATTTAGTGTTTCTATGTTAAAAAAAATAATTTTTATAATGCTTTATTATTTGTTTCTTGGTTAATCGTTTGCACTGCTCTCTGATATAACAATCTTAAAATTTTCAATCTTCCGCTCAACCATACAACATAACGAAACTCGTTTGTTCCATCTTCATGTGTTGATGATTTGTGCTAAGGTTACAAATCCACATAGTTGTCTATTTGGTTGCATGTTTGTGCAAAGGTCACAATCCACAATTGACGTTTATGAAGATGAATCGGATATAGTGTAGGGCTTTGTGCATGTTGTGTTGGTGTGTTTGGAGTTTAAGAGAAGAAGAATTAGAGTGTTGTGTTGATGATGTTTGGTTACATTTATGTTTTGTTAGGTTATTCTTTTCCCTCTTCTTGTAAGCTACTCTAGTTCGAGTTTTCGCGATTTCGCCGCTCGAATTGCGGGTGAGTATTAGTGGATAAATATAGCCCGACCCGGTTTGTGGGTTTAGGGTCCATTAGGGTTTCAAGGTATATTGTTTTATATATACCTCATCAATAAACATAAGACATTATGGGGGTTTTATCATTCTAACATGGTATCAGGCCACACTCAATCCTGTAACCCTAGAAAAAAAAAACATCGATCTCCTTATCTCAATAAAACCACCGATCCTAACCCTCTCCACAATCAAACACCAATCCTAAATCCTAAGCTTTATGCCTATACACAAATAGAAAATACCCCTGCGTAGGTCAACATTTATTGATGTGGGTTTGAAGTTTGAGATACATAAAGATCTCAAGACGTTTAAGACGTATTTCTGAGGAGCAAAGGTCGAACAGTTATTCAATTTGTTTGAACCGTTAAATCTTTTTAATGTTAGTTTTCTGTTACGAAAAAAAGTTATGTTTTTTTTTTATGTCGAATCTAAGGTATCAATTCCCAAAGACGACTTGTTTTGGTGTCGAATCTAGGGTATTAATTCCCGTAGACGACTTGTGTTGGTGTCGAATCTAGGGTATAAGTCCCGAGACGACTTTTGTCGAATCAATGGTATCAAGTCCCGAGATGACTTTTGTCGAATCAAGGGTATAAGTCCCGAGACGACTTTTGTTGGTGTCGAATTAAGGGTATGAGTCCCGAGACGACTTTTGTCGAATCAAGGGTATAAAGTCCCGAGACGGCTTTTGTCTAATCAAGGGTATAAGTCCCGAGACGACTTTTCTTGGTGTCGAATCTAGGGTATTAAGTCCCGAGACGACTATTTTGTTTTTTTTTTTTAATTATTTTTTTCCTCTTGTTACTACTTTTTTTCACAGATATCCTAAAGATCCGCTTCTTCTCAAAATCTGCTGCTTCTCAAGATCCGCTGCTTCTCAAGATCTCTTGCATCTCAAGATCCGCTTCTACAATATGGTTTTTTTTTATGTTTTGTTTTTCTTTTCTAGTTTACTTCTCCATTCCGAGTTTTCGCGATTTCGCCGCTCGGACTACGGGGGAGTACTAGATAATAAAATGGCCCAAGCCCGACTTATGGGATTAGAGTTTCTAGAATACTCTGTGTATTAGCATAAATACCAATCAATAATATAATATCTATTCATGGGGGTTTACACATTCTAACAAATAACAGTTCTACTACTCTCACTTTAAAAAACGACCGTTATACTCCTAATTAATTAAATATTTTTTCTTTAAATTTTATATAATAATATATGGTTACTTGACGAAACTTTCATACGTACATTTAGTCTGAGTAATTAAATTAGAACATTTAAAAATTATGTGAACTACTAATATGAAATGGTAGAAGTGTAATAAGTTTAAAAAGCAAACTTATAAATAGTAACACTCGAATTGAAAAATATCTCAAACCAATCGAATGAATGTAAATAGAATTTTTGCCAAAAAAATTAGTTGAATCATGAGTTAGACTATGACCCCACGACTCAATTGAGTTAACTAATGTATTTTTTAAAACATTACTCGTAAGTTTGACTCGATTTATCTTTTCGAAAACTCAAAAGAATTTAAACATTAAAAAAGAAAGATCGCAACGAGCTACAAAACTTGCAAAAAAAAACAAGAGGTGATTTGCACTCTCTTAAAATTGATTAAAATGAGTGTTTTTGACATTTATACCCCTGTAAAGGTAAAGATGATTAGAAGTGATCTAAAAATATATGTGTCAAGACACGCTAATTTTGAATGTGTCAATCAATTTTAAGAGTGTGCAAATCATCTTCCAAAAAACAATGATGCTTTCCGAACCGGCTCCAAGTTGAACTCCTTTGATGAGTTCATTTAAGATAATATTAACTTGTTCCGAAATAATATGAACCGAACCAAAGGAAACCTAACCGGTTTATTACTCGGTTCAGAGCCATTACATTTATTTAACTAACCCTCCCGTTACTATCTTTCTTGTACATTCATCTTCATTTTATAAATTGGGGATCCGAATTTAAAAAAACTGATCTGAATTTAATTCATCAGATTCAACGATAATTATAAGGTTTTGATTACTAATTTTCTTCTTAATTATGTTTTCTTTTATTTAATTCTAAATGTGTTTTATTTAATGATCATGTTTTTTATTTTCATATAATCTAATTTACTGTGATTCAAATCCTGTAAGTAGATTGTAAGGGGTGTTTGGTTTAGCTTAATTTTTAACAAGCTCTTTAAAAGCCAATAATGACTTTGGCTGGGGCTTATAGGGCTTAGGTGCTGTTTGTTTTAGCTTATATAACATAACTCTCAATTTGATGGCTTATTTGGAGACTTGTGGGCTTATATAAGTTTGTTATGATATAATAAACTTATTTAAGCCCATAAGTCACCAATAAGCTTAAAAAATTAGGGTTTATGAAATACAAGCCGAAATATGGCTTATTTTCGGCTTATATAACGTAAGCCCCGATTTGTGGCTTATATTGAGACTTAGGGGCTTATATAAGTTTATCATGATATAATAAACCTATATAAGCTCATAAACCTCCAAATAAGCCACAAAAATGGGGCTTATGTTATATAAGCCAAATTGGAGCCAAACCAAACACCCCCTTAAGCTTTTAAAATAAGCTAGCTTTATATGCCAACCCATTGAAAGTGGATAAAACACTTTTTTACAAATAGCGTAAATAAATACCTAAATAGGTGAATGTGTCCAACATTTTTTTACCTCAAGTAAAAAAGCTAACTTCATAGGTAGTCAAATTACTTAAATGCCTTAAAAATATAATGGATTGTCACGCAAAAGCTGATTTTCTGATGTTAATTGGATGTATTTTTATATGATTTTACATTAGTATGCTTCAACTCCAAATAATTCGCCGAGCAACTTTATAATAATATGAGCTCCAGCTTTTGGCTTATAATATAAGCTCCACCCTAGCTCCAGCTCCTGCCCATTTCGCCAACATACCCTTTGTTGGCTGTTTTTTGATAATGTTAGGGTGTTTGGATTGCTTATGCTTCCACTTACAAAATAAGAATTTATAAGATGTTTAAAAATAAGCAGTTAGTCGTTGGATCTGCTTATTTTTTCTAAGAGGCAATAATTCTGGGAAAAATAATTATAACCTGTTGAAAATTTAATATGAAATCTATTTATACAAGGTTTTAGGCTAAACATGGTCGTATAAAGTCTATTTGAAACTGCTTATTTTACCTCGAAATAAGCAATCAGAATCAGTTTGGATAATACAAAACTGCTTCTGCTTGAAAAATACCAAAAAGCAGGAAAAAGCGACCCCAAGCACCTCCTTGGTTAGCTTACTGTAATAAGCACCTCGAATAAGCTTAGAGCCTTGATTAGATGCAATTTTAACTTGTAACTCTCATTGTGGTTTTGGGTTTATCAGCTAGTTAAAGTTTATTTGATTTGCATGTGATTTGATCTGTTATTTTAAGGGAAATGTGGCCGAGATATGTAACGTGAAACACTAAATTTGCCAGTGTGGGGTATTTCACTATGTTCTTGCTCAAAGTTAATATATTTGTTAATAAGTTGAATTGTGCAATTTTGACAAAATGCCACTTTTTGTTCAGAAATTGAATTGATTTTTGTGGTCTTCTTAATGATCGAGAAAGTAGTGGATAACCCGCATTGCATATTTGGTGTATGTTACATGTCTTGGCAATTTATCCTATTCTATAATTTCAAGCTCAAGTATCATTTGAGCTAAAATTTGGAGCATCAGGGTTTTATTAATTCACAAGACTTAAATTGATGTAATTTGGATGCAATACTCACTAAGCACAGACAGTTATCGTTTCCTCTAGCTGATACAGAGTTGATGCATCCCGAAAGAACTTGAATTTGTGGCTATGACTGTCGGGGTTTCATTGTGCACATGGTTCTGTCACATTGACTTTTACGTCTAATGCTATAATAAATATCACTTCCAGACGGTTAGTTAAATATTAATCTAGCAATTGTTACTTGTTAGTATGTTAAAATGCATCCGTTATTTCTTGTAGGAGTTTGAATCTGTTGCAACTTTATGGAACTTTTTGGAAGTTATTCAGAGGGATCAAGTCAAACTGGTCCAGCACAATCATCAATAATAAATGGTTTACCAGATGACATTGCTTTAACGTGCCTAGCTAGAATTCCCCGTAGATATCACTCACTTCTCAAATGTGTTTCAACTAAATGGCGGGATTTGGTTTGCAGTGAAGAGTGGCATTTGTATCGCCAGAAGCATAATTTAGCTGAGACTTGGATTTATGCATTGTGTAAAGACAAATCAGAACAACTTTGTTGTTATGTGTTAGACCCAAATTTGCCCAAAAAAGGTTGGAAGCGTATCCCTGACCTTTCATCTCGTTGTTTGAAAAGAAAAGGTGTGGGGTTTGAAGTCTTGGGGAAAAGGATTTACTTTTTGGGCGGATGTGGCTGGATCGAAGATGCTACCGATGAAGTTTACTGCTATGATGTTAGTAGGAACTCATGGAGTGAAGCGTCACCCTTATCAACTGCAAGGTATTATTTCTTGTTTTTTAGTTAACGCCTTATAACTAAATTCGATGGAAATCTTTTTGTTATCTAAATACTGTAATATATGGTGGATGTTGGTTTTTGTTGTCTCATTGACTCCCTCCGTGGATGTTTAAGATTCACTTACAAATCTGAACAATCATTAATTTCGTTTTGTACACAGTGGGTAGAATCTCAAACTTTGTATTGTGGAGTAGTTATTAAATATTAGGTGTGCATTGAAAATGTCAAAAGGGTTTATGTCGATAACAATTTACAATTTTTTTCTTTTGCCTTCCGTAAATAATTTTAAAAATAACTTTAAAAGAAACAACTTACAGATTACATTTTTCTCGTTCTGTTATCTTTAGAAATTTTATGACCATGATGGATCTTAGTGGTAGTGAGATACGGTTTTGGTTAATGTTAGTTTAAAACCCATGTTTTGGTTAATTTTTTATAGTATTCGACCAGACTTTTACAACATCCTAGTCGCCTCAATGGTGAATGCATCAACTTGTTAAATATTTAACATTTATTTTCATTTTTCACCTATTCGACTTGATTCTATTATTTCGACACGTCAATCCTATAGAACTCTGCACATATGATTGTGCCATTGCTTGCATTAACATAGTTAGCTACACAACAAAGGAAGATCTAGTATTTTCATCCACATTTTTAGGTGTTCTTGGACCGGCATTAAAAGCTTCGTCCGATTTCTCTTGTGTTTTGATCAAGGTTGTAAATATCGCTCGGCGGGGTCTCGGCGGTCGACCACCGCCAAGCGATATATTGGTTTCTCGGCGGGAACTATAAATTATCATTATTTTATATATTTTATCATTATTTTGTATATTTTTATCATTGTTTTATATAATTTTAAAATTTATTTAATATAAATTTGAAATTCTTATATATTATTATAATTTTATTAATGTATTCTTTAGTTTTAGTTATATGTCTTGTAAAATTTACATTAAAAAATAAATACACAATAAAAAACAATCAAAATACCAAAAGTCAACCGATTTTTTACCGATATGACCGATATTTGACCGATATGACCGATATTTGACCGATATGGACCGATATTTGACCAAAACGCCAAGTTGGCCGAATGCTCCATGGCGTGGCGGTGGACCACCGCCAAGCGATATATCACCGATATATCGGCCGCCATGACCGATATTTACAACACTGGTTTTGATGCATGTTGATATTGTTGGTCGCTGCATTCATGGTCTTTGGTGGTCCCTTTTTCACAAGTTGTGGTTGTACATTCCAAAGTAAACTTAGAAGATTTTTAGATATGTACATCCACGGCTTGTGGAAAAGGAGATTTCCTAAGCCCGTCAATTTAACGCACTGATGATATCAATGTACATCACCACATGCGGAAGCTGCTAAAGTACTTTGGTGTCCTTCCGAGAATTCTTGGCACGTGAATGAAAATTCTAAAACTCTCTTTCAGGCAGAGTTTTTCAAGTACTATTGTTGATGCTTCCTAGTTCCTACAACTTAGTCTTTGGTGAAGAGTTCAATAGGGATAGGCGACTGCTTTTGATAGTGTTCAGAAGCCGAATAAGAAGCCGAATAACTGAAAAAATCGAATAAATTTGGAATATTTAAAAAATGAATAGAGGTCTCACAAGGCAAGTGCTTTGAGGCCTTGATGAGGAGTCAACAAGGATAATGAAAGAGTCGGGTCGGATAACCACGGATAAGCCCGGCCCGGGGTTGCGGTCCTTTGCTGAGGGTTTCATGGGACTAGCTGGAGTCATATGACCCTAAGTTTCGCAGACAGCTTCTTTGCTGTCGCAGTTCTATGTTTTTTGTGTCAACCTGTGTGGGAAGACCCTAATAGTAAAGTAAGAGATGCTGATATGACTTTTTTTTTTCTTGCCATTTTGTTCAGGTGTTATTTTGCTTGCGAAGTAATGGATGGTAAGCTGTATGCAATTGGTGGCCTGGGATCAAAATCGAGCGACCCACATTCCTGGGACACTTTTGATTCTACCAAAAATTCATGGACATCTCATATAGATCTAAACGTTGTTCCTGAAATAGAAGATTCTGTGGTACTAGACGGGAAAATTTACATACGCTGTGGGTCTTCTGCTGTATCTTCTCAAGTTTACGCAGTCGTGTATGATCCATTAAACGGAACATGGCAGCATGCAGATTCTGACATGGTATCTGGCTGGCGGGGCCCAGCCATTGTAGTAGACGAGACACTTTACGTGCTGGATCAGAGTTCAGGAACAAGAGTGATGATGTGGCGAAAAGATAGTAGAGAATGGGAAGCGTTTGGGAGACTATCATCTATACTTACAAGGCCACCTTGTCGGCTTGTTGCAATTGGTAAGAAGATATTTGTTGTTGGAAAGGGGCTTAGTACAGTGGTTTTTGATGTCGACAAGGCTGCAAATATGGATGGAGTGTTGGTTAGTACTTCGGTGCCAAAGTTACCATCTGACGATGATGTAATTAGTTGCAAGTATGTTTCTTTATGACTTTTTTTTTTCTTTGTATGATACAATATCAAGTGTCTGTTTGATATAACGGATTGATTGAATGCTAAGTAATTGAAAGTTGTGTATGATAAAGTAACCAAATAAATCTTAGTTGTACCAAATTTAATCTGCATTGTAACTTGATATCTATATCCTAAGACTCATAACGCTACTTGTTGGAAAATTCTTTTCATTTAACCATGGTATCGACGACTTCACATTTTTGCGGTCACTAATCTATCATACTTATGAAAAGTGCTCCACATATACCTGGTCTCGGAAGACGGATGTGACCGTACAGTGTTTTTATCCCTTCTTTTTCTGGTAGCTAGTGGGGAACTGGGGACTGAACTTGGCTCTCATTTGAAGAACATTTCTTATGTTTTATAAGACTGTCATCATATTAAAAATAATAATAATAATAACGAAACTGCATCTACTTGAACCTGTCAAACGTAGTTGAAATCTTCTTCAGCTTGACCTGATCCCACTCGATAATGCCAAAGGAGGATCGAAAGCTGGTTTCGGAAGAAAACCGAAACAGTTAAAACTTCCAACAAAGATACCCGTTTGATTCGCTGACCGGAATGTTCCCCACCAATAAAGCATGACGAAATACTCTATGTTTGGCTTCTTACCCTTTTAGTATTTCTTGGTAACTCAGTATTCTTTTCTATTCTATGTGTCTTTCTTGATCTTATCAGCCATAACAGTCCACCGATCTATAAATTCTTTAATGCTTATATTTACACTTTGTGTTTTTATCCTTCACGGTTAAACATGGATGCCTCAGCAGCAGATCCTCCGTTATCACCTTCCATGGTCAGTTAATACTTTTTTATCGTATTTTACTTTAATCACATTAAACTTATCAACTTAAAGCAGAGGTAATAGTTTTGCAACTTGAATATTTTTATTCGGGAACCCCTTTACCTTCTACAAAATTATCAGCAGTTTAATTATCTTGGTTTCTTCCATATATACAATTACATAGCATCTCGTAAAGCATTAGGGTAAGAAGACCCTTGTGTTCACTAAGTTCCGCCCATATGGCCATACATGTGTTCTTGCTATATGTTTCTGTTAGATGTAATATCTGCATCAAGTTGGCATCTTTTGGTAAAAAAATAAACTAGTACAGTTTTTGGATCCTAAATGAGCGAGCTATACTTGAAATTATTATAACTGCGCTTGTGGTCCATTCTAAACAAATCTTAGATCGCGCCAAATTACAAACACTACAATAAATATATAATTTGTTAAGGTTTTTCTTTTCTTGTCGGCTCACTAAAATGTACAGATATTTGCTCGGTTATCTACACAAATAAACGTGTAATTTACGAATGTGGAAATGTATGGTATGGAGATACTTCTGGTTTTTTACAAGCTCGGAAATGTAAAAAGTTTGTCTACAGATAAATTGCAGACATCCCAATTTGTTGCAACCAATTCTTTATGCAATAATTACCCAAAAAAAAAATTCTTTATGCAACAACATGCCTCAACCGCATATTTTAAACTTTTATGTGTGTTTTGTTCAAAAAAAAAAACTTTTATGTGTGAATATATCAACCAAAGTTTATTCATATAGAAAATTTGTTGTAGTGAAAAGAGTTCATTCTATTTTGTAGGAATGAATTATGTCAAAACAACAGTTACAAATAGTTTGTCATTCTGTTTTTTTCTTCTTAATATCTACGGTTTTTCTACATGTGACTGACTAAATGACGATCAAATGGGGCCGAACTCCAGATTCTAGAAGACCTGCCAAGAATAAGATGTACTTATGTTAAAAATAGATGACCAGTTTCTTTCTGCAATTATATTGTCATGATTATTCAGAAGTAGCTTCTGGTTCTTTTAGCATTTTCCAGTTGCTGTGTACTAAAAAACAAAGTAATATGGTGGTCTAAAAAAGCCAATAAGTTAATACCAAAGTTTCTGTTCTCAAGGTTCAATAATGTTAGTATCATAATATGTCCCTACTTGTCAAGTTAAGCTCAAGTTTTGAGTGCTATTTATCTCTTTAGCATGCATACAATCAACTGTGATGAAATTTGTAACTTTGCATATTTCGGACAAACTAGTCTTTACAAAAATCGGCATGTTATATCTGTTAGTACTTATGAGCTTAAGGTATTATTTGGTCAACTTTATGGCGTACATTGATGTAGTAACTAATAAGCTTGCTTTCCTCTTTTTCTAAAAGTATGTCTTTATTTATATATCCTAAGTTTGACAAAAAAAGTCATACCATGGATATATTCGTTTCCATGTATAGTTTGTGCTAGAATTAAATTTTCATTTGTTGCAAGTATTACACTAGTATTTTATAGTTGCATTTGTGGTGTTCCATATATACTTTTAGCATATGTATTATCTAAAGAGTTTGATAAATTTCATGTTCTGGTGGTAGTAGCATATACAAGTTCAAAAACCTGACTCAGATGGTACATACCGGCTTCTTTACTGCTCAGGCAAAGGAAACAAATGGGGTGTGATGCAAGAACTTGAGAAGGGAGTAGAACCGAATGTAGGAGATTATGATAAAAGAACCGCACTTCATATAGCTGCTTGTGAAGGTTGTACCGAAATCGTTCTCCTACTTCTGGAAAAAGGAGCTGATGCTAACGCTGTGGACCGGTGGGGCCATACCGTAAGTTCATTCTCTGAGTAAATGGAATACCCTAAATCACCAATATCTGAATAGTGGTCGGTTAAAGTTATTCTTATAATTCATTTATTTATTACCAACTTTTGGACTATTTGTAGCCACTCTCGGATGCACATAGCTTAGGCCATTTGGAAATATGTAAAATCCTTGAGGCGCATGGAGGAATTGATCCGGTAATTCACCTCTTTGAACATATACTCTCTACTTTTAAGTCACACCTGTACTTTCCAAATTCAAGATGGCCACTGATTTTGTTAAAATGGATTAATGGGCTAACTGATTAACAACCAATTTTAAGATTTTCTTTTGGGATTGCTTTTTTTTTGAATGGCGGAGATATATATCAAACACATGCTAGTAAGAAGCTGGCATGGACAAAACAAGAAAAAATTACAATTGAGTGCAAAGAATATTCGGATTACAACACCAATCAACCCTAGAAATACTACAACCCTTGGCTCTATTTTTTATCCAAAGATAAGATGCCGCAATAACGTCGTCGATCATGTTCTTCGAATTAACCTTAACCGGCTTACTACAAGTAAGTTCCAAGCCCTCCATATCCACCATATAGCACATAAAACCACAACATCGGAAAAAGAACTTGCCTTCTCACCCAAATCCAAATAACCATTATCGGCCATTTCAAGAACATTCAAGGCGCCATCTATAGGGATCATATCTAAGCCCCGCCATTTACGAATCAAATCCCGAATGTTCCAAGAAAAGGAACAAAGAGCAAAAAGGTGTTCGGATGCTAATTGGGATTGCTTAGGGATTGCTTATTTACTGGCTTATATGCTAATTGCGTTTCTTAGAGCACATAAGTAGTTTTGTGTGTTCAGATGGTACCTTCTAATCTCTGCTTATAGCAAGGTTGGTACGTGTGTATTTCTGAAGCAGATGAGCTAATTACAATAAGAATAAGTTGAAGGATTCAAAGGTGCTTGATCTGAATGAAAAATGACTATTTGATATAACTCTTATGTATCATCCTACAGGTCTTACTCGATTCTCAGACTCCGTGTTACCAAATACACTGCACAGAAGTTCATATGCAAGGAGCGGTTCTTATCGGTGAAGTAAATACTAGTATATTTTATATTTTCAACAATAATTATATATCCAAATGAATTGCCTAATAATATGACGTCATAACGCATGCAAAACATGCTGCACATGACAGCAGGGTGCGTATGATGAAGTTTATAGAGTAAAATGGCGTGGTACAGAAGTCGCTGCCAAAACAATCAGGTCTTCCATTGCATCAAACGAGAAAGTGAGGTGCGCTTTGACCAATGAAAGCAAAAAAATGTACTTATCGAGGAAGTCATTTAGGCATTATAAACTTATGTAACAAAACGTGTTATAGGAAAGCGTTTTTGAATGAACTTGAGTTATGGCAAAAGTTGCGTCACCCGAACATAGTGCAGTTTCTTGGTGTTTTGAAGGACGCAGACCGTCTTATTTTTCTAACCGAATACCTAAAAAACGTGTGTACTTTTTTTTGGATCTTTTTATAAATAAAAATAAGAGGTTGAAGCTTTATAGGTACTTATAATTTGGGATATTTGCAGGGAAGTTTATATGATATTCTGAAAAAGAAAGGAAGAGTTGATCCATTAACTGCTGTTACTTATGCTCTAGATATTGCAAGGTACATATACATTTCACCCTTTTTGCGGGTCTCATCTATATTACTATATATATCTGGTGCTAGCACAAATTTCCCAGAGAGTAACTAACTACTGATAAATTAAAGAACCCGTATGAATTTATGAATAATTAACACTTCAAATGTATACTTTATGATGTGTAGGGGTATGAATTATCTTCATCACCATAAACCGCATGCTATAGTTCATAGAGATTTGACCCCAAGGTACGCATCCACACAATGCTATTGAAGAGATGGTTTTTAAACTTTCGAATGATCATATTTCTTATCTGCGAAAAAAATAATACAGAAGTATACTGCAAGATGAAGCCGGGCGTCTTAAAGTCGCTGGCTTTGGATTGAGCAAAATTGCACTGGAGAAGGATGTTAATGGCTACAAAATGACGGGAGGAACTGGATCATGTATTAAAACTTGTTCCTTTATATAATAAGAAAGTAGTTGAGAATGTTTTAGATTGTATATCATTATTTTTTTTATTTCTTACAGATCGATATATGGCTCCTGAAGTATATCGTCGGGAATCTTATGGCAAGAGTGTTGACGTTTTCTCATTTGCAGTGATTGTTCATGAAGTAAGTTATCCTCACTTCGCCCAAAATATGAATGGCTCGACTTTTATATAATACAATCTTAGGCAGAGTATGTATAAATTGTTAACTTAAACAGAAATCAGAGATGTAACTGTGAATGTGTATTATCAATGCATCATGGTTTTACGCTAAATTGTGGTCAAGGCTGGTCCATATTATGACTAATAAAATATGATAAATTTGTTATATTGTGAAATAAAGGATTCTTATACACATATTTTCTGCAATTTTGAAATCCAACCTTAATTAAGCAAATTTTGACCTCACCATTTTACTTTGTTTGACTTGGTCAAAGTATGCAACGACTCGACATCTGTATTGTGCTTTTAATTTTAATATGCTAAATTTTGTGATGTTTGCATATTCCAATCTTATATCGATATGTGGCTTTAGATGTTTCATGGAGGACCATCAAGTAGAGAAGAGCCACCCGAGCATGTGGCAGACAAACAAGCATACGAAGACTCTAGACCCCCTTTATCTCCATACTTGTACCCAGAACCTGTGAGGATGTAAGTTACTTAAAAGAACATTTGAGTATGACCAGACACATAGGTTAATGTATGTGTAAAACTGTGATTCATTAACAATCACAACAATTGCTTCAAATTTTTTCAATATGTCTGACAATCAAATCGTTAGTTGGACATTTAAGGTCAAACAAGCTTCTTTTTTTATACGAGTCGTCTAAATTTATTCAGTAGGATCACTAGATTTAAGTTCGTTAGTAAGCATTACCGATAGAACAGTAGCTACTGAAGGTGTAGGTTTGACCGTTTGACCACAAAAGTCACAATAGTTCGAAAGTTATAACTTCGAACTCAGAAGTCAAAGTATGTATTTCTTTTTTAGCTGCAGAAGTTTAAGTACTTCTAATGCTAATAGTTTTTGAGTGTTTGGCATCAAGTCAATACCCGTCACAGTGAAGAGCTTAAATTTTACAGGCTTCTAAAGAGATGTTGGCACAAGGACCCTGACGCAAGGCCTAAGTTTGAAGACATAATAACAGAACTTGAGATCATTTTGGAGAATGAACAAAGAAATGCAGGCATTGGATTTTACCGAGGCTGTGCAATCTTATAATAAAGAAAGTTGTTATCACATCAAGACATGTTTGCCTTTTGGGGCATATGGTATGCATATATATACCTGCCCGTATAAAGTGACGACTATTACTGTTGAAAATAATATATCAGACAAGTTTGGATAACTTGAGGGTTACTATTGTAATATTTATTATGTGTGATTTGATATTAATGTGACTTACATTTGGTATCAGAGCTCACGACTAAGAAATGAATTCATTTCGTTCTTGTTAAAACTCGCAAGTCTTTTTGAAATTTAAGGTAGAACGCATTGAATACTAAGAAATTTGCATTTTAAAATTGTATTTAGAGTTTTAATTATTGACCAATGGTGTCTCTTAACAGATCTCTGATTTCTAGGACTAGCGCCAAAATATCGGGCAGTTATGATCACAATCAAAGCTTCTCCTCCCTATAAATATAGCATTGGGTAAACCTCATGAAGAGACACAGAAAAGCTAAGAACACCCATTACAATCAGCTACTATTTCTTTCTGATTCACCATCCTTTTTTTCTCCCTACAGCATTGCATTGTGTTCTTAACAGTTGCTGCTGTAACACAACACCGTGTCTGCATAGATCCTGAGTTGTATGACTAGGGCTTGCAGCAAACTCATACGGGCTGTGGTATAAACTTTAAAGGACAGGGACCTCCCGTGCTGTACATTCTTGTTTAGCTTGTTCCATTTTGCAGGCCTATAGTTGTACGTGTCCGTAGCTGTTGTCGTTGTTTTCGCTGGTATTGTTGGAGCTAAGTTGGTGTAATAATCAGTGTGCTATTATAATAGGATATGATACAACAGTTTAACGGGACTAGCTGTATGACCCTAAGTTCCGCAGACAGCTCCTCTGCTGTCTCAGTTCTATGTTTTTCTGTCAGCTGAGTGGGAAGACCCTAATAGTTAAGTAAAAGATGCTGATATAAGATTATATTTTCTTGCCATTTCTTCCAGGTGTTATTTTGCTTGCGAAGTAGTGGATGGTTAACTGTATACAATTGGTGGCCTGAGATCAATATCGAGAGATCCACATTCCTGGGACACTTTTTTATTCTTCATCTCATATGGATCCAAACGCTGTCCCCGAAATCGAAGATCCTCTGGTACTAGACGGGAAAATTTACATACGCTGTGGGTCTTCTGCTGTAATCTTCTCATGTTTACGAAGTTGTGTAGGATCCATTAAACGAAACATGACAGCATGTTAACAAGGCCACCTTGTCGGCTTGTTGCAATTGGAAAGAAGATATTTGTTGTTGGTGAGGGGCTTAGTACAGTGGGTTTTGATGTCGACAAGGCTGCAAATATGGATGGAGTGTTGGTTAGTACTTCGGTGCCAAAGTTACCATCTGATGATGATGTAATTAGTTGCAAGTATGTTTCTTTATGACTTTTTTTTTCTTTGTATGATACAATATCAAGTGTCTGTTTTATATAATGGATTGATTGAATGCTAAGTAATTGAAAGTTTTGTACGGAGTTGGTTTGAACCTGTAATGTAAATATATCGAGTGAAAATGCAGAATCTGATAAAATAACCAAATAAATCTGAGTTGTTCCAAATTTTAACTGCAGCGTAACTTGATATCTATATCAGATTCTAGACTCATAACGCTACTTGTTGGAAGTTTCTTTTCATTTAACCATTGTATTGACGACTTCACATTTTTGCAGTCACTAATCTATTTTACTTATGAAAAGTGCTTCACATATACCTGGTCACATCTTGGTCTCAGAAGACGGATGTGACCGTACAGAATTTTTTTTCCTTTCTTTTTCTGGTAGCTAGTGCGGAACTGGGGACTGAATTTGGCTCTCATTAGAAGAGCATTTCTTATGTTTTATAAGACGTCATATCATTAAAAAAAAAACTAACCTGTCAAACCTAGTTGAAATCTTTTTCAACTTGACCTGATCCCACTCGATAATACCAAAGGAGGATTGAAAGCTGGTTTCGGAAGAAAACCGAAACAGCAACAAAGATACTCGTTTGATTTTCTGATTGGAATGTACCCCACCAATGAAGCATGACGAAATACTCTATGTTTGGCTTCTTACCCTTTTCGTATTTCTTGGTAACTCAGTATTCTTTTCTGTAATATGTGTCTTTCTTGATCTTATCAGCCTTAACAGTCCATTAACTATAAATTCTTTAATGCTTATGTTTACACTTTGCGTTTTTATCCTTCACAGTTAAACATAAATATGGACGCCTCAGCACCTGATCCTCCCTTATCACCTTCCATGGTCAGTTAATATGTTCTTATCATATTTTAATTTAATGACTTTAAACTTGTCAACTTAAAGCAGAGGTAATAGTTTCGTAACTTGAACATTCTTATTTGAGAACCCATTTAACTTCTTCTACAAATTTATCAGCAGACTACTGATCTTGGTTTCTTCCATTAACCTATATATATACAAATACATAGCATCTCGTAAAGCATTAGGGTACGAACACCCTTGTTTTCACTAAGTTCCAACCATATGACCATGCGTGTGTTCTTGCTATATGTTTCTGTTAGATGTAATTTCTGCATCAAGCTGGCATCTTTTGGTAAAAAAAAACAAACTAGTAGTAGTACTTCTCGATCCTAAATGAGTGAGCTATACTTGAAATCAGTATAAGTGGGCTTGTGATCAATTCTAAACAAACCTTAGATGGTGCTGTTTACACACACTACACAAATATAAAATTTGTTTTGGTTTTCTTTTCTTGGCAGCTCGCTAAAACGTGCATTCGGTGCAGATATTTGCTAGCTTATCTGCACAAATAAACTTGTAATTTACAAATGTGGAAATGTAGGGTGTGGGGATTCTTTGGGCTAAAACATGCGTGGACCGCAAAAAAAATAATACTTTTTATATGTGTGTATATATCCACCAAAGTTTGTTCATATAGTAAATCTTTTGCAGTGAAACAACAGTTACTGTTGGAAAATGTTTTGCAAAATATGGTTTTTGCAATACTTTGGACATAATTTTATATATGTATATGTTATATATATTCGTAGTACTTAGTAGCTTTGCGTTCTCCTCGAAGAGAGCTTCGCAACGAGCTAAAGTATGTCCAATATGGAGTTAATATGAATGAGATATCGTGTCTCAAAGTGAGTCACGTGAAACACAATATTTGGAAAAATATTTGTCCCACATCGCTTGAAACATGAAGTGAAAACATGTTTATAAAGAAATCCTAGTTTCTACCCTACAATATTCATTTGTGGGTTTTTACTCCCACGCCTACGCGCGCGCAGGGGGGGTGCAGAAAGTGGGATTTCTAGGCCAAAAACGGGTTCGAAGCTATTGAACTTGCGCGCGACCTGCGGACACGAATGCAGCTCCGAAATCTGCTTGGGTGCGGGCAAATTTGGTGTATTTTTTGCTGCTCATTCGAATTTTTCCTTCCAGATTTTTCTAATCTATTTTAGGAATAGATACAAACTTATTAATTAAGTTTACAGAAATCTGTTTTGTGTATTAAAGATTTGCGAATCTGTGTTAGTAATAACAGATTTTCATGTCAGTTTAATTTAGGAGCAAATATTATGTCTTGGTGACCAAGACATATAATGCCTATAAATTAAACTTGATTTTCATTCATTCAGACATCCAAAAACGCAGCTTTTCTGCATCATAGCTCCAGCAATTTTTCTCAGTCAGAAACACACACTGTATCCGTGATCTTTCAGGCAAGTAAGTCAAGTCCGGCTGTACAACAGCTTTAGACGTTGTACCCTGGGAAACAGACGACGAATCTGTTTTAAGGGAAGCGTGTTAAACACGTGCCTCGTCTTTGTTTTACTGCTTTCTTATTACTGTTAATTACATTCTGTCAATTTAATTTCTGTTATTTTATTGTAAATTCGATTTTATAATAAAAGTGTACACCGTTTCCTACAGTTACAACTTACAAGTACTTTTAGTCTCTCTGCTTCTTTTTTTTCTTAATATCTATGGTATTCTGCATTTGATCGACTAAATGACAATCAAATGGGGCCGAACTCCCATTCTAGAAGACCTGCCAAAAATAAGATGTACTTATGTTAATAATAGATGACTAGTTTCTTTCTGCAATCATATTATCATGATTATTCAAAATAACTTCGTTCTATTGGCATTTATCAGTTATTTTGTATAACTAAAAAACAAAGAAATATGATGGTCTAAAAAGGCGATACCTTAATACTACAGTTTGTGCTTTCAATGATTCAATAATGTTAGTATCATAATATGTCCGTACTTTCAAGTTAAGTTCAAGTTTTGAGTGGTAAAATATGTAACTTTGCATATTGCAGTCAAACTAGTGTTTACAAAAATCGGCATGTTATAGCTGTTACTTATGAGATTAAAACCTTTATGGTGTGCATTGATGTAGTAACTGATAAGCTTGTTTTCCTCTTTTTCTAAAAGTATGTCTTTATTTATTATATACTACTCGTAGTATCCTAGTTGTAACTTGTTTGACAAAAAGAGTCGAATCGTGGATACATTGGTTTCCATGTATAGTTTGTGCTAGAATCACATCTTCATTTGTTGCGAGTATTACACTATTTTGTAGTTGCATTTATGGCGTACCATATTTACTTTTAACATAAATATATCTGAAGAGTTTGATAAATCCATGTTCTGGTGGTAGCATATACAAGTTCAACAACCTGACTCAGATGGCCCATACCGACTTCTTTACTGCTCAAGCAAAGGCAACAAATGGGGTGTTATGCAAGAACTTGAGAAGGGAGTAGAACCAAATGTGGGAGATTATGATAGAAGAACAGCACTTCATCTAGCTGCTTGTGAAGGTTGTACCGAAATCGTTCTCCTACTTCTGGAAAAAGGAGCTGATGCTAACGCTATGGACCGGTGGGGCCGTACCGTACGTTCATTCTCTACAAAAATGGAAAACCTAAATCACCAATATATGAATAGGGTCGGCTGGTCGGTTAAAGTGATTTTTATAATTCATTTATTGATTACCAAATTTTGGACTATTTGCAGCCACTTTCGGACGCACGTAGCTTAGGCCATTTGGAAATATGCAAAATCCTTGAGGCGCATGGAGGAATTGATCCGGTAATTCACCTCTTTGAACATATACTCTCTAGTTTCTACCTTTAAGTCCGGCGTACTTTCCAAATTCAAAATGGACTCTGAATTTGTTAAAATGGATTGATGGGCTAAGTGATATAACAACCAATTTAAGATTCTCTTTTGGGATTGCTTATTTACTGACTTATATGCTAATTGCGTTTCTTAGAGCACATAAGTAGTTTTGGGTGTTCGGATGGTACCTTCTAGTCTGCTTATAGAAAGGTTGGTACGTATCTTTGAAGCAGATAAGCTAATTGCAATAAGAATAAGTTGAAGGATTCAAAGGTGCTTGATCTGAATGAAAAATGACCATATGAGATAACTCTTTTAGATAAACTGTATCGTCCTACAGGTCTTACTCGATTCTCAGACTCCGTGTTACCAAATACACTACAAAGAAGTTCAGATGGAAGGAGCATTTCTTATCGGTGAAGTAAATACTATATTTAATTTTTTCAATAATAATTATGTATCCAAATGAATTACCTAATAAAATGACGTCATAACGCATGCAAAACATGCTACACATGACAGCAGGGTGCATATGGTGAAGTTTATAGAGTAAAATGGCGTGGTACAGAAGTCGCTGCCAAAACAATCAGGTCCTCCATTGCATCAAATGAGAAAGTGAGGTGCGCTTTGACCAATGAAAGTAAAATATGGACTTATCGATGGAATCATTTAGGCATTATTAGTACTTATGTAGCAAAACGTGTTATAGGAAAGCATTTTTGAAGGAACTTGAGCTATGGCAAAAGTTGCGTCACCCGAACATAGTGCAGTTTCTTGGTGTTTTGAAGGACTCGGACCGTCTTATATTTCTAACGGAGTACCTTAAAAACGTGTGTACATTTTTTTAAATGAAGCTTTATATTTACTTATAAATTATAATTTGGGATATTTGCAGGGAAGTTTATATGATATTCTGAAAAGGAAAGGAAGACTTGATCCATTAACTGCTGTTACTTATGCTCTAGATATTGCAAGGTACATATACATTTCACCTTTTCTTTCCTAATATTCCATCAGTTCCTTTTTTGCGAGTCTCGTCTATATTACTATATATCTGGTGATACCCACAAATGTCCCAAAGAGTACAGTTTGACTTCTATGAGGTCAAACTAACGACTAAAAATTTAAAGAACCCGTATTTATTTTTTGAATTCTTACTTTATGATGTGTAGGGGTATGAATTATCTTCATCATCATAAACCACATGCTATAATTCATAGGGATTTGACCCCAAGGTACGTTTCCAAACAATCCTTGAAGAGATGCACTAAAATAATTTACTCCGTATAATTTACTATTTTATATTGGAAAGAGTTTTTAAACTTTCGAATGATCATTTTTTTAAGCTGCAAAAAAAATATTACAGAAATGTATTGCAAGATGAAGCCGGGCGCCTTAAAGTCACTGACTTTGGCTTGAGCAAAATTGCACAGGAGAAGGATGTTTATGGCTACAAAATGACGGGAGGAACTGGATCATGTATTAAAACTTGTACCTTTTTAAGAATACATTAAGTAGCTGATTTGTTTTATAGATTGTAATATATCATTATTTTCTTCAGATCGATATATGGCTCCTGAAGTATATCGTCGGGAATCTTATGGCAAGAGTGTTGATGTTTTCTCGTTTGCTTTAATTGTTCATGAAGTAAGTTATCTTCACTAGTCACTTTTTTAATTCCTCAATCTTGAAATCCAATATAGATTAAGCAAATTTTGACGTCGCCATTTGCTTTGTTTGACTTTACAAGTCAAAGTACGCAAGACTCAATATTTGTAGTGTTCTTTTGATATGCTAAATATGTAATGTTTATATTCCAATCTTGTATTCATATGTGGCTGTAGATGTTTCAAGGAGGACCATCAAATAGAGAAGAACCACCCGAGCATGTGGCAGATAAACGAGCATATGAAGACTCTAGACCGCCTTTAGCTTCATATTTGTACCCAGAACCTGTGAGGACGTAAGTTACTTAAAAGAAATTATGACTATGACTAGACTCATTAACGATCAGCGGTAGAGAATAGAGGTAAATCTAGGTTGATAGTATGTAAAAACGGAAGACATTGTGTTACTTATGGTACATCTCATAAAGAAAGAGATGTAGGTTGACCCTCAAAAGTCAAAGTAGTTCGAAAAATAATAACTTTGACCTCAGAAGTCAAAATTATTTCTTTTAGCTGCAATAGTCAAAGAACTTCTAATGGTAATAGGTTTGAGTGTTTGACATCAAGTCCCAATACCCGTCACAGTGAATAGCTTTGATTTTACAGGCTTCTAAAGAAATGTTGGCACAAGAACCCTGACGCAAGGCCAAAGTTTGAAGACATAATAACAGAACTCGAGAACATTTTGGAAAATGAACAAAGAAATGCGGGCATTGGATTTTGCCGTAGCTGTGCAATCTTATAAAGCAAGTTGTTATCATATCAAGACATGTTTACCTTTTTGGGTATGGTATGCATATATACCTACACGTACATTTGTTCTTTATGTTTTACTATGTCAGTATATATATATGATGTATATTACGTCTAAATGACATGGACAATAAGATCACGTGTTCATCTTATGATATGAACGTTGCTTCTGTTTATAAATAAAACAGTGTTTTTATTATAAGCTCTTTTCCAGTACGATTTACCATTGCTTTTGTCATTATATTTATACAGCAACCGATATATCATATATGGAATCTTTATCATTTCCACATGTATACACATTTTTTAATCTGTCTTGATTGTATGATAGAAGATCGTTAAGCAGTTGCTGCTAATGTTTGTGGTACGACTTGTGAGCTTCTGTTTTTATTTTTGTCCATGTTACTTATGCAGTTATCTGAACTTCTGTTTTTATATACCCTTGTCTTAAAGAAACACAAAGGCAAAGCAACACATAAAGTCACCTCAAACTTATCAAAGCAACACAAATTTATAGTATTATACCCTTGTTTCAAATGCAACTTGATATTATCAGAAGTAATTTAACAGGACAAAAATAAAATTTCGCAACTAATTTTTATTCGAATGCTTTTAATTTGTTACTGTTGGTTTCAGTCTTGTTTAATGTATATTTGGATTAAATTTGTCAAAAATTAGTGTAAACGAAAATAAAGATATAATTAAGTGGCGTATATGTTTGTTTTAAGGGAAAATCACAAAAATACCCATTTTTCAAACCAACTTCACAAAATACCATAAAGCCAAAATACCCACAAATCTCGAAAAGTTTGACATTCTTGCGAAATAAAAAAAAAATCGTAAAGTATTTGGAAATATTATTCAGGGGGTGTTTGGCAATGTGGCAAAACACTTGTTGTTAAACGCGTTGCCAAACACCCCTTTAAAAGCAATAAAATTCAAATAAGCTGATTTAAGCTGGTAAAAGCCAAACTAAGCTGAAAAAAATGATAAATTCAACATTATAGAGGTTTTGAAACATAGATATTCAAGCTTTTTGGTCCAAACAAACCTAAAACAACATAGTTCGTTGCTGTTAAACGCGTTGCCAAACACCCCTTTAATATTTAAAAAAAATCCAAAATTTTCGAAATTTTAAAAAAATTCGTAAATATTTGCGAATTCTCAAAAATTTCGAAAATTTTAGAATTTTATTTTTCTATTTCGCAAAAGTGTCGAAATTTTCGATTTATTATGGGTATTTTGACTTTTTGTAAATAAAATTGGGTATTTTGTGAAACAAGTTTGAAAAAATAAGTATTGTTGTGATTTTCCCTTATTTTAATAAATGAGTCACATATATGGGGTATGGTTGGTGTAATGGGCTGAAGCTAGGCTTGAGCTTATATTATAAGCCAGAAGCATTATACTTGTACAACGTCTTATTATGAAATTGAAGCTTATTAATGTAAAATCGCACAAAACACATTAAATTAAATTTACATATGTTTTCAGGTTTTGCGAGATAATACATAATACTTCAAAACGTATTAAAGTAATTTGACTAGTTGTAAGGTCCTATAAGCCTTTTTTTTATAATAAGCTTGGACTTTCAAAAGCTTTTGGCTTATAAAAAGTTTTATAAACACATATGACAAACAGAATTTATTTAATACAGTTGTTATTAGGACCCTTAACCCACCATTTTTGTGATTTTTTTAGTTTAATATTTTTTATTCGTTAAATTTTATATTTTATGATGCCACACTCTCCGTTTCATAATTTTACTAGTAGGGTACTCACGCAATGCGATGACGGTTACTATGTGATTATATTTTTGGAGAGCGATATTGTTCGATTACATATTTTTTATAATAACGAATTCACGTATGATGAAAATTTAAAGGAGTAACTATCGTAAACCATTTTATATTAAGTATTATTATTTTTAACATGTTTTTATTAAATTAATAATGGTGATGATCATAATGACAAAATTCAATTCAATTTTTGTAACTGAATTGTTATATTAATTTGTACAATGTGCATACAAATATTTATTATTTAAATATGTATTATTACTTAAATATGTGGTACGGATAGTTTGTACAATATAGATACTAGCAGGGTACCCGCGCGATGCGGCGGCGGGTACCCTGTGATTAATCGGAGAAAAGTAAAAAAAAAAATTAGTTAGGCTTGGTTCGCTTATTTGCATAAGTTTCGGTCGGTTTTCTCCAGTTTTAGATTAAACGCGTTGTACAATATGAATTTTTAAAACAATATGTACAACCAACTTGTAAGTTATATAATTTTTTGTGTGTTTTAACAGTTGTACAATATGTATAATAAAATGTATTACTCAATTTAGAAGTATTTTTAAAATATTATTAATTAGGGTGTTTAATATATTAATTAATGTGTATTTGTAACATATGATTTATAACATGTATTAATAAAATTAATTTTAGAAAAGTGATGGTAATGATTTTTTTATAATTATTGTATACTAAAACAATTGTATATTTGGCTTTTAAACTTGTTTTACTTAAATTTTGTACATTCATGAATGAGATTATGCATAAAATAGTTTATATGTAGTATAGATATTTTTTTATTTTAAAGTGTTTTAAAAATAATATTAATAGGGGTGAGTCGAGATCTATAAAGAACAGCATTCCAACAAAGATCAAAAGATCAAATCTCAACCATCCGTTCTTATTTTCATCCAACGGTTATAATTCACTACACCAAACCAAATAAAATCTCTAAAAGAAATACCGGCCTCTCATTTATTCAACATCTTTCTCTCTCTAAGAAAAACACACAGCAATCCACTTTCTCTCTCTATCACCCTGACCACCACATCCACCCACCACCATCCCGACCAGCAGAAGCAACACACCACCATCCCCACCATCAGAATCAACGCACCACTACCATCACCACATCTTACTATCGCACATCACCGTAAATCACCAGAAAACACATCCTACTCTCCACCACCACTGGAAATCAACACCCCACCAACACATCCTACCGTGTCACATCACTCCCCATCGGATCACAACATTGGATCACAACAAAAACTTGCTGGAAAACAATATCCTTTTTAGAAAACAAAAAATCTCACAAAAAAATGAGGAATACAAGTTCTAGATCTAGAAAGATGATGTGGGGTTCTAGTTTCCTGTTGTTGTGTTGAAAGAGTTTAAGGAGGTTATAAGTGTTGATGATAAATGAACAAAAAACAGTGAGGTTATAAATGGTGATGTTTCTTGAACGAGTTAAAACATGTACAAGGTACAGAGGTTATGAGTGGTGAAACAAAAGATGAAAGAGCACATTACTTAAAAGTAAATCATTTGGGATTTTATTGCATTAGTTTAACATTGAGGTATATTTGTAATAAATCACATGTGATTTAAATATGTTTTAAGTTATATAATTTGCAATAAGTGCAAATAACATGTATGAAGCAAATCACATAAGTATAAATCACATGTCATTTACCTTAAATCACATGTGATTTTACCTTTGATTTTCTAAAATAACATGTCATATTTAGCAAAATTGATTAACATAAACTTCAGATGTGACAACACCAAAAACGAGTTTAGTACATCATTTAGTGTAAATCACACGTGAATTGGCATAAATCACGTGATTTGGCATAAATCAAATGTGATTTGGCGTAAATCAAATGTGATTTGGCGTGAATCACATGTGATTTGGCGCGAATCACATGTGATTTGGCATGAATCATCGGTGATTTGGCATGAGTTACATGTGACTTAGTCTAAATGGTATTTGTTTATTAGGTATAAATTACCTTACTAAGACTATTTGTTTTATATGCTTTCAGGTACAATATGGTATTTATTCCATTTACTCATAAAGTCATAAATGTTTATCGAGAATTTAAAGCCAAAAAGTATTTTGAAGAGGTGTTTATTGTTACTTTTATTTGTCGGCTAGGTCGAAAGGCAATAATGGCTACAAAAGCAATGAATAAACACTATCCGAAGTGAAACACTTTTTTTACTTTAATATTTGTGGATTGTTCGTTACCTAATACTAAGAGGTGTTGATTGTTATTTTTATCAATCCATTTATACTTGAATGAAAAATTACATGGATTTTAATTTTCACCTTTACTAAGCTATTTCCTGATACTTATGCCAAAGCATAAAAAAATGGCCAAAATCACAAGAATTTTACTAGAAATCACATGTGATTGGGCACATATCACAAGTGATTCGAAAAATCACTTGCAGTTTGGCCGAAATTATGATTTTAGATTTTCCATAAATCACTTGTTGGTTTAGCCTAAATCACTTGTGATTCAGACCAAATCATAAGTAATTTATGTTTAATCACAAGTGATAGTAATTCTCAAGTAGATAACAAAAGAAAGACCAAAAAGAGACATCTACTTTACTTGCTCTCTAAACATTTAATAAGATGTTTTAATTGAAGTTCATATTATGTCTACCATGATACCATCTCAAAAATATGGTTTCATAACATTTTCACACCAAAAAGTATATTAATTCTCTAGAGCAAGAAATCACGTCATTACCACTACATCACCAAAAGTTTAAGACATGACTAGTACATACACCATTACCACTACATCACAATAACTTGATAAAGTCCACGAGTAGTCTACATCTAGAAATCACGTCTTAGAAACCAAAGGTTTGCAATGAGTATTCACTTACCGAATCACATGTGATTCACACCGAATCACATGTGATTCAGGAACAAATCACATGTGATTTATAATAATGGCGATTCATGAGAAAATCACATAAATTTCTCCGTGCTTCTTCGATACATCAAGAAAATATGATTCAACATGAAAGATTTGACATCTTAGCTAAGAATCACTTGTAACCATTCATTGGTTGTTTAAACATGGATACAAAATGAAAATTTTTAAGAGAAAGAGAAATATGATGTTGATATGTGTTTGGGAACTTTTTTTTTAAATTTACTTTTTTTTACAATTTTTTTAAATTATTTTAGACATTGTTAATTGAATGTATAAAATACACTTTTATTTGAATACATTGAATCTTCTTGTATCTTCTTGTTATTGAATACATTGGATCCTCATGTATGAGTCACATATGAATAATCATATGTGATTCGTACAAATCACATGTGATTCGAACATTCGAATCACATGTGATTCGTACATGAATCACATATGATTGGAACATGAATCACATGTGATTCGTACATGAATCACATGTGATTTACTTCAACATATATATTACATGTATAAATAAGTAAGAAACAAAAACAATTATAATAGCAAATTTGTTCTACTGAATATATCTTTGGAACAACTTATTATAATTACTCTAAAATCATTTAAAATAAGATACAAATAACCCTTAAATAAAATAAAGTACAAATGTACAAATCACATGTGATTTTGTACAAATCACGTTTGATTTTCTAAAAAAACACATGTGATTTTTTACACGTAAAAAAGTTAGAAGTCACAGCACATGAATTCACATTTCTCTTCTGGGTTGCTTTTCACATCTCTAATTTGTGGTCATCGAACAACACTTGTAACTTTCATGTACTCCCGGACCTACCTTTCTTGAAATCTCATTCAAAATTTTAGCGACACAAGAGCCAAAGTGTAGATGCAACCGACTCAAATAGTTTCTTCTACTCTTGGTTCCCTGGTAACCTTCACAAGTACAAAAAACCAAATTGAATGCTAAGTAACTTCAAGGATAAAGTATGTCAGTGAATATAGAAGCATATCAGGTAGATTATTTTGGGTTTTTAACCAGTAGGGTTGTGTTATCCTTTTCCTTTAGAGGTATCTTTCTTTGAAAGTACTACTAAGAATAGTATTCAAATTCTAAGACATCAAAATTTGGTGCACTACAACCAATAATGTACACTTGTATTAGAATGAAACTGAATATAGGGAAACAACATAAATCCAAAAAAAAGTAAATATGAGAAACATGTGTAAATTTTTTTTGAGATAAAGGGTGCAGAAAGTTAAATACGTTGGGATTTTCCATGTCTTTGTAATTCTTACCACAAGACCTTGATCCAACCCAATGGCTTAACACTATATATTCGAGGTGCTAGAACAGACATTATAGTTGGATGCACGGTGGAGTTGGTCTTATTGACCGAGACTCGGGCATATGTGGCGGAGGAGGTACAGGTGCACGGCTACCAGGTGAACATAGGTAGCGGAGGAGGTCCCTTTGACACAGCTTTTGGAACATCATATGAGGTGAAGTCTAACTAGTGTGATACAAAAATAGTAAAGGAATGCTAGTAAGAACAAAGGGACTATTATCACTTGATATGCCTCTAACTAGCTTAGGAAAATTATGACTCTAACTGGGCTTATTATCGTACAAGAATAAAATATGGGTTGCATTGTATACTAAATAACTTCACTGAAAGTAGAAAGTGGTAACAAAAGGACCTGATAGGCGTGAAAGTGATATAAATCCTAGGCAAAATAACTAAATTCCATAAACTTATTTATATATTAGCTCGTAGCGGGCGACAAGAATCAATATATTCAGCAAGGTATCAACCATGTGCTTCACGATATAACTTATGACAAAGTAATGTGGGCTGAATAAATGATAGTATAATATATCTTCATCGAAAATCATAAACGATTGTATAGTTCCAAGAAAGCAAATTTATTAAAACTATTTCTTCTTATAAACAAACTAATGGGACACGCATCCTAGCAAGTTCACTGATGGCAAATTTGTTTTATTAGTAAAGAACGTTACATATCAGTTAGTTTGGCTCTTTAAGTCCTATTCATCACGCCTCTTCCAATCACTACAACAATGCATCTAACATATTTCACTCAACTAAGAGATCGTAGAATACTAGTACTAGCTCGCAAGTGCATCAAAAGATCCTTGTTGTATACACAGCACATAGTCTCACACATCTACAGCACATGAAGACTCAAGATCCAGATCAAAAACTTCACAATAAAACACTATATATTCCGCTTTCAAAAAACCGATACTTAACCTATTGAAATCGTTACGACATACCAAATAAATCAAACAACAAAACCACAACAATAGATCGACACTAGTCATTACTCAAAATCACATAAAAATGAACAGTTGATATCAAATAAACAATCAAAATGTGTGAACATGAACAATAATTTATATAAAAATGAATACAAAGTATACGCGATTTAGGGTTTTATTAAACCTTTGGTGATTTAGAATCTACTCCATCGTCGGTGGTGCAGCGGTGGGGTGTTATGGTGGTGGGGCAGTGGTGGCACTAGTGTGGTGCGGCGGCGATGGTGCATTAAGTTGTGAGAAAATAGTGTGTGGTGAAGGATTAAAATGAATGAGAAATGAATGATCATGGGTGTTAATAGGAAGTACGAAATTACAAAAGTGCCCCTTTATATTTGATCTCTGCCATTAGATCTATTTTGAAATCAACGGCTGAGATGGGTTCTTTTATACTTTTTTGTGTACATGTTCCCTATGGAACTTTTGTCTAATAGGGGTATTTAATTTATTTGTACTTGTACCTTATGTTTTATTCTATGTACTAATACATTTAAAATTTAAGACATTTAATGAAATTAATTGTTTGTAACATATGTTTCATAAGTTGTATTACTTAAAGTTAAGTTTTGTGTATTTTACAATTGTACAATAAGGTTTAGAAATTGTACTACTTAATATTAAATGAGGAGAGAGATATCAATCTCTTTTATATGTAGTATAGATAAATATGTATTACTTAAATAATTAATACGAGAGAGATATCAATCTCTTTTATATGTAGTATTGATAACAAAATAAAACAAATTATAAAAAAAACCAAAAAGGGTATTAAAATCATAATTTAATAAGCTAAATCTATACTACATATAAAAGATATTGATATCTCTCTCATCATTAAATATTAAGGAGAAATGTTACATCCACATAAAATTTACAAAAACAAATCCACATAATGATGTGTCATGAAAGTCATTGGCACTCTCTCTCATACTTTTTGTACTTTTTACATATTTGCATCCACTAATTAACCTACACATCATTATGTGGATTTGTTTTTGTAAACATTATGTGGATGTAGCATTCCTCAATATTAAGTAGTACAACTCCTAAACCTTATATTACAATTGTAATATACATAAAATTTAACTTTAAGTAATACAACTTATGAATCTTATGTTACAAACCATTCATTTATTAAATGTCTTTTAAATGTTAAATGTAATTAATACATATAATAAAACACAATGTACAAGTACAAACAAATTAAATACACATATTAATGTTATTTTAAAAACAATTTAAAATAAAAAATATATATGTATTACATATAAACAACTTTATTCACCCTCTTTTCCATATATGTACAAAAATTAAGTAGTACAACTAGAGGTGGCAAAACGGGCGGGCGGGCACGGACGGCGGGCTAAACGGGCAACGGGCTAAACGGGCGGCGGGCTAAACGGGCGAGGGCTAAATGGGCACGGGCGAAACGGGCGGGCAAAATGGACGGGCTAAACAGGCGCAAGTTAAAAAATGGAAAAAACATATAAAAACCTACCATTAAAAAATAAAAATACTTGTTTGAAAACCCGGGATAAAAAATTTAATAAAATATTTTCGTCGAGTATACTAATTTGTATTTTACAAGTGCGCCCGTTAAGCCCATTTAGTTTCTTACATATGCGCCCGTTTAGCCCGTTCATTATAAAGAATGGGCAAAAAGTGCCCCATCCTTTTTTGAAAATGGGCAAAATGTGCCCATATGTATCCAAATGGGCAAGATTTGCCACCTCTAAGTACAACTAAAACAACATGATGTATATCCTTCTAATGCATCAACTCAAATATTATTTAAGAATACAAGTTCAAAAGCCAAATATAGTATACAATAATTAAAAAAAACCATTACCATCATTTTTCTAAAATTAATTTTAATTAATATATGTTATAAAACATATGTTACAAATACACATTAATTAATATATTAAACATTTTAATTAATAATATTTTAGAAATATCCTTAAATTGAATAATACATCTTATTATGCATATTGTACAACTATTAAAATACAAAAAAAAAAATCCATATAACTTACAAGTTGGTGTTATATATAGTTTTAAAACCGGACCAAGTCAACAGTTCAATCGAAAACTGGAGAAAACCGGCCAAAACCTATACAAATAAGCGAATCAGGCCTGAATGAATCATTTTTTTATTATCTTTCTCCGATCAATCACATGGTACCCGCCGCTGCATCGCGCGGGTACCCTGCTAGTTCAATTTTAAAAGGTTCAGCATCGGTTTAAATCTAAACTGAACTGAAAATCTAGTTTGAAAAATAAAAACATAAATAAAAAACCGAACCAAATTGAACTGATAAAATCGAGACCGGACTGAACCGAGAGAAATAGCACCGAATAAATAGTTTAAACGTATTTTTCTTAGTTTTAATACAAAATCAAACCAAACTAAATCGTAAATCGAGTAAAACCGATATAATTTTATAAAACCAAAAACTAAATCGAAAATAGTTAGTACGTGATCATGGTCATTTTATAGTTTTTGATGGCTTAGGCAAAGACAAAAAAAGGCCCTATTACACTTGTAAACTAACAACAAATTACATACTTATAAATTTTAAACTATATCGCTTGTTGATGTTAAAATTATACAGTATGCATTTATAAAAAAATTAATAAAAATATAACTTTTTAAAGTGAAGATCATATACGACCGTACCTATCGCACATCTTTTCGCCTTTACTTGGCGTCCTCTGTTTTTATAATCCAGCCACTTTTCATGCTTATCATTCGTAGTACAGCATGTTGCACGCTACTTAAAAAAAACCATCAAATAATACTAGTACTAAAATACAGTAAAACACAGTCAGTAGTACAACACTCCTGTTATTTTGTTTGATTAACAACAATGTATGCACCAACAACAACACTCCCAATTTCAAATTACAATCTCAAACTCACAAAAACCCCATCTTCATTTCACTCCTTAAACCCTCCTAATACTCATTTCCAATCTCTTTCCAAACTCACTTTTGGGTTTTCCAATTCATCCAAAAGGGTATCTCAATCTCTCCAAAATTTCAGCAAAAATGGTGGATTAGGTGTAATTAGAATGGAAGCCAAACATGATGATGGTTATAAGGATGATAGGTTTTATATAAGGAGGTGTGTTGAGCTTGCTAAGAGAGCAATTGGGTGTACTAGTCCTAATCCGATGGTTGGTTGTGTTATTGTGAAAGATGGGAAGATTGTAGGTGAAGGGTTTCATCCGACAGCTGGCCAGCCTCATGCTGAGGTACTTCGTTACTCTCGTGTTTTACTGTTTCTGTTTCTGTTTCTGTTTATAGATAGATTATATAATATAGGTTATCCCGGGGTTTTAGTTAGAACACCTTAGAATTAGACCATGATCGATAAGGTTGAATGATGTAGATTAAAATGGACGTGAATAGTGTAGTATTGGACCGCGCTAGATCAGGGACGGGAACCCTATGGATTCTTTCGATGTAGGGTTAGTTTTTCAGAAAAATATCAGTTTTTCCTAAATGCATCTTGAATGCACCCGGTCCATCAAAATGTGATTCTAGTATTACGGATTTACGGTTTAAAAATTTATGTACACCCGGCTATATTTGGTCCTGGTCCCGTCCCATGCCCTAGATTAGATTAGAAGATGTCTTAAAGTGAAGACCTAAATGCTCTGGGATTTAGTATAGACTATAGAGTGCTGTGTGTCGGGTCACATATCATGAACTTTGAGTGTTTGAATATCGTGAAACTGATTCTGGTTATTCGATTATTTAACGGTAAAAATTCTAGAATGAGGCCATGTGTGCTTCTAAGTTCATATCCTCTATCCGTATTTCCATTTTATGAAAAGAAATCTAAATCTGAAATTTGAATGTTTTTGTTAATTTTTTTACCTACCTTTTATTGGTCATAGTAGTGCTTTGGATTTAGTTTTGTTTTGGTGTGGTTATAGTTTTAATTAAGATGTGTAGCCTATGGTTTTGCTGTAACAAGTTCAAGTTTCGACCCTTGTAGTCAAGCCATATTTAAATTGTGTAGATCAACAACACATTAAAACATCACCGCCTAGCTACCATCAAGATACTCGCTAAGTTTTACAAAATCCAAACCAGTGTAATTAGTGGTGTCTCAGTATCGCCTCCAAACAGTTGGTATAAAATCATCCAATTGAGAGCTGGTGTGTCCAAAGGCGACTGATTGTCATCCACCAGAAAGTTAGTAGTTCATTCAGCTGGTAAAAATCTTGTTAATGCACTTATAAAGTACATAAAAACTAAGACATTAGTCTAGAATCTGAACTTTATTCTTCGCATATTAAGGACAGGTGGTTGTGATTCTTATTTGGAGAAAATTCCGGGTTTCATGGTAGAAAGGGACCCGCAATCACATATTTAAGAGAATTCTCACCTTTTAAAAAGGACCCAGATGGTAACTTGTATTTCACTTAGTTAGGATCATATAAGCACATAAAGATTATAATATGAGCATTATGAACCGGAAATCACTACAAATATCCATTTATATAGCCAATCTTAATTGGATTACTTATCTTGATAGGGTAACAAAAATCTAATATCAAAATCAGAATCATTGGTTAAACATGTATGCAAAATATTTGAATTGTATTTTAGAGGTTAAATTCCGTGTTTGAATGAGTGTTTGTAGGTTTTTGCGTTAAGGGAAGCTGGGGAATTGGCAGAGAATGCTACTGCATATGTGAGTTTAGAACCATGCAATCACTTTGGAAGAACTCCACCGTGCTCTGAAGCATTGATCAAAGCGAAAGTTAAAAAAGTGGTAGTGGGAATGGTGGATCCAAACCCAATTGTTGCCTCAAGGGGTGTAGCTAAACTACGAGATGCAGGAATTGATGTAACCGTTGTTGAAGAAGAATTGTGCAAGAAGCTTAACGAGGCATGGATACATCAAATGTTAACTGGGAAACCTTTTGTTACCTTAAGGTAAGCTGTATGTCAACTTTTAAGATCATTCGCTAGTTTTCTGGCGATACTCTTGATTAACTATTTGTATTTTTTAGTCTTGAAGTATTTAGAAGCTAGATACATTTGAGACGGCCTTTTTTAGTCTTGGATTAGGAGTGGTCCTTTTTTTACCCATTTACTTATGAATGGGTTGATTAAGGTTTTGTTTTATCCCTTACGGTACCTATTTTGGATCTGCACTAAATGGTACCCATTTTGACCCATTACTCTAGCGGCATGATGTGCCCAATATTCCACCTCTAATTCTGATAATGCTTCTTAAAATACAGATACTCCCTCACAATCGATGGTGGCCTCTCGGATGATCTGGGAGAAGAATCTACAGAGGCAGGTGGATACTACTCGAGGTTATTACAAGAGCATGATGCGGTCATACTTTCTTCAAAATCGTTACAGAAGTATCCACTTCCCGAATCCAGAGAACCCAAATCCAACCAACCACTTTATATTATAATTTCAAAACATCCAAATCCTGTGATCAAGATTCCAAATCATACACAAGAATCAGATCCAAATGTCATCATAGTTGCTGATAAAGAAACAGGTGTGGGATCTGAACAGGGAACTGAAACACTGACTTTGGATAAAGTGAACTTAACGACAATATTGGAGAGCTTGAAAGGTCGGGGACTGTGCAGCGTATTGTTGGATTTAAGAGGGGGATTTGATGACTTTAAGGACATTCTGCAGGGGGTTGAGGGAAACTTGGTGCAGAAGTTGGTAGTGGAAGTGTTGCCAGTTTGGAGTGAAACGAAACAAGATGAAGCAGCAATAAAGAGTATTAGCCAGAGAGCTGGTTTGAAGAATTTTGAGCCTAAAAAGGAGGGCAAAAGTGTATTACTTGAGGGTTACTTATAAAGACAATAAATTTTTCAAATGGGTCGCAGAGACAATCTCTTTTTCATTGTTCAGTTGACGGGTCATTAGTCTATTAGATCCTTCTGTAAATGTAAGAAGTTGAGGCAAGTTTTCCACTTCAAGCCTCGAAAAGGTACACCATATGTATTCATCATCCACATGTGATCGGGTGAAGTCACTGAAACACGGTTTTTTTTGTTACAACATACGAATATAAAGGAGGTTGATTTACATTTGTGAAATTTGATGTTTGCTTAGGAAGCCTTTGTATCCTGTCATCTCATATGTTAATGTCATCTTTCGATATAAAATTACTAGTACCCTGTACTTTTGTGTTCATATATATGCAACAGGAACAATGCTTTTGCTTTTAGCATGGGATGGGCTGTGTAAGAAGCACTGCTCATAATAATCTGTGTAAACCAGACAACGCCCAACATAAGTACCACTATATATAAAGCCGATATTTGATCAGAAAGCATATGTATTGCGTGAGAATGAACTATTCCTGCTATAAACATATATATACACACATGTGCCACCTTCTTGAACATTATTCATTGTATGAGATACAAGAGAACTTTATGTTATCAGTTATTAGGCCAAGTACTTTGTGCAGATCCTGCAGTTGGATACCCGTTTGGTGACTGTTTTCTAGATACTCCATTCTCCATTTTTGCATCAAGTATTTCTCGAATCTTTTTCTCGCTCATTAATGCTTCTTGGACATTGTCGTAAACAAGTTTGCATAGCTCGTCTAGAGCAAGCATCGGAAACGGTTCTTCAATAAGAACACCCACCTACAAACACAGAACATGCAAGTTAATCTATGTTTCTGCAGTGTATATAGAGAACACAAGCCTTTGAATGTAATGTTTTTGAGTTTTGAGGTCAAACGTGCAGCTTTTTGAAAGTTCAAAACTATATACTATTATGATAAGTAATTTTTATACAGATATTATTTTATATCTCACGAGTATGAAGTGTTCAAAATTCATAGCAACCCGAAATATGAAAATCGATGAGTTTGACCACAAAATTCAAATTGCACATACCTCTTCGATGCAGAATAAAGAAGCCGCACTGATGAAAGTAGCCGGAACCACAATCCAGTGGCAATCATCCCAAAGAATTATGGGAAGTGTAAGGTGCCATAGAACAAGAAACCTTGAAGTCAAACGAGTGTAAGAAAGTGGGATGGGTATGCTTGTAATCTGTTCACAAACACTAATCCCTTCATGGAAACACGTAACTTTAGACTCCTGTATTGTAACAGAAAAAATTATTTCATCAAAATGAGACACAGTTAAGTCGAATTGAGACCTTGAAAGAGATAACATACCAGCGTAGTTAATTTAGATGACTCCAAGTTCAACAAGTGGAGACTTTGAGAGATGAACTGAATAATGCAGCGTGGACGATGATTTGAACTGAGAACAACTGCTAGGTCATCATCCTCAAGCAGACTCTTAAGGTCTTTTCCGATATCTGATCCATGAATCAAATGGCACTGCAGATGATAACAGAAGTCAGCCCATATCTCTAAATTGTGGATCATTAACCAAGCAAAATTTATTTCAAAAGATTCAGATTTTTTTGGAACACTGAATTCATGTCAAATGTTACGACACCAACAGATGTATAAAAACAGCAAAAAGGAGTCTTGTGCTTCAAGAAAAAAAGTCTACAGTTACTTCGCAAGTCATAAGGCTACTAAGAATGTGAGATTTTTACTACAAAGGTGCCACATCTTTAACAAGCAAAACATTTGATTTTTCAAAAAATATATCTGCTAACTGAAGTCTGTGTATGAGTGTATCACTGAACTGAAACGTGTGAAGTGATCCGTTTTCCATTCTTAAACACATCACATACGCTTCACTAAATATAATTTCATATGACCCAAAGACTATTTAAAACCAAATTTAAAAGTTCGATAACACCAGAAACTTGATTGCCAATGCCCAAAAAAGGCCTAGTGTGACTTTTCAGGCAAGAGATGTCACTTCTTTGTATTCACATACTCCCAATAGTCGTTACGAAGTATAAATTTCAGGAACTTCCAAATAAGCCATACTGAACCTAAAGCAATTAACAGCCTTTGACTTCACAGGTCAGAGTAAAGTAATTATATCAAAACTATCACAAAAACAAACCTTAAGAGCAATTGGGAAGGCCAAAACATACTGCAAAAGCGCCGTTTTCAAAACCGACTCACTCTCAACACTAACAATCAGCTGCCTAGCAAAATCATTAGTCCCAGAAATCACTTTAGTCCATGCTTTCCTCCCTTCTTCAAATCTCGAATAACTCGCTTCAGTTCTAAAAACCAACAAAAGCGCCAAAGCAGGCGCAGTCAACTGATATGGCAAGGACGAAGCTCTCAAAACCGGAAAAAACTCGGGCAACAAGTCGAAAAAAACCACGGTATTATAACTAGCAATGAAAATTGCAACAGTAGTAAAAGCGATAACAGGAGGTACTAATGACAATATAACTCTAGAGCTTAAACTAGATAACAGATGTCTAAGATGCCTTAATGAGCTCCTATGTTCAACCCAATCTTTATGCTTATATAATGGTCTAGTTTGTTTCATACGCCTTTCTTTAATCGCGTCTGCCCAATCTGGAATAACGCGAAGTATCGAGATTATGGGAGATTGGGGAGCAGGGGACTGAGAACAGAGGATTCTGGAGGGTTTACGTGAAAGGGTTTTGAAGGGTTTTCTGATATGTGGGAGCTGAATATGAAATGAAGACTTTGGTATTGACATTGTTTGGGAATTAGGGAGAAATATGGGATTGAGGACATTGTCCGAGTAAAGAGTGCAGAGGTTTGAAATTGGATGGATGGTTGTTAAAAACAGTTATGTGAATGAGATTTTTTCTGAATATTAATGTATTATTTTAAGATAAGAATATTGGAAAAAAAACAAAAAAATATTCTTTCCTACCAATAAAAATATAACTTTGGTATTTATACTGTCTTTTGAGTTATGAATACATAACTTTTTATAAACCTTAATCACACCTCCACACACTTCTGTTTTAATCCATCACAACTTTTTGGATCAAAGATTACAAAAACATAAGTTTATGTGGCTGATAAATTCTGGTAAGCAACATAACAAATATCATGCTCCATCAGATAAGAATTGTTTAGTGAGAAAATATCTTACAAAACTGGCTATACATAAGAATTGGTAAATTGGGTTATACGAGTACTTGTTAATACTCGCGTTATGTAGCAAAACAAACCCAATCAAATTTTCTTTCAATTATGAATGTAGGACAGACAGCAAGAGAATAACAGCTTTATAAGAGCTACCAGGAAATGTCTTATGGAATACATAGTATTTCACTTCTATTTTCGAAAAAGACTAAACGCCAATACTGCACGTCTGTAGTTACAAGAACTAACAACGTTTACAAAAGTATGCAACTCATAATTTACATCTACATTGGTGTTCACTCATCGAGATTCACATTCTAAGGACATTTGAGGGAAATAGACAATTAGACATCACAAGAACCTTGGAAACCTTGGTTGTGTTGTTTGGAACATTAAGGATGTTTGTCTGATGTTGCATCAGGGGTTGGTTTTTTAGCTACTTGAATTCCTTGCTTAGGACCAAAGAAGAAATTCTTGACTGACTGCTCCGCAGATTGTATGGCGTTCTTGATCTATTATTTCGCAATACAAGAAGACACGTGTTAGACCAAGTATGATAAAGTAAATGGGAACAAGTGATTTAAGAATTGAATGGGTATGTAAAAAGGTACGATCATCAATATTATAATGATAGCAAGAAAAGAGACAACAAAAGGTGGCTAAAACAATTTGCTTGCAGTCAAGGAAGTTGCTAGCATTCTTCTATCATATCTCAATATCCTGTGGCTAGAAGTATAAGACAGTATGCACATGACTGTTCAACTGATTACCAGTATCCACAGACCATAATGGTTGCTCAGATTTTCATCATTCTCTTGTGATTCATTAGCAGATTACAAAAAAAGTGAAATTGTCATATACACGACTACACGAGGGCAGGTTGGGTAGTCTAAATTAGGCATCATATCCATAAAACAAGTTATGATCTTGTTTATTCAAGTTGCAACTAAATGACTAATGTAATAAGCCAACTTTCTTTTATTGATATACGCAAATTAAGGTTTGTGCATCACCAGAAAGCTTACTTCTATTGTTTTATCTTTATAAATGGTACATACACTGCTTCACAAAAGTCCGGAGGTTGAAACTGTTATCGACACACCATCTAGTTTCTCTATATAAAATTAACACAATTTATAATTACCAAAATGATATAAAAAAGAACAAAAAATGCGAATTATGTCACCATATAGCGAGCTAAAACACACATCTAGACTCCAGAAGCCATCTATAACGGTATAACTAATCTCATGGTACTTGAAAGGCACCAATATACGACAGGATTTCACCTTGTTTTCCGTTGTATACAAGTTACTTCACTTTTTCCCACTCTATGAAGAATACTCACATTTTTGCGCATTAATTTTACTTACGATTGAAGTATTGAAAGAAAATCTAACTATGCAAATACGTTATATACATCGGTAAAAGAGTAAAGGTGGTGTTTGGTGCAATTAACCCAATGTGAAAGTACGCTACATTTTGGTGCAGTTACCCCAATTTTAAATCGACAAAGTACCATTTAGCCATTCACAACATCAGAGGCCACAAGGGGGTGTTTGGTGATCGCTTATCAGAACTGTCAATGCTTTTTTAAAATAAGCACAAGCATATAATCAACCATCACAAAACATAATGCATAAGATAGAATTTAAATCTGCCAATATTGTATCTAAACGCAATTATAGTTTTCTGAGTGTTTGGTGACTCCGCTTATATTTTATTTTTTTTGGGTAAACATGGTTTGCTACCTTTTATCCAACTAATCAACCTGGTTTAAACCCACTGCCACATACTCAAACCATGTGTGATCACGTATAGCATGGAAGGGCATTGCCGATAAAGTACGGACTGACCTCGGGACTTCGCGTATTCTAGGCCTAGGAAAGTCCACCACTCAGCCAAGAAAAGTAAGCAAAATAATCTGGGACCAAGGAACAAACATACGCCTGCTAATTAGGGAAAGGCGGCAACTAGTCAACCGAGGGCAACATTCCCAGACCCTATAGCACGATTGACGAAGTACAAAGCATGTCAAAGTGCATGACTACAAGGCAAACACCCTTTGCCTATAGATACTCAGGTAAAATGCCATCAAGGGGCAGCCGGGCAGATCTCTTGCTCAGGCTACACAAATATGATATTTATTCCCTCTAGAAACATACTCTTACACCCGAGCTGATCGTGGGATCCCATCCCACGGTAAGACTAAGCATTATCACTCGTCCTAAACCGAACCTCCTAAGTTTGTACTAACAATGTAAAACCCTCCCTTTTAAGGAGGTTGGCGTGGGAACCTCACACCTCGCACATTTAGATAATGATAGTTAACATAAATGAAATAAGTCTAAATAAGCAAAAAGACTCCCTTAAATTTCACCCTGAAATAAACATATAATCATCCGTTAATTGACTAAATTCCAACTTGTAAAAATAAGCAATTAGGAACAAATTTGCAACCCACATGGTAGAGTAGATATATAAAATATAATCAAAACATGTACGAAAGTAAGTGAAATAAAAAGAGTAATGAAAAAACATACGGGATCAAGAACATTGGGTTCAGGGCCATAATCAGCTGTTAAAAGGAAGTAAGAAGCGGTGATAGTGGCTATCATCGTTGTTCGTCGTACCAATTTATCAGTGCTTGGATTCATTTCTATTTCCTCTAACTGTGTGTGTGTGTGTGTGAATATCTGTTTCAAGTTTCTGGAATAAGAATTTTTTTTTTTTTTTTTTTTATATAGAAAAGATGAGTATTTTGGGGAAACTTCTAGGAAAAATAAAAAGGGGAAATGCTGTAAAATATTTTGTGCATTTTCCTTTGCCGGTTTCTCCCGAGTAAAAAACTAAAAGCATTTTTACAAATCAGACGGTTAATTCATAATTGTGAGTTTGAGGTGTTGTTGTTCGAAATGGAAAAAAAATCCACATTAAATCATTTGTTAATGTTTTTTTTTTATTGTGATACATGATTTCTAGCCTAGAAGTAGATGTAGCGAGTCAAAACAATTGAGTTCAGCCCAAAAGACAATAACATTCTTCCTCTCATATACGCAAAAATAAACCTTTATTGTCCTAAATAAAACTCGAATATGAGACTTTGTTTAAAAGGATAAAACCTCCTTACCGCTAAATCAGAAAGCGTTTAGTAAACCATTTGTTAATTAAATGAAAAAAATAAACAAACAAGCTTTTATGTTTATATGTAAATCTATTTACTGTTAAATGAAAATAGAGAAAGTTTGTGTATTAAGTTAAAATTATTTATTTACATATTTGATAGATTTTATTGTATTTATATTGAAAATAATGGTAGAGTTTTAGTGAAATAACCTCACATCTATTAGAGGAGCAATCGATCGATGACGTATAGTTATTAGTCGGGTCATAAGCCCGATCCAGGGGTACTACCCGTATTCAATTCATCACGAATGGATTTATAGACAATGACTTGGGCTCACGAGGCTTAATAGACAGTTGTCGCACGTGGTCTGACGCATACCGCACTCTGACCATACGCGGTTAGGGTTGAACAGAATCATAGTTTAACTAGGATTGTGATTCACCCAAGTCGAGATGATATACACTCTCCATATTTAGATGATAAGGATCTTGTGTATATGGTAAATATCTCTTTCTTGGACCGCACGATTCGGTAAGCCCGACTAGGGTTTCTCCAGCTATATAAGGAACCCCTAAGTTCCACAAAGGTACGATTCACTTGTAATCCTAAACCCTAACCGATTACTGTGATAAAAAAACCGATTACTTAGTCTCACGCCGGAGTCTAATCGTGGGAGACAATCCCATGGTAAGCCTAACGGTGTTTTCTCTTAGTGTGCAGGGTCCTCATTACAAGTTAACTTGGTGCAGGAGTCGTAGCCCCAACATCCGAATTAAGCCCAATTCCTACGAAAACGCAACCCACAACTCAGAAAGATGTATCAGTCATACCGCTTTATAAAAAGACAAACTATAAAAAGATATATCAGTCGGATCCCCTGCTCATTCCGTAGAAATCAATTGCCATCTTTATAAAAAGACAGATGTATCAGTCATACCGCCACCCGCACCTCAGAGAGACTCGAGGCATCAGTCGGATGCTGATCCAGAGCCAATAGAAAACGCAACTAATCTTGCGCCCCATGCGCACCTTGAAGACTTCATAACTCAAAACGATGAAGCCTTTGTTCCTCTCATGACCGCAAGAATGAGGAACAATTCTGGTGGAACTCGCCTCGACTTCGAGGACGAAAACAAAAACTCACAAGAACTACGCCAAGAGGATAGGCAGCGCAACAAAACTCCTCTGTGCAGGAGAAGAATGGAAGAGCGCATCAGAAAACCCTACATCTCTGAACGAGTTGGGGACCAGGTCCCCGACGATCAATAGTTGGAGCAACCGACTTCCGATTACTCAAGGGGATCAAGAGATCGTGGCACTCTAGAAACACCTAACGAAAACGTTCGCCGCGCGAGCGTGTTTGAAAGACTGGGCGAACCTATAGAGGAAGGAGTACAACCTCGATTTCCCGAAACCGACGGCCTAGAAAGGACCGTCGTAATAGATATGGAAGAAGGGGACGATCACCTAGCTATGACTCCTCTAGCTCGGAATCAGACTCCCACCACCGTAAGCGTCGCAAGAGGGATGACTCCTCCTCGCAAAATTCCTCAGATAGCGAGATAGGGCACTAGAAATCTAGTAGCCGATGTCGCAGGCGAAACAATGAAGAATTATCTCTCCCACGGCGTCGGGAGAAGATCGACGCATTCACGAGTCACATCCGAAACTACACAGAGGACAAAAAACGGCAAATTCCATCCAATGTTAAAACTTATGACAGATCGGGGGATCCAAATGACCATCTGAAGATCTTCGAATCAACGGCTGACATTGAACATTGGCCAAAACCCATGGTGGTGCCATATGTTCAATTCCACATTGATATGTAATGCACGGTATTGGTTCGATAAGCTTCTACGCCGAAGCATTGATGGTTTTGAAGAAATGTGAAAAGCTTTCAAAAGAAACTTTACGCAACGAAAAAAGTGCACCAAGAACCCGGTTGTCCTTGGCAGAGCCAAGCAACGACGGGGCGAATCTTTGGAGGACTTTACAGAACGCTTCAAGGAGAGTGCATTCACGTCAAGGCATACCCAGAGATCCTAAAGATACCAAACTTCATGCATGGGATAACCAATCAGTAGTTGATCAAATGACTAAATGACAGGGTTCACCAAACCTTCGACGAGTTGATGAAACGGACTAGATCCTTCATCCAAGGAGAAGCTGCGACCATGGATAGCAGGAAGGTTTATTCGAACTACAGGTCTCAGGATCACCCAAGAAGCAATCTAATGGCCAGAATAACGATACTGTGTCTTGCAGAGAGTAGGGTGTGGATCAAACAAGTACACCCCCTAAAAATGACTTCAAGGGAAATATTACCACCCGAAT
Organism: Glebionis coronaria; assembly: GCA_025667525.1. Lineage (NCBI taxonomy): Eukaryota > Viridiplantae > Streptophyta > Magnoliopsida > Asterales > Asteraceae > Glebionis > Glebionis coronaria. The sequence continues at coordinate 453,331,450 of CM046881.1, read as the reverse complement.
GGGTGAATTTCCTAAAACCACCACCAATTACTACCCCATTAGAAAGACGTGTTGGTAACAAGTTCTATGAATACCATAGTGAAAAAGGACACGCGATAGACGAAACTGTGCAGCTTAATAGGCATATTGAGGGGATGCTGAAAGCAGGAAAGCTAAATCAAGACCCACTATAACACCTCCATTTTACCTTTACGCAGCGAAACATTGAACTGGGGTATTACTTCATAGAACACAAGTCACAATAATAGAAAACAACTCAAAAGAGTGACAAAATTAACTTTCTTTATATATTATTGAAAAATCAGAGTTTTATAATATAAGGTTCCCAAAATCTAGAATAATAATTTCAATCTTGTGCCTCGTCATGCCATCCTCATGCTGATCCCTACTTTCAATCTTTAAAACCTGAGATATATGCTTAAAATCAACACGATGGTTGAGTGAATTCATAGGTTTAAAATCATTTTGAATACAATATCCTTTTCCTAAGCTACGTTATTATTCGCCCGTAAAATTTATAAATTAATGCACTAAGCTTATGATACCGAGACTAGACATATCAAAAACCCACAATTGCCCTTATGAGGAAGTCTGTCAAACTATCCTTATTAGCAAAATAAAGTATGCCTGTTTGACCACTGAGGTGCTAGCAAGTGCGACTTGCCCAGACAGATGTCAGTCCCCAAATAGTACTATTTACAATATTAGCGCTCATTTCAGGTAAAATGATTAACGGTTCATAATTAAAAAGGGACTTTCAAGGCAGCAGTAAACATAGTGTCAATAATTATATCTGAGAAGCATACCAAAATACTTGTATTCGAGTTTAACATATACCCCCCTCACGGGTTTTCAAATCATTTGAAAGTAGTTAACTTTAGTGAGGCTATGAACTCACCTAGGATCCATAGAGTCTGAGCTATAACAGATTTATTTCTTTCACAGATAAACAGCTTGATCACATAAACCACAACTTGGTCTTATAAACAACAGCTTGATCTCACACAAACCTGGATTAACACATTTTGTATAGTATCAAGTCTTTAATATTTTGTTAATCTTTCTAAGTATTTTTGTTATATATTCTTTAATCATTATTTGGTGGTAATTCTAGCACCATTGTTCGGTCCATCATACTCAGAATCCATTCTATAAACGTTTGAGGAGCGAGGGCACTTTAAATCGTAAACCCAACCACTCAGTCAGAACGTAATATCGAGATGGAACATCTTTGTATAAAGCTACCTACTAACATGATACCTTTATTACTTCCTCATATTTATAATTAATCTTCTTTAGTTTCAAAATTTTCAAAAATAGCCCTTATAGTTATATTTTGGCATGATTACACTTTTAACCCCTTAAGTATATAGTTTTAGTATTTGCATTTTAAACCATCAATATTTAACCTTAGGACCTCAAACTTTTCAACATTTATTCTTAAAGCTTATACTTTCATAAAATGAAACTTTTGGCCCAAAATGTTAAATAGTTTCAAAAATGACGGTTTTAGTCCCTATATTTGTAAAAATCACATAACAACCTCAAAAATGGACCAAATGATCTAGGATTTTAGAACAAAGTTTCAAACATGTTTATAATCATAATAACAATATTTATTCAGAATTATAGCTTATGAAATGGATTTTTGCTTATTATTTTATGTAAATTACAAAACTAGGGTTTTAAGACATCTTTAACTTACAACTTTCATTTAAATTGATGAAATGACTTAGTTTATTTTAGATTATCTTTCTAACATAATTTTGGCATTATAACAAGTCTAATATATCATTATAAAATGATCAAAGCATAGCTGACATAGAAATTACCTAGGATGCTCCAAAATGGCTCCTAATGGCTTCCTATGAGCACTACTTATTATCAAAGCTTCAAGAGGTTCAATGGCTACCTTCTATACCTGGAAATTGAGAATGGGTAGGATATACAAAGGAATCGGGGTGCAAGTTCTAACAATTCCTATTCGCCTATATTTATAGCATTTCCAACACAGGCTCCAAGGTAAAGGGGTAAATGTGTAATATTATGTATCTTGGTGACTAAGGGTTCCTAGGGAAGGTCTATGCAAGTTCCTAGAGTCTAGGATGAAAAATATCAAGGTCTTGTGGCTAGGAATAACTCACAACAATATATAGATAGGAATGGTGATGTGTAGCTTCAAGTAGGTGATGAACCTACTTGTAAAGGCTTGGAAAATATCTTACAACATGTTAAATATCTGATTTTTGAACTTATAATGGGAGGGAATGGTTTGAAGTAGGTTTCTGGAGGGAAAACATAAAACCGGGTCTAAATTAGGGCTTGTAACTTTATACTATGTGATTTTGGTGATTAAGGGTTTATGAATGTGATTAGTGATGGATTAGGGTTTATTTAGTGTATATACATTGTAATTAAGAATTTTGGGTCTTTGGTTTGAAGTTTAACAAAGGTTTGATGTGAAAATGGGAAGAAAACTTAGGCGGGTTAGGGTTTCTAATGATTTATGGTTAAATCTTAGCAAAAGTGATTATCCTTCAATTAGCTACTGGTGTAAACTCAATTTATACATCATACATTGTCCTTGATGTGTTCATGAAGTCTCTACATTGTTTTTAATAAGTTATTCTAAGTAAACATGTCTAAAGGGTGAAAATACTCATTTTAACCTAATTTACAAGTCATGCATTGAAATCTTGTACCTTGTGCATTAGGGTACTTGTCCATTGTCTTAATATAATCTTATAACCTTAATGAAGTGCTATGGGTGTTTTTAGACTTGTCCTAAAATACTAGGTAGTGATTCTATGTAGATTTCTTAATATAAGGGTTTTTAGGTCATTAATCCTAATGACTTTGTATCTTGGGTGATTAGGGTTTATATGCTTATGTATACTTATTCTATGGCTTATATGATATTTTTATGTCTTCTATGGTTTCTATATACTTAGTTTAATGGTTTATATAGGTTGATCATATCCTAGGGATAATTATGGGAGCTTAAGATCCTATGCTTTGATAACTTGTACCTTATGCTTTATTAACTTGTAACTTAACTTGAAATAAATGTATAATATTAATATGATACATAATTGAGTTTTATAACTATTGGCAAAAGATTAGATTCTAATTAAATGTATAATGGATTTTATATGCTAATATTGGTTTTAGGTTATTTTCATGTAATTAGCTTGTGATTAGTGAATATTAGTGTTTTGTGATTATTTACCTTTCCTTTATATGATAGATTATAATTAGTATAGTGTATGTGATACTTGTACATAGATATTATGTAGTTATATTGCTTAAATCATTGCTTACCAAGGGTTTCTAGGTTATCATCTATACTATTATGTACATTTACTTGTATTTAGCTTTGTATGGTTTGTTCTTACTATTCTTAGGCTTTATTATGTTTTTAAATTATAGTTTATGTAGAAACTAGAAGGGGGGGGGGGGGGGTTGAATAGTTTCTAGTTAGTTTTCAAAACATTTCGGCTTAATCCACTGTGAGCGGTTCCTTATGTGTACCCGCGGTTCTTTATCAATAAAGAACCGTCGGTCCATTTAGGGAACCGCCGACAGTGAACTTAACCTTTTGTTGCATGTTAAACTTTGACAATCCTTTGTATCAAATTCTCGATCAAGCTTGACTAGATATGAGATGTGTTTGATTGAAAGATAAATACTACAAGTAAGTAAACACACAAACACATCAAATCAAGAGTACATCAAGCAATAGTCTAAACACTAAGCACACACGTACTAAGCATAAGATTTTCCGCAACTAGGATGTTTAGACTAAGTGATGTACACTTGACCATAATCTAAACACGAAGCACACATGTACTAAGACTTAGCTTTTCCGCAACTTAAATGTTTAGATTATGAGATGCACACAACACACAGCATATAAATACATCTATAATAGTAAAGACATAAATGTAAAGGAAAGTACCGACACGATGATTTATAGTGGTTCGGTCACGAAGCTCCTCTTCGCCCTACTCCACTCCTCGAGTACACCTTACTCGAGAGTTACTTCACTAGTCAACAAACTCCTTAAGGTGGAGAAACCATACACAACGTCGCTTATCCAAATTCCGACTCTAAGCTAAAAGTCGAGTCCTAATCTTAGGTAGGACCAATCTACATAACGTCGCCCACTTCACCATTTTACGACACAAGGCTAGATGTCGAGTTCTAATCGAAAGATAGAACCAATCTTCACGACTCTTCACTTTGAAGCTAAGTGAGAACTACACTAGACACAACTACATCACTTTATAGTTTAGTGAGAACTCACAAGACACAACCACATCACTTTATAGTTTAGTGAGAACTCATAACTCTTCACAACTACACAACTCTTTACCCTAGTTATGTTTTATGGCCCAACATAACAAACCTAGTGTTTTATGGCCTAAACACATAAACCATAAAGATCTAAGTACTTACCACTTAGATCTATGACTCTAACACTATATCCAAGTATTAACAAACTTGGATCTACACAACTAACACCTAATCCAAGGATACCCATCACTTGGATCTTCTACCCATACAAACACATCCAAGTGTACCCACAACTTGGATCTTCTACTTATACATAGTAGGAAGACTAAAAACATAACTTAGATCTATATAAGGAGAGAACTTCATCATGTAGTGAACCCAACACATCATGGTAATGATAGTGTTCTTCTCTTTGCACTTGAGAGGATAAGGAGATTGAGGATAGAATCACATCTTAAACAAGATTAATCAAAACTAACTAATCAAGGATCCAAGATGGTTTTGAAAGAAACTGTGCAAAAAGGGTTGAAAGAAAACCTGGAAATGATCCACTATTTATAGGACAACATTTCAACGGTCAAAAACACCCGCGGTTCCTTATCTCTACCCGCGGTACCTTATCAATAAGGAACCGCGGGTTCCTTTAAGGAACCTCCGTGTTGGAGTCCGTAAAAATTTGTCCTTTAGTGGCGATATGCCATCTGGGGTAGTTTATACCCTCAAAGGATATTCCTTTGGCATATGGAATATGCCAAATTCAAATTAAAGAATATTCTTTGGAATATACCTTAGGGAATATTCTTTGGAATATTCCAAATTCAAATTTCCATTTTTCTTTTTAATAAAACATTTTCTTAAAAATAAAGTTAATTAAAAAATACTTTGTCACTTTGTATAAAAGTGAGTTTTAAGAAAATATTAATCATTGATCACTTAGTTAGGTTAATGACATGTTTGTACATACCTTGAGTGATTCATGCCGAATGCGATGTTGGAGGTGTCGAGAGAAGTATACAAATGTATTCTTGAATGATTACGAGTACCTTAACATTTTACATAATGTATTGCGAATTATACGTTTGTCATCAACAAAACATAAAGAGATTATATCGACAAAGCATCGTAATGTTTGCACTAACAATCTCCCCCTTTTTGATGATGACAAACAAGTAAACCGCAACACATATTAAAATGCATAAGTTACTCGTTTACACTTACTTCTCCCCCTTTTGTCGGATCGAAAAGGTAGTCTTCATTTGTAGAAGAGGAGGATTGACTTCGAGAGAACATGCATCCAAAAATCTAATCATCCATAGTGGTTGTCGTTTGAGAGGCGAGAATCCAAACCATAAACCCATCATACAAAAATATTGAGCTTGCGTCATCCTAGTGAAGTCTTCAATCACCATAGGTTAACCAACTCCAAGCATAATAATATGCTTATCTACGAGTGTCCAAAATGCATTACTTGCAAGATGTTCGATGAATGCAATTTGAGTGAGTCAACGATCGTAAATGTAATGACTTGAACTCTTGCAAATGCTCCCCCTTGATATGAGCTCCCCCTTGCTTGAGACACCAACAAAGCAAGAATAGTGACGAGCTACAAAAATGGGTTAGAAGAGTCCTACAAAACAAGGTTAGTAGACAAGAGCATATATAAAAAGAGGATGATAAACAAGTCGTTTGCACAAACAATGACAAGCATTGAAGAAAGAAGTGTGCACGCGATGCTATCAACCAAAAATAAATAAATAAAGGAGAGGATCATGACAAGATCAATTCACAATTGTTGGAATAGAGATAGAAAAGAAACATCCATACCAATTGTAATGATAATTTGTCAAAGGGTAAAAAGCTTAGAATTTTTGAAATCACCCAAGAAGATTCAAGATTTAACCATCAACTCTAAAAAAACAAGGAGAGGATTTTGAGGAAATCAATTCAAAATTGTAGGAATAGAGGTAGAAAAGAAACATCCAAGGATTTGAAGATATCATCTCAAGGGGTTAAACAAAAATTAGAATTGATAGAATCACCCATACCAACTGTAAATTTTAACCGCAATCAACTCTCAAAAAGAGGAACAAAAATATCTCAACCTAGAGACATTTTTGACCAAAAAAAATAAAGGAAAACCAAAAGCGGATAAATCGACGCTTTAAGAAAAATTCGGGATATAGGACATTATAGGCAAAAATGCGTATGAATGTCGACACCAAATGGTGTTTAGCATACGATAAACTACATGCTCAAATTTTCGTAGCTCTTCTCAATCATTATGGATGTTCAAAGAACAAATACATGATGAGGAAAGGGTAAGGCTCGACTCAACTTAGTTTAGAAAGACTAGAAGAAAGAGACTCGACTTAGAAGAGCATGATTAAAATGAATTGAGGGAGACTCAACAAAGAAGTTAAGGATACCTTCACGAAACAAGAGAAGAAACCCAAAAGAGAAGAAAAAAAAAGGAATCTTCAAGAAAGCTCGTCAAAAGAGAAAAATACCAAAACGAACAAAGGGACTCAATGGTCGCGGTTCGTTAAATAGACCCGTGGTTCATTATCAATAATGAGACCCAAGGTAATTTGAGGAACCGTGGACATTGGGTGTCCAAAACCCGTTATCGACTCAAAGGAAAATCACTTGGTCAAACAATTTAACATAAGATGCTAAAAGGCTTGAAAGTCAATGCTTCGGATATGACTTTTAACAATTGCAAAAGCAAGTTAAAATTACTTGAATATTTCAAAAGAAATATTTAAGTTGTCAATCTTACTAGGAGATGAATTAGATTAAAATATAACTTTCCTTGACAATCGAGTGAGAAAATAAAGAAGAAAAGAAAGATCATGAGAATAACGAGATCCAAGACTCAAAGACAAATCATGTTGAAAAACATGAAGGGAAAAATAAGAGAATAAAGATCATACAAAGATGTATGAAACTCAAGCCTAAAACATAAGCATAATTTTAATCCTAGTTACACTAGAAAACTAAGATTTGCTTAAATTAGATGTCTTAGCAATAAGCAATCCACATGCTTAAATGAAAGACAAGGGTGGTGGAGGAATTTGGTGGGGTGAAAGGTGAAGTTACCAAGGGTTCAACAAAGTCCTTCACAACGGGAATGCTTTGGATGGGTTGAGGTTGGGTAGTCACATCCAAGAGAGTACTTGGAGTGAAGGGTAAGGTTAGCTCATTCATTCTAGATTGGAATGAAGAGGAGGTAGAACCATGAGAATGGTTGGTACCATGGGTTGAGGTAGTCTTGCATGGAGCAAGAGGTGGTGAGGGTGATGAAGAGATGAGAATTGGAACAATCTCATTCTTGGGTGTGTGAAAGGGTAAATAGTTAAGTTTGGGTAACTTAATCTTAATTTTGAGGTGCCTCTTTGAAGAGGAGGTTTTGGATGAATTGGAGGTTCTTGTAGAAACCATGGTAGTAATGGGTGGTTTAAGGGGTAAGGATGAATGGTTTGAGGTGTGAAGAACATGGCTAACAAGGTGGGTTTAAAAGGGAAAGCCCAAGATATTTTGGGAGTGATCAAAGGTTTGAAACAAAGATTCCAAAGGGTGTTGGAACAATTGGGAAGTTTCAGAAAACCCGAATTTGAGAGCTTCTACCCGTGGTTCTTTATCTCCACCGGCGGTTCCATATTGATATGGAGCCGCGGTCTATTTAAAGAACCGCCTACAGAGGTTAGGTTTAGGTGGTGAAGGAGGATTTTCCAATTCAGTAAATCCTAATGTTCTAGTCTAACTTATCATAAAGTCATGCTTTAGAGCAATAAAAACTAGAACACACACAAAGGAAAGACACAAAGGTTCAATTAGCACGTAAGAAGAAAGCTAAGAAAAACCTAATGGCTACAAAAGAAAAAGACTCCTAATGACATACAAAGTTCATTAAAGTAAACTATCATTAGTTATATATAGGAAGAGCCATTTAGCCAATTTAGAGAATGAGTATGAGACTATCACTAGAGGTGCTCAATTAAGGCTAAACACGACCATTTTTACGAGTTATACACCAACTCAACTTCCCACATGGAAGTAATTCAACCGTTAGGTCAAATTAAGATCCTAGTGCATAAATTCTCTAGTATTCATTCTCAAGTTAGACAAAATGTAATTCCAACATTTGCCTAATAAAGTTTAGCAAGGATGAAACTTGAATGGCGACACAATGCATGACCTAATGAGGGTTAAGAATACACCATTGCATATCTTGTCAAACAAGTCTAGTTAAGGTTATTTACCTTAATAGAACTTGAGGCCAATAACTTTGAAGTGTATAAACAAAGTTTACACAAACCAAAGGAACACTCTTGATTGGTCTTTCGGAAATGACACATTTATAAATTGCATAGCAATGTAAATTACTTGAGTATTTCGGATGAAACATCCAAGTTATCAAACCGACTCTATTGTGCATTATAAGTAATTATTAAACAAAATATGTCTAACAATTTGAACAAGTAGTTTCAATATAACACCATCAACACAAGTGTGAGTTATGATCCGATGTATATTATTAATAAACCACATTCATGTCCACACTAAAAAAACATGTCAATTAGATTCGATAATGATACCAATCATAGTTTGAATAATGCATTGATATTTAATCGAAATCTTTCTTGATTCCCACAAACACTCTTTTAAGAGAAAATGGCTAAGATTTTCAAAGGGTGTTTCATGTTTTATAGTGAGACATTTATCTACTTGAACTAATAACACAATGATCGAGTAAGACGACCTAAATCAATAGATTTGACAAGCTCCCAAAGCTTTCAAACCTAAAAGTGTTAAAGAACATCCCAAGATGTACAAGATGTTTATGTAACATTTGTAAACTAAGAGATGTTAATCCTATATGCAATGCACACATAATGTTGCAACTAAAATGCAAGAAATCTAGCATACATCCTAATTAGGAAAAACTAGATACTAACAAATACCAAGCAAGGCACAAGAGACTAGACATATAATCAATACTACTACAAATAGCAAGGAACACTTAATAATGTCTACATATAATCATAACACACACAAACAATTAGCTTAACACATAAAAGCATTCGTCCATGTTTTGAGTGTTAGATACAACAAAGTATTCATAGCTTGATTTTATTTGAAAATAGTCTTTGACCCATTTAAAAATTAATTAAGTTTAACACTTTGTAAATACATTAATTTTCAAAGATATATCACCAAGAGATGTCCAACTTAATAGAAAAGAGTAAAACACAAGTTTTACGACAAACCGACGCTCAATACTTTGGACAAAGTATGGAACTTAGAAACCATCCAAATTTTAAAGTTTGAATAAAGGTTTGGAAGCACTTTTAATTGAAAGAAAATTCAATTACATTCGAAATGACGGGTGGCACGACTTCTACGGACTTACGGTTGATTTTATATAATTTTTCAAAGTTTTCAAAAATCTGAGTCAGACTGACTGTGGTTCCTTATTGATAAGGATCCGCGGGGAACAATAAAGAACCGCGGTCAGAGGACAAAAAATGAGTTTTTGACCAAAATCATTTAGAAACAATTTGGAAGGACTTAGGACTCTAAAAATCATTTTAGACACACAGAACTCATATATTAGAGTTAATTATGACACAAAAGATTTTTATACTTCCAAACAAGAAAAGATTTAATTCAAGCTATTATACAAAGTTTATTTAACACCAAAACTTGTACAAATGAAACAACAAAACATATTTTATAAGTAATCACTCTTCATGAACAATTTGATACAAAGATCGTCTCTATTTTTTAAAAACCGTTTTCATTTTAAAAACCATTTGTTTTGAAAAAGAGAGCAAAGATCGATCCAAGCTTTAAAGTACAATATACTTCAAAGATCTTGAATAACCTCGCTCTGATACCAATTGTAGAAACTAGAAGGGGGGGTTGAATAGTTTCTAGTTAGTTTTCAAAACATTTCGGCTTAATCCACTATGCGCGGTTCCTTATGTGTACCCGCGGTTCTTTATCAATAAAGAACCGCCGGTCCATTTAGGGAACCGCCGACAGTGAACTTAACCTTTTGTTGCATGTTAAACTTTGACAATCCTTTGTATCAAATTCTCGATCAAACTTGACTAGATATGGGATGTGTTTGATTGAAAGATAAATACTACAAGTAAGTAAACACACAAACACATCAAATCAAGAGTACATCAAGAAATAGTCTAAACACTAAGCACACACGTACTAAGCATAAGCTTTTCCGCAACTGGGATGTTTAGACTAAGTGATGTACACTTGACCATAATCTAAACACGAAGCACACACGTACTAAGCCTTAGCTTTTCCGCAACTTAGATGTTTAGATTATGAGATGCACACAACACACAACATATAAATACATCTATAATAGTAAAGACATAAATGTAAAGGAAAGTACCGACACGATGATTTATAGTGGTTCGGTCACGAAGCTCCTCTTCGCCCTACTCCACTCCTCGAGTACACCTTACTCGAGAGTTACTTCACTAGTCAACAAACTCCTTAAGGTGGAGAAACCATACACAACGTCGCTTATCCAATTTCCGACTCTAAGCTAAAAGTCGAGTCCTAATCTTAGGTAGGACCAATCTACATAACGTCGCCCACTTCACCATTTTACGACACAAGGCTAGATGTCGAGGTCTAATCGAAAGATAGAACCAATCTTCACGACTCTTCACTTTAAAGTTAAGTGAGAACTACACTAGACACAACTACATCACTTTATAGTTTAGTGAGAACTCACAAGACACAACCACATCACTTTATAGTTTAGTAAGAAATCACAACTCTTCACAACTACACAACTCTTTACCCTAGTTATGTTTTATGGCCCAACATAACAAACCTTGTGTTTTATGGCCTAAACACATAAACCATATAGATCTAAGTACTTACCACTTAGATCTATGACTCTAACACTATATCCAAGTATTAACAAACTTGGATCTACACAACTAACACCTAATCCAAGGATACCCATCACTTGGATCTTCTACCCATACAAACATATCCAAGTGTACCCACAACTTGGATCTTCTACTTATACATAGTAGGAAGACTAAAAACATAACTTAGATCTATAAAAGGAGAGATCTTCATCATGTAGTGAACCCAACACATCATGGTAATGATAGTGTTCTTCTCTTTGCACTTGATAGGATAAGGAGATTGAGGATAGAATCACATCTTAAACAAGATTAATCAAAACTAACTAATCAAGGATCTAAGATGGTTTTGAAAGAAACTATGCAAAAAGGGTTGAAAGAAAACCTGGAAATGATCCACTATTTATAGGACAACATTTCAACGGTCAAAAACACCCGCGGTTCCTTATCTCTACCCGCGGTACCTTATCAATAAGGAACCACGGGTTCCTTTAAGGAACCACCATGTTGGAGTCCGTGCAAATTTGTCCTTTAGTGGGGATATGCTATCTGGGGTAGTTTATACCCTCAAAGGATATTCCTTTGGCATATGGAATATGCCAAATTCAAATTAAAGAATATTCTTTAGAATATACCTTAGGGAATATTCTTTGGAATATTCCAAATTCAAATTTCCATTTTTCTTTTTAATAAAACATTTTCTTAAAAATAAAGTTAATTAAAAATTACTTTGTCACTTTGTTTAAAAGTGAGTTTTAAGAAAATATTAATCCTTGATCACTTAGTTAGGTTAATGACATGTTTGTACATACCTTGAGTGATTCATGCCGAATGCGATCTTGGAGGTGTCGAGAGAAGTATACAAATGTATTCTTGAGTGATTACGAGTACCTTAACATTTTACATAATGTATTGCGAATTATACGTTTGTCATCAACAAAACATAAAGAGATTATATCGACAAAGCATTGTAATGTTTACACTAACAGTTTATAACTTTTTTATAATCCTTAATTACTTATTCATATGTACTTTCCATTCATAGTTTATTATTCTTGAGTTTATAACTCATTTTTAGGGATTCGGGCATCATAGTTATATTTGAGATGTTATTATCAATAATGAACTTATAAGATTACTTTTAGATCTTAGACTTGACATATACATTGTGTTTACAAAATATAGGAATATGTTGTAGTGGCAGTTCAGGTTGTGAGAAGCAGTTCATCTTACCAAGTAAGGTACAAAAAGCAAAAATTTCTAGCCAAATATTCATATTGAGACAGTTATAGCACATAATACATGTAAAACTCGCATGCTTTTACCATGAATAGTACCCTTAAGATCGTACGTACATGATTAGAACTTTCGTTTTATAGCACGTTTACGATTCACGAACAAGATTTACAAGTATTACGTACGTGATATATCACGATAAATATTTAATACGTATTAAGACACGATAATTATTTCAATAATAATTATAATTACGAGCATACGAACATGAAATCATGAACGTTAATAATCACGAGCTTAGTATTATGTATTTATGTATATTTATTACGATCATGAATAAATATAATAAGACACGAACGATAACCACTTAAATCACGTAAAACACGAACACGAGATGAAGTATAATATTAGACATGGAAAAACTATGGGTTACCCTTGTGGGCCCCATCCTACCCGCGGCTAGAACTCAAAACAAGGGCCAAGCCCATGTAATTTTACTAAACAAGGAATAAAGGGAAAAACTTATTTTCATAATTACAAGAATTATAAAATAATCAAAAACCCTAATCTCTCTTTCTCCTCTCCTTGTCCACCGGGTAGAACACACACACAAAGGTGTGTTGGTTGATTTTCGGTGATTGATTTATTGCAAGGGTGTTAGTGTGTTCGTTCCCCTTTGATTTACGAAATCGGTAAACCCTAAAACCCTTTTCTTTTTATGTTTTGATTAATTGATCACATGAAATCATGAATGGTTTAAAAACAAGTAAATAATCATGTAATTAAGCATGGGGGGTAAAATAACTCATGGTTAAGGGGTGTTTGTTTTTGGCCGACGCAAGGAACCGAGACCCAAGGGGGTCTCGACTTGTTTTGTTTCGGACCAACTGAGACCTCACGGTCTCGGTGTGGTGGTTTTGTGTCTCGGCCGCAGGAGGAAAAGGAATCCCGACCTTGGTCGGGGTATGTTTGGTGCTCGGGTGGGTCTCGGCTAAAACAAGAACCACAACCGGCTTAAGCCGGTGGCTAAATAAGGAAAGCAGGGAGAACCCCCAAGCCGCGGCAGCAAGGGGAACCACCGGCTAGCCGGTGGGAACTTTTGATAGCCGGCGGCTAGCCAAGGCTAGGGGTGCGTTTGGTTGTCGGTTCACGGGTTAAAACCGGTCCGGTTCACAACATGTTTAGATTAAAACACGGGTTCGGTTCATGGGTCATTTTTCAAGTTAATTATTTTACAAGGTTACTTATTTTTACAAGTTTATTTTAACAAGATTAAATTAAATTAATTAAAACATGTACATGATTAATTTAATTTACACATGACTTAGGTTATTAATATTATTATTAATACATGAATTTTAACCTAAGTAATTATCATTTTAATTTGACTATATAATTAATTAATTATTGAAACCATGACTTATAATTAATTAATTTACATGACTTAGGTTATATTATTAATAGATAATAATACATATTTTAACCTAAGTATTTTTACGTTTATTTAATTAAATCATGTTATATTTAATTAAATACTTTAACCTTGTTGGGTCAAAAAGTTGATGTGGCAGAAACTCAAAAACGAAAAAAATATGAAGGCATTTGTCTAAGCGTTGACAAGTGTAATCCAAGCGTTGTCAAGAGTAAATCAGGCGTTGACAGAAGTCAAAAAAAGTCAAACGCTGTTGGAAGCTTCTATTTAGGATAAGTATGCAGAATATATTCTGTATTAGTTATTTAAATAGAAGATATTCATGTTTATTCATAGTTATCTCTTGTAAAACCCTAATCCTTACACTATAAAAGGAACCAAGGGTTATTAGGTTTTTCATATCATTTATTCACAATGTAAACCTAAAACGTGTGTCGACTAGGTGTGAGATTCAATGTATACACACCTAGTGATTGTTTGTTATTAATATAATGAGCAATCCGTTTGTTTTAATTCATGTGTCTTGTTCCCCAAACACCTTGTTTAATGGTTGTTCTATTCCGCTATGATTGTATGATCACATGAACAATGATCATTCCTAGTAGCTAAAAGATCGAGGAAACCAAGGTTTCCACAGTTGGTATCAGAGCCTCGTGGCTCGTGATGCTAGGACCAACAAGGTGTTCGTGTTTTGAGAAGAAAAGAAAAATCCGTATAGGTTTTTCTGGACGTTTTTATGTGCGCAATAGTATTCAGAAGGCCATAACTTTTTATTGAATCGTTGGATCGTCGTGAAATTCGCGATGTAGGTTCTTGACACTTGTGTCTAGGATCTCACCGAAGGGATCTTCGATCTGAGCTCTCATGAAGAAGTTATTCGATGTCGAAGTTCACTACAGTTTATGGTTTTCTACATAAAATCATGATTTAGGGTTTATAAAACCCTAGATCAATTAGCCGTTGATGTGTGTTATTTTGACGCTGATAGATGTTGGTGTGACGCTGATAGATATTGGTGTAACGCTAACAAGGTATGGAGGAGACGCTGATGGCCAGGCGCTGACAGGTTTAAAGTTGGCGCTGACAGGAATAAAGTTGACGCTGACAGGAAGCGTTGACACTTGTTGTCCGATATATACATTTTCAAACGCTGACAAGTGTTGTCCGATATTGGACAACACACAGTGTTGATATCTTGGACAAAGGAAGATATTGGACAACAAAAGGAATAGCTGCTGTTTGAGAAAATTGGTACATTTTGGCACACAAAAGGAGGTATTTACACGCAAAGGTACATGGAATCTCCGTTTTTATTCAAAATATCAAGTTGATATTAATGGCTCGGATATTTTTATAAGGGGTCAATGATTTTTAAATAAGTTAGCAACAATTCATGAAGACTTTGATTGATATTAGAGTATGTAATAGGAATAGCCTTGTGAAAGAGTTATTCAGTAACAGCTTTTACATATGAAGATATTGACTTGTCATGAAGAGGTGTTGGCTTAAGGGGAAGAATTCTTATGGTAAGTTTGATTTTGAAGAAGATTTTCGTGAGTTTGTGTTATATCATATCTTAAAGTCGTGCACTTCCAGTCATGGACTTTTAAGATAACTTGTTTGTGCTTTTAATGGTTGGTGACGAAGACTTGTCATAACACTTGAAGGAGTTACATTATCGTGCTGAGTGTCTCACAAAGGATGAGAATATTGACAAGGGATCGAGGTCTACTTATACTTTGTGCCATGAGTATAAGTTCTTTATCACGTGGATAGTACAAGACATGGAACATAGGTTTGGGTTACTCTACTTCTACATCAAGAATATTATAGTTATTTTTCTTCAAAATCATTACATAGAGCCTACGTTTGGAGAATCTTCAAGATTGCATACATTGTTTACTTCCCTGTTGATGTGACAAAAAGGGGAAGACATACATGCTACAATTGAGGGGAAGCAATGATGTTGGAAGCTTCTATTTCGGATAAGTATGCAGAATATATGCTGTATTAGTTATTTAAATAGAAGATATTCATGTTTATTCATAGTTATCTCTTGTAAAACCCTAATCCTTACACTATAAAAGGAACCAAGGGTTATTTTCATATCATTTATTCACAATGTAAACCTAAAGCGTGTGTCGACTAGGTGTGAGATTCAATGTATACACACCTAGTGATTGTTTGTTATTAATATAATGAGCAATCGGTTTGTTTTAATTCACGTGTCTTGTTCCCCAAACACCTTGTTTAATGGTTGTTGTTCTATTCTGCTGTGATTGTATGATCACATGAACAATGATCATTCCTAGTAGCTAAAAGATCGAGGAAACCAAGGTTTCCACAAACCTATAGTTTATTTAATTTACATGAAATAATCAATAAACTATACTAATTAACTAAATGACTTAGAATATTAATCAGTAAACACTTAAACTTATATAATTAGCTTAATAATCCAACTTATTTCTATTTATGGAAACTTTTTATTTTTAGAAACTTATTTAATTAAGGCAGCTAATCTATTTATGGAAACTTTCTATTTTAGAAACATATCTATTTTAAGCAGTAAATCTATTTTTGGAAACTTTCTATTTTTGGAAACTTTCTATTCTAGGAAACCTGCTATTTTTTAGAAAGTTACTTATTATTACACAACAAGTATAATAATACAAGAAATACAAGAAATACTTAATCAGAATAGACAGAATACATGATAAACACAGTATAAAGCGTTAATTAGTAAAACATGACATGAACATATAAAACAAGCTAAGACATGATATAAAACCAGTTACGTACTCAGTAATCAGATACTTATACATGTATGTATTTATGTAGCATTAGTGATACCGAAGTAGGACTCTTCCATTCGTCTTCTTCGTTCACTGGACACAAGGTACGAATTCTCCGTCCTTTCAGTATGGACATTCTTCCTTATTAGGATTTCCCGTATGCAGCCAACTATTTTCCCCAGTATATGTTTTATATGTTTTTGAATTGCTTATGTTTGATTAGATACCTAAAGCCATATACATGCATGACCAATGTCACCTAGTTATGGAGGTACCATAACCATAACACTGGAGGCACCAGTGTTATGACTCCACCACGACGGAGTGATAGCTCGTGGCGTCCCTTCAGCTTTTGGCCATATTATTATTATCAGGTGGGACGTATGGGTGCATCCTAGTTTACATGTTTTCAGCAGATTATTCAGGTGAATGTGGTGTGTGCCTTGCATCCTTCACAAGGAGTTGATCCCTCCTACCCAAACCAATATATTAAATTAGAGGCAGCCCCTCTAATTTGCATGACGAGGTCACCCCTCTAAGTATTCATGCACGTTGATAATTCATGACCTATATTGGCTAATGGTAAACATGTTAAACAATTTTTATAATATAAACATAAGGCTTTTCAAACTATAAAACCAGTTTTAATAAGACATGCCAGGTTATTCAGGACTTAGTCTTTTCCGCTGCTTTATGCTTATATGCTTATGTTATTCATGCTTTATTTGTATATCCGTGCACTGAGCGTTATGCTCAGCCGTTTTCCCTTTCATGTTCCCAAAACGGCAGGTACTCAGGGACGCTCGTAGACTTTAAGCATGCGTGCATATGGATTGGAATCTTCCTAGCCTTCTTTACTTTATGCATTTCTTTATACTTTGATACTCATTTCCATGGACATTGTTTAGTCCTTTTCATTTACAGTACTTATGTTTGTGTGTGATGAGTTCTACTTTTGGGGTAACGATGTTTGATTCCGGTATTTCCTTTATGGTCATGTGATGTTTATACATTTATCCTTGTATGCTTTAATGACACGCCATAATCACGCGTGACATTCCATTTACCAAAATGGGGGTGTTACAATTATGGTATCAGAGCCAAGGCTTCGACCTGTAGGCTCTCAAAACACGACCTGTGATTAGTGGGTAGTCACTATGGTCTTCCTAGAACTGACAGTCGGTTTTCATGCATCATTCATAATTTTCATGCATACATATATATGTCATTGTCGCAGGTTTATGATTAAGTAATGGTTGGTACAGGACTGGCCCTATTTAGTCGCATGTGTTTTATCGAAACTTTTAAATTTGGGACCGACCCATTGGCATCCCCTCGCCATGTCTTTTGTTTTGAGTGAACTGACCATAGGTGTTCACTCTCGCGCATACAAAAGTTTTCATAAAACTGCATCTTGCATTCATGTACTAGTTTTTCCTGCATAAAATTTTCTCATGATTTATTGGTATAAATTTTTTTCATGTATATAGTTTATGTTGATCAGTTTAATCATGTATTTTATGTTATACTGTCAGATGGTTCTCACACGCGAGCAAGAACAACTCAATGCAGTAATCCAAGCTGCAATGCAAGCTATGCTTCCTTAGCTGAGGAACGAAATCAGGGCTGAGGTTCAGGCTGCCAACAACCAGCAGCAACACCCAGTACCTCCTCCTCCTCCTCCAGCAACATTGGTCACATGGCTGGAGAGATTCAATAAGCTCCGCCCTCGAGCTTTCGAGAGAACAGATAACCCCAGTGAAGCTGAAAGCTGGTTGGCTCACATTGAGAAGATCTTCGATGCTATGGGTTGTGACCCCGTCTTCAAGTCGAGGTTGGCTTGATACAGATTCGAAGGTGATGTACTATCATGGTGGATGGCACTGAAGCAGTCTGAGGGAGGTGATAATTGGGTGGCTGGTTTGAGTTGGGCTCAGTTCAGGGATTTGGTGATGGGACAGTTCTTTCCCAAGGCTGAGCAAGACAAGCTGAAGAGAGTACCATGGAATCCGACAGAGAGATGGGGAGAATAGCAACGAGTTCATGCAGCGCTTTCTTCGCTTGGCTGGTTTCCTTGGTGCAGCAGCAGGTACTCCTGAAGAGCAAGCACACCACTTCAGGTGGGCTCTTCGTACATCGGTCGCAAACAACTTGGTGTGTGCTACGTTCAACACGGTAGCACAAGTGGCTAATGCAGCACGTAAGCTGGAGATGCTGCAGGAAAGAGATGAGTTCGGGGAAGCAGAGAGACCCGATAAGAGGTAAACATTCGTATTCAAACTGTGACCAATCTGTATTCTTTCAGTATATGTCAATATTTCATCTCTTTAAATTGTATCTTCCAAGCAGAAGACTGGGGACCGGTCTCAGCCGGCTACTCAGCAACAGCCTACTTAGCCTAAGGGAAATGGTCAGACTCACGACCGTTCTGCTACGGATAGGCGTGGCGGTAATGATAATTACCGTAACAACGTTGGACACTCCAACAGCAGCAGGTCCTTATACTTACTCATTTTCTTATGATTACATGTTATAATTCTAAATTCTGACACATTGGCAAATCTTCTACCAGGAATCATGGTAACGGGAGGGACCAGAACCAGAGAGGTTCACAGCCTAACCGTCCAGCTATCACTGGTATTCAATCTTACGATTATCCACATTGTCCTTTGTACCTATTATCATGTCTCATGTATATTGTTTTTATCAGGCTCCCAGCCAGTCAGGACACCTGCTGGAGGATATACTCATCCTCTTTGCTCTGCTTACCATCGTAGGCACCCAGGGCCATGTCGCCGCGACAGCGACGCATGCTACAAGTGTGGTCTTCCTGGCCATCGCATGAAAGATTGCTGCAAGGGCGAGATGGAGGGTACATCGGGACATGCTGATACCAAGCCGCCTCCTACTAGTGGACACGTTTACATGACATCTCGCGATCGGGCCAACAAGTCTACATGTACCATCACTGGAATCTTGTATATGTATGGTAAAGCTGCATGTGTTCTGTTTGATACGGGTGCTACTCACTCGGTCATTTCTACTGCTTATGCCAAGAATGTTAGGATAATCCCCATGCCACTAGAGAATATACTGAGTATTTCCACGCCTTTGAGAGACTCGGTACGCATAACCCATGTGTACAAGAGCCTTCCCCTAGAGTTTGACGACAAGATTCGTCCTGTTGACGCACTTCCGCTGGACATGAATGATTTTGACATGATTTTGGGCATGGATTGGCTATCCAAGCATCATGCTACCATAGACTGCCATTCATATCGAGTCATCTTCGGTGATGTTAATGCTCCAGATTACATTCACAACGGGTTCGTACCCGGAAGGTCTGTACAAATCATATCAACCCTGCAAGCACGTGCATTACTTTCACATGGTTGTGAGGGTTATCTGGCTACTGTTCATGACATGGATGCTGAATCCCCATCAATTCAGGATCATCTGATAGTGTCAGAATTTCCAGATGTATTTCCAGAAGAACTTCCGGGCATACCACCTGCACGTGAAGTATAATTTAATATCGAGCTCATCCCAGGAGCTGAGCTGATTTCCAAGGCTCCTTATCGCATGGCTCCCATAGAGTTGAAGGAGCTAAAGGATCAACTGCAAGAACTTCTGGAACGAGGCTTAATTCGACCGAGCGCATCTCCATGGGGCGCACCGGTCTTATTCGTTAAGAAAAAGGACGACAATATACGTCTTTGCATAGATTATAGCGAGCTCAGCAAGATTACCATCAGGAATAGGTATCCACTACCACGTATAGACGATCTGTTTGACCAAATCCAAGGGGCCAAACATTTCTCCAAGATTTATCTTAGGTCGGGCTATCATCAGCTACGGGTCAAGGAGCAGGACATCGCCAAGACTGCTTTCCGTACACGCTATGGCCACTACGAATTTGTAGTCATGCCATTTGGCCTTACCAATGCTCCAGCAGTGTTCATGGACTTGATGAACAGAATCTTCCATGAATTTCTGGACAAGTTCGTCATTGTCTTTATTGACGACATCCTGATATTCTCTAAGTCCAAGGAGGAACACGAAGACCATCTTCGTACAATACTACAGATTCTTCGCCAGAAGCAGCTGTATGCTAAATTCTCCAAGTGTGAGTTCTGGTTAGAAGAGGTGGCATCTTAGGTCACATTGTATCAGCAGAAGGAATCACCATGGATCCAGCGAAGGTTGAGGCTATTACCAAGTGGCCAAGGCCGACATCAGCGACTGAAGTCCGCAGTTTCCTAGGCTTAGCTGGTTATTACCGTAGGTTCGTGGAGAACTTTTCCCGCTTAGCACTACCATTGACCAAACTGATGCAGAAATGGGAGAAATTCGTCTGGACTGAAGAAAGAAAGAAGAGCTTTGAAGACCTAAAGCAGAAGTTAGTATCTGCACCTATTCTTACTCTCCCATCTGGTACAGGTGGATTTCAGATCTACAGTGATACATCAGGGAAGGGACTTGGCTGTGTTCTCATGCAACATGGGAAAGTGATCGCGTACGCTTCATGGCAACTTAAGCCTTATGAGGAAAATTACCCTACGCATGACTTGGAACTTGCAACAGTCGTGTTTGCATTGAAGATATGGAGGCACTAGTTATATGGAGAATCATGTGACATTTTCACGGACCACAAGAGCTTGAAATATATCTTCACTCAGCGTGAATTGAACATGAGACAGAGGAGATGGTTAGAGCTGTTGAAGGATTATGACATTAATCTGCAGTATCATCCCGGCAAGGCGAATGTAGTGGTAGATGCACTTAGCAGAAAGTCCGGAATGATAAACGGCATTAAAATTGAGGAGGAAATTATAAGAGACTTGGAGTGACTAGACATAGAGATCATGGTACGTGGACAGCATGGTTACTGGGCTAATCTTAGAGTGGAACCCGAGTTACTCTCTAAGATCAAGGAAGCTCAGAAAGATGATGGAGAAATCTGGGCGATAATTCAGAATTTGGAGAAGCAGACAAAATTACGAGTAGACGCAGACGGTATCTTATGGAAGGGCACGAGACTTTGTGTTCCTGATGATCAAGAACTTCGGGAAGCATTGTTAGCTGAGGCTCATAGCTCCCCATTCTCTATCCATCCTGGTTCGACCAAGAGGTATCAGGACATCAAGCATTACTTTTGGTGGAGTGGTATGAAACAGGATGTTGCAACCTACGTCTCCAAATGTCTTACCTGCCAGCAGGTTAAGATCGAGCATCAGCGATCTGGCGGTCTTCTTCAACCGTTAGATATTCCAGAGTGGAAGTGGGACAAGATCACCATGGATTTTGTTACTCGTCTTCCGCCGACAAAGAAGAAGCACGATGCAATTTGGGTCATCGTTGATCGACTTACCAAATCAGCTCATTTCTTACCGATCCGCAAGGAAGATTCGGTCACTAAACTCGCCGATACTTATAGGAAGGAGATCATGAGACTTCATGGTGCTCCATCCAGCATCGTCTTAGACAGAGACCCTCGGTTCACTTCGCGATTCTGGAGAAGTCTGTAGAAAGCTTGGGGTACACAACTTAAGCTTAGCATGGCTTTTCATCCTCAAACAGACGGGCAGTCAGAGCGAACGATTCAAACATTAGAAGACATGTTAAGGTCATGTGCGTTGGAATGGACGGGTGATTGGGACGATTATATATGTTTGGTGGAGTTCGCATACAACAACAGTTGGCACGCAAGTATCAAGTGTGCTCCTTTCGAGATGTTGTATGGCAGAAAGTGTCGCGCCCCAATCTGCTGGGATCAGGTTGGTGAGCGAACACTTGAATGACCAGAAATGATAGAGTTGACTAATGAGAAGGTCGCAGTAGCTAAGCAGAAACTGCAAGAAGCATGATCACGTCAGAAGAGTTATGCAGACAAGCATCGTAGGGACTTACATTTTAATGTAGGAGATCATGTTTTCCTTAAGGTTTCGCCGGCACGTGGTGTTAGACATTTTGGAATCAAAGGGAATCTCAGTCCTCGATTCATCGGACCGTTTGATGTCATTGAACGATTAGGTGAAGTATCTTACCGTTTAGCGTTACCTCCGTAGCTTTTTCATGTTCATGATGTTTTCCATGTGTCCTTACTCAGAGGGTATAAGTATCATCCCCTTCACATGGTTCAATATCCACTGGAACAGATTCGTGAAGATCTCACTTTCATAGAAGAACCCGAACGAGTTATTGACAGACAAGAACGAGTTATGAGAAGGAAGACAATTCCATTCGTCAAAATCCTTTGGAGGGATCATACCGAGCGGGAAGCCACTTGGGAAACAGAGGAGTCTATCCGGGCTTCTTACCCTCATTTCATATTTTGAATTCGGGTATGTTCTTCTTTTCTAGTTTACTTTATCTATAATTCGGGGACGAATTATTCTTTTTAGGGGGAAAGAGTTGTAAAACCCGCATGCTTTTACCATGAATAGTACCCTTAAGATCGTGCGTACATGATTAGAACTTTCCTATTATAGCAAGTTTACGATTCACGAACAAGATTTTACAAGTATTACGTACGTGATATATCACGATAAGTATTTAATACGTATTAAGACAAGATAATTATTTCAATAATAATTATAATCACGAACATACGAACATGAAATCATGAATTTTAATAATCACGAGCTTAGTATTACGTATTTATGTATATTTATTACGATCATGAATAAATATAATAAGACACGAACGATAACCACCTAAATCACGTAAAACACGAACACGAGATCAAGTATAATATTAGACACGGAAAAACTATGGGTTACCCTTGTGGGCCTCATCCTACCCGCGGCTAGAACTCAAAACAAGGGCCAAGCCCATGCAATTTTACAAAACAAGGAATAAAGGGAAAAACTTATTTTCATAATTACAAGAATTAGAAAATAATCAAAAACCCTAATCTCTCTTTCTCCTCTCCTTGGCCGCCGGGTAGAACACACACATAAAGGTGTGTTGGTTGATTTTCGGTGATTGAGTTATTACAAGGGTGTTAGTGTGTTCGTTCCCCTTTGATTCACGAAATCGGTAAACCCTAAAACCCTTTTCTTTTTATGTTTTGATTAACTGATCACATGAAATCATGAATGGTTTAAAAACAAGTAAATAATCATGTAATTAAGCATGGGGGGTAAAATAAATCATGGTTAAGGGGTGTTTGTTTTTGGCCGACGCAAGGAACCGAGACCCAAGGGGGTCTCGACTTGTTTTGTTTCGCACCAACCGAGACCTCAAGGTCTCGGTCTGGTGGTTTTGTGTCTCGGCCGTAGGAGGAAAAGGAACCCCGACCTTGGTCGGGGTATGTTTGGTTCTCGGGTGGGTCTCGGCTAAAACAAGAACCACCACCGGCTTAAGCCGGTGGCTAAATAAGGAAAGCAGGGGGAACCCCCAAGCCGCGGCAGCAAGGGGAACCACCGGCTAGCCGATGGGAACTTTTGCTAGCCGGCGGCTAGCCAAGGCTAGGGGTACGTTTGGTTGCTGATTCACGGGTTAAAACCGGTCTGATTCACAACATGTTTAGATTAAAACACGGGTTTGGTTCATGGGTCATTTTTCAAGTTAATTATTTTACAAGGTTACTTATTTTTACAAGTTTATTTTAACAAGATTAAATTAAATTAATTAAAACATGTACATGATTAATTTAATTTACACATGACTTAGGTTATTAATATTATTATTAATACATGAATTTTAACCTAAGTAATTATCAATTTAATTAGACTATATAATTAATTAATTATTAAAACCATGACTTATAATTAATTAATTTACATGACTTAGGTTATATTATTAATAATTAATAATACATGTTTTAACCTAAGTATTTTTACCTTTATTTAATTAAATACTTTAACCTATAGTTTATTTAATTTACATGAAATAATTAATAAACTATACTAATTAACTACATGACTTAGAATATTAATCAGTAAACACTTAAGCTTATGGAAACTTTCTATTTTTAGAAACTTATTTAATTAAGGCAGCTAATCTATTTATGGAAACTTTCTATTTTAGAAACTTATCTATTTAAAGCAGTAAATCTATTTTTGGAAACTTTCTATTTTTGGAAACATTCTATTTTTGGAAACTTTCTATTTTTGGAAACTTTCTATTTTAGGAAACCTGCTATTTTTTAGAAAGTTACTTATTATTACACAACAAGTATAATAATACAAGAAATACAAGAAATACTTAACCAGAATAGACAGAATACATGATAAACACAGTATAAAGCGTTAATCAGTAAAACATGACATGAACATATAAAACAAGCTAAGACATGATATAAAACCAGTTACGTACTCAGTAATCAGATACTTATACATGTATGTATTTATGTAGCATTAACGATACCGAAGTAGGACTCTCTTCCATTCGTCTTCTTCGTTCACTGGACACAAGGTACGGATTCTCCGTCCTTTTAGTATGGACATTCTTCCTTATTAGGATTTCCCGTATGCAGCCAACTGTTTTCCCCAGTATATGTTTTATATGTTTTTGAATTGCTTATGTTTAATTAGATACCTAAAGCCATATACATGCATGACCAGTTTCACCTAGTTATGGAGGTACCATAACCATAACACTGGAGGCACCAGTGTTATGACTCCACCACGAAGGAGTGATAGCTCGTGGTGTCCCTTTAGCTTTTGGACATATTATTATTATCAGTTGGGGCGTATGGGTGCATCCTAGTTTACATGTTTTCACCAGATTATTCAGGTGAATGTGGTGTGTGCCTTGCATCCTTCACAAGGAGCTGATCCTTCCTACCCAAACCAATATATTAAATTAGAGGCAGCCCCTCTAATTTGCATGACGAGGTCACCCCTCCAAGTATTCATGCACGTTGGTAATTCATGACCTATATTGGCTAATGGTAAACATGTTAAACAGTTTTTATAATATAAACATAAGGCTTTTCAAACTATAAAACCAGTTTTAATAAGACATGCCAGGTTATTCAAGACTTAGTCTTTTCCGTTGCTCTATGCTTATATGCTTATGTTATTCATGCTTTATTTGTATATCCGTGCACTGAGCGTTATGCTCAATCGTTTTCCCTTTCATGTTTCCAAAACGGCAGGTACTCAGGGACGCTCGTAGACTTTAAGCGTGCGTGCATATGGATTGGAAGCTTCCTAGCCTTCGTTAGTCTATGCATTTCTTTATACTTTGATACTCATTTCCATGGACATTGTTTAGTCCTTTTCATTTACATTACTTATGTTTGTGTGTGATGAGTTCTACTTTTGGGGTACCGATGTTTGATTCTGGTATTTCCTTTATGGGCATGTGATGTTTTATACATTTATCCTTGTATGCTTTGATGACACGCCATAATCACGCGTGACATTCCATTTACCAAAATGGGGTGTTACAATACATATGTGAAATTTGAGGATTGTCACAGTCTCTCCTCCTTAAAGAAATCTCGTCCCGAGATTAAAATAAAGAGTGATGTCATATGACAAAGAATAGCGTAATCCTCGTGTTTCCAAACATATTCATACCCTCACGGGTTTTCAATAATTCAATAATTAGAAATATAACATTATACCAGATAATTTAGTCTATCATTGGAAACTCTTTCATTGGGATGATAAGAGATTCATCAGATAAACATTTCTATAAATTCGCAATGCGAAAAGTATTATGAATATTAATGAGTTCTTTGGGAAACTCAAGTCAATATGTCACTACTGAATTCAAAATCTTGAATTGATTATCGCATTTTTTTCAAAATCAATCTGGGTAATTGATAGCGAAAACATTCTTCTCATATAGATATTGTTTAATACGGTGTAATTTCTCATTCATAGTGAGAAATTTTTATCAAAATAATGTCTTGGATTATCTTAAATCACCATTTAATCCAGCAGATACTTAACATATTTCAACGTTCTACGAAGCTATAGTCTTTTCAATAGTTTCATGAAGTATCTTGGGTCTCGTAAGTTGAAAATCTCCATCTTTAGCCCAGCAGATATATAAATGGCACTTCTTTCGATAGAGTGCTAAATAATACTTCTTTAATTCTAGCATGAGAACTATTGTTATATGGGAAACTTTACCAATGTTAAGTGTCCTTTCAAAATTTATAATACATACATGGAGTATGTAGTTTAGTATTTGGATTGTTCTTCCACTTAATACATTAGCATACCTATGTTTAATTTATATAATTGACTAAGTATTACATATTACCCTCGGGTATTTTGTATATACTTTTAAGATTAAGATGTGAAACACTCGTCACGATCTTAGATTATTGATATTGATTCTCTATATTGACAGATTATTTCTTGCATAACCTTAGAGTTTCTATATCATTGATTTTCTTAATAGGGATAAATCCTATAGATTTAGTAAAACAATCGACAATAACCCAGATGGCATCATGTCTATTTGAAGTAAAAAAATCCTCATTTGTTCTTTCCTATTTCCATGGAGGAAATTCAGGTTGAACTAGTAAGTCGGATGACTTTTAATATTCTGCTTCTTTTGTTAGAGCATAATATAAGAAGTTAATGCTTCTTCGAGTTAAATGGAATACTTCACATTCCAAGTCCTTACGAATTCTAAGTCTTATGTTTAATATGATTAGACGAATTGATGAGACTGCAATTATACATAGTCTCATCGTCCAAATCGGGCTTAAAACGCTTAAAATATCATCAAAATACCCCAAAATATGCTTGTGTTTGTTCATTGTGTATTTTAGGTACGTATATCGTGAAATCAACAAAAGATCACAAGAATCAAGCAAAAACGAACACGGGAAATGAAGCCGCACAAAGAACCGGACCGAACAATGATTTTCCATTCAAGTCCTTAAAGTTTTGAAGATTAGCAAGTTTGGTCCCTCAACTTTTGAAGACTTGGCAATTTATCCCCTTGCAAAACTCATTAATTATATTTGGGTCCCTAAATTATCAAGACAATACAAGATATGCCCTTGAAGATTGGTTAAAAATGCAAGATTGGTCCTTGTGATAAGTTTATTAAACTTTTTGTGGATAAAATCTAAAAAAGAAGACTTTATTAACAAAGGATTTGTGATGTGGCTGTTTTAAACTTCATTTGACAAAGACAAAGGAGTCCAGGGACTATTTGTGGCAGACAAGTACACCCCACCACCAACCACCTTGTGACACGTCCCCCACTTACCCAAATCAACCAATCAGCTCACACCCCAAATCCATGTCACGTCCCACTATCCATTTTATAACAGATTTAAAAATCTGTTATTACTTAATGAGGGAAACAAAATTTTAAACATAATTAACCCTACACTTAAATCAAACCACACTGTTTACCTCACCCTCCCATCATAAACCCTAAAAAACCTAATACCATCTAATCAAAGGGGTATTACTTGGGCCACTCCAGAACACTAATTTAGGGTCTCCTAATCCCTTTCACACCTTCAAACCCCACCCCAGACCACACCACATGAGTGTGGGGACCTCCCCTATACGTCCCTTTCTTCCCAAACCCAACATCCCGACATAATTAATAGCTCACAAGTCACTCCTTGGTCCCAAAGGCTCAAATGAACGATTTTTTATCAATCCAACATCCTGGCAACAACATCTCATCACATGAGGACCTTGACCATGATTTCAAAAGAGGCATCTTCAAGCATATTCTAAAGATTTATCCAAGGGTGTTTTTGGAAGAACAAGATTAGGTTTTAACATCTAGAATAATCTTTTGGTCAGTATAAAAGGAGAATGTGGCTTGTACATTCCCTTTTGTTCCAGTTTTGTAAAAAATTTAAATTATTAATGAAAATGAAAACTTAATTTTTGTGCAAATACTGAGTTCGACATTACTGTTTTTCTTAGTCTAATCTTATTTTTATGCAAGTTAGTTTAAGTGTTATCAAGGTTTCATTTGTTCAAAAGTTTTCATCAAGAAACATTTTCTTTAAGATTTTTTCAGAAAACACAAAACCAGGCTTAATGAGGAAGTGAAAGTGGAATCATTGAGCTTGTTTTGTTGTTTAAGGTTTTTTACCTCAGTTTGATTCAAAGGTTTTACAAGTTTGGTTCCAAAGGTTCCTGATTTCAAAGATTATCTCAAAATGTCTTATCTTTCTTTTTTTATTTATTACTGCTTACTGTAGAAAAAGCTATCACAAGCCTGACAAGCTTGTGATAGGCTTCTATTACTTGAAGTCTTTTTCTTGGTTTGGTTGTGTTTGTGCAAGTAACAAGGGCCTCAAACAAGACCTCATATCTCATCATTTCCTTTGCATTTCTTTTTGAAGATATTTGTCACCCTTGGGTCTCTTATAGATTCCATCAGCGGGGTTTCTCTACTCGTTCCTCATAAGCTCATTAAACTACTCAACACTTGTTTGGAAAAGGCATCAGCCCAGGTTTGGCTTGAACCTTCTAAATATATGTTTTGAATGGTTTTTGGGTGATTTTGTGGAAACAGTTGAATGATAGCCTTATGTTTGGTTTATGTCCATTATTTTTACTCTAATGCATGCTAGATTAGGACTTAAATAGATTTGTGGTTGATTAGTGAAGTTTTCTTTACAAATTTTCATAATCAGTAATATTAAGGGGTGTTTGGGTCTAGGGTTTTAACTAAATGAGGTGACATAAAATCTAGTTAAAGTCAGTCAAACCCACTTTAATAGGTCGTATTAGGTATAATCAACATTTCGTTTTATTTTGGTAGCTTTAAAAAGATTTTGAATGTTTATTATTTGGTGAAAAAACTATCAAGTAAAATCAGTGGCCAAAACTAGGTTGTTTTAGCATGAATAGAATTGAAATATTTTGAATCTGTTAGTTTATGTGGTATTCTAGGGATTGTAATCAGTTAGTTGGGTTTTGGTTGGATATTGTGCAAGATTTAGCTGTTTGAAATTCATTTTTGAACCAAGTTTATCACCAACTAGGTGCCTAGTTCTTGTTTGTGTATGAGTAACCATCATTTGCCCTATTGTGTTAAGTTTTGTGTTGCAACCTGTTGTTTTCTAGCTTAGACTGACTCCCTACACTCAACTGAGTGTAGGGGTGCCCCCTTGTTCAAGTGAAATCAAGAAACAAAACAAAACGAGCACAATCATTTCCCATATTTCATCAGTTCGCTTTTTTAGTTTCATCAGAGAACGACCCCTTTGTTCTTTGTTATATCGGACAACACGTGTCTGGTAGTTTTTCCTTAATGTTCATATATGTTTCTTTTTTTTTGATCGAATTGTAGGATTAAACGTTGCTTTTTGATTTTGTTTTGTGTTTTGGGAATGTTAAAGTACCAGTAATCAAGTAGGTTTAAAAATAAAAAATAAAAAAAAATGACAAAAAGACTGTGGCCAGGACTCGAACCTGCACCACTCACACCACACACCAACGCTCTAACCAACTACCCTATGGACTTTACTGGTATAAGTTCCCTAGGGCATTTACTTAAGGGGTGATTGTGTTTTAGCTTATTAATACTTTTCGAGCTTATATAAGCTGTTTTAAGCTTATTTGTTAAGCGTTTTTCCTGTTTTACATTTTATAAAGTAAATTAAAAATAGAAAAAGTGTTTTAAAAATTTTGCAAAATAATTTTTAAGTTTTTAATAATATTTTTGAGGTTTACATTAAAAAAAGTTTTCATTTTCACTTATTTCAATTTTATTTAATTTTTTGGTTTTTATTAAACTTTAAAAATTAATATAAAATTATCAAAAAGTTTTTTGACATTTTGGATTTCATATTTGTTTTATTTGCATTTTTCTTAGCTTAAGTTTAATTTTTGGTATTTTTAGAGCATTTTAGTGTTTTGTCGAGTTTTACGGTTTCGCGTTTTTCACGTCGTAGACTAGTTTTTAGCATACATCGTCTTTACCTTTCTCTTTTTCTCAACCAAAAACGACACTAATCCAAACTTTGATTTTATATAATTGGCACACAATTCATACACCTCCACCGAGAACGAACTTGGACTTTTCTTCTTCATGGTTTTCCTAAACCGTGTCGAATAATACTTGCCTATAATACGTCTTTTTCCTAAAAGCGTATTTCTACCGCAATCATTTCGGCGCCGCTGTCGGGGAGGTGTTTTTGTGTGCCATTATACATATCGTGTTTGTGTGAGTAGTGCGTTTTTGCTTTTCAATTTGGAAAGCGTAAATATCGTACATACTCAGTTTTGTTACTTTTCCTTATTATATTATAATATCCAAATAAATCGTGTTTAGTTTTCCTAAATTAAACACACAACAATCCTTTTACTATATTGTAGATATATTGGTTTTCGTTTTCTTGTAAATATTATTAATATATTGTATTTACGTATCCCAACAAAATTTACAATATCTCCAAAAGCGTGAAAACGCAACCTTAATTGGGATTTCATCACTCAATTATTATATTCGAATCCAAAGCAAAATTTTAAAGGCAAAATAGATAAATACTTTCGTGAGGCTTAATTTTGATTAACACAAACTATAAGGTGGGTATAAGGCAGTTGTATTTCACGACCTAAGGGAAAAAGGCTCTTAAGTGCTTAGCGTCGCCTCGTTTCCCCCGCTTGCTTGTGCGTGTTTTGAAAAAGAGGGCTAATCGAGGGTTTGTCGCCCAAGTATTATCTACGTATACTATATTTGCTTGTTTTCAAGATTAAACCCTCTTGAACGTTTTGGTATTCCACCAACGTTCTAAAGTCATCGAAGGCGTTCACTCAACGTAATCGTTTTCATTCCTTGAGGCTCCTTCAATCGAGAAATCGACTCTAGGAAAGATTTGTAGATTTGAGTCTACGTAATACACCAAAATCCAAAAAAATTAAAAAACAGTCAAAAACCAAAAAAATTGAAAAACCAAAAACACAAAAACAATCTTCGATTTTTCCCTATATTTTCATAATTCTCTTCTTTAACCCTCTAACCGTTTAATTCTCGTAACACCATTCTCGTTTCGTCATGTCCAACGATAGATGTTACTCTTTTCCATATTGTGGAGGTCTGCCCGACTGTGGTAATTGCTTCAATTGCGAGATTTATGGAGGAAGGTAGGTGTATATATACAACTCTCCTCAAAACGACCATGGTTACGGATTTCAATCCTATGACCAAGCTCCACAACCACCTTCGTCTTATTCGTGTGATTTTTGCGGTTTGGAGCACGACTTCTGATTTTGTTGTACGATTTATAATGACCCCGAACCAAATCCTAATTTTCTATGACCAATCTTCGCAATACCCACCATCATATTCATGTGAGAATTGTAGAAACGCGCCTCATTATGGGTATGATTGTCAACCGATGAACCATGATACGTGTTTCGACAACCAATTCTCCGGTTTTGACCAATCACCTCCACAAAAATTTTTCAATGATGATCTCGGTGCAAGTCGCGTCGACAAGGGATTTGAAGAAATTAAATTGCTTTTTCAACAAATTATGGAGAAAAAGGGACTTTTAATCGTCGAAGTGATCGAAGAAAGCATCAAAGATATGGAAGAGGAGAAACGACGAATCAATCAAGAAATAAACGATATCTCTAATGAACTTGGCGTTAGGAGATATCGTAGAGAAAAAATAAGTGACGAGTTTAAAAGAGAACGTGAGATTAGAACTAAAAAACTTTTACAAAATTACAATGGCTTAAGCATCGATATTCGTTATAAGAGACGAGAACTAGAAAGAGAGGAGCATCTAGCTAAATGTGATCTCACGTCTCCTATTTATGATGACGACGGCGATAGCGACATTTTTAATCTCACCTCGTCTTGTGAAACCATTACTCTCATGCTCCCTACGGAACCCGATGCCTCTCTAATTATGGGGGAGAAGAATCTTAGCACTAATCCTAGTGTTGAGATCCCTATTCCAATCCAAAGTGAGCCTATGGTTGTCTCCGCTGAGGAGTTAAGTGATTTTGCTCTCGATGAATTTTTCCATGAAGATTCTAACGAGACAAATTACGATAGTGAGTGTGATACAATTTCATGTGATGATGTCTCTCCTAATAACACTTCGGGTAGAGAATCATTGACTTTTTCGAACCCGCTTTTCGATGATGATTTTTCCACTAGTGATGACGAGTCACTTCTCGATGAGGTAGTTCGTGTCGACGAATTTAAAATCTACTCAAATCCCCTTTTTGAATTTGATGACGAGTTCGTTTTTGGTGACGTAAATCCTCTCTTTGATGAGATGTTCGAGCACATCGAGAGTGAGGATTCTTTGGATCCTAAACTCGATGAGCCGGATTTGCTAGTCACCCTCCTTAAGTCTCATTTGGATGAGCCTTCTCTTTTGACTTATGATGCTTCCATTCTCGAGGGGTTCACCGATGGACCGCATCTCGATGAGAATGAGGATTTCAATGAGGCCTTTTTATTTAAACCGGGAGGAGACTTTGAGACCCCCATTTTTATTGATTCTCTTTCAAATTTTCCTTCGTCTCAAAGTAATCCTACCCACCCTCTCGGTTCTCATGACTACACGTACTTCGAGTAAGTTGTAAGGAGTTTTCTTCCTTACAAAACTTATCCTCCGGCTTTGCCTTTATCATTTTCCACCAAATGTGAGGATACGATCTTTGACCCCGGTATAAAGGCTTTGCCTTTATTCACGGTTGCTTTTGGGCCTTGTTTATCATGTAAGCCTCACCAAAAATGACTATCCCATGATAATCCCTAAATCATCACATTTATGGGGATTCGAGTCAAGCTCTTGACTCGGTTATAAAAAACGAGGTGCCTCGTGGGGGAATCTCATGCTTATCCTTTTTATCATTTTCGTTTTATTTTTCTAATTAGTGTAATGCGAGGGGACTTTTGCTCTTCCTACCTTTGTTCCGTGGTTGTTTGTGATTGTGATTCATTAGGTTCATCGCCATCATTGAACACTCTCGTGTTCGTTTTACGCATCACTCGAGCTTCGATCGTTGCCTTTGGAGATTCCGATATCCGATGATATCCTTTTATGTTCTAACGTTTATCTTATTAGCATAATCCATAAATGGCTTTTAGGTTATTCGTTTTACTCTTTCCATGCTCGAGATTAAGCATTAGACTTCGTCTCTAGTATGGGGGTGTTTCACCCCTAGACTCGAAACATTGAGGACGATGTTTAGTTTTAGTTTGAGGGGTGAGTAGATACTTCACCTTGCTTATGTCAACACGCAATCCAATTTTCATCTTTTTGTTATCGTTTTGTTGCAAAATAAGGCTAAAAATGGCCAAATTTTAAATTTTTTCTTGTTTTTCATAAGTGTTTAAGACACGAATGTAGGTTTTCTGATGGTGAGAATAAGAGTAATTTTTGACTCGACCGTGCGTGTTGAGCACTTAACTTCAATTCCTTAACTTTTTTTAGGCTAAGTCTCTTAAATGAGGACGAGAAATGATAGACTTAATTATAAGTCTCGTAATCTTTCACAATCTCATGTGTATTAATCATTATCTTATTCTCCCCACGCTTTTGTTTAAATAAATACAATAAGTAAGGTCGTACGATTTATAAGGTTAATTAGCTTCTAGCCTAAGATCGTTTAAAAGTTGCTCGTGTTCGAATAGAGTTCATAGCCAAGGCATAACTTATTGAAGCGGGATGCAAAGATTGGCAAGTTCCAAAAAGGCCCTCACAAGGCATGAGGAACTCAATTTTGTTGTTAAAGATCCAAGATGATGTGAAGTATCATTGTTCCAAAATCAGTATGAAGGATCGAGACACACGACGAAAAGCAATATACTCCCCTAAAGACCATGGAGAAGTCTATCCAAAAAGACCCTAACAAGGTATGAGGATAAATATATCCAAGTCCTAAAAGGAGGCGGATCATTGTATATCAAAATCCCAAATAAAGATCGAAGAAAAATGATGAAGTCGTGGTCTAAAACGTCAAGTGAAGAAATTCCATATATGAAGAAAATTATTTCAAGAACGTCTTCCAAGATTTGAAGTTCGAAGTACATGCCAAATATTGATCCGAGAAAGGTCTCAAATCGTAAAACGAGTTATCCCAAGATATGAACTTAAGGAGATTACGAGAAGCCGTTTTAAAAGATCGTGTCATTCGGCTAACTATCGATTAAATCGTGCTACTTTATTTTCGGCCTTAATAAAATATTTAAATAAGTCAATGATGTATCCTTGTGATCTCTAAGATAAAAATAAAATATAAGAGATACCAATTTTAAATAAGGGAGTCTAAGTGTGTAATTAACACTCATGAGTAATGATTGTGTTGCTAACTTATAATAACACCTCGTTACACGCTTAGCATGGAATCGGGTGAAAATTGAGGATGACGAACTTATCTCTATGAGGCATTCACGTGTTCTTATTCTTTGACCCTAAAAGTCACTTAATCGTGATGAAAACAATGCATTATGTCAAAAACACGTGCAATAGTTTATTAAATTTTATGTTTTCAATAAATGTCACAAAAAAATGAATTTTGGAAGTGCTATGATACTTAATTCTAGCATTGCGTGAGGGCACGGAAATGATTTAGTATGGGGGAGTGATGAGACTACAATTATACATAGTCTCATCGTCCAAATCGGGCTTAAAACGCTTAAAATATCATCAAAATACCTCAAATTATGCTTGTGTTTGTTCATTGTGTATTTTAGGTACGGATATCGTGAAATCAACAAAAGATAAAAAGAATCAAGCAAAAACAAACACGGGAAACGAAGTCGCACAAAGAACCGGACCCGAACAATGATTTTCCATTCAAGTCCTTGAAGTTTTGAAGATTGGCAAGTTTGGGTTTCAACTTTTGAAGACTTGGCAATTTATACCCTTGCAAAACCCATTAATTGCATTAAGGTCCCTAAATTATCAAGACAATACAAGATATGCCCTTGAAGATTGGTTAAAAATGCAAGATTGGTCCTTGTGATAAGTTTATTAAACTTTTTGTGGCCAAAATCTAAAAAAGAAGACTTTATTAACAAAGGATTTGTGATGTGGCTGTTTTAAACTTCATTTGACAAAGACTAAGGAGTCCAGGGACTATTTGTGGCAGACAAGTAAACACCCCACCACCAACCAGCTTGTGCCACGTCCCCCACTTACCCAAATCAACCAATCAGCTCACACCCCACATCCATGTCACGTCTCACTATCCATTTTATAACAGATTTAAAAATCTATTGTTATAACAGATTTAAAAATCTATTGTTACTTAATGAGGGAAACAAAATTTTAAACTAATTAACCCTACACTTAAATCAAACCACCCTGTTTACCTCACCCTCCCATCATAAACCCTAAAAAACCTAATACCATCTAATCAAAGGGGTATCACTTGGGCCACTCCAGAACACTAATTTAGGGTCTCCTAATCCCTTTCACACCTTCAAACCCCACCCCAAACCACACCACACGAGTGTGGGGACCTCCCCTACACGTCCCTTTCTTCCCAAACCCAACATCCCGACATAATCAACAGCTCACAAGTCACTCCTTGGTCCCAAAGGCTCAAATGAACGGTTTTTGATCAATCCAATAGCCTGGAAACAACATCTCATCACATGAGGACCTTGACCAAGATTTCAAAAGAGGCATCTTCAAGCATATTCTAAAAATTCGTCCAAGGGTGTTTTTGGAAGAACAAGATTAGAGTTTAGCATCTAGAATAATCTTTTGTTCAGTATAAAAGGAGAATGTGGCTTGTACATTCCCTTTTGTTCCAGTTTT
Source organism: Glebionis coronaria (assembly GCA_025667525.1). Taxonomy (NCBI): domain Eukaryota; kingdom Viridiplantae; phylum Streptophyta; class Magnoliopsida; order Asterales; family Asteraceae; genus Glebionis; species Glebionis coronaria. The sequence goes on along the minus strand of CM046881.1, from coordinate 453,295,087 downwards.
ATAAAAATTTTAAACTATTAATGAAAATGAAAACCTAATTTTTGTGAAAATACTGAGTTCCACATTACTGTTTTTCTTAGTTTAATCTTATTTTTATGCAAGTTAGTTTAAGTGTTATCAAGGTTTCATTTGTTCAAAAGTTTTCATCAAGAAACGTTTTCTTTAAGATTTTTTCAGAAAACTGTTGGGTCAAAAAGTTGATGTGGCAGAAACTAAAAAACGAAGAAAATATGAAGGTATTTGTCTAAGCGTTGACAAGAGTATTCCAGGCGTTGACATGTACAAATTAGGCGTTGATGGAAGCAAGCATTGTCAAGAGCAATTCAAGCATTGTCACATGCAATTCAGCATCGACAAAACGTAGACAAGAAGCCTTTAGAAGCTTCTATTTGGATATATATGCAGGATATATTCTGTATATAGTTATTTAAATAGAAGATTCACATGTTTATTCATTTTTATCTCTTGTAAACCCTAGTCCTTACACTATAAAAGGAACCAAGGGTATTAGGTTTATTCATAACTTTTCATATACAATGTAAATCTAAAGTGTGTGTCGACTAGGTGTGGGATTCAATGTACACACACCTAGTGGTTGTTCGTTATTAATATAATGGACAATCCAATTGTTTTAATTCATGTTCTTGTGCCCTAAACACCTTGTTAATGGTTGTTGTTCTAATTCCGCTTTGATTGTTTAATCATATGAACAATGATCATTCCTAGTTGCTTCAAAGATCCGGAAACCAAGGTTTCCACAATTGGTATCAGAGCCTCATGGCTCGTGATGCTAGGACCAACAAGGTGTTCGTGTATGGTAAAGAAAAGAAAAATCCGTCTAGGGTTTTTCTGGACGTTTTTCTGTGCGCAGCAGTATTCAGAAGGTCATAACTTTTGATTGAACCGTTGGATCGTCACGAAATTTTATATGTGTGTTCTACATACATATATCTAAACATCCACCATAAGGATTGTCGAGTTTTATCCCCAGGCAAAAGTTATTAGGCGTCAAAGTTGGCTGATGAGTGATTTTCAGATTTTCAGCTTTTACATAAAATCATGATTAGGGTTTTTACAAACCCTCAATCAACTTAAGGTTGAAAAACTAAAGAATTGTGGCAGCTATGATTCAAGATCTAAGGTTTATTTACAAACCCTAATTAGGGTTTTGGTGCTTAACCTTTAAAACCCTAGATTTGTGAATAGTAGCTCGGTATTTAAATATGATGACATGATATGGCTGTTTGTGATTTGGACGTAGCATGGTTAAAACATCTGACTTTCACAAGGTACGTTCACATGGTCATGAAGTGTGTTCACACGGTGCTCGTTTCTTATTGGTGTAAAAAGGGTGTGTTCACACGGTGAAGAAATTTTGATTGGTTATTCATGTCTGCATTCACACGACCAAAGGAGGAATAATATATATTCGCTATTGTTCACATGATGAAGGCTCTATGATTGGTGGAATCATGTGTGTTCACACAATTAATCAATTTGTGTTCACATACGAAGCAAGTTTCTTTCAATTGATGGATATCCTGTTTGTTGCAAGAATTATGGTCAACGAAGTTATGCTGTTATTGGTTATTATGATGACACATGATATTTGGGTGACCAAGATTTGAGTTAAAGAGAGCAGATGGGATTTGATTGGATCAAACAAAAGGTCGGACGTGGACAAGTATAAATAGAAAAGGAATTGTTTTTTTTAAGAATCGTGGGTTCACAACTGCTCATCACGTTTAAAGGTAGAAAATATTCTTTTCTGTTTATCAGATTATGAATATATTGATTGTTGATTTGGACATGGTAAATACGGGTGCATATAATTATGTGGGGTAAATAAATTCCTAAAGTTTAGGGATAGTATTTTACTTCATTATACTGTCTATATATATCTCTGGATATTAGGATAGTTTGAATATGCATGGGATAAGTATGCACGTGAAGTAGACGTGGGCTTTTTCAACATTCAGACAAATTCAGTACTACCTACGTGGGATAAGGTCAGCTTTTGGGACAGAAGTAGACGCTGACGTTCGTGTTTTAGACGCTGACGTTTATAATCGAGACGCTGACAGGAAGTATTTTGACGCTGATAGGTTGACAGTGTCGACCGATATATGAATTCCAACGCTGATAGGTATTGTCCGATATCGGACAATACAACTGATAGAGATATTGGACAGAAGAGGATATTGGACAACACAAGGAAGGCTGCTGTTTGAGAAAATTAGTACGTTTTTAGCACACAAAAAGGTAGTATTTACACACGAAGGTACATGGAATCTCCGTTTTAATTTAGAATATCATGATGATATTTATGGCTCGGATATTTTGAAAGGGATTAATGATTTTTAAGTAAGTTAGCAACAATTCATGAAGAATTTTATTGGATTATGTAATCGGGATAGCCTTGTGAAAGAGTTATTCGTTGACAGCTTTTACATATGAAGATATTGCCTTGTCATGAAGAGGTGTTGGCTTAAGGGGAAGAATTCCTATGATAAGTTTGATGATTGAAGAAGATTTTCGCGAGTTTGTGTTCTATCATATCTTAAAGTCGTGCACTCCCAGTCATAGACTTTAAAGGTAACTTGTTTATGCTTACATGGTTACTGATGAAGTGATACAAGGTCTAGGAATATGTGATTTTTCTTATGGTTCTCTATGCACATATTTTCTATCACTTGAAGGAGTTACATTATCGTGCTCAGTGTCTCACAAAGGATGAGGACTTTTGTATCAGCCACATACTTCATCACATCATCGTACAAGATATGGAACATAGGTTTGGGTTATTCTGCTTCTACATCAAAAATATTATATTAAATGTTCTTCAAGATCATTACATAGAGCTACATTTGGAGAATCTTCAAAGATTGCATACATTGTTTACTTCCTTGTTGATGTGACAAAAAGGGGAAGAAATACATGCTACACTTGAGGGGAAGCAATTTGAAGATCATGTACAACTTACAAGAGATACACATAGAGTTTTGCCACTATCAACTAGGGGAAGATTGTTGGGTCAAAAAGTTGATGTGGCAGAAACTCAAAAACGAAGAAAATATGAAGGTAATTGTCTAAGCGTTGACAAGAGTATTCCAGGCGTTGACATGTACAAATTAGGCGTTGATGGAAGCAAGCATTGTCGAGAGCAATTCAAGCATTGTCACATGCAATTCAAGCATTGACAAAACGTAGACAAGAAGCCTTTAGAAGCTTCTATTCGGATATATATGCAGGATATATTCTGTATATAGTTATTTAAATAGAAGATTCACATGTTTATTCATTCTTATCTCTTGTAAACCCTAATCCTTACACTATAAAAGGAACCAAGGGTATTAGGTTTATTCATAACTTTTCATATACAATGTAAATCTAAAGTGTGTGTCGACTAGGTGTGGGATTCAATGTACACACACCTAGTGGTTGTTCGTTATTAATATAATAGACAATCCAATTGTTTTAATTCATGTTCTTGTGCCCTAAACACCTTGTTAATTGTTGTTGTTCTAATTCCGCTTTGATTGTTTAATCATATGAACAATGATCATTCCTAGTTGCTTCAAAGATCCGGAAACCAAGGTTTCCACAAAAACACAAAACCAGGCTCAATGAGGAAGTGAAAATGGAATCATTGAGCTTGGTTTGTTGTTTAAGGTTTGTTTACCTCAGTTTGATTCAAAGGTTTACAAGTTTGGTTCCAAAGGTTCATGATTTCAAAGATTATCTCAAAATCTTTTATCTTTCTTTTTTATTGATTACTGCTTACTGTAGCAAAAGCTATCACAAGCCTGACAAGCTTGTGATAGGCTTCTACTACTTGAAGTCTTTTTCTTGGTTTGGTTGTGTTTGTGCAGGTAACAAGGGCCTCAAACAAGACCTCATATCTCATCATTTCCTTTGCATTTCTTTTTGAAGATATTTTTCACCCTTGGGTCTCTTATAGATTCCATCAGCATGGTTTCTCTACTTGTTCCTCATAAGCTCATTAAACTACTCAGCACTTGTTTGGAAAAGGCATCAGCCCAGGTTTGGCTTGAACCTTCTAAATTTATGTTTTGAATGGTTTTTGGGTGATTTTGTGGAAACAGTTGAAAGATAGCCTTATGTTTAGTTTATGTCCATTATTTTTAGTCTAATGCATGCTAGATTATGATTTAAACAAATTTGTGGTTGATTAGTGAAGTTTTCTTTGCAAATTTTCATAATCAGTAATATTAAGGGGTGTTTGGGTCTTGGGTTTTAACTAATTGTGGTGACATAAAATCTAGTTAAAGTCAGTCAAACACACTTTAATAGGTTGTATTAGGTATAATCAACATTTGGTTTTTATTTTGGTAGGTTTAAAAAGATTTTGAATGTTCATTATTTGGTGAAAAAACTTTCAAGTAAAATCAGTGGCTAACTAGGTTGTTTTAGCATGAATGGAATTGAAATCTTTTGAATCAGTTAGTTTCTGTGGTATTCTAGGGATTGTAATCAGTTAGTTGTGTTTTGGTTGGATATTGTGCAAGATTTGGCTTTTTGAAATTCATTTTTGAACCAAGTTTATCAGCAACTAGGTGCCTAGTTCTTGTTTGTGTATCAGTAACCATCATTTGCCCTATTGTGTGAAGTTTTGTGTTGCAACCTGTTGTTTTCTAGCTTAGACTGACTCCCTACACTCAACTGAGTGTAGGGGTGCCCCCTTGTCCAAGTGAAATCAAGAAACAAAACAAAACGAGCACAATCATTTCCGATATTTCATCAGTTCACTTTTTTAGTTTCATCAGAGAACGACCCCTTTGTTCTTTGTTATATCGGACAACACGTGTCTGGTAGTTTTTCCTTAATGTTCATATCTGTTTCTTTTTTTTGATCGAATTGTAGGATAAACGTTGCTTTTTGATTTTGTTTTGTGTTTTGGGAATGTTAAAGTACCAGTAATCAAGTAGGTTTAAAAAGAAAAAAAAAGTTTTGACAAAAAGACTGTGGCCAGGACTCGAACCTGCGCCACTCACACCACACACCAACGCTCTAACCAACTGCCCTAGGGACTTTACTGGTATAATTTCCCTAGGGCATTTACTTAAGGGGTGATTGTGTTTTAGCTTATTAATACTTTTCGAGCTTATATAAGCTGTTTTCAGCTTATTTGTTAAGCGTTTTTTCCTGTTTTACATTTTTCTTGCATTCTTTACATAGTTTAGGACTTTTTGGTATAAAAAGTTTATTTTTCACGTTTTTATTTTATTTTTTATTAATATTTTTAGCTTTAAATTTTATAAAGTAAAGTAAAAATAGAAAAAAGCGTTTTAAAATTTTTGAAAAATAGTTTTTAAGTTTTTAATAATATTTTTGAGGTTTACATTAGAAAAAGTTTTCATTTTCACTTATTTTAATTTTATTTAATTTTTGGTTTTTTTATTAAAATTTAAAAATTAATATAAAATTATTAAAAAGTTTTTGGACATTTTGGTTTCCATATTTGTTTTATTTGCATTTTTCTTAGCTTAAGTTTAATTTTTGGTAATTTTTAGAGCATTTTAGTTTTTTGTCGAGTTTTACGGTTTCGCGTTTTTCACGTCGTAGACTAGTTTTTAGCATACATCGTCTTAACCTTTCTCTTTTTCTCAACCAAAAACGACACTAATTCAAACTTTGATTTTATATAATTGGCACACAATTCATACACCTCCGCCGAGAACGAACTTGGACTTTTCGTCTTCACGGTTTTCCTAAACCGTGTCGAATAATACTTGCCTATAATACGTCTTTTTCCTAAAAGCGTATTTTTACCGCAATCATTTTGGCGCCGCTGCCGGGGAGTTTTGTGTGCCATTATACATATCGTGTTTGTGTGAGTAGTGCGTTTTTGCTTTTCAATTTTTGGAAAGCGTAAATATCGTACATACTCATTTTTGTTATTTTTCCTTATTATATTATAATATCCAAATAAATCGTGTTTAGTTTTCCTAAATTAAACACACAATAATCATTTTACTATATTGTATATATATTGGTTTTCGTTTTTTTGTGAATATTAATCATATATTGTATTTACGTATCATAATAAATTTACAATATTTCCAAAAGCGTGAAAACGCAACCTTAATTGGATTTCATCACTCAATTATTGTATTCGAATCCAAAGAAAAAGTTTAAAGGCAAAATAGATAAATACTTTCGTGAGGCTTAATTTTTTATTAACACAAACTATAAGGTGGGTATAAGGCGGTTGTATTTCACGACCTAAGGGAAAAAGGCTCTTAAGTGCCTAGCGTCGCCTCGTTTCCCCAGCTTGCTTGTGCGTGTTTTGAGAAAGAGGGCTAATCGAGGGTTTGTCGCCCAAGTATTATCTACGTATACTATATTTGCTTGTTTTCAAGATTAAACCCTCTTGAACGTTTTGGTGTTCCACCAACGTTTCTAAAGTCATCGAAGGCGTTCACTCCACGTGATCATTTTCATTCCTTGAGGCTCCTTTAATCGAGAAATCGATTCGAGGAGATATTTGTAGATTTGAGTCTACGTAATACATCAAAATCCCAAAAAATTAAAAAACAATCAAAAACTAAAAAAATTTAAAAACCAAAAACCAAAAACACAAAAAGAATATTCGATTTTTCCCTCTATTTTCATAACTCTCTTCTTTAACCCTCTAACCGTTTAATTCTCGTAACACCATTCTCGTTTCGTCATGTCCAACGATGGATATTACTCTTGTCCATATTGTGGAGGTCCGCCCGACGGTGGTAATTGCTTCAATTGCGAGATTTATGGAGGAAGGGAGGGGTATATAGACAACTCTCCTCAAAACGACCATGGTTACGGATTTCATATGACCAAGCTCCACAACCGCCTTCGTCTTATTCGTGTGATTTTTGTGGTTTGGAGCACGACTTCGGATTTTGTTGTACGAATTATAATGACCCCGAACCGAATCCTAATTTCTATGACCAATCTTCGCAATACCCACCATCATAATCATGTGAGAATTGTGGAAATGCACCTTATTATGGGTATGATTGTCAACCGATGAACCATGATACGTCTTTCGACAACCAATTCTCCGGTTTTGACCAATCACCTCCACAAAATTATTTCGATGATCTCGGTGCAAGTCGCGTCGACAAGGGATTTGAAGAAATTAAATTGCTTTTTCAACAAATTATGGAGAAAAAATAACTTTCAATCGTCGAAGTGATCGAACAAAGCATCAAAGATATGGAAGAGGAGAAATGACGAATCAATCAAGAAATAAACGATATCTCTAATGAACTCGGCGTTAGGAGATATTGTAGAGAAGAAATAAGTGACGAGTTTAAAAGAGAGTGTGAGATTAGAACTAAACAACTTTTATAAGATTACAATGGCTTAAGCATCGATATTCGTGATAAGAGACGAAAAATAGAAAGAGAGGAGCATCTAGCTAAATATGATCTCACGTCTCCTATTTATGATGACGACGACGATAGCGACATTATTAATCTCACCTCATCTTGTGAAACCATTACTCTCATGCTCCCTACGGAACTCGATGCCTCTCTAAGTATGGGGGAGAAGAATCTTAGCACTAATCCTAGTGTTGAGATCCCTATTCCAATCCAAAGTGAGCCTACGGTTGTCTCCGATGAGGAGTTAAGTGATTTTGCTCTCGATGAATTTTTCCACGAAGATTCTAACGAGGCAAATTACGATAGTGAGTGTGATACAATTTCATGTGATGATGTCTCTCCCAATAACACTTCAGATAGAGAATCATTTACTTTTTCGAACCCGCTTTTCGATGATGATTTTTCCACTAGTGATGACGAGTCACTTCTCGATGACGAAGTTCGTGTCAACGAACTTAAAATCTACTCGAATCCCCTTTTTGAATTTGATGACGAGTTCGTTTTTCGCGATGTAAATCCTCTCTTTGATGAGATGTTCGAGGACATCGAGAGTGAGGATTCTTTGGATCCTAAACTCGATGAGCCGGATTTGCTAGTCACCCTCCCTAAGTCTCATTTGGATGAGCCTTCTCTTTTGACTTATGATGCTTCCATTCTCGAGGGGTTCACCGATGGACCGCCTCTCGATGAGAATGAGGATTTCAATGAGGCCTTTGCCTTTGAACCGGGAGGAGACTTTGAGACCGTCATTTTTATTGATTCTTTTTCAAATTTTCCTTCGTCTCAAAGTAATCCTACCCACCCTCTCGGTTCTCGTGACTACACGTACTTCGAGTACGTTGTAAGGAGTTTTCTTCCTTACAAAACATATCCTACGGCTTTTCCTTTATCATTTTCCACCAAATGTGAGGATACGATATTTGACCCCGGTATAAAGGCTTTGCCTTTATTCACGGTTGCTTTTAGGCCTTGTTTATCATGTAAGCCCCACCAAAAATGATTATCCCATGATAATCCCGAAATGATCACATTTATGGGGATTCGAGTCGAGCTCTTGACTCGGTTATCAAAAATGAGGTGCCTCGTGGGGGAATCTCATGCCTATCCTTTTTATCATTTTCGTTTTATTTTTCTAATTAGTGTAATGCGAGGGGACTTGTGCTCTTCCTACCTTTGTTCCGTGGTTATTTGTGATTGTGATTCATTAGGTTCATCGTCATCATTGAAGCCTCTCGTGTTCGTTTTACGGATCACTCGAGCTTCGATCGTTGCCTTTGGAGATTCCGATATCCGATGATATCCTTTTATGTTCTAACGTTTATCTTATTAGCATAATTCATAAATGGCTTTTAGTTATTCGTTTTACCCTTTCCATGCTCGAGATTAAGCATTCGACTTCGTCTCTAGTATGGGGGTGTTTCACCCTTAGACTCGAAACATTGAGGACAATGTTTAGTTTTAGTATGGGGGTAATTAGATACTTCACATTGCTTACGTCAACAAGCAATACAATTTTCATCTTTTTGTTATTGTTTTGTTGCAAAACAAGGATAAAAATGGCCAAATTTTAAAAAATTTCTTGCTTTTTCATAAGTGTTTAAAACACGAATGTAGGTTTTCCGATGGTGAGAATAAGAGTAGTTTTTTACTCGACCGTGCGTGTTGAGCACTTAGCTTCGATTCCTTAACTTTTTTAGGCTAAGTCTCTTAAATAAGGACGAGAAATGATAGAGTTAATTATAAGTCTCGTAATCTTTCACAATCTCATGTGTAGTCATTATTAGCTTATTCTCCCCACGCTTTTGTTTAAATAAATGCAGTAAGTAAGGTCGTACGATTTAAAAGGTTACTTAGCTTCTAGCCCAAGATCGTTTAAAAGTTGCTCGTGTCCGAATAGAGTTCATAGCCAAGGCATAACTTATTGAAGCGGGATGCGAAGATTGGCAAGTTCCAAAAAGGCCCTCACAAGGCATGAGGAACTCCATTTTGTTGTTAAAGATCCAAGATGATGTGAAGTATCATTGTTCCAAAATCAATATGAAGGATCGAGACACACGACGAAAAGCAATATACTCCCCTAAAGATCATGGAAAAGTCTATCCAAAAAGACCCTAACAAGGTATGAGGATAAATATATCCAAGTCCTAAAAGAAGGTGGATCGTTGTATATCAAAATCCCAAATTAAGATCGAAGAAAAATGATGAAGTCGTGGTCCAAAACGTCAAGTGAAGAAATTCCATATATGAAGACCATTATTTCAAGAACGTCTTCCAAGATTTGAAGTTCGAAGTACATGCCAAATATCGGTCCGAGAAAGGTCTCAAATCGTGAAACGAGTTATGCCAAGATATGAACTTAAGGAGATTACGAGAAGCCGTTTTAAAAGATCGTGTCCTTCTGCTAACTATCGATTAAATCGTGCTACTTTACTTTCGGCCTTAACAAAATATCGAAATAAGTCAATGATGTATCCTCGTGATCTCTAATACAAAAATAAAATATAAGAGATACTAATTAGAAATAAGGGAGTCTAAGTGTGTAATTAACACTCATGAGTAATGATTGTGTTGCTAACTTATAATAACAATGATCTCGTTACACGCTTAGCATGGAATCAGGTGAAAATCAAGGATGAAGAACTTATCTCTATGAGGCATTCACGTGTTCTTATTCTTTGACCCTAAAAGTCACTTAATCGTGATGAAAACAATGCATTATGTCTAAAACACGTGTAGTAGTTTATTAAAGTTTACGTTTTCAATAAATGTCACATAAAAATGAATTTTGGAAGTGCTACGATACTTAATTCTAGCATTGCGTGAGGGCACGGCAATGGTTGAGTATGAGGGAGTGATGAGACTGTAATTATACATAGTCTCATCGTCCAAATCGGGCTTAAAACGCTTAAAATATCATCAAAATACCCCAAAATATGCTTGTGTTTGTTCATTGTGTATTTTAGGTACGGATATCGTGAAATCAACAGAAGATCACAAGAATCAAGCAAAAACGAACACGGGAAATGAAGCTGCACAAAGAACCGGACCCGAACAATGATTTTCCATTCAAGTCCTTGAAGTTTTGAAGATTGTCAAGTTTGGTCCCTCGACTTTTGAAGACTTGGCAATTTATACCCTTGCAAAACTCATTAATTGCATTTGGGTCCCTAAATTATCAAGACAATACAAGATATGCCCTTGAAGATTGGTTAAAAATGCAAGATTGGTCCTTGTGATAAGTTTATTAAACTTTTTGTGGCCAAAATCTAAAAAAGAAGACTTTATTAACAAAGGATTTGTGATGTGGCTGTTTTAAACTTCATTTGACAAAGACTAAGGAGTCCAGGGACTATTTGTGGCAGACAAGTAAACACCCCACCACCAACCACCTTGTGACACATCCCCACTTACCCAAATCAACCAATCAGCTCACACCCCACATCCATGTCACGTCCCACTATCCATTTTATAACAGATTTAATAATCTGTTATTACTTAATGAGGGAAATAAATTTAAACATAATTAACCCTAAACTTAAATCAAATCACCCTGTTTACCTCACCCTCCCATCAGAAACCCTAAAAAATCTAATACCATCTAATCAAGGGGGTATTACTTAGGCCACTCCAGAATACTAATTTAGGGTCTCCTAATCCATTTCACACCTTCAAACCCACCCCAGACCACACCACATGAGTGTGGGGACCTCCCATGCACGTCCCTTTCTTCCCAAACCCAACATCCCGACATAATCAATAGCTCACAAGTCACTCCTTGGTCCCAAAGGCTCAAATGAACGGTTTTTTATCAATCCAACAGCCTGGCAACAACATCTCATCACATGAGGACCTTGACCAAGATTTCAAAAGAGGCATCTTCAAGCATATTCTAAAGATTCGTCCAAGGATGTTTTTGGAAGAACAAGATTAGGGTTTAGCATCTAGAATAATCTGTTGTTCAGTATAAAAGGAGAATGTGGCTTGTACATTCCCTTTTGTTCCAGTTTTGTAAAAAATTTAAATTATTAATGAAAATGAAAACTTAATTTTTGTGCAAATATTGAGTTCCACATTACTGTTTTTCTTAGTTTAATCTTATTTTTATGCAAGTTAGTTTAAGTGTTATCAAGGTTTCATTTGTTCAAAAGTTTTCATCAAGAAACGTTTTCTTTAAGATTTTTTTAGAAAACACAAAACCAGGCTCAATGAGGAAGTGAAAGTGGAATCATTGAGCTTGGTTTGTTGTTTAAGGTTTGTTTACCTCAGTTTGATTCAAAGGTTTTACAAGTTTGGTTCTAAAGGTTCCTATTTTCAAAGATTATCTCAAAATCTTTTATCTTTCTTTTTTATTGATTACTGCTTACTGTAGCAAAAGCTATCACAAGCCTGACAAGCTTGTGATAGGCTTCTATTGCTTGAAGTCTTTTTCTTGGTTTGGTTGTGTTTGTGCAGGTAACAAGGGCCTCAAACAAGACCTCATATCTCATCATTTCCTTTGCATTTCTTTTTGAAGATATTTGTCACCCTTGGGTCTCTTATAGATTCCATCAGCAGGGTTTCTCTACTTGTTCCTCATAAGCTCATTAAACTACTCAGCACTTGTTTGGAAAAGGCATCAGCCCAAGTTTGGCTTGAACCTTGTAAATTTATGTTTTGAATGGTTTTTGGGTGATTTTGTGGAAACAGTTGAATGATAGCCTTATGTTTAGTTTATGTCCATTATTTTTAGTCTAATGCATGCTAGATTAGGATTTAAATAGATTTGTGATAGATTAGTGAAGTTTTCTTTGCAAATTTTCAAAATCAGTAATATTAAGGGGTGTTTGGGTCTAGGGTTTTAACTAATTGAGGTGACATAAAATCTAGTTAAAGTCAGTCAAACACACTTTAATAGGTTTCATTAGGTATAATCAACATTTGGTTTTTATTTTGGTAGGTTTAAAAAGATTTTGAATGTTCATTATTTGGTGCAAAAACTGTCAAGTAAAATTAGTGGCCAAAACTAGGTTGTTTTAGCATGAATGGAATTGAAATCTTTTAAATCTGTTAGTTTCTATAGTATTCTAGGGATTGTAATCTGTTAGTTGTGTTTTGGTTGGATATTGTGCAAGATTTGGCTGTTTGAAATTCATTTTTGAACCAAGTTTCTCAGCAACTAGGTGCCTAGTTCTTGTTTGTGTATCAGTAACCATCATTTGCCCTATTGTGTGAAGTTTTGTGTTATAACCTGTTGTTTTCTAGCTAAGATTGACTCCCTACACTCAACTGAGTGTAGGGGTGCCCCCTTGTCCAAGTGAAATCAATAAACAAAACAAAACGAGCACAATCATTTCCCATATTTCATCAGTTCACTATTTTAGTTTCATTAGAGAACGGCCCCTTTGTTCTTTGTTATATCGGACAACACGTGTCTGGTAGTTTTTCCTTAGTGTTCATATCTGTTTCTTTTTTCTTTATCAAATTGTAGGATTAAACGTTGCTTTTTTATTTTGTTTTGTGTTTTGGGAATGTTAAAGTACCAGTAATCAAGTAGGTTTAAAAATAAAAAATAAAAAATAAAAAAAAAGTTTTGACAAAAAGACTCTGGCCAAGACTCGAACCTGCGCCACTCACACCACACACTAACGCTCTAACCAACTGCCCTAGGGACTTTACTGGTATAAGTTCCCTAGGGAATTTACTTAAGGGGTGATTGTGTTTTAGCTTATTAATACTTTTCGAGCTTATATAAGCTGTTTTCAGCTTATTTGTTAAGCGTTTTTCTTGTTTTACATTTTTCTTGCATTCTTTACATAGTTTAGGACTTTTTGGTATAAAAAGTATTTTTTTCACGTTTTTATTTTATTTTTTATTAATATTTTTAGCTTTAACTTTTATAAAGTAAATTAAAAATATAAAAAAGTGTTTTAAAAATTTTGAAAAATAGTTTTTAAGTTTTTAATAATATTTTTGAGGTTTACATTAGAAAAAGTTTTCATTTTCACTTATTTTAAATTTATTTAATTTTTGGTTTTTTATTAAACTTTAAAAATTAATATAAATTTATTAAAAAGTTTTTGGACATTTTGGTTTTCATATTTGTTTTATTTGCATTTTTCTTAGCTTAAGTTTAATTTTTGGTAATTTTTAGAGCATTTTAGTTTTTTGTCGAGTTTTATGGTTTCGCGTTTTTCACGTCGTATACTAGTTTTTATCATACATCGTCTTTACCTTTCTCTTTTTCTCAACCAAAAGACACTAATATAAACTTTGATTTTATATAATTGGCACACAATTCATACACCTCCGTCGAGAACGAACTTGGACTTTTCGTCTTCACGGTTTTCCTAAACCGTGTCGATTAATACTTGCCTATAATACGTCTTTTTCCTAAAAGCATATTTTTACCGCAATAACGAATATTCCAACCTGTTGGTGTATTCATGAAGTCCTTATCATAATTTACATAGGACTCATATCTTTTTCCTTAATTTCATAGAGGTATAAAACTCATATAAGACGTGAATAAGACGTTTGTACAAAGAACATTATAGAGACAGACAACGCTTGAATAGAAGTCGGTATTTTATTTTCTATAAAATACAGGATAATTTTACCAAACATATGATTTATAAAGCCACTTGCCCTTATAAATCCTAGTCAAATGATCTACTATGTTGAAAATCCGACACCAGATGGTGCAATTTCTATGTGATGCAGGGTGCATTTCTTACACCGAAGAAAATTTCCATCATATTCACCGTAGGTTGGATTAGTAACTTAGGTTATGGTAATTTCTCGTTTATTAGAATTACGGACATTCTTTCCTTGCTGAATTTAAGCTTAAGATTTTTCCGATTTTTGCACAGGATTGTGCTTAATTACCTTGTCCATTAATTCTTTTGGTAGAGGTAAATGACTTTTTCCAATATAGGGATTTTGGAAGCGGTAATCTTCAAAATATTTGGTAAAATTCCTTAGCAAAATCTTCTGATGGAGTTTTCTTAATAGAATTTCAGATGAAATTCCATGACATAATTCTAGGATAAGATCTTCTGATGAAGTTTTATGATAAAATTTTCTAATGAAATCTTGTGATAAAGCCTTCATCATTTTACGGAATAGAATAAAACTCTACTAACTTTTGAAATTTCCTCATGAGGTCAATTCCTTTTATCATTAGATAGCGGAGTTCTTCCTTCATCTTCTTGAAAATATTTAAAATTTAATCAAGCGATCTTATGCACTTCTTTTATCTCAATGGATTGAGCATAAAGAATTTACCAAGATAACTGATGAAGTGCTATATTCTCATAGCAAACTTCATATTATAATTTCAAATATGATTGATACGATAGAAAACTGAATTGGCTTTTTCAATCCAACGGGTGATACTATTAGCATCTTTTCTTCCTTGGATATCAAAAACTAACTAGTCATCGAGTCTTCTTCCGGATAATACTTCTTATTGACATTTTGTATTTGTAGGATTGCAGCCACATCATTGTCAATTCTTTGTCAAATACTTTTAGGGCCCGTTTGGTTCGCAGAATATTTTTGATGGAATCGGAATCTATTTCAGGAATTAGAATGTGAAGGAATGGAATGTTGAAAAATGGAATCCTTATGATTTAGAATCCGATGGAATTGGAATTTGAAAAGACTAGTTCGTGTTTGGTTGAAAGAAAATAAAATGTTAAACATTATATTTAATATATTACTATAATTAAATTTTAAATAATATAATATTAACTAATGTACTAAATAAACAATAATTTAAAATAAAATATAATTATATTTTTTAAATAATACTATATAAACTAATATATACAGCTTTTTGATATAGACTATTTTATATTATTTTATTTAAAAACTCTATTTTTAAATAAAACATTATTTTATTATTTTATTAACATACAAAATAAAAATAATTTATAAGAGTTAAAATTAATTAATTTAAACAAATAATAATTATTAACAAAAAACAAATAATAAAAATAAAATAAAAAAAGAATAAAAATTTTAAAAAATATATAATAAAAAAATAAATAATAGTAACATTAAAAAATAAAAATAAAAATAAAAATAAAATAATAAAAATAATAAACATAAAAATGTAAAATTAAAAAAAAATTAAAAAATACATAATAACAATAAAGTTAAGAAATAATTATTAAAAATTATTTAATTAATATTAATGTTTTTGATTTTTTTATTTCTGTTTTTTATCTATTTATTTTTATTTTTAATATTTTATTATTTTTATTACTTTTAATTTTAATATCTTTGTTATTATTATTTACTATTATTTTTGTAATAATAATAATAATAAAATATATATTTTTTAATTATTATTATTACTATTACTACTATTTTTTTCTTTTTTTAAACTTATTATTATTATTATTATTAAAAATAATATTAGTAAAAAAATAATAATGTTAACATTCCTCCCCCATTGCCATGGAATGTTCAATTCCACATATATGGGATTTTGTAGGATTTTAATTCCATTCCACTTGTTAACCAAACACATTAAGGAATGGAATTCAGATTCCAAATACATTGAATCTGCCAACCAAACACGTTATGGAATAGAATCAGATTCCAATTCAATCAGAATCCTTAGGATTCCATCGAACCAAACAGACCCTTAGGGTTTAGAATGAATGGGAAAGAATAGAAATAACTCAAAATCCAAGGTATACTTATATTAGAAAACATTTGTCACATATATATATGGATACATATAAATGCTTATCGAACACAAGGTATATCTTTTAAGTTTATATAGGAAACTTACTATGTTAATTATCATTCATATCTAAGAATAATAAATCCAACTATGAAATAAGATTTCAAAGTATACCACGGATTTATAAAGATGTGACTTTAACATAATTTTTCCATGATATGGAATGGAGGAATATAGCGAAAAATATAAAAACTTGTCTTATAGAACAAGCTTATCTTTTACATATCACATATCTTATAAAAGAATCTTTTGATAGACAAAAGCCGAGAATAGAATATTTCTAGAAAATTTGGGAAGTTTCCTAAACTTGCGGGTGACATTCAACTGATAATTCGTATTATCATAGAAGATAACAGAAATTTCAAAAATATATACTTTATCAAGCATATGCTTTTCCTAGAATTAACGCAATTTCATTCATAATTATTTTTGAGAAAACCAAGAAATATGGATTTTCTTACTTCTAAAAAATAAATAGGAAACGACAAGATAAGAAACACAACTTTTATTTATTAACAACTTGTCTGTTTAAACTTACAAGACAAGCTTCACTGTTAACATAAAAGTAAAGACATAAAGTTGAAAGTATTTACAACTTAATAGTTTAATGTCTTTATCTCTCATTCTTAAGTTATTTGATGGCATCAAAAAGACTTCGTATGTCGGCTCGATGTCTAATTTGAATGTCCTTAATGATTAATTCTAGAGTAGAAATTTTCAGTCGAGCTTGAACAATCCCTTCATCATATATCATATGTCTTCTCTGCAATTTAGCCTTAATTTCTTCAAAATCTTCTTCTAACTTCTCAAATCTCGTTGTATAATTCTTCGGCCTTTCCTAAGCCCTTTAACTTTATCTTCAAGATCTTCAATATGCTCGGGAGGAAATTCTTTCATATAAAGTAGGATATCTTTAATTTGTTATTTATAGGTATTTTGGGTAAGTTTTCAGATATAGGTGATAGTGCATTATTAGGGTAAGGTGATGGAAAATTTTGGTGATGAGGTGTAAAATCTATTTCTTCATTATATGCTCATATAACTTGCATATAGGGGTCGTCATCAAAAGGTAAAACGTCTTTTGGGATTTTCTGATCTTTGGGTGTATTTTCTGAAATCTCTAATAATCCCTATGATACTTCGGGAAATCGTCAGGAATACTTGCAGAACGCTCATCTTGAGAATCCGGTAAGATGAGAATCGGAGGAAGATAAGAATACATATTTTTAGAGACGTCGATAAATAACATAACTTATTTATATTATATTACGCATATCTAAGCATAATATCATTTATGTCTAAACATAATATCTCTTATGCATAGGCATAATATCAAATAAGCATAAACTTACACATAATCATGGAGAATAGCAGTCCAGTCATCTACATCATTCTTGTAGCAGCACTGGCTTTGGCACGGAGGACTTTCTTGAAATTATTTTAAAAAGTAGTTATAGTCAAGATTTTATTTCTTGTTCTCTATAACCATGGCTCTGGTACCAATCTGTAACACCCCTATTTTACCTTTACGCAGTGGAACTTTGAACTGGGGTATTACTTCATAGAAACAAGTCACAATAATATAAAACAACTCAAAAGAGTGACAAAATTAACTTTCTTTATATATTATTGAACAATCAGAGTTTTACAATATAAGGTCCCAAAATCTAGAATAATAATTTCAATCTTGTGCCTGTTCATGCCATCCTCATGTTGCTCCCAACTATCAGTCTTTAAAACCTGAGATATATGCTTAAAATCAACACAATGGTTGAGTGAATCCATAGGTTTAAAATCATTTTGAATACAAGATCCTTTCCCTGAGCTACGTTATTAGTCGCCCGTAAAATTTATAAATTAATGCACCAAGCTTATGATACCACGACTAGACATATCAGAAACCCAAAATTGCCCTTATGAGGAAGTCTGTCAAACTATCCTTATTAGCAAAATAAAGTATGCTTGTTTGACCACTAAGGTGCTAGCAAGTGCGACTTGCCCAGACAGGTAATGTCAGTCCCCAAATAGTATTATTTACAATCTTAGCGCTCATTTCTGGGAAAATGATTAACGGTTCATAATTAAAAAGGGACTTTCAAGGTAGCAATAAATATAGTGTCAATAATTACATCTGAAAAGCATACCAAAATACTTGTATTCCAGTTTAACATATATCCCCCTCACGGGTTTTCAAATCATTTGAAAGTAGTTGACTTTAGTGAGGCTATGAACTCACCTGGGATCCATAGAGTCTGAGCTATAACAGATTTATTTCTTTCACAGATAAACATCTTGATCACATAAACCACAACTTGGTCTTATAAACAACAGCTTGATCTCACACAAACCTGGATTAACACATTTTGTATAGTATCAAGTCTTTAGTCTTTTGTTAATCTTTCTAAGTATTTTGGTTATATATATTCTTTAATCATTATTTGGTGTTAGTTCTAGCACCGTTGTTTGGGCCATCATACTCAGAAGCCATTCTATAAACGTTTGAGGAGCGAGGGCACTTTAAATCGTAAACCCAACCACTCAGTCAAAACGTAATATCGAGATGGAACATATTTGTACAAAGCTCCCTACTAACATGATACCTTTATTACTTCCTAATATTTATAATTAATCTTCTTTAGTTTCAAACTTGGCAAAAATAGCCCTTATAGTTATATTTTGGCATAATTACACTTTTAACCCCTTAAGTATATAGTTTTAGTATTTGCATTTTAAACCCTCAATATTTAACCTTAGGACCTAAAATTTTTTAGCATTTATTATTATATCTTATACTTTCATAAAATGACACTTTTGGCCCAAAATGTTAAATAGTTAAAAAAATGACATGTTTAGTCCCTATATTTGTAAAAATCACATAACAACCTCAAAAATGGACCAAATGATCTAGGATTTTAAAACAAAGTTTCAAAACATGTTTATAATCATAATAAAAACATTTATTCAGAATTATAGCTTTTGAAATGGGTTTTTGCTTATTATTTTATGTAAATTATAAAACTAGGGTTTTAAGACATCTTTAACTTATAACTTTCATTTAAATTGATGAAATGACTTATTTTCTTTTATATTATCTTTTTAACATAATTTTGGCATTATAACAAGTCTAATATATCATTATAACAAGATCAAAGCATAGCTAACATAGAAATTACCTAGGATGCTCCAAAATGGCTCCTAATGGCTTCCTATGAGCACTACTTGCTATCAAAGCTTCAAGAGCTTCAATGGATACCTTCTAGACCTGGTTTCTGGTCTTAGGACATTTCCTAGGACGTATATATAAGTGTAAATGGAGAATGGGTAGGAGATACAAAGGAAACGGGGTGCAAGTTCTAACAATGCCTATTCGCCTCTATTTATAGCATTTCCAACACTTAGGTTCCAAGGTAAAGGGGTAAATGTGTAATATTATGTATCTTGGTAACTAATGGTGCCTATGGAATATCTATTCAAGTTCCTAGAGTCTAGGATGAAAAATATCAATGTCTTGTGGCTAGGAATAACTCATAGTAATATATAGATAGGAATGGTGATGTGTAGCTTCAAGTAGGTGATGCACCTACTTGTAAAGGCTTAAAAAATATCTTAAAACATGTGAAATATCTTATTTTTTAACTTAGAATGGGAGGGAATGGTTTGAAGTAGGTTTTTGGAGGGAAAACATAAAACCGGGTCTAAATTAGGCTTATAACTTTATACTTTGTGATTTTGGTGATTAAGGGTTTAGGAATGTGATTAGTGATGGATTAGGGTTTATTTATGGTATATACATTGTAATTAATAAGTTTGGGTCTTTGGTTTGAAGTTTAACAAAGGTTTGATGTGAAATGGGAAGAAAACTTAGGCGGGTTAGGGTTTCTAATGATTTATGGTTAAATCTTAGAAAAAGTGATTATCCTTCATTTAGCTACTGATGTAAACTCGATTTATACATCCTACATTGTCCTTGATATGTTCATGAAGTCTCTACATTGGTTTTACTAAGTTATTCTAAGTAAACATGTCTAAAGGGTGAAAATACTCATTTTGACCTAATTTACAAGTCATGCCTTGAAATCTTGTACCTTGTGCATTAGGGTATTTGTACATTGTCTTAATTTAATCTTATAACCTTAATGAATTTATATGGGTGTTTTTAGACTTGTCCTAAAAGAGTAGGTAGTGATTCTATGTAGATTTCTTAATATAAGGGTTTTTAGGTCATTAATCCTAATGACTTTCTATATTGGGTGATTAGGGTGCTTATGTATACTTATTCTAGGGCTTATATGATATGTTTATGTCTTATATGGTTTCTATATACTTAGTTTAAGGGTTTATATAGGTTGATCATATCCTAGGGATGATTATGGGAGCTTAAGATCCTATGCTTTGATAACTTGTACCTTATGCTTTATTAAATTGTAACTTAACTTGACATAAATGTATAATCTTAATATGATACATAATTGAGTTTTATAACTATTGGCAAAAGATTAGATTCTAATTCAATGTATAATGGAGTTTATATGCTAATCTTGGTTTTAGGTCATTTTCTTGTAATTAGCTTGTGATTAGTGAATATTAGTGTTTTGTGATTATTTACCTTTCCTTTATATGATATATTATAATTAGTATAGTGTATGTGATGCTTGTACATAGATATTATGTAGTTATATTTCTTAAATCATTGCTTACCAAGGGTTTCTAGGTGATGATCTAGACTATTATGTACATTTACTTGTATTT
The DNA here is from genome assembly GCA_025667525.1 of Glebionis coronaria. Classification (NCBI taxonomy): domain Eukaryota; kingdom Viridiplantae; phylum Streptophyta; class Magnoliopsida; order Asterales; family Asteraceae; genus Glebionis; species Glebionis coronaria. The sequence goes on along the minus strand of CM046881.1, from coordinate 453,274,213 downwards.
AGTTTTATATGGTTTGTTCTTACTATTCTTAGGCTTTATTATATCTTTAAAGTATAGTTTATAACTTTTTATAATCCTTAATGACTTATTAATATGTACTTTCCATTCATAGTTTATCATTCTTGAGTTTATAACTCACTTTTAGGGATTCTAGGGTTTCTAAGGGAATTTAGGGCATCATAGTTGTATTTGAGATGTTATTATCAATATTGAACTTATAAGATTACTTTTAGATATTAGACTTGACATATACATTGTGTTTACAACATATATGAATATGTTGTAGTGGCAGTTCAGGTTATGAGAAGCAGTTCATCTTACCAAGTAAGGTACAAAAAGCAAAAATTTCTAGCCAAATATTCATATTGAGACACTTATAGCACATAATACATATGTGAAATATGAGGATTGTCACGCCCACCAGCACTAATAACAACTCAACCTAAGTCTTCAAGAACAAGTTCTCGATCCAAAGGAAAGTAAGTTCAAGAACATGCTCCCTAAGATAAAGAGCAAGTTCCACAAGAAGAAGAACTATCCTTTCCACAACACGATGAGGAGTTCACACCTGTAACAGAAGATGCATCTTAATAAGAACTATCCAAGAACACAGAGTAGTTCTCAAGAGATATTGTTGTCAATTCTCTAAATCCAGAATGGCACGAAAGGGTGAGTGTTGACAAAGATGCTCCTAGTCAATCTTGGGTATCTCAAGCTGCAATTTCTCAAGGTGTCCAGAAGTCTTTCGACGAGCTTTATGACACTCAATTGTAAAACCTGCATTCTAAAAAATATAAAATTTGGTCATTTCATTTCATTTTGAAAAATGGTTTTCATTTCATTTCATAATTTTCTTTTCATAATTTTCATTTCATTTCATATTATTTGAATTATACCTTTGAATTAATTTGAGAAATTAAACCTTATGTTATAATTATTTGAAAATTATGGAAATATAATATAAGGTAATTAAATTAATAAAAACAATATATGTACTTTGTATTTTTATTAAAATTTCGTTTTTACTTCTTTATATTAAATATATATTAGTTTTTTTATTTAATATATGCACCAAATCTTTTAATTTTAAAGTTTGATTTAAATTTGGAAAATGGTGTAAATTAATTAGACATGTTTCCTTCAAATTTGGTAATAAATTATTTTTTGTATCTCCTTAAAATGGTAAAAAGATTATTCATTCTCATCCATACATGTTTTTAGACAAGAGAAAATGGGCGAATATTTGATTTGTTATGTAAATATGATTTATGAGGAAACTATGTAATAATACATTAAAAATGTTCCCTCTAATTTTGGTACTTGCTAAAAATACATAAAGTCCTCCTCCATATACATTATGAACGTCCCATATGGCTCCCAAAACACTCCTCCATTGTTATAATATTATGAAGTTGAAGGAATAAGAAGAAATAAAAGGTAGCCAATGTGCTAAGTCGTGATACATGTTGCTTCAATTCATATGTTTCTAGTATAGTATAGTTAGAAATAAAAGACTTTTTAGACTTTTATGGTATTGACTTTATATCTCAATTTTTCAACCTAAAAACTTAAACCGATGAGTTTTATCTTATACTTGTACTTGGTAGACTTGCATCAAATTTTTATAAGTCACGTGTACCTTTGGATTTAATTTTCTTTTCTTCTTGCTTGAGGGAAAGCAAAACTTAAGTGTGAGGGGATTTGATAACGCCCAAATCTAACATGTTTTTGGGAGCGTTATCCGTGCTTTTATACACGTATATTGGTTATATGTATAATACTTTTGTGCATATTTATGCCAAAATGTGTTTGCAAGTATATGTGTAGCCAAATGCAGGAATGAAGAAAAAAGCAAAGTAAAAGTAAAGATTAGTACGAGCACGAATAATCCTAGTCAAAGTTCAAGATTCGTGTACGAGTTACAAACCTTTGAAGATCTATTCCTGGTGCGAGAACAAGTGTTTTCAAGAATATACAAGCCTTACAAGTAATCCTGACTTGGGAAATGCAAGAGAAATCATGTAGCTAGTTGTAGTAACAAGTGCAAAAATCACTTAGCATGAAAGTAGATGCCGACCTTGTGAGAAGGTTGCCAGCCAATTTCATGTGCCACCATCTTCTTTTCAAGTTGGCCGGTTTTCTACTACAAGCTACACATTGTTCTTGAAGCATCTAAGAAGACACAAGAACATTCTATGGAGACATTCTAGAACTACTTTTCCACCAAGATATTTCATTTAGCTCCAAGCATAAGCCTTTGCAAACAAACCATGCATTCAAGTTTAGCCATCAATTTTGCCAATAAATAAGACCCATGGGGTCACAACTTTCATATCCCACTTTGACGAGTTATCATAACCATCACAATAATCAATAAAAAACCAAGAAAACTCTCTATCCCTTGTCCAAAAACCAATTCCCGGATTTGAGCAAGGAGGTGCAAGAAAAGTCACTTTTGGAGTCTCAAAAGCAAAGTTAACATCACCAAACTCTTAGAGTCTTAGGGATCATTACCCTAATCATTAGAACTATATTTCTACATCGTAAGACTCTTGATTATGACTTCTAAGGCCATTATTTCTGAGTTTATGTCAATGTTTAATATGAGTAGCTAAGTTCTATTCTACGCTTGGTAAGATGATGTTTGTGGTACGAAGATGTGGTTGTGATTGTGATTTATGTTTTAATTCAATTTCAGGCTTTTCCTTTGAACCATTGATACTTATGTTTCATGTGACATTGGTTGTCAAAACTTAATTTGTTGTTAAAGATTTCATAAGTCGAAAGGGTTATTTTCTAACAACAAGTCATAGCCGGTTTTATCTATGGATTGGCTATCTTTTGTATTGACCATTTTTTAAGGAGTTTTGATCACTAAGAAACATATTTATAAGTGTTAACAAGTTTGTGAAACGAACCGCGAATCAAACGAGTTGAAATTGGATTAAGTCTTGTATTGAGTGAGTGAGTCTAATGCTTGTTTTCCTTAACCAAAGTCTTGACGAAGATTGAAGCTTTTGAAAAAAATAGATTGGATTAACCATCTAATTATCATAATCATATATGTTATCATGTCATCACAATCATGCTACATCGGATGCCCAAACTAATCTTTACCAAGTGTTGTTTTAATCTAATTAATTCTCATCATAATTACTTGTTATTATTTGTCTTCATATTGCTACAATAAAAAAGGTTATAGTAGATTTTTGAATGATCATAGGTTTTCCAAATCCCAGTGAACGATCTTGATATTACCACATAAAAATCTATACACAAATGAAAGGGTCATACTTTCCCGTGCGTTTTTAGTTTATTTCGGTAATTCGTGTTTATTTCATTTAAAACTTGTTCAATCCCACACACCGGACACGCATCAGGCCCCTACCTTTGATGATTTACGATCGTTGATGCTTCTTGAAGAAAGTGACATGTCTCAACAATCGAATGATAACGTTTTTTCATAATGCTACATCGTCTCATACGGTTCTTGTCGCAGCCACTACAAAAAATGATAAGGGCAACACTATGAGTAACTCGGGTTTTTACGTTGGTCGTAATTTTCAACGAGGCTCTTGCACTTTTGGGGCTCGTTGTAAATTTGTGCATGGTGATAACGATTTAAGGCCACGTCCTACTGTTACAACAACTAGCTTAAATAACAAGTCCATGGGAACCAATACCGTTTGAGTATTACAGAATTCCAATTCTTCACATGGGACACAAACTAATTCACGTTCCAATGTTGCTATCCCACTGTTCTCTCAAGCACACTACCAAATGTTCACTATAACCCATATTCCATGCATCCTATATGGGATTTTTGTATTTTCATTTTGTCTAAGCCCAAACTCATATCAGGCCCACTCTCCTACATCGTCCCAACAACTTCCACGGGCTCACATTTGAAATGTTACACCGGCCCAACATGTTATGGCCCAACCACCTCCACTCCATCATACTTCGGCCCAACAAGCTTCAAGTCCTTATTTTGGTTCATCTCCAATACCAGGTAGTCAAGCTATTATATATCTAGGCAATATGGTTACCTGGCTCAAGCTACCGTGCTCCCGCAGGCATTTCAAACTATGACTCTTCAGGAACCCACATGAAATATGGATACCGATGCCTCTTCTCATGTGGCTGACAACATAGGTATGCTCACATCTTTTAGCAATCAAAGCATTTATAAGTCAGTTCTTGTTGGCAATAGCCAACCTCTACCCGTGACAACACGGGCCATAGATTTTTACACAAACCTCTACACCTTCATCATATACGTGTGACACCTAACATCATCAAAAATTTAATTTTTGTCTGCAAGTTTACTCGTGATAATAATGTGTCTGTTGAATTTGACGCGTATGATTTTTCTGTGAAGGATTACCAAACCCGTAAGCTTCTTCTTCGATGTGACATTACCGGAGACCTCTATCCTATCACCCAAAAACCATTCTCTGCAACTCCATTTGCTTTTCTTACCTTGAGTCCTACTATGTGGCACTGACGCCTTGGTCATCCTGGTGAAGATGTGCTTCGTCGCTTAGAGTCTAGTCATTTTATTTCATGTAATAAATCAAAGTTGTCCATTTTGTGACATGCATGCTAGTTAGGTAAACATCACAAGCTTCCATTTTATAGTTCAGAGTCAAATGTTGCAACTTTGTTTGAAATTATTCATTTGATTTGTAGACCTCACTTATTCAGAGTGAAATCAGTATTAAATATAATGCTATCTTTTTAGATCACTTCTCTCGTTATATTTGGGTATATCCTTTGCTTCATATGTTTAATTTGTTTGATACTTTTGTTGTTGTCGTTCTTATGTGAATCAACAATTTAATGTTGACATCAAAGCCTTGCAGTTGACCATGGGGGTGAGTATCATAAAACCCGTTCCCATAACCTTTTTCGCCAACATGGCATACAGTTTCGGTTTTCATGTCCCAAGACTTCCCAACAAAATGAGAAATCCAAACGTATGTTATGCACCCTTAATAATATTACCCGTACATTACTCTTTCAAGCACACATACCTCCACATATTGGGTTGAAACCCTTAACATGGCAACTCACCTTTTAAATCTTCTCCATTCTACAGCCATCAACAATGAAATACCTTTTACCAAACTTTATAACAACCCACCAACCTATAATCACTTACGTGTATTTGGATGTCTTTGTTATCCGCACATATATTTTGATCATAAGCTTCAACCTCGTTCAACCGCATGTATTTTTCTTGGATATCTGAAATTAAGATTTTGCTAGGTTAAAAATTTGTTGTTCTCGGTGTTTAATCGAATTGATCTCCGGTTGATAGTGCGACTCAGTCGTCTTTGGTGAATAAAATAAATGGGGGTTGTAGTAAAATTAAATTGCAAAACATCAAAGTAAATGACACGGAAAATAAAGCTAAAAGTAATTAAAACGTAAATGGCGAAAAAATGATTCTTCACATCACTTGGGATCTTTAGCAACAAAATGTAGCCCTCATGCCTTGTTAGGGCCTTTTCGGGCTCGCCAATCTTCGCATCCCGCTTCAATAAGTTATGCCTTGGCTATGAACTCTAATTAATACCGAGCAACTTTTAAACGATCTTGTGCTAGAAGCTAAGTAACTTTTCAAATTGTACAACCTTATTTATTGCAGATAAATTTATTAGCAAGCGATGGGAGAATAGGCTTATAATCAACTCACATAAATTCACGAAAGAATACCAAACTTATAATTGACTCTATCATCTCTCGTTCTCCCCAATTTAAAATCTCAAGGAATGAGACTCGTGGATGCTTAGCCAATTAAATCAAAGTTTTGGGTTTTTTGAGTCGCCTATAGGATCTTGCAAACTCTTATACTTTCTCAAGTTTAGAATTCGCATTTTAAGGTTCCCTTGATAAACGACTCTCTAGGATCAATTATAGGAACTTGCGAAAAGTTCTTGTTCTTAACCAGTGAGAGTTAAGACTTTCGCGTTTTAAAGTTCCCTATATAAAAGCCTAGAAAAACTTGACTTAAACACGTTAAGGATACTAGCTAGAGTAAACTTAGATAAGTAAACTCGGGTTGAGTCAAAATATTCACGACTTTGAAAAATTTAAAACCACTTTATTGAAAATTTATTCTAGCAAAGAAAGTAAATAACGCTAACAAAGGAAAAACTACAAGGCCAAAATAGATTAAAATTTTTGAAAAATGTCAAAAAATCAAGTTTTCCGGTTAAAATGAGGACAAATACAAGGAAAAGCCCACTTAACTTCGATAGAAGTCCCCCTACACTTAATATAAACATTGTCCTCAATGTTTAAGCATGTGGGAGTAAACTCCCCTACACTTAGGACATTGTGCACGTTGTTTAAATCTTGCTAAGGAAGAGACAACTAAAGTGATTCCTATTTTAATATTGAAGAATATAAAATAGAGAATGAAAAGAGTTTAGGATATAACCGGGAAGACGGGTACACGGAATCACGGGTCATCAAAAGTCATCAAGAATGTATCTTTGAAAGATCGAATCCCTGCACATGATAAGAAAGAAAACAACAAACACATACTAGGGTCTCCCCTTACACTTATTAGGAAAACATAATAAAAGGATAGATAATTGGGTTGCCTCCCAAAAAGCGCTTGTTTTTGTTCACCGAGTCACGAGCCTGACTCGTCCCCGAATTAAATGGTCAATGGGGAAGCCTCGAATGTAATACCGGGATCAAAGACCTTGTCCTCGTTCCCAGAGGACATTAATGAAGGAGAAGTCGGAGGATAAGTATTAAAGGGTAGAAAAGTACTTTCAACATACGAGAAGTATGTGAAATCATGATCCACGGGAGGTCGGGTGGGTAAAGTAAGCAAATTGTCATCCCCCAAAGACAATTGATGCTCAGAAAGCGGCAGAGCCGTAAAGGTGTCAATCATGAAATGGTCAATGTTACCTCCCGGGTCAAAGCACTCATCCTCCGTAATAGTGTCAAAAGGAGTGGATGAAAGGTGCTCGGGAGGGGGACTTGGGACAATACCTTCCTGCAGAAATTTATAAAAAATAATTTCCCCCTCCGTGTCATCATCATCAATACCCGGAGGTATTGAGTGAATGTCGATTTCCTCCATAGCTGTATCATTATTCTCAACTGAAGTAATAGACGGAGGTGAAGATTCTTTAATAGGAGCAGAATTCAACGCTTCAATCTTAGCAATAAGAAGATGAACTTTCTGTAATTTGTCGCAAAGAATAACGTCTTCCACCTCATCTAAAAGACCAAGTTCAGGGGCGAACTTATCATAAGTCGGAGAGAATAAATCAACATCGCCTTCATCGCCCGGAGGAGAAGGAGACATTTCAAAAGTGAAATTCTCATAGCCTGGAGAAAAATCATCATCATTGAGAGCGACCTCTTCCGTAAGCTCCTCAAAATTCGATGCATCACAAACCTCATCAAAGAATTTATCAAGACCAAAATCACTAATCTCACTCAATGTATCACAATCCTTAGGCGCATTAGGGATATCAAGAGTAGGAGTAGTAATCTCAGAAGATGGGTTGAGATTGTAGATATCATCCTCGTCATCATCATCATAATAGACTGGACCATTCCAGTTAGGAGTGATATAGTCCACTAACTCCTCCTTGATAACCTCCACATCTTTAAGAAGCTCATGAAGCAATTTTTGTTGATCATCTCCCTAAGTATGTTCAATTAAACCCATTCTATCCCACGTTGTAAGTAAACATTTTGGTGTAGAAAAGAAGGGAAAACGACCAAATTGGCTCAAAAAGGTGTAGGTGGATTTCAAGATTTGGTCACCATCAAGCAAAGGTTGCCTTTCCGGATGTAAGTCAGCTCGGAGTTGAGCTAAACTTTCAAGAATTTCATTCAAAGTAGTGAGTTGTTGGTCAAGACTAATTCCCTGAGAGGATTGATGATTGAGGGTGTGATGTGGGGGCTCAAAGTTATACAAACCGGAATCATAGCACGGAATTGGCTCAAAGATATTCATCGGTTGACAAGAAGAAGCATCGTGAGGGCCTCCACAAATATTGCACCACGGGTATGGAGAAAACCCGGTGCATTTTGAGGATAAGGATTGTCATATACGGGAGAGGGTGAGAAAGTATTGTAAGAGGAGAAGTACGAATTTGTTGAATTGCAAAATGGACAAAATCCAAATTGTGTATTGTCGATATCAGAACTGCACCGCTCACAAGTACACCAATGACATGTTTGATAACCATGCCATGGTCTCCCACACCGTACGCAAGACGAATCCATAAAGAATAATAGATAAGCAAGAAGAATATTTTTGGCGTAAAACTTGTGAAAAAGAAATGCTTTTATGATTTTTCAAATGTTTTTGGATTTTTGAAATTTTTTATTTTTATGGATTTTTGAATTTTATTTTTTTTGACAAGAAAAATAACGTTCACGAGTGAACGGATCCCAAAATCCAACGTGTCTCTCACTAAAAACAGTTAACCTTCACGAAAAGAGCCGACAGCGACGCCATTTGAAATTAAGATTTTGCTAGGTTAAAAATTCGTTGTTCTCGGTATCTAATCGAATTGATCTCCGGTTGATAGTGCGACTCAGTCGTCTTTGGTAAATAAAATAAATGGGGGTTGTAGTAAAATTAAATTGCAAAACATCAAAGTAAATGACACAGAAAATAAAGCTAAAAGTAATTAAAACGTAAATGGTGAAAAAATTAAAACTTTAAAAGAAAACTAATTAAATGACGTAAAATTAAAACTTGACAAAACGTAAATTTAAAAACTTGAAAATAAAATACTTTAAGAATTAAACTAAGAAACGACAAATTAAAATAAAGCTTAAGAAAAATAAGACGAAACAATTAAAATAAAGCTAGAAAAATGGCGGGAAAAATAAATTTAAAAATTAAATTTGAATAAAAACTAATTAATTTCGCAATTCTAGAAAAATATGAAATAATTTTGCAATTAAAACCCAAGATTTCGCAATTATGTCAAAATTGACATAATTCCGCAATTAGCAAAAGACACAATTTCGCAATTGCTAGAAAATGAAAGATTTCACAATGATTGCACAATGTCGCAATAATGCACAATGTTGCAATAAATGCACAATGTCGCAATAATTGCACAATGTCGCAATAATTGCACAATGTCGCAATAGTGCACAATGTCGCAATAGTGCACAATGTCGCAATAGTGCACAATGTCGCAATAGTGCACAATGTCGTAATAATTGCAAAATCGAATCAGATTTCGCAATATTTAAAAAGCAAGATTTCGCAATTAAGAAAAAGTTGCGAAATTGAATCATAAATTCCTATAAACTAGGAACAAGAAAAGGGACGAAAATAAGCTCTAAAAACTCAACTTTTAAAGAACAATAAGCTAAACAAAACACCAATAAGCTAACTAAAAAGCCTAGATTAAAGATTAAACTTATAAAAACATCAAAAACAAGCCACAAAAATTAAAAAGATTTAAACTTTATGTAAAAATGTGATGAAAAAGATTATGATTAAGAACACGAAATCAACACGAACAAGGATTATGAAAAGATTAAGATTAAACAATCAAGAAAGGAAGAATGAGATGATTAAAAAGCTAGAATTTAAAAGATTAAAGATTAAAGATTCAAAACAAGATTAAGGATTAAAGATTTAGAACATGAAATAAAACTAGAGAGAGAAAGTAAAAACTACACTACTCCTAATCTAAACTAACTACTCCTAAATGACCAACCACCCTTTCATGTGGTGAAATGAAGGGTATTTATAGGAAAGGAAAGGATGCTTGTGTTGCTCTTTTCTTTCTTTCTTTCTTCACGTCTTTTCGTCTTTTAAGTTCTTCGACTTTTTCGACTTTGTCTCGGGATTAATTTAAACTCGTCTTATAATTTCTTCATTTATTAGACTTGAGTTCTTCGGCTTAATTAAACTTTCGTCTTTAGACTTGTTCTTCGATAAATCTTCAGAATATACCTTGGACTTCCGTTCTTTTTGCACTCTTGATCTTTTGACTTCGTCTTTTCTCGTTTTCTTCAATAAAAGCCCGTGAAAGCCCGTGTTTTCTTCCTTTTTCATCTTTTGGTCCTAAAACACAATAAAAACACAAACCACACATAATTCCGACATTTACGACATAAAATACACGTTTTGGCTTGGTTATTATAATAATTAAGTGGTAAAAGGATGGGTGTTTTCACACCTATCAAATCACGTACACTTGACCATTGCAATGCCCTCATGCAATGCGTTAATTACAAAGCAAGTGTTACATTTTCCATCACAATCAATCCACAATGGCCTTTATTAAAGAGACAAAATATTTAAAGGAAGAAAACAAGTAAAAAGATCAAAAACTTACCTTAAGGTTTTGGAATGTCATGAATGATTATCACCCTCAAGTTTCACGTTCCCCATACCAAGCTTAAAAACGAGATCATTGTTATTATAAGTTAGCAAACTAACACAAATTCATGTGGCCTAATTATTCACTTAGACTCCCTTATTCCTAGGTGTATCTCTTATATTTTATTATTTTCATGAATGATCACGAGGATGCATTGTTGACTTATTTCAATAGTTATTTAGGCTGAAAATAAAGTAAGACGATTTAATCAATAGTTAGCTAAAGGACAAAATCTTTTAAAACTACTTCTCGGGACCTCATAAAGTTCATATCTTGGCATAACTCGCTTCACGATTTGAGACCTTTCTCGGACCGATATTTGGCAGCGACTTCATACTTCAAATCTTGAGAGACGTTCAGAAATAATGGTCTTCTCTTCTTAATAGGGATTTATTCACTTGAAGTTTTAAGAGATTCTTCATACTTGGACCACGACTTCTTCATTTTTCTCCAATCTTTATTTTGGATTCTGATATACAATAATCCGCCTCCTTTTAGGACTTAGATCTATTTATCCTCATACCTTGTTAGGGCCTTTTTGGATAGACTTCTCCATGATCTTTAGGGGAGTATTTGCTTTTCGTCGTGTGTCTCGATCCTTCATATTGATTTTTGATAAATGATTCTTCACATCACTTGGGATCTTTAGCAACAAAATGTAGCCCTCGTGCCTTGTTAGGGCCTTTTCGGACTCGCCAATCTTCGCATCCCGCTTCAATAAGTTATGCCTTGGCTATGAACTCTAATTAATACCGAGCAACTTTTAAACGATCTTGTGCTAAAAGCTAAGTAACTTTTCAAATCGTACAACCTTATTTATTGCAGATAAATTTATTAGCAAGCGATGGGAGAATAAGCTTATAATCAACTCACATAAATTCACGAAAGAATACCAAACTTATAATTAACTCTATCATCTCTCGTTCTCCCAAATTTAAAATCTCAAGGAATGAGACTCGTGGATGCTTAGCCAATTAAATCAAAGTTTTGGGTTTTTTGAGTCGCCTATAGGATCTTGCAAACTCTTATACTTTCTCAAGTTTAGAATTCGCATTTTAAAGTTCCCTTGATAAACGACTCTCTAGGATCAATTATAGGAACTTGCGAAAAGTTCTTGTTCTTAACCAGTGAGAGTTAAGACTTTCGCGTTTTAAAGTTCCCTATATAAAAGCCTAGAAAAACTTGACTTAAACACGTTAGGGATACTAGCTAGAGTAAACTTAGATAAGTAAACTAGGGTTGAGTCAAAATATTCACGACTTTGAAAAATTTAAAACCACTTTATTGAAAATTTATTCTAGCAAAGAAAGTAAATAACGCTAACAAAGGAAAAACTACTAGGCCAAAATAGATTAAAAAATTTGAAAAATGTCGAAAATCAAGTTTAATAGGTTAAAATAAGGACAAATACAAGGAAAAGCCCACTTAACTTCGATAGAAGTCCCCATACACTTAATATAAACATTGTCCTCAATGTTTAAGCATGTGGGAGTAAACTCCCCTACACTTAGGACATTGTGCACGTTGTTTAAATCTTGCTAAGGAAGAGACAACTAAAGTGATTCCTATTTTAATATTGAAGAATATAAAATAGAGAATGAAAAGAGTTTAGGATAGAACCGGGAAGACGGGTACATGGAATCACGGGTCATCAAAAGTCATCAAGAATGTATCTTTGAAAGATCGAATCCCTGCACATGATAAGAAAGAAAACAACAAACACATACTAGGGTCTCCCCTACACTTATTAGAAAAACATAATAAAAGGATAGATAATTGGGTTGCCTCCCAAAAAAGCGCTTGTTTTTGTTCACCAAGTCACGAGCCTGACTCGTCCCCGAATTAAATGGTCCATGGGGAAGCCTCGAATGTAATACCGGGATCAAAGACCTTGTCCTCGTTCCCGGAGGACATTAATGAAGGAGAGGCCGGAGGATAAGTATTAAAGGGTAGAAAAGTCCTTTCAACATACGAGAAGTATGTGAAATCATGATCCACGGGAGGTGGGGTGGGTAAAGTAAGCAAATTGTCATCCCCCAAAGACAATTGATGCTTAGAAAGCGGCAGAGCCGTAAAGGTGTCAATCATGAAATGGTCAATGTTACCTCCCGGGTCAAAGCACTTATCCTCCGTAATGGTGTTAAAAGGAGTGGATGAAAGGTGCTCGGGAGGGGGACTTGGGACAATACCTTCCTGCAGAAAATTATCAAAAATAATTTCCCCCTCCGTGTCATCATCATCAATACCCGGAGGTATTGAGTGAATGTCGATTTCCTCCATAGCTGTATCATTATTCTCAACTGAAGTAATAGACGGAGGTGAAGATTCTTTAATAGGAGCAGAATTCAACGCTTCAATCTTAGCAATAAGAAGATGAACTTTCAGTAATTTATCGCGAAGAATAACGTCTTCCACCTCATCTAAAAGACCAAGTTCAGGGGCGAACTTCTCATAAGTCGGAGAGAATAAATCAACATCGCCTTCATCGCCCGGAGGAGAAGGAGACATTTCAAAAGTGAAATTCTCATAGCCTGGAGAAAAATCATCATCATTGAGAGCGACCTCTTCCGTAAGCTCCTCAAAATTCGATGCATCACAAACCTCATCAAAGAATTTATCAAGACCAAAATCACTAATCTCACTCAATGTATCATAATCCTTATGCGCATTAGGGATATCAAGAGTAGGAGTAGTAATCTCAGAAGATGGGTTGAGATTGTAGATATCATCCTCGTCATCATCATCATAATAGACTGGACCATTCCAGTTAGGAGTGATATAGTCCACTAACTCCTCCTTGATAACCTCCGCATGTTTAAGAAGCTCATGAAGCAATTTTTGTTGATCATCTCCCTGAGTATGTTCAATTAAACCCATTCTATCCCACGCTGTTAGTAAATATTTTGGTGTAGAAAAGAAGGGAAAACGACCAAATTGGCTCAAAAAGGTGTAGGTGGATTTCAAGATTTGGTCACCATCAAGCAAAGGTTGCCTTTCCTGATGTAAGTCAGCTCGGAGTTGAGGGTGTGATGTGGGGGCTCAAAGTTATACAAACCGGAATCATAGCACGGAATTGGCTCAAAGATATTCATCGGCTGACAAGAAGAAGCATCATGAGGGCCTCCACAAATATTGCACCACGGGTATGGAGAAAAACCCGGTGCATTTTGAGGATAAGGATTGTCATATACGGGAAAGGGTGAGAAAGTATTGTAAGAGGAGAAGTATGAATTTGTTGAATTGCAAAATGACAAAATCCAAATTGTGTATTGTCGATATCAGAACCGCACCGCTCACAAGTACACCAATGACATGTTTGATAACCATGCTATGGTCTCCCACACCGACGCAAGACGAATCCATAAAGAATAATAGATAAGCAAGAAGAATATTTTTGGCGCAAAACTTGTGAAAAAGAAATGCTTTTATGATTTTTCAAATGTTTTTGGATTTTTGAATTTTTTTATTTTTATGGATTTTTGAAAAAAAAAATTTTTGACAAGAAAAATAACGTTCACGAGTGAACGGATCCCAAAATCCAACGCGTCTCTCACTAAAAACAGTATACCTTCACGAAAAGAGCCGCAGCGGCGCCATTTGAAATTAAGATTTTGCTAGGTTAAAAATTCGTTGTTCTCGGTGTCTAATCGAATTGATCTCCGGTTGATAGTGCGACTCAGTCGTCTTTGGTGAATAAAATAAATGGGGGTTGTAGTAAAATTAAATTGCAAAACATCAAAGTAAATGACACGGAAAATAAAGCTAAAAGTAATTAAAACGTAAATGGCGAAAAAATTAAAACTTTAAAAGAAAACTAATTAAATGACGTAAAATTAAAACTTGACAAAACGTAAATTTAAAAACTTGAAAATAAAATACTTTAAGAATTAAACTAAGAAACGACAAATTAAAATAAAGCTTAAGAAAAATAAGACGAAACAATTAAAATAAAGCTAAGTAAAAATGACGGGAAAAATAAATTTAAAAATTAAATTTGAATAAAAACTAATTAATTTCGCAATTCTAGAAAAATATGAAATAATTATGCAATTAAAACCCAAGATTTCGCAATTATGTCAAAATTGACATAATTCCGCAATTAGCAAAAGACACAATTTCGCAATTGCTAGAAAATGAAAGATTTCACAATGATTGCACAATATCGCAATAATGCACAATGTCGCAATAAATGCACAATGTCGCAATAATTGCATAATGTCGCAATAGTGCACAATGTCGCAATAGTGCACAATGTCGCAACAATTGCAAAATCGAATCAGATTTCGCAATATTTAAAAAGCAAGATTTCGCAATTAAGAAAAAGTTGCGAAATTGAATCAGAAATTCCTAAAAACTAGGAACAAGAAAAGGGACGAAAATAAGCTCTAAAAACTCAACTTTTAAAGAACAATAAGCTAAACAAAACACCAATAAGCTAACTAAAAAGCCTAGTTTAAAGATTAAACTTATAAAAACATCAAAAACAAGCCACAAAAATTAAAAAGATTTAAACTTTATGTAAAAATGTGATGAAAAAGATTATGATTAAGAACACGAAATTAACACGAACAAGGATTATGAAAAGATTAAGATTAAACAATCAAGAAAGAAAGAATGAGATGATTAAAAAGCTAGAATTTAAAAGATTAAAAATTAAAGATTTAAAACAAGATTAAGGATTAAAGATTTAGAACATGAAATAAAAGTAGAGAGAGAAAGTAAAAACTACACTACTCCTAATCTAAACTAACTACTCCTAAATGACCAACCACCCTTTCATGTGGTGAAATGAAGGGTATTTATAGGAAAAGAGGGGTGCTTGTGTTGCTCTTTTCTTTCTTTCTTTCTTCACGTCTTTTCGTCTTTTAAGTTCTTCGACTTTTTCGACTTTGTCTCGGGATTAATTTGAACTCGTCTTATAATTTCTTCATTTATTAGACTTGAGTTCTTCGGCTTAATTAAACTTCCGTCTTTAGACTTGTTCTTCGATAAATCTTCAGAATAGGCCTTGTACTTCCGTTCTTTTTGCACTCTTGATCTTTTGACTTCGTCTTTTCTCGTTTTCTTCGATAAAAGCCCGTGAAAGCCCGTGTTTTCTTCCTTTTTCATCTTTTGGTCCTAAAACACAATAAAAACACAAACCACGCATAATTCCGACATTTACGACATAAAATACTCGTTTTGGCTTGGTTATTATTATAATTAAGTGGTAAAAGGATGGGTGTTTTCACACCTATCAATATCCTGCCTTACATTATGGTTATAGATGTCTTGACTTGTCTGCTAATAAAATAAAATTTCTCGATACGTAATATCTGATGAGGAGGTATTCACTTTTGGGTCCCACCAACTACACCACCAAATTACGTTTTTTTGTTTACCCGTATTATCCCAACCGAAAATAACCACACTCTTCCCATACAAACTCCTTCACCTCGACCACTACCCACTGCTTCAATTCATCCCACTCCCTTACCCCCGCCACCTACTCACGAACAACCCTCTCCATATACACCTCCAAATCACAGTCCCACCAAACCACAATATAACCCACTAGCCTAATACAACAACATCCCCCTATGCCTATCAGTCCACAGACCCAAATCATACCATTGTTACTAATAGCTCACGCATATTACATAACCCTCCTTTTAATGCACACCACATGGTCACATGTATGAAAGCCGAGATTTATAAACC
Organism: Glebionis coronaria; assembly: GCA_025667525.1. Lineage (NCBI taxonomy): Eukaryota > Viridiplantae > Streptophyta > Magnoliopsida > Asterales > Asteraceae > Glebionis > Glebionis coronaria. The sequence goes on along the minus strand of CM046881.1, from coordinate 453,258,116 downwards.
TGTCCAAAAAATGACTTGTCATGTCACCACTACCTCACCGCTGCCTCGCTCTCACTCACATGCGTTTATTGATCCCAACTGGAAACAAGTTATGGTCGTTGAATATAATGCTTTGAGTTCTAATGGAACGCGGGCTCTTGTGTCACGTCCAACTAATGTTAATATTGTTCATTCCATGTAGATTTTCAGGCATAAGTTTAATGCAGATGGTTCTTTTAGCAGGTGTAAAGCTAGGTTGGTTGCCAATGGCTGCAGTCAACAACAGGGGATCGATTGTGATGAGACCTTTAGTTCGGTTGTTAAACCGGCTACGATTCTTAATGTATATAGCCTTATAGTATCACGAGATTGGCCTATTCATCAACTAGATGTGAAGAATGCTTTTCTTCACGGCCAATTATCTGAGACAGTTTACATGCACCAGCCACCGGGCTTTGTTGATTCTGCCCACCCAGATTATGTGTGTCATTTGTAGTGTTCGTTATATGGGCTTAAACAAACTCCTCGCGCATGGTTTCGGCGTTTTGCAAGTTTTATTAGACGTGTCGGTTTTCAGCACAACAAAACTGATGCGCCATTATTTGTCTATCATCGAGGTTTAGATATTGCTTATATGTTGTTATATGTGGATGACATTGAACTCACCGCCTCATCTTCAGCTCTTTTACAGCGCATTATTGCATTACTTAATAGTGAGTTTACTATGACTGATCTTGGCTCTCTCAATTATTTCTTTGGTATATATGTACATCATTTGAAGTCTATATTGTTCCTATCTCAGCCTAAATTTGTAGAGGTCATTCTTGAGCAAGCCCACATGCAGTAGTGTAACCCATTTAAGACCCCTGTCGATACTGAGTCAAAGCTTGGTTTTGATGGTGATCTTGTTAGTGATCATATGTTGTATCGCAGTCTTGCTGGTGCTCTTCAGTATTTGACTTTCACTCGCCCGAATTCATCTTATGCTGCAATAGGTATGTCTTTACATGCATGACCCGCGTGAACTATACTTTACTGCTTTGAAGCGCATCTTGCGTTATGTTCGTGGTACTATGGCTTTTGGAAATCAGTTTCATGTTTCGTCCACTGCTCAGCTTACCGCCTACACATATGTTGATTGGGCTAGTTGCCCTGTTACCCGTCAATCCACTTCAGGTTATTTGTGTTCCTTGATGATAATATTTTGTCTTGGTCTGCAAGCGACATGTCACACTGTCTCGATCTAGTGCTGAGGCAGAGTATTGTGGTGTTGCAAATGTTGTTGTTGAGACTATGTGGCTTCGAAATTTATTGCTTGAGTTGCATACTACACTTACCACTGCTACTCTTGTCTATGGTGATAATGTTAGTGTCGTGTATTTATTCACTAGCCCTGTTCAGCATCAGTGCACTAAACATATTGAGATTGTCATTCATTTTGTTCGTGACTATGTTGCTTTCGGTCAGGTTCATGTGCTCCATGTTCCATCCCGGTTTCAGTACCAAGGGTCTCCCAAGTTCTTTGTTTCTCGAATTTTGTTCTAGTTTGAATGTTCGAAGACCTCCCGTTCCAACTGCGGGAGAATATTAGCAGTATGTTATCTGAGCCCAAGGCCCGTTTATGTTTATGTAACCCATATGTGAACCGACTTATATTGGCATATATATTTGGTTAATGATATTGAATGAGATTATAGGGAATAATGTACTCTAATAGTACTAACTTTCACTGAGCAACATTAACAAGGGTTAATATACAAAGAAGTTACTAAACTTTCCAAAAAATTTGTCCTAAGGTATCGAACGTTCATTTTGTGTTTCTAAGTTACTAAAATTTACTAAACTATACCTCATTATAATTTAGTGTTAATTTGAGTAACCTGAAAGCATTTTTTTGATAAGTTAAGTAATATAAATGTCTTGTTTTTTCATGTTAAGTAACATAAATATCACGTTTTTGATAAGTGGGTAACTTAATCAACCGGTCATATAAACATTAGTAACTTAGAAACACAAAATGAACGTTCATTACCTTAGGACAAATTTCTTGAAAAGTTTAGTAACTTCTTTGTATATTAACCCCATTAACAAAAACATAAGCAACCGTAATCACTTATAATCCAGAATACTTATAATCTCAACAATCCTCCCCTGAGTTTGATATTTATCTTCAAAATCATCAAGTTTCGATCACCAGGGGATGCTTCCAAACACTTCTTTACTCCTTCTTAAGTTGTTGCATCATGAATTTCGCAAGCTGATATACCATTTCACTCTCATAGTCAATCTGAAGCTTCTTGTTCAACATATCATTAATTAGAGGTGATGTAAGGAGTTATTTCTTGTCTTCTAACATATAAATCTGTACAAATTGCAACATCAAGCAATGTACTCCACAAAAGTCAATTACCTTCTAACTTAATATCTTGTACTTAAGTTGATCCTTCCATACTTCATCTTCTACACGTGGTTCTAACATTGTCTTTAAATCTCCCCATAATACTCTATCCATGGCTTCCAATGGTCTTGTGGATCTATACTTAGCTTTTACCAATATGTGCAGATCTTCCAAATCTTCTCTGCTAAAACTTTTGAGCATTTGACCAAAGGTAATGTACATATGAGATTTTCCATCAGCTCTTATTATTTGGTAATAGCTTTTCTTTCCTTCTCTATGGATCTTCCACTCGACAATACTTGGAGCCTTAGTAGCCAAAGGATCAACATCTATTGCTACCTCATCTTCATCAGGAACAACTTTTATCAACTCTTTAAGCTTTGTTGTCTCTTTGTCATCATCATCCACCTTTCGCTTCTTTGAATTTTTCTATAACAATTCTATTCCTGTTTTATTTGTTTCTTTGCCTTTCACCAGCTCAATTCTAAAATCTTCAAACATGTTTACCCTTTTTAATGCCCTGTCAAACATCTCTTGGATAGTATCAAAATCTTTTGACTTCAAATCTTTGATCTTAAACCCTTCCATGTTCTTTCTCTAACTCGAGTTAACAAAATTTTCATACCTAATATCGAATCTTATTTAGTATTCCGAATAATTTTTTTGACTTGACTAACCCAACTATAATTGGTTTATTCGAATTCGGGTCGGATTTTTTTACACCCATATTTGTGAGTGTTATGAACATTCCTTATTAAAAAAATTGAGTTTTTGGTTATGGAAAGAGAATGCTAGTCTAAGCCAGCCCAGCCCAGCCCAAAATTTAAACCAAAACACCCAGCCCTTTACATATATCTCCATAACCCAAACTTGATTAATAGATTTATAACTTCTAAATCAGCAGCAGTATCCATAAGTTTGAAATTTGTATTTTGCTTCTTCTTCTTCTTCTTGCTTCATTGATAGATTCAACATAATAATAAGAATGGAAGTTACAAATATGAAAAAACGTCCATCTGAATTTAAAGATTCGAATTACTTCAAGATTCGAGCCATTGTTAAAGATCTTCGTCCTCAATTCATCCAGGTTAGTTTTTACATCTTAAACCCTAATTTCCTTTTTTTCTTATCTATTTCTTCTACTAGTTTTTTTTATAATCTATTTCTTAATTATTACTATTTAATTAGGATTTATGTTTTATTAATTAAACTTAGTGTTGGTTTAATTAGGGTTTATAACTTTATATTAAGGCTTTTTAGTTGACTTTGGATAATTAGTGCTGCGTTAAAAATAAAAAAGATTGTCTTTGGGGGTGTTTGTTTCGGCTTATGGATTTAGGCTTATGTTTCATAAGCTCACTTTTTGTGGCTTATGTTGAATCTTTTCATGTAAGTTTATTACGGAGTATATCATAATGAAGTTATATAAGCGGAAAAGTTCTGAAACAAGCCACAAAAGTGAGCTTATGTTTATAAGCCCAAAACCAAATAAGCCATAAGCCGGCTATATAAGCCGAAACAGACACCTCCTTAGGGATGTATAATGGCTAAAATTGTTGGTTTTTGTGCCAATTTTGAAGATAAAGTTGCCTCCTTTTTTGCATAGTGTTTCGGCTTGTTTGGATAATTAGGGTTTATTTATATCAACTTTTTTAGTTGAATTTGGATAATTAGTGCTGTTTAATTAGCGCTGCTTAAAAAGTGCAATCTTTTTGTCTTAGGGGGTGTTTGTTTCGGCTTATGGGTTTAGTCTTATAATCATAAGCTCACTTTTTGTGGCTTATTTTGAATCTTTTCATGTAAGTTTATTACTATCGTAATGAACTTATATAAGCTGAAAAGTTCTGAAATATGTCACAAAAAGTGAGCTTATGATTATAAGCCCAAAACCAAATAAGCCATAATCCGGCTATATAAGCCGAAACAAACACCTCCTTAGGGATGTATAATGGTTAAAATGTTTGGTTTTTGTGCCAATTTTGAAGATAAAGTTGCCTCCTTTTTTGCATAGTGTTTCGGCTTGTTTGGATAATTAGGGTTTATTTATATTAACTTTTTTTAGTTGAATTTGGATAATTAGTGCTGTTTAATTACCGCTGCTTAAAAAAGTGCAATCTTTTTGTCTTAGGGGGTGTTTGTTTCGGCTAATGTTTTAGGCTTATGTTTCATAAGCTCACTTTTTGTGGCATATTTTGAATCTTTTCATGTAAGTTTATTATGTGAGAATGAACTTATATAAGCCGAAAAGTTATGAAATAAGCCAAAAAAATAGAGGTTATGATTATAAGCCCAAAACCAAATAAGCCATAAGTGGGATATATAAGCCGAAACAAACACCTCCTTAGGGATGTATAATGGTTAAATTTTTTGGTTTTTGTGCCAATTTTGAAGATAAGGTTGACTGCTTTGTTTGCGTAGTGTTTGTTTCGGCTTATTTGGTTTTGGGCTTATGTTTCATGAGCTCACTTTTTGTGGCTTATATGGAAACTTTTTGCCTTATATAAGATTATTATGTCATAACGAACTTGTGAAACGTAAAACCAAAGAAGCCGAAAGCCGTCTATATAAGCCAAAACAAACACCCCCTTTGAAGTACTTTTTTTTGCGATAGCATTTTTTGTATGCGTGCGCTTTACATGTGTAACTAATCTCACTGTTAGAATTTGTAAGTTTTACTTGATGGAAATAAGTAAAGCTTGGGGTTTAAGATTTTGTACTATGATTTTCGAACGATCCTGTTACTTTGTAGAAGTTTTTGATCCATTAATTTGGGAATGAGGTTAGTCACTCTGATTTGAATCTGAATCATTCTAGATTTTTTTTTACTCGATTTTAGACTAATCTGTTAACTCCCCTGACTAGACGAATTTCCTAAAGTGTTGACTGACTGACTCAATTTTGCTTGTTTTAAAACTTTCATAAGGAACGGCTATGGCTATCTAAGAAAAATTGGTTACCAGGTTGAATTGAATTGTACTTATGAAAACTAGAGTAGTATGATTTTGACTTCTGACTATGCCATGTTGACTGATATTGACTTCCTTCTGAAAACACTTGTAATAACAAAGCTAATACAAATAGATTATCGAGGAAAAGAATAATAATATGCATGTCAATATTTGGATTCGAAATGCAATACATTAGAACTATCTATATCAAAATTGAGCCTTCATTGGTTGATGCAAGTGTTTTTAGGTTTTAGTTTTTACACATAAATTTTGAGTAACAATCGCTCAATCATGGTTTACTAGTTGTACCATGAATGAAGTATGCCTTCTAAAAGTTTTTTCCTCTATTCTTGCACATAAATGTCCCTTTTTATATTCTTATCTTAAAGGTTCTCAAGACTCCAGACTTTCAGACTTCCAAAGCCGCTTCTGTAATCAATGAACGTGAGTCTCATTCATTCATTTTATGTTTTACTAATACCATTTATATTTAAATCTCATACAATTATTCAACTATGTTCTTCAGAAATGACGCTTTTAATGAAGCTATACCAAGAGATTGCATCCGAAACAATCTCCTTGGAGAAGTGCCAGAATGTAGCTAATGCCGGTCATGATCAGAAAAAGTCAACAGAGGTCAAACCTGCAGATCCTCCAGTACAGAAAGAGAAGGCGTTTATCAGAAAAACTTCAGAAGAGAGACCTATTCCCGAGAAGCAAGATGTAACCCAGGGTAGCTACATAGTTGGAGGGTCGGCTTTTGGTTGGAACTTCATCACGTATCCCAGCAGCAAATTGTCAGGTTATTATGGTAGAACCAAAGAGGATTTCCGAGCAGCTAATACCATACCTACTGATCCCATACCAACTGATCCCGTACCAACTGTCTCAGAAGAAAAGCATGATTAGAATACTAGTTCTGACGACTATGTGCGTTGATGTTTTGTACGTTGCTGATTTAGGATGTGTACGAGATGTATTGATTATGAATAGACAATAGTATTCTTGCTCTTTAACTTTGTGTTCTCTTAAAATGTGCTGCATGCTATGCTTTTGTTAACCAAGTCTCTTGGTTTGCTGGTTTTACATTGTTTTTTACTGTTTGGATGTGCCTCTCGATAATGGTCGTGTGACTCGTGTCGTTTAACACGTGAATTAGATCATGAGCATTGGTAATATGGTTATAGTGTTTGAATTAGATCATTAGCATTGGAATCATGTGCTCATAGCTTGGTTCTTTAAATCTAGCTGTGGGTGTTTGGGAAAAGATAGTTGGTGGAAGGTTGGGAATATTAGTGCCTTCACTATAGATAAATTATTTTCTTCAAATGGGGGGTTAATGTTCCTAATATCTCTAAAGGTAGCTTGTCTCGCCCAGGAGGTGCGAAGAGTTGAGAACAAAGTGGTGAACGGGTGCGTAACGCGTGGGAATCTGCCGAACAGGTCTCGATCTTGGCAAGCTGTTATTTGGACAACCGGTTATCACGCATAGAAAACAAAAGAAAAGCTCATGTGTTTGGAAAGAAAATTTAGAGTGTAAACAAAATCGTTCAAGGCATTCAACTAGAGTTATGAGTGGATTGTGAGAAGAACAATAAATAAAAGACTAAAAGAGTACTGTTAGATTGATTGGTGTTCAGAGATCCCATAAAGTGTCGATATCAAGAAAGCATGAGTTAATATGAGTGAGGTTCGTCAGCACTCAGCAGGGTATTACAGCAGTTGATGCGCTGTGTGTGGTTCACGTCTCTAATAATAGTCAATATATGCGGTCTCTGGTCTTGTATTTGTGCGTTGGTTCCATTAGGATAGGGACCTGATGGTTCTTTTCTGTCTGCATTTGTATGACCCTCGTGGGTTTTTCTTTTTTAGGTCCCTCCACATTCTTTAAGCATTTTGTTTGGAGAGCTGGGATTCCATGGTTTGTATTTTTGTATGTTGTTTTCTAGTAATATTGTTGTCTTTCAATTTGAATTTTTTTTGCATATTAATCAATCATAACCAATTTTGTGTATAAGATAAACGACTACCGTCTTCACCTGAGCTTTTCATATCCAGCCTCCATTAATCATATACTCAATCTATATCCATCATTAATGTATCAGATAGGATTAGATGATCAGTGTCATACTGTCATACTGTCATCCCTGTGTATACTTTGTGTATATTATTTGAATTGCACGTTTTGCATGTGGTGCAACCATCTGCATTGATATCCTTAAACATCTCATGCTGTTTAGGTTATGCGGGAAAGTCAGTGTCCGATATACACGGTCTAACTCGTAATTCTCTTGGTGCAACCATCTGCATTGATATCCTTAAACATCTCATGCTGTTTGTTATGCAGGAAAGTCGGTAGCCGATATACAGTCTAACTTGTAATTCTCTGACTGATAAACAACCTCAGGAAAGAAGCAAATTGCTACTTTTACAATAACTTGTTATTCAAAAAGAAAATGCATTAAATAAAATTCAAAATAAAAAATACAGTTTCTAAAAGTTAAGGGCCCAACCGGGTTCGAACCGGTGACCTATTGATCTGCAGTCAATTGCTCTACCACTGAGCTATGGACCCTTTGTTGTCCTTTCTTCTCATTTACGGTATATTATAGTTAATGGTTGCCTGGTTGGGTCTGCGTCAGTATTACAAGCCAAAAGTTTAATGTTGAAACTTTATTGATATAAAGTCACATAAAAACACATTAAATTAGACTCTGTATTTCTTCTCATTTAAGGTATATTTTACGGGGTGAGGTTATTAAGAAAAAACCATCTACACTTCTTTTGTGTTTTTTTCCTTTTTTTATTGCTGAAAAACTAAAAATACGGAATAAAAATTATAAAGTTTGAGTTATATTGCGAAAAAAAAAAAATTAATAGGTTAAAAGTAATAAAAAACAAAAATACGAAACAAAAACTGATAAAAAAACCTGTACAGAACTATAAATTGGGAAGACAAGAAGACCAAAAGTACAAAAATTTTGTACTTTTTGTACTTTTTAAGGATAATAAGAAAAGTATTAATAGGAAGATCCGTATTTGACTCAATGATCGGGCCTGGAGCCCAAAGTTGAAGTTTAGCTTATATTTTCTTAAATAAATTAAAGTTGAAACTTATCAGTATATACAATTGTATAAAAATAAATTAAATTATATTCTTTTACGCGATAATCCATTATATTATGAAAGGTATTTAATTAATTTAACTAGCTATAAGCTCTCAGAAGCCCTTTTCTATGAGCATGGTATATGAATTATAAAAACTTCAACAAGCTTTCGTAACGAACAAAGCTTATTTCAAAGGCATTCGAGTAGTATCACTTTTAATATTTATGTTAATTGAGAAAAAGAAACAATAAAGGGTCCATAGCTCAGTGGTAGAGCAATTGACTGCAGATCAATAGGTCACCGGTTCGAACCCGGTTGGGCCCTCTCATTTTAAAAACTGTTCTCTTATTTTTTAATCTTGTAAAATGCATTTTTTCTTGTTAAAACTAAAATTATTGTAAAAGTAGCAATTTGCTTCTTTTAAGAAGTTGTTACCAGTCACGGAAGACTGTATATCGGCCATTGACTTTGCTGCATAACCTAAACAGTGTGTACTTGCTATACCCGTTGTAAGTTGTAAACATATATGTTTCCTTTATGACTATATATACTTTACTGTTAACTGCAAACTGACCCGTTTTTATTGCAGTCATTCATGCCAATTTTACTAATAGTTGAACTTTCTTATTAAGCTTCTTTTTTGTGACAGCACCGTCAGCACGAACACAACTATTATTTCGACATTCCTGCATAACCTAAACAGCGAGTACTAGATACACTCGTTGTAAGTTGTAATTATATATGTTTCCTTCATGACTGTATTCGTTACTGTTAACTGCAAATGAACCATTTCTATTGCAGTCATCCATGCCAATTTTACAACCAATAGTTTTTGTAACAGAACGAAACAACTATCATTTCAACCTTTTTTAAGACAGATTTTATGCAACATTGCATCCGAAGTGAAGTTGGATACATCCACTTTGAGCCAGAGTTCGTTGTTTCTGTAGTAACGACCAAATTTTAGCTCAGGCCTTTTATCGTCTTTAATACCATATAAACAGCATATGGACAATTTCTTTTTTTTTTTTTTTTTTTTTTTGAAACCGTGATTTCCGACTTATTGGCCGACTAATCCACGGGGTTTAAGCCCACCGCCACACAGACTCAAACCAGGTAAAGCCCTCCCTTTTCAGGAGGTTGACTAATCAACGGGGTTTCAGCGTATGGACAATTTCGTAATTTAAATAAAATAAACTCAGTCTAATGTTTTGAAACCAAACCAGGAGGATGGAAAATTAACTTCTTTGTACACAAACTAGAGTTAAACAAGTTCTTCCTTTACATTCAGACCTTCAACAAAAGAATGCATTTCTTCTCTATTTCAAGCTCCAGTAACATAAACTCCCCATGATATATAATATAAATAAATTAAACCCGTAACCGATTTGAAAAAGAGGAAAAATCTCCGTGCTTGACCATTAAGTCAAAGTCAAACATCCCAAGCTAACGAGAACAACATAAGATTTACCACAAAGGATATCAACAAGTTGATCATTGACCATTAGTAGTGGCTGCGGCTCTCTTGGCTTCGAGGGCCGCACCGTCTTTAAGTGCTGCAAGGGCTTCGTTTTCCATTTTGAGGGCGAAAAGGGAAGCGGCTTGTAGATATGAAGCAATATACCATACCGGTGCGACAACTTGCGCTTGCATTGCATCGCTTAATGCTTCTTGAGGCATGTCACTCATGAGGTATGATAAACTACGTCGTGCAAAGACAGTTGGTGATACCATTGGTCCGTGCTCAATGAACTGCACGGTGTACAAAGAGGATTGGTAAGTTCATTAGAAAATAGTGGCTATCAATATTCACTACCCCTGTATGGTGATCTTAAAGGGCATTTAAGTCTTTCTACTGATTATTATCGCAAATGTAAGCTTTCCAAAAAATGTAACAGAAAAAGACCTGAGAAAAACACTCTATTGCATCCTTGAAATCTTTATGTCGGAATGCCACGTCGCCTTTTTTCTTTGAATTTAACGACTCTTGCATTTGGTCGGTCCACATTTGAAACGAGAGCTGTACCAATATTACAATAACTAAAATCAATATTCATTATAAACAAAAAAATCACAAATTTAATTGGAAACCAACAGATATTAGGACTGGACGAGAAGTGGGGACTCGGTCTTTTAGGTTTGACGATTTCTTAATAACAACAAAAAAGAAAGTAAAACTACAAAAAGTGTCCGAGGGTATATGAAAAACCTCTTGCCCTCCTTCATCGTCTTTGTAAGAAACTGTTTCCAAAATTTCATGTATTGCAGTCAAGTCCATTCTCAGGCAAGCTTCACCAAGAGCGGATCGTGGTGAGAACGCATTCGTGGCTGGGATTCCCATCAACACGTATGACGGAACCTGTCACACAACAAAATAAACCATGTCATAATGAAAGTTTTTCCACTATTTTCAAGTTAGCATCTGTACAAGTCAAAATATTGTCAACTAACCTCAGTTTCTTTTTGAAGAACAGTTAAGGCAGCTACTAATGACTTTGAATTTGGCCGTTCACGGGGTTCATATTGCAAACAACGAGAAGCCAAACGCACCAACTCAGTTCCATCATCATTGGAAAATTGTCCTTCTAAGCATGAATCCGTAAGCATTTGTAGGTTTCGGTCCCGTATCAAGTCAAGAGCCTGAATTGTAAATTATACATAACAAATATGATCCAACTACACGGACACTTAACATATATATTAATATAAATAGATGCTTACATGGCTAGGAGGAATGTGCTTCCCACTAAGAAGGTCAAGCAAAAGAGTCCCGAAGCTATATATGACACTTTCAGGTGTCACTCTTCCTACAACATACAAACAATATTCAAATTTTAAAACAAGATGAACCTGTGTCATACTTATACCAAAAGAAGTCAGTCCTTTTGAGTAGTTATATTAGAGTCGTCTTCTTTGTAATGAGACTGTCAATCAAACCGAAACAAATAATGCATCGATTCTCAGTACACATCTGTTCTTTGGCATTAAAAGAGCAAACATAAAAGAAACGCGGAACCACATGTAAAAATCCATTCCCTTTCTAACTTTATAAAGTAAAAATGCATCTTCAAAGAAGAATTTACCTGTTCTCAAATACTCGGGAGGCGTAAATGCAAGATTTGTGCTATAGCTTTTTCCATCCCGGCTATTCTTCATCAACCCAAAACAAGATAATCTAGGATTACCTTCCTGAAATAAAAGAAAATGATAAATACAAAGCATCCCAGTGTTTAGAAAAAGAAATTGGAAAGTTAAGTGACACAAAAATATTCACCTCATCGAACAAAATTCTATAAGCGTTTAGATCGTGATAAAGAGCACGTCCTTTACTTATACAGTATTCAAGAGCTTCGGCTAAATGTAACACCACACGCAACCTCATTGCCCATTTCATCGGTTGTGACTCCCCTGAATCAACATAGATTACATCAATTCTTGTGAATATTTTTTTAAATATATTTTATTGCATAATATATAAACTTACTTTATCATCTGTTTATTTTAGCCAATGTACTTATTTTTGTATATGTAAGTCATTAAAGGATGGCTGCCGTGTTTGGGTCATTTTGTAACCTTGTTCTTAACATTTTCTACAAATCTACTATATTTGTACATAATTTTACATAATTTTACAGTTAATTACATTTATAAATCGTTTAAAGCTAATTATTAATGGTTTTTTGGATACAAAATGACTCAAACAGGACAGGAAACCATATTATAACGAATCAGGGGTAGAAAAAAGGTACCATGACTAAATCTGGAAAAATAAAAAGGTACTTTGGTATTTTAAGCAATTACTTGTAAAAAAAGAACCTCAGAAAACAACAGTCTCTAAAAATGAGCGTTTTTAAAAGAATTCTGCAAATGTAAACCCCAGATAGAACATTATAGTAAGCTTTATTTCTAAGATCACCCATTCTTACAGAATGCCGTGCGGCTATGGAAGCAAAAAATGGAGAAAAGTGCCCACAGAAAAAGAAGTGGTGAAACCAATAAAGGATGCTTACAGTGAAAAAGATGTTTTGCAAGTGTGTTATTAGGCAGATACTCAGCCACAAGTAGCCGCTCATCATTTTCACAACAGCAACCAAGAAGATTTGCCAGCCTAGGGTTACGCAGGTGACCAACAGATTTTGCTTCTTCCTGATGTTCAAAAGGACGTGCACGCATATTAAGGACTAATACAAGCAATCTCAATAAAAAACTGTGAGGACACTAATGAGAAAGGTTCTTGTATATATAATCAAGGTTACTGGCCATTTTAAGGTTCTTGTATTTACACGATCACACAAAAGAATGTGAACTGAATATTGCTCAAACAATAATCAACTGTTGGTTTTATTTTTTTATCCGATTTGTGTTGTATAAATCTATCAGGCTATCGGCTTTCTGCATAAAGGGGTAAAGGGCTTGTTTGTGGATCTAACTTTTGTAGGAAAGTGGTTACAGCAGCTAGTGAGTTTTCACAGCGACAGTCTTCATTAATATGTAAACTACAAGTTTGACAAATGCAAAAAAACACTAACACCAAATAAGACTTAAAAATAGCGAGTTTCAGTACCAAAAATTGTCTGGAATCAGGCCAAGCAGAACGATTAAAGCGTTTAACAGCTATTCTCACTTGATTCTCAAGTTTCCCTTTATAGACGACATTTGGAGCCTTTTCACCATGCTCAGATACAATGTTTTCAACAGCAAAACCTGATGTTGCATTTTTAAGTTGCTCCAAAGAAAATTCTTTAAAAGCAGGCAAGTTACCAGCTTCGTCGTCATTACCTATAGAAAACAGGAACCAAACACATCTTATTTACTAAAACTAACAATATAACCAAAAAATAAGTATCTAATGGTTTCTTATGGAATACATACCACCATTTGGATCTTCGAGAATCGATGCCTTGTTTGGTGAAACTAGACATGGAAGGAGCTTGGTACAAAATGAACCCATTTTGCTGAAAATTAAGTAACCCCTAAATCTGAAAATAAATTACAAATGTTAACGAAAAAATCAAGATCAAAACCATAAACTAAACAAAGAAAAAGATGAAAGAATCAATCCAACTAAACACCGCACTTCAAAGTTTAAGTATAACATTAAGCAAGTTACAAATTAACCACAGGTCCACAATGCATGTAAAATGAAAGAGATTAAAAAGAAATAAGATGCTAAAATGCACCACAGTGCCGATTTAAAACAATTCTTAATAGATTTCATTTTCATTTACCAAGTAAAAGAAATGCTCGAAAATACCCGAAAGCTGGCAATTTTAGACCATTTGCAACATAATCACTCTAGCCATACATAAACTTAAGACACATTAGCTCAATTTTCAATCATATGATCAACTCCTCAATTGGGTTCATATCTAATCAGCATAAACCTAAATACGCAAACAAAAACAAGTATTCCACATTTCCACATCAGATTCAAACATTTAAGGAATCTTTAATCTTCACAAAAACCATAAATAAATTAAGGCTTTTTAGCTAATTACAGTAAATAAAAATATTACCAAAATTAACAAAAACATACAAAGTTTCAATTTTTATACCAAACCAATAAAGGAAAACACAAAATTAAGATAAAAATCATACCTTTTTTGTTCTTGTGAAGAAGGAGTCAAACTATAAAAAAAAAGTCAACTTTTAACTTGTTCAAATAAAAACCTTAATTGGTGGGTTTATATTCTTAAAAAGAAAAAAAAAGTCAAAATTAAAAGGGCTTTTTGCAGATCAAAAATCCCATATTTTTAGTTCACACAAGATCCACATTTTTGCATCAAATACCAAGATTGCCCCCTTTTTACAAAATTTATTTTCTAAAATTTATTTATAAAAGTAAGTTTTTCTTTTTTGAGAGAATAAAAAGGGTATGTGTTTAGTTACTAGATCCTAGAATGATGATATATGTGTAGAAAGGTTGAACACACATATACATTTAAGATCTTTTGTGCCTTGTTAGAGATCTTTCATAATCTTCTTGGAAGTGATAAGAGTTGCTATGTTGTTAGGCTTTTTATAGTTTGTAAAATGCTACTACTTTATATAAAAAATCTTTATTTGGGTTATTTTATTTACTTTAACTTATTTGTTGAATTCAAATTGTCAAATAAGACAACCATTTTGTCAAATATTGTTTTAGTAAATTTTTACTCTTAAAATCAACGACTAATCATTCGATCGGTTCATGTTTAGAACGGTTTAACCGGCCAAATCAAACTAAGTTTTAAAATATTTAATAAAACAATTAGTAATATAGTACGTTTGTAATTTTTAAATTTAAACGATAATTGCAAATAAATGATTCTTGAGATAACATTTTTATTTAAAGCGTTCAAAAACATTATGATAATAATAATAATAAATAATAAATATAATTAATAATAATAAATATTAATAATAATAATAATTTAATAATAATAATAATAAATATATAAATATATAAATATTTATATATAATAAATATAATTAATAATAATAAATATTAATAATAATAATAATTCAATAATAATAATAATAAATATATAAATATATAAATATTTATATATAATAATAATAACAATAATAAATTAATTAATTCAATAATAATAATAATAAATTATTGTTACAATATCTAATAGTACTATTATTAATATTTAATAATAAATAGATTTAAATTCATTTGGATACCAAACTTTATTTGGATATCAAAGGACTAATCTCCACCACTCATCTGCATCTTAATTTAATGGATAAGATTAAACATAAAACTTATTTCTTTTTTTTTTCAAACATTAATATCTTTTAAACCGTCAATCGTTATACGATAAAAAATATACTATTACGACGAGCATTTAGTTATCTTTCTACAGATATGCAATATGATATACTTTCGACAAAAAAAAAATTTCGTTTTTCTCCGTAGTCTATCATATATGATACTAAATATCATATATGATAGTAACACTGGTATCATATATGATATAACTTATCATATATGATATAAACCAATATCATATATGATTCAATAATAATTTGTAACATAACACTAATATCATATATGATGAAACAATATTATCATATATGATATTTTATTCAAATTTAAAAAAACGAAAAAAAAGAGGAAATTTTTTTTTCTTCAAAAGTATATCATAATGTATATCTGTAGAAAGCTTATTAAATGCTCGTCGTGATGGTATATTTTTTTTCGTTTAACGCTTAACGGTATAAGAGATATTTAAATTATAAAAATAAGTGAAATAATTAAATATTTTTAATCTTATCCATTAGATGGGGTTGAGATGAATGGTGGGGATGAGTCCCTTGGTATCCAAGATAAATATAATATCTAAAATAACTCTCCTCTAATAAATATAGTAATAATATTTATTATTAATATTATATTTAATATATAAATAATATAATAATAAAAATAATTATAAAAAATAATTACTTTTTATTTTTTAATAATATTTTATTTATAGTAATAAAAATAACATTTGATAATATTTTTTATATTTATATTAATTATTTTATTAATAATTATTATATTATTATATTAATAATATAAAAATATATTTTTCATTAATGATATAAAAATATATTTTTCATTAATAAAAAATTTAATGATAATAAATTAATTAGTAATTAGTTTTTTAATTTTTTTATGATAGTTGCTTTATTAATAAATATTTAATTAATAATTTTTTAGTTTTATTTTCTAATAATTATTAATATAATATTTATTTTATTCTTTTTTTTAATAATAATTATTTATTTATTTATTAATTTTTAATAATTATTTTATTAGTAATGTTTGAATTATAATTACAATGTAAATCTAGCAGCCTGCATAATTTAAAATAAATTATAATTCTTTTCATTCTGTTAACCAAACAACCTACGTAATATACCCAAATTATAATTAAATTCAGTTATATCGAATTACGCCGAATCAAACGAAGGTTGTTTGGTTCGACGTAATCCGACGTAATTCAATGTAATTGCAATTCAGTTACATTACATAAGTTGTTTGGTTCACATAATGAAGAAAATTGTAACTCACTTTAAATTACGTAGGCTGTTTTGATTGCGTTGTAATTGTAATTCAGACATTACAATTACATCCATGGAGAGAATTCAGATTACATAAAAAGTTGGATGAAAAGTTTTGAATTACATTATGATTCATTATTTTTATACTTTAAAATATTAGTATTTATAAATAATAACAGTAATAATAAGAATAATACTAAACTAAGAACAATAATCATTATTACTATTTTTTATTATTATTAAAATTCTTATTAATAAATTAGTTATTATTATTAAAACTATTATTATTAATTATTTTATTTATTTTTTATTTTTTGCTATACCTAGGTTTCCGATTCGATATTACGAGCCGATTAATCCCAGAGCGACTACTTTTTTTAATAGCCCGGAGTCGTCGCAGGTGAACCTCCGTAGTCACCATTAACCTCTTGTTTGAGAGTCAAGTACCTTACCACTAAGCCACTTGGTGATGGTTTACTATTATTAATTATTATTAATATAGTCATTATTATATTAATTAAATATTTATATATTAAAAAAAAATTATATTAATAAAATATTATATATATATAATAAATATTAAAATTTATATATTATTAAATAAATAAATAATTATTTAACAATAAAATAAATACTAATATATAAATATAAATAATAAAAATACTACTAAAAATTATATTATTAATATTATATTATAAAATTATAAAAAATAATACTAAAAGTTATTAATTTAATATTTATAAGTTCAATAACTATCATAAAAATAGCTAATTAAATTATTATTATTAAAAGTATTATATTATATAAAAGTTATTTTTATGTAACTAATATATTAATATAATAACTACTAACAGAACAATTAATATAAAAAATATTATTCTTATTTTATAAATTATTTATTAATAAAATATAATAATAATATAAATAAATATTATTATTATACTACTATTTACATATTAAATAATAATAATAATAATAATAATAAATACGATTATTATTATTTATTTATTTATTAAATATTATTAATAGTATTATTATATATAATAATAATAATTTTTCAATAATTTTAATTATTATTGTTTATTAGATTATTTTATGATTATTATATTTTTTATTATTTATTTTTATTAATATTTTATTGATTTATTGATTTATTATTTTTAATTATTATTATTTGAAGTCTTTTAAAAAAAAAATTACGTTATATTAGTAATCAACCAAACATAGTGATTGAATATATAAATTACAATTGTAACACATTATATTTATTTTAATTATAATTTATTTCAAATTATAATTCTTATTACCAATTACAGTTTTATTCAAAAAAAAATATATTGTGAACCAAACAGACTTTTAATTATTTTGACTACTAACTATGACCAATTGTCTTTAAGCAAATATAAATTAAAGTTAATTTCCTATAGAAGATACTAGTTGTCATCAAAGCCTCAAAAGTGTATTTATCAACCGACTTGTTTAAGATATTTCATTTTTGACTTCTTAATTAAAAATCTCTTCTTAAACGTTTCAGCTTTGATATTATAATGATACAACTAAAATCATGCTTGTTGATATGAAATACAAGCACACAAAAATCAAATATCACATGGTTTAAGTTTATATTCATAGACTTAAACTTTATGACAAAACAAATATAAATCCAAATATCTCCTCCAACCCTAGACGAACTACCACCACCAGTTATCGTGGCTTTTATTTTAGTCAACATGCCTATATGTTAAGAATTCTAGTACTAGTAAACACTTTACTACTAAACATCCACAATTATTAGGTTGAGCATGTGTTTAATAAAACACTTCACTACTAGTTAAATTTGGGATAGGTAGCTAACTTCTTCATGAATGATCAACATTACCAACAATTTATATATATCAATGTATATCAGGGGTGTAAGAAACCGAAAACCCGAATCTAAATCGAAAAAAATTGAAGAACCGAAACTTAAAAAACCGAAACCGATTGAAAAACCGACGGTTAGTTTTTGCATTTTGAAAAAATCGAAGATTTTGGTTCGGCTTGGTTTTAGCATTAATGAAAACGAATATAAACCGAATTGATGTTTATAAACATGAGAATATATATATGTTCACGTCGAAACTAATATGTTACGCTAGATAATTATATCATATTTAATAACTAATCATTTTTCATATGCTTACTGAACATGACTAAATTTATAAGTTTTCTTTTAGGTTGTTTTTTAATTAGGTTTTTATCGTTGCTATTGTGCGCATAAATGATTTTTTAGGATTTATATGATATTTTTTTCTTTATTGTTAATGTTGTGTTTTTTGTTGTTATTTTTTATTTAAAGCTTTTAACGTGTCGGTTTATGGTATATTTGAAATCAACTTGTAAAAGCGAAGCTCGATAAATCATATAGAAACCGAAAAAGCCGAAAAAATAAACCGAAAATAAATCGACAACCGAAAAATCAAACCGATACAAAACCGAAACCGAATGGTTCCTAAAAATCAAAAACCAAAATTTATTAGTTCGATTTTAATTTTATACAAAAACCAAACCAAATCGAACCATGCTCATCCCTAGTTAAAATTTTATATATGTCAATATTGATCGATTGGTTGAGTTTGATTTCTCTGTTCGATCTAATCCGATCCTTGGTGTGATGTTTTGGTTCCAATCGGTCTTCGGCTCAATTTGATTTTGATAGGTCTAAATATGATTACTACAACTTGCTTTTGTAAGTCGCTAAATTTTTAGTTACAAAATATTTGTCGTTGTAACTCGCTAGCACTCTTTCAGTCATTTAAAAACTGATCATATTAGATTTTAATACACTGTTGATCTGTCATTATACATTATGGTATAGTATCTTATAAAGTGACAAGGTACATAAACATAAGCCATTTAAATAAGCTTTCTTAAACAACTATGAAAACATCTCAACATGGACTACATAAAGGAGACATCTAGAAGACATCATCATTTGACAATATATACATTCTATAATTAACTATCCATTTTTTTAATATCTTTTTTTAATAAAACATATCACAATAGACAACTTCTTTTAAGATTTGGAGCCATAATTAATAAAATTGATTCGTGTCTATAATGACTACTATATTTTATCTTAGTTTTAAGTTATTGTGTGTCGCTATTTTTCATGCTTTTAAATAACAAAATTATCAATGTAATAATGCCTAAAAACGTTACTTGTATTTTTTTGATCTCGTTTAATTTTGATTACGACAATATGTAAAAACAAGCATTTACGAAAACAACGAAAACAACGAAAAACGAATTCTTGAGTTCAAGTATTTTTCATTTTACCCATTTACACATAAGGTATGAATAAACAAGTACTAACCTTAATCAAGTGATCAAGTGATTTAATTTTTCTTAAAACTCACTTTTTATTAAGTGTGACAAGTTTTTTTATTAAACTTTCTTTTTAAGAAAATGTTTTATTAAATTAAATATTTGAAAATTTAAAAATGGCATATTCTTTTTTGATTTGGAATATTCTTTCAGGATATTTTATAATCAGATAAGACATCCACCACTAAAGGACAAAAAGGGAGCAGAGTCTACTCCGGCGGTTCCCTAGTGCCTATGCGGTTCCTTATCGATAAGGAACCGCCGGTTGAGATAAGGAACCGCGGGCAGATATAGCCGTTGGCCCTTTGTCCTATAAATAGTGGACCATTCTCAGATTTTCTCTTCACCTCTTTTGCACATATATTTTCAGATTCAAACAGACTTCTTAAATCACTCAAATCCTTGATCATTTGATTGATTACTACTTGTTTAGAAGTGAATCTATCTCATCCATCTCTTCCTCTCCAAGTGCAAAGAGAAGAACACTATCCTTGTGAAGTGTTGAGTCCACCACCAAAGATCCTTTGAAGATCAAATCTTATACATTTGTTGTTGTGTCATAGTTGTGAAGATCCAAGTAGTTATGTCTATTTGGAAGTTGTGTATGTACTAAGTATAGCTGTGTATATTGGTCCTAGCTACGATTAGGGCTCGACTTTTAGCTTAGAGTCGGAAATTGGTTAAGCAACGTGTACGGTTTTTTCCACCATAAGGAGCTTGTTGTGTAGTAAACTCTCGAGTAAGGAGTACTCGAGGAGTGGAGTAGGAACGAGTAGTGAGCTTCGTTGCCGAACCACTATAAATCCTTGGTGTTTTGTTTGATCTTTCTTTACCCTTAACTCTTTACATTCTTTATTCTTTATGCATATACATTAGTTAGTATTAGTTTAGTTACACTATCATTGTTCATATTGTGCATAAGATTTCACATATTTCCTCAAGCCTAAGTTTTTGAAAAAGGATTTTTTTGAAAACCATCTTTTAACAAGTAAATATAAGAAACTATTCAACCCCCCCCCCCCCCTTCTAGTTTCTACAATTGGTATCAGAGCGAGGTTACTCAAGAATTTTTAAAGTATATTGTATTTTAAAACTTGAATCGGTCTATGGATTTCAACAAGTACCTAGAAGGGCAATCTATGCAAAGACCACCACTTTTTGAAACCGATAGTTTTATTTATTGGAAAGTTAGATTTGAGACTTATGTGAAATCAAAAGATTTAGATCTTTGGCATGTTATTACCAATGGTGATTTTTTACCTTATCACTTTAATGAAGTTTCTAAAACAAAAGAATTGGTCACTTTTGACAAAGCTAATGACGATACTAAAAAGAAACTTTCGAAAAATAATGAGGCTAAAATGGTGATTTATAATGCTTTACCTAAGAAAGAGTATGAAATGATTTTTATGTGTGTAACCGCTAAAGATATTTGGAACACTCTTTTAGTAACCCACCAAGGTAATAGCCAAGTCAAAGAAAGCAAAATCGATCTTCTTGTCCAACAATATGAACAATTTGTCATCTTAGAAGATGAAACTATTGATAGTGCTTTTGCTAGATTTAACACTACTATTACTAGTTTAAAAACACTTGATGAAGGTTTTTCTAGCAAGAACAATGTTAGGAAGTTTCTAAGGGCCTTACATCTGAAGTGGAGAGCAAAAGTCTCGGAGATTGAAGAATCGAAAGATCTCTCAACTTTATCACTCGATGAACTCATAGGCAACTTGAAGGTTCATGAGATGATAATTTTGAAGGACTCGGAATTGGTAAAAACCAAGAGTGAAAGGAAGTCTCTTGCACTCAAAGCCAAGAAGGCACAAAGCGATCATGATAGTTCCTCAGATAGCGATGACGAGGAGTATGCATTGGCGGTGAGAGATTTCAAAAAGTTCTTCAAAAGACGAGGTCAACACGTGAGGCAACCCAACAATGACAAGAAACCATTCTCAAAGAATCGGTTTGCCAAGAACGAAAAAGGTGATTTGCTTTAGATGTGGTGATCCAAATCATTTCATTAGTGATTGTCCAAAGCCTTCACGCGATAAGAATCACACGGCGTTCGTTAGTGGTTCTTGGAGCGATAGCGGTGAAGATGTTGATGACAACCCCAAAGAGGAGAAATGTCTTATGGCTTATACTTCTAAAGAGGTACATTCCGAAACCGAATATTATAGCAATGATAGCTCTACCTTAGATGATATTGAATTAGAATGCCAATATGATAATTTACACAAACTTAGCCTTAAATTCATAAAAAAACAAAACCTTAAAATCAACCAAAACTAAGCTTGAAAATGACATCAGTGAACTTAGGGAGAAATTAGCCAAGCTTGAGAAAAATAAAGAAGTTGATTGAGGTTGCTTAAGTTGTGAGAAACTTAGATTAGAGAATGAAGATCTCAAGAGCACATCCATTAAATTGGAAAAGTTCATGAAAGGTACTAGTGCTCTTGATGATATGTTAAACAAACAAATTCATTCTAAGGAAAGACTTTGTGTAGGTTTTAACTCAAATGGAGCATCAACTAATGAACCTAAACAACTCAGATTTTTAGAAAAATCGTCTGCTGTACGCGGTCCCAGATTGTATGGGACGGTTTCTTATCACTATGGAACCGCCGCCCTAGATAAGGAACCGCGACCAGAAAGAGGTTTTGCTGAAAATCCTGAACTTTCTGAAACGTCAAATTTAGGTGAACAACCAAAGCATCTTATTTTTAACAAGGTCAAATTACCCATACTTGACGACAATGTCGTTGATAAGTTCTATAAGCCCTTGAGTAAACCTCTAATGGGAAATAGAAGTTTATCAAGACCATCCACTACTCCACCCAGAGTACGGAATGAGTCTAGGCCTAGAAGTAGAACGACAACACCTAGAAGAGATAGTCAAAACAATTCACGACCTAGAAGTAAAACTCCAACACCTAGAAGGAATGACCACAACTCTAAACCAAGATCAAATACACCTAGGAGAAATAATGAACAACAAAATGGTTATATGAATTATTATCCTCCTCCATTTTATTCCTCATGGGGAACCCCCTCCTCCATTCATGCATCCCAACCAAATGCAAGGGATGTTTGGAACTAACAATTTTTGGACCCATGAGATATTGGGGACCAAATGTTTGATCTTGTGTGTTGTTACCTAGATATGCTTGGGAATTGATTTGGAACCCGACGAGTGGATTAAGAATAGTGGTTGTTCTAAACATATGACGGGTAATCGAAGTTTGTTCTTGCACTACAAAGCATATGATGGAGGTAACATCACATTCACTAGTAGTCTACGTGGTAATATCATTGGCAAAGGTACGGTTTCTCTTGACTCCATGACCATTGAAAATGTTGAGCACGTAGATAATTTAGGGTTTAACCTTTTAAGTATAGGTCAAATTTGTGACAATAAGTGTAAGGTCATCTTTTCGGAACATGACAGTGAAATCGTAAAAGATGGAAAGGTCATTGGAAAAGGTGTTAGAAAGCATGGGCTTTATGTCATGAAGGTCAATAAGAAGTCAAAAGACAACATATGTCTTGCGACTATAGACGATAGTTCTACTCTTTGGCATAGGAGATTAGGTCACGCTAATATGCGTTTAATTCAATCTTTAGTCTCTAAGGAGTTGGTAAGACACCTCCCTAAGATGAAGTTTGATAGTCACTTTTGTGATGCTTTCAAAGTTGGAAAGCAAGTTCACTCAAGTCACAAAGCCAAGAATTTGGTTTCAACCTCTCGGTGCTTAGAGCTCCTACATATGGATCTCTTTGACATTCCGCCATACTGAGTTATGGAGGTAACCTTTATACCCTAGTTATAGTTGACGACTATTCTAGATTCACTTGGACTAGATTTTTGGCATCTAAGCTTTCGATCATTTCGAAATCTTTAGTCGAAGAATTGAAAATCAGCTAGGATGTCCAATTGTCTCTATTAGGATGAATCATGGTAGGGAATTTGATAATGAAGTGCAATTTGGTGCCTTTTGTGAAGCTCATGGTATTACCCATAACTTTTCGGCTCCTCGCACTCCACAATCAAATGAGGTAGTTGAAAGGAAGAATATGACCATCCAAGAGATGAGTAGGACGATGTTAAACGAGCAATCTGTGCCTCAAAATTTTTGGTGCAATGCCATGGACACATCGACTTATATTCTCAACCGAATTCTTATTCGACCTTTCCTAGGAAAGACCCCCTATGAGATTCTTAAAGGTAAGAAACCCTCATTGGAATACTTTAGGGTGTTTAGAAGCAAGTGCTTTATCCTCAACACCAAATACTACCTTACCAAGTTCGACCCAAAGTCTTACGAAGGTATCCTTTTAGGTTATTCCCAAACTAGCAAAGCCTACATAGTCCTCAATAGAACCTCAGGCGTAATTGAAGAATCACTTAACGTGACTTTTGATGAAACCCCTCCTTTACCCAAGACACCACCATTGGTTGATGATGACTTGGATGAAATAGAAGTAGTTAAAGCCAAAAAGGTTAGAAAAATATGAGTTGAAGACCTTAGTGTTGAAAAGGAAGTAAACATTAAGGAGTCTAAGGATTATACTCTCAATAATATCATTGGTGACTTAAATCAAAGGACCCTAAGATCTCAAGTACAAAACCAAAGCAACTTCTTTTGTTTGGTCTCCTTGATTGAACCAAAGAATGTTAAATAAGCTTTGACGGATGAGAGTTTTGGTCATTGCGATGCAAGAAGCATTGAATCAATTCGTTGCTAATGATGTTTGGGAACTTGTTCCTCCACCTAGAAGTTCTACCATTATAGGAACCAAATGGGTCTATAGGAATAAGTTAGATGAGAATGGTGTTGTGTCTCGTAACAAGGTTAGACTTGTAGCTCAAGGCTATAATCAACAAGAATGGATTGATTATGACGAGACATATGCACCGGTAGCAAGATTAGAATCTTTTTAGCCTACGCTTGTGCCTTAGACTTTAAGCTTCAACAAATGGATGTAAAGACTGCGTTTCTTAACAGTTTGATCAATGAGGAGGTATATGTGGCTCAACCTCCCGGTGATAGGTGTGTAAACACCCATCCTTTTTACCACTTAATTACAATAATAACCGGACCAAAACGTGTATTTTATGTCGTAAATGTCGGAATTATGCGTGGTTTGTGTTTTTGTTGTGATTTAGGACGAAAAGGTGAAAAGTGGAGAAAACACGGGCATTCACGGGCTTTTATCGAAGAAAAAGACGAAAGACGAAGTCAAGAAGTCAAAAGTGCAAAAAGAACGGAAGTCCAAGACCAATTCTAAAGATTTATCGAAGAAAAAGTCAAAAGACGGAAGTTTACTAACCGAAGAACTCAAGTCTAATTTATTGAAGAATTACAAGACGAGTTCAAAGAAATCCTGAGACAAAGTCGTTAAAGTCAAAGAATTAAGAAGATTAACAAAGTATTAAGAAGAGCAAGGACTTAATGACGCAATTAAGGAAAGAAGAAAGAGGGGAGGAAGCTTCCTAAGCACCTCCCTAATCCTCCCCTATAAATAGATTAGATAGGATTTACATTTCTCTTGTTGGCTAATAGTGACAATTAGTTCTTCCAATTTTAATTACCTTTTTATTTAAATACATGTCATTTACTTAATTGTCAAATTTAAATACTTGTCTTGCACCTTAAATTCCTTTGATTTCAAGTAAGTTTTCTTTTAATTCTTGTCAATCTTTATTTTTATTGTTTGATCTCCTATCTACCTTTCTTGTTTGATTTTAATCTTTGTGCTTTATTGTTCATGTTTATATTTTTGTGTTTTTATTAAATTGGTTAAGTGGGTTTTGATTATTTTGATTAGTTTTGTTAGTTCTATTGATTTGGATTGTTTGTTTATGATTAGTAGATGTTATTTGTTTAGTTTGATTTAATGTTTTGTTTGATTTTGATTGATCTAGATTAGATTCGTGTTATTTCTCTTGTCCCGTGTTCTTCGTTGTTCCTGTTTTCCCCAGGTATTCCGAATCAAGGAATTTAAGCAGGTGTTCCGAATCAAGCAAATATTCGGGGTGAAGAATTTGTTCTAAATTAAGTCGTTTATTCGGAATATTTGATATTCCGGATCAAAAGGCTCATTCGAAACATTCCGAACCAAGAAGAGATTCCGGATCAAGGTGTTCCATCTGGAATCTTCAACATTCCGGATCAAGGCTTTGTTAAGAAACATTCCGGATCAAGGAAGATATTCTGGATCAGTGGAAAAGGTGGTTCATTCAGAATATTTGTTATTCCGGATCAAAGCTTTATTCCGGATCAAGGAGATATTCCGGATCAAGGAGTTTCATCCGGAATCTTCAACATTCCGGATCAAGGACCATCAAGGAGTTTCATCCGGAATCTTCAACATTCCGGATCAAGGCTTTATTCCGAGTCAAGACTTTATTCCGGATAAGTGACATATTCCGGATAAAGGATTTATTCCGGATGAAGGTTTTGTTCAAATATTCCGAGTGAAGAAGAAATTATTCCGGACGAAGGTGACATTCCGAACGAGTGATTTATTCCGAACGAAGGTTTATTCCGGATGAGTTGTTTTCAGGTTCTTTTTAATTTCAGTTTTTAATTTTCTGTTTTTAATTTTCAAGCTTTACTTTTCCCGCTTTTTTCCTTAGTTGCACTTTAAGTTTACTTGCCTTAGATTTATTTTAGCCTTGCCTTAGTTTAAGTTTTAGTTGCATTTTAAGTTTGCCTTAGATAGATTTAATTTTGCGTTATTTACGTTAATTACCATTTACTTTTTGTCACGCTTTTAAATACTCGCCATTTATTTTAAATTAGTGTTAGATTTAAATTACCTGCTTTTTACTTTAAAGTTTTGCACTTTTAATATACTACAACGACACAACTATTTGTTCCACCAAAGAACGACTGAGTCGCATAGTTAACCAGGATCAATTCGATTAGACATACATCAACGAATCTTTTTACCTGGCCAAAAGCTAATATTATCCGGCTTCATTGATTTTGAGAAATCGGATCATGTTTACAAGCTTAAGAAGGCACTTTATGGTCTTAAACAAGCACCCAAAGCTTGGTATGATAGACTTAAAGCGTTTCTTGTTAAACATGAGTATACCATGGGGATGGTAGACAACACACTCTTTACAAAGAAGAAAGGTTCTCACCTCATAATCGTGCAAATATATGTTGATGACATTATATTTGGCTCAACTTGTCAAGAATTGTGTGATGACTTTGCCAAAATCATGAATGATGAGTTTGAAATGAGTATGATGGGAGAACTTAACTTCTTTTTAGGACTCCAAATTAAACAAATGGATGATGGTATTTTCTTTAGTCAATCTAATTATGCTAAAGAAATTTGGATTAGAAGAATCTAGACCAATGAAGACCTCAATGGCCTCGGATACTAAACTCACCGTAGATGATGATTGTGAGTCGGTAGACAACACCAAATATAGCGGTATGATTGGTAGTTTGTTGTACCTAACGGCAAGTCGACCGGATATCATGTTTAGTGTTTGCCTTTGTGCTCGCTTCCAAGAGGCTCCCAAAACCTCTCACCTTGAAGCGGTTAAGCGTATCTTCCGATACATTAAGGGTGTTAGCCTCAAAATATTGAGTCAAACAAGAATGCTCGGTCATAGGTTATTATTGTAACATTAGTTAGAACGTTGTAATAGATAGTTAAATAGTCGTAGTTTACGGGCTTGGATTTAAACTAATTAAAGTCCAAAAGACAAGCCCGGTCCAATATATAGCCCATTAAAGCCCGCATGTGGGTGGACTATATATACTACCCTCCTAGCATGTTGGGAGGGTTGGTTATTCACTTGATTCTTTCCTTAATCTGATATTCAACAAGTTAATCCTCTCCTCCTCTCTACTTTCTCTCACTACTTTCTCTCTCTAGGAATCCATCTCTTCTTCATCTATTTTCTTTCTTTCTTCCTTGCTTAATCATCACAAATATGAGGGACAACATTTGGTATCAATCGCCATGGGGTAGTTTTGTGATTCGTTGTTGATATTACTTGATTCGTGTGATTTTCTCTTATAATCATCTCGAATTTAAGATTTTTTTTGTGTTTTCCATGCTCTAAATCTTGATATAAATCTTCTACATAGTTGTGGTAGGGATTTGGTCGCATTTGGTTGGTTCAAATCACGGATTTCTTGTCGAAAATCTCATCTTTTTACCTAAAAATCTCGAAACAGCACTATTATTCCGATCAGTGTCATCGGAAAAGGGCTTAGTGATTCTGATCAGTTGCATCGGAAAAGTGTTTAAACATTCCGACCAGTTTTCCGATCACATTCCGACCAGCTTTTCCGATTGCATTCCGATTTGGTATTCCGACTGTATTCCGACAAAGGGATTCCGATTGTATTCCGACAAAGGGATTCCGATTGTATTCCGACAAAGGGACTTCGATTGCATTCCGATTAGGGCATTCCGACATCATTCCGACGAAGGGATTCCGATTGTATTCCGATAAAGGGGGACATTCCGATTTGGGTATTTCGATAAGGACATTCCGACAAGGTTATTCAGATTTGGACATTCCGATGGACATTCCGATGCTTGTTTTTGCTAAATTTTGTTTGAGTATTTTTTAGATTTAGCCACCATCTAGACTAGTTTTGAAATATCGTTTACACGAAGATTAAAAAAAAAATTGGCGATTACATACTAGTTTTAGGACATTTCTAGCTCGATTTCAAAATTTTTCCGTCAAGTAAATTCAAATTTTTTCCATACTAGTTTTAGGACATTTATAGCTCGATTTCAAAATTTGTCGATTACAAAATTTTTGGTCTACCGTTTTGTCGGACTGGTGAATTTATTGTCGGACTGGAGAAATATTGAAATTTTCGGAATTTAAACCACAACAACGATCACAACAAATCTACTTAAGATCCATATTCACTTCATCATTTCAGAGAATATTGAGATGGATTCTACTGCCGAATATCGTGTGACGAACAACAACATAATGGTGGCGGGTAACAAAGAGAGACCACCAATGCTTGTGTCTGGTCGGTATGATCAATGGCAATCACGTTTCATACGATACCTTGATACAAGACCTAATGGTGATGCCTTGAGGAAATGTATTACTCATGGACCATATATATTCAAGAAGATCTCAATTCCTCCAAGACCAGCCAAAGATACTACTGATCCAATACCCGCAAGTGAACGTGATGAAACAAGAGCCGATCTCACACCTGAAAATTGTGCTTGGTATGATGCGGAGAAGGAAGCCGTCTATATGGTTTTAAGTGGGATTGGAGATGATATTTACTCCACGGTTGATGCATGCCCGACAGCACATGAAATGTGGACTGCGATTGAACGCTTGCAACAAGGAGAATCACTCAACAAACAAGATGTCAAAACAAACTTGTTTTGGAATTTTGGCAAGTTTACTTCAAGGGATGGAGAATCAATTGATTCATACTACTCCAGGTTCTATAAAATGATGAATGACATGACAAGAAATAATCTGCAAGTCTCCACCATGCAAGTCAATGTTCAATTTCTTCAACAACTTCAACCAGAGTGGACACGGTTCCTCACTTTAGTGAAACAACAAGAAAAGTTAGACGAGGTCTCATATCATCGACTCTTTGATATCTTGAAGCAATTTCATAATTAAGCATATGAGATTCGAGCTGAACGTGGACGGCTAATCCACTTGCTTTAGTGACTACCACACAACATGTTCAAGATCATCACTCTCGTGCTCCTAAGCCATACTCCACTACATCATCTTCACCACGCTCTTCCACATCATCTAAGTCTTCATCATCCACAAAATCTCGAGGTAAAGTGCCAAGAGCACCGTCACCACCATCTGAGTCCTCATCTGCAGAAGATAGTGATGAAGATCAAGCTCAAAAGAACCGAGAGATGAAACAACAAATTGCTTTCATAATGAAGACTTACAAGAAAATCTATAAACCCACCAACAACAATCTTTGTACATCATCTAACACAAAGAACCGATATGTTGAGAGTCCTTCAAGGTATGACACACGTCGACGTGGTGAAAGTCCTTCTAGGTATGATCGACATAATCCAACACATGTTGGGGGTTCTGCAAGGTATGATCGACAAACTGCCAAGTATGATACTCAGAGGATTGCTGCTGCTACCGGGAATAGGGAAACTGTTGGAAGTCAAGTGGTTCAGCATAGTGGGATTCAATGTTTTAATTGCCAAGGTTATGGGCATATGGCAAAGAAATGCATGAAGCCGAAAAGGGTTAGAGACTCCAGCTATCACAAGGAAAAGATGCTGCTATGCAAGAAAATGGAAGCAGGGGTTAAATTGTCAGCTGAGGAAGGAGCAATGCTTGATGATACTGATGATGAAGATTCTGATCAAGAGCTCGATGCACATTACTCGTACATGGCAAAGGTTGAAGAAGTTCTCAAAGTCACTGGAGATGACAATGGCCCTATCTTTGACACTGAGCCAATCGATAAGGTACACACTACTGATGAATATAATGTGTTTGGTGATATTCCTGAGCATAGTGATCTACCCAATGCCATTAATGACACGTGTATGATGGAAACGGTTGATAACAATACCACACCCGATTCATCAGACATGTGCAATAATGAGTCTGAGGATGATCAACATGCAAATGAATATGATGAAGAGGAACGTATTGCGCTTGCTAATTTAATTGCTACTTTACAAAAAGATGTCACTGGAAATAAAAAGAGTCAAAAGAAATTAAAGAAGGCAAACGCTACGCTCACTCAAAGTTTTGAAGAATGCAAAGCTGCTCTTATCAAATCTACTGAGATGACTGAAAGCTATAGAGATGAGCTCCTTCAGAAAACCAAAGAGCTTGAGGGGTACAAGGGAAGTGCGTTATAAAGTCAAAAGGACGATTTTGAAAACAAATATAATACAACTCTTGAGTTATTAGCAAAAGATAAGCGTCAATATAATGTTTTCTTAATGGATGAACGCCAAAAAACGTACCTTGCCAACACCAAAGTTAATGAACTTGAACAAAAGCTCTCTATGACCACTACTGATTCTGCTAAAATTCTTGAGGATAAGAAACAAGAGGTAGATGCGTTAAAACAAGACTTCAAAAGTAGATATGACAAAGAAACTGAAAAAGTAACAAAACTAGAAGCACAAGTCGAATTTTTGAAGAAAGTTGTTTATAAAACGCATGATTCTATTCAATCCGTAAGAATGCTGGCACCCCCTTCCATGTTTAAGAGTCAAGCTAGCTTTGCAAGTCCTGAGTACCTTGCCAAAGCTCAAGCTGCGAACCCGTGTCTTTATCTTGATGAGACTGAAAGGACCAATCTTGATTGCATGCCTGTTAGTGCCGATAGTGAAGAGACTGCCCTTTGGGATGATGATAGTCAACCTCTTGTCAATAAGGAGTTTGTAAAACCATATAATTATGCTTATGAGAATAGTCTCTATGGTCTTTTCAACAAACAAACTCAGAAAACTCGTGAGGAAGTGTTTCTAGAATGCAAACAAAAGAGAATTCAATGGAAGAAAGCATTTGCCCCTAAGAAATCTAATGTTTACAAATACATAAACTACCTCCCTCTAGATGAATCTAAAAGCAAGAGTAGGAAAACATTAGGTATTCTTAAACATCACATAGATAATGTTAAATCTATTGTTGAAAGAGACTGGGCAAAACGTGAAAATGCTGAGTGGACACGTCTGATTCCTCAAGATATTACCTTGATTTTCAAAGAACTCTTAATTCCAAACACGGCGTTGATTAAAGAAACTGTTCTTCAACTTGAGGAGTTCATTTGGACTGAAATGTATGATGATTTAAAATATGTTGAATCTCTTGAGAAACACATTGATGATCTTCAAATGGAGAAGTCTGATTTCTCAGATGAATATGATTTACTCTTGCAAGAATGCGTTTCTAAAGATGTTATGTGTGCTTATTTTACATCTTGTGCTGATATTGATGAATATTCTGAAG
Source organism: Glebionis coronaria (assembly GCA_025667525.1). NCBI lineage: Eukaryota > Viridiplantae > Streptophyta > Magnoliopsida > Asterales > Asteraceae > Glebionis > Glebionis coronaria. Next base: position 453,226,291 of record CM046881.1, on the reverse strand, counting down.
TTGCATGCCAATATCTTGATAAGATCAAAGAATGTGAACGTCTTGAAATTGAGCTTTCGAAACGTAAAGAAAATGTTGACAAAAAGGCTTTTGAGTTACTTCAACACAAAACTGATTTCCTTCAAAAACATTGTCATTCACTTGAACTTGCTTTGCAAAAAGACGTTGGTAGTTTTCCACATGATAATAAATTACAAGAAAAACTTTCCCAAACATTTCGAGAAATGAATGAACAGAATTTGGAAATTAAAGGGTTGAAAGCTCAATTACAAGACAGGGACATAGCGATAGCAGAGTTGCAGAAACTCGTTGCTAAAATGGGTGGGAAAATCGTGGAACCTAGCATTAAGAAACCTGTTGTTAGACAACCCAATGCCTCTAAAGTAAATAGATCCTCTATCTTGAGAAAACCATCTGCTTTATCAAATTCCTCGTTTGTAAAACTTGTGTTTGCCCCCAAGATGGATGGAAAAGAAATGTTACCACAGAATCAACCCATAAGGAATCCTATAGCACCAAGCGTTAAGCACAATAATGTGATTAAACCAGGGATGTATAGAATGCCTACTAAGCCCATAAACAAAGATACTCACTCGCCTCAGACTTCTAGAAACACTAATATTCGTGTGTCTTCTACTACAGGAATAGTTTCCACTACTAGTGTTAGTCGGCCTCAGCTTAAGCACACTCAAGTAAATGATAAGGTCTGGAAACACAAGAATCAAGGGAAGATGAAGGAAGTAGAAGAACACCCTAGGAATTTGAATGTTTTTAAGAATAAAAAGTATGTAATCGCATGTAATGACGATTTGAATGTTGTGAATGATTTGAATGCTATGAATGTGAAATTTGTTTGTGTCAAATGTGGAAAGTGTGCTAATGCTAATTGATAGGTGTGAAAACACCCATCTTTTCTACCACTTAATTACAATAATAACCGAGCCAAAACGTGTATTTTATGTCTTTTATGTCGGAATTATGCGTGGTTTATGTTTTTGTTGTGATTTAGGACGAAATTGTGAAAAGTGGAGAAAACACGACATTTACGGGCTTTTATTGAAGAAAAGATGAAAGATGAAGTCGAGAAGTCAAGAGTGGAAAAAGAACGGAAGTCCAAGACCAATTCTGAAGATTTATCGAAGAAAAAGTCGAAAGACGGAAGTTTACCAAAAGCCGAAGAACTCGAGTCTTATTTATTGAAGAATTAAAAGACGAGTTTAAAGAAATCCCGTGCCATAAGTCATTAAAGTCCAAGATTAAAGAAGATTCAAAGGCTTAAGGACTAATGGTGCAATTAACAAAGAGATTAAGAAGGAAGGGCCTAATTGCAATTAAGAGAAAATGAAGGAGGGGAGGAAGCTTCCTAATCCTCCCTTATATATAGATTAGGCTAGTTGATCATTTTTCTTTGTTGGCTAAGTGTGACAATTAGCTCTTCCATTTTATTTTTCTTGCACTTTACTTTTCATGTCATTTTAAATACTTGTCTTGCACCTTAATTATCCTTTTAATTCCAAGTAAGTTTTTAATTCGTGTTCTTTAAATTCATGTTCTTTAATCTTTACTTTTCTTTTGTCAAGTTCTTCTTATCAATCTCATTCTACTTTTATTCTTTTTGGTTCGGCTTAATTTCAGATTAAGCTAGCTTTTGCTTAATCCATTTGCTTATTTGATTAAAGGTTTTGTCTTTTCTTTTCTTTTTAAGTTTACATACGAAATAGCCATAAGTTTGACAATCTTATGTGCTTATTTGGTATTTAGCTTAATTGATTTAAAAGTTTTCTTAAAAGTTTTACTTTTTAAGTTTTAATTTCATTAAGTTTCGTCTTTTAAATTTTGAAAGATTTTAACTTTTTAGCTTATTGTCTCGTTTTGTTTCCATTTCATTCAAGTTCTTTGTTACTGCTTATTAGAATTAGCTTATTTGGATTTGAGCTTATTACGAATTTGCATTCCATCGGAAAGTAAGGGTTCCTACACATTGCGACGGGTGCATTCTCCACTTTCCGATCGTGACAGGTTTGGACTAAGGTTTGCATTCCGATCCGGGATTGAGATAGAGTGAATTACCCCCTTATTTCGATCAAGATTCCGATCGTACATTGCGATCGGGATTGCGACGGCTCTTAAGGCTTCACTAAAACGAAGTGCTGCCCAATTTTCCCAAGCAACATTCCGATCTGGACTACATTCCGACAGGTTGCACCCTTTTATTCCGATAGCTCACTCCGATCAGGATTGCGATCTGACGCATTGCGATCTGAGTTGGTTCTACACATTCCGATCTGGGGTTGTTGGTTATTCCGATCTGAAAGGTGACATATTTCGATCGGGTTTTCCGATCGACATTCCGACAGGACGGTAAGTGGATTCCGACGAGGTACATTCCGATCAAGGTGAGTCTGATCGGAATATATTCCGAGTGGGTGTTGGTTCTTATATTTTGTCTTGTTTAGTTTTTACGTTCTCATTTTAATACTTTGTCAAATTTTAATTCTCGACACGCTTTTAATTTAAGTCATTTAATTAATTTACTTTCCGTCACGTTTTTAAATATCGCACCTTTTCTTTTAATTAGACTTAGAATTAATCTCTCGCCATTTATTTTAAATTAGTTTTAGATTTATTTTACATTAACGTCATTTACATTTACGTTTGCACACTTTTAGTTTTAATACTACAACGACACGCTTTTGTTTCACCAAAGAACGACTGAGTCATACTTAAAACCAATAATCGATTCGAAGAGACATACTTAAACGAATCTTTTTAATTAGGCAAAAAAATTAGTTATTAAATGGCGCCGCTGTCGGCTCTTTTCGTAAAGATTAACGGTTTTCTATGAGAGACGCGTTGCTTTTTGGGATCCGTTCACTTGTGAGCGTTATTTTTCTTGCATAAAAAATTCAAAAACCATAAAAAATTAAAAATTGCTAAAAATCAAAAAAATTAAAATTTTAAAAAAGATTTTATCTTTATTGTGTATACATATTGTCTTTGTGTTTGGTATTGTTTTCTTTTGCCTTTGTAGGTGTATGCGTACTAGATCTTCTAATTATCAAGAGCCCGAGACTCAAGAAGATTTAGCTATGTCAGGTGTTAACAACAATAATCCACCGCACCTCAACAATAACAACAATGTTCTTCCACAGCCCGATCTTCAGACAATGGAGGAACTTTCTCAACCTACCATGTTTGGACGAGGAGGACCGATTGCGCCGATACAAATCAACGCTCCGGAGTTTTCATTGAAGCACCATATGATTCAGCAAGTGCAAACTAATCCATTCGCTGGAATGCTTGATGATGATGCCAACAAACACCTCGACAAGTTCATTACAATCACCCAAAGCATGAAGTTGCCTGGTGCCACAATGGATGTTCTTCGCCTACAACTCTTTCCACATACTTTATCACATCACGCCGAGAAATGGTTTGATCGTCTCCCGAAGAATTCTATTCACACTTGGGATGACATGACTCAACGCTTTTTGTCGCGCTACTTTCCACCATCCATGGTCACAAGCCTTCGCAATCAAATCAGCGGTTTCATGCAAGACCCTGATGAATCTCTTTTTGATGCTTGGGAACGATATAATGTCTTGATTGATCGTTTTCCAAACCACAACATGCTTCCCGTCACATTGATTGATACTTTCTACAACGGTTTGACTTTTCAAGATCGTGATACGATTAATGCATCCGCCGGCGGCACATTCATGAAAAGGAGACCCGAGGAGTGTAGAGAGCTTATTGAGAACATGACTACTCACCACAAAAACTGGGATTCCTCTGCTTCTTCTAGGAACAACCCGAGAGTCAATGTTTCTTCCACCTCAGCAAACCCTGATATGACCGAACTCACCCGCATGATGACTGAAATGAGCAAAAGTATCACGCTTCTCGCTTCAAACCAACAACAACAAGTTAAAGCGGTTGCACCTTCTTGTGAAACATGCGGTGGTCCACACTCATACACCGATTGTTCTTCTACACAAGGAAATCCGGAAAATGTGTATGCAGCTTATGGTAATTATTCACCGGAAAATTACCAAGCTCGACAACAAGGGGATAGAAATTTGCTGAGTTACCGGTCCAATAATTACCTTTCACCCGGTTTTTCTCCTTAAAACCAAAACCCCGCCAACAACTACAATAGAAGCAACCAAATCCCACCAAGAGCTTCTAACCCTTATCACCCACCCGCTCAACAAACCCCACCCATTAACCCCGATGTTGAAGCCATTATGAGAACCCAAGGTGAGCAAATCAAGAATCTGCAGAGCCAAATTATCAATCTGAAAGGGGATATCACCAAGCAAGGAAATGAGATTAGATCCGAGCTTCGAGATAATATCCAATCTTCCTTCAGCAATCAAACCAATGATTTAAAGAATATGCTTGCTAGTTTCTTGCCCGTCGCTCAACCTTCTTCTTCGAGTTCTCTACCTTCAAACACCGTCACCAATCCGCGAGCAAATGTGAGTGCTATTACTACTCGTAGTGGAATTACCATTGTCGATCCACCAATCCCGCCCCCATCATCTACACCTCCTCCACCACCATTTATCCCTACTCCGCCTACACCTAGTATTAGTGCACCATTACCGTCTCCGCCTCGCCATGACGATGTATGTAGGAAGGACCCTTCACATCTCAACCTTTACCTACTACACCTTCACCTTCACCACCCAAACCCAATATCCCTTATCCCTCTCGTTTAGGCAAGACCAAAATGCTAACCAAGGATGACTCTGAAGTGTCACGCTTTGTGAAGATGATCTCTCAAATGAACTTCAACATTAGCTTTCTTGAAGCACTTGTCCACATGCCGAAATTTGTTAAAGCATTTAAGGAATTGCTTAACAAGAAGGAGAAGCTGATTGAACTCGCCAACACACGCTTATACGAAAACCGCTCTGCAGTTATTCTTAAAGAACTTCCAGAAAAGCTTGGAGATCCCGGTCGTTTCGTGTTGCCTTGCGTGTTCAACAAAACTGAAGAATTTACTGCCCTTGCTGATCTTGGGGCGAGTATTAATTTGATGCCTTTGAGTGTTTGGAAAACACTATCATTGCCCGACCTCACTCCAACGAAGATGAATCTTGAACTTGCAAATCGCACTCCCGCTTACCCCGTTGGTATAGCCGAAGACGTGTTTATTAAAGTTGGCACATTTACTTTCCCGGTCGATTTTGTCGTTGTTGATTATGAAATGGACCCTCGTATTCCTTTAATACTTGGTCGGCCATTCTTGAGAACCGGACGAGCTTTAGTGGATGTGGCCGAAGGTGAGTTAATCTTAAGAGTCGGGGATGATGCACAGGTTTTTAAAATGGGGAAGCTTACAGGCAAATCCTATGGACGAGTATCAGTGAATATGATTAATGTGCTCGATGATTTTGTCGTCTACAACAATCCTCTATTCGACTCTTGCATTGATAATCCACTTTTTCATGATGATGTGGATGATTCTCGGTCCAATTTGGAACCTTCTCCCATTTATGAGTCTCCACCGATCTTTGATGCTTATGATGATGATGATTCTAGCTCAGATTCGGATGATTATGATGACCTTACTTATGAGTATCCCGACCTGCCCACATATGATGATTTCGATGAGGCTGATACTCTTTCGAGCGATTCTTCGCATGATGAAGATCCTCCGCCATCACTCGATCCTACTTTGGACGATTACTCATTTAAGGAAGACTTCTCTACGTTTCTCAACACATACTTCCCTCATGAGAGTGATGCACCTCCTTTTGATTTTGAAGATTATCGTCTTGATCCTACTTTGGATTTGAAGAACATTCTTTCAAAGGAGAAGAAACCGGTCGACATCGATGTCCGCAACACATATGATTTAACACCTCTTTGTCCCCCTTATGAGGACGAGGTTGTGCTTCTTCGCGGATCTTCTTCCCATTCTGCTGAGCCTGAGTGCTATTTCCCCTTAAAGGAAAAGGTGTTCGACCCCGGTATTGAAGTCTTTAAGCCATCTCAGTATCCACCTGATGAAATAAAAGGAAAAATCTTTGGAATTATTGAAGACATGCTTGCACTTCACCCTTGCTTCCACCATGCTCCATCGCTGCTTAAGGGAACCTTGCCTACTCTTCTTTGGTTTGCCTTGTTCGCCTTAAGCTTGTGCTATTTGATGGACGAAAACTATGTCTTTGATACCGGTGGATATATTTCATGCTTCTTCCGTTGACAATCAAGGTCGAGTCAGGCTCACGACTCGGTAATCAAAAATCAAGCGCTTCTTGGGAGGCAACCCATGCATCTATCTTTTAGCTTTCTTTATCATAAGTGTAGGTGGAGACCCGTTGGTTTGCTATTTCCTCTCCTATCCTCTCTTAATCAGGGATTCGAGCGCTCAATGATCCACTCTTGATGATTCTTGACGACCCGTGATTCCGTGTTCACTTCTTCCCGGTTCTATCCTAAACTCTTTTCGATTCACTATTTTATATTTTCTCAATATTAAAATAGGAATCTCTTTAGTTGTCTCTTCCTTAGCGAGATTTAAACAAAGTGCACAATGTCCTAAGTGTAGGGGAGTTTACTCCCACATGCTTAAACATTGAGGACAATGTTATCTTAAGTGTAGGGGGACTTCTATCAAAGTTAAGTGGTCTTTTCCTTGTATTTGTCCTCATTTAACCGGAAAATCAATTTTTCGACATTTTTCAAAAATTTTGATCTATTTTGGCCTATTAGTTTTTTTCCTTTGTATAGTTATTTTCTTTCTTTGCTAGAATAAACTTTAATAAAGTGGTTTTAATTTTCAAACGTTGTGAATCTTTTGACTCAACCCGAGTTTACTTATTTAAGTTACTCTAGCTAGTATCCTTAACATGTTTAAGTCAAGTTTTGCTAGGCTTTTATATAGGGAGCTATAAAACGCGAAAGTCTTAACTCTCACGGGTTAAGAACAAGAACTTTTCGCAAGTTCCTATAATTGATCCTAGAGAGTCGTTTATCAAGGGAACTTTAAAATGCGATTTCTAAACTTGAAAGAGTCTAAGAATTTGCAAGATCCTATAGGCGACTCGAAAACCCAAAACTTTGATTTAATAGGCTAAGCATCCACGAGTCTCATTACTTGAGATTTTAAACTGTGGAGAACGAGAGATGATAGAGCCAATTATAAGTTCGGTATTCTTTCGTGAATTTATGTGAGTTAATTATGAGCCTATTCTCCCATCGCTTGCTAATAATTTATCTGCAATAAATAAGGTTGTACGATTTGAAAAGTTACTTAGCTTCTAGCCCAAGATCGTTTAAAAGTTGCTCGGTATGGATTAGAGTTCATAGCCAAGGCATAACTTATTGAAGCGGGATGCGAAGATTGGCGAGTCCGAAAAGGCCCTAACAAGGCATGAGGGCTATATTTTGTTGCTAAAGATCCCAAGTGATGTGAAAAATCATTTATCAAAAATCAATATGAAGGATCGAGACACACGACGAAAAGCAAAAACTCCCCAAAAGTCATGGAGAAGTGTATCCGAAAAGACCCTAGCAAGGTATGAGGATAAATAGATCCAAGTCATAAAAGGAGGCGGATCGTTGTATATCAAAGTCCAAAATAAAGATTGGAGAAAAATGAAGAAGTCGTGGTCCAAGTATGAATCTCTCAAAACTTCAAGTGAAGAAATTCCATTATGAAGAGAAGACCATAATTTCATGAACGTCTCTCAAGGTTTTGAAGTATGAAGTCGCTGCCAAATATCGGTCCGAGAAAGGTCTCAAATCGCGAAGCGAGTTATGCCAAGATATGAACTTTATGAGGTCCCGAGAAGCAGTTTTAAAAGATTTTGTCCTTTAGCTAACTATTGATTAAATCGTTCACTTTATTTTCGGACTAAATAACTATCGAAATAAGTCAAAAATGCATCCTCGTGATCATTCAAGACAACAATAAAATATAAGAGATACACCTAGGAATAAGGGAGTCTAAGTGAGTAATTGGCCCACATGAGTTCGTGTTAGTTTGCTAACTTATAATAACAATGATCTCGTTTTTAAGCTTGGTTTGGAGAAAGTGAAACCTTGAGGATGATGATTATTCATAACATTTCCAAAACCCAAGGTATGCTTTTTGATTTCTTTACTTCGAATGTTTATAGTTTTCTATCTCTTTAATAAAGGCCAATATGGATTGATTATGATGAAAAGTGTAAACGTGCTTTGTAACTAATGCATTGCATGAGGACATTGCAATGGTCAAGTGTAGGGGATTTGATAGGTGTGAAAACACCCATCTTTTCTACCACTTAATTACAATAATAACCGAGCCAAAACGTGTATTTTAGGTCTTTTATGTCGGAATTATGCGTGGTTTGTGTTTTTGTTGTGATTTAGGACGAAATTGTGAAAAGTGGAGAAAACACGGCATTTACGGGCTTTTATTGAAGAAAAAGATGAAAGATGAAGTCGAGAAGTCAAGAGTGGAAAAAGAACGGAAGTCCAAGACCAATTCTGAAGATTTATCGAAGAAAAAGTCGAAAGACGGAAGTTTACCAAAAGCCGAAGAACTCGAGTCTTATTTATTGAAGAATTAAAAGACGAGTTTAAAGAAATCCCGTGCCATAAGTCATTAAAGTCCAAGATTAAAGAAGATTCAAAGGCTTAAGGACAAATGGTGCAATTAACAAAGAGATTAAGAATGAAGGGCCTAATTGCAATTAAGAGAAAATGAAGGAGGGGAGGAAGCTTCCTAATCCTCCCCTATATATAGATTAGGCTAGTTGATCATTTTTCTTTGTTGGCTAAGTGTGACAATTAGCTCTTCCATTTTATTTTTCTTGCACTTTACTTTTCATGTCATTTTAAATACTTGTCTTGCACCTTAATTATCCTTTTAATTCAAAGTAAGTTTTTAATTCGTGTTCTTTAAATTTATGTTCTTTAATCTTTACTTTTCTTTTGTCAAGTTCTTCTTATCAATCTCATTCTACTTTTCTTCTTTTTGGTTCGGCTTAATTTCGGATTAAGCTAGCTTTTGCTTAATCCATTTGCTTATTTGATTAAAGGTTTTGTCTTTTCTTTTCTTTTTAAGTTTACATACGAAATAGCCATAAGTTTGACAATCTTATGTGCTTATTTGGTATTTAGCTTAATTGATTTAAAAGTTTTCTTAAAAGTTTTACTTTTTAAGTTTTAATTTCATTAAGTTTCGTTTTTAAATTTTGAAAGATTTTAACTTTTTAGCTTATTGTCTCGTTTTGTTTCCATTTCATTCAAGTTCTTTATTACTGCTTATTAGAATTAGCTTATTTAGATTTGAGCTTATTACGAATTTGCATTCCATCAGAAAGTAAGGGTTCCTACACATTGCGACGGGTGCATTCTCCACTTTCCGATCGTGACAGGTTTGGACTAAGGTTTGCATTCCGATCCGGGATTGCGATAGAGTGAATTACTCCCTTATTCCTATCAAGATTCCGATCGCACATTGCGATCGGGATTGCGACGGCTCTTAAGGCTTCACTAAAACGAAGTGCTGCCCAATTTTCCCAAGCAACATTCCGATCTGGACTACATTCCGACAGGTTGCACCTTTTTATTCCGATAGCTCACTCCGATCAGGATTGCGATCTGAGCATTGCGATATGAGTTGGTTCTACACATTCCGATCTGGGGTTGTTGGTTATTCCGATCTGAAAGGTGACATATTCCGATCGGGTTTTCCGATCGACATTCCGACAGGACGGTAAGTGGATTCCGACGAGGTACATTCCGATCAAGGTGAGTCTGATCAGAATATATTCCGATTGGGTGTTGGTTCTTATATTTTGTCTTGTTTAGTTTTTACGTTCTCATTTTAATACTTTGTCAAATTTTAATTCTCGTCACGCTTTTAATTTAAGTCATTTAATTAATTTACTTTCCGTCACGTTTTTAAATATCGCACCTTTTCTTTTAATTAGACTTAGAATTAATCACTCTCCATTTATTTTAAATTAGTTTTAGATTTATTTTACATTAACGTCATTTACATTTACGTTTGCATACTTTTAGTTTTAATACTACAACGACACACTTTTGTTTCACCAAAGAACGACTGAGTCATGTACTTAAAACCAATAATCGATTCGAAGAGACATACTTAAACGAATCTTTTTAATTAGGCAAAAAAATTAGTTATTACTAATCATTCTATGTGTGCTATGAATAAAGTCAAAGGCGTAGATAGTATAACTAAGAAGCAAGTTGCAATGCCTATTAGAGCTAGTAAACCCAAATGCAAAGTGAAACATTCTGGTGCTACCCCCACTAAGAAAAGTAATGCATCAGACTCCACCACTAAGAATCCTAGAAGCAAAATTAAGGAATTATATGAGTCTGCTAGTAAGTCTTGGAAATGGTGGTTTGCTAATAAATGTCCTCCCGGATATAAATGGATGCCTAAAGTTAGGCCAGAAAATGTGAAAACGAGTGTTAGTTTGCCTTTAAATGTTGATAAGGACACTAATGATTCTACTATCACAACTACTGTGGTATCCAATTTAGCAAATGCTCCATCGTGTTCTAACTCTTCTACAGGTGATACAAATAATTCTCTTCATACTGGACTCCGGATGCACGAAGCACATGACAGGGAATCTCAAGCTTCTAATTAACTTCGTGGAGAAGTTCCTGGGTACGGTCCGATTCGGAAATGATCAATTTGCATCGATCCTAGGATATGGAGATTTGGTTCAGGGGAATATCACGATTAAACGGGTATACTACGTCGAAGGGCTCAATCACAATCTTTTCTCGGTTGGTCAATTATGTGATGCGGATTTGGAGGTTGCTTTCAGAAAGAAGACATGTTTTGTTCGTGATTATGATGGGAATGACTTACTTACCGGTACACGGGGTACTGATCTTTACACAATTTCACTTCAAGACACAACTTCATCAACTCCAATTTGCTTCATGGCTAAAGCTTCAACGACTCAGGCATGGTTATGGCATCAACGTCTTTCTCATCTCAACTTTGATACCATTAACTTGCTTTCCAAGAAAGATATTGTGAGAGGCCTTCCAAGTTTGAAATTCATCAAAGATCATCTTCGTTCTTCTTGTGAGCTTTGTAAAGCTAAACGAAGTAGCTTCAAAACAAAGACTACACCAAGCTCAAAAGGACGGTTAGATCTTCTTCATATGGATCTGTGTGGTCCCTGCGTGTTCATAGTATCAATAGAAAGAAATATATTCTGGTAATTGTCGATGATTACTCAAGGTACACATGGACTCACTTCTTGAGGTCCAAGGATGAAACACCCGAAGTTCTCATCAGCTTTCTTAAACTGATACAACGTGGTCTTCAAACTCAAGTTAAAGTGGTTCGTACTGACAGAGGTACAAAATTTTTGAATTCAAATCTGAGAAAGTATTTTGAAGCAGAAGGGATTGAACATGAAACATCTATTGCTCGAACACCCGAACAAAACGGCGTTTTTCAAAGACTAAACCGTACTTTGGTTGAAGCTGCTCGAACATTATTATCCGCTTCAAAACTTCCACTATATTTTTGGGCCGAAGTCGTGTCAACCACATGCTACACACAAAACCGATCCCTAATTATCCCAAGACACGAAAAGACACCATATCACATAATTCATGATCGAAAACCTTCACTCAAACACCTTCATGTTTTTGGATGTACTTGTTACATCATTCGAGATGGTGAAAATTTAGATAAGATGAAAGAAAAAGGTGATGCATGTATTCTTGTGGGATATGCAACTCAGTCTAAGGGATATAGAGTGTACAACAAGAGAACAAAATTGATAGTCGAGACTATTCACATTCGATTTGATGAATTACAAGAAATGGCACTTGAACAAAACAGTTTAAGTCCTGATCTACAACGACAAACAACTTCCGTTCACAACCGCACGGAACTCGAAACTCAAGACCACATCAATGAACCGTCAAGTTCAACGCTGGTTCCAGAAAATGTTCCTAGAGCTGATATGACAGTCGACACGACAATTGAAGAGTTGGAAATGTTATATGGACCAATGTATGATGAATATTTCACGGGGGAGAAACAAGTTGTATCGAAGTCTTCCGCTGTCACTCATGATATGAATGATGATACTGATCATCGTCAACAAATGGATACAACTTCATCTACTTCAACACAGGTTGCTGCAGATTTACCTCCTCAGAATATCACTTCAACAATCGATCCTACAGCATCCACAACTACTGTCATTGCTCCTGAGAACACAAATCAAGCAAACAATGCTTTATCATACGAAGACGAATTTATCAACCCATTCGATACACCGGTACACGAAACTGGAGAGTCTTCTACTCGCCATGTTGATCCGTCAAATATGCATACGTTCTATCAACGACATCCTTCAACACATCATTGGACCCGAGAACATCCTTTGGTTCAGGTAATTGGAAACCCTTCACAGCCTGTTCGTACAAGACGACAACTAGCCACTGATGGCGATGTTTGTATGTTCGCACTCGTCGTGAGTTCAACTGAACCGAAAAACATCAAAGAAGCCATGGCTGATCATTCTTGGATTGAATCAATGACGGATGAACTTCAACAATTTGAAAGACTTAAAGTCTGGGAACTTGTTGACAGACCATACGATGTAACACCATTAAATCTTAGATGGATCTGGAAAAACAAGATGGATGAAGAGAACACGATCATCAAGAACAAATCTAGGCTAGTAGCTAAAGGGTATGGATAGAAAGAGGGTATTGATTTTGAAGAATCATTTGCACCAGTAGCTCGAATGGAAGCGGTCAGGATTTTCCTTGCTTATGTTGCACATAAGGGATTCATCGTTCATCAAATGGACGTAAAGACGACATTTCTTAACGGTCCTTTGAAGGAAGAAGTTTATGTCACGCAGCCGGAAGGATTCATCAATCCTCATTATCATGACAAGGTGTATCGTCGCCACAAAGCACTTTATGGACTGAAGCAAGCTCCAAGGGCGTGGTACGACGAGCTCTCGAAATTTCTGGTCTCCAAAGGTTTCTCAAAAGTTTCCATTGATCTAACTTTGTTCACTTATAAATATGGGGATGACATTTTGCTTGTGCAGATTTATGTTGATGACATTATTTTCGGGTATACAAATCCAAAACTTTCAAAATGGTTTGAAAAAGTAATGCACAACAGATTTGAAATGTCTATGATGGGCGAACTAAAATTCTTTCTAGGAATTCAAGTTCACCAATCCCCAAGTGGTATCTTCATTAACCAAGCTAAGTATTGTCAAGAGATAATCAAAAAGCATGGTATGACATCATGTGACCCCGTTGGGACACCATTATCAACCACATCCCTAGATGCTGATTTGGAGGGATTACCCATATATCAAACGAGATATCGTTCCATGATCGGGTCCCTCATGTACTTGACAGCAAGTAGACCTGATATTCATCATGCTACATGCTATTGTGCACGATATCAAGCACGACCCACTGAAAAGCACCTCAAGGAGGTTAAACGGATCTTTCGGTACCTTAAGAATACCATTCACATGGGACTCTGGTATCCGAGGGAAACCGATTTCTTTCTAACGGCCTATTCAGATTCTGATCATGCAGGGTGTCTTGATACACGAAAAAGTACTTCTGGTGGTACACAATTTCTAGGTCAAGATAAGCTTGTGGGATGGTCTTCCAAGAAGCAGGATTGCACGTCACTTTCATCAGCCGAAGCGGAGTACGTGTCTCTATCTGCGTGTTGTGCTCAAGTTCTTTGGATGAGAACACAACTCACGGATTATGGCTTCCACTTTGATAAAGTACCTATGTACTGTGACTCAAAGTCTGCCATAGCCATCTCCTGCAATCCGGTACAACATTCTCGCACGAAGCACATTGATGTCCGATATCACTTCATTAAGGAACAAGTTGAAAGAGGTATTGTTGAATTATACTTTTTTGGAACTGATTACCAATTAGCTGACTTGTTTACAAAATCTCTTTCGAAAGAGAGGTTTGCGTATCTAGTTAGGCAAATTGGTATGAGATGTTTGACTCTAGCAAAACTGGAGGTTCTGGGAAAGAAGCCTGCTTGATTCATCTATCAAACATCTACCTGTAAATATTAATGAAAAAGAAAAATACAAAATTAAAAAATCTTTGATAATCCAAAAATATTCTTCTCGACATGTCTTTCAGTATCGATAATATGGACGTACCTAGAAATGTCACTCAATAACGACACGGGTGTGTACATAAAGCTCGAATGAAAGTTGTAAATATTTTTCAAAACATGTCATTTCTATTTTTTTAAAGGAAATTGTCTCTTTTGGACAATATTTCCAACAACGAGTAGAGCAATCTATCTAGGGTTGAGCTTATCACAAAACATTCAACGTTTTGAGCTCAACACAATGGCTTGTAATCACTTTTAGATTGCAACCCGGATCTAAATTCACGGGGGAGTGTACGCTTTTGTACTCTTACCCTTAGCAAAAGAAGTTAAATCTTCTTGCACTTGAGTGGATTTGTCAAGACATTCAAAGTCTATGAACTCAAGTTTATGCTTTAGAAAAACCTTTTCGTCAAAAAGAATTGATTTTTCAAAAAGTGTTGAACACAATTTTTTTCAAGAAATTCTCAATGATATTCAAAATCTTTCAAAAATTGTGTGTTCAACAACTCCTATCCTCAAAACTTTAATGTGGATCAAATCTCCGTAATGACAATTCCATTGGATCAATTTTTGCGGGGGAGCAATTCAACTTCATGCAAAAGATTAACACATCTTTCTTCCGAAGATTTTCAAGACTATTTTTCAAAATATATTTTAATCAAATTTGGTATCTCTAATATCAAAAAAATTTATATATTAGAGATAGGGGAGAAAATGTGATTAAAATGTGATCTTATATAAGACTCAGGCACTTTAACTCTTACCTACATGTGCAAAACACTTTCGATTATCGATGCACATGTGAAGGGGGAGCATTTCTGAAACGACAAAACTAGCAAGGTGTTGAATGTTTTTCAAACACTTTGTTAGAATTTAAAGTGGTTTTCATGGTTACGATCAAATACCTACAACATCTTTAATTCATGACGTTATTGGTGTCAAAAGGGTGGTTAGGTTTAAGTCCTATGATCCAACCAGAACCGGAGGGATCTTCCCAGGGACAATCCAATAGATTATTAGAAGTCCTTAGGAAAGATGGTGTAGAATGTGAACGAAGCTGAATGCCGACTAAGTACTGATGATAGCACTAGAACAATCACAACAAGGTGCTATTAATGATGTCTTGGTAAGCATTGAAGGGGTTGAAGAATGAAAAAGAAATGTAAGGATAAAGGGTGTAAAGAAAGAAGCCCTCCATACAACTTATGCAGAAATCGGGTCAACTCATCATGAAGACAAACTCATCATGGACCCAGTGATGTGAAGCACAACCCTTTCCCAGCTACTCAGGCCTCTCTCAAAAGAAGTTTGTTTTATTGTCACGGAGATCAACACGACTTCTATTGACTTTCTCACTCCGAGATAGTTGATATTGAATAGGTGGCATCTGCTCCAGCCTCTGACCACTAAAAGTGCACAAATCGAGTCTAGAGCCAAGAGATCAATCAAATCTCGTTAGGACACGCGGATGAAGATAAAGAGAGTCCTACGCTATATCCTTGCGATATTGCTAGAACACTCTGAGTGATACTACTTAGTATTCACAATGATGAGTGGAAATCCTTCCAGTGTTAACATCAAACCGCACTGCGGTAGGTCATATGCAAGATTCTTTATGAATTGAACATGTGTAAAACTGAAAAGCAACAGTGGTTTGACTCTGAATTGATTCAAACTCGTTTCAGGTTTCTACGCAATATCTTTATGGTCTTGTCAGAACATTCAGAGTGATATTTATTAATATTCACAGTGACGAATGGAAATCCTTCTAGCGTCAACATCAAACAGCGCTACGGTAGGTGACTTGTGAGATTCTTATGAATCAAACTTGTGTCAACTGGAAAGCAACAATGGTAAGATTCTTTACGAATCATACTTGTTCTAGGAATTTGAATTGACGACTTTAATCAAGCGGATATTCATCCAATTGATTCACTCTTTATGTTCGCAGTATTGCTTTAAGACGGTCGAGTAAAGAGAACGGCTAGTACAGCCGCGAAACCCTGTCAAGGAGATTCTTAATTGAATCTACCTAATCACAGGTACGGTATTTAATATCGTATAACGGTCTTCACCGACCGGAGGTAAAACGCTACCGATTTAGGACGAATGTCAAAGCCATTCAGTCCGTGTCTATGCTTTGTCTCGAGAAGGTGGCGTCACGGTGTACTCTGCAAAGTCAAAGATTCAAAACCACATATTCATGCCCAAAGACTTACTCAACAATTAATAGTGTGAGCATGTGGATAAAGACACAAGATCGCAAGATGGAAAAGACAAGTCAAGAATGATTTGAAGATCTCAAGATAAAAGACTAAGTCGAAAGACAATGACAAAGGCTCAAAGATCACAACATGAAGGAACAAAACTATTGTTACACGTTCAAGACTTATTTATGACGAGATTCGTAACATCCATTGATCTTCAAATATCAAAAAGGTATGACCTCACATTGGGGGAGATTGTTAGCCTCAAAATATTGAGTCAAACAAGAATGCTCGGTCATAGGTTATTATTGTAACATTAGTTAGAACGTTGTAATAGATAGTTAAATAGTCGTAGTTTACGGGGTTGGATTTAAACTAATTAAAGTCCAAAAGACAAGCCCGGTCTAATATATAGCCCATTAAAGCCCGTATGTGGGTGTACTATATATACTACCCTCCTAGCATGTTAGGAGGGTTGGTTATTCACTTGATTCTTTCCTTAATCTAATATTCAACAAGTTAATCCTCTCATCCTCTCTACTTTCTCTCACTACTTTCTCTCTCTAGGAATCCATCTCTTCTTCGTCTATTTTCTTTCTTTCTTCCTTACTTAATCATCATAAATATAAGGGACAACAAAGGGCACTATACATTTAGGATTATGGTATCCTAAAGGGACCGGCGTAGAAACCATTGTCTACGCGGAATCGGATTATGCGGGAGACTATGTGGACCGAAAAAGCACTAGTGGAGTTTGTACCTTCATGGGTTGTTGTTTAACTTCTTGGTTCTCCAAGAAACAAACCGCTCTTGCGATATCCACCACGGAAGCCGAGTATGTGAGTGCCGAAAAATCATGCCAACAAGCTCTATGGATGAAGCAAGCGCTTGTTGATTACGGGATTTCTCTTGATGATTTTCCCATCATGTGCGACAATGAAGGTGCTATAGACCTTAGCAAGAATCCCGTGCAACATTCGCGAACCAAGCACATAGAAATTCGCCACCATTTCCTTAGGGATAATGTTCAAAAGGGGAACATTTCGATTGAGAAGGTACCCTCCGAGGATAACTTAGCCGACATCTTCACTAAGCCACTTTAGAGGGAACCTTTTTATTACTTGCGTCTAGGTCTAGGTTTAATGAAACATATTCCTTAATTGCTTTACTTTTAGTGAGTCTCTTATTTTCTTTTGAGTCTTTTATCACTTTGAGTCATTGAGTCTCCTAAACTCTTCTTGAAAATATTCTCTTATCCTTTTCAAAATTCTCAAAGTCTCTTTCGAAAATGGTTGAGAAATGTTTTGACATTGTTAATTCAATCTAAAACGTTTTTCATAGATTCTTGCTATTAATCTCGAGCTTACATAATTCATATGTATGATTCTCTCAAACATAGCAAGAACAAGATAGAATCATGGAGTATCATTGTGTCGTGACTTAAGGTCTTGTCTTACACACCTCCTACATCGATTTTTATTTTAAAATCCATGTATTTTGGTCAAATCTCTATTTGATGAGTTCGTATGTGTTTTGTTTGTCTATCTTTGCTTTTAAGCATATCCCTATGATTAGTTAGACTAGAAATAAGATTTGCTGAATTGAAAAATCTTCCTTCACCACCAAAACACAGCCTCTGTAGGCGGTTCCATATATGAACCACGGTCCCTTAGCGATAAGGAACCGCCATAAGTGATAAGGAACCGCGTACAGTGCTTCCTTTTTCGGGTATTTCTGAAACTCCAAATTTGTTCCAACACTTTTGGGAATCTTTGTTTCAACCCTTTGACCACCCTAAAAATACCTTGAGCCTTCCCTATTTAACCATAAGCATTTTGCCATACTTCACATCCCGAAATGTCTTATTCTCCTAATGAAAGCCTTTATTCTCCTCCATTTTCCCCAATTGCTTTCAATCCCAACTCACCCAAAAATACTTTTAATCCAAATTCACCCAAGAACACTCTTAATCACATTTCTCCTACCAAGAATGTTGATTGTGGAACATCTTTTCTTCCACCACCACCCTTTAGTGTTCATCCTCCTTCTCATGATAATGTCATGCACCATGGGACATATTGTCATTGTTGTCAATATCAACATCTTGCTATGGCACACATCTATGAGGAGTTGAGCTACATCAAGAGTCTCTTAATCAAGCCTCCTCTTCACTTTGATTATGAGTAATAACAGATTTTTGCTAGTTAAAAGTTCGTTTCTCGGTATCTCCTCGAATTGATTAAGGTATGAGTGCGACTCAGTTGTTTTTGGTAGAAAAATAAGAAAGGTTTGGTTATCTAAAACTAATTAAAAATAAAGACTATATAAAAGAAATAACTAAAGATAAAAACTTGGCGAAAAGGCAAATAACGGGAAATAAAAAAATAAACCAAAGACAAATAATAAAGGAGCAATGCAAATAATAAAACGTAACTTAAAGCGAAACGATAAAATAAAAATAAATCTAAAAGACGAAATTAACTAAAGACTGAAAAATAAAATGCGCGAAGTAATATATAGTAAGCTAAAAAACAATCACCAGAAAAATGTCACTTTTCTGAAAAATATAAAAATTACAAATCTAAGAAAAACTCTTCATTCGGAAAAACAGCTTCATCCGGAATAAAGTCCCTCATCCGGAATAAATGGCTTCATCCGGAATAAAACAGCTTCATCCGGAATAATTGTTTCATCCGGAATAAATGGGCTTCATTCAGAATAACAATTCATGCGGAATAAATAGCTTCATCCGGAATAATAGCTGATTCGGAATAAATGCTTCATGCGGAAAAAGAAGTTCATTCGGAATAAATGCTTCATGCGGAAAAAGAAGTTCATTCGGAATATAACACTGATCCGGAATAAAAATTAGCTCATGCGGAATAACAAGTTTGGTTCGGAATAATTAACAGAAATGGTTCGTTCGGAATGCAGCGCTCGTTCGGAATAATCAAAACAAATCCTTCATTCGGAATATAGAACTCATTCGGAATAACAAACTAAGAAAGCTGGTTCGGAATATAAAGCTTCGTTCGGAATAAATGAAAGAAAACCTTCGTTCGGAATCTGGGAACAATATATTATGCGAAGAACACGGGAATGAAAGGGGACGAATTTAATCAAAACTAACCAAAAGCAACCAAAAGATTAAACCAAACTAACCACAAATGATTAACTAACAATAACCAATCAATCCAAATCACTAAAACTAACGATCATAACCAAAATAATCAAAACTCACTTAATCAAATCAATAAAAACTTAAGAACGTGAACATAAACATAAAGCATAAAGATTAAATCAAAACAAGAAGAGTAGATGAGAGATTAACAATAAAAGTAAGGATTCAATAACAATAAAGTAAAACTTACTTGAAATTAAAGGAGCAAGACAAGGTAATTAAAGGTGCAAATTAATGCAAAATGACATGAAAATTAAATGTGCAAGTATTAAGGGTGGAAGACTAATTGTCAATTTAGCCAACAAGTGAAATGAAATGAAATGGACACTATTTATAGGGAGAAGGGAAGCATGTGTTGCTTCCTCCTTTCTTTCTTTCCGTCTTTTCGTCTTCTTAATTCTTCGACTTTTTCGACGTTGTCTTGGGATTAATTAAACTCGTCTTGAAAATTCTTCATTAATAAGACTTGAGTTTCTCGACTTTATTAAACTTCTGTCTTTAGACTTCTTCTTCGATAAATCTTCAGAATTGGCCTTGGACTTCCGTTCTTTTTGCACCCTTAATCTCTTGACTTCGTCTTTTGTCTTTTTCTTCGATAAAAGCCCGTGAAAGCCCGTGTTTTCCTCCCTTTTCACATTCTGGTCCTAAATCACAACAAAAACACAAACCACGCATAATTCCAACATTTACGACATAAAATACACGTTTTGGCTTGGTTATTATTGTAATTAAGTGGTAAAAGGATGGGTGTTTTCACACCTATCAAATCCCCTACACTTGATCATTGCAATGTCCTCATGCAATGCATTAATTACAAAGCAAGATTACACTTTCCATCACAATCAATCCACATTGGCCTTTATTAAAGAGATAGAACAAAACAAGTAAAGAAATCAAAAACTTACTAATATGTGTATAGTTGAAGTTCGTTTTTCTCAGTTCTTAACAAATTGAAAGTCCTAACAATATCGGGTTTTTAATTGTTCTTGGTTGGTAATATTTTTTGGATATTCAATTGCTAATTCAAACAAGCCTTGCAAAAATGAAAAATATAGTCTACTTATATGTAAAACACAGTGCAAATACCAAATTTTTATTCAATTAAAATGCCAAATGTAAATTCTATAAACTATAAGGACTGGAAATGTAAATTCTATGAAATTTAAATTCTCAAAATGTAAAGCTGAAAAGTACAAGGACTGAATGTGTAAAAACAGTTAACTATGAGGACTGAAAATGAAAATTATCCAAACAAGTAACCAATTTTCCAACTAATTCAAAACTACCTAACTGATTTTGAACAAACTTGAAAATATAGGGACTGATTATTAGCAAACCCTAAAAAGTAGCAAGTTTAGCCATGATTACAAATAGATTAATACCTCAAGGACCTAATTGCAATTTCCAACAACTTTTCAACAAAAACGGGCTAAGGAGTAAAATAAGCTCGTTTGAGCTTATTTCTCAACCAAATTTGTTCAAACAAATTGCAAACTACTTAAAATAAGATTTAAGCTAGACCTATCCAAGGAAATTTGCTGAAAATTACTAAAAAGCTGATAAGCTGAATTCAATAAGCACAAAATAAGCTATAAGCTAATCCAGACTTGCACAACTAGATTTTAGTAAAGATTATTGTTAATAAGCTCAAAAGAAGGACGGGAAATCAAGTCTTATGAAAAATCATCCAGTAATAAGCTCAGAAACTTAAAATAAGCAAAAAGAGTGCTTATGTTGACTTTCGTTGACCAAGAATTTCAATAAGCCAAATTCTCAAAATTCAACCAGGAACACTTATTGAATGATTTTGTAAAAGAAAATTGACCAGTTAATGAAGTAGAAATTGAGATATGAAAAAGCAGTTCACCAAGTTACAGAAACTTGAGTTTGCTCAATGGTTCACACTTTTGCTTATTTCTTGCTGAATTTTGAATACTGTACAGTTTCCTTATACAAGATGAAAATTCATATATTGAGTGAGATTTGAGAACTGGTTTGGTGTAATTTCATTAACTAACAAAGAAATGCTAAGCAGATTAAAATCACAACTTTTCTGATAAGGAACTTGAAGGAAACTGACCCAGACTTTTTAATGACCTTTTGCCTTTTTAACCTAACACTTGACTAGAAAATGACCAAAAACTATTTGTTATGACTTGTAAACTGGAAATGAACTCAAGTTTGCCAAAAACAAATATCTGAAATTCTATCACAAGCTAATGCCAAACACCATTTACTGATCTTTTTGGAATTTTATTGAAGTCTTTTTGATCAAATGATTGAACTGAGTTAAGAGCTTTATCAAACTAAGTTTAGTAGCCAAAATTAAGTGTATGAGAGCTAGTAACAAGCAGTGAACACAACTAGAACTCAAGATGATAAGCAAAGCTATAGTGACTGAAATATGTAGAAAACAGGACAAGAAACAAAGCTAATAAGCAGATTAAGCTACAATGAAGCTATAAAATCACTAAAATAAGATCAGAAACAGGCTAAAACAACTTTTATCATGCAATCAAGCAAGATTATCTAAGAATGAAGCAGGCAAGCAACTATTTAGTGGAATTGAAATTCAAAAACTTAAAACCTTTAGCTAAGGCCTCCTTTGGGGAGTAGAGGAGCGCTGAGCTCTCTATTCTAGTGCTAACCACCACCTTAGCACTAGAACATACTATCAACTACCAATCAACAGCAATCAATCATCAAATTCGCCATTAAAGAACTTGAACTCATCAAAATCTGCTAGAAATGGAACTGGATGATCAAACAGCTACAATCTTAAACTTAACCAGTTATGATCAAGAGATGATCATAACAAACTAACAACAGCAACAAAAGGATTCAATGAAGCAAGGTTGAACAGTAAAGTAGTATGAGAACTTTTGGAGGGAAAACTGAAATTTGAATTTTATTGAATGAGAAGTAGTTACAAAGGTAGGTATTTGTTACAACTAACTATAACAGACTCAAGAGTGTGTCAAACTCTTGAGTTGTTAAGCTAAGACTAAGAAATGAGCTGAGAGAAAAAACTAAAGTGTGTGTGATTTCACACTTTCTACAACTACTAAAATGAAGGCTAAACTATGCTATTTATAGGCTGCAGGAGTGAAGTGGTTGGGGTAGATGACGTGTTGGATCCAATTAGAAGCTTCCACGTGGACAATTTAGCTCAATTGGATTTGCAGGTGAAGAACTCTTTTTGGGGATTTCTTTGTTGATGATCTTGAGTATAATTGATTGTGACCATTGAATTCGTCCTTAAAAAATGAGCAAGTTTGATGTTTAAATCATCTTCTGAAATCGCCTCTAGCTCGAGAACGATTCCGGGCTTGTTGTGTTAAAGAAGATGATACGTGGCATATTTCCATTGGATAAGGGAGTGTCACACGGATTGCTATCCCATTTCTTATTTTCAATTGGCTGAAAGAAGATAGTGCGTTTGCACTGTTGTGATTTGGCAATTTATTACTTGGCGGCGCTAGTGGATAATAAATGCACACAACTGGCAATCCTTGTTTATTACTTCTTGGCTTCTCACTGGCTGAGAGCTTATCACACGGATTACACTTGAATTATCTTTCCAAAGTTGGCATAAATGACCCCTTGACTTAGCAGAATGTAATTTTGAGCTATATTCTTCATTTCTTTGGCATAATTGGTCCTTCAAACTTAATTCTTGAACAAATTTGATCCTTTGACTGAATTGACTTGAGAGTTGACCAGATTTGACTTTGATCTTGACTTAGTGATATTTACACTTTCGGTCCTTCATCTTTGGCAGATTGTCAAGATAGGTCATTTGTCTTCAAAGTCTTGTCACTTTTGATCCTTCTTTGTCTTTTTCATCAAATTAAGCTTGATTTTCCTTTGTTTGCTTGAAAATGTATCCTTCTTACCTATTTGAGCACAAACACAAAACATACCACATAATTCCGCTTTATAGCACAAAGTTTAGGTATTTTTATTATGTTTTAGGGTGATTTGTTGATAAATTGATATGAATTTTTGCTCATATCACATACCTTAGGGTTTTGGAGTGTCATGAATGATTTTCATCCTCAAGTTTTCACGTTCCCCATACCAAGCTTAAAAACGATATCATTGTTATTATAAGTTAGCAAACTAACACGAACTCATGTGGGCCAATTATTTACTTAGACTCCCTTATTCCTAGGTATATCTCTTATACTTTATTATTGTCTTGAATGATCACGAGGATGCATTGTTGACTTATTTCGATAGTTATTAAGGCTGAAAATAAAGTGGGACGATTTAATCAATAGTTAGCTAAAGGACAAAATCTTTTAAAACTGCTTCTCGGGACCTCATAAAGTTCATATCTTGGCATAATTCGCTTCACGATTTGAGACCTTTCTCAGACCGATATTTGGCAGCAACTTCATACTTCAAATCTTTGAGAGACGTTCATTAAATAATGGTCTTCTCTTCATAATAGGAATTTCTTCACTTGAAGTTTTGAGAGATTCTTCATCTTTGGACCACGACTTCTTCATTTTTCTCCAATCTTTATTTTGGACTTTGATATACAACGATCCGCCTCCTTTTAGGACTTGGATCTATTTATCCTCATACCTTGTTAGGGCCTTTTTGGATAGACTTCTCCATGATCTTTAGGGGAGTATTTGCTTTTCGTCGTGTGTCTCGATCCTTCATATTGATTTTCGATAAATGATTCTTCACATCACTTTTAGATCTTCAGCAACAAAATGTAGCCCTCGTGCCTTGTTAGGGCCTTTTCGGACTCGCCAATCTTCGCATCCCGCTTCAATAAGTTATGCCTTGGCTATGAACTCTAATTAATACCGAGCAAATTTTAAACGATCTTGTGCTAGAAGCTAAGTAACTTTTCAAATTGTACAACCTTATTTATTGCAGATAAATTTATTAGCAAGCGATGGGAGAATAGGCTTATAATCAACTCTCATAAATTCACGAAAGAATTCCAAACTTATAATTGACTCTATCATCTCTCGTTCTCCACAATTTAAAATCTCAAGGAAAGAGACTAGTGGATGCTTAGCCAATTAAATCAAATTTTTGGGTTTTCGAGTCATCTATAGGATCTTGCAAATTTTTAGACTTTTTCAAGTTTAGAAATCGCATTTTAAAGTTCCCTTGATAAACGACTCTCTAGGATCAATTATAGGAACTTGCGAAAAGTTCTTGTTCTTAACCCGTGAGACTTAAGACTTTCGCGTTTTAAAGGTCCCTATATAAAAGCCTAGCAAAACTTAACTTAAACACGTTAAGAATACTAGCTAGAGTAAACTTAGATAAGTAGACTCGGGTTGAGTCAAAAGATTCACAACGTTTGAAAATTAAAACCACTTTATTAAACTTTATTTTAGCAAGGAAAGAAAATAACCATAACAAAGCAAAATACAACTATACAACTAGGCCAAAATAGATTAAAATTTTTGAAAAATGTCGAAAAATCAATTTTTCGGTTAAAATGAGGACAAATACAAGGAAAAACCCACTTAACTTCGATAGAAGTCCCCCTACACTTAATATAAACATTGTCCTCAATGTTTAAGCATGTGAGAGTGAATTCCCCTACACTTAGGACATTGTGCACGTTGTTTAAATCTTGCTAAGGAAGAGACAACTAAAATGATTCCTATTTTAATATTGAAGAATATAAAATAGATAATCAAAAGAGTTTAGGATAGAACCGGGAAGACGGGTACACGGAATCACGGGTCGTCAAAAGTCATCAAGAATAGATATTTGAAAGCTTGAATCCCTGCACATGATAAGAAAGAAAACAAGAAACACCAACGGGGCTCCCCCTACACTTATGATAAAAACAGACAAAGATAGATAATCGGGTTGCCTCCCGAAGAGCGCTTGTTTATGTTAACCGAGTCACGAGCCTGACTCGTCCCCGAATTAAATGGTCCATAGGGGAAACCTCGAATGTAATACCGGGATCAAAGACCTTGTCCTCGTTCCCGGAGGACATCAATGAAGGAGAGGCGGGAGGATAAGTCTTAAATGGGAGAAAAGTGCGCTCAACATACGAAAAGTATGTGAAATCATGATCCTCGGGAGGTGGGGTGGGTAAAGTAAGCACATTGTCATCCTCCAAAGACAATGGATTTTGGCCAATCGGCAAAGCCGTAAAGTTATCAATTATAAAATAATCAATGTCACCTCCCGGGTCAAAGCACTCATCCTCCGTAATGGTGTCTAAAAGAGTGGATGAAAGGTGCTCGGGAGGGGGACTTGGGACAATATCTTCATGCAGCAAATTATCAAAAATAATATCCCCCTCCGAATCATCATCATCAACACCCGGAGGTATTGAGAGAATGTCGATTTCTTCCATAAATGTGTCATTATTCTCAACGGGAGTAATAGACGGAAGTAAAAACTTGGAAATAGGAGCAGAATTCAACGCTTCAATTTTAGCAATCAAAAGATGAACTTTCAGTAATTTGTCGTGAAGAATAACGTCTTCCACCTCATCTACAAGACCAAGTTCGATGGTGAACTTCTCGTATATCGGAGAGAATAAATCAACATCGCCTTCATCGCCCGGAGGAGAAGGAGAAATTTCAAAGGTGAAATTCTCATAGCATGGAGAAAAATCATCATCATTAAGAGCGACCTCGTCCGTAAGCTCCACAAAATTCGGTGCATCACAAACCTCATCAAAGAATTTATTAAGACCAAAATCACTAATCTCACTCGATGTATCACTATCCTTAGACGCATTAGGGATATCAAGAGTAGGAGTAATAATCTCAGAAGATGGGTTGAGATCATAGATATCATCCTCTTCATCATCATAGTAGTAGTATGGACGCACAAGAGGAGGAGTAGAAGCACTAAGATTAGATACTTGCTCTTGTCGTTGATCCTCTTGACATTTTTCGATGTATTTATATAAAGCTTCTTGAACTTTTTGCCCTTGCTTAACAAGAGTGGCCCATTGTTCGTGGGGGCTCAAATGTTCGAAGGAAGGTTGATGATTGACGGTGTGACGTGGGGGCTTAAAATTTTGAAAACCGGAATTATAGCACGGATGTGGCTCACAGTAATTCATCGGTTGAGAAGAATTAGAACACGGATTTGGTTCATAATAATCCATCGGTGAAGAAAAACGAGGACACAGATTTGGCTCATAATAATTCATTGGCTGACAATAAGAAGTATCGTGAGGGCCCCCATAATTTTGGCAACATGGGTATGGAGAAAAATCTGGTGCTAGTTAAAAGTTCGTTTCTCGGTATCTCCTCGAATTGATTAAGGTATGAGTGCGACTCAGTTGTTTTTGGTAGAAAAATAAGAAAGGTTTGGTTATCTAAAACTAATTAAAAATAAAGACTATATAAAAGAAATAACGAAAGATAAAAACTTGGCGAAAAGGCAAATAACGGGAAATAAAAAAAATAAACCAAAGACAAATAATAAAGGAGCAATGCAAATAATAAAACTTAACTTAAAGCAAAACGATAAAATAAAAATAAATCTAAAAGACGAAATTAACTAAAGACTGAAAAATAAAATGCGCGAAGTAATAAAAATAAGCTAAAAAACAATCACCAGAAAACTGTCACTTTTCTGAAAAATATAAAAATTACAAATCTAAGAAAAACTCTTCATTCGGAAAAACAGCTTCATCCGGAATAAAGTCCCTCATCCGGAATAAATGGCTTCATCCGGAATAAAACAGCTTCATCCGGAATAATTGTTTCATCCGGAATAAATGGGCTTCATTTGGAATAACAATTCATGTGGAATAAATAGCTTCATCCGGAATAATAGCTGATTCGGAATAAATGCTTCATGCGGAAAAAGAAGTTCATTCGGAATAAATGCTTCATGCGGAAAAAGAAGTTCATTCGGAATATAACACTAACCCGGAATAAAAATTAGCTCATGCGGAATAACAAGTTTGGTTCGGAATAATTAACAGAAATGGTTCGTTCGGAATGCAGCGCTCGTTCGGAATAATCAAAACAAATCCTTCATTCGGAATATAGAACTCATTCGGAATAACAAACTAAGAAAGTTGGTTCGGAATATAAAGCTTCGTTCGGAATAAATGAAAGAAAACCTTCGTTCGGAATCTGGGAACACTATATGATGCGAAGAACACGGGAATTAAAGGGGACGAATTTAATCAAAACTAACCAAAATCAACCAAAAGATTAAACCTAACTAACCCCAAATGATTAACTAACAATAACCAATCAATCCAAATCACTAAAACTAACAATCATAACCAAAATAATCAAAACCCACTTAATCAAATCAATAAAAACTTAAGAACATGAACATAAACATGAAGCATAAAGATTAAATCAAAACAAGAAGAGTAGATGAGAGATTAACAATAAAAGTAAGGATTCAATAACAATAAAGTAAAACTTACTTGAAATTAAAGGAGCAAGACAAGGTAATTAAAGGTGCAAATTAATGTAAATGACATGAAAATTAAATGTGCAAGTATTAAGGGTGGAAGACTAATTGTCAATTTAGCCAACAAGTGAAATGAAATGGACACTATTTATAGGGAGAAGGGAAGCATGTGTTGATTCCTCCTTTCTTTCTTTCCGTCTTTTTGTCTTCTTAATTCTTCGACTTTTTCGACGTTGTCTCGGGATTAATTAAACTCGTCTTGAAAATTCTTCATTAATAAGACTTGAGTTTCTCGGCTTTATTAAACTTCCGTCTTTAGACTTCTTCTTCGATAAATCTTCAGAATTGGCCTTGGACTTCCGTTCTTTTTGCACCCTTGATCTCTTGACTTCGTCTTTTGTCTTTTTCTTCGATAAAAGCCCGTGAAAGCCCGTGTTTTCCTCCCTTTTCAGATTATGGTCCTAAATCACAACAAAAACACAAACCACGCATAATTCCAACATTTACGACATAAAATACACGTTTTGTCTTGGTTATTATTGTAATTAAGTGGTAAAAGGATGGGTGTTTTCACACCTATCAATGAGATCTCCACCAAGCCACCACCACCACCTTCCGCCACTACCTTGTCTTTCATATAAGCATTGGTTGCTTATCCACAAGACACCTAATTCAAGCAAATCTTAGAATTCTAGATTAACTAGGATTAGATTTATGCTTTTGGCTTGTTTCCTTTTTCATACATCTTTGTATGATTTTTTTACATGACTTCACCTGGATCTTAGTCTTTGTGTTTTCTTCTCTTTTTATTTTATTTTTTTGTGACATATAGCTATCTCTTGTTGGTTGTCACTTTTGTTCAACTAACCCTTCTATGTAGCTTGTCACCATATCTCGATTCCTCGGTGCCCCAAGCAAGGGGGAGTAAGCACCAAGGGGGAGTCTTTGCAAAGTCAGTCTCTTCAACACCGACTTGTGCAACTTTTTGCTTCGACAAAGGGGGATAAATGAATAAACTCGTTTTCAAAAATCTTGTTTTTGTGTGATTGAGTTTATGTATTGTCGGAATCAAAAAGGGAGAGATTGTTAATGCAATAATGCCTAAAAACGTTACTTTCATTTTTCGGTCTCGCTTAGTTTTGATTACGACAATATGTAAAAACAAGCATTTACGAAAACAACGAAAAACGAATTCTTGAGTTCAAGTATTTTTCATTTTACCCATTTTGACTTAAGGTATGAATAAACAAGTACTAACCTTAATCAAGTGATCAAATGATTTAATCTTTTCTTAAAACTCACTTTTTATTAAGTGTGACAAGTTTTTTTTATTAAACTTTCTTTTTAAGAAAATGTTTTATTAAATTAAATATTTGAAAATTTGAAAATGGCATATTCTTTTTTGATTTGGAATATTATTTTAGGATATTTTATAATCAGATAAGACCTCCACCACTAAAGGACAAAAAAGGAGCGGAGTCTACTCTGGCGGTTCCCTAGTGCCTATGTGGTTCCTTATCGATAAGGAACCGTCGGCTGAGATAAGGAACCGCGGGCAGATACAGCCGTTGACCCTTTGTCCTATAAATAGTGGACCATTCTCAGATTTTCTCTTCACCTCTTTTGCACATATATTTTTAGATTCAAACATACTTCTTAATCACTCAAATCTTTGATCATTTGATTGATTACTACTTGTTTAGAAGTGAATCTATCCCATCCATCCCTTCCTCTCCAAGTGCAAAGAGAAGAACACTATCCTTGTGAAGTGTTGAGTCCACCACCAAAGATCCTTTGAAGATCAAATCTTATACATTTGTTGTTGTGTCATAGTTGTGAAGATCCAAGTAATTAATTCTCCTTCCGCCACATCTATCAGAGTACGACCCGTTCTGAAAAACGGTCTACCAACAATCTAAGGAACTCTAGGATCCATGTCATAATCAACCACTACAAAGTCGGCCGGAAATGTAAACTTATCCACACCTACAAACACATCCTCCGCTATACCTACGGGGTAAGCTATGGTTCGGTTAGCTAATTCAAGGGTCATCCTAGTGGGAGTGAGCTCGGGAAGAGAGAGTTTTTTCCAAACCGATAAAGGCATGAGGTTAATGCTTGCCCCTAAATCCGCCAAAGCCATGCAATTTTCTACACCGGGAAAATTACAAGGTATCAAGAAGCGCCCCGGATCTCTAAGTTTTGTTGGTAAGGTTTTAAGTAGCACGGTGGAACAATTTTCATTAAGGGATGTGTTGGGCAAATCAACCAATTTGCCTTTGTTTGAGAGTAAATCCTTGAACATCTTAGCAAACTTTGGCATATAAGCAAGAGCTTCCGCAAAGGATATGTTGATGTTGAGTTGCTTGAACATCCTTAAGAAATTTGAGACTTGGATGTCATCCTTGTTCTTTAACTTGTCCTTTTTCAACCTTGAAGGATATGGAAGAGTTGGTTTTGGTGTAGGTGGAATAGGTGTTGTAGTGGAAGATTTGTCTTTGTTAGCTTCTTCATTGGAAGATGTGGAAGGTAGAGGAGAAGTAGGAATAGGTTGAGAAGGTGTGTTTGATTGATGGGAGCATTTGGAGGTGGTGAAGTAGAGGTAGAAGGCTTGTCACAAGTAGGAACAAAAGTGGGTGGAACAATAGGAGGTTTAGGAGGTGAAGGATCCTTTGTTGTCTTTCCACTTCTTGTTGTAATAGCATTGACATTTGCCCTTGGATTTGTTTGTGTGTTAGAAGGTAAAACCCCTTGTGGTCTTTGATTCAAAAGCATCATAAACATCATAAACTTCTTATTTGTGTCTTCATGCATTTCTCTCATTCTTCTCTCATTAGCTTCATTCATTTCTCTTATTCTTTTCTCATTAAGTTGGAACCTCCTTTCATTCTCTTGATTCATTTTGTGAAAAAGCTCAATTGTGTTATAATCTTGTGGCACATTTCCTTGAAAACCTTGGGGTTGGAAAGGTGGAGGTTGATTGTAAAACCCTTGGTTGTTGCCTTGAAAGGTATTTCCTTGATTGTTAAAGGTATTTGGTGGTCTATAGTTATTCCCTTGGTAAGGTGGTCTTTGCCCTTGATTCCTTTGTAACACTTGAGGAGGATTTTGTTGAATTTGGGTGGGTGGTTGGGGTGGGAATCCCGGTGGAGTAAGGTAATTTTGGGACTTGTAAGAAAGGTTATTTGGATTGATATTTGGCTTGAAGTGTTCACGATGTTCCTCTTGGTAAGCATAACATTCTCCCTGATAAACTTGCACCTTATCACATTGTTCATATGAATGGGGACCTCCACAAGTTACACAAGAAAGAGTAATTGCATTCACATCATTTGAAGAATTGTTCAATGAAAGGCTCTTAATGGCTTGAATAAGCTCTTGTTGACCACTAACCATCTTTTGAAAAATCTCTTGTTGATATTTGAGGAATTGGTTATCACAAGGTGTTTGAGAAGTGTTTTGGATAACATGAACCCTTTCTTCAAATTGAGTGTTTGTTTGAACCATTGCTTTAGTCTCAATGATGTCCACGGCCTCTTGAATGGATTTAAGAAGAATATTACCTCCCGCGGAAGAATTGAGTGAATCTTGGTGATGAGGTTTAAGGCCATTATAGAAAGTATTGATTTGGTGAACTTCATCCAATCCATGGTTAGGGCATCTCCTCAATAACTCTCTAAACTCCTCCCAAGCATCACTAAAGGATTGACTAGGTTTTTGTTGAAAGCCTATAATTAAGTTCCTCAAAGCCGTGGTCTTAGATGGGGGAAAGAACTTGTTCAAAAACTTAGTGGTGAAACCATCCCATGTGGTGATACTATCGGGTGGTTGGGTGTCTAACGAATGCTTAGCGGGTCCCTCTAGTGAAAATGGCACTAATATCAACTTAATAGCATCATGTGGAACTCCATTGTACTTAAGGGTATTGCAAAGAGCAAGGAATCTCTTAAGGTGATCATGAGGATCATCATTCTTGTGACCATAAAAATGTGTGTTTGAAACCAAGGTAATCATAGCCGTTTTTAGCTCAAATGAATTTGCGGGAATGTCGGGAATCCTAATAGCATTGGCATATCCATGAACATTGGATTGCAAACGTTCCATTAAAGAACGATTATCAACAGCCATGGCTTCTTGTTGTGGATGAATCAAAGCCATGGCTTCTTGTATAGTTGAAGTTCGTTTTTCTCAGTTCTTAACAAATTGAAAGTCCTAACAATATCGGGTTTTTAATTGTTCTTGGTTGGTAATGTTTTTTGGATATTCTATTGCTAATTCAAACAAGCCTTGCAAAAATGAAAAATATAGTCTACTTATATGTAAAACACAGTGCAAATACCAAATTTTTATTCAATTAAAATGCCAAATGTAAATTCTATAAACTATAAGGACTGGAAATGTAAATTCTATGAAATTTAAATTCTCAAAATGTAAAGCTGAAAAGTACAAGGACTGAATGTGTAAAAACAGTTAACTATGAGGACTGAAAATGAAAATTATCCAAACAAGTAACCAATTTTCCAACTAATTCAAAACTACCTAACTGATTTTGAACAAACTTGAAAATATAGGGACTGATTATTAGCAAACCCTAAAAAGTAGCAAGTTTAGCCATGATTACAAACAGATTAATACCTCAAGGACCTAATTGCAATTTCCAACAACTTTTCAACAAAAACGGGCTAAGGAGTAAAATAAGCTCGTTTGAGCTTATTTCTCAACCAAATTTGTTCAAACAAATTGCAAACTACTTAAAATAAGATTTAAGCTAGACCTATCCAAGGAAATTTGCTGAAAATTACTAAAAAGCTGATAAGCTGAATTCAATAAGCACAAAATAAGCTATAAGCTAATCCAGACTTGCACAACTAGATTTTAGTGAAGATTATTGTTAATAAGCTCAAAAGAAGGACGGGAAATCAAGTCTTATGAAAAATCATCCAGTAATAAGCTCAGAAACTTAAAATAAGCAAAAAGAGTGCTTATGTTGACTTTCGTTGACCAAGAATTTCAATAAGCCAAATTCTCAAAATTCAACCAGGAACACTTATTGAATGATTTTGTAAAAGAAAATTGACCAGTTAATGAAGTAGAAATTGAGATATGAAAAAGCAGTTCACCAAGTTACAGAAACTTGAGTTTGCTCAACGGTTCAAACTTTTGCTTATTTCTTGCTGAATTTTGAATACTGTACAGTTTCCTTATACAAGATGAAAATTCATATATTGAGTGAGATTTGAGAACTGGTTTGGTGTAATTTCATTAACTAACAAAGAAATGCTAAGCAGATTAAAATCACAACTTTTCTGATAAGGAACTTGAAGGAAACTGACCCAGACTTTTTAATGACCTTTTGCCTTTTTAACCTAACACTTGACTAGAAAATGACCAAAAACTATTTGTTATGACTTGTAAACTGGAAATGAACTCAAGTTTGCCAAAAACAAATATCTGAAATTCTATCACAAGCTAATGCCAAACACCATTTACTGATCTTTTTGGAATTTTATTGAAGTCTTTTTGATCAAATGATTGAACTGAGTTAAGAGCTTTATCAAACTAAGTTTAGTAGCCAAAATTAAGTGTTTGAGAGCTAGTAACAAGCAATGAACACAACTAGAACTCAAGATGATAAGCAAAGCTATAGTGACTGAAATATGTAGAAAACAGGACAAGAAACAAAGCTAATAAGCAGATTAAGCTACAATGAAGCTATAAAATCACTAAAATCAGATCAGAAACAGGCTAAAACAACTTTTATCATGCAATCAAGCAAGATTATCTAAGAATGAAGCAGGCAAGCAACTATTTAGTGGAATTGAAATTCAAAAACTTAAAACCTTTAGCTAAGGCCTCCTTTGGGGAGTAGAGGAGCGCTGAGCTCTCTATTCTAGTGCTAACCACCACCTTAGCACTAGAACACACTATCAACTACCAATCAACAGCAATCAATCATCAAATTCGCCATTAAAGAACTTGAACTCATCAAAATCTGCTAGAAATGGAACTGGATGATCAAACAGCTACAATCTTCAACTTAGCCAGTTATGATCAAGAGATGATCATAACAAACTAACAACAGCAACAAAAGGATTCAATGAAGCAAGGTTGAACAGTAAAGTAGTATGAGAACTTTTGGAGGGAAAACTGAAATTTAAATTTTATCGAATGAGAAGTAGTTACAAAGGTAGGTATTTGTTACAACTAACTATAACAGACTCAAGAGTGTGTCAAACTCTTGAGTTGTTAAGCTAAGACTAAGAAATGAACTGAGAGAAAAAACTAAAGTGTGTGTGATTTCACACTTTCTACAACTACTAAAATGAAGGCTAAACTATGCTATTTATAGGCTGCAGGAGTGAAGTGGTTGGGGTAGATGACGTGTTGGATCCAATTAGAAGCTTCCACGTGGACAATTTAGCTAAATTGGATTTGCAGGTGAAGAACTCTTTTTGGGGATTTCTTTGTTGATGATCTTGAGTATAATTGATTGTGACCATTGAATTCGTCCTTCAAAAATGAGCAAGTTTGATGTTTAAATCATCTTCTGAAATCGCCTCTAGCTCGAGAACGATTCTGGGCTTGTTGTGTTAAAGAAGATGATACGTGGCATATTTCCATTGGATAAGGGAGTGTCACACGGATTGCTATCCCATTTCTTATTTTCAATTGGCTGAAAGAAGATAGTGCGTTTGCACTGTTGTGATTTGGCAATTTATTACTTGGCGGCGCTAGTGGGTAATAAATGCACACAGCTGGCAATCCTTGTTTATTACTTCTTGGCTTCTCATTGGCTGAGAGCTTATCACATGGATTACACTTGAATTATCTTTCCAAAGTTTGCATAAATGACCCCTTGACTTGGTAGAATGTAATTTTGAGCTATATTCTTCATTTCTTTGGCATAATTGGTCCTTTAAACTTAATTCTTGAACAAATTTGATCCTTTGACTGAATTGACTTGAGAGTTGACCATATTTGACTTTGATCTTGACTTAGTCATATTTACACTTTTGGTCCTTCATCTTTGGCAGATTGTCAAGATAGGTCCTTTGTCTTCAAAGTCTTGTCACTTTTGATCCTTCTTTGTCTTTTTCATCAAATTAAGCTTGATTTTTCTTTGTTTGCTTGAAAATGTATCCTTCTTACCTATTTGAGCACAAACACAAAACATACCACATAATTCCGCTTTATAGCACAAAGTTTAGGTATTTTTATTGTGTTTTAGGGTGATTTGTTGATAAATTGATATGAGTTTTTGCTCATATCACTTACCTTAGGGTTTTGGAGTGTCATGAATGATTATCATCCTCAAGTTTTCACGTTCCCCATACCAAGCTTAAAAACGAGATCATTGTTATTATAAGTTAGCAAACTAACACGAACTCATGTGGGCCAATTATTTACTTAGACTCCCTTATTCCTAGGTGTATCTCTTATACTTTATTATTGTCTTGAATGATCATGAGGATGCATTGTTGACTTATTTCGATAGTTATTAAGGCTGAAAATAAAGTGGGACGATTTAATCAATAGTTAGCTAAAGGACAAAATCTTTTAAAACTGCTTCTCGGGACCTCATAAAGTTCATATCTTGGCATAATTCGCTTCACGATTTGAGACCTTTCTCGGACCGATATTTGGCAGCAACTTCATACTTCAAATCTTTGAGAGACGTTCATTAAATAATGGTCTTCTCTTCATAATAGGAATTTCTTCACTTGAAGTTTTGAGAGATTCTTCATCTTTGGACCACGACTTCTTCATTTTTCTCCAATCTTTATTTTGGACTTTGATATACAACGATCCGCCTCCTTTTAGGACTTGGATCTATTTATCCTCATACCTTGTTAGGGCCTTTTTGGATAGACTTCTCCATGATCTTTAGGGGAGTATTTGCTTTTCGTCGTGTGTCTCGATCCTTCATATTGATTTTCGATAAATGATTCTTCACATCACTTTTAGATCTTCAGCAACAAAATGTAGCCCTCATGCCTTGTTAGGGCCTTTTCGGACTCGCCAATCTTCGCATCCCGCTTCAATAAGTTATGCCTTGGCTATGAACTCTAATTAATACCGAGCAAATTTTAAACGATCTTGTGCTAGAAGCTAAGTAACTTTTCAAATTGTACAACCTTATTTATTGCAGATAAATTTATTAGCAAGCGATGGGAGAATAGGCTTATAATCAACTCACATAAATTCACGAAAGAATTCCAAACTTATAATTGACTCTATCATCTCTCGTTCTCCACAATTTAAAATCTCAAGGAATGAGACTAGTGGATGCTTAGCCAATTAAATCAAAGTTTTGGGTTTTCGAGTCATCTATAGGATCTTGTAAATTTCCAGACTTTTTCAAGTTTAGAAATCGCATTTTAAAGTTCCCTTGATAAACGACTCTCTAGGATCAATTATAGGAACTTGCGAAAAGTTCTTGTTCTTAACCCGTGAGACTTAAGACTTTCGCGTTTTAAAGGTCCCTATATAAAAGCCTAGCAAAACTTAACTTAAACACGTTAAGGATACTAGCTAGAGTAAACTTAGATAAGTAGACTCGGGTTGAGTCAAAAGATTCACAACGTTTGAAAATTAAAACCACTTTATTAAACTTTATTTTAGCAAGGAAAGAAAATAACCATAACAAAGCAAAATACAACTATACAACTAGGCCAAAATAGATTAAAATTTTTGAAAAATGTCGAAAAATCAATTTTTCGGTTAAAATGAGGACAAA
Source organism: Glebionis coronaria (assembly GCA_025667525.1). Lineage (NCBI taxonomy): Eukaryota > Viridiplantae > Streptophyta > Magnoliopsida > Asterales > Asteraceae > Glebionis > Glebionis coronaria. The sequence continues at coordinate 453,189,629 of CM046881.1, read as the reverse complement.
TACAAGGAAAAACCCACTTAACTTCGATAGAAGTCCCCCTACACTTAATATAAACATTGTCCTCAATGTTTAAGCATGTGAGAGTGAATTCCCCTACACTTATGACATTGTGCACATTGTTTAAATCTTGCTAAGGAAGAGAAAACTAAAATGATTCCTATTTTAATATTGAAGAATATAAAATAGATAATCAAAAGAGTTTAGGATAGAACCGGGAAGACGGGTACACGGAATCACGGGTCGTCAAAAGTCATCAAGAATGGATATTTTAAAGCTTGAATCCCTGCACATGATAAGAAAGAAAACAAGAAACACCAACGGGGCTCCCCCTACACTTATGATAAAAGCAGACAAAGATAGATAATCGGGTTGCCTCCCGAAGAGCGCTTGTTTATGTTAACCGAGTCACGAGCCTGACTCGTCCCCGAATTAAATGGTCCATAGGGGAAACCTTGAATGTAATACCGGGATCAAAGACCTTGTCCTCGTTCCCGGAGGACATCAATGAAGGAGAGACGGGAGGATAAGTCTTAAATGGGAGAAAAGTGCGCTCAACATACGAAAAGTATGTGAAATCATGATCCTCGGGAGGTGGGGTGGGTAAAGTAAGCACATTGTCATCCTCCAAAGACAATGGATTTTGGCCAATCAGCAAAGCCGTAAAGTTATCAATTATAAAATAATCAACGTCACCTCCCGGGTCAAAGCACTCATCCTCCGTAATGGTGTCTAAAAGAGTGGATGAAAGGTGCTCGGGAGGGGGACTTGGGACAATATCTTCATGCAGCAAATTATCAAAAATAATATCCCCCTCCGTATCATCATCATCAATACCCAGAGGTATTGAGAGAATGTCGATTTCTTCCATAAATGTGTCATTATTCTCAACGGGAGTAATAGACGAAAGTAAAAACTTGGAAATAGGAGCAGAATTCAACGCTTCAATTTTAGCAATCAAAAGATGAACTTTCAGTAATTTGTCGTGAAGAATAACGTCTTCCACCTCATCTACAAGACCAAGTTCGATGGTGAACTTCTCGTATATCGGAGAGAATAAATCAACATCGCCCGAAGGAGAAGGAGAAATTTCAAAGGTGAAATTCTCATAGCATGGAGAAAAATCATCATCATTAAGAGCGACATCGTCCGTAAGCTCCACAAAATTCGGTGCATCACAAACCTCATCAAAGAATTTATTAAGACCAAAATCACTAATCTCACTCGATGTATCACTATCCTTAGACGCATTAGGGATATCAAGAGTAGGAGTAGTAATCTCAGAAGATGGGTTGAGATCATAGATATCATCCTCGTCATCATCATAGTAGTAGTATGGACGCACAAGAGGAGGAGTAGAAGCACTAAGATTAGATACTTGCTCTTGTCGTTGATCCTCTTGACATTTTTCGATGTATTTATATAAAGCTTCTTGAACTTTTTCCCCTTGCTTAACAAGAGTGGCCCATTGTTCGTGGGGGCTCAAATGTTCGAAGGAAGGTTGATGATTGACGGTGTGACGTGGGGGCTTAAAATTTTGAAAACCGGAATTATAGCACGGATGTGGCTCACAGTAATTCATCGGTTGAGAAGAATTAGAACACGGATTTGGTTCATAATAATCCATCGGTGAAGAAAAACGAGGACACGGATTTGGCTCATAATAATTCATTGGCTGACAATAAGAAGTATCGTGAGGGCCCCCATAATTTTGGCAACATGGGTATGGAGAAAAATCTGGTGCTAGTTAAAAGTTCGTTTCTCGGTATCTCCTCGAATTGATTAAGGTATGAGTGCGACTCAGTTGTTTTTGGTAGAAAAATAAGAAAGGTTTGGTTATCTAAAACTAATTAAAAATAAAGACTATATAAAAGAAATAACGAAAGATAAAAACTTGGCGAAAAGACAAATAACGGGAAATAAAAAAATAAACCAAAGACAAATAATAAAGGAGCAATGCAAATAATAAAACTTAACTTAAAGCAAAACGATAAAATAAAAATAAATCTAAAAGACGAAATTAACTAAAGACTGAAAAATAAAATGCGCGAAGTAATAAAAATAAGCTAAAAAACAATCACCAGAAAACTGTCACTTTTCTGAAAAATATAAAAATTACAAATCTAAGAAAAACTCTTCATTCGGAAAAACAGCTTCATCCGGAATAAAGTCCCTCATCCGGAATAAATGGCTTCATCCGGAATAAAACAGCTTCATCCGGAAGAATTGTTTCATCCGGAATCAATGGGCTTCATTCGGAATAACAATTCATGTGGAATAAATAGCTTCATCCGGAATAATAGTTGATTCGGAATAAATGCTTCATGCGGAAAAAGAAGTTCATTCGGAATAAATGCTTCATGCGGAAAAAGAAGTTCATTCGGAATATAACACTGATCCGGAATAAAAATTAGCTCTTGCGGAATAACAAGTTTGGTTCGGAATAATTAACAGAAATGGTTCGTTCGAAATGCAGCGCTCGTTCGGAATAATCAAAACAAATCCTTCATTCGGAATATAGAACTCATTCGGAATAACAAACTAAGAAAGCTGGTTCGGAATATAAAGCTTCGTTCAGAATAAATGAAAGAAAACATTCGTTCGGAATCTGGGAACAGTATATGATGCGAAGAACACGGGAATGAAAGGGGACGAATTTAATCAAAACTAACCAAAATCAACCAAAAGATTAAACCAAACTAACCCCAAATGATTAACTAACAATAACCAATCAATCCAAATCACTAAAACTAACAATCATAACCAAAATAATCAAAACCCACTTAATCAAATCAATAAAAACTTAAGAACATGAACATAAACATAAAGCATAAAGATTAAATCAAAACAAGAAGAGTAGATGAGAGATTAACAATAAAAGTAAGGATTCAATAACAATAAAGTAAACTTACTTGAAATTAAAGGAGCAAGACAAGGTAATTAAAGGTGCAAATTAATGTAAATGACATGAAAATTAAATGTGCAAGTATTAAGGGTGGAAGACTAATTGTCAATTTAGCCAACAAGTGAAATGAAATGGACACTATTTATAGGGAGAAGGGAAGCATGTGTTGATTCCTCCTTTCTTTCTTTCCGTCTTTTCGTCTTCTTAATTCTTCGATTTTTTCGACGTTGTCTCGGGATTAATTAAACTTGTCTTGAAAATTCTTCATTAATAAGACTTGAGTTTCTCGGCTTTATTAAACTTCCGTCTTTAGACTTCTTCTTCGATAAATCTTCAGAATTGGCCTTGGACTTCCGTTCTTTTTGCACCCTTGATCTCTTGACTTCGTCTTTTGTCTTTTTCTTCGATAAAAGCCCGTGAAAGCCCGTGTTTTCCTCCCTTTTCACATTATGGTCCTAAATCACAACAAAAACACAAACCACGCATAATTCCAACATTTACGACATAAAATACACGTTTTGTCTTGGTTATTATTGTAATTAAGTGGTAAAAGGATGGGTGTTTTCACACCTATCAATGAGATCTCCACCAAGCCACCACCACCACCTTCCGCCACTACCTTGTCTTTCATATAAGCATTGGTTGCTTATCCACAAGACACCTAATTCAAACAAATCTTAGAAGTCTAGATTAACTAGGATTAGATTTATGCTTTTGGCTTGTTTCCTTTTTCATACATCTTTGTATGATTTTTTTACATGACTTCACCTGGATCTTAGTCTTTGTGTTTTCTTCTCTTTTTATTTTATTTTTTTGTGACATATAGCTATCTCTTGTTGGTTGTCACTTTTGTTCAACTAACCCTTCTATGTAGCTTGTCACCATATCTCGATTCCTCGGTGCCCCAAGCAAGGGGGAGTAAGCACCAAGGGGGAGTCTTTGCAAAGTCCGTCTCTTCAACACCGACTTATGCAACCTTTTTGCTTCGACAAAGGGGGATAAATGAATAAACTCGTCTTCAAAAATCTTTTTTTTGTGTGATTGAGTTTATGTATTGTCGGAATCAAAAAGGGAGAGATTGTTAATGCAATAATGCCTAAAAACGTTACTTTCAATTTTCGGTCTCGCTTAGTTTTGATTAAGACAATATGTAAAAACAAGCATTTACGAAAACAACGAAAAACGAATTCTTGAGTTCAAGTATTTTTCATTTTACCCATTTTGACTTAAGGTATGAATAAACAAGTACTAACCTTAATCAAGTGATCAAATGATTTAATCTTTTCTTAAAACTCACTTTTTATTAAGTGTGACAAGTTTTTTTTATTAAACTTTCTTTTTAAGAAAATGTTTTATTAAATTAAATATTTGAAAATTTGAAAATGGCATATTCTTTTTTGATTTGGAATATTATTTTAGGATATTTTATAATCAGATAAGACCTCCACCACTAAAGGACAAAAAGGGAGCGGAGTCTACTCTGGCGGTTCCCTAGTGCCTATGTGGTTCCTTATCGATAAGGAACCGTCGGCTGAGATAAGGAACCGCGGGCATATATAGCCGTTGACCCTTTGTCCTATAAATAGTGGACCATTCTCAGATTTTCTCTTCACCTCTTTTGCACATATATTTTCAGATTCAAACATACTTCTTAATCACTCAAATCTTTGATCATTTGATTGATTACTACTTGTTTAGAAGTGAATCTATCCCATCCATCCCTACCTCTCCAAGTGCAAAGAGAAGAACACTATCCTTGTGAAGTGTTGAGTCCACCACCAAAGATCCTTTGAAGATCAAATCTTATACATTTGTTGTTGTGTCATAGTTGTGAAGATCCAAGTAGTTGAGTCTATTTGGAAGTTGTGTATGCACTAAGTATAGTTGTGTAGATTGGTCCTATCTACGATTAGGGCTCGACTTTTAGCTTAGAGTCGGAAATTGGTTAAGCAACGTGTACGGTTTTCTCCACCATAAGGAGCTTGTTGTGTAGTGAACTCTCGAGTAAGGAGTACTCGAGGAGTGGAGTAGGAACGAGGAGTGAGCTTCGTTGCCGAACAAATATAAATCCTTGGTGTTTGGTTTGATCTTTCTTTACCCTTAACTCTTTACATTCTTTATTCTTTGTGCATATACATTAGTTAGTATTAGTTTAGTTACACTATCATTGTTCATATTGTGCATAAGAAGATTTCACATATTTCCTCAAGCATAAGTTTTTGAAAAATGATTTTTTTGAAAACCATCTTTTAACAAGTAAATATAAGAAACTATTCAACCCCCCCCCCCCCCTTCGAGTTTCCACAAAAATAATACTCATATTTAGGGGCGGAGTGATAATTTTTAATTAAAAGAGGCTAATCATACTTAAAACAAAAGTTCTAAGTGTTGGGAGGCTAAATGTAGAAAATAGCAATGTTGCAAAAATCGTGAATCGCTAGCCGGCCGGTCGACCACCTTGTAACTTGTAATCGTTCTAGGCGGGATTAATCGGTGATTAATCGGATTGGCATTTAACGCAAATTTTTAGTATTTTCGGCAAGTTTTGAATATTTCTAATGAGCTTTAGGCATTTTCGGCAAAATTATTCTTAAAATACAACTCATCATACATATAAATAGTTAATATAGGTGATAATCATATGTGTACAATGAGTTTTTGGTATTTTCGTCCAAATTTGCATATTTTCGGCAAGTTTGACCTCCCTTGGCCGTCGTTGACCATAGTTGACCGCCATTAATCGCCTTTTCATTAATCGGCAAGGTTGAGGACCTTGTAGCTATTAATCGGCGATTAGTCGCCCCTGTAGACCTTATTTTGTAACATTGAAAAATAGTAGAAAAAGAACTTGTAATACACATAAATGATAAACGAAATAGGTTGATTGAGGGAGGCTTAGCATCTACTAGTCCCCTATTAGCTCCGCCTTGCTCATACTTACAATAACCTACGCAAATAACATTATGCTATTCATGGTTATCAAAATCTTGATCTTAATTTTAAAATTTTAAGATCTTATGATCTACAATGTAAAAATGATCTAGATCTTATATAGAATCTTTGAATGCTTAAGATTTTATAAACCCTCGACTTTAACCACATGATTTTAAAATCTATTACGATTCGATTTTATATTTTTCGAATCGCAGACTAAAAAGCTATAAATTTATGGTTGTGTTTCGTATAATTTAAAAAACGGTTTGTTAACCTTTTAAATATTTCATGATTGTAATTTATGACAAGATTTTAAAAAATATGCATACTTTTTTGTTTATAATATATAATAATTTGTAAATTCGTATAATATTACAAAAATTATCTAAAAAATAATTATTGTAGAATCTTATAATTTCGATCTTGCTAAATAAAAACGATCTTGAATAAGATCTCGATCTTACTAACATTAATTTGTTTGTTTGATTAAATTTATGCACAACTTTCTAAAAACTTAACTTACTAATACAGTACTAACATTTGTGGGAGTTGCTGAAACCACTCCATTTTTTCTTTGTATAATACACCCAATCAAATTGAAGCCCAATAAATGCTTTATAAAATACAAAAAACTAATGATTGTTAGTTACCATTTTAAAGTTGTTAGTTAACGTTCGTTATTTATCCATTGCAGAGTTAATCCTTTATGATTAACTTTTTTTTTTGAACAGCAGTTTGGTACAACGGAGTATCTTGCGTGCCACCGAGGCACCAAGTCTCTCGACCCAAGTTTGAATCATCTCACGAAGAGAATATGAACCCTCATGCTAGCTATCCAGTTTCCCATTAAGGGGCTTCAAGGCATTACGATGGGATTCAAACCCGGCTGCCAATTCTGGGAAAATCCCCCACATGGGGAAAGACAGGAGTCGAACCCCTGACCTCCCCCACATGGAGAGTATAACCAAATGCATCCATCCAACTGAGATAGACTTCATTTGTAATCCTTTATGATTAACTTAGCAACATAACGCTAACTTATGAACTATTTTTGTATAAAGAATTGAAAAGAATTAACGAAATACTCTTTGGATTATCGGACCGTTACAGAGTTGGTCCGCTTTTAATCCCAACTTCAGATCCCGCAACAAATCGCGAATTTTCATCCTCATTGCACATATCAACCGTTTAACTCAAAATTCTTTTAAAAAAAAATTATGATTCAGAAAGTCCCCACATCCAACACACAACTTCTGTCTCAATCATTTCACCTTATTCTATTATACTTGTGCTTATTTACATTAGAAAAAGAACAATTCAAACCATACTTCCTACATGCATATCATTATATAAAATTTAGTAAGCATAACATATGAAAATTATACTTGTGCTTATTTACATGCATATCTATTTGTAGTGAGTTCATGTTTGAAACTTTAGTAAGCATAACATATGAAAATTCATAGAGGACGAGAATCAAAATGTACAAAGTTAACTACAACCATGCATAGGTAAAAAGGGTAAATCTGTATGGTGAAATTTTCCCATAAAACTTTGGAATATCTAGGACAATAGGAATTAATGTATAATGTACTATTGCACACAAAAATAGCAACAATCAACTTACATGTATTTGTTCAAAAAAAAAAACTTACATGTAAATGGAAAATATTTGTTTGTACGTCAAAGAAAACTTGTATTTAAGTTTGACCAAATATTGTCTCAAAAGATAGTTCAAAACAGAGGAGATATGTCCAACTAGGCATATTTAACAAAAATAGTTATAAGTTATATTTCGTAAAAGTTGTTAATATGAGTTACAAGCAATATTTTTTTTAATAAAAGTGTATGATTAATTAGTTATTAACGGTAATATTAAAATATAAAATCAGTAACTTAAAATGTTAACAACTCTTAACAATTTAAAAAGATTCATAAATCAACTTTTTTCATTTATAAACTACTTGTTAAAATAAAAAGCTTGAAACTTATGTGTCAAACGAAACTAATTGCTTTAAAAAAAGTTATTTTTTAAATAAAAAACTAACAAATTCAAAAAACTAAAAAACACTCTTGCCAAACAAGCTTTACTTAGTTCACAAAGAAAATCATCATAACATCTAAAATATTTTGAAATAAAAAATGAATCTTTTTAACAACTAATTGTACTTGACAACCATTTTTTAACAACAACGGATGATCAATAGAGATGGCAAAAAAAAACTCTATTGGTTAAGATTTGATTTTTAAACCTGATTTAATTGAGAAATCTCGAGTTGATTAAGGATTGAGAGAAATATAAGAAATCTCTTAAATATTTAACCAGAAAATCTTCTAAATATTTAACTAGGAATGAGGGCAAGGACCGTGATAACTAAGTCCAACCCCGGTCTTTTAGTATGATATGTAACAAAATTTATTATGTTATATCCATACTTTATTAAGTTATTTTATTTTTATAAGTGTCGACATGCATATTTATAAGGATATTAATAAGATCAAATACTTTTAAAATTAGAAGTATAAACAACAATCAGATGTTACTTACCTATTTTGTCTTAATACACACATCTTATCTTAATACACACACATCTAATTCATATTGTTTTTATATAATATAGATGCGGTTACAATGTTTATGACATTTTAGAATTGCATTAAAATTTTGATTAATGTAATCATATACAACGTATGTTCGTTGAGACATTTTATGAGTCGATATTTTCTTATATTTTCGACGAGTTTGTGTATGGGTGAAAAATCCCGAAAATCCTCAATTTATGTGACGATTTCTGATCTCCAATAAAGATGGAGATGTGGATGTAAAGCAATTTTCTAATAGAAATGAGGATTCGAATAAAGATGAAAAATGAAAAATGAAGATTAGAGATGATAAATACAATCCTTGACATTTCCCGTCTTATTGCAGTCGATAATGATCAATATCATATTCTTAAATGATTATATTGAGACCAAGAGGTCTTGTATGATCCCAAAACACTTATGAATTTTTTGATGCATTGTTCATTTTTTTATAAAATAACAATAACTTTTTAAATGGATTTTAAATATACTTGGTACATCAAAATATATTTTTAACATTATTTGTTAAAAAAAAATACTACTACATATTTTTTACATGATTAATGAGTATCTTGAACACCGACTATAATAAATACCACGCATATCTTTGAAGTAGTTGGAGATTTATGATGTTTGAAGAATTGAAGTTAATACTTTTCATATGAACGAAGTCAATAGGAAATTGGTTAGAGCATTAATAAATGATGTTTGTATTTAATTTCCTACTCTTGACAAGACAAAATGAGTGGAAATTATAATTATTTGCGTTTCTATAAAATGTACATATGAATCAATATAATCATGTTCCACAAAAAAAAAAAAAAAATCATATATAATCGTTGTACTCATATGGTGTATTTATTTGATTAATTTTGCTTTGATATATGATGGCATATTAATAAGCTCTTTAGGAAAAATAAGAAAATGAAAGAGGGTGTCATGAGGCTAAGGTTATACTAAATTAATTGTAAGCTGTTAACTGTTAGTTGTAAGTTGTTTACTAAAAAGTTGTTAACATAACTTATAAATTGAATTAATAAAAATGTTTGATATATTAATTGTTGACTGTAAAATTAAGATGTAAAATTACTTAAAATGATATATTTACATAAATTATAATATGGTTGAAGGATATATCAGTAATTTACAGTTTTAACAACTCTTAACAATTTTAAAAGCTTTATAAATCAGTTTTTTATTTAAAAACTACTATTTATAATAAAAAGCTAACAACTCTAAAAAAAATTATACTAAATAAAGCTATTAAATTAATTTTTTAACAAAAATAGTCTCTAAAAAAACTTCAAAAACAAACATAGCCTAAACCTAAAAAACATGGTGAAAAACTAGTTGTTAAGTAGCAAGTTGCCAATTGTCTCTTCGTTAATGCTATATGGTGATAGCTTCTAATCTTCCATAGTTTTTATTGTGACCCGTTCATACCAATGGAACTATATGGAATGGTATAAGAAACCATATAATTAAATTAAGTGGCTTAATTTAGTTGACCATCAAGATTCTTCTAAACAATTTTTTGGAAAGTTTCTTGAAAGTTTTGAGTTCAAAACTTTTCAAAAGTTTTTTCTCTCAAGCGTAACAGATAAGGAGTTTAACATTACTAGGCGAAGGTTCGAAGAAGACATTCTGTCGCTTGAAAATCATTGCATGACTCGACCCACTAACCACAAACGTTTATCGTTTGAAAAAAAAAAACCATATAATTAGCGTTTATTTTTAGAGACATAGTAGAGTTTAAATATTTTAAATATATATAAATAAAATAAAATTAGAAACACTTCGATACACCATATGTATTTAAAATATATTTTAAAAAATCGATTATTTTTTAAAAATTAACACAACCTCGTAAAAATTCACAAATATCCCAAGCACCTACATGATTCCTGACTCCATCCCTAGTTCTTTCTTAATCATTGGATATATGAGATTTTTCAAAACGAAATTAGAGGCTGCGGTGTTACGGGACATCGATGCAATTTGCTTGATAGTGTTGATCATTTTTAAAAAACCATGATTTTAATTTAATGCACTTGTTTCAAAAATTTGTCAAGTATTATGGTTTACAACTCTTTTGTGTATCCGACCATTTTTAATCTTGGTTCGTCCATGCTTGTTCGGAGATAGGACGAGTGTGACTCGTACCTACGTAGTTTATTCGAGTATCTTATGATAGTTTACAACCATTTCTATGCTTACCTTCAAATATTCAACTATTAAGAGCATTAAGTATCGTGGCAAGAAAACTCGTCGAATATGATGTGGCAAGTGCCGAACCATATACCACAATCCCTCACCATCTCATGTCACCAGGTATTTCGTCACTTCTTCGATGTGAATAAGACAAAAGAGTTGTAAGCCAAATATGGTTAATCTTTTCTTTGTTAACCTTTTTTTAGAGTAAATTGCATTTTTGTCCTTGTGGTTTAGTTAAATTGCAGAGTCAGTTCTTATCTTTTTGAAATTGCAGCGAACGTTCTTGTTTTTAAGTTTGCGTTGCATTTTTAGTCCTTTTAAATTGCATTTTTGATCCTTGTGCTTTGCAAAAATGGTAAATTCAGTCCCTACCCAAAAACTAAACATGCAGCTCAAACTTGAAAATAGAAACATTCACTGCAATTTGGTCAAATCACAAGGAACAAAAATATAATTTACTTCCTTTTTCTATTTACTATGAGAAAGACAAAGGTATAATTTAGTTGTGTGTGACGGTGACTATGTCTGATGTGAATAGTTCGGTTTGTGTTTGTGTGTATTTTTTTTATTTTTTTTAAATGGTTTCGTAAATTTTGTTAATATACTATTTTTATTTTTATTTTAATAAGTGTGTTTAGTTTGTTTGAAAAATAAAAATAAAATTGAGAGTAAGTAACGTTTAGGCTGGAGAAAATGGTGAAAAAGACTCACGGGTGGGGTGAGTTGGCATAAACTCACGCGTGAATTGCCATAAATCTCACATAAACTCACGCGTGGGTTAAATAATCTAGCAAAAAAAACCTACCAACGGTGACTTACTCACCGTTCACTTCTCCCAATTTTACTCCAAAATTTATTTTTTATCCTTATTTTTGAGGAAAAATAGGGAAAACAAAAATATAATGGTGATTGGGAAAAATATATATGTTGATTGTATTGGAGATGTGTTATGACGACTAGGGTTTTGGATGATAGGGTTTATTGGATAAAAAAGGCTATTTATTGAAATCAATAAAGCAGAAAAAAAAATTAAGCAGGATCCCTCTGAATCATCGACGAGTGACCGATGACCGGAGGATAACTATTTTATGATGGGTTATACCTAAAGCTCTGATATCGCTCTGATACCATGATAAACTACATAATCCCTCGTAAAATACTGAAAGTGTTTTATTGATTGAATGAGTGTCCAATTACATAAGATATCATATATATATATATATATATATATATATATATATATATATATATATATATATATATATATATATATATATATATATATATATATATATATATATATATATATATATATATATATATATAATAGAATATGGCTTAGATAATAAGCTAACATAAACCTAAACCCTAATGGGCTCAAAGCCCATAAGCAAATGACTCGTCTAATAATTTTTTCCTATATAATCACTCATTTTCTTATATTTTTTCACAACTCATATTCATCTTCTTCCTCAAACACATAATTCATCTTCTTTCACTTATCCAATGGCGCTTGTACTATGGACACCCGAGGAAGAAATAGCGTTGTGTCGTTCTTGGGGCTTTGTTGCTGAACTCCGTGCCAGGTAACCCAACAAATAGTCGTAGTTTTTGGGGCTTGGTTTTGCAAAGTATAGAGTGTGACACCCTAGACAAATCCCACATCGGTTGTGGCTAGGAGTGATCCATGGTTCATAAGACAACAGTCGCCTTCTCATGACACAACACATTTTTGTGGTCTACTGCACGTGCGGTTCTTTGGAACTAGCAGTTAAGCGTGCTCATGTCAGAGTAGTACTAGCTTGTGTGACCTGCGGGAAGTACTCACACGAGAGCCACAAAGCAAAGCCGTGAGCCTGCAGGAAAAGCGGACAATATTGTAGTCTGTGTAGGCGGGATGTTACATGGAGGGTCGTTTAGATGATCTAAGGAAACAAACATACGATAGCATAAACCAGAAATGGAAGTCCCTAATGTGTGTCGTGCGTAGGTTTGTTGGATGTTACAACAACGCAACGCGTACATGGGTAATTGGAGCAACTGACGAGGATGTAACAAATAACGCCCTTCATGAATATGAAGCTGAGTATAAGTGCCGGTTTCAGTATCTTCATTGTTGGAAGGTTTTGAAAACTTATCCGCGGTTTTTTTCCTTCTTAAATTATTCATGTATCGTTTTTATTTGTTTATGTGTTGTTTTTAATATCCTTGTAATGTTTTATTTACCCATGTATTGTTTACGTTTTTAATAAAAGTTTTGTTTTTAGTTCATCCGAGTATCGTTTTTATTTACCCGCGTGTATCGTTTTTAATTAAATGAATGAATAAATTAAATAAAAGTGATAGTGGAAAGATGAGGTGGAGGTGGGTTTTTTTTCCTTAATAACTTTAAAAGATGAGTTTTTGGTAGGTTAGTGAGAAGAGTGAGAAAACTGGAGTCACGATGAGGTGACAGTGAGATTTCAAGGTACTATTCCCTTTGACCTTAAATGAAGAAATTGAGCCTGTTAGTGAATGAAATATTATTTTAGAATGTTGTGGTGAAATAATATGACTATAAAATGGAGCTCAAATATCATAAATTTGGCTAGCCATTGGCATTTTATGCTCTAAGATATGAATACCAAGTTAAATAATTATAAAATGGTACAGGTAATTTTGTTTTTCTCTAGTTTTGTTATCTAATGGCGTCCAGCAAAAATAAAGTAAAATAGAACAATTTATGTACTCGTTATTGCTCTATACTTGTTTATGTGACTAGTTGGTACTCACTCTATGACCATGTCAAAAGAGACATGATGTAAAAGTGTGAAGAAAGTTGATTTAATTCAAAGATTTCGTCAAGGGTTAGACACATCGATGCTTTGGCGTATTCGTGAATGTGACAATCTCAACATACATTTTATCATAAGGAAAAAGATGGATTTAGTCAAAATGTCTTTTAATTTATTTTTTAGTCATGACATAATATTTTAACAAATTTGGTCATACATAAATGTATAAATGTTCAACTCTACTATATCATTGTCATGCATCATATGTCAAGTGATCAACTGACGTGCTCAACCCACCAAATGATCAACTGACAGTGTAAAGTCGAGTATTTGATGGTTGAGTATTGTCGGTTGATCAATGTGTGATGATAATCATATTTGTCAAAATCTTACGCTATGACAAAAAATAAGTTCATAAGTAATCAAAATGACTATATCCATCGGTTTTCCTTTTATATAATCTGAATGATTTGACATCTACTTTTGCGGTTAATATATCCAAGACCCTTTCAAGTACGTATAAGTTTTATCTTTTCCGCTAGGCAGGTAAAAAGCATGTTAACAGTTTTCGTCTGAATTATTATTTGTGTACGCAAGATTTACCCAAGACCGAATGAATTTCATATTTTTATTAGTATTGATTAGGTCGTGCAAGTAGAGGTGGGCAAACTGAGATTAGTTTTATACTATTTTAATTTGAGTTAACGAGTCAATAAACTCATTTAACTTAAGCCATATAAGTTTGAAATCGGTTTTTGGTTAAGTTTTAACCGATTTTTAACCACATCAGTTCGGTTTTAATCAGATTTGCGATTTGAACTGTTTTTAAACTAATTTAAACATTTTTGTTAAACCAGTTACTAACCACCGAATCGGTTTGAGTTGAAACCCATTTAAAAAAAATCGGTTTCGTTTTTTTTTGAATTGATTCATGAACCGATTTTTTTCCACCCCTACGTGTAAGGCACATAATGTTGTGAGATCATATGAATATAGGTGTGTTTGATAAAAATAGTAATCTAGTAGTAAGTAGCGACTAAAAGGGTTTTTCAATAGCGTCGTTATACAATATATTTATTCAAAATGCATATTTTTATTAGTTTTGCATATAAATACACATAATATAGGAGATATATGATTCAAGTTTATATGCAGTTTCTCTTTAGTGTAATGGAACCTTTTTATACTTATTGCTTAGGGCTATCGAATATCACGAAATGTTCCGAGCAATGACGATGAGCAGTTTTAAACACAATAGTATTTTTTTTTTCTTATAAAAACATTTAGTAATGTAGTTGGGGGTATAATAATAATGTGTAACAACTCTTACATGTTCAACGCTCTTAAAATTTCCACTTTATTAACGATAAAAAAATGAGTGCTTCGAAAAATAAATAACTTGATACTTGTCAAACGTGCATTAAAATCACAACATTTAACGCCTTTCAAGTTACCGCCGATAAATACTTTTAAATGCTTTTCGCCAAACACATCCAACATATTTGAACTTGGACCGAAAACTCAACCAAAAAACGGTATGCATGGTACGTCCCTTATTGTATTTATGCTTGTTGGGTGTGCAAAACCAATATCCCACACCGGTGGAAACATGATCTCAAAGTCAATATAAGCTTGGTGAGCTACTTCTTCTATCACTAATTTGTTTTAGAATGGAACCTCGATTGAACTTATATGTTAGACTTGGTGTAATATTGGCCAAGGATTCCTACAATTGATATCAGAGCCAGGTCGGGCTCAGTGATGGTGTGGATGGTGTTCACTCGGTTAAAGTCTGGTTCGACGGTGTTAGTGGATCCCGGTAAAACTTGTACCAAAAAGAAGCCGGTAAAATGGTGAGGTGTTCCGATGGTAAAAGTAACGGTATGAAAAAGGTATGAAAAAGATGGGATCTTGGCTATGTCGAAGGGAAAGCCCATGATGATTTGGGTTTGAAGATGTACCAAATATCTTATACTTTGTTCTCGAGTTTATATTTTGGAGTGAAATAAAGGATTTGAGATGAAAATAAAAAAAAATTGTGTTATTGAGATATTTAGGAGAGCAGTGGAAAGTAAAAGAGAGTAAATTACAACAAATTTACTCTTCAAATCTTCTTCTTAAATTGGTATGAAATTGTGTGAAGTTGGTTTTTAATGAGTTTTTTTGCTTACTTCCTCCTCATTTCTTTCCAACTCAGGAACATAAAATAAAAAATTATTTCGTATCTCTCTTCTCTTTACTTCTCTTCTTTTTCTCCTCTCCATCTCTCTTCTTTCCTTTTTATACTTGAGAACAGAACGTTATATCAATTTGATGAGCTACTCCTTCTATCATCATATTTTTTCATTTATTTTTCCCTGTTAGAAAAGAGAGGGTGTCTAATTTTTTACTTCACTTTTCAAATAAAATATTATTAATTTTTGAAAAAAACTTGTTTATATGTTTGACTTATTAGTGTGATGTTGAGCCAATGATTTTTACGTGAATAACCTCGCTTTTCTCGCCTTAACTAACATCTCAAGTACACGTTTGTTGCACATATTTCTCATAATATCATTTGGTGCACGCCCAAAATCAACTTCTTTTTGTAGAAAGTAAGTCGACAACAAGATGTCGATAGCAAACAACTCAAACACACATATATGGCTATGAGAAAAAAGAATTTACAAAGTAGAACAAAGTAAAGCAACATATAAAAAGGCAAAAAAGATGCATATTTTTAAAGTTTGGTCATGTTAAAGAGGACATTAGTTTGGTCCCTTAAAAAGGTTGTCTTAGACCAAGTCAAAACATGCTTTACAACAACCCAATGTCATGAGTAGAATAAGTAGAGATAAGGTCGGACCTAAGATTTGTAACAAAGTGTTGCACAAAATTTATAAAAAATTATCGGTACTAACATTTATCAATTTTACGTAAAATTAAGTGTTGCACGTGTCGAAAAAACTTCTATTTATATAAAACTACCCTTCGTGACTTAAAATAGAGTGTAACACGTGTCGTCATACCCGGTTCCCATGTAGAGCACATGAGTACTTGCATGCTACTTAACCTTTGAGGAAGCATATTTTCATGAGTAACCTGCAAATACTCTCTTTTCTTAGACATGCTAAAACAAACATTGGTCCCCATTTGTGTCATCTCACTGTTTTATCATAAAAGCCTAAAACAACACTTTTCTTAAATAAGTTGATACTCATCAACTCAATGTTATAATAGTACACAATGTTTTGCTGGATATTTGCTGTATGGGGGGTCAATCATAATCTAGGATAAAATTAACTTATACATTTGTGCATCTCGCCAGCTGGTCCTTAGGCAGGGCGTGTGCAAGATGAGCGACGCTGAGGGTTCCAAATTTTTAAAAAGCAAAAAGATTTGTCTCGTTAACAATTATAAGCATATGTGCACATATTTTTCACGAAAACTCCTTCTCGAAAAGTTTCAATATGCAATTTCGCTCAAAACTCTATAATTTTTTCTGAATTTAAAGACGGCCCTGTCCTTGAGGCACAAGGTGCACTAACATGCAAGTTACCCAGCATCATATTAGCTTTTTTTATTTAACATGCATCCAACTTAACAGACCTAAAAAATACTCTCCTTGTTTAAGACCCAACATACACTAATTAAACAATTTGCATTCTCAAGTGGAGGTATAGAATTTGCATTCTCATTATCCCGGGGAAAACAAAGGTATATAAACAGATGAGTATTACTCTATCAGGTGATTTATACGATACAGCAACAAAGACCATCAGGGGTTTAAGTTCTATTTGTTTCTTTCATGTTTGAAATTGAAGCTTTACAAGTAGCGGATGAGGTATTTAACTCCATGTGCATCATCCAATGTCAAACTATATATAACAGCAAATATCGCTCTATGAGATGATTATGTGTTCTTTTCCAAAGCTGATAATGCTGGCGTTAGGTAGTTATTTGCTTTGTCGGGTAAATGTGCCACCTAAGCAGGGAAACACATGTAAGCATCAGTTTATCTCCTAATTTAGATCTTCTAAGACGTTAAAGTTAGGTCGGGCGATTAACATTATATGCAAAATGTACGCCTCTTACCAGCTCATACAACTCCTTCCCTGGCTCAGCAACATATTCATAGCATACCTGTTCATAATAACCAGATCACGCCCCAATTCCAACAATAAATACATTGACAACAAAAGGAAATAATATGATACTGACATCAAAGCTCTTGTTCCTTGCAGTTGAGTCGTGTAATGCCTTTACACAAATATCAGCTACATCAGCACAACTGATCCCCTGCAAGTAGCGTTAATGCAAAGTTTAGACAGCTTGTTATAAACACTGATGAACTGTTTATTTTAATTTTGGCAATGACTTCCAACCTGAGATATCCTATTTCCTTGGTCAAAAATGAGAGCTCGTTGTCCCCCGGGTTCTTCCTAATAAACCCATTGAGACAAGCAAATTAGAATTTAAAGTCACAAACTCACAATGATACCAAATACGGAGTATTACATATTATATACTACTAGCATTTAAAGAAGGCGAAAACAGCTAAAATTACTAACACGAATGTCTTTTTTTCTGTAAACAGCAAAACTGTATATGGTGAAACCAACTATTTGTACTCTTAACTCACCATTAACGGACCCGGGCGAATTATTGTGTACCCGATGCCTGATCTTCTAAGGGAATCCTCTCCGGCCTACAGAGATGTCAACCAGCGGATAAGTTTGTTGTAGCACACTAACATAAAAATATACCAAGAAAGTACATACCTTCTTGGCTTTCAAAACCTGCTCCCTTCTGCTAGTTTCAATTCCAGAACCGGTACATGAGACTAAGATGAAGTCCGTTTCTTGTCCGGTCTACAATACAGTAGTTTGCAGCTCAGATTCTAAAAGAGCTGGAGAAATTTGTTATTATAATTTACTTGTATATAGTCCCTTTCCAAATAGAAAACAACTGACACTGATTCCACAATATCCATCTTTATGTAGTTGTAATTACTACCATACAGATTTATGGGTTCAATTGGTGTTATTATCGAGGAGTTGTTGCTCAAGTGCATTGACAAGAACCCATTTGTGGCTGAACCGCATGCGTTACTAAGCCAGTTTTATCTGAGCAGAAGAAGGTTGAGGAGGCTGAATAAGAGCCTGAAAAGGGGCTACGTCTGTTGTTGGAATGGGGGTGACCATGGGACAAAATGGTCTCTTGGGAAGGTTCGGTCTCATGGTGGAGAGTTATGTTGATTGTTGAGCGAGGCTAAAGAAAGATTATTAAACCGGGGATGCTCATAATCCCTTTTACCCAAAAAGAAAAGGCTAAAGAAAGGTCTTGGCCTAGTACTTCATGGGGGATCATTAGTTTGGGTCTTGTCCGAGTGATTTTTGTGGTTTGTACTTTTGTAAGATCCCAATTATACTATTATCAACAAATGCTACAATGTTTTGTATGTAATTGATTCTTCTCATATTGCTCGATACTTAATTTATCGGTTCTAATTGTTCATTCCTGATCTCTAGTTCAACGTTACATGTTTTGGTTTGAATTGGTAGCCAGAAAGGGCACAAAGGTTGCAGCTTTTAGATTATAACCGCATCATAGCTCAATTTTCTAGTGACACATTCTGTTGATTTGAAAAATCTGCAAGGTTTTTAGTATTACATATCGCTAGAAAGTAACAATGGTAACAGCTTTATAAACTTAAGGGGTTTGTTATTTAATAAAGGAGTGGACATACTACGTAAATAAAAAGTTTGTTCGTTATTTGTGTAGTATTCTACTCTTTTTATTTCAAGAAAATTTATACGGTCGATTTTAAGGGTGTTCTTTACACGGTTGAGGGTGCTCTTCGGTTCGGGTTTATCGGTTAAAAAAAAATTATGGTCAAAAGCAAATAAATCAATTTAGAAAAAAGAATTATAGTCAAACCAAAACAAATCAATTAACAAAAGGGCTAAAACCAAATCAAACATCAAATTAGGCGTAGGGTAAACACATAAATAGAAGTTTGATGTTTGTTATTTAAATTCTCATGTCCTGGTTCATACCAAAGGCACCAGCCTCATAACTTTTGTCTGCAAGCCTAGACTTTAATTACTTAGAGACAAATAAAGCAATCATAATTCCGACGAACTTATGCCCAGCGTAAAAGAAAAAAGATAATGCTCACCGGCAATGCTTTTATATATTCCAATATCATTTGGAAGCTTCTCAAATCCTGGTTATTGCCAACAGCCCCTTCAGACGGTCTCTGAGAAATAACCAAAAGGATGTAAGAGAACCAGCGAAAACAATACACTATAAATCGACTATCATTTTACGTCCACTGGTGGGAAATACCAGCAAATCATTGAGATTTTAGGGAGGGGAAACAAGATTGAAATAGTTTTCTTTCTTTGTTCACGAGTATATAAACTCCTTGTTATTCGCACCACCATTTAGTACTATAATAGGCTAATGGAAGAACCAGATGCACAGGGAACTTGATGAACTTTTCACTTAGAAAATGACTGAAAGATCATTAGCAGAGTCATATATCTACTCTTTTTATTGTCGAAACTCACAGATAAACCATTAGCCGAGTCATGAGGATGCTCATTCAGTACTTTTTCCTAACACACGTCCAATTTTGACGTGGTCAGAGCTGATAAAACTCTAAATCATCTTATCAAATTTTCCCCTTTTATATCTAACATACAAACCATAATAACTTGTGAAGCCTTATACTAAATGTAAGACCGATATTAAGTTTAATAACACAAAGGAAACCATGGAACTGAATGGTTAGTACGGAAAACATACCTGTCTTCTGGGTTCAAAACGTATGGTCAAGGTGTGTATAAGGAATGGATCCAATGGTGGATCAGCTGGATTCACTGGCCGAAACGAACTAAATGGTACTCTTACCTAGCAAGACAAATATCAGAGGTAAGATACCCACCTGTCATAAGCAGACAAGTTCTAACAAGATTGTTTAACCATTGGCCAGACATTTACTGACCGAAGGATAAGAAGACTGCTCACCCTGCAAAACCCTACTTTTGTGCTAATTCTAGAAAAGTATTGTTTGCTCTGGCTTGCGTCTGCTGTAGGACCGGATTCAAGAATTAAAACATATGACCTTCCGTTTCCCCCTATCGAAAGTATGAGACCTTCATACCTGAAGTTGGGAGACTAGACTTAATAGTCGAAGCAAGAGTACACATATTGTAATCTTGATGCCATCAGCTTTATTGCATATACCTGTCTAATGTGTTACCGAGAGGAAGTGATAGCTTAGTTGACAGATCCACATATCCTCCTCGTGTAAATACGTAACCTATAGCAAAATGGAATATGCTGAAATATAATTACCGTTGGAAAGATGCAGGGTGTTTAATTTCAGCGTGTAGAAATTTTTTACCTGAAAAAACTGCATCTCCACTCTCGCTGAATTCAAATTTCGCATCCATTCCTCCATCATATTTAGCGGCAGCTTCATCCTGGAAATAAGTTCCCTTGCGAACTTCCCACCCATTTAATGATTCTGCAGACTTGAACTTTGCTAGTAGAAGCTTGCTTTTGCTGCTTTTTCCAGCTCGCAATTGAGCTAGCTGATTGTTGTAGTCCTGAAACAACCCAAAAACAGATAATTTTCTTAAGTTAAGACTCAACTTTACTGGTTGGAATCTCGAATTAACTTTATAAGCCTAAGAAATTCATTTAGCAGTTGTAGTTGAAAACTAAAGAATGAAAAACCTGAAAGGCTTTGCTGAGGTTGTATACACCTTGATGATCAACTCTGTTGAGATCGACAGTTATTGAGGATCGAGCAGTGGCACAATATATAATCTTGTTACAACCTTCAACAGCACTTCTGAGAGCTGCAGGATCTCCAACGTCCCCAATCACAAGCTTTACAGATGTTGGCAGCATGTCCATGACTTCTTGATCCGCATTCCGTATCAGAGCCTAATCAGTTAAAAAGTACGAAGGTGCTTGTGTTTAGGATAGCTTATAATTTGCTGTTTATCTACGTATCAGCTTACTTTTAAGCAGAAAATCAGGTTGGCGTGTTTGGATCATCCAACTTGCTATTTAAGATAAAACCATAATATTTGTGTTTCCTATAAATATCACTTTTATACCCAATAAACATGTGCAAATAGGTTTTCTCGTCATTCATTGACACAAGATAAAAGTTGGAAAGACATTTTGTGAGATTTAGTGGGTCTCGAGCTCTTTGCTTATCAGAGTCCATCACTTTAGGTACCAATTGAAGTTTAATCCAACATAGGCTGAGGAAAGAACTTCAAAGGGAAAAAAGGAAATAGAGAAAAATTTGTCTCTAGATGAGTATTATCTCTTCGGGCATGTCTAAGGCATAGTTATAATCAACTTTTACCTATCTCATGCTTGAAAATATTTATGATTCTAAACTTCTGAAATCCACTTCTCTTTATATACTAAACAATGAGGTGAGCGTGGGGGTGACCAAACTCAATTTTTTTTCCGTAAAGTACTTATATCTGAGCTGCTTTATAAACAAAAGCATAAGAAGAAAAGATAAGCAATCCCAGACACATTCTAAATAGGTTTATAACAATTGGAAAATGTTATTTAAAGGGGTGTTTGGTTTAGCTGGTATTAAGTAATAGGTTATGGTGTCCTGGAGTTTGATTATTCTAAGTAGGGGTGTGATTGACCAGCTTATAAACTTGAGCTTATATAAGGCATAAGTTCAAACTGATAAGCTAATAAGCTTAAATAAGGCATACACTTAACTTGATAAGCTAATAAGGTGGAAATACCTTGACCGAGTAGCCCCTGAGCATGAGCTTGCGGACAACGATACGACCAACACGACTAGTAGCACCAATAACGAGAACAGTTGTGTTCTGAGCACCAGGGATTGCAAATTCACACATCGGACCACTTTCCTGAATAAGAAGGCTGCTCTCGTCATTGGTGCGGATTGTTCTTGATATCTGTCCCAATTCAGAGAACTTTCGCCACGCCTCATCAAATATTTGTCTTGACCGTCTTCCTAATCCAACGGGGCTGGCGTCAACCAGCGTCTTCATTGCACTTGTTTTCATCTGCAATTAGTGACCATCAATCCAATTATAATTCCACTCAACGTAATCATTACCAATAAAAAATCCACAGCGTAATAATAAAATAATTGAGATAAACCTCGAAAAAAAATTCAGACAGACAGACACACACACACAACAGAAAT
The DNA here is from genome assembly GCA_025667525.1 of Glebionis coronaria. Taxonomy (NCBI): domain Eukaryota; kingdom Viridiplantae; phylum Streptophyta; class Magnoliopsida; order Asterales; family Asteraceae; genus Glebionis; species Glebionis coronaria. The sequence goes on along the minus strand of CM046881.1, from coordinate 453,167,011 downwards.
AAAGTTAAGCGAGAGTAGTTACTTCTGGGGTAGCTTTAGCGGCATCTTCCACATCCTTGACAAGAGCTTTCTGCATCAACATATATTTGACAATAAGTATATGAAAAAAGTGCAGCATTACGAAGAACAATCAGCAAAGTTGTTGATAAATAATATCGGTCTGAGGATCTTAGTGTCGTCATCCGGTTAATTGTAATTGAGATCAACTTGAGACCGAATGCATATCAGGTGAAGGTCAACTACGTGTTAAGAAATGCATAATCCAACGTCGTGTAAAGTAAACTAGTTCCAACCACGACGGATAACAGTGGTCACGGGGTAACACCCCGATCCAAATGGTATGCTTGGTACTCTTAACTGATTTACTTGTTATTATTGGCAAAATCTTAACGATAATATGGTTCGTCATTTAGTCAACAAACACAAGTGTTGGTTTTCCGCCATAACTGTCTACCACATTTCTGAATATAACAGGATGTCTTCTGTCCTTATCATAGGACACGTGAAAAACCTAGCAATACTCAATGTTTGGCTCTTGCTCTCTTTGCCTAGAATCTATGTGTCTGTATAGTATGAACTCCGTGTAACCAATGCAAGCTATGGGAGAGAAACAAACATCTGTATACGAATTCTAAGATTTATGCAAGCACATCGGTGATAACCATCTCCAAGGAGGGCTTAAGTTCTTAGAAGGGGAACCGGAAGCCTCGCTAGGTGAACATCTTGGGATGGCTAGGGAAAAGTCCGGAAACGGCCATCGGAATACTGATCAGGCCATGTACATCTGAGCCAAAAAGGCTCGACTTTCACCGAGTACCCTGAACATGGACCCCTCTCAGTTACTCGTTTACATAAATGATTAACATGAAACAATACCCTATCTCAAACATTAACCATCATCTATCTATCAAATGACGATACTAAACTTAGAAAACATCACATGATCAAGCTGAGAAAAATAAGAAAATCACATTTAAACATATGGATTAAATAACTATGGACACGAAGTGGAACAACATATGACCCTATTTAGCTCCCCATTCATAAGCTTATTGAATTTGGAAAAGCTGATGAGCCATTTTAAACAAATTTCCTGCTTCATCTAACCAAAAGGGTGTTCAGTCTTCCAAACAAATGAACACAGAACATACTATACAAAGAAAGAGAGGCAAACGCGCGACAAGTAGATAAACTCAGTAAGTGATTTCCAAAATTCAAATTGTGAATAAGCAATCTAAACAAAAAATAAGACACCAATTTTGCTTAGATTAGTAAAATGTTAAAAATAAAACACCTGTTGATCCCCTTTTTTACTTCTGTCATCACTGTTGGGAGGAGGTGATGAAGAAGCTAATACAACCAACTTTTGTTGTTGTCTACCATGAAGATGATTATTGTTCCAGCCAGGATTAAAACTGGTTTTCACCAAGTGATGATGATGATTATCTACACCAAATAATCCACTTTTTGTGGAGGAGGTCAGTGCAGTAGTTGCAGCAGCACTTGTCATTTTGTTTGTTTTTCCAATAAGCAACAAATCATAAACAGAGAAGATTTATATACTGTTGTTCAAATTGTTGCAAATAGCCAGGTCAGCTTAGCCATTCATAATGGACAAAATTTTGCCACGTAGGTGCCTCACTTCCACTCCTATCCTTTCAATCCTTTTTAAAAAAACAGATAAAGTCATATGTAACTTTGGATTGTTTGGTTGAAAAATATGAGAATGAATGAGTTTGATAATGATGGCACGCGTTTAAGGGGGGTGTTTTTTCGGCTTATACGTGGGGAGCTTATTTTATTTCGGCTTATATTTCATACGATGTAATAAACTTGTACAAGCCCACAAGTCTCATAATAAGCTGGAAAATTGGAGATTATGACAAGCCCACATATAGCCGTAACAAACACCCTCTTGGCCCCTTTAACTCAAATCACAATAACATGTAAAAGGATGAAAAATAACTAAGAGCATACGGCCAAAGTTTCACCAGCATGGCCAGGCAGAAGAAGTTTACCGGCTGAATTGCTTAATACCCTCCGATGGATTTTCCAAATGCCAACTATGGTTTAGAAAAATAAATTAAGACTATAAAGTTTCGGTCATATGAAAAGAGAACACTTTGGTTAATAAAAATAATTGTCTTGGACCAAGTATTAACAAAACAACCCCATGTCATGAGTAAAGTACAGATACTTGCATGCTGCTTAACCTTTCAGGAACAATATTTCCACAAGTGATCTGCAGATACTCTCTTTTCACTGGTCCTATTTGTGTCGCCACATCTCACTATTTTACCATTAACCCTAGAAATAACACTATTGAGGTAGTACTAAACAGCTCAAATTACAATACAGTTTGACTAAATCCGAATCTTCCAAAACGCACCCTGTAGAACATTTAAAATCTACGGATATCTTTAGGTGGCTTGAAGTTGACAGGGTGAGTTTCGGGGGTGGCATTCTCGTCTTCTTTCCACATCTTGATTGTTTTGTCGGCTTCACATGTGACGAGCCTCGACCCGGTGATATCATAAGAGAGCGCATAAATTCCAGCCTCACTATCCAATGATCCTGCAAATGAAAAGATGCAAGATTCAGATTAGCAGCGGGTGGGTCACAAAAAACAAAACTAGACTTTTTTTTCCCTTCTTTTTTTCCTTGTCCCCTCCTCTGCTTTCATATTTTAACGCACGAGCAGATAAGTTTTTTTTTAAAGAATGAATGTGTGCTTTCTAAGATGAGAAAAACAATGCTGCTACTCGTACATGTCCGAGAATTAGTGTCCACTTTTAACAGTATACACAATTGATGTAAGGTCTCCGTATTGCCTCAATTATGATTGTCCAAAAGTATATGATAATTGACCAAAAGGTACAATTGTAATTCTGTTAAATACAGATGTAATAATTACTGTGTGGTGTTTGTCTAATAGACAAAAAAAGGTGCTTCTCTAAACTCTGAATACAATGATTTAAGCGCTTGTATGCCATTAAAAAGACTTCGGGAAATTTGCTATCCGTCTTTGGGAAATTTGCAATCCGTTTGACATCTTCCCTTTTTTAGCTAAATTTATTTATTTGACATACATACATAAACTATGACCACTTTCCAGTCTCAGAACCTTAAACGCATTTTAGCATATACATGCGAAAGTAGACATTTTTTATTTAAAGGGTTAAAAGGCACATACCGGGTTGAACGATTGTCTGAGATTGTTGGAAACTATGACCGCTTTTCCAGTCCCAGAACCATAAACTCCCATTGTCACCTCCAGTAGCCAAGACGCCTTCTTGATTGACTGTCATTGCATTGATTATGGTCTTCTGTTGGGTGCTGCAGATGAAAAACTAAAAGTTAAAACTTTTAACTTCACTTGTCATGATTTAATATAAACAGATATATAAGGGATTCCATTTTCTTATTTTTTGAAATTTCAATATAGATCTGTAATTATTCAAAGACGTCTTATAGGAAACTGTAAGTAGAAAGCCCAAAATATGCCAGGTTATTTTTTGTTTCGAGTTTTTTTTGTGCTTGTGCTTTCTGATTGAATAACCAACAAATTATATTGTAATTTGATATTGATATACGATGGATTAAAAAACTCACAGCATGTTATGCAAAAATTCTCCTTTTGGGAGGCTAAATTTTTTAGTATTATCCGCAGATGCTGAAGCAAAACTCTCCCTGCAATTTAAGAATACAATGATAAAAATTAGAACACCATATCAACAAAAATATGCATATTGAGATTATAATTATAATCTTATACAGACTGAAAGGAAGTAAAGCTACATACTCTGTAGGATGCTTGGCCAATGCACGCACGGACTTTTTGTGATGCGTTATAGTTGCCATTGTCTTACCTAAAAGATCAGTGACCAAATTAAATCCAGTGGCAAGATAATACATATACAAACCTCAAATGAAACAATATTTCATAGATATATTACCATATCTAAGATCCCATAACTTAATGGTTGAATCATGTGAGCCGGTTATAACTTGAGGATCCTGCAAGAAGATGTGTCATCATCTTAAGTGCTTAGATAATATAAAAAGAAGTTACTGCTACACCATTAACTGAATGGATTGCATACCGTAGATCGAGTAAAAACAGAACAGACTGTATTATCATGACCAGAGAAAGCATGAATTTGCATCTTGCTGCGAATATCCCATACCTGAAAAAATTGTCATACCATGTGTTTAGCTTCACATTTCATCAACTAAAAAGTGACTGATCGAAGTATATAAGGTTTTGACATAATACCCAATAATGCTGTATTTATAACAAAATAGCCATCAATTGTGCAGAGAAAACAGAAATGCTTTCTTTGTGAAATAAGATCTCCCAATATATATTTATTGGGAAGTTCAATTTCTTTGTTGCAAAGTTAATGCAGAGTTGAACCGTTGTGTAGCTAAAATTTGGTTTGTTGCAGTTTTAGGGTATTTGACAGGAAAAAAGTTCAGCATTGATATAAGTTTGGTACCCAGATGAACTTTGAGGAATTAATGGCTAATTTGATATAAACACATTTTCTAGATAACTAATGACAAATTTGGTCGTTTCCCACTTAAAAAATTAACCACTAAAAAGATTGAGCACATACCCGACAAACAGAATCACGTCCCCCGGTAAGCAAAACATCAATAGTTGGATGAAGTGCTAAACAATATACACCACTTAGATGGCCATGATATGATCGAATAACCTTTCAAAACAAAATAATTATAAAGTAAGAAGGCAAATTCCATTATGATTACTTAAACAAACAAGAAAGAAAAAAAAGGTTGGTCAGTAATCAAAACCTTGTTCTGTTCTAAGTCCCAGCATTTAACTAATTTGTCATCGCCAGCCGAAAACATGTAGGTATGCCTGGTGCTTACCGCAAGACCTGCAATACATATAATTGAATATTTACCACAAAATACACCAAGATGAGATCATTGGTAATTTAGTGGTTAGTAAATCAAACCTCTAACTTGCTCTATATGCCCTGTCAGGGTCAACTTCAACTTTCCTGAATGAGTTTCCCATATCTGTCCAAAATCAATAACAATCATTTAGTGACAGTTAGAAGTGGCAAAACGGGCGGGCGGGCGGCGGGCTAAACGGGCGACGGGCCAAACGGGCGCGGGCTAAACGGGTACGGGCGGGCTAAACGGGCGCAAACTAAAATGAGAAAATTGACATACAAAAACGTAGAATTAAAAAATAAAAATACTTGTTTAAAAGACGAGGATAAAAAACTAAATATAAAATATCCGCCGAGTAGCCTAATTAGTGTTTTACATGTGCGCCCATTATGCCCATAAGTTTTTTACATATGGGCTTGTTTAGCCCATTAATAATAAAGTGCCCCATCCTTTTGTGAAAATGGGCAAAAAGTGCTCATATTTATCAAAATGGGCAAGATTTGCCACCTCTAGTGACAGTTAAGGTTACAAATTGGCAAATACAAAATTCCAGTGGATTCATATAGAATCGTGAACTCAAATTGGTGATGGTTCTTTTACCAATTTATAGGTGAACTGGGTGAAAATCTACAGGACCATACCAGATTAAATAGAAATGGTGTGATTTGGCATGTCAATAACATTCACAGATCCCATAATTGTTTGCACACGTGGTACTTTTGATCCATTTACGCCTGGTCCTAATATCCATTATATGCGTCCAAGAAAAGACTTGAGTTTCTTAATAATTCAAAATGTCCAGACAATAAGTAGTAAGCTTGTGTATCTATAACCAAATTACATTAGAGAATCTATACTTAGCTCGTAACCTGTTAACTAATTCTTACGATTTCTGTTACATATTTTTTTTAAATACTTCACCCAGGAACGTCATAACTTAAAAGCTTTCACACATAATACACTTTTAAGCAACAATAACTTTGAACAATACATATGAAATATACTGGGGCAATGTGTTCCTCAATATGCATTATGCACTGCAAACAAATAAAAAATGATTACCTTGATTGTTCGATCTGCAGAACCAGTACAGAACCACTCATTGTCATGGTTGAACGCAATAGATCTAACCCATCCCAGGTGGCCACTAATCACCTGCAGATGAATATATTCGCTCAGTACATCTCTATCACACAGGAATAAGTAAATCCAAGAGCCAGACTACACAAATTTCACACTAGCAAAAAAATCTGGCTTACAAAGAACTCAAAAGAATAGTTAACTACTCCTTCAGTCCCAAATATATTGTCCACTACACTATTTTAGTCTGTCCCTAATAAAAGAGTCATGTTTAACTTTTAAGTAAATAATACGAGTATTTAAAATTCGTTAACTTTTCCAATTTTCTTAATTTATTTCAGTATTGGATTTTTGCAACTTAGCGGTGTATTATTAACTACAAGTTACACTTATTTCCCCTAACTTTAAAGATAAATTCTTGGGAGTTTGTGCACCAGAAAATTAGGACAGAGAGTATATTTTTATCATTCTTAGTGTACCACATAAAGATCAATTTCTTGTCGTAAATCTGAAGCATGACACTCAAAGTAAAAAAAAAAACTCCTTTAATATGACGCAAACAAAAAAAAAACTGTTGGAAGTCAAGATTCTTACTCGATAATTTTTCCATGGAGCATGCCATTCAGGGCGTGGCCACCTGCTAGGAATTCTCTCCATAAGGGCCGCGGTTGATAGATTCCTGCAAGAAACAATATGAACTATTAGGAAAGAAGGACAAAAGTTAACAAGATATCGCACTTGTTACAGGCTTACAGATACTAAAAAGGAGCTGAGATAAACATGTAAGTTTCATATTAGACACGCACGAATATAGTTAGAGAAAAGAGATAGACAAGTTCATCAATATGTGTTAAAAGGAAAAAGCAAATTCTAACCTTTCTGAACCCACATGAGCAGGAACGACCGCAATACTTTTGCCTGTCAAACTACCGTCACCTCTGCCAAACAGAAATCCACATAACCAAATCAGTCTACAAACTAACAATATACAATATAATCAATCTAGGGACAAACTGAAATCGATCATGCCCATTCGAAGAAGAAAGAATGCTTACAGATTCTTCGGTTGAACAGACGTAATTGCTGAATCACTCTGACCACCAGCCTTCTTAGAACTTTCAGTGCCTACATATTATAAGTTCGGTACAAGTCAAAAGATTGACACTTCTCATCAAAGTTATGTCATGTATCGTTTTATATCCAAGTTGCTAACAAAAAAATATATATATAAACAGCTACATTTAAAAACTACAAAGTTCATGAAACCGCATCCTTAAACCGGGGTGGTTGCATAATGTTTTTGACACCATATACAATGTGGCTTTAAATTTTAAGTAGAGCAATAAACAGTAAAGTTGCTTTACAAGTACTTCTTCTACCTGTATGAGAGTATCTCGGGACCAATCCCGTCCCGATCCCGTCCCGATTTAGTGCTCCCGATTTTTTCCCGATCTAAAAAGTTATGTACCGATCCCGTACCGAACGGGATTCGGGTATCGGTACCGGTACCGGGAAATCGGGATTTTCCGGTTTTTTTTTCGGGAATTTCCCGATTTGGTACCGATCCCGTACCGAATTAGTGGTCCCGAATTTTTTTCACCTTATTTTGTAGTCCCGATCCCGTACCGAACGGGATTCGGGTACCGGGAATCGGTACGGTTCCGGGAACGGTTCGGGTTCGGATTCGGAATTCGGGTCAAAATGCGCATCCCTAGTTTAGACTATTGATCTTGTATCATAGTGCAATACCTTGGTCCACCATTTTCCTCAATTTCGGCCCTTGGTCCGGTGTTACGCAAAACCCGTCAATATGCTTTGTTAAACCAAACCAGACCGGACACATTTCAGTCTGGTGATTTGGGCCAAACCGATTTTCGGTTCTGTCTGGTTTTTTCAGTCTGGTCTGTTTCTTGGACCGTGCTCAGCCTTAAACTTTCAGAGTAACCTATTATATTGATGCCTTCGCACGCTAATATCTTACTAAATGCACTACATTTCTCCACTTACTCTAATCCACTACACAATAATTCAATAAAGCTACAGTTTCGCCTAGCAACGCAAAGTATCTAAACAACAATCAATCATTAAGCACTGCTACAATACACAGCCTAAGCTACAAAAGCAAAGATATGTTTTATAAGTGCCTGATTGATCCTTATGAGTAACCTAAAGTCCGAAGTCCAAACAGCGGCAATTAGAGCTGAGCATCTGGTCAAAATCAAAACGACCAAAACCGAACTGGAAAGCAATTTTTAGGAAAGCATGAACCAAAGTGAACCAAGCCAACGCGAAAGGTTAGCTTCAGTTCAGATGTTTTAGAAGTGTTTTCTCGGTTGTTGCCCCAACCGAGCCAAACAGAAACCGAAAACCATTAATATATAGAGCCGAAGTCGAACGGAGTCAAGTCGGTTTAATTGGACTGGTTCGGCTCAGTTTTTCAGTTTGGTCACTTTTGCTCATCCCTAACAGCAATGTCTGGTCGTATTAAAAACGCACAAGCTTCGACTAAGCAATCACTTACACTATTTAAACTTAAACGCTTTCTCCCACACAAAATAACAGAAATGTCTTCGACTTAACATTTTACAACTCACATACAATTATTTACGCTATAAACAATCCAATAACTAACATTAGCAGAAACATATACATACCTGATACCACAAGAGCACTCGAACTCGGCGCTGCACCATCCGCACCCTTCCCTGTCTGATTCGCACCTGTTTTTATTCCATCGTATCCCACCCCCACCTTGACAATCACAAAAACACACATTCAATAACACAATACAGAACCCGAACACTATTCACACACTAAATAAAACACGTGTCAGGGATTGTTTTGTTTCGGCTTATGAGCTTATTTGATTTCAGCTTATACTTCATAAGCCCCAATTTTCCGGCTTATTTCGAGACATGTAGCTTTACATAAGTTTATTACGATATAATAAATCTATACACAAGTCTCGAAATAAGCCAGAAAATTAGGGCTTACTAAATATAAGCCGAAATCAAACAAGCCGATAAGCCCACATATAAAGGGGTGCTTGGATTAGCTTATTTTTTGAGCTTATGGGCTTATTTGGTTATGGAAAAAAGCTGATAAGCTCATTTTTCACATCTTATGAGCTTATCAAGTTGAGCTTATCGCTTATGGACTTCCATAAGCCACAAAACAATAAGCTCATAAGATGAAAACAAAGAGCTTATCAGCTTTTTTCCAAAATCAAATAAGCTCATAAGCTCAAAAAATAAGCTAATCCAAGCACCCCTTAATCCGAAACAAAAAAAAAACCAAATAAAAAGCGTGTGAATTAATTAAAGTAAATTAAAAAGTAAAAAAGTAACCTTATGATTTGTTCGTATCTTCTTACTGTAACAATAAGAAACAATTAGTTACGGTTATATAAATAAATAATAAGTTAAAAAATTTATAAAAATAAAATTAGGGTTTAAATTTTATAAATTTAAAAAATAGGGTTACCTGGTGGGATCAGTTGGGGGTAATTGAGAATGATTAGGTGAAAAGATGTCGAGGGAGCGTTTAATGGATTTGAGAGTGAGTTTTTTAATGGATTGGGGTTCGATTGGGAGTGATGGTGATGACTCCTCGATTGCTGTCGACATTCTGTTTCTTTGTGTTTAGGCGTGTGTTTGGGATAACAAGAAGAAGAAGAAGGTGTATGTAGTAGTAGGAAGAGAGGCGGTTTAGTCAGGGCCTGCTGGAAAAAAAAGGAATGCTAACTTTTGTACGTAATTTCCACACGTCCGTGTCGCGTGAGGGTATATTCGTTATTTCCGCTTCCACCTTTCATTAGATGAAAAAAAAAAACGTCCTCAAATACATTTCCCACCCGAAACTTATACGCTGCCACTCTTTCACCTTTACCTTCGGGCAAAAAACGTCCCCGAAACATTATTAAACCTTTCGCCTACGTTATTATTACACTGACATGTTTTCTTTCGGAGACGTTATTGACAAGATTGACTTTTCAGCGAGGCAGAAGGAGATGTGAACCGGTTGGTTCTAAAGGGTCGTTGTTTGTCGATAGGGGTCGCCGGTGACTAGTCTTTTGGGTTGTTTAATGTTAACCGAATGTAAATTACTATGTTTTAATTTCAATTAAGGTGTTATGTTTTTAGTTTAACGGTTTAATTGAGGTGTTTTCTCTTCGATTGTTAGTTGTTAATATGAGTTAATTGTTAATCGGTGTGACTTTTGGGGTTTCAAATCTAACCATATACGAAAAAACCCAAGGGAGCTAACAGTACCATAAATAAGCAGTCAACAAAAAGCCTTTTGAGAATAACAAGAGTTATCCAATCAATATACAAATAAGCAGTGCATAAGTTACGCATTCCTTTTTTTATCATTGGATAAGCACTAATAACAAGACAACAATAAGCAAATATGGCTTGTGTAAGACTGATTCACACGACTTATAAGAACAAGAAATATAGATGAATAAGATCAAGATTAAAACTAAGAATGGAATATTAGATTTGATGAAGAAGAACTAGAAAGATACAAGGTAGATGATTCTAGTGAGAGAAACTAAGGAGAGTTTCTCTCTCTAAAACAAGAAGAAGAGAAAAGATACAATGGGAGACACACACACAAATGAGGATGGTTATGCCTTTTATACTAAGGCTTACATGAATAGGAGGCCTTCCTCATTTGTGTGTTCGGGACTAATTCCCGTTTCATGCATAATAATGACATAGAACTCTCGACACTGTTGAATAGCATTTTCCACGAGCTTCGCAACGGTATATTATATGACCATCACTTTAAATACTTTTAACAATCTCCCCCTAAGGGGTGGTCATATAATATGTGACTTCACTTCTTTGACCATCACTTTAAATACTTCTAACAATCTCCCCCTAAGTGGTGGTCATGTATTATGTGACTTCACTTATTTGTTGTTGCGGACTTTGAAGCTCGTTGTCTTGAGAGTTCTTTCATCCATCCTTTCATGACTTGTGATCTTGGATCTTTGATATTTTCCTTGACTTGATCTTGTAACTTTGCCAGCTTGTGTTCTTGTGTCTTTTCCCACATACTCATGTTTTGTGTTGTCATGAAAGCTTGTTAACAATCTCCTTTGATCATCAGAGTAGCGGAAGTCTTTGTCTTTAGATGTTCTTGAGCTTTCTTCAATAATCCTGAATATGTGGCCTTGAATTGCGACTCTTGAGATAACGCCACCGTTTGCATTCCACCGGTTTCCCGTTATACAGTACGAATACTGTACCTGTGATCAGGTAAGTTCAAAGAACTTCCTTGACAGGATTTCCAGCTGTGGTAGCCGTTCTCAATACTTGAATATATCGAAAGATAACTCAAAGTAAGGAGTGAATCATGCAGTTCCATTCTGCTGATTAAGTCGTCAATTCACTTTTCTGGAACAAGTCTGGATCATTTAAGAATCAAACCATCGTTGCTTTCCAGTTGACACAAGTTTAATTCATATAGAATCGCACAAGTTACCTACCGCAGTGCTGTTTGATGATGACACTGGAAGGATTTCCATTCGTCACTGTAAATACTGAAAAGTATTACTCTGAATGTTCTGGCAAGATCATAAAGATATTGCGTCGAGACCTGGAACGAGTTTGAATCAATTAAGAATCAAAACACTGTTGCTTTCCAGTTAACATATGTTTAATTCAAGTGAATCTTACATATGACCTACCGCAGTGTTGTTTGATGTTAACACTGGAAGGATTTCCATTCATCACTGTGAATACTAAAGAGTATCACTCTGAATGTTCTAGCAATACCACAAGGATAGAGCGTAGGACTCTGTAAATCATCGCTTGTGTTCTAATGATGAACAACAATTGATCTATGGAATAAGTGTCCTAATGAGATTTTTGATGAATCTCGTTGGCTCTAGACTCTATAAGTGCACGTTTATTTGGTGATCGGAGGCTGGAGCAGACTGCCACCTATTCAATATCTACTATCTCGGAGTGAGAAAGTTGATAGAAATGAGTTGAACTCCGTGACAATAAAACAAACTTCTTTTGAGAGAAGCTTGAGTAGGCTGGGAAGGGTTGTGCATTGCATCACTGGGTCCATGATGCTTTGTCTTCAGTATAAGAAATCATCAAAGTAATTCTGATAATAGATGTATTGACCCGGTTTCTGCCTAAGTTGTATGGAGGGCTTCTTTCTTTACACCCTTTATCCTTACATTTCTTTTTCATTCTTCAACCCCTTCAATGCTTACCAAGACGTCATAACTAGCACCTTGTTGTGATTGTTCCAGTGCTAGCTTAAGTCATTAGTCGGCATTATTCCCGTACACTCAACTACTCCATCTTTCCTAAGGACTTCTATTTTCTAATGGATTGTCCCTGGGAAGATCCCTCCGGTTCTGGTTGGATCATAGGACGAATACCTAACCACCTTTTGACACCAATACCATCGTGAATTTATGTGTTGAAGGATATAGATATCGTAACCAGAAAAATCAATTGAAAATGCAGTCAAGATGTTGATGAAATCAATGTTTACACCTTGAAAGTTTTATATATCACCAAAAACGCTCCCCCTACATATGTGCATCATAAAAGGAGAGATTTTTGCATATATTAGGAAGAAAAAGCACTTATATCAAAGATCTTATTCAAGATAACACATTTTAATCACTATTCTCCCCCTCAAAAATTGCATGAAATTGAAATTTTTGTGAAATTAGTGATGAAACATGGAGAGAATAATGTGTCATGAAACTTTGGAACAAATGTTTATGAAATCATTATACTCCCCCTCGAGAAGAGATTCTATATAAATAGGGGAGTATATGAGCACATTGTTTTGAAATACTTTGAAAAATTGTGCTCAAAAGTCCGAGAAAAATTATGTTCATGAGCTTAAAACTTTGAATGTTTTGATATAAGCTCATGACCGAGAAAAATGAATTTCTCGTTGTTGAGGATAAGTCAAAGACTTTCCTTTATTTAGGGACCGGGTTATAGTCTGACATGGGACTATAAGCCATTATGTTGAGCTCAAAACGTTAAATGTTTTGTGACAAGCTCAACCCGAGATAGATTGCTCTACCCGTTATTAGGATAAGTTATCTTTAAAAATACACTCTCCTTTATTTGAAGTTCGAGTTACAGTCTGACATTTAACTGTAAGTCGTTTACATGAGCTTAAAACATGGAATGTTTTTATCGGAAGCTCATGACCGAGAAAGTTTTATTTTCTCGTTGTTAAGGATAAGTTATCATCCGTGATCAACTTTCCTTTCTTTGAGGCACGAGTCACAATATGAGGTAACTGCAAATCATATGAAGAAAGGGGAAATGACATGTTTTGAAAAACATTTGAACTTTCATTCGAGCTTTATGTACACACCCGTGTCGTGATTGAGCGACATTTCTAGGCACGTCCATATTATCGAAACTGAAAGACATGTCGAGAAGAATATTTTTGGTATTTTTGAAAGTTTTTTTCGTTTTTTGTTTTGTTTTTATAGGTTTTATATTTTTGTATTTTGATTTTTAATGTTTTTTAAAATAATCCAAAATAGACCTTTGTACAGCAGAAGAGGGTGATGTTGAATGTACAGAATTGGAACCCTTTGAAGAAATGGATTCGGAATTCGTTGAAGTACCTGCAATGACAGAAGAAGAATTTGCGCAAATACTAGTGTTAGGAGTAACAAAAGCATTTTCTATATTCAAGACACTCGCATTAGTGCTGGAGCAAGTGTCATCACTCTTCTTGATGGGAATCCACTTAAGACCGTCTTTCTTAAAGATCCTACCCGTGGGATTCCACTGGAGACTAGATCTAGGATTAGTGTTCTCTTGCACAGCGGAAGACTTCTTTGGAGAGAAACTAGGTCCTGCATTGATCCGCCTTGAGGATTTATTGTCATTGCTTTTCTTTGTGACGGGTGGGAGTCTCCTTGTTGTCTTATGGGATTCTGCATTCTTTCTCTGTGTGAAAGCACGAGAGTTTACCTCATAGAGGTATTGCAGAATGCAATGAGCATGATTTCCATGGTGAATGTCCTTTTTGCACGTGGGGCATACAGGGAGTTTGGGATTCTCGAAAGGTCTTGTGTACCTAGGGTTTGCTGACCGTTCAGGCACTATGTTCGAAACACGGCTACTCATTGGTGATTGCCAATTCCTAGGTTGTTGGGAAGGGGTCCTAGGTTTTGGTTGATTACCATTAGGTGTGTGTTGAACTCTAGCGGTTGTTGGTTTACTAGGTTTTGAATACACATGGTTTACTTTCTAAATGTTCCCTTTTTGCTTACCATCCCCTAGGTTTTTGGTTTGACCAATGTCATTTGAACCATTAGATTCCTTTGTGGGCGTAAGAGTCACACACTTGGGAGTACTCTTAGGAGTAGTGCAAGGTGCATTCACATAGTTGTGTTTAGCAAGAGTGGGTTTTCTAAATGGAGGAACATAGGGTGAGATGGCTGGTTTTGGTACAGTCGATGGCACATCGGTATTAGGAGGTAACCTAGAAACATTAGAAGGTGGTTTTCCTAAGATAGATGGCTTTGGTACTTTGTACGCATTGGGTTGTCTAACAACTGATTTTACAACCTTAGCTTCCACAGTTTTCCCAACCATCTTTCCAACAAGTTTCTGCAACTCAGCAATCGCGATGTGTTTGTCTTGCAACTGAGCTTTCAGATCAGAAATATCCTTACTCTTTTCATTCAATTCACGAAATGATTCAGAGAGTTTTACTTGTAAATTATTAGCATCAGGAACTTTTCCAACTTTGGTTTGCAAAGCAAGTTCAAGAGAATGACAATGTTTCTGAAGAAAATCATATCGGTGTTGAAGAATCGTGAACTCTTTTTGATTAACATTTGTTGAAGGCTCACTGTCGCGACATTCACCTCCTAACTGAGCTCGTAGCTGTTCGATTGTTTGTTGCAGTTCATTGTAAGCTTTATCATACGAGAGTTTGTCATCCTTACATTCATCACAATTTTTTGACATATTTATTCCAAAGATCGGTGAATTCGTTGTCCTTTTTGATGACATAAGACTCCATTTTCTCTTTCGTACGATCAAGCTCATTTTGGAGGGTTTCATTGTCTGACACAGAGATGTTTACTACAACGGGGTTACTATCAACACAATCACCACTGTCACTTGCTTTCGAGAGACATGCAAGGTCGCTTTCCAAAACTTTAATTTTATCAAGAGATTCATCAGCCTCCTTCGCCAAAGATTTAAAGTCTTCAACAAATTTGGTTAGTTCTTTTAGAAAAGCGTTCTCAAGATTGCCTATCCTCGCATCAACTTGATTAATAATCGGACTGATTTCAGTATGAAGCACTTTTTGGAACTCGACATGAACGGGTGAAGTAAAGTTTCCTCCAGTCATTTTGGCGTTAACAACCCGTTTGAGAATGACAAAATTATCTTTGAGCTCGTTTAGATACCTACGTGTGATACTCGGTTTTGGAGGGTCATCAGTCAATTCCGCACTAGGTAGCAAAAGCATTTCAGAACTCGTTTTAGACCGAACAAAAACAGTTGGAGGATTAACTTTCGTATAATAAACAAGTGTCACTTCTTTGTTAAGCTTTTGCATTTTTAAACGAGTCTCTACAGCAAGTTCGGTAGTTTCCTCAAAATCATGCACAGTAGGAGGATCATGCTCATCAGACAAGAGCACACCACCATTATATAAGGTTTCATTTGTGGCCTGAACTTGCTTAAGGTATCCTGGATTAGGAGGAAGGGGACAACCTAAGGCCAATTTGTATCGAGTGTAGTTTATCTCATTCACTTTTGGTGCGAGCATATTTATTGTTTGCATAGTTTGGCCACATTTTACCAAAAGGTTGTCTAATTCCCGAATCCTATCCTGAGCTTTGCAAAAATCCTCAAGAAGCCCATCTTCTCGAGTTTTGAAATCATGTTTCAGCTTTTTTCGTTCTTCTTTTAACTCCAAAATGGTAGATTTTTCAGTTGAAAGCGGTTTATTAAGAGATGTGATTTCATCATTCAATTCGCTTATCTTTTTAGCATTACTCAAATGTAAGGCATTTAATTTCTTAGTGGTGCATTTTTCTTGATACACCGATGTAGCATGAGCTTGTTCAAGTTCCTTGATTTTAGCATGATGAATCTCAAAACTTTTCTCCCGTTCCTTATATCCCGCAAGCTCAGTGGTCAATTTGGCATTAGTTTCTCTGAACTTATTATTAACCACATTCGCATGAGCAACATCCGTGGCAAGCTTATCAAATAATGATTTATAATACGCATGCGTCTCGTCAGGAAGGGTTGTAGGTTGCGCTACTTGATCCCCACTAAGGTCCACACTGGGTGCATTAGAAATAATATTGCTATTATTCGTTTGAACCCCGTGTGTCTCAGTGGAAGGCTCAAGTGACTCAGTATACTCTTCCTCCTGATTAGACATATTATACAACTCATTAGCATTGAGACGTGGGTGTACCTCAGAGGAACCGTCTGAATCATACACAGGAGCTCTGTCAAGTTGAACTACCGATGTGGATGATTGCTGCGAATTAGCCATCAAGATGGAGTTGGGAGTCACCTCTTCTGCCTCATCATATGCTGCTGCAGATGCCATGAGATCAAACTCTTCAGCTAGAAGTGGAATTCCTGCTTCTTCCTTTTGTGCTATAAGAAGCTGAGATTGGAGATGGGCAACATTCCTCTCCTTTCTTACTTGTCTATCACGATGCTCAAAACCCGCAGCATACTATCTTGTTGATAACTCATAGTATAAGTTGTGAGAAAAAACAGGATCTCAATTCGTAGAAAGCGTGTGTTGGGGTGTCAACAAAATCAAAGTTTGCCAAAAAATTTCAGCCCGACAAAAAAATTCCTCAGTCCGACAAAACGGTAATCCGAAAAAATTTTGAAACACTAAAATGTGAAAACGAGTTAGAAATAGCCAATAACTAGTAGGGAAAAAACTTGAAAAAAATGAAATTTTTAATAAAAATAAAACCTAAAAATTTAAAATTTGGCCTAAAAATTTGAATTTTGGTCCGAAAATTTGAATTTTTGGTCGAAAATTTTTTCGCATAGCCAAAATTTGAAACTGAAGCTTAAATGGCCTAAAAATGGTCTAGGAAAAATTAAATTTTACTATGGTTTTCCCGCCAAAAAACTCTTTTTTTTTTTTTTTTTTTTTTTTTTAATTTTTAATCTTCGTGTAAAGTATGTTCCGAGACTAGTCTAGATAGTGGCGAAGTCTAAAAATTACTCAAACAGAATTTCCATCGGAATGTTGATCGGAATGATCCATCGGAATGTCCCTCTATCGGAATGTCCCTCTATCGGAATGTGCAGATCGGAATCCTAGATCGGAATGTGTAGATCGAAATCCTAGATCGGAATGTGTTGATCGGAATCCTAGATCGGAATGTGCTTCTATCGGAATGTCCTACTATCGGAATCCTAGATCGCAATGATGACCTGTCGGAATGCTTAGATCGGAATGTTCAGATCGGAATGTGGCTAAAATCAATTTGGCAGAGTAACGTCTCAAAGTTCCTTAAAAACCGTCGGAATCCCAGATCGCAAAGAATGATCGGAATGTCCAGATCGGAATAAGGTATCGAAATCTTTAGATCGCAAAGAAGAACCTAGAGGTTATTGCGATCTGGCCACACTCCCTTTGTACTTTCCGATGGTGAAACTTGCAAGAATTTCGGAAAGATGAAAAAACAAGAAATTTCTCAACTTTTGATCCAAAAGACTTGTTTTTAAGCCAAAACCAAGATGCCCAAATCACTACTACACGATTAAGGAAGGTATACGACTTGAAGAACACCAACGAGCTATCCACGAATCCCTTGGCGAATGATACCACATGTAAGACTGATTCACACGACTTATAAGAACAAGAAATATAGATGAATAAGATCAAGATTAAAACTAAGAATGGAATATTAGATTTGATGAAGAAGAACTAGAAAGATACAAGGTAGATGATTCTAGTGGGAGAAACTAAGGAGAGTTTCTCTCTCTAAAACAAGAAGAAGAGAAAAGATACAATGGGAGACACACACACAAATGAGGATGGTTATGCCTTTTATACTAAGGCTTACATGAATAGGAGGCCTTCCTCATTTGTGTGTTCGGGACTAATTCCCGTTTCATGCATAATAATGACATAGAACTCTCGACACTGTTGAATAGCATTTTCCACGAGCTTCGCAACGGTATATTATATGACCATCACTTTAAATACTTCTAACAATCTCCCCCTAAGGGGTGGTCATATAATATGTGACTTCACTTCTTTGACCATCACTTTAAATACTTCTAACAGCTTGCTATAAGCAGTAATTTTGTGAGGGTAATGTCGCAGGTTGGAGGCGATACTTAACCATTCACAGAAATAAGCAATAACAAGACAACTATAAGTTGTTTTTTAACATTATGAGATCTCTAGGGGTTATCTAGTTACAAAGTAGTCAGAGTATTCATATTGGCACCCTAATCATATGCACTATCCCAAACACTCCTTGTAACCTCCCTCTTCAGTTCACTGGTTTTTCACATATGTTGGTGCTCCAAGACCATGTACGCAATTAGTGATCTTAAAATCTTGATACTCATTTAACTTGCTAGGAGCTCTTACACCAAGCACAACAAACCTTTTTATATGACCCACATTATCAACAGAACCCCCCACATTCAACCTGATTTTAGACCTACTCCTATCATTGACAGATCCACCCTCTCTAATGACTATACTAGTAGACCTTCTTATAGCACCAACATTCGGGTTACAACCTGAATCCTCTTCACCCATGACCCCTTTACCCTTTTATGAAGCTCTCTTCTTCTTCAACAATGAAGTCTCATGCTCAGTCTCACTGACACCCTCATTCAATTTTTTTTCTCTTTTCTAGTACTCGTTTGTTTCCCCTATGTGTTCTTCTCTTTTCCATTTCCATAACTGTTTCTTTCTTTTGTTACGACAACCACTCTCTTCAATCTTTTCTTTTTAGCACCTTCATGGTTGCCATTGTTCCTCTCCCTTTTATGAAAAGGTTGCTCAGTCGCAAAAGGAGTTGAAGTATGACAACGCAACCTAACATCATCTTCTACCCATCCCAAATAATCCCCACCTACATCATCTAAATCTAAATCAAGGTTCATGAAATAATAATGAGCTAGTCTCTGCTTCTTGTGAATAACATACAAATCAATTGAGCCATTCCTACAAGCCAGTTTTAACATCGTATGCACATCATTGTCGGTGTAAATCAACTTCAAACCTTGTTCTAGTGATTTGTTAGGCAAACAAAAGAACAAAGCCTATTTTTCCACATCGTTAAGCCTTCCTAATATATGATTTAGGTCGATTGTAAATATCTCAGCCTCATCACTAAACCCATAAATTTGGCTACGATTGCCATTTATATACCTCAACAGACCATGTACAAAAAACTCATTATTGTGCAATTTAAAAACAACTTATTTTTTGTACGTCATTAGAGCTACTTGATAATCAATTGAATCGTGTTTTGGGTTGGTAATATGAATTTAAGTTGAACTAGTATAGTATTGATAGTATTTAGGATATTTTATGTCGAGATACTAATGAAAGTTTCAATGTTGATGTTGCAAATTTAGTCTTTGAAAGTGTTGGCGGGAAGCTATAGTGAAACAGGTGGATTTTAGTCCTTGAAGTGTTTGTGGGAAGCTACAATGAAAATAGGTGGGTATAATGATCCGAGGATGTTTTTTGCACAAAGGTAAAGGTGGAAGAGTGCTAGCATCCTTCGTATTACAACAAATGACGAATATACCCTCACGTGACATGCACGTGTGGGAGTTAACGAAGGAAATACTTCGTACTACAAGAAATGACGAATATACCCTCACGTGACATGCACGTGTGGGAGTTAACGAAGGAAACCGGCAAAAGTAAAAAATTGTAAACTCAGGGGCAAAAATGCACGATAAATTGAAGTATAATGGCAAAATTACTTGTAGTTTGGACTCATGGGCAAATTTACGAAAATTATAAAGTTCAAGGACTTTTTTGCAGTTTACCCTTATAGCAAGGGAACGGGGGTTGTTGGCTAGGTTGCTAAGCCTTTGGCGCCACCCTTTTGTTGGCGCACCACTCCCCGTCTGGCGCCAAAGCTTCTCGCGCCAAAAACACCAGCCGGGCTGGTAAGGTTTTTGTTTTTTTTTCTTTTTTTGTAGTAAAGTGGGTATTTGTGGGCTCATTATAAAACTTTGGCACCACTTTTTCTCGTGCCAACCACTCCCCCATAAATGTGGTGTCAAAGGGTTTCTGATGTCAAAGCCCCCAAAATCCTACGTGGCGGCTTGGCACCACTTTCTGGTGTCAACCGCTCCTAACTCTCTTAGATTTAAGTATTTTTGGACACATAACTTTTTTTTATACGAATGATTCATCTTCACCTTTAATTTATATATCATCCGACGATTGAGATTAAATCCCTTATTTACACTACACAAGTATTTTGGTCATTTCACATCCAATATATAAATATATTTTTTTACTAACCTGCTCATAACACACACACATATTGTACGTTTCCATCGTATCTTCATTTTATTTCTTACTCTACATCGACTAAAAAATACGACTTCCAGCAGATCTGATCATCAAACAGCTAATCTATCAATGATCTTATTTTTATCGATCATCTCTCTTCTTCAGGCGATAAACATCATATTACGTTCATTATATTTGTTCTTATTTTTTTATTTGATATGAATAAGTTTAATAATTTATCATCATATGGAATCTATAAGCTTTTAATTGAGCTTATTGTAAACGAATTATCAAAGTTAAGTCTTTTTAATGATAAGTTGATTTATTAGGTGATTTATGTGAATAAGTTGATCAATATGAATAGTTGATTCAAGAGAATAAGCTAATTCAAGTGAATAAGCTTATGAGTTAAAGGAGATGGAAGTTATGTGAATAAGTGTATGAATTAGACGTGAGTTGTGTGAATAAGTTTATGAATTAGATGAGAGTTGTGAATAAGCTTATAAATTCGACGAGAGCTACGGATAAGCTTATGAAATAGCAGAATTTAAATAAGCTTATAATTCATGTGTTTAATTACAAGCTAGCTTATTAAGCTTATTTTGATAAATTACTAGGTTTGTAAGTAGTTCAATTTTGCTAATTTTAATAAGCTTAATTATTTGTTAGTTTTATGTTATGAATAAGATTATGTTAGTATGAGGCATTTTAGTTAGGTTGCCGATGTAAGTTGAATTAAGCTTGATGTATCATATTTGATACCTTATTTATCACATATGATATATGATATGCATATCAAATATGATACATGAGGTATCAAATATGATGTTTCTGATAAACCATAAGCAAAAATCAGACTTTAGTACAGTACATGTAAAAACTATGTTTCATGATATGATAAAAACTTTAACAAAATAACCATATTATATGATAATGCAGTATCATATATGACATAATTAAAGAGTTACAATTATTATCATATGCTACTTAGAAAAATGTAAAAACTATGTTTCATGAATCTGATAAAAACTTCAACCATATTATCTAAAAATTACATCTACAGATGTTTCACCATTTTCAAATTCAACAAATATGATAATTATTGAGTAGCATTACATAGTTAAACTAATACATCACCATACACAAAATACAAATAGAGAAACTATTCAAGTGTTTAAAATAATGGACGTTGATCTCAGTCATCAATATTTTGGTTGTAAATTTGACGCTCGTCTTTGTCATTTTTGTGAACATGATCTAGTTTTTTCATTCGAGAATCCGTTGTCCACTTCTTGGACTTAAGATGATTGAGTTCTTCAAAGTGCATTGAAAAAAGCTTTCACTACACATATAAAAAGATTTGGTTTTAGTTTCAACCAGATTATCAAATATAAGCTGGATTTCAACCCGATTATCTGGAGTTCAGGTGACGGTTGTTGCTTACACTACTCCTTTGGATATGTCTGACTACATCATCGAGCCTCCTGTCATTAAGAGTGCTTATAGTGTTCAAGCAATTATTGATGCTTCCACCGCTCCTATGAGTCAGCCTTTGGAAGTTCCTAGTAGTACCGTTGAACCTCCCATTACTAAGGGTGCTTCCAATGTTATATTTTATCAAGAGGAGTTGAAAACTACCCCGGAGGATGCTTAAATGGTTTATCTGTTTTTCTTGATGTCCTTTTATGGTCGGATGCGACCTTTTACTGCGGTCGTGTGTGGCTTTGTTATGTAGTTTATTGTATCTCAACAATATATGTTTAAGTATTTTTATTTTTTCGTGAACGTGTGTGGTCTATGCGGCTTTTTATAAAAGGCTATGTTGCCTTCTTACATGCACCGTTTGTTTATGGGTGCGGGCTATACATGTTATGCTTTGTACAATGTTTATATGCTATCTTTTATTACCGTCATTTTACGTTTCCGATGATAGTCTTACTTAATATTTGTGGGAGTATTCTCCCGGTACCGGACTTGCAATACCTCTAATGTACTTGTTGATTTTTTCCTAAGATTTCTCAATTTGTTTTATCCAGAGATAATGTTATGTGCACTCGACTTACCAGTATGATTTATAAAGTAATAAACGACTATTCATACATTTGTGGGAGTATTCTCCCGGTACCCGAATTGCAATGCCTCTTATGTACTTGTTGAGTTTTTCTTGAGATTTCGAAATTTGTTTTATCCGGAGATAATGTTATGTGCACACGTCTTAACATTATAATTTAGAAAGTAATAAGTGATAAATATTTATTAGAAAAGGTTGAGAAAACTGTTAGTCCATTTTTCCGTATCACTTTTAGTCCATTTTTCCGTACTTTATGTTAAATATATAAATGTTTTTATTTTTTCTTTTGTGTGGAACAACGAGTTTTCGATTTCCCACAAAACAACCGGGACACCCAGAGAATTATCGAAGAACGCAAAAGAGAAGAAGGGGCTCGTGCCAAGAATTTGCTAATAATCGGAGTCGTCTTAGGTTTCCTTTTGTTAGCACTTGCAACGTTGGGACTGATATTAGCAACCAACGATATACATTTAAAAAGTTATAGTGTAGATTATATTACAACTAAAATTAGGATAAGCAATAATAATATTTTAGTTGAAGAAGCAGTAGCTCTGCCTAAAGCTAGCTTCGAAAAAGACGCTTATGTAAAAGCGTATCCGAGCATAGTTACGTATAATGTGAGTCTAAAATACAAAAAGATTCGACCTCAAGTTGTTTACACCGGTATGTTTCGAATTTCCGAAACCCCACATGCAACGGTAGTAAAGTTTGATCCTCGTCAATTTCTGTTGACACAAAATGATTTGCAAGAGTTCAAGAAAGCTCTAGACGACGAACAAATGTTCGTGAGATTTCAGGTCGACTACAAAGTGAAAATCACAATATTTTTTATTCAACGACACGGGCATCTAAGCTTCACATGTGGTTACACATACACGGACGACCGGGTTTATGATACCTCACTAAACTGTAATAGCTTATGTAATTAAACATTTGATGTAATATTTTATTTCATTTAATAAAACATACTACTTTTTATTTATCTTTCATAAAAAAGCTAAATAATACTGTGTTAGTTAACTAATTATACATTGAACTTTTTTTCTTCATGATTCTAGATAAATTAAAGAGTGATATACTAAAAACAAATACTACAATGAAACCAGTATTATATATTAACAAGTCTTTGTTTATAAGTAAAACACTTTCTATATAACTCTTCTTCAATGAAGTTTTCTAAAAATGTCGAGCTCTATTTTTGTGTTACGGGTACCACTTTTAATTTAAGTATGCTCTTTTAAAAAACACCTTCATGCCAACTGTTATGTATGATACTTTAATTAGGGCATACATTATGATAAATTTTTCTATAGGTTTATAGCCAAAAAGTTCAATATATTCTTCAGTTTTAGCGTAGACCCAATGAATCCATCCATACCCTCTATTTATCTATGATCTAATGGTTATAATTAGTAGTTTTTTAATTAAAAACTGTTATGAATCCATCCCTACCCTCTATTTACGGGATCCTCGATGGATATATTTGGCTTAACGTGATTTTTTTGTAAAAATTATCGTTTCTTTTATAATGAAGCTAGTCCACATTTTTGTGTCACGTAAATATTGTACTGAAATACGAAATTTTGGTTGTTCGGATATAAATCTTTTATCAAAAATTTCGGATAATTTCATTGAAATTTTTGTATGTCACGTATATATTACTGGTTTCAAAATTTTGGGTATTCGGATATATAAAACTTTTATCCCAAATATTAAATATCCAAAATTAAGAAGTAAAGCGTCATTAGGTTTAAATTTATATACTTAATATATTTAGGGTTCATTTTTAAAAATTCTTAGGCTTAAAATGAAACTATAAGTTTAGCTTAATTCTAG
The DNA here is from genome assembly GCA_025667525.1 of Glebionis coronaria. Classification (NCBI taxonomy): domain Eukaryota; kingdom Viridiplantae; phylum Streptophyta; class Magnoliopsida; order Asterales; family Asteraceae; genus Glebionis; species Glebionis coronaria. The sequence continues at coordinate 453,142,572 of CM046881.1, read as the reverse complement.
CTCAATAGTGCTTTTTAGGTCATAAGGTTTAACTGTTTTATGGTTAATTGGTATCTTGGTTTCATTTAGATAAACTGTCGGTAGCATAAAAGAGCAGAAATACTAAAACATGGTGGATTCACCTTGTTTTAGTCTCGCTGATTGACTTTAGCTTTTAAAAACTACGGCTTATTTGTTGATTGTTGTTTTTCCTAAATATGCTTATTTGATGTGTTGAATAATTTCAAAAAAGTTAAAATAAAATAAAAAAAAGGTTCAAAAAACTGTTAGTCCATGTTTTCTTATCACTTTAGTCGATTTTACGTACTTTACGTTAAATATATAAATGTTTTCTATTTTTTATATTGTGTGTGGAACCGCGAGTTTTTGATTACCCACAAAACAATCGGGACACCCAAAGAATTATCGAAGATCGCGAAAGAGAAGAAGGGGCTCGTGCCAAGAATTTGCTGATAATCGGAGTCGTCTTAGGTTTCCTTTTGTTAGCACTTGCAACGTTGGGACTGATATTAGTAACCAACGATATACATTTAAAAAATTACAGTGTAGATTATATTACAACTAAAATTAGGATAAGCAATAATAATATTTTAGTTGAAGAAGCAGTAGCTCTGCCTAGAGCTAGCTTCGAAAAAGACGCTTATGTAAAAGCGTATCCGAGCATAGTTACGTATATTGTGAGTCTAAAATACAAAAATATTCGACCTCAAGTTGTTTACACCGGTATATTTCGAATTTCCGAAACTCCACAGGCAACGGTAGAAAAGTTTGATCCTCGTCAAATTTCGTTGACACAAAATGATTTGCAAGACTTCAAGAAAGCTCTAGACGACGGACAATTGTTCGTGAGATTTCAGGTTGACTACAAAGTGAATATCACAGTATTTTTTATTCAACGACACGGGCATCTGAGCTTCACATGTGGTTACGCATACACGGACGACCGGTTTATAATACCTCACTAAACTGTAACAGCTGATGTAATTAAACATTTGATGTAATATTTTATTTTATTTAATAAAACATACTACTTTTTATTTATCTTTCATAAAAAAACTAAATAATATTGTGTTAGTTAATTAATTATACATTGAACTTTTTTCTTCACGATTCTAGATAAATTAAAGGGTGATATACTAAAAAAATACTACAATGAAACCAGTGTTATATATTAACCTAATGAGCTTTTATTTGAAATATAACAAGTCTTTATTTATAAGTAAAACACTTTCTATATAACTCTTCTTTAATGAAGTTTTTTAAACATGTCGAGCTCTATTTTTGCGTTACGGGTACCACTTTTAATTTAAGTATGCTCTTTTAAAAAACACGTTCATGCCAACTGTTATGTATGATACTTTAATTAGGGCATACATTATGCTAAATTTTTCTATAGGTTTATATCCAAAAAGTTCAATATACTCTTCAATTTTAGCATAGACCCAATGAATCCATCTCTACCCTCTATTTATCTATGATCTAATGGTTATAATTAATAGTTTTTTAATTAAAAACTATTATGAATCCATCCCTACCCTCTATTTACGGATCATGGATGGATGTATTTGGCTTAGATTTTTTTGTAAAAATTATCATTTCTTTATAATGAAGTTAGTCCACATTTTTGTGTCACGTAAATATTGTACTGAAATACGAAATTTTGGTTGTTCGGATATATAAATCTTTTATCAAAAATTTCGGATAATTTAACTGAAATTTTTGTGTGTCACGTATATATTACTTGTTTCAAAAGTTTGGGTATTCATATATATAAAACTTTTATCCCAAATATTAAATATCCAAAATTAAGAAGTAAAGTGTCATTAGGTTTAAATTTATATACTTAATATATTTAGGGTTAACTTTTTAAAATTCTTAGGCTTAAAATGAAACTATAAATTTAGATTAATTCTAGCTCAATAGTGCTTTTTAGGTCATAAGGTTTGACTGTTTTACGGTTAATTGGTATCTTGGTTTCATTTAAATAAACTGTCGGTAGCATAAAAAGAGCAGAAATACTAAAACAAGGTGGATTCACCTTGTTTTAGTCCCGCTGATTGATTTTAGCTTTTAAACACTACTGCTTATTTTTTGATTGTTTTTTTTCCTAAATATGCTTATTTGCTGTGTTGAATAATTTCAAAAAAGTTAAAATAAAATTTAAAAAAAGGTTCAAAAGACTGTTAGTTCATTTTTCCGTATCACTTTTAGTCCTTTTTTCCGTACTTTACGTTAAATATATAAATGTTTTCTATTTTTTCATTAGTGTGTGGGACAGCGAGTTTTCGATTTCCACAAAACAACCGGGACACCCAAAGATATATTGAAGAACGCGAAAGAGAAGAAGGGGCTCGTGCCAAGAATTTGCTGATAATCGGAGTCGTCTTAGGTTTCCTTTTGTTAGCACTTGCAACGTTGGGACTGATATTAGCAACCAACGATATACATTTAAAAAGTTATAGTGTAGATTATATTACAACTAAAATTAGGATAAGCAATAATAATATTTTAGTTGAAGAAGCAGTAGCTCTGCCTAGAGATAGCTTCGAAAAAGACGCTTATGTAGAAGCGTATCCGAGCATAGTTACGTATACTGTGAGTCTAAAATACAAAAACATTCGACCTCAAGTTGTTTACACCGGTATGTTTCGAATTTCCAAAACCCCACAGGCAACGGTAGTAAAGTTTGATCCTCGTCAACTTCTGTTGACACAAAATCATTTTCAAGAGTTCAAGAAAGCTCTAGACGACGGACAAATGTTCGTGAGATTTCAGGTCGACTAGAAAGTGAAAATCACAGTATTTTTTATTTAACGACCGGTCATCTGAGCTTCACATGTGGTTACGCATACACGGACGACCGGGTTATAATACCTCACTAAACTGTAATAGCTGATGTAATTAAACATTTGATCAGTGGCGGAGCCAGCAAATCAGAGTATGAGGGGCACAAAAAATTTTGTACGGTCATGTAATTCGTTAAAAAAGGAAACTAAAAGAGCTTATGGTGCAGGAAAGTAGCTTAACTTGCGTAATAGTTACATAAAATAACAATGATATATTATGTGAAAGAGCAACGCTAGTGCTAAATAAAAGCAATTAAAACCAACATCTTGTATAGTGTGAAAAAAAAAATCTTACAAAAAATGCAAAAAAAAACCTCATGTATTCGCAAGAAAAAACAATAACATAAATGACCACAAAAGTTACATGCGTCATAGTGAGGTTCCATAAAATCCCGCGAAGGATTTTTCATGGAACTACTATCGAGATTCTTCTTACCATATTTCCTAATATCATCCCGATGTTCTAGTTTATATTCATCACATGAAAAATTAGACAATTGTAAAAATAGCAAACATTATTAATGAATGCTGAGATGAAGAGGATATTTCTTCTCTTATTATCACTATACATATATTGCTAAATAAGTACATGTAACAAAGTTCGCAAAACATATTAGTCACATATATATGATAAAAAATATACTACTACAGTATTTGATAAAAAGGCACTCCCACTCAATCTCATACCTGACTTTCCACTGACTTTGTATAAAATATTACTACTCGTGATTTTCTTTTCCTCTCTTCCTGCACATATATCTATGCATCATCTTCTCTAAACTTTTTTACCAACTCACTTTTCAAAAACCTTCAAACTTGCCGAGGGCATGATTCATTTTATATTGGGGGCAACATCAATAAAATTGCAAAAAAACATAACAATTTCCATTGGAAAACATGATTATTGAAGAAAGTGTTGGGGGCAAGTGTCTTCCCTACTTTGCAAGTGGCCCCGCCCCTGCATTTGATGTAATCTTTTATTTTCTTTAATAAAACATTACTACTTTTTATTTATCTTGCATAAAAAAGCTAAATTATATTGTGTTAGTTAATTAATTATACATTGAACTTTTTTTCTTCACGATTCTAGATAAATTAAAGAGTTATATACTAAAAACAATTACTACAATGAAACCAGTATTATATATTAACCTAATGAGCTTTTATTTGAAATATAACAAGTCTTTCTTTATAAGTAAAACACTTTCTATATAACTCTTCTTCAATGAAGTTTCCTAACAATGTCGAGCTCTATTTTTGCATTACGGGTACCACTTTTAATTTAAGTATGCTCTTTTAAAAAACACGTTCATGCCAACTGTTATGTATGATACTTTAATTAGGGCATACATTATGATAAATTTTTCTATAGGTTTATAGCCAAAAAGTTCAATATACTCTTCAATTTTAGCATAGACCCAATGAATCCATCACTACCCTCTATTTATCTATGATCTAATGGTTATAATTAATGGCTTTTAAATTAAAAACTGTTATGATTCCATCCATACCCTCTATTTACGGGATCCTGGATGGATGTATTTGGCTTAACGTGATTTTTTTGTAAAAATTCTCGTTTCTTTTATAATGAAGCTAGTCCACATTTTTGTGTCACGTAAATATTGTACTAGAATACGAAATTCTGGTTGTTCGGATATATAAATCTTTTATCAAAAATTTCGGATAATTTAATTGAAATTTTTGTGTGTCACGCATATATTACTTGTTTCAAAATTTTGGGTATTCGGATATATAAAAATTTTATCCCAAATATTAAATATCCAAAATTAAGAAGTAAAGCGTCATTAGGTTTAAATTTATATACTTAATATATTTAGGGTTAATTTTTTAAAATTCTTAGGCTTAAAATGAAATTATAAATTTAGCTTAATTCTAGCTCAATAGTGCTTTTTAGGTCATAAGGTTTGACTGTTTTACGGTTAATTGGTATCTTGGTTTCATTTAGATAAACTGTCGGTAGCATAAAAAGAGCAGAAATACTAAAACAAGGTGGATTCACCTTATTTTAGTCCCGTTGATTGATTTTAGCTTTTAAAACTACTGTTTATTTGTTGATTGTTGTTTTTCCTAAATATGCTTATTTGATGTGTTGAATAATTTCAAAAAAGTTAAAATAAAATTAAAAAAAGATTCAAAAAACTGTTAGTACATTTTTCCGTATCACTTTTAGTCCATTTTCCGTACTTTACGTTAAATATATAAATGTTTTCTATTTTTTCTTTTGCGTGTGGAACAACGAGTTTTCGATTTCCCACAAAACAACCGGGACACCCAAAGAATTATCAAAGAACGCGAAAGAGAAGAAGGAATTTGCTGATAATCAGTGTCGTCTTAGGTTTCCTTTTGTTAGCACTTGCAACGTTGGGACTGATATTAGCAACCAACGATATACATTTAAAAAGTTACAATGTAGATTATATTACAACTAAAATTAGGATAAGCAATAATAATATTTTAGTTGAAGAAGTAGTAGCTCTGCCTAAAGCTAACTTCAAAAAAGACGCTTATGTAAAAGCGTATCCGAGCATAGTTACGTATACTGTGAGTCTAAAATACAAAAAGATTCTACCTCAAGTTGTTTACACTGGTATGTTTCGAATTTCTGAAACCCCACAGGCAACAGTAGTAAAGTTTGATCCTCGTCAATTTCCGTTGACACAAAATGATTTGCAAGACTTCAAGAAAGCTCTAGACGACGGACAAATGTTCGTGAGATTTCAGGTTGACTACAAAGTGAATATCACAGTAGTTTTTATTCAACGACACGGGCATCTGAGCTTCACATGTGGTTACGCATACACGGACAACCGGGTTTATAATACCTCACCAAACTGTAATAGCTTATGTAATTAAACATTTATGTAAAATTTTATTTTTATTTAATAAAACATACTACTTTTTATTTATCTTTCATAAAAAAGCTAAATAATATTGTGTTAGTTAATTAATTAACTTTTTTCTTCATGATTCTAGATAAATTAAAGAGTGATATACTAAAAACAAATACTACAATGAAACCAGTATTATATATTAACCTAATGAGCTTTTAATTGAAATATTACAAGTCTTTATTTATAAGTAAAACACTTTCTATATATCTCTTCTTCAATGAAGTTTTTTAAAAATGTCGGGCTCTATTTTTGCGTTACGGGTACCAATTTTAATTTAAGTATACTCTTTTAAAAACACGTTCATGCCAACTGTTATGTATGATACTTTAATTAGGGCATATATTATGATAAATTTTTCTATAGGTTTATAGCCAAAAAGTTCAATATACTCTTCAATTTTAGCATAGACCCAATGAATCCATCCCTACCCTATATTTATCTATGATCAAATGGTTATAATTAATAGTTTTTAATTAAAAATTGTTATGAATCAATCCGTACCCTCTATTTACGGGATCCTAGATGGATGTATTTGGCTTAACGTGATTTTTTTGTAAAAATTCTCGTTTCTTTTATAATGAAGCTAGTCCACATTTTTGTGTCACGTAAATATTGTACTGAAAACGAAATTTTGGTTGTTCGGATATATAAATCTTTTATCAAAAATTTCGGATAATTTAATTGATATTTTTGTGTGCCACGTAAATATTACTTGTTTCAAAATTTTGGGTATTCGGGTATATAAAACTTTTATACCAAATATTAAATATCTAAAATTAAGAAGTAAAGCTTCATTAGGTTTAAATTTATATACTTAATATATTTAGGGTTAACTTTTTAAAATTCTTAGGCTTAAAATGAAACTATAAGTTTAGCTTAATTCTTGCTCAATAGTGCTTTTTAGGTCATAAGGTTTAACTATTTATGGTTAATTGGTATCTTGGTTTCATTTAGATAAACTGTCGGTAGCATAAAAAGAGTAGAAAAACTAAAACAAAGTGGATTCACCTTGTTTTAGTCCCGCTGATTGATTTTAGCTTTTAAAAACTACTGCTTATTTGTTGATTGTTGTTTTTCCTAAATATGCTTATTTGATGTGTTGAATAATTTCAAAAAAGTTAAAATAAAATTAAAAAAAGGTTCAAAAAACTGTTAGTCCATTTTTCCGTACTTTACGTTAAATATATAAATGTTTTCTATTTTTTCGTTTGTGTGTGGAACCGCGAGTTTTCGATTTCCCACAAAACAATCGGGACACCATAAGAATTATCGAAGAACGCGAAAGAGAGGAAGGGGCTCGTGCCAAGAATTTGCTGATAATCGGAGTCGTCTTAGGTTTCCTTTTGTTAGCACTTGCAACGTTGGGATTGATATTAGCAACCAAAGATATACATTTAAAAACACTAGTACAAAAATGGGTTTTGATCACACATACCGAATTTTGTGTAGTCACAAATAAATTTTTTGTGTGATTGAATTCGCCAGTCATAAATAAACGGTCACACTTGAAGTCAGTTTGCATGACCATATCGTATTTTGTTTGTCACGCATATGAATATTTACGTGACTAGGGCTAACAAATGCTTTTTGGATGAGTCTTTAGTCACTTAGTAATTTGAGAGTGTTACCGAATCAAAGTCTGGTTCAAGTAGTAGTCACATTATACGTATACATGTGTGGCAAATATTTGTCATACACACATTAAATGTGACCAAAAATCATATATGGTCACATAGACTTATTTTACAAGTGACAAATTGATAAACAAGGTTGTCACATACATTATTTTAATGTGACTAGTATATTTTGTTAAATGTTAACCACACATGAATTTTTTGTGTGTGGCAAATTGAAAGTAGGTATTGAAACATTTGCCACTATATTTATTTAAATGTGACAAATATTTTACAATTACTTGAAGACTATGATCAAATATAATACATGATCATATTAAATTCTTAAACATTATGTGACTATATGATTGCCAATAGTCACAACATTTGAGAAATGTGTATCTAAATTATACTTATGGTCACATTATAATGGGATTAACTATGAACAGCACATTAAAAACATCACACAGTAAAATATTCATGTGACAAATGTTTATAACCAAATGTAATCTCTATTTTCACTAATTTTAATATTAGTCACATATTTAGAACCATATATGTTCATGTGGCAAGCTGGTTAAGTGTGTTAGTGTTTGAATGGAAGGTCTAGGGTTCGAGTCCTAGACCTTGTTTTTTGTTTTTTTAAAACACAATAAACCCTAAAAACACATAAAACACACATTTTCTACATGCCTAATGAGAATGCTATTTCTTGGAACTTCACAAAAATTAATTACATGCATGAATATGCATTAGATGTTTATGTAGGCTGCTGACCCTTTGTATTCCATCCTTGGTTATATAAACAAGGATTAAGTAATGAAATTAATCATAATAAAAACACAACAAATACTTAATTATCAGCATTTTAAGAATCAAAAAATGGCTTCTTCATCAAAAAGAACATTTTCCTGCTGCTTTTGAAAATACTAGTGCAGTTCCTAACAAGTATGTATCATTATTTATTTTATTAACGTTGTATCTTTGTTATCATTTAGTACTAATAATCTTTTATGTTCTTTTCGGGAAACCTTGTGTGGTGCCCAAAGTAAAAGCTAATGCAGATGGAGACTTCCCTGTTGATTGTCCTTACGATGATAAATATGATGAGTACGATTGCTATGTTGAGGAAGCTTACGAACAACGACAATGGAAGCTGGAAGACGAAGAGAATGCCCGAGTTGAACAACAATGCCGGAGGGAGAAAGCTGCTTCCTTAAGAAGGAGGCAACAGGAGCAAGAACAACGCGAGAGGGAGGAAGCTGCTTTCTTTAGATAGAGGCAAGAGGAACAGCGACAGAGGGAGGAAGCGTATAGGAGGCAACTGGAGGAAGAAGGTCAAATCATTGATGATGATGTTTATTCTTCTGAGAATGAAATTGAAGAAGACGAAGACAAGTTCAAAGAGGCTTTAGATTACGATGAACTTCACCTGGCTTTTGATCCTGAGAAATCTCCAAAGTTTGATTAGTTAGAGAAACAAAATGTTTGTTTTATTAAAAACCTGTAATCCTTTAGTATTATTGAATTTAATTTATGTTTGATCAGTTTTCACCTGTCTTATTTTTATTTTACTTTAGTCATTTCAAACTTTTCATTTTCAGTTTGATTAATAATTAAGCACATTGTTTGAACAAATTAGTTGTTTATGTGAAATTAGACACGAATTGGAATAAATACTTGGGAGGACTAGTGAAAATATATTAAAAAGATAAAAAAAAATTTAACTTGTGCTTGACTAGATAATGATTAAAAACAAAATAAGCTGAAACAAGCAACTTTTCAAGGAAATACTCAATATTAGCTTAGTTCTGAGTGAAGAATGGCCTAGCAGTATTGTTACAAACATATGCTCAGAACTTCAGAAGAATAAGGCAAGAGCCTAATAACTTTATATCCAATTGGAAAATAATTGCAGATGTAATAGCAAAAACTTAAAAGCACCTTAGAGTTAAGCTACGTCGAAAACATAAACTGCTAAGAGCTTAATTAGTTTTGGCGGGAGAATTAGGGGAAAAAATTGGGTTATAAGATCCACCGAAGTGGAAAGCCTTAACCGGATGTGTAACAGGTAACTTTGACACAAAAATCTTGGTTATATGTGTTATGTATATAGGATTATACAACTCACAACATGAATAAATAAAATACAAGATGAACCATGTTTACATCCATGAAATACAAGTCTAATTTCATAATATTGATGATAATATTGCAGGTTCATACAAAATGTGAATGACAACATATTTGCATTCCAAAAAATAATGGATACACCCATCCATGCAGATTAGTGTTTAAAATTGTTTACATAAACTATACCTACACTTAACTGAAATAGTCTAAAGAAGATTCATCAGAAACATCCATAAAACAGAGATAAAAAGTTCTTCCATAGCCTACCCCATACAGGTTCCTCCATAGCCTACCCCCTCTTCCTTTTTCCTAGCTTTGTTTCAAATTCTTTCAAACTTTTTGGACAAGGCATGAAACATACTGCATTTCTGATAGGTGGGGGCCTTTCTGTTGTAGAAATTAGAGACCGAGAAGATGACTCTGCTTTTGGTGTACATCCCCTGCTAACCCTTGGACTGAGTATCTGTTTGGATGATCTACTCGCCTTGCCTGCAGTCTGACTGGATGAGCCAATAGCTTTGCCTTTCTTCTTGGACGGTGAATTAGTCTCTCCCCAAGTATCGTCCGAACTACAATCATCTGCAGAGGTGTTGGAATACTTGGAAGGTTCATCATAGTCATCATGAAATGGGTGCTGGAAGTCTTTAGTGTTTACATGTTCAAAGCTTTCATCTAATGACAACAGATCTTCCTCAGAGCTTTCAAAGCTTTCATCTGATGATAGCGTATCTTCTTTAGAGCTTTTAGAGGAATCAATGATGATAACATCTGTAAATCACAAGGCAAATTTTAATAAATTCAGATACTAACAGCCACCCAGATACTCAAAACAATAAAACATTCATATACAAACTTATTATAGGTTAAAAGTTAATATACTAACCTCCCTGCAACAGTCTTCGTTTGAAATGTTGGAATTCCCTTTCAAGATTTTCCACCCTATTATGTAGGTTAGAAAGAGCAGCTGTGGTATCAATTTCCATTTAACCGTTTCTTTTTTCTTTGTTTTTCAAGTCAGCTCCTGTATCTACATACCATAATACCGCATAAGTTAACTACAAATACAATAATCACATGTCTGCTATAAAGTTTAACAACTACACATAAACGACATCTTAAGCCCGTTTGCTCTTCGAGGTAGATATCTCCACGATTCCTCTATCTCGTGAACATGTTCATCTTCTGCCCAATATATGAATCCAATATGGACCTACTTCTTTTTCGTTTATCCTTTTTTTATGTAAGTAGCTCAAAATTTGACATTCGCATTCGGTCTTTGATTGATATCAATATCATCAATACCCATGAAAAAGCGAATATGAGTGCCAAAGTAAGAGGTCCTTTACTAAAAAGGCTAAACAAAAAGATGTTAATGCATACTGAATTCACATATTGGGCACGAAGATGATGATTTTAACGAGAAAGAGGAATCATGGCGATATTTACCTCGAAGAGGAAACGGGCTTGAGATGTCGTCTATGTGGAGCTGTAATACTTTATAGCATACATGTGATACCGAAGCTAGTGAATAACTATATTTCTCTAAAGGTTAAATCTTAGTTTACTTACCTCCCTGCAATTGTGTCTGTTTAAGAAGTTTGAATTCTCTTTCAAGCTTTTCCACTCTATTATCTAGATTAAAAGGATCAAATGCTTTATCAGCTTCTGTTGATCCCTTGCCTTTTTCTTTTTTCTTTAAGTTAGCTCTTGTATCTGCATCAACATATAACCAACATATAAACAACATAGTAAATGAACCAATGCAGCTGTGAAAATGTATAGACTTCCTGACCAACATTTTTGAATCTAAGATGGCATCGACAGAAGAACCTACATATTTTCGTTTACCCTTTTTTATGTAAGCCCCTCTTACTATGGCCGTCGCATTATCTTTTTCATGGGCATCACTACCATCAACTAAGGTCTTTACTGAGCAACCCGTTTCCTTTTTATTGATTGGTCGAAGGATTTCCTTCCCATTTGTAAATTTTGGCGCTTATTTCGGCATCAAATAATCCGAGTCGTCACTCTGGACACGCTCACTCTCACTTTGAGTTTCAGTATCGAAATATAATCCACACATGGATCAATCCAAATACTAAATGCATGATATAAACCACACAAGTCTGTATCTAGATACTCAATTGGAAAGAGTATTCGGATACTGAAACTGAAAAGAGAGTATTCATAGTGGTGACTCGGATAACTTGCTACCCCAAGAAGCCCCAAAAGTGGGAACTGGGAATGAAAACATTCGACCAATCAATAGAAAAGAAAAGGGTCGTTTATTAAAGACCATAGTTGATGTTAACAAGGACCATGAAAAAGGGAAATGACACGGCCATAGTAAGAGGTACTTACATAAAAAAAGGGTAAACGAAAAGATGTAGGTTGTTCTATTGATGTCATCTTAGATTCAAAAAAGTTGGCCAGGAAGTCTATACGTTTTCACATCAAGATAATCAAACCTAATCTCAACTCAAATGTTTAAGGTTTCTAGTATGACCAACCCCTTTTTAAAAAATTTATGGTGTGTTTTTTTAACTTATATAATGGGCTTATATAAGCCATTTTTTGCTTATATAAGCCTATGTTTATTAAACTTATAAGCCCATGGCTTATATAAACTTAAGTTAACATGAGGGTAAAATGGTAAATATGTTATATAAGCCCAAACCTTCCTAAAAAAGCCACATTTTTATGGCTTATCATAACACCCATATATAAGTTTATAAGCCCACTAATATAAGCTTAGCCAAACACTTAGTTTGAGCTTTTAAGCTTATATAAGCTAAGAAGCTTATAAGCCCATTATATAAGCTAAACCAAACACCCCCTTATCTCCTGTATCTACATCATCATATAACCAACAAAATACTTGAACCATTTATCATTTTTACTACTCCTAAAACTTTACATAGTAAACACTAACTAATGATCCATCTAACGCCTTTCTGACAAACATATAAACATAAAATTTCACAAATATGACCTTTAATATGTGCCTTCGTAGCTTCATCAACCTTCATAGCTTCATCAACCTTCATAGCTTCATCAACCTTCGTAACCTCATCTGCCTTGTCATCTATATAACAAATATTAAAACAGAATCAATTATTGGTATTTTCATAACATGCAACATCATCTAAACAAAGACAAATCATCAAAACTTCAATAATACTATTGCGAAGTAAAAACTCTAACCTTGTTTTGATTTTCCTTTAGTCCGGTTTTTTTAATCTAACTGCATCAAGTCTTCAATAATAGTGTCAGCAAGAAGATCATCATATCTCCAATTGGTACCATACTTATCCATCACATAATCAATCATCTCAGCAGTGATCTTAAAATCAATATCCATCTGGTCATTTAGGTGTGATTTATCAGGGTTTGAAGATTTGTTACTGTTTGTGTCTGGGTGGGTGGGTGGTTGATTCATTATTTGACCTCCGGATATTGAATATATGTGTGTGTGTGTGAGTGAGTTATTAGTGGACGGGGTACCGTTGCAATATATCAAGTTGCATGCAAATTAAACGATTCACTTTTTAGACACGTTAGTATAAGTCGAGTTTAGTAGTATAATCTTATTAATTTTTCATGATTTTATTAATTGAACTTTACCTTACATGATTATTGGATAATTAAATTAAAGCATGTTATTAATTTAATTAAACCTTGGTTAAAAATTAATGTAACATAATTAAGCTATGTTTCTTAATTAATTAAATGTAACATGAATAATTATATTAATAATTATTTTAACCTAAAGTTTATTTAAATAAAATGGCCATGTTTAATTATCATGATAATTATATTAATAATTATAACATAAATCTTGTTTATTATATAAGTCGGGTGATTAAACGGTTTTATGACTTATTTCAACAAACTCACGTATGAATGTAACATAAACGATGATTAATTTGTTATCTGATAGATTTTAAAACCTTAAAGTTTTTAAAAAATATGAAATGTCAAACCCATCTATCTCGAATGATGCTAACCCTAAATCATAAACCTTAACCAATTAAACCATAAACACAAATTAAACCATAAACCAATAATAAAACCTAAATCCTAAACCTTAAACCATTTAACCATAAACCATAAAACAGTAAACCATAAACCTTAATTAAACCATAAATCATAATCATGCATACCATAAACCATAAACCATAAACCCTAAACCATAAACCATAAACCCTAAACCCTGAACCTTAAACCAATAAACACTAAACACTAAATCATAAATCTTAAACCATTTAACCTTATACTATAAACATTAAATCATTAATTAATAATTAAACCACAAACCCTAGCTAATTAAACCATTAATCCTAAACCTTAAACCCTAACCCTAAACCGCAAACCCTAAGCCCTAAACCTTAACCCCAAAAAACCCTAAACACTAAATCATAAACCTTAAACCATTTAACCTTAAATTATAAACATTAAACCATTAATTAACCCTTAAACCACAAACCCTAAACCATAAACCCTAAACCCTAAACCCTGAACCTTAAACCGATGAACACTAAACACTAAATCATAAATCTTAAACCATTTAACCTTATACTATAAACATTAAATCATTAGTTAATAATTAAACCACAAACCCTAGCTAGTTAAACCATTAATCCTAAACCTTAAACCCTAACCCTAAAATACAAACCCTAAGCCCTAAACCTTAACCCCAAAACCCTAAACACTAAATCATAAACCTTAAACCATTTAACCTTAAATTATAAACATTAAACCATTAATTAACCCTTAAACCACAAACCATAAACCTTAAACCCTAAACCCTAATCCATGAACCTTAAACCAATGAACCCTAAACACTAGATCATAAATCTTAAACCATTTAACCTTATACTATAAACATTAAACCATTAATTAACTACTAATAAACCACTAACCCTAGCTAATTAAACCATTAATCCGAAACCTTAAACCCTAACCCTAAACCACAAACCCTAAGCCCTAAACCTTAACCCCAAAAAACCCTAAACATTAAATCATAAACCTTAAACCATTTAACCTTAAATTATAAACATTAAACCATTAATTAACCCTTAAACCACAAACCATAAACCTTAAACCCTAAACCCTAATCCTTGAACCTTAAACCAATGAACCCTAAACACTAGATCATAAATATTAAACCATTTAACCTTATACGATAAACATTAAACCATTAATAAACCGCAAACCCTAGCTAAGTAAACCATTAATCCTAAACCTTAAACCCTAAATCCTAAACCGCAAACCCTAAGCCCTAAACCTTAACCCCAAAAAACCCTAAATACTAAATCATAAACCTTAAACCATTTAACACTAAACTATAAACATTAAACCATTAATTAACCCTTAATCCATAAACCATAAACCTTAAACCCGAAACCCTAAACCCTAACCTTATTAAACCGTCCATTAAAAATCGACCTTATTCATAATAAATTGCTTGAGATGATTATTCAAGGTGATTGATATAAAGCTCAACTAAATCCCACATACTGTTAAAAAACCAAAAGCTATTTATCTCGCAGTTTTCAAGCATTATTATAACCTAATATATTTAAGTTATTTAACTATAATTTTATGTTTAAAATTAAAGTAATATTTTAATGTTTTGTTTTTCATAAAAATAAAACGTATATGTTTTTTATTTACTTATTAACTTTTTGAAAAAATTTAATTTATTATTAACTTTTAAAAATATTTAAGTTATTTATATATTAATATATTTAAGTTATTTAATTATTTATTTATTATTAACTTTTAAAAATTAAATGTTAATTATACTTTTATTATTAAGTAAATTTAATATTCACATTTTCATTAAACACAATATCCGGTAACCATCTTGTAACCACCACCATTTTCACCACCATTTTCACAATGACACAGGAAGAACTGATACAAAGATTTTGCAATGGGCGTTCAGATTTTAATTCTTGGAATCTTCTCGAATTGATCACAGCTCAAAGTGGAATAGTTGTTCTTGGTGACAAATAGGGGGTTTAGTTTTCTATACTACTAAAAGGGTAAATGTGTGAAGTAAATAAAAGTGAACTAGAAGCAATTAATTAATTAAAATAAAACTTAAATTAAAATTAAAATTAAACAGTAACTGTAAATACCCTGAAAAAGTGCTTCATTCGGAATGTATGCTTGATCCGGAATAAATCAGATAAGAATCCTTCATTCGGAATATCCTTGCTTACTCGGAATAAAAAGGAAAAAGCTTCATGCGGAATAATCTTTCATGTGGAATAATAGGCTCATGCGGAATGTTTGCTCATGCGGAATAAATGCTTCATGCGGAATAAAAGCTTCATGCGGAATAAAATGCTTATGCGGAATAAAATGCTTATGCGGAATATATGTTCATGCGGAATAAAAGCTTCATGCGGAATACACTGTTGATCCGGAATAATGGATTATTCCAGATGAAAGGGCTTGATTCGGAATATAAAATATTCTGGATGAATGATGTTGATGCGGAATAATTAGTCGATCCAGAATAATGGTTATTCCGGATGAAGGACACTGATCCGGAATATTGGATATTCGGGATAAAGGAGCTTGATTCGGAATACTAGGTTGATCCGGAATATTGGATATTCCGGATGAAGGAGGTTGATTCGGAATACTGGGAATGATGAAGAACAGTAAAGCAGAAAAAACAGGGAACACGATTTTACCAAAAATCAACCAAGTTTTTAACCAAAACTTAAACAAAACTAATCAACAATCATCTACTAACCATAAACATCAAATCCCAACAATAAAAACATAAAACCCAATAACTTTTAAAGATCAAAATCAAACCAAATAAGAACTTTAAGCTTTAACTCAAAAAGATGAAGATGAACAAGATTAATGGAAGGATTATATTAAATGATTAAGGTTTAAACAATCAAAGGAAATGATTAAAACTACAAGATTTGTGAAAAACAAGAATAAAAATCACCAACACCTTAATGGTGTTGGCTTCTTCCCTACGAAACAAAAAAGAAAGAACTGGAAAAAATGAAAAACTAGCTCCAAATGTGTGAGGGGTTTGTCCTTATATAGGCTAGTGGTTGGTTGGTGAAGTGGGCTTTCTTCCTCTCTTCTTGTCTTCTTGTCTTTTCAGAAAAGTTGACGTTTTCGATTCTGATTCGGGATTTGTCGACGATTAAATTCAACTCGTCTTTTAATTTCTTCGTTTAATAGACTTGTGTTCCTTCGACATAGTAAATCTTCCATCTTTGGTCCTTTTCTTCGATAAATCTTCAAATAGGCCCATTGACTTCAAATCTTTTGCATCTCTTGGACAATAGACTTCGTCTTGAGTCTTTTTCTTCGATAAAACCCGTGCGATCCCATGTTTTCTCCAATATCCATCCGGTTGGCTCTAAAAACATAATAAACACAAAAACCACGCATAATTCCAAACAAATGATATTAAACATGCGTTTTGGTCTCATTTTAGCCAGTTATAAGTGGTAAAAGGATGGATGTTTTCACACCTATCAAATCCCCTACACTTAACCATTGTCATGCCCTCATGCAATGCTTAGTGATAAAGCAATTTTACACTTTTCTCATAATCAATCAACCTTGGCCTTATTAAAATACTACTAAACAAAAATTAAAGTACTAAGAGAAATTAAAACTTTAAAGTAAACAAAAGGATAGAAAACCATTTTCACTTGTAAATAGCTATATGGAAATAACTTGCAAAGAGATCTAAGACTTACATTAGGGCTTCGGTGCTGCGAAGATTTATCACCCTCAAGTTTCACGTTCCCCAAACTAAGCTTAAAAACGAGATCATTCTTATTATAAGTTAGCAAATCAAACACTTACACACATGGCTTAATTATATGCTTAAACTCCCTTATTCCTAGGTGTATCTCTTATATTTTATTTTTGTCTTAGAATGATCATGAAGATGAATTTTTGGACTTATTTCGATAGTTTATTTAGGCTGAAAGCAAAGTAGGACGATTTGATCAATAGTTAGCTAAAGGATAAAATCTCTTAAAATTGCTTCTCGGGATATCAAAAAGTTCATATCTTGGCATAACTCGCTTCACGATTTGAGACCTTTCTCGGGCCGATATTTGGCATGTACTTCATACTTCATATCTTGAGAGACGTTCTTGAGATAATGGTCTTCTCTTCGTTAATAGAGTTTCTTCACTTGGAGACTTTTGAGGGGTACTCCAACTTTGTTGACCACGACTTCATGATTATTTCTTCAATCGCTAATTGGGATTTTGAGATACAACGATCCGCCTCCTTTTCGGACTTGGATCTATTTATCCTCATACCTTGTTAGGGTCTTTTCGGATAGACTTCTCCATGATCTTTATGGGAGTTGATTGCTTTTCGTCGTGAGTCTTGATCCTTCATATTGATTTTGGGAATAATGCTTTTCACATCACCTTGGATCTTTAGCAATAAGATTGAATCCTCATGCCTTGTTAGGGCCTTTTCGGACTCGCCAATCTTCGCACCCCGCTTCATAAGTTATGCCTTGGCTATGAACTCTTATCATTACCGAGAAACTTTTAAACGATCTTGGGCTAGAAGCTAAGTAACTTTTAAAATCGTACGACCTTACTTATTGCAGATAAATTATTAGAAAGTGATGGTAGAATAGGCAGATAATCACACCAAGTGAGCTTGTGCAAGAATACCGACTTATAATTGACTCTATCATTTCTCGTCCTCCACACTTTAAAATCTCAAGTAATGAGACTCGTGGATACTTAGCCTAATAAACCAATTAAGGTCTACATGGTTAAGGATACTAGCTAGAATAAACTTGGATAAGTCTATTCGGGTTGAGTCAAAATAATCGCAACGGGCCTAATATGTCAAAGATTTCAAAACTAGCTACACCACTTTATTAATATTTTTGACTTTATTGCGGAATATATACATATGAAAGCAACGATAAAAATTTAAAAATTACGACTAAATTGCCAAAGTTAATAAAAAATTTGAAAAATGTTGAAAAAGATGATTTTCCGGTTAAATGAAGGCATTTTCATGGAAAAGTCCACTTAAAACTTCGATAGAAGTCCCCCTACACTTAAGATAAACATTGTCCTCAATGTTTAAGCATGTGGGAAAAATCTCCCCTACACTTATGACATTGTGCACGTTGGTTAAATCAAGTTAAGGAAGAGACGACTAAAGTGATCAATTTCAAATGTGAGTAAGAAGAAAACTGAATCACGATAGTTGAGAGATAGAACCGGATTTCGGATAACACGGGAGCACGGTTCTTCAAAGGTTCCAAAAGTGCATTCATCCATGTAATCACATCACCACACAAACACAAAAAACCTATAGAGGTCCCCCTACACTTAGGAGGTTAAAACGGAAAAGGATAGATACTCGGGCTGCCTCCTGATGAGCGCTTGTTTTTTATAACCGAGTCACGAGCCTGACTCGACCCAAAATTAGTTCATGGGAAACGTGGTGAGGGATGGAATCATCTCATGAGAGATGTCCTCACCAAAGTACAACTTCACTCGTTGGCCATTCACCTTAAAATTAGGTCCATTAGGTTGAGCGAGCTCGAGAGTACCATATGGAAAAATTTGGGCAATGGTGAATGGGCCGGACCAACGAGATTTCAGCTTACCCGAAAAGATTTTCAACCGAGAGTTGAAGAGTAAAACTTTGTCTCCAACTTGGAACTCTCGGTTTTTAATCTTAGAGTCGTGAATGAGCTTAGTCTTTTCCTTATAGATCAAAGAATTTTCATAAGCCTCATTTCGGAGTTCATTCAGCTCATTGAGTTGGATCTTGCGTAGGTCACCGGCTTTGTTGATATCGAAATTAGCCCACTTCAAGGCCCAGTAAGCCTTGTGCTCCAACTCAATGGGGAGGTGGCATGCCTTTCCGTACACGAGACGATATGGTGTACAACCAATCGGAGTCTTGTATGCGGTACGAAAAGCCCACAGAGCATCATCAAGTTTATCGGCCCATGAGGCACGATGCTCTCCCACGGTTCTTTCAAGAATTCGCTTTAATCCTCGGTTAGAGATTTCAGCCTGGACATTAGTTTGTGGGTGGTATGCGGTGGAAAGACGATGATTGACACCATACTTAGCCATGACTCTTGCAAATTGGTCATTGCAAAAATGAGTCCCGCGATCACTAATAATGGCACGAGGCACACCGAATCTAGCGAACATCGATTTCAAAAAGTTACAAACCACCCTTGCGTCATTAGTGGGTAAAGCTTTGGCTTCAACCCATTTTGAAATGTAGTCAACGGCTACAAGGATGTATTGGAATCCTTTAGATGAAGGGAATTGCCCCATAAAGTCGATACCCCAAACATCAAAGATTTCACATTCTTGTATGAAATTTTGAGGCATCTCATCTTTATGTGTGATCTTGCCTTGTTTTTGGCAAGCATCACAATGTTTAACCATCTCGTGAGCATCACGATAAGTGGTTGGCCAATAAAATCCCGAGTCAAACACTTTTTTGGCGGTGTAGTTGGGACCAAAGTGACCACCGGTGGGTCCTTTGTGGCAAGCTTCGAGAATGTCTAAAGCTGCCGGTCCATCAACACATCGGCAAATAATCAAATCAGCACATTGTTTGAATAGATACGGGTCATCACAAAAGTAAGTCTTAATATCTTTGAAGAAATTTTTCTTTTGCTGGGATGTTAACCCGTCAATGAGAATTCCGCCCGCCAAATAGTTTGCAATGTCCGCAAACCACGAGGTGTCATCTTGATTCAAATTGATAGACATTAAGGTCTCCAGGGGAAAAGAGTCATTGATCTCTTTGTTCGGATGATCCCCTTGGTAAGGATCCTCAAGTCTACTAAGATGATCCGCGGCTAGGTTTTCAGCTCCCTTCTTATCACGAATTTCAATTTTAAATTCTTGAAGTAGCAAAACCCAGCGAAGAAGTCTTGGTTTGGAATCTTGTTTAGTTAACAAGTACTTCAACGCGGAATGATCGGTATAAACGATTATGGTAGAAAGGACAAGATAGGGGCGAAACTTTTCAAAGGCATAGACAACAGCTAAAAGCTCTTTTTCGGTTGTCGTGTAATGCAATTGAGCCCCCGTCATTGTCTTGCTAGCATAGTGGATTGGTTGGAAGTGTTTGTTCACCCTTTGGCCCAAAACCGCTCCAATAGCATAGTCGCTAACATCGCACATCAACTCGAAAGGCAGCTCCCAATTAGGGGTAACCAAGACCGGTGCCTTAGTTAGCTTATTCTTAAGAATGTTGAAGGCTTCAATACACTCTTTGGAAAAGAGAAAAGGAGTATCTTTTTCCAAGAGGTGGGTCATCGGGCGGGAGATTTTAGAAAAATATTTGATGAAACGACGGTAGAAACCCGCATGACCAAGAAAACTTCTCACACCCTTCACAGTTGAAGGTGGAGGCAGTTTAGCAATAACATCAACTTTAGCACGGTCCACTTCAAGACCGGCTTTGGAGATCTTGTGTCCTAGCACGATGCCCTCTTTTACCATGAAATGGCATTTTTCCCAATTAAGAACAAGGCGAGTGTCTTCACACCGCTTAAGCATACGTTCTAAATTGGCAAGGCAAGCAGAGAATGAATCGCCATAAACCGAGAAATCATCCATGAATACTTCCATAGTTTCTTCAACCATGTCATGGAAGATAGCCATCATACACCTTTGGAACGTCCCAGGAGCATTGCATAAACCAAAAGGCATACGTTTGTAAGCAAATGTTCCATAGGGACAAGTGAATGTGGTCTTTTCTTGGTCTTTGGGATCGATGGGAATTTGAAAATACCTGGAGAAACCGTCTAAGAAGCAGTAATAGTCATTACCCGCTAGACGCTCGA
Organism: Glebionis coronaria; assembly: GCA_025667525.1. Taxonomy (NCBI): domain Eukaryota; kingdom Viridiplantae; phylum Streptophyta; class Magnoliopsida; order Asterales; family Asteraceae; genus Glebionis; species Glebionis coronaria. The sequence goes on along the minus strand of CM046881.1, from coordinate 453,121,202 downwards.
GCATTTGATCCATAAAAGGAAGAGGAAAATGATCTTTTCTCGTGGCATCATTGAGCTTGCGATAGTCGATACAAACTATCCACCCAGTAACGAGACGAGTAGGAATCAACTCATTGTGTTCATTGGGAACAACGGTTATTCCGCCCTTCTTGGGTACACAATGGACGGGACTTACCCATGGCGAATCCGAAATAGGGTAAATCAAGCCGGCATCTAGAAGTTTGATAACCTCTTGTTTGATGACGTCATGAATGCGAGGATTAACCCTTCTTTGGCTCTGGATTGCGGGTTTAAAGTCATCTTCCATGAGAATCTTGTGAGTACAAAAGTTTGGATCAATTCCGCGGATGTCGGAAATTTTCCAAGCAATTGCCTTCTTATGATCTTTAAGCACGGCGATGAGGCGAGATTTCTCTTCTTCTTTCAAGTCCTTCGCGATTATGACGGGCGACTTCTTCTTTTCTTCAAGGAACACGTACTCGAGATGGGGCGACAACTCCTTAAGTTCTAAATCCGGAGGATTTTCGATGGGAGGCGTATTCAAAGTCGGTTCATCGATAGCAATAGCCTTGGGAGATGGTGGAGAAATATGGTCCTTGATGAGACTGTATTTATACATAGTCTCATCGTCCAAATCGGGCTTAAAACGCTTAAAATATCATCAAAATACCCAATATATGCCTGTGTTTGTTCATTGTGTATTTTAGGTACGGATATCCTGAATTCACCAAAAGATCAAAGGAATCAAGCAAAAACGAACACGAGAAACGAAGCCGCACAAGAAACCGGGCCCAAGTATGAATTTTCCAAAAATGCCCTTGAAGTTTTGAAGATTGGCAAGATTGGTCCCTCAACTTTTGAAGACTTGTCACTTAATACCCTTGTAAATCTCAAATATTACAATAGGGTCCCTTAAGTTTCAAGAAAATATCATTTATGCCCTTGAAGAATGCAATTATAGCATAAAAAGTCCTTGGAATAGTTTTACAAAAGTTATTGTGGCCAAATTAGAAGAATTGAAAGTTTATAACAAAGGGTTTGGCTGTTTAAAGTTGTTTGACAACTTTTTGGAAACCAAGGGACCATTTGGGGACAGACACACAAACTCCCCTCACCCACTCACAATCTGCCACCTCACCCCCACTCTCCCATCATCCAATCAAAACGCACCCTTCCTACACGTCATTCCCCACTATCAGGTTTATATAACTGATTTTAAATCAGTTGTTAATCTTGGAGGTAAACAACTTTTTCAAAACACTTAACCCTTAACTCCCATCAAATGACCCTGTTCATCACCACCCTAATTACATAAACCCTAATTCCTAAATTTCTCTAATCAAGGGGTTATGGATCAATTAGCTCCAGATTGCAAATTAACCACCCACTCACCTAAACCCACCAACAAACACATCCATCCCGTGACTTGTGGGTCCCCCACGTGGCTCCCCTGCAACATGAAGACAAAGGTTTACAGCAAATCAACGTTCCAAAGGGTTTTCTTTCTCCCAAAGGCATCAAAGAATGGTTGTGATCAACTCAAACAGCTGTACATCTACTGGAAGTCACATGAAAGCAATTGACCAAATTCAAAAACTTCAAAGATGCTTCTTAGGATCCGAATCTTCAAGGGCAGATTTGGGAATTAGCTTATTAGGGTTTCTCTTTATTGTTTTAGTTCTAGAATACTCTTTAGATGAGTATATAAGTGATGCTGGATTGTAGCATCACTTTCGTTCCAGTTTTTCCTTGTAAACGTTTTTTATTAATGAATATTTAGAGGCCTTTTAAAATTCATTGCAAGAAAATTCTGAGTTCCAAATTTAATTTTAGTTCTAGTGTAATCAGTTTTTCCTAGTTTGCAAAAGTAGTGTAAGTTTTGAAAAAGAAGGAAGTTGTGTTTAAGGTTTCTGAAAAAAAAGGGATTTCAAAAATCTGTTTTTCTTTTACTTTTCTGAAATCCCTATCACATTGAAGTGATAGTGGATTTGTGTTGGGATTTCAGAATTCCTTTGTTGGTTTGTTTCAACTTCAAGTGGTATAATTTTCAGTGGACGTTTCTATACTTGGTGCTCAAGATCAGTTTTAACTGATCTCTTTTTATTCTTGTTAAAAATCTTACTGTTTGAACAGCTATAAGCCAAAAGCCTTACAAGCTTTTGGTTTTAACTGTTTCAAACTTGTTTGCTTTCTTGGTTTGTGGTGACTGTGCAGGTAACAAGAAAGAAGCAAGCTATTTCCATTCCCATCCAAGGTAGTTAAAAGCGAGAAAAGCGCCCACTAAAGCGACGAAGCGAAGCGAGGCGACCCTAAGCGCTTTGCATGTGTTGAAGCGAGGCGTTTTTTTAGTGCGAGAAAAGCGACTCAAAAGCGACCGAAAAGCGAACTAAAAGCGCCCCTTTAGTTAAAACGGCTAGTTTTTGACTTTTTAAGATAAGGAAGATGTGCAGACTATTTATTAGCCTATTTTTTAGCAAAAGAATATTAACTGCCGACCCATTATCTTCCAATTAGGTTAAATATTTATAAAACAAACCTTTTTATAAAATTTTATAAGTACTAACACCTCTTTATCAAATCTTAATCACACAATCTCTTCCCACGTTTCATACTCCCACTTATCATTCTTTATTCCAAGCCGGCCCTACTGAAGATCACTAAGCCCCACCCAAATCACAAGGTATGTCAAAGACTACTATAAGAGCTGACCCAACATGGGAGTATTCTTTCCTAGAGGACCCAAGTAACACCACTGCTATTACTTGTACATTTTATGGCAAGAAAACTATTGGTGGAATTTATCGACAAAAACTTCATCTTCTAGGCAATATCACCGATGTTTTAGCATGCATAAAAGTCTCTGATGAAGCCAAAGAAAAGATCAGGGCCTATATGGAAGAGAAAAGGAACAAGAAGGCGTATTATGATACGCATATGGATCATGACAATCTTATTGAGATTGATGATGATGATGATGACCATGATAGAGATGAGCAGCCCACTAAAGGAAAACGGCCAGGGAAAGAGCATGTATCAAACATGAAGAAAAAACAGAAAGGGCCTTTGGACAACTTTGTTAGGAAACCAGAAACAATAGTTCAGATGAGAAAGGAAGGAAAACTTAAGCAAGCAGTAGTGGCTGATGCTTATGACAAAGAAAGAAGGGCAAAGACTATTCAGTACATTGCCAGGTTCTTTTATCACGCTGGTATAGCTTTTAATGCATCACGGTTAGATTCTTTCAAGGTGGCTGTAGAAGCAATTGGGCAATATGGACCTGGTCTAAAACCCCTAAGCTACCATGAGTTGCGGGTTCCATTGTTACAGAAGGAGATCGATTACACAAACAGTCTCCTTCAAAATCACAAGGAGGAATGGAAGAAACATGGATGCTCAATCATGTCAGATGCATGGTCTGATATTAAAGGAAGGAGCATAATCAACTTTATGGTGAATTCACTGGCTGGAACCGTGTTTATTAAATCAGTCGACGCTTCTTCCTACATACATACAGGGGACAAGTTGTTTGACTTGCTTGATGAGTTCATAGAAGAAATTGGCGAAGCTAATGTGGTGCAAGTGGTGACCGACAATGGATCCAACTATGTTTCTGCAGGTAACCTTTACTTTATAGTAACAGTTTGTTTATATTTAAACTTCATAAGTTTGCATGGTTATAGTTGATTGATTTGAGTTTTGACATTAGGTAAACTCTTAGAAGTCAAGAGGCCAAATCTGTATTGGACACCTTGCGCAGCACACTGTATTGATCTCATGCTAGAAGATATTGGAAAGATACATAAAGTTGCTAAAACACTAGCAATGGCAATTAGCTTGGCAAGCTATATATACACTCATACTAGACTTCTTGATATCATGAGGACCTTTACGAATAAGTTTGATTTGGTTCGTGCTGGAAAAACAAGATTCGCAACATGTTATCTCAATCTAAAGCGTATTAGGGAGTTGAAAGATAAGCTTAGAAGCATGTTTATTTCTGAAGAGTGGCAATCTTCCAAATGGTCGAAAGAAACAAAGGGTAGAAAGATAGCTGAGACCGTATTAGATACACATTTCTGGAATAATGTGAACTATATATTAACAGCTATGGGTCCCTTAGTAAAAGTACTTAGGCACATTGATGGGGAGCAACAACCTTCAATGGGGTACATATATGAAGCAATGAATAAAGCAAAGAATGCTATAAAGGAAGGCTACAACTCCAATGCAAGTAAATACGAGTGTATTAACCAAATCATTGACAAACGATGGGAATCCCAACTCCATCGTCCATTACATACTGCTGGCCACTTGTTGAACCCTGAATATTTTTATGACAATCCACAATTAGAATTTGATAGGGAGGTTATGACTCCATTTTGGAAGTGTGTAGGTCGATTGGTTCAAGATAGTGAGGTGGAAGACCTTATTAAAGATGAGTTGCTGATATATATAGGTGCATTACATATTTTTGGAGTGCCAATGGCTGTTAGAGCAAGGAAGGAAAAGTCTCCTGCTGAATGGTGGACTTTGTTTGGGAGTTCAGCTCCAAATCTACAAAGATTTTCTATCAAGGTTTTGAGCTTAACGTGTAGTTCATGTGGTTGTGAGAGAAATTGGAGTGAATTCCAGCAGATCCACACAAAAAGCAGGATCAGATTAGAGCAGAAAAGGCTAAACGACTTGGTATTTGTCAAGTACAATCAAAAAATGAAGGCTCGTTATGATAATAGGAAAACCATTGACCCTATTGATGATGTGGATGAGAGCAATGAGTGGCTCACAGGAACTAAGGATGCTGCTGAAGGCGAGTTTGTGTTTGATGAGGATGAAGGAATAACTTGGGGTGTCGTAGCTAAGGCTAGTGGTGTGAATGAGCCTATGCATTATACAAGAAGAGCATCTACAAGTAGGACATATACTAGGAGACTTTATGATGAAGATGACGAGGATCTTGCCAACGAAGATGATATAGTGGATGTCGGAAACGATGGGGAAATAAGAAATCAGAACTTAGACGATTATTCATAATAAAAAAGGCAGACTTTAGGCTTTAAGTATTTGAATGAACTTTTATTTGGTGTTCTTTTTATATTGAAAATGAAGATTTTAATATAATTATGCTTTTATTTAATAATTGTTCATGCTAGACACTATTATATGCACATAGGGTAAAATGCTTACTAAAGCGTTCGCTTTTCTCGCTTCTCGCTTCTCGCTTTGGAAACAGGTATGTCGCTTTAAGGTCACTTTCGCTTTAAATTACCTTGTTCCCATCTCATTTTTTTACATTAAAGATATGTGCATGGCTTGGGGTCCTGCTTTGGATTCCCACAGCAAACCTCTTCTACACTTCATAAACTCCACTTAAGCTCTTAAAATCCCAAGCAGAAGGCACTCAGCCCAGGTATTCAAAGGCTTGAACCCTCTTGGTATTGAACTTAGATGATTTTTGTGGATTATTGTGTGAAAGGTTGCTTGTGTGTTTTTAACTGTTTAAATTGTCCCTATTCCATCTTTTACACATGCTTTAAGTATATTTGATCAGTTTGGTTTGGATTTAAGTAAAGTTAGTTTATTAAAATTGTTTTTCTGAATTAAAAGGGGTGTTTGGGTCTGCATGATTAACTAAGATTTTGACAAGTTCTTGGTTTAAAAACAGCTTAAACTACCTCCATTGATAGAAATTAGGAGTATTTGGTGTCTTGTTTTCAGATTATTAGGTCTTTAAAGGATTTTTGTTTGTTAAAATTGGTATTATTTAAGCAAAATCAGTAAGTTCCATGTGTGTTCATTTTAATGCAATTTTTGTCCTAAATATTTGAGTATTGTTAGCTAGGGTGTCCATTTAGGGTTTGGAACCTGTTGGATACAGATTGGTTATGTTGTGAATGAGTTTAGGAGCTTAGAAATTCGTCCTAGTGCCTTGTAGATCAGTCACTGTTCACAGACATTGCAAAGCTATACAGTGACTGTATTTGTGTGCTTTTGTGTGATTATTTGCTAGTAACTTGCTTGTTTATTTGCATATCTTGACTCCCCACAACCCAACTGGTTGTGGGGGTGCCCTATTGTCCAAGAAAAGCCACAAGAAAAGCTTTCCTAAGCTTTTCATTATTTTGTCAGCTTATTTGCACTAGTAGTGGGAACTCACTTCCCCCTGCTAGTTTGTTGGTTAACACTGCTTTGCTAAAAAACAAAAACAACCCAAGTGTCACTATCAGATTCCATTTTTTTTGTCTTTTGTGGACTAATTTAGGACTTAGGACTTGATTCCAATTCCAATATTTTTCTTTTTTAATTATTGATTTTTCTGTTTAATTAGTTTTTATTTTACTGTTCATTTTATATTTTTTAGATTAAATCGCTATTTTAATTACTTTTTATTTATCTGTTTTTGTCTTTTAGTGGTAAAAATCAGTATTTTTCAGTTTTAAAAATTTTCCTAGAATTAGAAAAGTGTTTTAAGATTTTTAGTTTAAAAATATTTCACTGTTCACTTTTTAATTATTTTTTTATAATTAAATTAGGTTAATTAGGGTTTAATTATTAAACTGTTTTGTCTTTTAGTGCAAATTTTTACATTTTTCAAACTTTTTCAATTTTCTACTGTTCATTAGTATAATTTAGGATTTTTAAAATTGTCAAATTAATTTTGGCATTATTTTATTATTTTTTATGATTATTTTAGTCTAAAAATAGTTTTTAGTGTTTTAAAAATAGAAAAATAGTTTTGAAAATTTAGGAAAAATAGTTTTTAGTCTTTAAATAATATAAGTGACTTATTAGTTCAATAAAATAATATTTTGGACATTTTGTTAATTATATTTAATTTTAGGGTTTAATTAGCATTTAAAATTGAATATTTAATTAATAAAAGGTTTTAAAATATATTTGTTGGATTTTTATTCTTATTTATATTATTTTAGACTTAGTTTAATATTTTAATTAATTTTTAGGTTTAATTTTTAATTTCGTCACGTTTTACGTATTTACGTTCGCGTTTTACGTCAACGTCGTAGTTTAAATCGTAGTCGTAGCTCGTCTTTACTTTTTTCTCTCTTAAACCAAAAACGTCACTAATCCAAACATTGTTATTTTATATATTGGCACATTAATACACACACCTCCTTCGAGAACGAACCCGCATTTATTCGGTTTTACGTTTTTCCTAAAGCGTATAACTTAATTCTTGCCACGGTTATTTGTTTTTCCTAAAACAAGTGACTAAAAACTACAACATCAGCCCTCTTTGAGAAGGTTCTCAATGAGACGAATGTCTTCATCCCAATCGGTGGGAGAATCGTCATGTTCTAAGTTCACATCTCCCATGGTGGCTTCCAAATCTTTCCAAAGGAAATCACTTTCTCCAAATAGAGATAGTGATGAATCAATAGAGGAAACGGTCTCAACATTGGGAAGAGAGGTAGGAATACTTTTACAAGCATCTTTGAAGTGTTCTTCACAAGCCTCATCAAGAACGTCGATACAATTAACACTCTCGTATGAATAAGGCTGTTTAGAAAGCTTTCCCATGTTGAAGACGATTTTATCGTCACCCACTCTAATGATAAGCTCACCGGCTTCAACATCGATGAGAGTGCGACCGGTCCTCAGGAATGGACGTCCAACGATTAATGGCACACGAGGGTCCATATCGTAGTCGACCACGACGAAATCGGCAGGAAAAGTGAATTTGTCGACTCCTACAAAGACGTCTTCGGCTATCCCCACTGGATAAGCAACCGTACGGTTAGCTAATTCCAAAGTCATCTTGGTGGGGACTAGCTCAGGGAGAGATAATTGATTCCAAACACTTAAAGGCATTAAGTTAATACTGGCACCTACATCGGCTAGGGCCATGCAGTTCTCTACTCCCGGGAAGTTGCAAGGGATTAAGAAACGACCCGGATCACCAAGCTTGGTTGGCAATTTCCTTAAGAGCACTGCAAAACAATTCTCATCAAGTTGGCTATTAGCAATATCAAGAAGCTTCTCCTTGTCGCTAAGAAGATCTTTGAACATTTTCGCGTATTTAGGCATGTGAGCGAGAGCCTCAGCGAAGGAGATGTTAAAATTCAATTGTTTAAACATTTTGAGAAAGTTTGAAACTTGAATATCATCCTTGATTTTGAGCTTCTCTTTCCTCAACCTTGAGGGATAATGTATATCAGAAGAAGAGGAATTCTTTGGGAGAATAGGATCACTCACATCCTTGGGTGGAGGAGGGGTAGAAGTAAGAGGTGGAGAAATTGGGGAAGTAGAAGGATGAGGAATAGGAGCAGGTGACTCGTTTTCCTTAGTCACAATCATCGGTGGAGGTATAGGAAGCTCGGGTTCCTTGGTACCTTGCCACTGCGAGTGGTGATTGCTTTCATCTCCCCTCTTGGATTCGCAACGGTGTTACTCGGAAGAGTACCCGAAGAAGGGGGTTGATTACCTTGGAAGAAACTAGCCATCATGTTCCTTAAGTCAGTCGTTTGACTTGACAAAGTATTTCACATATCAGCTCTAAGATCGTTCCCTTGTTTCACCATGTCTGCTTTCAAGTTGAGCACTTCCCGCTGGAGATTTTCCACGATCACATCATTGGTCCTCATGTAGGTTTCCACATCTTGGTGTAATGCGGTGGGTTGGTTGGGAGGAGCATTGTAGGCGGGTGGTTGATAAGCAGGTTGTTGGTAAACTTGGTTGTTTCTTTGAGGTGGATATGGTTGTCTTGGAGGTGGTTGGTATGGTGCACGAGGTTGTTGTTGAGGAGGGCGATTGAGGTTTTGTTGTTGGTTTGGGTTGTGAGGAGGAAAACCGGGCGGTGAGAGAAAGTTGTTTGAGCGGTAGCTAAGCAAGTTGCGGTCTCCTTGAGGACGAGCTTGATAAGCGGCCGGAGGATAGGTACCGTATGCTGCATTAACATTCTCAGAAGGGTAGTCTTGGGTGGTGGTACAAGTGGTGTAAGAGTGAGGACCCCCGCATATTTCACATGGTTGGCTAACAGCATTGACTTGAGCGTTTTTAGCGTTGATGCTGTTGGTGTTGCTAGCGGTTTGGGTAGCAAGCGATTCAAGAAGCGTAGTAATTTTGTCAAGTCGCTTGTCGTTGTCACTAGTACTAGCACTAGCGGCATTGGTCCGAACACTCTTGGTTTGCACTCTAGACTTATTCTCGATAATATCCCAAGCGGCGTTAGAAGTCTTAACCAAAATATTACCCCCCGAGGCACTGTTTAATGAATCTTGGTCATTCATGCTTAAACCATTATAAAAAGTATTGATTTGGTGCACTTTGATAAAACCATGTTGTGGGCACTTTCTTAAAAGATCATTAAAACGGTCCCAAGATTCACTAAAAGTCTCATCGTACTTTTGTTCAAAATTAATGATTTCATTCCGCAAAGCGGTAGTACGAGAGGGTGGGAAAAATTAGTTGATAAATTTGGTCTCCAAATCCGTCCACGTCAGAATACTTTGTGGCGGTTCCTTTGCAAGCCAATGTCGGGCTTGTCCCTCTAAAGAAAAGGGAAAAAGTTGTAAACGGATTACCTCTTGTGGAACACCATTGAATTTGACCGTATTCGTGAGTTACAGGAACCTTTTGATGTGGTCATGAGGATCATCAATGGTACGCCCCAAGAATGGTTGAGCAGAGACCATCTGAATAAAGCCGGATTTGAGCTCAAAGTTGTTGGTTGCAATCGCGGGTATGACAATTGGATCATTGTTGCCCTCCACATGTGCTTGCAAAAGTTCAATCATCGGGCGATTGTCCGGTAGAGGTTCATTGTTGTTGTTATTATTGTTGTTGTGAGGTGGATTGTTATTGTTGTTGTTGTTGTGTACACCGGCCATGTCTAAGTCTTCGAGAGGCTCGGGCTCTTGATAAGACGTTGATCGTGTACGCATGCACTTGCAAAAGAACTAACAAAGCAAAAACAAAGCAGAAATATTTTTGGTTTTTATGTTTTTTAATTTTTAGGATTTTTGAAAATTTTATATTTTTTAGGGTTTTTGAAATTTTTTATGAAAAGGTAACGTTCACGGTGAACGGATCCCAAAATCCAAGTTCTCACAAAAAACTGTTAATCCTTACGAGAAGAGCCAGCAGCGGCGCCATTTGATACAAAGATTTTGCAATGGGGGTTCAGATTTTAATTCTCAGAATCTTCTCGAATTGATCATAGCTCAAAGTGGAATAGTTGTTCTTGGTGACAAATAGGGGGTTTGGTTTTCTATACTACTAAAAAGGGTAAATGTGTGAAGTAAATAAAAGTAAACTAGAAGCAATTAGTTAATTAAAATAAAACTTGAATTAAAATTAAAATTAAACAGTAACTGTAAATACCCTGAAAAAGTGCTTCATTCGGAATGTATTCTTGATCCGGAATAAATCAGATAAGAATCCTTCATTCGGAATATCCTTGCTTACTCGGAATAAATAGGAAAAAGCTTCATGCGGAATAATCTTTCATGCGGAATAATAGGCTCATGCGGAATATTTGCTCATGCGGAATAAATGCTTCATGCGGAATAAAAGCTTCATGCGGAATAAAATGCTTATGCGGAATATATGTTCATGCGGAATAAAAGCTTCATGCGGAATACACTGTTGATCCGGAATAATGGATTATTCCGGATGAAAGGGCTTGATTCGGAATATAAAATATTCTGGATGAATGATGTTGATGCGGAATAATTAGTTGATCCGGAATAATGGTTATTCCGGATGAAGGACACTGATCCGGAATATTGGATATTCCGGACAAAGGAGCTTGATTCGGAATACTAGGTTGATCCGGAATATTGGATATTCCGGATGAAGGAGGTTGATTCGGAATACTGGGAATGATGAAGAACAGTAAAGCAGAAAAAACAGGGGAACACGATTTTACCAAAAATCAACCAAGTTTTTAACCAAAACTTAAACAAAACTAATCACCAATCATCTACTAACCATAAACATCAAATCCCAACAATAAAAACATAAAACCCAATAACTTTTGAAGATCAAAATCAACCAAATAAGAACTTTAAGCTTTAACTAAAAAAGATGAAGATGAACAAGATTAATGGAAGGATTATATTAAATGATTAAGGTTTAAACAATCAAAGGAAAAGATTAAAACTACAAGATTTGTGAAAAACAAGAATGAAAATCACCAATACCTTAATGGTGTTGGCTTCTTCCCTACAAAACAAAAAAGAAAGAACTGGAAAAAATGAAAAACTAGCTCCAAATGTGTGAGGGGTTTGTCCTTATATAGGCTAGTGGTTGGTTGGTGAAGTGGGCTTTCTTCCTATCTTCTTGTCTTCTCGTCTTTTCAAAAAAGTTGACGTTTTCGATTCTAATTCGGGATTTGTCGACGATTAAATTCAACTCGTCTTTTAATTTCTTCGTTTAATAGACTCGAGTTCCTTCGACATACGTAAATCTTCCATCTTTGGTCCTTTTCATCGATAAATCTTCAAATAGGCCCATTGACTTCAAATCTTTTGCATCTCTTGGACAATAGACTCCGTCTTGAGTCTTTTTCTTCGATAAAACCCGTGTGATCCCATGTTTTCTCCAATATCCATCCGGTTGGCTCTGAAAACACAATAAACACAAAAACCACGCATAATTCCAAACAAATGATATTAAACACACGTTTTGGTCTCGTTTTAGCCAGTTATAAGTGGTAAAAGGATGGGTGTTTTCACACCTATCAAGAACGAACCCTAAATTAACCACCCAATAACCGATCAAAAAAATCAAACCTCATAAACAATAGTCCCCAATCTACAGAGTCATTAACAACATGAAACATCAGGAAAAAGGTAATGCAAAAAATCAGTATTGTTTAATTTAATATTAGGGTTCATACGAATAGTGTAAGTTTGTTACTGATATTATTGTTTACACTTACTTTTAATGTATATATGTGGACCTATGTCATATTTAATTAACGTGATTTAATTTATAGGATTAACCCTTCTTAATGTGTTTATATGGTCTATGTTTCAATCTAGGATATGGGTTTTGTTAATGTGTCTGGATATGGTCTCATGGTATGTTATAGTTTAAGGATATGGTCCCCTATACAAACATATGTATAACCAAATCCAAATGTTATTAAGGCATCCACAACCATGATACACATTATGCCAAACACTCCCTTCATTGACATATAACTAACATTAATATGTACATGTTTGTAGAAGTAATTCATATAGAATCCGACACTTCATCATCTAGTTCTGAAAGTGCTAAATTTCGCCCACCCCTAGCAATACAAGTCCTATTCGTAGTTTGCCAAGAAGTTCTTCAAGTACTCCCTGTTTTCGTCATCCACTGTTTCAAACTCATATTGTAGGCATACATAATGTCACAAGTTCTTCATCTGTTCGTCCTTCTTTGTTTCAAACTCCCAATGCCACAAGTTTGTCCGCTCGAGTTCGTCCTCCCTTTGTTCGTCCTGCCTTGCTTCAAACTCAAATTTTAGGTGTACCTAATGCCACAACATCTTCCAAAAATTTTTGTCCTCCCTCTATTCGTCCTCCCTATTTAGAAACTCCTATTATATTCAAACCTACTGCAGAGGATTTCATCTGATGAGGATGAAGACACTAATGATGCCGAGGTAGATTCTAGTGATGAGGAGGAAGATACAAGTGATGAGGAGAAAGACACGAGTGACGAGGATTATGAGTTAGAACTCAAGAAGAATAGCAATTCTAAAGGTAAATCTGTTTAAACTAAAATTTTATGGTTTAATGTACAGCATTGTGAAGTTTTAATTTATTCAACTTAATGCTATGTCAAGTTCAAAGTCAAAGCCGACTGCTTACTCGAAAGGATATAAGAAAATTTCAGACAAGGTATAGTTAAGTTTTTATGTGTTTATGCATAAAGCTGTATACGTTTATACAATCGATTAATTGTTTTAAACACATGATGTGGTCAAATATCATGAGGAATGGGAAAACATAGATTGGATTAGAAAGAGCCCTTTCTTTGACTCTAGTGATGAAGAATTAGTTGCTCAAGCTGATGCTCCAAGACGAAAGCACACTCCCAGATCAAAGCACACTCACAAAGCTCCATCTTCTCAAGCTAAAGCTCCAAGACCAAATGTCGTTGTTGGCCTAGCCAATAAAAAAACTTGGAAAGAAATTGCTGAGAAGGGTCGGTCAAGGAATGCTGCAGAGGGGAGCAACAACAAAGGCAAAAGGAAGGTTGGATGATGTCAGTTCTCCATGTTTAATATGAACAATTATTTTGATTTTGTTGGTCTGGTATTGCTAGGCACCTGTTGTATTATCAAACTACAGGTTGCAACAATTTAATAGATTTGTATGCATTACTAGCATTATGAAACAATTATCAATTATCTGTAATCAACAATATGGTTTGTTAACTAGTTAATATAAGTATTTTAAGTTCATGTACAATTCAATATCTGTACTCAAGCAATTATTAGTTATCTATCAAAGTTTTTTGGTTGAATGTTAAAATGTGTAAAATAGTATAAAATTCTGTTCAAAATTTATTTTTACTAGGAAACTCAAAGGGAAAGTTTACATAGTTTCAATATTTAATTTGGAGGCAAATTGGAGTTCAAAGTATTTGGTTTAATTTTTGTATTTGGAGCCAAATTTTTCTAGAAAATTTTGAATGTCCATGCTAAGTTAATGCATATGTAGTTACCATAATATTCTAATTCCATCTCCATCTCAAATCTTGATTTTTCTCCAAAATCACAAAATATACCATAATTTTCTAACTCCATCTCCATCTCAATTACTTTTTCACTAGTTTCATACCATTTCCACTTATTGTTCTTGTACACATGTCAATAATCATGAACACTGAAAACAATGATCAAGATTATATTGTTAATGATGATGATTATTTGGTTAATAACGATGATGTAAATCACAATAATGAAGGAGGTTATGAAGCAGAGGATTATGGTGATCAATCAGATGAGGATGAAGACAGCAGTAAACAGAAGGTTGTTAATAAGAGGGGTATAACTAGGTTATCCAAGTTTCGGATAAAATATGGAAAACCAGATGTCATGAATATAAATGTGAACTTTGATGCACTGAATAGAATATCAGGGCCAAACAGATCATTGTTTATAAGTTTTTTAGGAGACACGGTTCGAGAGCAGATAGGATTGAAGATTCTATCGTGGAAAGATGTGAAGGAGGAAGCAAGAGAAAAACTTTGGACTGAAACCACGGTACAAATACAATTTTTTTACCCAACTATTAGTCGTATTCCTACATTTACTATAACATTATGTTAATATGTGCAGCAATACTTTGAATTTGATGTGTCCTACAAAAAGTTAGTTATGAATAAGCTAGGTGAACTGCTAAGAAATTTCAAAAGCAAATTGACAGCAAAGCACATAGTTCCCAACCTAGATAATCCTGAAAAACTAAATGTAGTTCCAAAGAATTACAAAGAAATCGTCAATGCCGAACATTGGTTTACTTTTGTAAACCACACGGCGACAAAAGAATTTACGGTTGTTAATTTCTATTTCGTTTTACATTTATAAACACCGTATGTATGCATTGTTTGGAAACTTCGTATGACAAACACAGTCTGTTACGTACTAGCAACTTCTCATCCAGTAATCTTTTTTGTTAGGTGAAATCAGCTGCTAATAAATTGGCGCGTTCCAAGTCTCTTTATCAGCATACAATGGGACGTGGTGGTTATGTATATATAAAAGAGCAAATGTTAAGGTTATATTGGTGTAATATCCTAACATTGTTGTCCATGTTGGTTTAACTTTTCATCTGTATGTATTTGATGTTTGGAAGATCATAAAAAAAGAAATTACACCAGATCAAGACCCCCCCCCCCGTGGTGTATTGTGGTTTAATGGAAGGGTTAGAAAAGAAGGAAAAGAGACAGATGATGAAACAATCAAAGTTGGCACTAAGATTGTAAGTGTTATTGCAATTTTTTTTATATAATGTTTATATTCGTATAATAAATTATTTACTATTTTTGTGTGCAGCTGGAAGCAGAGGAACATATCAGAGATGGAACCTTGACGGTTGATAGTGGCTCAGATTCATTATCACATGTATTATGAAAGGAAAAGGGAGGGTATGCACGAGGAGTAGGAGGCAGAGTTACGTGCAGGAAGTTCTTTGATCTACCTAGAAGGAAACAAGGAACTGATGTAAGGATTGTGTTGCTTGAAAATGAACTTGAGAAGGAGAGACAGGCGCGTAAAGAAAAAGAGAATACAGTCGCTGAATTAAACACCAAGATGTCACAAACACAGGAAACTATTGAAAAAATGTTGAAAGTTATGTCTGCACAAGGGGTTAATATAGCCGAGTTAATGCCAAGTTAGTCAAATGTAAGACTAGTTTTCTAATTTTGATTTGATGATTTTCAGTTTGTAATACCAATAACAATTAATATACTTATATATTGCAGGTATTACAACTATAACATAATACATTAAACAAAGTACCTAGTGAAGAGCAAAGGACGTCGATTAGTGGTGGTAGACTTCAGAAGGGTGTGTTATTTCCAATGTCTAAGACAACTGCAACTTCGAACAAGGATTTGGACACTGCAACTGCAGCTGCAACTGCAACTGCGAAGAAGGTAAGTTATAAAAAAACATGTTTGGTTTCTAAATTGTACTATACATGACTTATTTACTGTGTTATGTATATATGCAGGTACCTACTAGAACTAGGTTAGCAAAAAATAAGACTAGATCGTTGGAAAAGAAGTCTCCACTTCAAAATTCCCAATCTCAAGAAGATATTTATCCAGCTTCCGAATCACAACAAAACCTGTCTCCCTCGACACAACAAGACGTACCTATTACATCATTATGAAAGAAGCGTACACCTTCTAAATCAAAAGTAAATCATTCTCCACCATCACTACCAGATGTAAGTATTTCATCAATTTTCATATAATTACTTGTTTAATTTATTTCTCATAAACGCATGTAAACATTTTTTCTTCAGACATTTAAGTGAAAACTGTGGAACATATCTAGGACAATTATCATTGGTAACGGTAGGGTATAAAAGTCTAAGGATGGAGACAATGTAATGATTCATAACCAACCACTACCAAAAAATTGCTACAAAGTTTCAGTTGATGAATCCATAGTGGATGCGTCATTCATACCTAATGACGGAAATAATGGTTTAAAAACTGTTAAGGATGTAAAAGGTAGTTTCATGGCATGGTCAAATGAAAAGGTTATTTTTTTTGAAGAAGTACATACACTTGATTTATCATCCTACATATACATAGCTTTTCATATTTAGTTCAATGTTTAATACAAGGCTTTTGTTTCCATACAGGAAACAACACCACCAAATACCATGAAAGCTGTTGTTGAAAGTGCACCAAAGATAGGATCTAAGCACTCGATGAATGTTCCAGCAGGCAGTACATTTACGACTATTACTCATATGCAGAAACAAGCTAGGAATAACAAGGCTTAAAAGACTTTACAATACGGTGATTCAAAGTCTTTACAAATGTGATTCTATGTGAAAAGTATGTTACTTGAGAATAATACGACATTACATTTGTTGATTTGATTATGTACATTCAATTTTATATATTAATGCAATTGAAATTTGATTTCCAGAATTTTGTTATTTGTTTTTATTGAATTCTGAAAGGTTACTAGAAGATGAAACATAGTCACGCTTATTCACATTCCAATGCGTGACTACATATCATAAAAGTCACA
Organism: Glebionis coronaria; assembly: GCA_025667525.1. Taxonomy (NCBI): domain Eukaryota; kingdom Viridiplantae; phylum Streptophyta; class Magnoliopsida; order Asterales; family Asteraceae; genus Glebionis; species Glebionis coronaria. The sequence continues at coordinate 453,104,467 of CM046881.1, read as the reverse complement.
CAAACATACAATTCTATGTGACTATTGGATGCATATAGTCACACAAAATATAATTTGCTTGACTTGACAAAGCATACAGTCACACTTATTACTACTATTGGTAACTCTTTGGTTAATTGTATGTGACAAACTTAGTGCCATTAGCATGATTTGTGTGACTACATGTCATAAAAGGTCACACAAACATACAATTCATGTGACTATTGGATGAATATAGTCACACAAAATACAATTCGCTTGACTTGACAAAGCACACAGTCACACTTATTACTAATATTGATAACTCTTTGGTTAATTGTATGTGACAAACTCAGTACCATTGGCATGATTTGTGTGACTACATGTCATAAAAGGTAACACAAACATACAATTCATGTGACTATTGGATGCATATAGTCACACAAAATACAATTGGCTTGACTTGACAAAGCATACAGTCACACTTATTACTACTATTGGTAACTCTTTGGTTAATTGTATGTGACAAACTCAGTACCATTAGCATGATTTGTGTGACTACATGTCATAAAAGGTAACACAAACATACCCTTCATGTGACTATTTGATGCATATAGTCACACAAAATACAATTTGCTTGACTTGACAAAGCATACACTCACACTTATTTCTACTATTGGTAACTCTTTGGTTAATTGTATGTGACAAAATCAGTACCATTAGCATGATTTGTGTGACTACATGTCATAAAAGGTAACACAAACATACAATTCATGTGAATATTGGATGCGTATAGTCACACAAAATACAATTGGTTTGACTTGACAAAGCATACAATCACACTTATTACTACTATTGGTAACTCTTTGGTTAATTGTATGTGACAAACTTAGTACCATTAGCATGATTTGTGTGACTACATGTCATAAAAGGTAACACAAACATACAATTCATGTGACTATTAGATGCATATAGTCACACAAAATACAATTGGTTGACTTGACAAAGCATACAGTCACACTTATTACTACTATTGGTAACCCTTTGATTTTGTATGTGACAAACTTAGAGCCATTAGCATAATTTGTGTGACTACACGTCATAAAAGGTCACACAAACATACCCTTCATGTGACTATTTGATGTATATAGTCACAGAAAATACACTAATCACATAGTAAATGTCACACATATTGTATATTCATGTGACAAATTTATAAACAATAGTCACTCTTAAACAAAACTCGTGTAACTGTAGAGTGTTTACTGTCACACATATTCACTAAAACACCAAATATTGTACCTAGTTCGTCACACATTTTCGAGTATTGGTCACATTTTTTTGCTGTTTATCGTCACAAAGACCAGATCGTGACCGTAGTGTACCTACGGTCGTGGGACCTTTGGTCACAAAGACAAAAAAAACCGCGTCTGACTGTATGCCTACGGTCAGTCTTTTTTAGTGTGACGGATACCATTTTTTGTACTAGTGAAAGTTACAGAGTAGATTATATTATAACTAAATTGTGATAAGCAATAATAATATTTTAGTTAAATAAGCAGTAGCTCTGCCTAGAGCTAGCTTCGAAAAAGACGCTTATGTAAAAGCGTATCCGAGCATAGTTACATATACTGTGAGTCTAAAATACAAAAAGATTCGACCTCAAGTTGTTTACACCGGTATGTTTTGAATTTTCGAAACCCCACAGGCAACGGTAGTAAAGTTTGATCCTCGTCAATTTCCGTTGACACAAAATGATTTGCAAGACTTCAAGAAAGCTCTAAACGACGGACAAATGTTTGTGAGATTTCAGGTTGACTACAAAGTGAATATCACAGTATTTTGTATTCAACGACACGGGCATCTGAGCTTCACATGTGGTTACGCATACACGGACGACTGGGTTTATAATACCTCACTAAACTGTAATAGCTGATGTAATTAAACATTTGATGTAATATTTTATTTTATTTAATAAAACATACTAATTTTTATTTATCTTTCCTAAAAAAGCTAAATAATATTGTGTTAGTTAATTAATTATACATTGAACTTTTTTTCTTCACGATTCTAGATAAATTAAAGAGTGATATACTAAAAACAAATACTACAATGAAACCAGTATTATATATTAACCTAATGAGCTTTTATTTGAAACATAACAAGTCTTTGTTTATAAGTAAAACACTTTCTATATAACTCTTCTTCAATGAAGTTTTTTAGAAATGTCGAGCTCTATTATTGTGTTACGGGTACCACTTTTAATTTAAGTATGCTCTTTTAAAAAACACGTTCATGCCAATTGTTATGTATGATACTTTAATTAGGGCATACCTTATGATAAATTTTTCTATAGGTTTATAGCCAAAAAGTTCAATATACTCTTCAATTTTAGCATTAGACCCAATGAATCCATCCCTATCCTCTATTTATCTATGATCTAATGGTTACAATTAATAGTTTTTTAATTAAAAATTGTTATGAATCCATCCCTACCTCTATTTACGGGATCCTGGATGGATTTATTTGATTTAACGTGATTTTTTTGTAAAAATTCTCGTTTCTTTTATAATGAAGCTAGTCCACATTTTTGTGTCACGTAAATATTATACTGAAATACGAAATTTTGGTTGTTCGGATATATAAATCTTTTTATCAAAAATTTCTGATAATTTAATTGAAATTTTTGTGTGTCACTTAAATATTACTTGTTTCAAAATTTTGGGTATTCGGATATATAAAACTTTTATCCCAAATATTAAATATCCAAAATTAAGAAGTAAAGCTTCATTAGGTTTAAATTTATATACTTAATATATTTAGGGTTAACTTTTTAAAATTCTTAGGCTTAAAATGAAATGTCAAAACTAAAAGCCCAAAACTTTGATTATTTAAGATTTATTGACTAATATGGGCCTTGAGTAATCATATATTTATAGATTGTGGGAGAAAAACACGTGACTAACGTTATTTTATATACAATGCTTTTATAAAATTTTGGGCCTTAAAAATTTAAGAGCTTAAAGCCCTAACTTTATTTGTCTTACCTTGAACCACCAAGTGAGTATATTGATGACACTAAGTGTAACTTATCAGAATTAATTTGACTTCTTATAATACTAGGCTATATATATATCAAATCAAATCAAATCAAAAACCCTTATTTAGGAAGGATGGTGACACAATTACAAAATTCTATAAAAATGACACATGTAATTTATTAAAGAGTTTTTATAAAAAGATGGTGAAACAATACCTTAAATACAAAGGGTTTCCATTTAAAAATTATTAAAGGGTTCCCATAAAATGATGGTGAAATAATGCCTTAAATACAAAGGGTTTCCATTTGATAAATGATGGTGAAACAATGCCTTATATACAAAGGGTTTCCATTTAAAATTCATTAAAGGGTTTCCATAAAATGATGGTGAAACAATGCATTTAATACAAATAGTTTCCATTTGAAATTCATTAAAAGGTTTCCATAAAATGATGGTGAAACAATGCCTTAAATACAAAATGTTTCTATGTAAAATTCATTAAAGGGTTTCCATAAAATAATGGTGAAACAATGCCTTAAATACAAAAGGTTTCCATAAAATGATTGTAAAACAATGCTTTAAATATAAAATTCCATAAACTTAATAATAATATTATATCCAAAAAATAGTGTAAAAAAGTTATTCATAACGTTAACATATACAAAATTTATTACCTCATAAAATTCAAAAATACATAAAATATTTTATACAATATTATTAAATTCTAAAAATTTAAATGTAACAAACTTCTTCATTACGTTAACGTATGAAAATTCAATTAACTCATAAAATTCTTAAATAAATAAAATATCTTAAACTACGTTATTTTTGTCCATTCTATGCTACATTATTAAAATATTAATGTCATAACTAACACTACATATATTAAAACTATATACTTTAGGGGTTAAAAGTGTAATTATACTAAAGTATAACTAAAAGGGCTATTTTTGCCAACTTTGAAAGTAAAGAAGATATAATGAATGTATTATGTTAGTAGGGAGCATTGTGCAAAGATGTTCCATTTCGATATTACGTTCTGACTGAGTGGTTGGGTTTACGATTTAAAGTGCCCTCGCTCCTCAAAAGTTTATAAAATGGCTTCTGAGTACGATGGCCCAGACAATGATACTATAATTACAACAAAATATTAAATAATACATAACTAATACTTAAAAATATGGAACTTAATATCAAAGACTTGATACTATACAGAATGTGTTAATCTAGGTTTGTGTAAGATCAAGTTGTGGTTTGTGTGACCAAGCTGTCTATCTGTTAATGAAACATATCTGATATAGCTCGGACTTTATGGACCCTAGGTGAGTTCATAGCCTCACTAAAGTACTACTTTATAACTGATTTGAAAACCTGTGAGGGGGATATATGCTAAACTATAATACAAGTATTTTGGTATGCTGTCTGACATGATTATTGACATTACGTTTACTTGTTTCCATTAAGTCCCTTTTCAATCGTGACCGTTAATCATTCTAAGAATGAGCGCTAATATTGTGAATAGTACTATTTGGGGACTGACATCCCCTATCTGGACAAGTCGCACTTGCTGAAATGCCGATAGGTTCCTACCCAGGCTAAACGGATACACTTTATTTTGCTAAACTCAGGAGTCCGGCAAACTACCTGCATGAGCGCAATTTGTTGGTTTTTATATGTCAAGTAGCGGTCCATGAGCTAGTGCAATAATAATTGATTATTTTATGTGAGCGAATAACAACGTAGCTCAAGAAAAGGATCTTGTACTCAAAACGATATTAAACCTATTAATTCACTCAAACATTGTGTTGATTTTAAGCATATATCTCAGGTATTAAAGATTGTGTAACACCCCACTTAGATAAGTGGACCACTACGTGTAGTTATGGCATGTCATCAAAGCATGCAAGGTAAATGTCTTAAAAACATTAATTGACCATAAAGGAAATACCGGAATCAAACATCGGTAGTCCAAACATAAGCTCACACATGTAAAAGTAAGTATTGAAAGGAAGGACTAAACAATGTCCAAATGAGCAAAGTAATGTATGAACTGCATAAAGTAAGAAGTCTGGATAGCTTCCATCCAAATGCACATACTCTCAGAATCCTAAGAGTGTCCCTGTGTACCTGCCATTTGGAACATGAAAAGAAACTACGGTTGAGCATAACGCCCAGTGAACGGATATAAAAGCATGATAAGAAGTATTAAGCTGAATGAGATACAGAAATGAAACTGATAAACTAATATGTAACATGCAGCGGAAAACTGTATAAGTCCTGGAAAACCTGGTTTATAATTTGAAAACTGGATTGATAATTAATAAATCTGAAAACATACATGTACTGTATTTTAAATGCCAAGAGCTTATATAGGACATATAATATAACAAAGTGAGCATAAATACTTAGAAGGGTGACCTCGTCATGTCGTCAAAGGGGTGACATCTAACTAATAAACTAGGTGGAGGGATCAACTCCACTATGAAGGATGTAGAGCACACACCATATTCACCTGCTAAATTGATAACCTAGGATGCACCCATACGCCCCACTGATAAAATACTAATAAATGTCCAACTGAAATAAATGGCACGCCATGAGAAATCAATCCCTCACAGAGGAGTCATGACACCGGTGCCTCAAGTGTCATGGTTACGGTACCTCCGTAACTAGATGAAACTCGTCATGCATGTATATAAAGCTCAGGCAATTAACATGGTAATCAAGGAAAATCATGTAAAGTTTTATAACATATAACTCAGGAAAACAGATGGCTGCAAACGGGGAATCCTAATCATGCATAGAAGGAAAGTCCATACTGAAGGACGAAATATCCGTACCTTGTGTCCAGTAACTGACTGAAGATGAACAAACGAAACTCCTACTCTGACTTCACGTGAACTACATGAATAAAGGACGTGAATGAGTTGTCTGATTACTGTATACTTTTACTGGTTCTTATTGTTCTTAACTTGGTTTACACGTTCTTGTCTTGTTTTACTGTATCGTGTATAATCTTGTAATTCTGATTGTTTATGTATTTCATGTATTCTTGTATTAATATACTTGTAGTATCATAATAATTAACTTTCTAAAAATAGCAGGTTTCCAAAAATAGAAAGTTTCCAAAAATAGTAAGTTTCCAAAATAGAAAGTTTCCTTAAATAATAATAAGTTTGATTTATATGTCCAAAATATAAGCTAGTCCTTAATATTCATAATTTATAAGTCATGGTGTCATAATAGTAAAGTTTATTAAATTAAATACTTTAGGCTAAAAATGATTATTAATTAATAACAATGCATTGTTTTATTTAATTAAAACTTTACTTTAGCTGAATAATTAAATTAAGGTATGGTTTTATTTTAATTAAGTCCATATAAAATACTTAGGTTAATTTCATGAATTATTACACTTAATAATCATAACCTAAGTTCAATAGTTAATTTATTTATAACATGTACTAAATAAATTAAATTAACCAAATGATTATTATAAACAATCATGTGTACCCGAGCCCCAAAATCCGAGCCTACCGAGATACCCATCTCGGTCGCACTAACAAAACAACAAAACAGCAAACCAACATCAATAGCCGGCGGCTGGGTGTTTTCTGCCGGCGGCCAGCAACCTTGGCTTGCTGCCGGGTTGCCACTGTTCGGCCAAAGTTCCCACTAGCTAGCCAGTGTTCCCTCTGCCGTACACATAATTCCCACCGAGAGCCTTAAGGCTCTCGGGTTCCCACTGCTTTACATCCAAACACACCTGCGATAACCAAATACCCCCTGCTTATCCCTGTTTGTGGCCGTCTACACCAAAACCACCACCGCACCCCTTGTGGGTTGCGGCTGGTCTAAAGCAACCACACCGAGACCTTTAAGGTCTCGGTTTTCGTGAAACCAACCCAACCCCCGATTTGATTACGATTACTACATGTTTTAATCATATTAACATCATGCTTTCTTGATTTTAACACATGGATTCGTGACTAAGGAGAGTAAAAGAAAAGGATTTAGATAAATGGTTATCGAGTATTGCGATTAAATAAACGAAGAAAACCAACCCAAATACCAACCAACGATCAAACTTTGTTTCCCTTTTCTTTGTTTTTCTGCCGAAGGCTCCAAAACCAACCAACCCTAATTTCTTTGTTTTTGTTTTCTTGAAATGTATGTGTAACTAAAGTTCCCTGGTTGATTTAGTTTTGCAAATGGGCTGGGCTCAAGGTCCTCTTTTCTTTCTTTTCTTTTGTTGTTGCGGCCCTACACAACATAAACATGTGTTTCTTTTGTTTTTTGACCTTTATTAAATTCCGTGAGTTAATATTCGTGGCGTGAGTTCGGGTTCCGTGTTTGTATTTATTTCTTGCTGCCATGTATTATTTACTATATACTAAATACTTGTAATAATAAATAATATTATACGTACTACTTTGATTGAACAGTAATTATACTAAAATACTTGTCGTGAATTTATTAATAAGTTGTTTTACTTAATCTGAGATTTCTTGTAATTAATGTGCTCAAGTATTTTAAGCGGCTTTTACAACTATTCTCCTCTAAAAGAATAATTCGTCCTTGAATTATAAACATAATAATGCTGCGGGTTTTACAATTCTCCCTCTCTAAAAGGAAAAATTCGTCCTTGAATTATAGATACGATAAGCTGATGGGATTATAAAAGCTGAAAGGACACATAAGCTGAAAAGACATGTAAGCTGAAAAAGGACATACCCGAATCATAACTGGAAATGAGGATAATAAGTTCGTATAGACTTCTTTGTTTCCCAAGTGGCCTCCCGCTCGGGATGGTTCCTCCAAAGGATCTTGACGAAAGGAATAGTCTTCCTTCTCATAACTCGATCCTGGCAATCTAAAACTGCTTCGGGTTCCTCAATGTAGGATAGATCCTCCCAAATCTGATCAAGTGGATAATTGACAACGTATAGTTCATGATAGTTGTAACCCCTGAGTAACGATACATGGAACACATTATGAACATGTGAAAGCTGAGGAGGTAACGCCAATCGATAAGATACTTCACCGACACGTTCGAGGATCTCGAACGGTTCGATGTAATGAGGGCTGAGCTTGCCCTTAGGACCTAAACGTCTGACCCCATGTGCTGGTGATACCTTGAGGAAAACACAATCACCAGTCTGAAATTCCAAATATCTATGATGCTTGTTAGCATAACTCTTCTGACGAGTACGCGCTTCCCGCAGCTTTGCCTTAGCAATGGCGACCTTCTCATTGGTCAACTCTATCATCTCTGGTCCCTCAATAATATGTTCTCTGACTTGATCCCAACAAATCGAAGCAACGACACTTCCTGGCGTATAACATCTCAAAAGGAGCACACTTGATACTTGCATGCCAACTGTTTTTGTAAGCAAACTCGACCAAGCAGATATAGTTATCCTAATTACCTGTCCATTCTAATGCACAGGCGCGTAACATGTCCTCTAAAGTCTGCATGGTACGTTATGACTGACCGTCTGTCTGAGGATGAAAGGTCGTGCTAAGCTTGAGCCTGGTTCCCCAAGCTTTATGCAAACCTCTCCAGAAATGTGATGTGAATCATGGATCCCTGTCTGATATGATGTCTGAAGGAGTACCGTGTAATCGCACGATCTCTTGCTTAAATATGTCTACTAATTTGCTGACTGGGTAATCCTTACGTATAGGGAGGGAATATGCTGACTTGGTCAAACGGTCAACAACGACCCAAATGGCATCATGCCTCCTCTGAGTTTGCGGTAACCCGGTGACAAAATCCATGGAGATCTTGTCCCATTTCCACTCTGGAATGTCTAATGGTTGTAGTAAACCACTAGCATGTTGATGCTCTATATTCACCTGCTGGCAGGTTAGACATCTGGAAACAAAATTAGCAACATCTTGCTTCATGCTGCTCCACAAAAATGCTGCTTAAGATCATGGTACATTTTGGTAGAACCTGAATGGATAGAAAACGGAGAGCTGTGAGCCTCAGTCAATAAGGCTTCTCTGCGAGTAGGGTCTTCTAGAACATATAATTTGGTACCCTGCCACATGATACCATCATCATCAACACGGAACTCAGTTTGCTAGTCAATATTCTGAACAATCGCCCAGATTTCACCATCATACTTATGTACAACTTTAATCCGAGAGAGTAAGTCTGGTTCTACTCTCAGATTCGCCCTGTAAACATGTTTTCCCTATACTAGAAGCTCAATGTCATACCGCTCTAAATCCCGAATGATTTCCTCCTTAACCTCGATGCCATCAATCATTCCTGACTTCCTGCTAAGAGCATCGGCCACCACATTCGCTTTACCCGGGTGGTACAGAATGTTGATGTCATAATCCTTCAGCATCTCTAACCAACTCCTCTGCCTCATGTTTAATTTTCGCTGCGTGAATATATACTTGAGACTATTGTGATCGGTGAAGATGTCACACGACTCACCATACTGATAATGCCTCTAGATTTTGATGGCAAAAACCACTACTGCTAACTCCAAGTCATGGGTGGGATAATTCTCCTCATAAGGCTTTAGCTGTCGTGAGGCATAGGCAATGACTTTCCCATGCTGCATGAGTACACAGCCTAAACCTTTCCCCGAAGCGTCACTGTATATCTGATATCCACCTGTACCATATGGGAGAGTAAGAATAGGTGCTGAAACTAAACGTTGTTTGAGTTCTTCAAAACTCTTTTCTCTCTCATCATTACATACAAACTTCTCCCCCTTGCGCATGAGTTTAGTCAATGGTAGTGTCACACGTGAGAAGTTCTCTACGAACCTGCGGTAATATCCTGGTAAACCCAGAAAACTTCGTACCTCTGTTACAGATGTCAGTCTTGGCCATTTAGTGATAGCCTCAACCTTCGCAGGATCTATGGTGACCCCCTCTGCAGAAACAATATGCCTAGAAACGCCACCTTACTCAACCGAAACTCACACTTGGAAAATTTAGCATAAAGTTTCTCCTGTCGGAGAATCTGCATAACTGTGCGAAGATGATCCTCATGCTCTTCTTTTGACTTAAAGAAGATTAGGATATCATCGATGAATACAATAACAAACTTGTCTAAGAACTCGTGAAAGACTCTATTCATCAAATCCATGAACATTACTGGAGCATTCGTGAGCCCGAATGGCATGACAACAAACTCGTAGTGACCATATCTTATGCGAAAAGCAGTCTTGGATATATCCTGCTTTTTCACTCGCAGCTGATGGTAACCTGATCGTAAATCGATTTTAGAGAAGTGCTTAGCACGCTGAAGTTGATCGAATAAATCATCGATATGTGGTAGTGGATAACAGTTACGAATCGTGAGCTTGTTCAGCTCGCGGTAGTTAATACACGGCCTCATACTACCGTCCTTTTTCTTGACAAACAACACTGGTGCGCCCTATGGTGACATACTTGGACGAATGAAACCTCTTTCTAACAGTTCCCGCAGTTGATCCTTCAGTTCCTTAAGCTCAATCGGAGCCATGCGGTAAGGAGCTTTGGATACTGGTTCTGCTCCTGGAATAAGATCAATACCAAACTCCACTTCTCGAATAGGAGGTATGCCCGGGCGTTCTTCTGGAAAGACATCGGGAAACTCTGACACACTTGGCTGATCATGAATTAAAGATGTTTCAAAAGTAATATCATGAACAACAGCTAAGAAACCTTCGCAAGCATGATATAATAGAGCACGAGCCTGTAAAGCTGAGATAATATGTACATGTTTTCCTGGCTGGAAACCACGGTGGATGTACTCTGGAGTCTAAACATCACCGAATATGACTCGGTATGCATGGCAATCTATCGTGGCATGATATGTTGATAACCAATCCATACCCAGAATCACATCAAACTCACACATGTCCAGAGGAAGTGCATTAACTGGGCGGAATTTGTCATTAAATTATAGAGGAAGATCTCTATACACGTGAGTAATGCGTACAGAATCTCGCATGAGCGTGGATATGTTTAACACTATCTCTAGTGGCATGGGTGTCTCTTTAATAAGTGCAGCATACGGAGTGGATATAACTGAGTAAGTTACACCGGTATAAAAAAGAACACAGGCAGCTTGTCTGTAAATAAATAATATGCTAGTGATGGTACCTGTGGCCTTGTTTGCCTGCTCTCTGGTAGTGGTGTAAACGTGGCCTGTTGTTGTTGGTCTTTGAGGAGCATGCCCAGAGGTACCAACATTATCTCCCTTCTTGCAGTCTCTCATCATGTACTCGGCTGTCCGTACTTGAAACAACAACTAGAACCACGACGACGCGGTCCAGAGTGTCTATTCCCACATGTGGTACATATATGATTAGTATAATCCGTAGAAGCTGACCTGGTTTGCTGCGAACCTGATTCAGAAAATGCACGTGTGTCACAATCAAGGTGACATAACATGGGTAATACTGAAAAGTTGTGAATTCTATTACCATAATTTGTTGGTCTGGCAGACTGCTGACCCCTGTGATTTTGGTCACGTCCATGTCCAGCATCTCTATTGTCATGCTGAATGTTAGCATATACGTTCCACAACAGTTTAATATTCCGAAGTTTAAAGAAGCACCTGTGGCTGCCAGAATAGTTGGAGTTACCACGGTAGTTGTCACTACCACCTCTCCTGTCTGATATGTTACTCTCATAGGACTGACCATGATTTTTGTAGCCATGCTGCTGAGTAGCCGACTGTGATCGGTATCCTCATTTATGTCTGAAAGATATAATTGAATAATGCATGTTATATAATGAACAGTAAGGACATGATTTGAAATGTTTATGTCTGATGAATGAAGTATACCTCTTTTCAGGTTGCTCTAAATCCTCGAACTCATATCTTTCCTGCAAAATCTTTAAGTTGCGTGCAACATCAGTAACCTGGGCTACATTGGCAAATGTAGCACATAGCAGGCGATCAAGTGTAGAGGTACGAAGAGCCCATCTGAAATGCTTGGCATGCTATTCTATTGTTCCTGCAGCTTCCCCTAGAAACCCAGCTAGCCTAAGGTAGCATTGCATGAACTCCATGTTGTTCTCTCCCGCCTTCTGACGGATAGAGTAAAACTCTCTGTTTAGCCTCTCCTACTCAACATAAGGAAAGAACTGATCATAGAACAGTGTATTGAACTGTGTCCATGTCATTGTGAGCAGCCATTCCTCGCCTCCATTTGTCAGCTTAAACGCTCTCCACCATGCTAGGGTGTCACCCTCAAACTTGTAGACTGCTAATCTAACTTTGAATGCTTCCCCGCAGCCCATAGCATCAAAGATTTTCTCCATGTGATAAATCTAATTTTCTGCATCTGTAGGAATCACTGCCTACTCAAATGACCGTGGTTTCTGCTTGTTGAACCTTTCTAGCCAGGTAGCTAGAGTAGCTGGTGAAGGAGGAGGAATATTGTTTTGATTTTGATTTTGGTTAGCTTCGTACTCAGTCCGAATATGATCTCAGATCTGAGGAATCATGGCTTGCAGAGCTGCATTGACAGCTGTAACCAGTTCTTCATTAGTGCGTGTGTTCACCATCTGACAGTTTAAAGAGGGAAATAAAATGATTAATCGGTTAGAAGCATGGAATAAATAACCTGGAATATGCATAAAATAGTTTATGAAGGCATAGCCAACGTAAGTTGACATGAGCAATGGTGAACGCCTGTGGGTCGGTTCACAAAACAACATTCGACTGAAAAAGCATGAATTTGACATGAGCAAGGGTGAACGCCTATGGGACGGTTCACAACACGAAATTTTTGAATGCGTAAATGTGACCGTCTATGGGTCGGTTCACAACACAAAATTCGTAGAAAAGCACATGCGACTAAGTATGGTCAGTCATGTACCAACCCTTTTACTTAGTCAAACTTTAGAAACTGAAAGATAAAATGCATGAGAAACATGGAAGACAACAAACGCCAAAATTTAGGAAGTTCCTGGTGACTACCCATTAGTCACAGGTCAAGTTTTAGAGCCTACATGTCGAAACCTTAGGCTCTGATACCATAATTGTAACACCCCACTTGGACAAGTGGACCGTTACGTGTAGTTATGGCGTGTCATCAAAGCATGCAAGGTAAATGTCATAAAAACATTTATTGACCATAAAGGAAATACCGAAATCAAACATCGGTAGTCCAAACACAAGCTCACACATGTAAAAGTAATTACTGAAAGGAAGGACTAAACAATGTCCAAATGAGCAAAGCAATGTATGAAGTGCATAAAGTAAGAAGTTTGGATAACTTCCATCCAAATGCACATACTCTCAGAATCCTAAGAGCGTCCTTGTGTACCTGTCGTTTGGAACAAGAAAAGAAACTACGGTTGAGCATAACGCCCAGTGAACGAATATAAAAGCATGATAAGAAGTATTAAGCTGAAATTGAGATACATAAATGAAATTGATAAACTGATATGTAACATGCAACGGAAAACTGTGTAAGTCCTGGAAAACCTGGTTTATAATTTGTAAACTGGGCTGATAATTAATAAATCTGAAACATACATGTCCTGTATTTTAAATGCCAAGAGATTATATAGGTTATGTATTATAACAATGTGAGCATGAATACTTAGAGGGGTGACCTCGTCATGCCGTCAGAGGGGTGACCTCTAACTAATAAACTAGGTGGAGGGATAAGCTCCAATGTGAAGGATGTAGAGCACACACCACATTTACCTGCTAAATTGATAACCTATGATGCACCCATACGCCCTATTGATAAAATATTGATAAATGGCCAACTGAAATAAAAAGGACACCACGATAAATCACTCTCGCGTAGAGGAGTCATGACACCGGTGTCTCAAGTGTCATGGTTACGGTACCTCCATAACTAGATGAAACTGGTCATGCATGTATATAAAGCTCAAGCAATTAACATGGTAATCATGGAAAATCATGTAAAGTTTTATAACATATAACTGGGAAAAAATGGCTGCAAACGAGGAATCCTAATCATGCATAGAAGGAAATTCCATACTGAAGGACGGAATATCCGTACCTTGTATCCAGTAACTGACTGAAGATGAACATACGAAACTCATACTCTGACTTCACGTGAACTACATGAATAAAGGACGTGAATGAGTTGTCTGATTACTGTATACTTTTACTGGTTCTTATTGTTCTTAACTTGGTTTACACGTTCTTGTCTTGTTTTACTGTTTCATGTATAATCTTGTAATTATTATTGTTTCATGTATTTCTGATTAATGTATTTCATTTATTCTTGTATTACTATACTTGTAGTATCATAATAAGTAACTTTCTAAAAATAGCAGGTTTCCAAAAATAGAAAGTTTCCAAAAATAGTAAGTTTCCAAAATAGAAAGTTTCCTTAAATAATAATAAGTTTGATTAATACGTCCAAAATATAAGCTAGTGCTTAATATTCATAATTTATAAGTCACGGTGTAATAATAGTAAAGTTTATTAAATTAAATACTTTAGGCTAAAACTAATTATTAATTAATAATAAAGCATGGTTTTATTTAATTAAAACTTTACTTTAGCTGAATAATTAAATTAAGGTATGGTCTTAATTTAATTAAGTCCATATAAAATACTTAGGTTAATTTCATGAATTATTACACTTAATAATCATAACCTAAGTTCAATAGTTAATTTAATTATAACATGTACTAAATAAATTAAATTAACCAAATGATTTTAATAAACAATCATGTGTACCCGAGCCCCAAAACCCGAGCCTACCGAGATACCCATCTCGGTCGCACTAACAAACCAACAAAACACCAAACCAACAGCCGGCGGCTGGGTGTTTTCTAGCAGCGGCCAGCAGCCTTGGCTTACTGCCGGGTTGCCACTATTCGGCCAGAGTTTCCACTGGCTAGCCAGTGTTCCCCCTGTCGTGCTCATAGTTCCCACCGAGAGCCTTAAGGATCTCGGGTTCCCACTGGTTTACATCCAAACACACATGCGATAACCAAACATTCCTTGCTTGTCCCTGTTTGCTGTCGTCTACACCAAAACCACCACTGCACCTCTTGTGGGTTGCGGCTGGTCTAAAACAACCACACCGAGACCTTAAAGGTCTCGGTTTCCGTGAAACCAACCCAACCCCCGATTTGATTACGATTACTACATGTTTTAATCATATTAACATCATGCGTTCTTGATTTTTAACAGATGGATTCGTGACTAAGGAGAGTAAAAGAAAAGGATTTAGATAAATGGTTACCGAATATTGTGATTAAATAAACGAAGAACATCAACCCACATACCAACCAAGATCAAACTTTTTTTCCCTTTTTCTTTGTTTTTCTACCGACGGCTCCAAAACCAACCAACCCTAATTTATGTGTTTTTGTTTTCTTGAAGTGTATGTGTAATTAAAGTTCCATGGTTGATTTACTTTTGCAAATGGGTTGGGCTCAAGGCCCTCTTTTCTTTCTTTTATTTTGTTGTTGCGGCCCAACACAACACACACATGTGTTTCTTTTGTTTTTCGACCTTTATTAAATTACGTGAGTTAATATTCGTGGCGTGAGTTTGGGTTTCGTGTTAGTATTTATTTCTTGCTGCCGTGTATTATTTACTATACTAAATACTTGTAATAATAAATAATATTATACGTACTACCTGGATTGAACATTAGTTATACTGAAATACTTGTCGTGAATTTCTTAATAAGCTGTTTTACTTAATTTGAGATTTCTTGTAATTAATGTGTTCAAGGATTTTAAGCGGGTTTTACAACTCTTCCCCTTTAAAAGAATAATTCGTCCTCGAATTATAAACATAATAATGCGGCGGGTTTTTATAGATTGTTAGCATGGAGCAGCATGAGGATGGCATGAAGAGGCACAAGCTTGAAATTATTATTCTAGATTTTGGGAACCTCAAATTGTAAAACTTTGGGTTTTAAATGATATATAAAGATGTTGTTCCCATATTTTATCACTTCAGCATGGTTGATTAATTGAATTAAAGAAGAAAGATAGATGATTTCTAGAGAGAGAAAGTAGTGAGAGAAAGTAGAGAGAAGATGGAGAAACTATGTGAATATTAGATTAAGAAATGAAACCACCTACCTCTCCTAACATGCTAGGAGAGGTATATATATAGCCGGGCTTACATGTAGCCTTAATGCACTATATTTGTTTAATGGGTCGGGCTTGAATAAAATGATTAGTACCTTAAAAGAGGCCTTTTAAGCTAACCATCAAGCCCGTAATGTCACGACTATTTTAACTAACTATTACAACGTTCTAATAAATATTACAATAAAAACCTATGACCGAACATTCTTGTTTGATTCAATATTTTAAGGCTAACAATCTCCCCCAATGTGAGGTCATTCCTCTTCGATATTTGGAGTTCAATGGAGATTCCGAATTTCGTCATAAATGAATCTTGAACGTGTAATAGTAGTCTTGTTCCTTCATGCTGTGATCTTTGAGCCTTTGTCGTTGTCTTTCGACTTTGTCTTTAAACTTGAGATCTTCAAATTATCCTTGACTTGTCTTTTCCATCTTGTGATCTTGTGTCTTTATACACATGAATGTCACGACTATTTTAACTAACTATTACAACGTTCTAATAAATATTACAATAAAAACTTATGACCGAACATTCTTGTTTGACTCAATATTTTGAGGCTAACAATCTCCCCCAATGTGAGGTCATTCCTCTTCGATATTTGGAGTTCAATGGAGATTCCGAATTTCGTCATAAATGAATGTTGAATGTGTAATAGTAGTCTTGTTCCTTCATGCTGTGATCTTTGAGCCTTTGTCGTTGTCTTTCGACTTTGTCTTTAAACTTGAGATCTTCAAATTATCCTTGACTTGCCTTTTCCATCTTGCGATCTTGTGTCTTTATCCAGATGCTCATACTTTGAAAAATCTTGAAAGCTTGCTAACAATCCTCCTATGAAGAGAGGTCATTCCTCTACATTAATTGATAAGGAAGATTTTGATCATCAGAGTTGCGGAAGTCTTTAGCTTTCTTGATTGTTGAAAGTCCTTGGGTATGAGTATGTGGTTTTGAATCTTTGACTTTGCTGAGTACACCGTAACGCCACCTTCTCAAGACAAAACTTAGACACGGACTGAATGGCTTTGACAGTCGTCCTAAATCGGTAGCGTTTTACCTCCGGTCGGTGAAGACCGTTACACGATATTAAATATCGTACATGTGATTAGGTAGATTCAATTAAGAACCTCCTTGACAGGGTTTCGCGGCTGTACTAGCCATTCTCTTTACTCGACCGTCTCAAAGCAAGACTGCGAACATAAAGAGTGAATCAATTGGATGAATATCAGCTTGATTAAAGTCGTCAATTCAAATTCCTGGAACAAGTTTGATTATTAAGAATCTTACCATTGTTGCTTTCCAGTTGACATAAGCTTGATTCATAAGAATCTCGCAAGTTACCTACCGTAGCGCTGTTTAATGTTGACGCTAGAAGGATTTCCATTCGTCACTGTAAATATTAATGAATATCACTCTGAATGTTTTGGCAAGATCATAAAGATATTGCGTAGAAACCTGAAACGAGTTTGAATCAATAAAGAAACAAACCACTGTTGCTTTTTAGTTTTACATATGTTCAATTCATAAAGAATCTTACACATGACCTACTGCAGTGCTGTTTGATGTTAACACTGGAAGGATTTCCACTCGTAATTGTGAATACTAAGTAGTACACTCTGAGTGTTCTAGAAATATCACGAGGATATAGCGTAGGACTCTCTTTATCATCATTCTGTGTGTCCTAACGAGATTTGATTGATCTCTTGGCTCTAGACTCGATTTGTGCAATTTTAGTGGTCGGAGGCTGGAGCAGATGCCACCTATTCAATATTAACTAACTCGAAGTGAGAAAGTCAATAGAAGTCGTGTTGATCTCCGTGACAATAAAACAAACTTCTTTTAAGAGAAGCCTGAGTCAGCTGGGGAAGGGTTGTGCATTACATCACTGGGTCCATGATGTGTTTTCTTCATGATGTGTTGACCCGGTTTCTGCCTAAATTGTATGGAGGGCTAATTTCTTTACACCCTTTATCCTTACATTTCTTTTTCATTCTTCAACCCCTTCAATGCTTACCAAGACATAGCATCTTTTTGTGATTGTTCCAGTGCTAGCATCACTACTTAGTCGGCGTTCAGCTTCATTCATATTCTACTCCATCTTTCCTAAGGACTTCTAATAATCTATTGGATTGTCCCTGGGAAGATCCCTCTGGTTCTGGTTGGATCATAGGACTTAAACCTAACCACCCTTTTGACACCAATAACGTCGTGGATTAAAGATGTTGTGGGTATTTAATCGTAACCATAAGTGTTTGAGTCTTAAGATCACATTTAATCACATTTTCTCCCCTATCTCTAATATATATAATCGTTTGATATTAGAGATACAAAGTTTGATTAAAATATATTTTGAAAAAATAGTCTTGAAAATCTTCGGGAGAAGAATGTGTCAAACTTAGCATGAATTTGGAACGCTCCCCCTCAAAAATTATTCTAATTGAATTGTCATTACAAGGATATGATCCACTTTAAACTTTTGAGGATAAGAGTTGTTGAACACACAATTTTTTAAAGATTTTAAATATCATTGAAAATTCTTGAAAAAATTGTGTTCAACGCTTTTTGAAAAACGCTATTTCTTTTTGGCGAAGAGGTTTTTCTAAAGCATAAACTTGAGTTCATAGACTTTGAATGTCTTGACGAATCCACTCAAGTGTAAGAAGATTTCTCTTCTTTTGCTGAGGGTAAGGGCAATAAAGCGTACACTCCCCCGTGAATATAGATCCGGGTTGCAATCTGAAAGTGATTACAAGCCATTATGTTGAGCTCAAAACGTTGAATGTTTTGTGACAAGCTCGACCCAAGATAGATTGCTCTACCCGTTGTGTGGAAAATTTGTCCATAATAGACATTTTTCTTTATTAAAAGTAGAAATGACATGTTTTGAAAAATATTTACAACTTTCATTCGAGCTTTATGTACACACCCGTGTCGTTATTAAGCGACATTTCTAGGCACGTCCATATTATCGATACTGAAATACATGTCGAGAAGAATATTTTTGGATTATAAAAGATTTTTTAATTTTGTATTTTTCTTTTTCATTAATATTTATAAGTTAGATGTTTGATAGATGAATCAAGCAGGCTTCTTTTCCAGAATCTCCAGTCTGCTGGAGTCAAACATCTCATACCAATTTGCCTAACTAGATACGCAAACCTCTCTTTCGAAAGAGCTTTTGTAAACAAGTCAGCTAATTGGTAATCAGTTCCAACAAAGTATAGTTCAACGATACCCCTTTCAACTTGTTCCTTAATGAAGTGATATCTGACATCAATGTGCTTCGTGCGGGAATGTTGTACTGGATTGCAGGAGATGGCTATGGCGGACTTTGAGTCACAGTACATAGGTACTTTATCAAAGTGGAAGCCATAATCCGTGAGTTGTGTTCTCATCCAAAGAACTTGAGCACAACACGCAGATAGAGACACGTACTCTGCTTCAGCTGACGACAGTGACATGCAATCCTGCTTCTTGGAAGACCATCCCACAAGCTTATCTTGACCTAGAAATTGTGCACCACCAGAAGTACTTTTTCGTGTACCAAGACACCCTGTATGATCAGAATCTGAATATGCCGTTAGAAAGAAACCGGTTTCCCTCGGATACCAGAGTCCCAAATGAATGATATTCTTAAGGTACCGAAAGATCCGTTTAACCTCCTTGAGGTGCTTTTCAGTGGGTCGTGCTTGATATCGTGCACAATAACACGTAGCATGTGATATATCTTGTCGGCTTGTTGTTAAGTACACGAGGGATACGATCATGGAACGATATCTCGTTTGATCAATAGCATCTCCTCCAAATCAGCATCAAGGGATGTGGTTGATAATGGTGTCCCAACTGGGTCACATGAGGTCATACCATGCTTTTTGATTATCTCTTGACAATACTTAGCTTGGTTAATAAAGATACCACTTGGGGATTGGTGAACTTGAATTCCTAGAAAGATTTTAGTTCGCCCATTGTTGATACAAAAGTTGGATGATCCTTGCTAGACCCGAATTAGGCTTAATTCGGGTTGGCTGGACTCTGGCTCCTGCACCAAGTGAAATAACTGGTTGGGATCCTGCACACTAAAACAGCACGCGTTAGGCTTACTGTGGGAATGTATCCCACGATTAGACTCCGGCGTGAGAGTAAGTAATCGGTTAGGGTTTGAGAATCGGATGAGTTGTGAGTGTGTAGACCGTAATACCTTTGTGGAACCCTTGGGGGTTCCTTATATAGGCAGTGAAACCCTAATGGGTTGTCACTGATGCTTCGGCCCCAAGGAAAGGATAAGTACCAGAATTGTTTTGATTGTTATCTTCTAATTATGGTGAGTGTATATCCTCTTCTTTGGGGTAAATCCTAATCATAATAAGAGTATGATTCTGTCTAACCCTGTACCGGCCATGTCGGGCCGTGGGCTGCATACATGTATGCGGTTGCTGTTCACCTAAGCCCATAAGCTTAAATGATATTAATCCAACCCATCAGTAATGGGTCGGATGCGGGTAGTACCCGTGGGCCGGGTTCATGACCCGGCTGGGGACTATACGTCATCGTGTCCCCCCAGTCTAGTTGTTACAGCCGTAGGCGTAACCTCTAGACTAAGAAATGTCCTATAAACCTTTTTGTTGCAAGTATGGTCGCACTCTAAAATAAGCCGATCGGGACAACTTTAATGAATTCATTAATGGTAGTCAATAGTCGGACGCACGCCTGCAAAAGTGTACCAGAAAGGTCCACCCTTGAGCCACGTAAAACTATCAAGAAGTGACCCGTGGGTCCCTTCTAACGTTTCAGAAGTGTCAGAAATCTCATCCGTTAGATGGGCGTAGTGGCTTACACGTGGCGAACATCCACACCACCTTGGAAATCGAGGCAACCCTATATAAGAGTTGGTGTGTGCTACTGTTACACACACATTTTATTCCTCTTTCCGCCATTGTCATTTCCAAGCTCATCCCTTCATACCTTCTTTTCTCATTCCATGGATTTTCTCCACCGCAGGTTAGATCATCACGCCCCTCTAATCCTTTTTATAAAACATGGTGAAGGATAATCCTCTTATCACGGATGTCCTTAACGTGATGCATGCGGAGAAATACATAGACTTTTTGTCTAAGTATTATATTCCTGAAAGCGTACATCCGACCTATCCAGGTGACGGTGAAGCTATTACGGATGCTCCGAAGGGAAAGATAGGCGTGTATACGCGTCTATTTGACTCGGCTAACTACCGCATCCCCTTATCTAAGTTCTTAGTAGACCTGCTTTTATACTATGACTTCCACATAACCCAACTGCACTGCATAGGGGCATGTAAAATCAACCAGTTTGAGATTACCTGCCATACTTGTGAGGTAACCCCGACCGTGAATCTATTTAGGGTCTTTTACTCTCCCCAACTGGTGAATGGGTGGCTATCGTTCAAGAAACGATCTGCGACTGCCCCCATGACATATAAGAAACCGTTAGATTCCCTTAAGAATTGGTACGACAATTATTTTTCCGTGGATGAGAAAGTATTCCTCACCCCTTTTGTCCTCAAAACCAGAGCACCCAAAGACTATCCTCCCAAATCCAAGGACTATAGTAGTAAGGATTTGAAAATACTAGACACCCACCGTACATAATTCCATAGGGGTCTGCCGGAGCATTTCCTATACTTAATAGGAATCAACCGCTATTACTATGGGAGGGAGGATAGGTATCCGTGCTTCTTGACCGAACGTAGGCAGGGTAGGTCTTCTATGCTTTAGATGCAAAAATGTCTTATAGTACTTTGTGAAATTACTAATCCGTGTGTATGCATATGTTCGCAGAGATGAAGTTGTTTGGTCTACTACGCCAAAGCGATCCAAGCAAAGTTCCCCAGGGATCACGACCACTGAAAGAAGGGGAACCCCCCTTACTAGAGGCCACCGTGAACATGACCATCCCGCTGGAAGAAACTTCTGAGCAGCGGTCGAATGAAGAGGATCCCGTGATCCAGAAGTCCCCTCTTGACTTCCATAATGAAGATGGTGAAGAGCTGCTGTTGGAGGACGCCGTACCGCACCAGGATGAAGAAGAAGAAGAACTCACCAACCCTGCTGACAATCGCACCGGTGATGAAGAAGAAACAATACAAGCTTCTGGGTCCCCGCAGCCATCAGAGTCCAAGTCTAGAAAACGGAAGACTACCAGGAAGGTAGTAAAAACCCTAGGGGCTGGGGCGGGGGTACATAATGCTCCCCCAAAGAAGCCAAGGAAGGACCATCCGCAGTTCCAGGAAGGGAGCAGCGCCTCTACGACCCAAGTCGACCCTTCACTGCGTGCGGATGAGCAAGTCTGGATGGCCACTCCTGTGAATGCCGTGGCTCCTACAATCACGGAACCCGCGACTGGCACTACGTAAGTACCCATTAATACTCCAAAAACTATAATCCATAAACAAAACTAATAAGTGTGTTAATAACAGGGCGGACCCGTCGATAGTAGCCCAGGAGAAGGAGGTGGAAAGGGAACCCTCACCCGTAATATCAATGAGACCTCCATCCCCTCCCATAACTATGCAGAGGAGCCACGTCCTGAGGGACCCGACACCAGCCTTCGCCTAGCCTGGAACTTGTCCAGCTTAACAAGATTAGAGGCGGAGTCCGAGTGCACTGAATTCATTGAACACATCACTCCTCCAGCGCTGGCACAAGATCTGGACGAACTAGAGCACGAGACGCTTCTGGAGCAGTTTGATGTATCCTCCGCACACCAGGTGACAGTTGGTGCGGCCCTACGACGCCGCCTGATCAAAGCTTTGGCTAACGTGAGCCGTGATGGTAGGAAGATAGCTCGCCGCGAGGAGCTGGTGGACAAGCATGAGAAAACTATCACATCCTTGCAAGCAGCGTTAGTCGTGGCAGAGTCAACTGTCAAGGAACAAGCCCACCATGCCAACGCACGTGAGGAACGCATTGCTGAGTTGGAGGCCCTCTTAGCTGCATCCAATGAGAAGGTATATGCTTATATTGACACTTATTTATTAACTCAAAAAACCCACATTGTCTTGTAGTAATTCCAAGTATCATGTATAGGTATCCGCAGCCGAAGAAGCCACTAAAGCCGTAACAGTACAAGCCTTCACTATTGCTCAGGAACGCGACACGCTTAAGGATGAACTTACCCATGCGCGGACCACTTTGGAAGAGCAAGCTGTGGCAGCTGAGGGTGAACTGAGCAGGATTGCAACGGACTGCGCCGAAGTGCTGTGTCCTCCTTTGCTCATAGCCATAGCTGGGCGCAGATGGATGGTTGGCCAGGGAATGCGGCTTGCCGTGAGCAAGGTAACGGAGGCTCCTTACCTGTTGCAGGCTTTTGCCGATAATAAGTGTGAAAACACTTATCCTTTTACCGCTTATTTCCAATAATAACATGACCAAAACGTGTATTTTATGTCGTAAAAGTCAGAATTATGTGTGGTTTGTGTTTTTATTGTGTTTCAGGATAAAAATATGAAAAAGGGAGAAAACACGGGCTATCACGGACTTTTATCAAAGAAAACGACAAAAGACGAAGTCAAAAGATCAAGAGTGCAAAAAGAACGGAAGTCCAAGGCCTATTCTGAAGATTTATCGAAGAAAAAGTCTAAAGACGGAAGTTTAACGAAGTCGAAGAACTAAGTCTACAAAAAGAAGAAAAATAGAAGACGAGTTTAAATTATCATTCGACTAATCCCGAGACTGAGTCGAGAAAGACGAGAAGAAAAGAGAAGAAACAAGCACTTACCACCTCCCCTATATATAGTAGAAAAATAGTCATTAGTTGAGTAGTTAATTTTTAGTTTTTAATTTTTAGTAGGTAATTAGTGTTTATTTCTCTCTCTAGCTTTCTCTTCAAGTTTTCTTAATCTTCATCTTAATCTTGTAACTTTGAATCTTAAATCTTCAATTTAATCAAGTTTTTCATTTAATTCTCATTCTACCTTTCTTAATCTTTTGGTGATTTAATTAATCATGTAGTTGATTTCATCTATTTGATTATGTGATTGATTTACTCATGTGATTGATCTTATAGTTTTGATGTGGTGGATGTTTTGAGCTTATTGTGATTGTTGATTTACTAGTGTTTGGCTTATTTTTGATTAAGTTGGTTTGATAGATTTATAGATTTGATTATTAGTTGATTTTAAATGTTTTGATTATTTAGTGTTTTTATAGTTTTTAATTTGTGGCTTATTTAGTTTTTCTTAAAATTTATTTGGTTAAAGTTTTAGTTATTTGCTTATTTGATTTGTGCTTAATCTTAGCGTATTTTCCTTGTTTCTAAACGTTACTGTAACTGTTACTGTTTTTCATTTTTCTTCGCAAAAGGGTTTTAAAATCTGAAAATATATCATTTCTCTCAAAAGTCCAACATTCCGAAAATTTACCATTTCTTTGAAAACCTTCAAAGTTCTGAAAATATATTATTTCTCTGAAAAAAGTTGATTATTCCGAAAATCCTTATTTCTCTGAAAAGTCCATTATTCCGAAAATCCCTATTTCTCTGAAAAAGTGATTATTCCAAAAATACACAATTTCTCTGAAAAGTTTTATTATTCCGAAGATTTCTCTGAATTTGTCATTTTTTCCGAAATTATCGATTTTCCCATATTTTCCACTTTTTCCCATTTTTCCATTTTTTTCCCATTTTTTCACTTTTTCCCATTTTCCACTTTTTCCCATTTTTCCACTTTTTCCCATGTTTCACTTTTTCTCATTTTTATCCACTTTTTCCCATTTTTCCATTTTTTTTCCATTTTCTACTTTTTCCCATTTTTCACTTTTTCTCATTTTTCCACTTTTTCCCATTTTTCCACTTTTTCCCATTTTTCCACTTTTTCCCATTTTTCACTTTTTCCCATTTTTCCACTTTTTCCCATTTTTCCACTTTTTCCCATTTTTCACTTTTTCCCATTTTTCCACCTTTTCCCATTTTTATTAATTCACGTTTTATTATTTTTGGGTAAACTTTATTAATTAAACTTTACTAACATTTTCATTAAGTAAACTTTATTTTCGGGTCGATAGTTAATTTCGTCTTTTAGTTTTATTTTTATTAATTATTACGTTTTAAATTCACGTTTTATTATTTATATTGTGTTGTTTTAATTAGTTAATTGCTTTTAGCTTATTGTTATTATTTTGCGCATTCACCTTTTAAGTAGAATAGATAACCAAATCATTTTATTTTCCACCAAGAACGACTGAGTCGCACTTTAACCGGAAATCAATTCAAATTGAATCGAGACGAACATATTTTTATACCTGGCAAAAACCTTGTATTAAATGGCGCCGCTGCCGGCTCTTTTCGTTAAGATTAATGGTTTTTAAGTGAGAGACGCGTTGGATTTTGGGATCCGTTCATTTTTGAACATTATTTTTCTTGCTTTAAAATTTTCAAAAAATCCATAATAATTAAAAAATTTCAAAAAAAATAAAAAATAGAAAAACATAAAAAACCAAAAATATTTCTTATCTATTTTTCTTTTCCTTTTATAGGTGTGTATGCGTACTCGTGCTCGCAAGAAGAAAGTAGCTCAAGCCGAAGTCATTACTCCACCTATTGTCACCATGGACAATCAACCAATGATCGAGTTTTTGCAATCGTATGTAGAGGGCAACACAGATGCTATTGTTATACCCGAGATTGGAGCCAACAACTTTGAGCTCAAATCCGGTTTCATTCAAATGGTCTCTGCTCAACCATTCTTGGGGCGTACACTTGATGATCCTCACGACCATATCAAAATATTTCTTCAACTCACTAATACGGTCAAGTATAATGGGGTTTCACAAGAGGTAATTCGCTTGCAACTTTTTCCTTTCTCCTTAGAGGGACAAGCCCGACATTTGCTTGATAAGGAACCGCCACAAAGTATTCTTACGTGGACGGATTTAGAGACTAAATTCATCAACTACTTTTTCCCTCCCTCACGTACTACCGCTTTGCGGAATGAAATCATTACCTTTGAACAAAAGTACGGTGAGACATTTAGTGAATCTTGGGACTGTTTTAAGGAACTTTTAAGAAAGTGTCCACAACATGGTTTCACAAAAGTACATCAAATTAATACTTTTTACAATGGTTTAAGCATGAATGACCAAGATTCACTAAATAGTGCCTCGGGGGGTAACATTTTGGTTAAGTCTTTTAATGCCGCATGGGACATTATTGAGAATAAGTCTAGAGTGCAAACCAAGAGTGTTCGGACTAATGTGGCTAGTGCTAGCACTAATGAGAGCGACAAGAGAATTGATAAGCTTACTTCGCTTGTTGAAACACTTGCTCTCCAAACCGCAAACAATACCAAAGCTGTCAATGCTCAAGTTAATGCTTTGAGTCAATCATGTGAAATATGCGGGGGATCTCATTCATACACCGATTGTCCTTCGACTCATGACAATCAGGAAAATGTGTATGCCGCCAACGGTACCTATTCCACGGGAGGCTATCAAGCATGTCCACAAGGTGACCGCAATTTGCTCAGCTATCGCTCAAACAACTTCCTTTCACCACATGGTTTTCCACCTCAAAACCCAAACAACCTCAATCGCAACAATCAAAACCCACTACGAGCTCCAAATCAATATCCAACCCAAAGAAACCCATATCCACCTCAAGGAAACAACCAAGTTTACCAACAACCCGCTTATCAACCACCTGCCTACCATGCTCTTCCTCCCACTCAACCCACCGCATTTCATCAAGACGTTGAAACTTACATGAGGACAAATGACGCAATAGTGCAGAATCTTCAGCGGCAAATGGATAGCTTGAAAGGAGATATGGTGAAACAAGGGAATGATCTTTGAGCCGATATGCGAAACTCTTTGGCAAGTCAAACAAATGACTTAAGGGATATGATGGCTAGTTTCTTCCAAAGTAATCAAGCCTCTGGTTCGGGTTCTCTTTTGAGTAACACAGTTGCTAATCCAAGAGGGGAGATGAAAGCAATCACCACTCGCAGTGGAAAAGGTTTAAAGGAACCCGGGCTTCCTACACCTATACCGGTGATTGTGACAAAGGAAAACGAGTCCCCTTCTCCAATTCCTCCAACTTCTACTTCTCCAATTCCTCCAACTTCTACTTCTCCAATTCCTCCACCTTCTACTTCCACCCCACCACCACCCAAGGATGTGAGTGAGAATTCCATACCAAAGCCTTCATCTCAACCCAATATAGCTTATCCTTCAGGGTTGAGGAAACAGAAATTGAAGAACAAGGATGATATTCAGGTTTCTAACTTTCTTAAAATGTTTAAACAACTGAATTTCAATATCTCCTTTGTTGAGGCTCTCGCTCACATGCCGAAATATGTTAAAATGTTTAAAGATCTTCTCAGTGATAAGGAGAAACTTCTTGATATCGCTCAGACCCAACTTAATGAGAATTGCTCCGCAGTGCTCTTAAGGAAATTACCAACCAAACTTGGTGATCCGGGTCGCTTTCTCATTCCTTGCAACTTCCCCGGGGTAGAGAATTGTATGGCCCTAGCTGATCTAGGTGCTAGTATCAACTTAATTCCATTAAGCGTTTGGAAACAATTATCTCTACCCGAGCTAGTCCCCACACGAATGACATTGGAATTAGCAAACCGTACGGTTGCTTATCCGGTGGGGATAGCCGAAGACGTCTTCATTGGTGTCGATAAATTCACCTTTTCCGGCGGATTTTGTTATCGTTGACTACAAGATGGATCCCCGTGTTCCATTAATCGTTGGACGTCCATTCTTGAGGACCGGTCGCACTCTCATTGATGTAGCCGCGGGCGAATTAATCATGAGAGTTGGTGACAATAAAATCGTCTTCAACATGGGTAAACATTCTAAGCAGCCTTTTGAAAACGAGAGCATTAATTTCATTGACGTTCTTGATGAGGCTTGTGAAAGCATTTCAAAGACGCTTGTAAAAGTGGTTCTTCTTCTCTTCCTATTGTTGAGACCATTGCCTCTATTGCTCCATCACTAACTCCATTTGGAGAAAGTGATTTCATTTTGAAAGAATTTGAAGCAACTTTGGGAGATGTGGACTTACAATATGACGATTCTCCCTCCAATTGGGATGAACACATTCGTACCATTGAGAAACTTCTCAATGAGGACCATATTTCTCCACCATCTCCTAAGGATATCTCTATCGATGATCCGAATTTGACTACGCCTTCCATCAAAAATCCTCCGGATTTAGAGCTTAAGGACCTACCGTCTCATCTCGAGTACGTTTTCCTTGAAGACAACAAGAAGTCACCCGTCATCATCGCAAATGACTTGAAAGAGGAAGAAAAATCTCGACTTATCGCCGTGCTGAAGAATCACAAGAAAGCGATTGCTTGGAAAATCTCCGATATTCGTGGAATTGATCCTCACTTTTGCACACATAAAATTCTCATGGAGGACGACTTTAAACCCACTATTCAAAGCCAAAGAAGGATGAATCCCAAGATCCATGACTTTATCAAAAAAGAGGTTATCAAACTTCTTGATGCGGGAATGATCTACCCTATCTCGGATTCACCATGGGTTAGTCCGGTCCATTGTGTGCCTAAGAAAGGCGGAATCACTGTTGTGCCCAGCGAAAACAATGAGTTGATTCCTACTCGTCTCGTTACAGGGTGGAGAGTTTGTATAGACTATCGCAAACTCAATGATGCTACGAGAAAGGATCATTTTCCCCTTCCTTTCATGGACCAAATGCTTGAACGTCTAGCGGGTAATGACTATTACTGCTTTTTAGACGACTTCTCCGGGTATTTTCAAATTCCCATCGATCCTAAAGACCAAGAGAAAACGACATTCACTTGTCCTTATGGAACATTTGCTTACAAAAGAATGCCTTTCGGCTTATGCAATGCTCCTAGGACATTCCAAAGGTGTATGATGGCTATCTTCCATGACATGGTTGAAGAAACTATGGAAGTCTTCATGGATGATTTCTCGGTCTATGGTGATTCTTTCTCTCATTGCCTTGCCAATTTGGAACACATACTTAAGAAATGTGAAGACACTCGCCTTGTTCTAAATTGGGAAAAATGCCATTTCATGGTAAAAGAAGGCATTGTGCTTGGACATAAAATCTCAAAAGCCGGTCTTGAAGTGGACCGTGCTAAAGTGGATGTCATAGCCAAATTACCTCCACCTTCAACCGTGAAGGGTGCGAGAAGTTTCCTTGGTCATGCGGGCTTCTATCGTTGATTCATTCAAGATTTTTCTAAAATTGCTCGCCCGATGACCCACCTCTTGGAAAAAGATACTCCTTTTATCTTTTCTAAAGAGTGTCTTGAATCCTTCAATCTTCTTAAGGACAAGCTAACTAAAGCACCGGTCTTGGTTACCCCCAATTGGGAGCTACCTTTTGAATTGATGTGTGATGCTAGCGACTTTGCTATTGGAGCGGTTTTGGGCCAAAGAGTGAACAAACACTTCCAACCAATCCATTATGCTAGCAAGACAATGACGGGGGCTCAATTGCATTATACCACTACCGAAAAATAACTTTTAGCTGTAGTGTATGCTTTTGAGAAGTTTCGCCCCTATCTTGTCCTTTCCACCACAATCGTGTACACCGATCATTCCGCGTTGAAGTACTTGTTAACTAAACAAGATTCCAAGCCAAGACTTCTTCGTTGGGTTCTACTCCTTTAGGAATTAAAATTGAAATTAGCGATAAAAAAGGAGCGGAAAACCTAGCCGCGGATCATCTAAGTAGACTTGAGGATCCTTATCAAGGGGATCATCCGAATCAAGAGATCAATGACTCTTTTCCCCTTGAGGCCTTAATATCAAAAGAAGAAGTTCCTTAAAGATGTTAAGACTTACTTTCGGGATGACCCTTATCTCTTCAAACAATGTGTTGATCTGATTATTCGTCGAAGTATTGATGGACCCGCAGCTTTAGACATTCTCGAAGCTTGCCATAAAGGACCCACCGGTGGTCACTTTGGTCCTAATTACACCGCGAAGAAAGTGTTTGACTCGGGATTCTATTGGCCCACCATTTATCGTGACGCTCACAAGATGGTTAAAAATTGTGATGCTTGCCAACGCCAAGGCAAGATCACACATAAAGATGAGATGCCTCAAAATTTCATACAAGAATGTGAAATCTTTGATGTATGGGGTATCGACTTTATGGGGCTATTTCCATCATCTAAAGGGAACAAGTACATCCTCGTAGCCGTTGACTACGTATCCAAATGGGTTGAAGCTAAGGCTCTCCCTACGAACGTTGCGAGGGTGGTTGTGAACTTTCTGAAGCAACTTTTTGCTCGATTCGGTGTTCCTCGTGCTATAATCAGTGATCGCGGGACTCATTTTTGCAATGATCAATTTGCTCGAGTCATGGCTAACTATGGTGTCAATCACCGTCTTTCCACCGCTTATCATCCCCAAACAAATGGGCAAGCCGAGATTTCTAACCGTGGATTGAAGCAAATTGTTGAGCGTACTGTAGGAGAGCATCGTGTCTCATGGGCCGATAAGTTAGATGATGCTTTGTTTGCTTTCTGTACCACTTATAAGACCCCGATTGGTTGTACACCTTATCGTCTTGTGTACGGGAAAGCATGCCACCTCCCTATCGAGCTGGAACATAAGGCATACTGGGCATTGAAGTGGGCCAATTTTGACATCAACAAAGCCGGAGATCTTCGGAAGATTCAACTCAACGAGCTCAACGAACTAAGGAATGAAGCTTATGAGAACTCATTGATCTACAAGGAGAAGACCAAGATTATCCATGATTCAAGGATTAAGAACCAAGAGTTCCACGTTGGTGATCAAGTTTTACTCTTTAACTCTTGGTTGAAGATCTTCTCGGGAAAGCTGAAGAGCCGCTGGTCTGGTCCATTCACCGTCGCCAAAGTTTTCCCCTATGGCACCATTGAGCTTTCTCAGCTAAATGGGCCCAATTTTAAAGTGAATGGCCAGCGCGTGAAGTTGTACTTTGGTGAGGACGTCTCTCATGAGATGATTTCATCCCTCACTACATTTCCCTTGAATTAGTTCTGGGTCGAGTCAGGCTCGTGACTCGGTTAACAAAAACAAGCGCTTCTCGGGAGGCAACCCGTTGATCTATCCTTTACCATTTTCATAATAAGTGTAAGGGGAGCCTCGTCTGTGTTTGTTGTCTTGTTTCTTATAATGTGCAGGGATTAAAGCTCAAAGAGCACTTTTAATGACATTTGACGAACCGTGATCCCGTGTACCCGTCTTCCTGGTTCTATCCTAGACTATCGTGATTCAATATTTCATATCTTATATGTTCACATTGACATCATTATAGTTGTCCTTTCCTTAGCAAGATTTAAACAAAGTGCACAATGTCCTAGGTGTAGGGGAGTTTACTCCCACATGCTTAAACATTGAGGACAATGTTTATATCAAGTGTAGGGGGACTTCTATCGAAATAAATGGTCTTTTCCATGAATTTGCCCTCATTTTAACCGAAAAATCTAATTTTTCTACATTTTTCAAAATTTTTAATCTATTTTGGCCTAGAAGCTAAGTAACTTTCCTTGCTAAAATAAAGTTTAATAAAGTGGTTTTAAATTTTTCAAAGTCGTGAATATTTTGACTCGACCCGAGTTTACTTATCTAAGTTTACTCTAGCTAGTATCCTTAACGTGTTTAAGTCAAGTTTTGCTAGGCTTATTCCTACGGAGCTTTAAAACGCGAAAGTCTTAACTCTTACGGGTTAAGAACAAGAACTTTTCGCAAGTTCCTATAATTGATCCTAGAGAGTCGTTTATCAAGGGAAATTTAAAATGCGAATTCCAAACTTGAAAAAGTCTAAGAGTTTGCAAGATCCTATAGATGACTCGAAAACCCAAAACTTTGATTTAATTGGCTAAGCATCCACGTGTCTCATTCCTTGAGATTTTAAATTGTGGAGAGCGAGAGATGATAGAGTCAATTATAAGTTTGGTATTCTTTCGTGAATTTATGTGAGTTGATTATAAGCCTATTCTCCCATCGCTTGTTAATAAATATATTTGCAATAAATAAGGTTGTGCGATTTGAAAAGTTACTTAGCTTCTAGCACAAGATCGTTTAAAAGTTGCTCGGTATTAATTAGAGTTCATAGCCAAGGCATAACTTATTGAAGCGGGATGCGAAGATTGGCGAGTCCAAAAAGGTCCTAACAAGGCATGAGGGCTACATTTTGTTGCTAAAGATCCAAAAGTGATGTGAAGAATCATTTATCAAAAATCAATATGAAGGATCGAGACACACGATGAAAAGCAAATACTACCCTAAAGATCATGGAGAAGTCTATCCAAAAAGGCCCTAACAAGGTATGAGGATAAATAGATCCAAGTCCTAAAAGGAGGCGGATCGTTGTATATCAAAGTCCAAAATAAAGATTGGAGAAAAATGATGAAATCGTGGTCCAAATTTGAAGAATCTCTCGAAAACTTCAAGTGAAGAAATTCCTATTATGAAGAGAAGACCATAATTTCAAGAACTTCTCTCAAGATTTGAAGTATAAAGTCGCTGCCAAATATCGGTCCGAGAAAGGTCTCAAATCGTGAAGCGAGTTATGCCAAGATATGAACTTTAAGAGGTCTCAAGAAGCAGTTTTAAAAGATTTTGTCCTTTAGCTAACTATTGATTAAATCGTCCCACTTTATTTTTGGCCTAAATAAGCTATCGAAATAAGTCAAACAATGTATCATCGTGATCATTCAAGACAAAATTAAAATATAAGAGATACACCTAGGAATAAGGGAGTCTAAGTAAATAATTGGGCCACATGAGTTCGTGTTAGTTTGCTAACTTATAATAACAATGATCTCGTTTATAAGCTTGGTGTGGGTAACGTGAAACTTGAGGATGATAAACATTCATGACACCAAAACCCCAATGTAAGTCTTTAAATTCTTTACTTGTTTTGTAAATATTTCTATCTTTTAAGTTTCCTTAGTGTTTAATATTTAATAAAGGCCAATATGGGTTATTTATGATGAAAAATGTAAACTATGCTCTAAAATTAATGCATTGCATGAGGGCATTGCAATGGTCAAGTGTAGAGGATTTAATAAGTGTGAAAACACTTATCCTTTTACCGCTTATTTCCAATAATAACATGACCAAAACGTGTATTTTATGTCGTAAAAGTCGGAATTATGCGTGGTTTGTGTTTTTATTGTGTTTCAGGATAAAATATGAAAAAGGGAGAAAACACGGGCTATCACGGACTTTTATCAAAGAAAACGACAAAAGACGAAGTCAAAAGATCAAGAGTGCAAAAAGAACGGAAATCCAAGGCCTATTCTGAAGATTTATCGAAGAAAAAGTCTAAAGACGGAAGTTTAACGAAGTCGAAGAACCAAATCTACAAAAAGAAAAAAAATAGAAGACGAGTTCAAATTATCATTCGACTAATCCCGAGACTGAGTCGAGAAAGACGAGAAGAAAAGAGAAGAAACAAGCACTTACCACCTCCCCTATATATAGTAGAAAAATAGTCATTAGTTGAGTAGTTAATTTTTAGTTTTTAATTTTTAGTAGGTAATTAGTGTTTATTTCTCTCTCTAGCTTTCTCTTCAAGTTTTCTTAATCTTCATCTTAATCTTGTAACTTTGAATCTTAAATTTTCAATTTAATCAAGTTTTTTATTTAATTCTCATTCTACCTTTCTTAATCTTTTGGTGATTTAATTAATCATGTAGTTGATTTCATCTATTTGATTATGTGATTTATTCATGTGATTGATCTTATAGTTTTGATGTGGTGGATGTTTTGAGCTTATTGTGATTGTTAATTTACTAGTGTTTGGCTTATTTTTGATTAAGTTGGTTTGATAGATTTATAGATTTGATTATTAGTTGATTTTAAATGTTTTGATTATTTAGTGTTTTTATAGTTTTTAATTTGTGGCTTATTTAGTTTTTCTTAAAATTTATTTGGTTAAAGTTTTAGTTATTTGCTTATTTGATTTGTGCTTAATCTTAGCTTATTTTCCTTGTTTCTAAACGTTACTGTAACTGTTACTGTTTTTCATTTTTCTTCGCAAAAGGGTTTTAAACTCTGAAAATATATCATTTCTCTGAGAAGTCCAACATTCCGAAAATTTACCATTTCTCTGAAAACCTTCAAAGTTCTGAAAATATATTATTTCTCTGAAAAAGTTGATTATTCCGAAAATCCCTATTTCTCTGAAAAGTCCATTATTCCGAAAATCCCTATTTCTCTGAAAAAGTGATTATTCCGAAAATACACAATTTCTCTGAAAAGTTTTATTATTCCGAAGATTTCTCTGAATTTGTCATTTTTTCCGAAATGATTGATTTTCCCATTTTTCCATTTTTTTCCCATTTTTCCACTTTTTCCCATTTTCCACTTTTTCCCATTTTTCCACTTTTTCCTATTTTTCACTTTTTCCCATTTTTCACTTTTTCCCATTTTTCACTTTTTCCCATATTTCCACTTTTTCTACGTTTTCCCAGTTTTCTACTTTTTCCCATTTTTCACTTTTTCCCATTTTCCACTTTTTTCCCATTTTTCCACTTTTTTTTTCCCATTTTTCCACTTTTTCCCATTTTTCACTTTTTCCCATTTTTCTAACTTTTCCCATTTTTATTAATTCACGTTTTATTATTTTCGGGTAAACTTTATTAATTAAACTTTACTAACATATTCATTAAGTAAACTTTATTTTCGGGTCGATAGTTAATTTCGTCTTTTAGTTTTATTTTTATTAATTGTTACGTTTTAAATTCACGTTTTTTATTTATATTGTGTTGTTTTAATTAGTTAATTGCTTTTAGCTTATTGTTATTATTTTGCGCATTTACCTTTTAAGTAGAATAGATAACCAAACCATTTTATTTTCCACCAAGAACGACTGAATCGCACTTTAACCGGAAATCAATTCGAATTGAATCGAGACGAACAAATTTTTATACCTGGCAAAAACCTTGTATTAGCCGACATTGTATCGGATGGTATTGACCGTGGTAGGCACGAGGGGCTGACCAAAGCTGCGGAGCTAATAAGCAAGAAGGAAGATATTACCCAACATGCCTACCACAACCCTCTAGCCGAAGATAAGATGACTGCATCAATGGCCGCCCTTGGGGAAATCCAGCACCCATTCCTAGACGAGCTAGAGTCGCTGAAGGATGCTCCCAATGAGGTAATAATGTCCAAGCTCACCGTCGATCCCATCCCGCTGACCCTGCCCACCTACGACTCTGTTTCAAAGGTGATGAAAGGTGAGAAGCTGTTAGCAGAAGCGTTGGATGCTAACATGAGCAGAGCACAGGGTGGAAAAGATGCTCGCGGTGAGGTCCTCCGCGCCTTGATTGCTGAAGGGAAGAAAGAGATAGGAAAATTCTTACCTCCTTTGTAAGTTACATTGTAAACAGTTGTGCCTTTTATTCGTCCGTATATGTATACGGCTAGAACTGATAATATTGTTATAACTCATTATATTTATGCAAGTCCGTGATAACCACGGCTACTTTTGTATTTTGAATTTGAAACTTGTGTATTTTTTTTCTTAGATATCATGTACCTATGTTGCATGACATGTCACTTCTTACCTAAAATACAATCAAGCCTATATTTTACTAGACGTGCGGCGTGCGTCTTTACCATGCAAAGCACTACGTGAGCGCATCATACAGAAACTTATCACAACGTCTTGTGAGTAAGGTGTATAGTAAGGATACATGATCCGCGTCACTGGGGTTGCATCCCTCTTATGCGACAAGTTGAATTATTAGGTTCACTTAATCCTCTTACCCCGCCTGGAGGCGCATAGTACATGTACGGTTTTGAATGAATGCATATGAATAAGAGATAGCACATTATAGCAATAACAACTAAATATATACGACATTAATTTGTACATAGAATCTAAAAAACAAGACAATAATTTGCACAAGAACGAGCCGTGGAGCTAGCTAGGCACCACGACATTTTATTAGAACGTTTACGATTTTTGTTTTGACAAGAATGGGAATTCCTAAAAACAAAGGGAACCTAGAAAGCATGAAAAACAAAACAAAAGAGAATACATGGATCTTCATTGAAGCCAACTATAGCGAAGTGTCCATGCGGAAGCCATAGCTTTTCAAAGATAGCACCTTTTAGGATTGCAGATATTCCATGTGCGTTCCAGGTCGCGGCCATCCATGTCATGCGACTTGTACGCGCCCCGTCCTAAGGCTTCCGTAACCTCATACAGTCCTTCCCATTTAGGGCCTAGCTTTCCTGTATTCTCCGCTCGACTTGCCTCGTTGGCACGATAAACAAAATCTCCCTGTAAAAAAGAAACACCTTTAACCTTGGCGTCATAATAAGCCTTCATCCGTGCCTTTGACTTGGCCTCCTTGATAGCAGCTATTTCTCTTTTTTCCTCCAACAAGTCCAGATTAATCCGGAGTTGCTCGTTGTTCGTGACAACATTAACCTCCGCTGTGCGGATGGTAGGCATTCCAATTTCTACTGGTATAACAGCTTCAGTGTCGTAGGCCAACGCAAATGGAGTGTCCCCATTGGCTGTTTTAATCATAGTCCTATGTGCCCATAGAACATGTGGCAGCTCATCCACCCATTTGGCACTTCGTTCATCAAAACGTGCCTTGATGCCTTCACCTAAGCTTCTATTTGCCCGTTCTACAAGACCATTTGTCTACGGATGTTTGACAGATGCGAAGCGCCACGTGATATTCAATGCTGCGCACTAGTCTTTGAATGGATTATCCGCGAACTGCTTACCGTTGTCCGAGATGATTTCTCCTGGCAAGCCGAAACGGCACACGATGTTTTCCCAAACAAACTTTTTAACTTGTTTGCCTGTGATGGATTTAACTGCCTTAGCTTCTATCCAGCGCGTAAAGTAGTCCATTGCGACAATCAAGAACTTAACTCCCCTGCAGCTACGGGAAAAGGTCCTGCAATATCAATCCCCCACTTATAGAATGGCCATGGGGATGTAATGGGTGTTAGTTCCTGCTGCGGATGTCGTGGTGCTGGTCTGTGCACTTGGCAATCACTGCATTTACGAATCATGTCGCGTGCATCCCTATGCATAGTAGGCCAATAATATCCTGTGCGTAGAGCTTGTGCTACTACAGATCGGGGACCCGCGTGCATACCGCATAACCCTTCGTGTATCTCACTGATCACATAAGTAGCTTGGCGTGGCCCAACACACCGCAACCACGGCTGTAAGAAAGAGCGCTTGTAAAGAATACCTTCTCGAAGCTCGAAGTGCTGTGACTTCCTTCTGATACGCCGTGCCGCCTTTTCCTCATCCGGAAGGGTTTCGTTAGTTAAATAGCTGATGATCGGGGTCATCCATGTAGGTCCATCTTCTTCAACTATAGTTGCGACTTCACCTTCTGTTATAGACTTTTCCTTTAGTATTTCTACCAAGACTTGCTTGGATAAGTGGGCGAAACTTGTAGACGCGATCTTGCTAAGAGCGTCCGCCTTCTTGTTTTCACCTCTTGGTACCTGTTTGATAGAAAACTTGCTGAAAGCAGCGATGAGTGACTTGACTTTCTCCAAGTATCGAACCATGTTATCCTCCTTGGCTACGTAACCCCCTAGAATGTGGTTCATGACAAGCCGTGAGTCCACGTAGGCCTCAAGGTTTCGGACTCCCATTCTAGCGGTGATTTTTAAACCCGCAATCAACGCTTCATATTCTGACTCATTATTGGTGGCTGCGAACTCAAAGCACAGGGCGTATGTAAACTCCATTCCTTCCGGATTCGTAAGGATGAGACTAGCTCTTGATCCGTCCGTGCAGGAGGATCCGTCAGTAAATAATACCCATGGTTCTGCTGGAGGTTCCTCCCGTTGTACGACCGGTCCATCATCGTCCGGCTTCTCTATCAAGAAATCTGCCAAGATTTGGCCTTTAACCGATGTCCTTGGTCTATAAGAGATGTTATGCTCTCCTAACAGAATGCTCCACTTCTGTAGCCTACCGGCCACGTCTGGTCTGGAGATGACTTGTTTTATTGGTTGATCAGTAATAACCACAATTGGGTGCGCCTGAAAGTACCGGCGTAACCGTTTTGTGGCAAACACTAATGCCAAAACCAATTTCTCCATAGAAGAATAATTCAACTCCGGCCCTTGTAGTGTTCTACTTATGAAGTAGACAGGAGTTTGGACTGTGTCCCTATCCGTCATTAGTACCGCACTTATTGCTCCATGTGTGGCCGACAGATACATGATGAGCTCCTCCTTAGGTCGGGGTGCTACTAGCATGGGAAGAGCTGCGAGGTGTTGCTTAAGCTGACCAAAAGCTTCCTCTGCTTCCTTTGTCCACCGGTAATCTCCCTTCTTGATGCACTTCTTGAGTGTTTTGAATAAGGGGAGTGACTTCTCCGCGGACTTCGACAAGAACCTGTTTAGCCCGGCCAGCTTCCCATTTAATGATTGTTCCTCTTTTCGCGTTTGGGGAGATGGTAACTGTATTACCGCGTCCGTATTTTCCGGTCAAGGCTTGATGCCGTTTGGATCAATCATATATCCAAGGAACATCCCTTAAGTTTCCCCAAACGTGCATTTCTTTGGATTTAGTTTCATATTAATCGTCCTTAATGTGTCAAACGTCTCTTGGACGTCACGGAGAAGTGTATCCTCTGTATGACTTTTGATGACTAAATCATCAACATAGACCTCAAGGTTGCGGCCTATCTGTGAGTCGAAGGCTTTGTCAATAAGCCGCTGATATGTTGCCCTGGCGTTCTTTAGTCCGAATAGCATTTTTGTATAACAGTATACGCCTTGACTAGTATGAAACGCCGTCTTCTCTGCGTTCTCTTCCGTCATCTGGATCTGGTGGTATCCTTTGTATGCGTCTAAGAAGCACTTAAAGGGATATCCATATAGGGATTCCACCTTCCAATCTATCTCTGGTAACGGATAGCAGTCCTGCGGACAGGCTTTGTTCAGGTATGTGAAGTCCACGCACATGCGCCAGCTCCCGTCATGCTTCTTGACCATGACCGGGTTGGATAACCACTCGTGGTAGTATACCTCGCACATAATACCTGCATCCACCAATTTCCGTACTTCATCTAATATTACTTGGCTGCGTTCTGGTGCCTGACCGCGCTTCTTTTGCTTAACGGGAGGATATCCCTGACGGATTTGGAGTTTATGTTCTGCTATCACACGCGGTACACCCGTCATATGCTTGGGCTCCCATGCGAATACATCTAAGTTTGCTTTTAGGAGAGAGCACATGGCCCTCTTGCCGCTATCCGAGAGTGTTCCTCCTATGGATACCTCTTGTTCCAGATAATCAGGATGGATTGCCACCTTCCAGTTGGGAGGTGGTGATCCATCCTTGACGGGAACAGGTAGAACTGGTGTTGTCACGGCATGACATTCGGATGCTGGTATGATTGAGTTATAGATGGTGACAATTCCTCCTTCCACAGGGAATTTAATCATTCCGTAAGCTGTGGAGGGTACTGCCCGTATGGCCAGGATA
Source organism: Glebionis coronaria (assembly GCA_025667525.1). Classification (NCBI taxonomy): domain Eukaryota; kingdom Viridiplantae; phylum Streptophyta; class Magnoliopsida; order Asterales; family Asteraceae; genus Glebionis; species Glebionis coronaria. The sequence continues at coordinate 453,064,933 of CM046881.1, read as the reverse complement.
CTTGGTCTGCCTATGATCCCATTGTATGGAGAGTGTGAGCGTATCACCATAAAGTTCATCCACGCCGTGGTGGAATGCTCTTCATTCCCAACGGTTACGAGAAGACGCAGCTATCCTTTTGGCCAGATGGTGTCTCCACTAAAGCCGATGAGCGGCGACGTGACCGATACTAATTGGCTTCTTATTTCTGGTCGTAGCTGTACGAAACAGTGTTCGTATAGTACTTCTGCCGATGACCCTCCATCCACATAATACGGCGGACATTGTGTGTTCCAATGCTTATCTCAATCGTGAGAGGTGCATCGGCTACGTCACTTGTCGTGATGGGAGGGAATGAAATTTCTCTGCCACGTGAAATTTTTGGACTAATTTTCTGCCTTGTGTGGCGCTGCCTGGATTGGATCATGTATATAGTCGAAGGTTTGTCCTTTTGGGGATCCTTCTTGTCATGCTTCTTGTTGTCCTTTCCGTCCTTCCAATCCTTGACCAAATGTTTAAGTTTGCCTGACTTAATCAGTGACTCAATGTGCTTCTTGAGCTGGATACATTCCTCCGTGTCGTGGACCTTGTCGTTGTGGAATTCGCAAAAGCGATTTCCTTGACGACGGTCCACCGGAGTCGTCATTGGGGGAGGTCTCGGGAAGTTAGCCCTTCTATCAGCAAGATATCCCGGTAGGACATCTTTAGAGGGGTAAATTTGTCCTCCGACCGCCCTCCTTTGTTTTGGCTCTTGTAGTCCGAGCTCCTTCCACTGCCCTGGTTGCTTTGACCACCCGACTGTCTCCTAGACTGGTCGTTCGATCGATAGTTGTTTCCTTTTGAAGGATAGGTCGCGGCTACCGCGGTTTCTCCTTCTATGAAGTTCCTTACCTTTTCCATAAGGTCGTCATACTTTTCCGGTCGCTTGTCATTGAGACGTCTAATTAATTCCCTGTCTGTTATGGCATGCATATAATCGGAAATTTTTAGATATTCCGGCATTGTCTTTGTGCGCGTGTCATTGACGGTTGCCAATGAGACCGGGTCCCTATTATACTTCTTTCGCTGAGTATAATTGTTTTTGAACGCAGTACACAGTTCAGTGAAGCTGTCAATGCTTCGGGGAGGAAGTCCCTCAAACCAATCACGAGCATTGCCGATCAAGGTTGAATTGAACATCTGGCACCATATAGGCATGGGCCATCGTTCAATTTTTGCCAGCGTGTCAAATATTTTTAGGTGATCATCCGGATCACGAGGCCCATCATATGTCTTGACGCACGCCAGCATGCGACGCTTTTTTTTCCTCGGAGTAATTCCGTATACGGAGAGTAAAAGGATCCTCCCTGGGATCACACCATGGACGGGTGAGATTAGGATCACACCATGGGCGGGAGAGATCCTCCGCTTCCGCCTCACGATAATAGGGGCCACCATAGTACTCTTCATCGTCTGGCGGCGGTGGAGGAGTACGCCTAGGTCGACGACGCTTAGGTGGATGGTCATCCGAATCCTCTCCTAATGGACCGGGGGAAGGGGATGGTGCCCCACCTTTTGGTAAAGGATCCTCTCTATGAGAAGAGCTAGGAGCCTTCTTCCCGGTATTCATCCTATCCCACACGCTTGTGCGACGATTAGTACTGGTTAACTCCAGGTCTGGCCGTTCGGCTGAATCATCGGACCTATCTCCTTCCTCACGAGATTGTATCAGTTCCTGTATAACACGATCCCCTATATGCTCGAACACGTTCCTTGGTTGAGGGGTTTCCTCAAAGAGGTTTCGGTCCTGGGGTCGTGCCCTTCTCTTCTTTTTAGTCTGAGGAGAAGTGCCGGGTCCGGCTCTGCCAAAGTTGAGCCTAGATTGGAGGTTCCTCCCTAGGTTTAATCTGGACGCGATTCCTGGGACGATCCTCTCAAAGTTCTGCGTGAGAACTCGAGCAAGATCTTCCTCACTAAGTGGTTCGACTTCCACTTCTTCCTCGTTCGATGGCCTGCGCGGCTCCTTGTTAGGGGGCTTAGGCGCACTCCCGGGATCAGGGTTGTCCAGGGCCGAGGTAGGTGGTGGGGTGATAGCGGACATGCCTACCACATCCATAGACTGAAAAATACTTCGGTTATTTGGTCCACCTGTCTGGTTGCTGGAGGACTGATTGGGAATGAGTATTCCGTCCCTTGTGGACTTTCGGTTCGCAGGATTCGTGTTCCTGGGATTTCCTTGCGGATGTCCTTTCGTCAATGAAAGATCGAGATGAGATTTGCTCTAGCTTAATGTATGGGTCCCACGGATGGCGCCAACTTGTTGATACAAAAGTTGGATGATCCTTGCTAGACCCGAATTAGGCTTAATTCGGGTTGGCTGGGCTCCGGCTCCTACACCAAGTGAGATAACTTGTTGGAATCCTGCACACTAAAACAGCACACGTTAGGCTTACCGTGGGAATGTATCCCACTATTTGACTCTGGCGTGAGAGTAAGTAATCGGTTAGGGTTTGAGAATCGAATGAGTTGTGAGTGTGTAGAATGTAATACCTTTGTGGAACCCTTGGGGGTTCCTTATATAGGCAGTGAAACCCTAATGGGTTGTCACTGATGCTTCGGCCCCAAGGAAAGGATAAGTACCAGAATTAGTTTGATTGTTATCTTCTAATTATGGTGAGTGTATATACTCTTCTTTGGGGTAAATCCTAATCATAATAAGAGTATGATTCTGTCTAACCCTGTACATGCCATGCCGGGCCATGGGCCGCACACATGTATGCGGTTACTATTCACCTAAGCCCATAAGCTTAAATGATATTAATCCAACCCATCAGTAATGGGCCGGATGCGGGTAGTACCCGTGGGCCGGGTTCATGACCCGGCTGGGGACTATACGTCATCACCCATCATTGACATTTCAAATTTGTTGTGCATTACTTTTTCAAACCATTTTGAAAGTTTTAGGTTTGTAGACCCGAAAATAATGTCATCAACATAAATATGCACAAGCAAAATGTCATCCCCATATTTATAAGTGAACAAAGTTAGATCAATGGAACCTTTTGAGAAACCTTTGGAGACAAGAAATTTTGAGAGCTCGTCGTACCACGCCCTTGGAGCTTGCTTGAGTCCATAAAGTGCTTTGTGGAGACGATACACCTTGTCAGGATAATGAGGATTGACGAATCCTTCCGGCTGAGTGACATAGACTTCTTCCTTCAAAGGACCGTTAAGAAACGCCGTCTTTACGTCCATTTGATAAACGATGAATCCCTTATGTGTAGCATAAGCAAGGAAAATCCTAACCATTTCCATACGAGCTACTGGTGCAAATGATTCTTCAAAATCAATACCCTCTTTCTGTCCATACCCTTTAGCCACTAGCCTAGATTTATTCTTGATGATCGTGTTTTATTCATCCATCTTGTTTTTCCAGATCCATCAGAGATTTAACGGTATTACATCGTATGGTCTGTCAACAAGTTCCCAGACTTTAAGTCTTTCAAATTATTGAAGTTCATCCGTGTTGGGAATTATTTGTTAAGTGTCAAGTACCGTTAGTATATTCCAAGTACTATTAGTGTTATGTAAGTACCGTTACTGTTAACGCGGTACATAGTAAGTACTGTTACTTATAAAGTAAGTACTGCTATGATGATTAGGACGAATATATCTTTGTATAAGATATGTCATAGTTATAGTTAGAGTATATCTTATGTGATATACCTAAATAGTTATAATATTGATAATATATCGTCTGTGATATAGTTATCTTTATAGAATATTCTAAGGTTTCTAGGGTTCCTTACTCTATAAAAGGAGCATAGGTACAATGTCTTTCATGTACCTCATTCAAGTCGATTAATAAGAGAATCAAATAGTTAAAAGTAATTTTGTTCTTCTGTGCTTTATAAGTTAGATTCCGTATAACTTATTTAGTGTTAGTAAGAGTGCTCAAAGTGTTTTAGTTTGGTTACAAACTATTATACTAATTCTTAACAGAATCTAGATCCAACCAAAGGGATCAACAAGTGGTATCAGAGCTTGTTGAGAAACTTTGAAAAAGAAGAACACGACCCCAAACACTCCACACATACCAAATCTCAATGTCTCAACCAGATGGTGATAATGCTCACTTGGATGATGTTCAGAACCCTGATCCTGTTCTACCACATGGACAACCACAAGTTGTGCATCCTGCACCAGCACAAGGTGCTCAAGCCGTGAATGCTGTAGCTACCTATACACCAACACCTTCTCATACTCTGTCTGCTGTTAAACTCCTAGTTCTCAAAGGTGACAATTATGAGACATGGGCTATGCAGATGGAACATTACTTGAATCACACAGATCACACTGTGTGGCAAGTTATCAAGAATGGAAATACACCAAAGAAGCTACACTGGTTGCCAGACAATACATGCTATGTTCTACCTGCTGTGCCTGCTGAGGAGGTACAAGCAGAGATCAGAGAAAGAAAAGCCAAAACTGCTTTGGCTATGGCTCTTTTTGAAGACATTCTACCAAGATTTCATCATTATAAAGATGCCAAAGCTATGTGGGATGCTATAAAACTTAGATTTGGAGGCAATGACAAATATAAGAAAATTAAGAAGATTGTTCTTAAGCAAGAATTTGATAACTTCTCAATTACCAGTATAGAGGGGATACATGGTGGATATGGAAGGTTCAGAAAATTGCTTATTCAGTTAGCAGTTTATGGACAAGTAATCCTAATGAAGAAGCCAATCTAAAATTCTTAAGAAGTGTTCCACCAGAGTGGAAAGCAATGGCTATGCACTTCATCACAAGAGATGATTTGGAAACAATTCCTTTTGATCATCTCTACAACAATCTTAGAGCATATGAGATGGATGTGAAAGGCACTAAAGTAAAGACAACAAGTACTTCAAAGTCTAACTTGGATTTTGTGTTAGATGGGAACAGCGGTACTTACTTTCAAAATACCGCTAGTGGATCTAGCAGCGGTACATACTTCACAAATACCGTTGGAGGACTTACAAGCAGTACTTACCCACAAAGTATTGAAAGCAGTCCAATAGTCTCTCAAAATCCACATGGAAGGTCTTCACCATTGTTTAGTGACAATGATGCCTTCTCATTCTTTGCTGGACAAGACAACAGGCCAAGATTAACTCTCAATGACTTGTTCCAAATGGATGATGCTGATGTTGAAGAGATGGATCTTAAATGGCAAGCTGTTATGGTGTCAGTAAGATCTAATAGGTTCTTCAAGAAGACTGGAAGAAAAATGACTGTTGATCCTAATGAGCTATTAGGATATGACAAGTCCAAAGTTGAATGCTATAACTGTGGAAGGAATGGACACTTTGCAAGAGAATGCTCTAGAGATACAGCTGAGACTAGCAATCAGAAGTCCAAGAACAGCAATAGAACCAGTCCAAGAATAACTGAAAGCTTTCCAAAAGGAAACAGCAGGAGTCCTAAAGGAACTAAAGCATTGGTTACTGTAGATGGAGTGGTGAATTGGGCAGAAGAAGAAGAAGAAGAGCTTATATTAATGGCTCTCTCACATGAAGATACTGAGGTACATCCTTGTTCTAAAGATTGTATTCTTAAATTTAATAGCCTAAAAGTAGAACTAGAGGAACAGTATCAAAAGGTTAACACATGCACTGTAGAAGTAAAAACTTTTAAACATGGTGTTGTTAAATTAGAAGAAAATATAGTTTTTTACAAAAAGGCTCAACAAAACTAAGAAGAGAAAATAAGGATTTTGACTCTTTAAATGAGGGAAAAAGATGTGGAAATAAAAGCTTTTGAAAGACAACTTTTAAAAATTAATTCAGAAAATGAAGCTTTAAAAAACAGTCTTTGTAATGAAAGGGAAGTGATTAGTCATTGGCAACAATCCTCTAAGGGATTGGGAAAATTGATTAATTCACAAATGGGGTATTATGATAAAACAGGCCTAGGATATATTGAGGACCAACCTAGGATAACCTTAACTAACAAGGACTTATCAAAAGGGATTTTTGATAGTTCTAGTAAGGTAGATGATACACCTGAAAATGATAGATATGCTGAAGGAATGAAGGCAGTTCCTCCACCATTATCAGGAATTTTCATGCCCCCTTGTAATGATACTAGTATAGAGTTAGAAGAACCTAAGTTCAATAATGTCTTAAACTCTAGTACTCTGTCCCAAGAAAAGACTGCTGTGACCAAGAATATTGTTTATCCACCCTTAATGAACAACTTTGTTTCTGAGGAATCTAAGACTAGTTCTGCTTCCAAGCAGGTAAAAACTCCTAGCAAGATATTGGAAAACAATATAAAACATAATAAAGTCAAAAGGGGTGGGCTAGGTTTTGAAAAAGTAAAGACAAAACAACCTTTTGGGTCTTCTTTAAGAAGAAAAGGATGTTATGTTTGTGGTAGTCTGAATCATTTTATCAAAGACTGTACATTACATGAAGATAAAATTGTGAAACAAAAGGCTACACAAAGGGTTATGAAATACAGTAATGGAAAAAATGCACAGGTTTATAAGAAACATAAACTTAAAGATGACAAACCTAAGTTTGATCACACAAGGGTAGTTAAACAGGTTAAAAATAATCCTACCAAAAGTTTTGTTACTAGGGCAGTACTTATGAAACAAGGACTAGTATCTTTAAAGTCTGGTAAACCAAGTACCGGCAAGTCTAGACCTGCAAGTACTGCTAGACCAAACTCAAGTACTGTTGGTTTAAAGTCTGTAAAACCAATGTTCTCCAAGACTTCTAAGAAAGTTTTTGAAAAAGTTAAAACACCTAGAAGTAAGGATAAGAACAAACCAGTGCAAATATGGGTTCCTAAAAGAGATAAACCATGTGTTAAAGCAAGTACCGCAAAAGTAGTACTTAAGTCAAAGAAGTCAGAGCACATAGAGTCACCCTATGACTTTGACTACATAAATGAAACCATGAAGTATAAGAGTAAAAGTAGCATTATTGGGAATGCTTCAGTACAAACTCTTAAATGTGTAGGTCCCCCAAGATCCGAGCCAAATGTGGCTTGGGTCCCTGTTAAAAACTAATGAGTTTTATTTGTGTGCAGGGGCATCTCATTGATGAATTAAAAGATAAAGGAATTGTAGATAGTGGATGCTCAAGACACGTGACAGGAAACAAAGATTTTCTTACTGAATTTGAAGAATTCAGAGGAGGTCCAGTAGCCTTTGGGGGTAGCAAAGGTAGAATCACTGGCAAAGGGAAAATCAACACAGGAAAGTTGGAATTTGAAGATGTTTTCTTTGTAAAAGAATTGAATGAGTTCAATCTCTTTTCTGTATCACAAATGTGTGATAAGAAGAACAAGGTGCTATTCACAGACAAAGACTGCTTGGTGTTGTCCAAAGACTTTGAGATGCCTAAGGAATCTCAAATACTGCTTAAAGTGCCCAGGAAAGAAAATATGTACACCTTTAATCTTCATACTATTACTCCAACAGGTGGTATTACATGTTTGCTAGCTAAGGCTTCCTTAGATGAGTCAAATTTGTGGCATAGAAGGTTAGGTCATGTGAATTTCGAGAATCTTAATAGATTGGTGAAAAGGAATTTGGTTTGAGGTCTACCTAACAAATCTTTTCAAAATGATTTACATGTGCTGCTTGTCAAAAAGGTAAACAACATAGAGCCTCTTGTAAGACCAAGACTGTAAACACTGTGACAAAACCTTTGCAACTTCTGCATATGGATTTATTTGGTCCAGTTTCTATCAGAAGCATTAGCCATAAGACCTTTTGTCTAGTCATAACTGATGATTATAGTAGATTCAGTTGGGTTTTCTTTTTAGCCCTTAAAAGTGAAACAAGTGAATTACTAAAGGATTTTATCATTTTAGTTGAAAAGCAGTTCACTAAACAGGTATTAATCATTAGGACTGATAATGGAACAGAATTTAAGAATGCTGATTTTGATGAATTCTGTAGGTCTAAAGGAATTAAGAGACAATTTAGTAGTCCTAGAACTCCACAACAAAATGGAGTAGCTGAAAAGAAGAATAGGACATTAATTAAGGTTGCTACAACTATGCTGGCTGATTCACTTTTGCCAAATACCTTTTGGGCAGAAGCAATCAATACTGCATGTTATGTGTTAAATAGAGTCCTAGTAACTATGCCTCAAAACAAAACACCTTATGAACTCTTGACTAATGTAAAGCCTAACATAAGTCATTTAGAACCTTTTGGGTGTCATGTGTCTGTACTAAATACTCTTGATTATTTGGGAAAGTTTGATGGAAAGTCTGATCCAGGATATCTTGTAGGATATTCATTGCAAAGTAAAGCATATAGGGTTTACAATTTGGCAACTAAGAAAGTTGAAGAAAATGCTCATGTCAATTTCTTAGAAAATAAACCCAATGTTCCAGGAATATGTTATGCTTGGATGTTTGATTTAGATTATCTAACTAACTCCATGAATTACTACTCTTTGCAAAAGGATTGTCAAACTAACAATGCAGGTAGGGAGTCAAGTGCAACTAATTCAGGTACTCAAGAAGATGTTTCTTCATCAGATGATGATGTTCATGTCTATGTGCCCAATATGCCTACTGTTACTCCCATGTCTACAACTCCCAAGAAGCAAACCATGCCATCAAATGATGATCAAGCCTCCCAGGAGCTTAAGAGGCTTCAAGATCAAGAAAAGAATGCTACATCTGCTAATAAGCATTCAAGAGAAGAGTCTTTTGAGTCACAACTCTCAACAGTACATACTAAACCTAGCGGTACTTCATCTGCAAGTACTGCTAAGTCAAAATCTGCCAAATCTGTTGACTCACTAGATGAGATTTTACAAGCATTGGATGATGAAGACTTATATGCCAGTCCAGCTGAAGGAATCTTCTCTAAAGCTTCCTATGATGAGCAGGGTGCAGTAACTGATTTCAACAACTTGGAAACAGAAATTCCAGTCAGTTCTATTCCCACTCATAAAGTCAACAACAACCATCCTACTACACAGATTATTGGTGATCCAAAATCTGCTGTACAAACCAGAAGACAACTACAAACCAAAATTGAAACACATGCACTAGTGAGTTATGTCAAACAACAGCAGAGAACAAATCATAAAGATACTTAGCATTGTTTGTTTGCCTGTTTCTTATCTCAAGTAGAGCCCAAAAACATCTCTCAGGATCTTGATGAAGAAAGTTGGGTAGATGCCATGCAAGAAGAATTAACATAATTTGAGCTACAAAAAGTTTGGATTCTTGTGGATCTTCCCTCAGGTAAAAGAGTAATTGGTACTAGATGGGTCTTCAGGAACAAGAAGGATGAAAGAGGGGTTGTTGTGAGGAACAAGGCAAGACTTGTTGCTCAAGGCTATAGACAGGAAGAAGGGATAGACTATGATGAGGTTTTTGCACCAGTGGCAAGGATAGAAGCCAATAGGTTATTTTTGGCCTTTGCATCATATATGGGATTTATAGTCTATCAAATGGATGTGAAAAGTGCCTTTCTATATGGTACTATTTCAGAGGAGGTATATGCCTCACAACCTTCAGGTTTTGTAGATCCTAAATTCCCCAATAGAGTCTACAAGGTTATCAAAACACTTTATGGTCTGCATCAAGCTCCAAGAGCCTGGTATGCAACCTTATCCAACTTTCTGCTAGAACATGGATATAGGAGAGAAACCATTGACAAAACTCTGTTCATCAAGAAAAAGGCCAAGGACATCATTCTAGTTCAAGTTTATGTTGATGACATCATTTTTGGTTCTACCAAGAAGACATGGTGTGAAGAGTTTGAAGCTTTGATGAAAGGAAGATTTCAAATGAGTTATATGGGAGAACTAACTTTCTTTTTGGGACTGCAAGTCAAACAAAGGAAAGATGGAATATTTATCAGCGAAGATAAATATGTTGCTGAAATCTTAAATAAATTTTCATGTATGGATACAAGGAGTACGAGCACACCTTTTGAAGCCAAGAAATCTTTATCAAAAGATGAACATGGAGAACATGTTGACATTCATCTATATAGGTCAATGATTGGTTCATTGATGTATCTTACTGCTTCATGACCAGATATAATGTTTGTTGTGTGTGCCTGTTCAAGGTTCCAAGTTCATCCAAAGGTGTCCCATCTACATGCTGTGAAGAAGATTTTTAAATATCTTAAAAGTCAACCCAATTTAGGATTATGGTATCCTAGAGACTCCACCTTTGAATTGGAAGCTTACTCAGATAGTGATTATGCTGGAGCAAATCATGATAGGAAATCCACAACAGGAGGTTGTCAATTCCTAGGCAGAAGACTCATATCATGGCAGTGTAAGAAGCAAACCATTGTTGCTACTTCTACAACTAAAGCTGAATATGTAGCTGCTGCTCATTGTTGTGGACAAGTACTTTGGATTCAAAATCAATTGTTGGACTATGGGTTTAACTTCATGAAAACCAAGATTTACATTGATAATGAAAGTACTATATGCATTGTCAAGAATCCAGTATTTCACTCCAAGACTAAGCATATTGAAATAAGACATCACTTTATAAGAGATGCTTATGACAAAAAGCTTATTCAAGTCTTGAAGATTCATACAGACAACAATGTAGCTGATTTGTTGACCAAGGCATTTGATGCAAAGAGATTCGAATTCTTGGTGACACACATTGGTATGCTCAACCAATAACATGCGACATATGTTGAGGGGAGGTAATGGTTGTACAAATTTATTTATTTTTTATAATTTTTATTATATAGTCTATGTTTTGTGTTTTTGATGTTATTACAGGTTTATAGAAAAAGATAAAAGAGGTTACATGTCTAGTGGAAAGCATGAACTGGTCGAAATTGTGAGGTACCGTTGTCACTCCAAGTACCGCTAGCACAAAACCAAGTACCGCTTATGTTCCATGTACCGCTACATGTCCGTTGTACCGTTAAGGGTCTCTTTTGTAAATTTGGCGGTTTCTTCGCGCTTGGGTTTGTTATTTACTTAAATACTTATCCCAATTACACAATTGATTCACCTAATCTTTTATTTTTATCTCTTAATTCTATAATCTTCTCTCTAATATTTTGATCATCAAAAATACTAATGGCTGCTTTACAAGTAATCTCTAAGCATAATTTGGTTGCGAATCTTGCTACGAATGATGACTCTCTTGGTTTCCATGAGATGCTTGGTTTCCTATCTCGAAGTCATGTTCGCTTCGCACTCACTGTAAGTCCAGTTGTCTCTATACCCATTGTTGAACAATTTTGGGATACTGCTGTATTAGGTACTCGGTTTGGTCAACCTTGCATTAAGGCTAGGGTGAATCATAGAAATATATATGTCACTAAGGTACTGCTACGAGCAAGTTTGAGATCAAATGATGAAAATGGACTTAGTATGCTTAATAATACAGAGATTCATGATGGCCTTGCAGCCATGGGCTATGGAGGTGGTAGGGAAAATCTTACTTTCTTTAAAGCTTTATTTTCACCTCAATGGAAATTGCTTTTTCATGCTCTTATTCACTGTTTAAGTTCAAAAAGTATATCTTTTGATCAAATACTTGCTGCATTGGCATCTGCTGGTATTTGTTTAGCAAATAACAGGGTTTTTAATTTTTCAAAATTAATTTTTGAATGCATGACTAGGAATTTGGAAGGGACTAAGAAGTTTTTAATGCATCCTAGATTCATTTAGACTTTAGTTAGTGACCAAATACCTAACTTACCAGGGTTAACTGATACATGGGATGTTCCTTTATTCACAAAGAGAACTTTCTCTTTCTTGACCAAACAAGGCAATGCCTTTACAGGAACAGTAACACCATTGTTTGCTCATATGTTAGCCCAACCTGCCAATCAAAAAGGTGAGGAACCTAGAAATGCTAGTGCTTCTCAGCAAACTCCTTCTCACCAGAGCTCCCACTCTCTAGAAGATTCACAATCTTCTTCTCACAATGTTGGTGTTCCACCAAACACTGATGAGATGATCCACACACCTGCTGCTTCTATTGCTGCTAGTGGTTCACCACAAGCACAAGCACCAGAGGTGGTGGATGTTGCAAATTTAACTGCTTTGTGTACAAGTTTGTCCCAACAGGTACAAGTATTGCAGACAGAAAAACTTGTTCAAGACAAGAGGATTGCTGAATTGGAAGCTAACCTACTCAAGTTAAGGAACAAAGTGTCACCTTGAATGAGGCAATATAGATATGTTCAGAAATCTGCAATCAAGAAGCAAAGATTCATGAACCACAAGAAAAGGCAACTGAATGCAACCAAACAGGGGAGGAATTATGAAGGACAGCCACCTTCTTCTGATAATCAGACTAGGATCTCTGGAAATGACATCAATTTTGAATTGGATGAAGATGTCATAGGGACTTATGAAGATGGAACTGGTTTAGAGACTGGTGTGGATGGACCTTCAAACATGGAGATTCAACATGAAGAACCACAACCTACTCATGAGGAGCCACAAGTTGAAGAAATTTTGGTAACTCAGCCAGCACTACCACCTCAATCACCACTTCAAGCTAATTGGAGTGATTTCTATGAGAAGTTGGAGGAAATTACTATTCAGTTTCATGTATATTCAACTCCATCACCACAAAGACAAGTATGGTTTCAAAGGAAACAGACTTTACAAGTACTGTCTAGATCAAGAATGAGCAATAAATCAGACAAGACTGAAGAGGTGCAAGTTGATATGATGGCTTTTATGGAAGAAAGAGTATCTGGGGATACACAAGTGATTGAAGAAATAAGTGTGTCTAATACTAGTGAAGTCAACATTGTTGAAGATCCAAGTACTGCTAAGCCAACTAAGCCGACTGCAAGTACTACTGACATTGTTGAAGACCCAAGTACTGCTAAGCCAACTAAGCCGATTGCAAGTACCGCTGGTGATCATCCTTCACTAGAAAGTCAAACTCCTTTTGGAGAAGATGAGACTTTAGCCCAACTACTGCTTGATTTAAGAAAGAAGAATTTGGTTGAGAAGACTAAACAAGCAGAAGTAGAGAAAAAGACACAACAAGAAGTTCTTGCCAAAAAGGATCAAATTCAAGGTAAGAAAGTTCAAGCTTCACACCCTACTAAAGTTATAGTCATTCAACAGCAAGCTAATGAAGAAACATCTACCAAGCTGAAGAAGAAGCTACCTAAGATTAATCCAAAGGATAAGGGGAAGAAGCAATTATTATTAGAATCTAAAGATGAAAGTGATTCAGATGATGATATAAACAAAGTCATGTACAGATTTAATCAAATAGACCATGATGAGGAATTTGCTTATAGAATGCAAGCATAAATTCGTGAAAATGAATTGCAGGAAGAACTTGCAGCAAAGCAGGATTTGCTAGAAGCTAAAAGAATACAGGAAGAATGGAACATACAAGAGTATGACAGGATTCAAGCTGAAATACATGCAAGTGAGCTTCTTGTAGACTCATTGATAGCTGAAGAAAGAGATGCATATGATGAGGAAGAGAAATCAAAATTTATTGATGATCTGGTAAGGGAGCAACAAAGATTCTTTGTTGAAAAGAGAAGGAAAGAAAAGATTAAGCCTCCAACTACTACGCATATTAGAAATCAGATGATGAACTTTCTTAAGAAAGTCAAAGGATTTACTCATATTCAGCTGGTCAAGAAGAATTTTGAAGAAACCAAGACTTTGTATGAGCAAAGTAAGAGGACTGAATTGAATTTTGTTGAGATTGGATCTGAAGCAGATAGAAAAGCTGTTGAAGAATTTAAGAGAAATCTGCAACAACAAAGACAATTTGGTAGTACTCGTAGAGTTGAGCCAAGTACTGCTAAACCTAAAAATATATCTCCACCTATCAAGATCACTTATGTGAGGAAGAATAGAAAGGGGAAGGTAAGTTCAAGGGAGGAAGAGACTGTTCAAAGAATGAATACAGGAGTTGAAACTCAAGATATTGCTCAGACTAAAAATGTACAAGCAGTACATACACAGTCAACAGTACATACAACAGTACATACTGAGGAGACGGTACATACAAACTTGGAAGAGGGTTCAACAGAACTTGAGGGAATTTCCAAGGGTGTTAAAAGGAAAAGGTCAACAAAGATAAAGAAGAAAGCTAAGAAAGCTAAAACAACAGCAGAGGATAGTGATGATGATGAGAGCTTAAAGAAGTACTTGAAGATTGTGAAATTTGAAGATCAATGTATTGATACAGAGATTTTTGGAAAGAGATCATCCATTGCTAAGTGGATTTACTCTACAGATCAAGGACTTGAAGCACATGGAATTCAGAGAACTGATGGCACAACAAGAGTATTCAGAATTTTGGAGGATATTCTTCACATTCTTGACATACAAGATATTCAAGATCTTTCAAGGTTAGTTCAAGAAGGGAGTGCAGGTAAAACTGAAGTATCACTATTATACTGGGAATTTCTCTTTATGTATGAGCCACACAATTATGATCAAGAAATGTTGAAGGAATTAGAGAATCAGGTTCCTAGTTACTGGAGATATTACAGGTCATGTAGATTGCATATTTTGGATGTAGATGATGTTACATACTATATGCTGCAAGAGAAAACTTACCCTTTCAAAAGAAAATTGTTGGAAAGGATGTTAGAACAACAATTAGAAGTTACAGAAGAGTCTGCTGATGCTTTGGAGTTGATCAGAATGGTTAAACAACAAATCAAGGATTTGAAAGCTGAGGAAGAAGCTGAGAAAGAATCTTAAGTGTTTGACTTTCAGTCACACTTCACAAATGGTTCTCAGTTCACCATGTCTAACACACATAAGAATTGGCTAGTCCATAAGCAAACGGTTTGTGATAAAGACTTATCAAATCCGTTGAAAGCTGATAGTTTGCTAAAAACTATATGGTTCTAACTCACCTTGTTTCGAGACAAAGAGTTGGCTAGTCCTAGAAAGCAACGATGTTGCGATTCTTTAATGAATCAAACTTGTTACAGGAATATGAATTGACGGCTTCAATCATGCGGATAATTTTATCCAAATAATTGACTCTTTACATTCGCAGTCAGCTTTGAACGGTCGAGTAAAGAGAACGGTTTTACCCGCGAAATCTGGTAAAGGAGGTTCTTAATTGAAACTACCTGCCACAAGTACGATATTTAATATCGTCCAACGGTCTTCACCGACCGGAGGTAAAATACTACAAAATTAGAATGAAATGTCAAAGCCATTTCGCTCGTGTCTACTTATGTTGCTGCATTTGAAGACAGTGGCGTTGCGGTGTCCGAGAAGAAGTCGTCCTCACATGCTTATATTTTCTGCATTGTATACTTCAACAAATTCTAGAAAGTTCAACATCAAGTCTTCCGTTGTATCAAACTCTAATGCTTTTAAAAATTACAAAGGTATAAGTATGTGGGACATGAAGTCACGAGGAGGCGAATATCACAAGTGATGGACGCACAAGATCAAGGCAAGAGACATATGCTCAAGATTGACATCAAAGATCACATCAACATATTCACCAGAAAAGAAAAAGAAAAGAAAGACAAATATTACGAGCTCAAGACAAGCATAGTATGCTAGATTTATTTTACTATTGTAACTCGGGTAACCCCCTTATTTGGAGTGACCTCCCTTAAGGGGATATTGTTGGAAATACGTTTTTACGTATTTAGGAAGGATAGGTCACTTCAACAATGTAGAAACTAGAAGGGGGGGTTGAATAGTTTCTAGTTAGTTTTCAAAACTTTTCGGCTTAATCCACTGTGCGCGGTACCTTATGTGTACCCGCGGTTCTTTATCAATAAAAAACCGCCGGTCCATTTAGGGAACCGCCGACAGTGAACTTAACCTTTTGTTACATGTTAAACTTTGACAATCTTTTGTATCAAATTCTCGATCAAGCTTGACTAGATATGAGATGTGTTTGATTGAAAGATAAATACAACAAGTAAGTGAACACACAAACCCATCAAATCAAGAGTACATCAAGCAATAGTCTAAACACTAAGCACACACGTACTAAGCATAAGCTTTTCCGCAACTAGGATGTTTAGACTAAGTGATGTACACTTGACCATAATCTAAACACGAAGCACACACGTACTAAGCCTTAGCTTTTCCGCAACTTAGATGTTTAGATTATGAGATGCACACAACACACAACATATAAATACATCTATAATAGTAAAGACATAAATGTAAAGGAAAGTACCCACACGATGATTTATAATGGTTCGGTCACGAAGCTCCTCTTCGCCCTACTCCACTCCTCGAGTACACCTTACTCGAGAGTTACTTCACTAGTCAACAAACTCCTTAAGTTGGAGAAACCATACACAACGTCGCTTATCCAATTTCCGACTCTAAGCTAAAAGTCGAGTCCTAATCTTAGGTAGGACCAATCTACACAACATCACCCACTTCACCATTTTACGACACAAGGCTAGATGTCGAGTTCTAATCGAAAGATAGAACCAATCTTCATGACTCTTCACTTTGAAGCTAAGTGAGAACTTCACACAACACAACTACTAATCACTTTAAAGCTAAGTGAGAACTCACAAGACACAACCACATCACTTTAGAGTTTAGTGAGAACTACCTAGACACAACCACATCACTTTAGAGTTTAGTAAGAACTACCAAGACACAACCTAATCTACCCACTAGTTATGTTTTATGGCCCAACATAACAAACCTTATGTTTTATGGCCTAAACACATAAACCATATAGATCTAAGCACACATCACTTAGATCTATAACTCTAACACTATATCCAAGTACTAACAAGACTTGGATCTACACAACTAACACCTAATCCAAGGATACCCATCACTTGGATATTCTACCCTTACAAACACATCCAAGTGTACCCAACACTTGGATATTCTACATATACATAGTAGGAAGACTAAAAACATAACTTAGATCTATAGAAGGAAAGATCTTCATCATGTACTGAACCCAATACATCATGGTAATGATAGTGTTCTTCTCTTTGCACTTGAGAGGATGAGGAGATTGAAGATTAAATCACATCTTAAACATAATTAATCAAAACTAACTAATCAAGGATCTAAGATGGTTTTTGAAAGAAACTGTGCAAAAAGGGTTGAAAGAAAATCTGGAAATGATCCACTATTTATAGGGCAACATTGCAACGGTCAAAAACACTCGCGGTTCCTTATCTCTACCCGCGGTACCTTATCCATAAGGAACCGCGGGTTCCTTTAAGGAACCTCCGCGTCGGAGTCCGTGTAAATTTGTCCTTTAGTGGGGATATTCCATATGGGGTAGTTTATACCCTCAAAGGATATTCCTTTAGCATATGGAATATGCCAAATTCAAATTTCCATTTTCTTTTTAATAAAACATTTTCTTAAAAATAAAGTTAACTAAAATCTTTTGTCACATTTGATTAAAATGTGAGTTTTAAGAAAATATTAATCCTTGATCACTTAGTTAGGTTAATGAGATGTTTGTACATACCTTGAGTGATTCATGCCGAATGCGGTCTTGTAGGTGTCGAGAGAAGTATACAAATGTATTCTTGAGTGATTACGAGTACCTTAACATTTTACATAATGAATTGCGAATTATACGTTTGTCATCAACAAAACACAAAGAGATTATATCGACAAAGCATCGTAATGTTTGCACTAACAATCTCCCCCTTTTTGATGATGACAAACAAGTAAACCGCAACACATATTAAAATGCATAAGTTACTCGTTTACACTTACTTTTCCCCCTTTTGTCGAATCAAAAAGGTAGTCAACGTCTTGAAGAAGAGAAGAATCAACGTCGAGAGAGCACACGTCCAAAGTGGTAGACATCGATAGCACGTCCTTTGAAGAGGAGAAGAATTAACGTCACACGAGCTTGCATCCAAAAGGTAGATCATCACTAGTGGTCGTCGGTTGAGAGGCGAGAATCCAAACTATAAACCCATCATCCAAGAATATTGAGCTTGCGTCATCATAGTGAAGTCTTCAATCACCATAGGTTAACTAACTCCATGCATAATAAAATGCTTATCTTCAAGATTCCAAAATTCATTCCTAGCAAGATATTCGATGAATGATCGCAAATGTAATGACTTGAACTCTTTCAAATGCTCCCCCTTGATATGAGCTCCCCCTTTCTTGAGACACCAACAAAGCAAGAATAGTGACGAGCTACAAAAAAGGGTTAGAAGTGTCCTACAAAACAAGGTTAGTAGACAAGAGCATATATAAAAAGAGGATGATAAACAAGTCGTTTGCACAAACAATGACAAGCATTGAATAAAGAAGTGTGCACGCGATGCTATCAACCAAAATAAATAAATAAAGGAGAGGATCGTGACAAGATCAATTCACAATTGTTGGAATAGAGATAGAAAAGAAACATCCATACCAATTGTAATGATAATATGTCAAAGGGTAAAAATCTTAGAATTTTTGGAATCACCCAAGAAAATTCAAGATTTAACCCTCAACTCTCAAAAAACAAGGAGAGGATTTTGAGGAAATCAATTCAAAATTGTTGGAGTGGAGGTAGAAAAGAAACATCCAAGAATTTGAAGATATCATCTCAAGGGGTTAAAAACTTAGAATTGATGGAATCACCCATACCAATTGTAAATTTTAACCGCAATCAACTCTCAAAAAGAGGAACAAAAAAAAATCTCAACCTAGAGACATTTTTGACCAAAAAAAAAATAAAGGAAAACCAAAAGCGGATAAATCGACGCTTTAAGAAAAATCGGGATATAGGACATTATAGGAAAAAATGCGTATGAATGTCGACACCAAATGGTGTTTAGCATACGATAAACTACATGCTCAAAGTTTCGTAGCTCTTCTCAATCATTATGGATGTTCAAAGAACAATTACATGATGAGGAAAGGGTAAGGCTCGACTCAACTTAGTTTAGAAAGACTAGAAAAAAAAGAGACTCGACTTAGAAGAGCATGATTAAAATGAATTGAGAGAGACTCAACAAAGAAGTTAAGGATAACTTCAAAAACTAATTCATGAATACTATACCTTAGAAGGTGATAGTGAAATCTCGAAATAAAATGAGAGAAGAAACTCAAAAGAAGCTCAAGAAGACATGAAGAGTTAGTACAAAATCTAACACATAATCAAGTAAGCACATAGGATAACTCATGCAATTCCTTATGAAGTCTACAAGAAAACCAATGTAGAGAAGGTGCGCAATTAACACATATGGCATGCAAGAAACAAGATTACTTAAAAAGAGAAGACTAAGTAAAACATGTTAGCACGTAGCATTTAAGGACATGCATGAGTTAGACACATCTAAGAGATATTATATCGGAATTGCTTGACAAAGACAAAACCTTTATAATAAGCATGCATACATTAACTAATCAATTAAGCATATAACATACATATAAGCAAGAAGATATATAAGCAAGTAGCATACAAGCAAGTCATCTATCTAGATATCACAAATCAAGCTACATGTAATGTAAGTCTCCAAGAAGATTCCTAATTCTTATTAGTTTAAGAAAAGGACTCAAAAGAAAAGAAAAAACATAATAACAACAAGAACCAAGACTCAAAGAAAAAACATGTTGAGAAACATGAAAGGAAATACAAGAGAATAAAGATCATACAAAGATATATAAAAACAAGCCTAAAACTTAAGCATGATTCTAATCTTAGTTACACTAGAATCCTAAGATTTGCTTAAATTAGATGCCTTAGCAATAAGCAATCCACATGCTTAAATGAAAGGCAAGGGTGGTGGCGGAATTTGGTAGGGTGAAAGGTGAAGTCACCAAGGGTTCAACAAAGTCATTCACAATGGGAATGCTTGGATGGGTGATGTGGGTGAGTTTTAAGGGGTAAAAGGTGAATTCACCAAGGTATCAACAAAGTCATTCATAATAGGAATGCTTTGGATGGGTTGAGATTGGGTAGTCACATCCAAGAGAGTACTTGGAGTGAAGGGTGAGGTTAGATCATTCATTCTAGATTGGAATGAAGAGGAGGTAGAACCATGTGAATGGTTGGTACCATGGGTTGAGGTAGTCTTGCATGGAGCAAGAGGTGGTGAGGGTGATGAAGAGATGAGAATTGGAACAATCTCATTCTTGGGTGTGTGAAAGGGTGAAGAGTTAAGTTTGGGTAAATTAATCTTAATTTTGAGGTGCCTCTTTGAAGAGGAGGTTTTGGATGAATTGGAGGTTCTTGTAGAAACCATGGTAGTAATGGGTGGTTTAAGGGGTAAGGATGAATGGTTTGAGGTGTGAAGAACATGGCTAACAAGGTAGGTTTAAAAGGGTGAGGGGATGATCCAAACTAGTAATGGGTTAAAAAGGGAAAGCCTAAGATATTTTGGGAGTGATCAAAGGTTTGAAACAAAGATTCCAAAGGGTGTTGGAACAATTGAGAAGTTTTAGAAAACCCGAATTTGAGAGCTTCTGCCCGCGGTTCTTTATCTCCACCGGTGGTTCCATATTGATATGGAGTCGCGGTCTATTTAAAGAACCGCCTACAGAGGCTTGGTTAAGGTGGTGAGGCTTGGTTTAGGTGGTGAAGGAGGATTTTCCAATTAAGAAATCCTAATGTTCTAGTCTAACTTATCATAAAGTCATGCTTAAGAGCAATAAAAACTAGAACACACACAAAGGAAAGACACATAGGTTCAATTAGCACGTAAGAAGAAAGCTAAGAAAAACCTAATGGCTACAAAAAAAAACTATAATTACATACAAAGTTCATCAAAGTAAACTATCATTAGTCATATATAGGAAGAGCCATTTAGCCAATTTAGAGAATGAGTATGAGACTATCACTAGAGGTGCTCAATTAAGGCTAAACACGACCATTTTTACGAGTTATACACCAACTCAAATTCCCACGTGGAAGTAATTCAACCGTTAGGTCAAATTAAGATCCTAGTGCATAAATTCTCTAGTAGTCATTCTCAAGTTAGACAAAATGTAATTCCAACATTTGCCTAATAAAGTTTAGCAAGGATGAAACTTGTATGTCGACACAATGCATGACCTAATGAGGGTTAAGAATGCACCATTGCATATCTTGTCAAACAAGTCTAGTTAAGGTTATTTACCTTAATAGAACTTGAGGCCAATAACTTTGAAGTGTATAAACAAAGTTTACACAAACCAAAGGAACACTCTTGATTGGTCTTTCGGAAATGACACATTTATAAATTGCATAGCAATGTAAATTACTTGAGTATTTCGGATGAAACATCCAAGTTATCAAACCGACTCTATTGTGCATTATAAGTAATTATTAAACAAAATATGTCTAACAATTTGAACAAGTAGATTCAATATAACACCATCAACACAAGTGTGAGTTATGATCCGATGTATATTATTAATAAACCACATTCATGTCTACACTAAAAACATGTCAATTAGATTCGATAATGAGACCAATCATAGTTTGAATAATGCATTGATATTTAATCGAAATCTTTCTTGATTCCCACAAACACTCTTTTAAGAGAAAATAGCTAAAATTTTCAAAGGGTGTTTCATGTTTTATAGTGAGACATTTATCTACTTGAACTAATAACACAATGATCGAGTAAGACGACCCAAATCAATAGATTTGAAAAGCTCCCAAAGCTTTCAAACCTAAAAGTGTTAAAGAACATGCCGAGGTGTACAAGATGTTTATGTAACATTTGTAAACCAAGAGATGTTAATCCTATATGCAATGCACACATAATGTTGCAACTAAAATGCAAGAAATCTAGCATACATCCTAATTAGGAAAAACTAGATACTAACAAGTACCAAGCAAGGCACAAGATACTAGACATATAAGCAATACTACTAAAAATAGCAAGGAACACTTAATAATGTCTACATATAATAATAACACACAAGGAAACACACACAAACAATTAGCTTAACACATAAAAGCATTCGTCCATGTTTTGAGTGTTAGATACAACAAAGTATTCATAGCTTGGTTTTATTTGAAAATAGTCTTTGGCCCATTTAAAATTTAATTAAGTTTAACACTTTGTAAATATATCAATTTTCAAAGATATATCACCAAGAGATGTCCAACTTAATAGAAAAGAGTAAAACACAAGTTTTACGACAAACCGACGCTCAATATTTTGGACAAAGTATGGAACTTAGAAACCATCCAAATTTTAAAGATTGAATCAAGGTTCGGAAGCATTTTTAATTGAAAGAAAATTCAATTATGTTCGAAATGACGGGTGGCACGACTTCTACGGACTTACGGTTGATTTTATATGATTTTTCAAAGTTTTCAAAAATCTGAGTCAGACTGACTGCGGTTCCTTATTGATAAGGATCCGCGGGGAACAATAAAGAACCGCGGTCAGAGGACAAAAAATGAGTTTTTGGCCAAAATCATTTGGTAACTTTTTGGAAGGACTTAGAACTCTAAAAAATCATTTTAGACACATAGAACTCGTATTTTAGAGTTAATTATGACACAAAAGATTTTTATACTTCCAAACATGAAAAGATTTAATTCAAGCTATTATACAAAGTTTATTTAACACCAAAACTTGTACGAATGAAACAACGAAACACATTTCATAAGTAATCACTCTTCATGAACAATTTGATACAAAGATCGTCTCTATTTTTAAAAACTGTTTTCATTTTAAAAACCATTTGTTTTGAAAAAGAGAGCAAAGATCGATCCAAGCTTTAAAGTACAATATACTTCAAAGATCTTGAGTAACCTCGCTCTGATACCAATTGTAGAAATTAGAAGGGGGGGTTGAATAGTTTCTAGTTAGTTTTTAAAACTTTTCGGCTTAATCCACTGTGCGCGGTACCTTATGTGTACCCGCGGTTCTTTATCAATAAAGAACCGCCGGTCCATTTAGGGAACCGCCGACAGTGAACTTAAACTTTTGTTACATGTTAAACTTTGACAATCCTTTGTATCAAATTCTCGATCAAGCTTGACTAGATATGAGATGTGTTTGATTGAAAGATAAATACAACAAGTAAGTGAACACACAAACCCATCAAATCAAGAGTACATCAAGCAATAGTCTAAACACTAAGCACACACGTACTAAGCATAAGCTTTTTCGCAACTAGGATGTTTATACTAAGTGATGTACACTTGACCATAATCTAAACACGAAGCACACACGTACTAATCCTTAGCTTTTCCGCAACTTAGATGTTTAGATTATGAGATGCACACAACACACAACATATAAATACATCTATAATAGTAAAGACATAAATGTAAAGGAAAGTACCGACACGATGATTTATAGTGGTTCGGTCACGAAGATCCTCTTCGCCCTACTCCACTCCTCGAGTACACCTTACTCGAGAGTTACTTCACTAGTCAACAAACTCCTTAAGGTGGAGAAACCATACACAACGTCGCTTATCCAATTTCCGACTCTAAGCTAAAAGTCGAGTCCTAATCTTAGGTAGGACCAATCTACACAACGTCGCCCACTTCACCATTTTATGACACAAGGCTAGATGTCGAGTTCTAATCGAAAGATAGAACCAATCTTCACGACTCTTCACTTTGAAGCTAAGTGAGAACTTCACACAACACAACTACTAATCACTTTAAAGCTAAGTGAGAACTCACAAGACACAACCACATCACTTTAGAGTTTAGTGAGAACTACCTAGACACAACCACATCACTTTAGAGTTTAGTGAGAACTACCAAGACACAACCTAATCTATCCACTAGTTATGTTTTATGGCCCAACATAACAAACCTTGTGTTTTATGGCCTAAACACATAAACTATATAGATCTAAGCACACATCACTTAGATCTATAACTCTAACACTTTATCCAAGTACTAACAAGACTTGGATCTACACAACTAACACCTAATCCAAGGATACCCATCACTTGGATATTCTACCCTTACAAACACATCCAAGTGTACCCAACACTTGGATCTTCTACATATACATAGTAGGAAGACTAAAAACATAACTTAGATCTATAGAAGGAAAGATCTTCATCATGTAGTGAACCCAACACATCATGGTAATGATAGTGTTCTTCTCTTTGCACTTGATAGGATGAGGAGATTGAAGATTGAATCACATCTTAAACAAGATTAATCAAAACTAAATAATCAAGGATCTAAGATGGTTTTTGAAAGAAACTGTGCAAAAAGGGTTGAAAGAAAATATGGAAATGATCCACTATTTATAGGGCAACATTGCAACGGTCAAAAACACTCGCGGTTCCTTATCTCTACCCGCGGTACCTTATCAATAAGGAACCGCGGGTTCCTTTAAGGAACCTCCGCGTCGGAGTCCGTGCAAATTTGTCCTTTAGTGGGGATATGCCATCTGGGGTAGTTTATACCCTCAAAGGATATTTCTTTAGCATATGGAATATGCCAAATTCAAATTTCCATTTTCTTTTTAATAAAACATTTTCTTAAAAATAAAGTTAATTAAAATCTTTTGTCACATTTGATTAAAATGTGACTTTTAAGAAAATATTAATCCTTGATCACTTAGTTAGGTTAATCACATGTTTGTACATACCTTGAGTGATTCATGCCGAATGCGGTCTTGGAGGTGTCGAGAGAAGTATACAAATGTATTCTTGAGTGATTACGAGTACCTTAACATTTTACATAATGTATTGCGAATTATACGTTTGTCATCAACAAAACACAAAGAGATTATATCGACAAAGCATCGTAATGTTTGCACTAACAAACAATATATAGTTAGTAGCTCGTAGTTATTAAGTTAAGTTAAACAAATAAGGCAAAGCCCACCTTTATTACTATAGGTGGCGGCCCATTGTAAGTCCCAAGCTCGTATTGTGGGCTTGAGTATATAACCCCTCTCATTAGTTGGAGAGGGGTTGTTGCTCTCATTTATTTCACACACTATAATGTGTTTTCTCTCTACTTTCTCTCTCTAAGTGTGTGTGTAACCCTTTTTCTCTCTACTCTTTCTCTCTATTGAATAACAAGATTTACATAAACTTACAGTTATTTCCATATGTTTTTTGTGTAATTAGGAGTCTAATGGCGATCTGATCTTTTTTCAGGTGATCAAATTCAAGTCAATGTCAACAACTTATCCTCTACCTAGACGCAAATTCCTTATGGCTATTATTACTTATACTATTGCAAGGGTAAGCACATTCATAACAGTGTTAAACTTTTTGAAAGGTGCTTCGAGGTGATCACATCAAAAATTTAGTCTACATAGTAAGTATCTTTTACTTTCCTTACATATTTGAGTCTTAATAAGAGTCGTGTCTGTCGTGATCTAAGCAACTGATCTTTGTTTCAGTTTCATACAAGAGGGGATATTTCATCCGGTTGTAAAGTAATGATTGATGCTCAATCTGCAAATAACTAATGTATATGTTGTTGCTTTTAAATACTCTACATAAATTGATTGTTCTTAAATTTATAATGCTTTAATTCAATGACCTGTATGTAATGCATGATTATGGATAACCTTCCAGTTGTTGTCTTGCGATACGTTGCTCTAACGAGGGTGAAGACCAATAAAAGTTTGAAGGTTCTACATAATATAGAGATGGTAAATATACAAATTATACAACCAGCGTTGTGTATAAAGAAGATTTTATCGAATTTTAACTAAAACTATATAATTTGTAATAACGAATACTTTTTAAGTTTTATTTCCTCTTTTCTGCTTACCTCATATTTTTTTTTTGTTGGTTATTCAGTCTATTATAATTTTACATTGCTCGTTAACCATTACATAAGATTACTCAAAGATACTCAAAAGACACGCCCGTCCATCAAACATGTTTTGCAACTAGTACTATACATAAAGACAAAATAAATTTGCTTAAAAATTAAAAACTGAATAATATTAGATCCATATACACTTAAAAAAACTTATATAAGTCAGTGTAATATATTAAGCCGATGTTTAGCACATTAGCTTTTGAAAATATTATGCTTATTTTATAAAATAAAAATAATTGTAGTTGTTATCTTTAATTAATAGCGTATATTTTTTAAAGAAGCCGAAGGTTTACTTTTACTTGGAAGCGGTCTCTTTATATTTTTACCCATAAGTTTTCTATAAAATAAGTATAATTTGCTTACATTTCACCTTTAACATATTTAGCCGAAATAAGATTGAGTATCGTCGTTATTGTTTTTTTTATCTTTCAAGATTACATATCTACATCTATATTAATTAAAACATTAAAAAGGACGCATTTTTAATGTTGAAAAAGTTGAGAATTCAAACATTTTTATATACTAGGCGATTACCCGCGCATACCGGTGGAATTATCTCGCGGCTGATAGTTAACGATGCGCTATATCAAGGTAGGAATAAGTTGTAATGGAAAGTTACGTAACATAAATTGTAATGGAAAGTTACGTAATGGATGATATTGCGTCAAAGTAGGCAGAGTTGGCCTTCACTTTTTTTTCCTTTTGTGTTGCACGGATATCTTTATCAGCCCATGGTTTGCATGTTTCTAGCATAAACAGAATAAATTTTATTTTTTTGGTAACCGTGATTTCTGACTCATTAGCCGACTAATCCACGGGGTTTGAGCCCACCGCCACACAAACTCAAACCAAGTAAAGTCCTCCTTTTTCAAGAGGTTGGCGTGGCCACTTCAAAGTTGTTTGCACCTAGTGGGAATTGAACTTGAGACCTCACACACTTTAGAGTGATAGCCACAAATCTTTTTGCCACTAAGCCACCCTTGAGTGGTTAAACTTGTATTAAACGTTAATACTTTTAAAAGTAATACATCTAGACAAAACAGAAAGAAACCATACTTTGTTTAAATTAACTTCTATGAGGTTAAAATACGGGTGCTAAATTGACCAAGTCCAATCATCGTGTGTTCAAACTAAAAAAAAGAGTTGCTAATTACATTATTATAAGTTATGTGATAAAGGAAGGCAAGTATTCACATACAATATTTATCCGTAACGTACTGTATAGTTGACAATGTATATATTTTATTTTCTAAGGTTGCTTTCAATAAAATGAATGCAAAATCTTTTTAAGGACTTGATTGAAGTAATAATTCTCCTTTCTAAAACATCCAGAAATAGCTTGAAATCTAAACGGTTGAACTTAGTTTGAAACTATATGTTATGTTTAAGACGTCCATTCCAATGGTTTATGTATGATTAAAACTGTTATTCTGGTCTAAGGTTGATTATATGTTATGCAACTAACAAATGTAATTGAATTGACAAAGATATAAAAGTGGTTTATGTGCGAGAATTGAACATGGGCTGGAATTTATGAAGGCATAGAACGCATGAAAAGTGTTTAAAATGGCATGTAATTCGAGATTGTTTATCATTGGATTAGTGACGGAGCTAGAAATTTTGGTTACTGGGGCAATGAGCAATAAAATGATTATTAATTAGTAAAACATAAACTAATCGGGTCGGTTTGGGAACGACAACAATTACTTTTACATCATGCAAATGACTTTTAAAATAAGTGCACATACTGTAAAACAGACTTAGCTTACTATTACATTCTTGTGTCGAACATAAAATATTATAAAAAATTAAACAAAGAATGGATCATGAAAAAATTATTGAAGCACACGTCAGTGGATACGACAATTGTGCCTTTTTAATTGGTTTTTGCCTTTTGAATGTATGACCCGCAACTTAACCCGGTCAGAATTCGGATTATCGGGTTCGGATTTAATCGAATTCGATTGGTTCTAATCGGGTTCAGGTTGACCCGATAAAACTATTAATACTTTAAATGAACAATAAATCAACCATGTAGTGTTATGTTGAAAACAAATGAACATTAGATCTTACATTACCATGCACACACCAAGTTATACACACGCTAAGAAAAAACCCATTTGTGAGTTTTTGATGTAAGTGCAATGTCGCACCGTAAGTAAATCGAATGTTTGTAAGACTAAAGAACACAAAGTCAAGATTAAGATTACTATAAGGTAATGTTTAAAAAGAACTTATAGTGTTTTAACTGAAAATTAAAAGTATTACTTAAGTCATTACTGACTTGTTTGTTTTGTGCTTAAAATTAACAAGTGACTTTTTAAAAAAATCAGAAAATGAAGCTTTCTATATTAATTTGTGACTTGTTATCAATATTTTACATATTTACTCAACAACTTATTTATATATTTAATTTAAAAAGGTATAACGGCATTTTTTAATATATTCTTTTATAAACAGACAACAAATATTTTAACAAACACTTTATTTAATAAAATTTTATAAAAAAGACTAACCAAACAAGCCTTAACAGTAACAAACCATGAAATGTAAAAATCTTTAGGCTTTTAATCCTTTACTAGGGAAAATATTGCATCAGATGTTATAACAGATAACGTACAATCCATTTCATACTTAGATGATGTTTATCCTATTATTTAAAATCGTTTGGTCAACTACATGATACATTCTAAATTATTTTCTTCTTATGATGTGTGTTTACATTCTATATATGTTACCATCGTAATTGACAAGAATATTTTCTTGTTTTTCGTTAATTGTTTAATTTTCGAAATACTAATATTACAGTTAATGATAACAAGATGAAGATATCAATTTCCATATGGGTAGTGATATGTACGTACATGTTAGGACCTATGTAATAGGTTATTTGTAATAGATGAACTAGGAGGTATGTAGTTCCTCCTGGTCCTAGTAGTAGTAGGAGCAACACGTGCTCCTGGTATAGTAGAAAGTCAAACAGTATTATTCTTAGTAGTTTGTTAGGATATGCATGAGATATCTTAGAAAAGGATATGCATATCAGGAGTTACACGTTTTGTGATTAATGTAGTTTAGGGTTTCCTTGTAGTATAAAAGGAACCCATTGGCATAAGGGTCAGACAGACCTTCACCAGTATTCATTTCATATCAATATAGTAGAAATCCTTAGAAAGGATCAAGTTATTTATCTAGTTATTATGTTTCTTCTTGTTCCTAGTATTTGTATTTCGCACTAATACTTTGTATTTCATTAGAGTCTCTCTGTGAATAGACTTATGATTACAGAAGTCGTTCACCATCCTTAACAGGCTGCAAGATCTACAACTCGTGGACCCAACAAGTGGTATCAGAGCCTGGGAGAGTCTCTGCACAAGAAGAACCATTTTTGTTTACTAATATTTTCGTCTAATCATGTCTACTTCTAGTTCTAATGAAACAGGACAACCAAGCACCACCACAACACAACAAACACAGCAAATTGTTGCTACTGTTTCCAATACAAATGGAAAATTCCCACTCCTAGAGAAGGAAGAGTATGATAACTGGGCCATAAAGATGGAGTGCTGGATCACCAACACTGACCTAGACTTGTGGAAGATTGTTCAGAATGACAATAGCAAGAAGAAAACTGGTAGAGACAAGAATGGTCAGATCATCATTCTAGATCCTAAATCCCATGAAGAAATAACAGTTGTACAAAAGGAAATCATAGCAAAAACTATTTTGCTTCAGTCTCTTCCTGATGATCATATGGGTGATTTCTATCACTTGGATGATGCTAGGGAAATTTGGAATGGCATCAAGGCAAGATTTGGAGGGAATGAAGAATCCAAGAAGATGCGTAGATCCATGCTTAGAGATGAATTCACAAAATTTAAGATTTCTAAGACAGAAGGTCTTCATCAAGGCTATGACAGGTTTCAAAAGATTCTCAGTCAATTGAATCAACTCAGGTCCAAACCAGAGAATGAAGACATCAATGCCAGGTTTCTTAGAGCTCTGCCTCATTCATGGAATCAGGTAGTCATCTCCCTAAAAGCAAAAGGAGGCCTTGAATATCTCTCTTTTGATGATTTATTCTATAAACTCAAAACTTTTGAGTCTCATGTGAGAGGATACCCAAGTGACTCCTAATCTACTCCTGCTAATTCTGCTTTTATGATTTCCATGGGATCTAGTCTAATGCCCTATACCAGTATCCCAAGCTATACTTTGTCCTCACAACATACTCCTACTCCTGAATCTACAGTCAAGACCAGTAGCATGGTAGAAACAGTTCTTCACTCCTTTGTTGTTGAAGTTGATCCACAACAGCAGCTAGCTTTTGATGATTTCAAACAGGTTGATAAGCTTGACTTGGATGAAATGGATCTCAAGTGGCAGATGGCTATGCTCGCTCTCCGGGTTCATAAGTTTGAGAAGAAAGCTGGTAGAAAATTTAGCTACAACCCAAAAGAGCCAGCCAGGTTTGATAGAAGCAAAGTCAAATGCTACAACTGTCATCAACAAGGAAATTTTGCTAGGAAATTCCCTAATAAAAATGACCATGAGAAGAACATGTATTCAGCTTTCAAGGTTCAAGAGCTTCAGGAGGAAAAGAAAGCTTTGGTATCTGTTGATACCATGGTCAACTTGAATGATCATGAGACTACCACCTTGGAAACATTAGAGTCTGGTACTGATATATTTGCTATAATTGCTGGACACATATCTGAGGCTGAGGAGGCAGAGGAATTTGCTCTCATGGGAATATCTCCTTAGGTACAAAATTTCCCTTTTTGTTGTGATGATAAATATTCTGACCTCTTAACACAATGCAATAAACTAAATGCTCAAAATGACAAGTATTTTTTAGAAGTTCAGGCTTATAAGAGTTCTCTCAAAACTTTAGAACAACAAAAGAAGTGGTTTCAAAATACTCAACTTGAGTATGAAGATAAGATTAGGGTCTTAAGTATGGATTTAGAGAATACCACTAACTTGCTTAAGTACACTAAAAAACTTAATACTGAGAGTATTCAGGCAAAACAAGATATGCAAGAAAAATTGGATGTTACTCTATTAAAATTTGATAAATGGCAAAAAGCACCCAAGAATCTTTCCAAACTAATTGATAGCAGTATGTCTGGTAGAACTAAAAGGGGGTTAGGATTTGACAATTATATTGGCCCAAATGATGTTTTCTATTTATCCTTTTCAAGTGTCTTTGATCCTGACAAATAGGAGGAGGGAAAACCTAGTTATAATAGGTTTAAACCAGCTGCAGCAATGCATGCTGTTCCTCCACCTCTTACAGGAACATTTATGACCACATCCATGCATAAAGACTTGGATGGATCACAGATGCATGAGTCTCTAAAAAGCTCTACTAATACTAATGACTTTGTCTCTTGTACTTTCAGTGACAAGGCAAGTGACTATGCATCGTGTGGTTCAAGTGAAGAGTCAAGTCCTTCGAGTCCCAAGTTAAATGACACTACTGCTTCTAGTGCTAGGATGAGTGATGAGAGAGTTGCTACTGCTTCTACCTCTATTGTTTTTTATTCTAGTTTTCTGAATTCTAGGAATGTTGATTCTCCTAGAGTTGTTTGTAATAAGAATAGCAGTTCCAAACAATGTCATTTGAATAAAAGGTCTTTTAAAACATGCTTTTTTGTGGTAGTAAATTTTATTTGATTAAAGATTGTGATCTCTATGATCAAAAGCCTACATGTTATATTTCTTATGGTACTCCTGGTCCACCAAGAGCTGCTCCTATTGGTGTGGGGTTTGCTTCTAGAAGATTAAATCCATGTGCCCCATCTTTTCCTTCTACTAGAAGGACCTC
Source organism: Glebionis coronaria (assembly GCA_025667525.1). NCBI lineage: Eukaryota > Viridiplantae > Streptophyta > Magnoliopsida > Asterales > Asteraceae > Glebionis > Glebionis coronaria. Next base: position 453,033,453 of record CM046881.1, on the reverse strand, counting down.
TCCTTTATCTTCTACTACTTGGAGAAGCAATACATGTACCCCTAATAGACCAACCATCAATTAATTTCAAAATTTTAATCAGAATTATACTGCTACTACAGACCAAATGCATTTTGGATTAGGAAATTTGGGTTTTGCTATTAAGCCATCAGCATGTTGTTCTTGGTCACAAAATAAAACCCATATGATGCACAGGTACCATAAGAACAACAGTGGATCTCATCAATCTTCATGGCTATCTAAAAATGATCCACAAGGCAGACTCAAGCCAGAAATGGTTTGGGTCCCCTTAAGACACTAACTGTTACATATTCTTTGTGTTGTTATAGATTAATCTATACCAAGATCCATCTCTTAGAATTGTAGATAGTGGATGCTCTAGGATCCTGAAAGGGAATAAAGGACTTTTGACTAACTTTATACCATTTCAAGGTGGGAAGGTGTACTTTGGTGGTGGTGAAGGAAGGATCTCTGGCAAAGGAACTATTCAGACCCCTAACCTTAATTTTGAGCAAGTTTACTACGTGGAAGCAATTCTGTAGAATCATAGTTTCTTAGGATTGTGTAAGTGTTTTGATTATCTAAAGAAAGGAAGAAGATAAAGAACTAGAGAGAGAAAGCTAGAGAGAGAAAAGAGAGAAAGGAGAGAATGATAGAAGTGAAATGTAAATTACTAAGTGCTCACCCCTCCTAACATGCTAGGAGGGGGTATATATAGCCCACCCTACATGTGGGCTATATGGGCTATATGTTAATATATTAGATCACGAGCCCAATACTTGAATATATCATTAGAGTGACTGATCCTTTCTAAATACGTAAAAACGTATTTCCAACAATCTCCCCCTAAGGGAGGTCACTCCAAGTTACAATGTCCTAAATAGTCTATATCTCGTGATCTATGCTAACAATGATGTGACCGAGACTTTCTTTGGAAAAACGTATTTCCAACAATCTCCCCCTAAGGGAGGTCACACCATTTTACAAAATCTTAAACCTAGCATACTATGCTTGAGTCTTCGATCTTGTTCTTGTGAATATGCTTGATGTGATCTTTGACTTTAGTCTTGAGCATGTTTCCTTGCCTTGACCTTGTGCATTCATCACTTGTGATATTCGCCTCCTCGTGACTTCATGTTCCACATACTTATACCTTTATAATTCTTGAAAGCTTCAGAGTTTGATACATCGAAAGACTTGACTTTTAGGCTTTCTTGAATTTGTTGAAGTATTAAGTGCAGAAAGCATAAGCATGTGTTTACGACTTCTTCTGGATTGTACACCGCAATGCCACCTTCTTGTTACGCTGCATAAGACAATAGCAACAAAACATATACACGGATGAAATGGCCTTTAACATTTCATTCTAATTCGGTAGCATTTTACCTCCGGACGGTGAAGACCGCTGGACGATATAAAATATCATACTTGTGGCAGGTAGTTTCAATTAAGAACCTCCTTGACAAGATTTCGCGGGTAAACCCGTTCTCTTTATTCGACCTTCCAAAGCTGACTGCGAACATAGAGAGTGAATCATTTGGATAATATTATCCGCATGATTCGAAGCCGCCAAATCCGATTCTTGGAACAAGTTTGATTCATTAAAGAATCGCACCATCGTTGCTTTCCAGTTGTCACGAGCGTGATTCATACAAAATCTTGCAAGTTACCTACCAAGTGCTGTTTGATGTTAACACTAGAAGGATTTCCACTAATCACTGTGAACACTATAGAGTGTCACTCAGAGTGTTCTGGCAAGATCACTAAGATATTGCGTAGAGGCCTGGAACGTGTTTAAGTTCGGTTAAGAATTAAACAACTGTTGCTTTCCAGTTATCACAAGCTTGATTCATAAAGAATCGCGCAAGTCACCTACCATGAGCTTTTGAATGTTCACTCAAGAAGGATTTCCATCTTCATTGTAAATACTTTCGTATTACTCGGATGTTCAGGCAAGATCATGAAGACTTTCCGTAGGACTCTTAAGATCTTTCTTACTTTTCACAGTGTGTGAAGAAGCAAGGAATTATGAAAGTGTGTCCTAATGAGATATTTGATGATCTCAAATGGCTCTAGACTCGATCGTGCATTTTGGATTTTAGTGATCGGAGGCTGGAGAGGAGTGCCACCATTTCAATACCAATTTATTCGGGGTGAATTAATCAATAGATAATGCGTTGTCTCCGTGTGATTAAAACAAATATCTTTTAAGAGATATCTGAGTTAGCTGGGATGGGTTGTGCATTGCATCACTGGGTCCATGATGTCGGTCTTCAATATCAAGAATCATTAAAAAATGATCTCAATAGCATATGTATTGACCCGGTTTCTGCCTAAGGTTGTAAGGAGGGATTCTTTCTTTACACCCTTTATCTTTACAATTCTTTTTCATTCTTCAACCCCTTCAATGCTTACCAATACGTCATAACTAGCACCTTGTTGTGATTGTTCCAGTGCTAACTTAAGTACTTGGTCGGCATTCAGCTACGTTCACAATCTTTCTCCATCTTTCCTAAGGACTACTATTTCTAGCTATGGAATGTCCTTGGGAAGATTCTCCGGTTCTAGAAGAATCATTGGACTTTAACCTATCCTACCATCCTTATGTCACAACAATCTTCATCGTCGTGAAATAAATGGGTTGTGGGTAAGTATAAATCACCATGAAATCCATTATGAAGTGCAAATCCATTTTGCTCTCCCTCTAACATATGCCACGATATTCGAAAACATTTCGCACATGTCGGGATGAGCCATCATGTTAAGTCAAATCATTTTTGATTAATCATTTCCCATATTAAATCACATTTTCTCCCCCATATTAAAAATATTAACCCAATCGATGTTTTTAGTATCAATTGATTTAATAGCATTTTAAGAAAATTTGGGAAGAAAAATGCAAATCCAATTATCTTCATGATTTTCACAAGCTCCCCCTCAAATTAATGAGGGTGTACTTGAAACGTAAATTAAATACCTTTTAACCACAAGTGTAAGGTATTTATCACGTGCAAAGATCATATATGATAATGTATTCACAAGATTAGTGATTTACGAGGTTGGACCTGAATGATGGAGAACATCATATAAGAGAATCACATGGTTCTTGTTCACGAATGTTGGTCGCCTCCTCACGTCTGAAGTTATCTCTTGAATCCATGTGTACGATTGATATCGTTGTCTTGACACCAATATGTGAACTTGGCACTTTCGACGTCAAAGATTCTGAATGCTGGACAATTTATCCCCCTCAATTGTTGACCCGTGTTCTATTGAAAGAGTTGTAGTCGCCGTTTGAGTAGTCGCGTCGTCGAGTATGTAGATATCAATTATAAATTGCTACGGTTGGTGGAGATGATAACTTCATAAAAACAAGATTTCTCTTGTTTTAACAAATAAATGCACTGACACGTACATATATTCGTGTTAGATTATGTTATTACGTAAACACAATCCCTTACATGGTTATAAAGTAAACCATGCGCGAGAAAATTAATTCCCGTTGTTGAGTCAAAGCTTTCCGGTGAAATGCTTAACTCGAATATGAAAAGCGGGTTACTATCTGAATAATAGCAAACCATTTTGAACATGTTTTAAATCATTTAAACTTCTGCTCAAACTTTATTTACAACCCCGTGTCATTATTGAACGACATTTCTAGGTTCGTAAATATTATCGATTGCAGAAGACATGTTCTTTTTATCAAAACATTTTTGAACACACAATTTTGAAAGATTTAGAAAAACTTTTGAGAAATTCTCGAAAAATTATGTTCAAAGTTTTGAAAACCAATTACTTGAGCTTAAGATGTTGAATCTCTTACAAAACGAGATCATTTCCGAGAAGTTGTAACCTTCCCGTTGTTTAAGGATAAGTTACCATCGGCGATAACCTTTCCTTTTAACTGAAGAACGAGTCCTAAGTTGACATTTACTTAGAAGTCGTTTTCATGAGCTTGAAAAACTTTGAATGAATTAACGTAAAGCTCATGACCAAGAAAGATGAATTTCTCGTTAAGAAGAAATGCTCTCTTATTTAAAAGATACACTTTACTTTATGAGCTTAAAACTTGGAATGTTTTAGTACAAGCTCATGACCAAGAAAAATTAATTTCCCGTTACGAGGATAAGCTATCTTTAAAGATAAGCTTTCCTAAAATTGAAGTCCGAGTTACATTCTGATATTTAACTGTAAGTCATAGTGCATGAGCTTAAAAAACTTCGAATGTTTTTAATATAAGCTCATGCCCGAGAAAAATTAATTTCTCGTTATAAGGATAAGTTTATCATCGGCGATAAACTTTCCTTTCTTTGAGGTCCGGGGCATAATCTGAAATACAATTATACGCCATTTTACACGAACTTAAAACCGTTGAATAGTTTTAATGTAAGCTCGTGTCCGAGAAAATTTAATTCTCGTTTTGAGGGTAAGTTATCGTTGACGAGATAAACTTCCCTTTCTTTGAAGTTCGGGTCACAGACTGTGATTTGACTGTGAGCCATTGTGCATGAGCTTAAAACTTCAAATGTTTTTAATTTTAGCTCATGCCCGAGAAAACTTAATCTCTCGTCGTGAGGATAAGTTTATCATCGGCGATAAACTTTCCTTTCTTTGATGTACGAGTTACAGTCTGTGATGTGTCTATAAGTCCTTATACACTGTAAGCTTATCTGCAAATCCCCTGAGACACTTGTTTCTTAGATATCAGCTTCTTCAGCAACCAAACTCTGAGAGTGTCCTTAATAGAATGGTATACAACGATTGGACCGATGTGTTCTTGTTGAACGTGAACTTTGGTACCTGCATTCTCATTTGTAGTTTGTATGCTTTTATATGGGTTAGCGATATCTATCTTAGAACCATTCGGAGATTCACAGTTTTCTTTTCTTGTGCTGGAGGTGACCTGAGGAGATGATTCACTTATCTTAGTTGGCAAACGTTTCCTTTTATAGAAAACCTTAAGTTCAGGCTTAAGTGTTGTATCATCCTTCTCCATTTCCTCCCTAGTAGTCTTAGTAGAATCAGAGACTAACCTAGTTAAAGGGCACTCGTTTCCTACAAGAGTGAAAGTTCTACCAGTGTGGCGCCACATTTTACCAATGGGTTTGATTTTAGCTACCCACTAGGATTTAAGTCTAGAACGGGAGTTCACCTCATTAAGTAATTTCTTGACACAAGAATCATGATTTGCTTTAAATACACATTTCCTACATGTTTTACAAGAAGCATATTTCAAGTCCGAATAAGATCTAGAATTCCTAGGTGATTGATTGATGCTCCTATGATATGACATGCTATGGTTAGCAGTGTTGGGTAATCTAGAAGGCATCTGACTAGGTTTGAAATTCCTATCTCTTACTTGTGTCTTTTGCTTAGTTTCCCTTAGACCAAATGTATGGCGAACGTCATTTGAACTAGTTCGAGACGTGTTCTTTGGATTATGTCTAGGGAGGCTAGATGAAATCATGTGATTAGGCCTTGCAAAAGCTGTTTTAGTCGCATTGGCCCTAGTTGGTGGAGTGACTGTTCTAGAAATATGAGCCATATCAACTTGGGAGGCAAACCGCGGTCTCGAGGATTGTGGTCGCTCGGATCTAAATGCAGTCGGTTGTCTAACGGACTGAATTTGAGGCGGTTTCCCCAAGATTGATGGTTTTTCAAGCTTAGTGTCCACACTAGTTCCTTTAGTTTTCCTCAACTCGTTTTTCAGAGCCGCTATTGCAAAAACCTTTTCCTGAACTTGAGCCTTTAAAGTCTCATTCTTTTGAGCAAGTCATCTTGGGATGCCAACTTAGATTCAAGCAACTTAATTTGTTTCAAAAGATTATCCTTTTCAGCTTTAGAATCTAGAACTGTTTGATCCAATTTTCGTTCAAGAACAACATTTGACTTTTCAAGTTTTTCCAAATATGTTTAAAATTTCTCCGTTTTCTTCGAAAATTTAATTTTGGCATCCTCAAGCTCTTTTGATTGCTGAGCTAAAATCATTTCAAGCTCTTCAATCCTAGAAGCAGAATTGGTTAAAGAAGCAGTCATAAAGCACATATAATGATCTTTAGCATTCTAATCATTTTCTCCCTCATTATGACTCACATCGGATGAATCAGAAGTGGTATTGCTGTCACTCTTTTCCATCCCATGTTCGGCATAGATAGGGTCGGAATGCTCAACATGCTGTAAATCATTGTTAGATACAGTATTCAATTGTACCCCAAATATTTGCTCTTCGTCATGCATGCTTGAATCATGTTGTCGTGATGCAATAACGCTGCTATCATTGTTAACCGAGGTGGTCTCCTTTGAGTCATTCGTAAGACCATGTGTTTTCTATGGCATCTGCATCGGATTTTCTTGTATTCCACTATCATGCTCTAGTTGAAGTTGTGAACTTTCATAAATTAAAAGTGCAATAGATTTCATGAAATCGAGCAATCTATCACTGAAGTCTTTAACCTCGATTTGTGTGTCTTTAAGGAATGACTGGCAGATCGTTGAAGCTTCAACCTTGGCAGGATCAAATTGAAAGAAACTCGAAAAATGTTGCGCTAGAACTTGAAGTGAATGTGAGGAGTCAATTTGATTAATGTCTTCTTTGTTGATTTGCTCTAGTAGTTGGTTAAATTTGAGGAGCATTCGGTGGACGAAAATGGTACGATCTTGACCGAATAGTGTCACAAATCCGCTTCCTTCTTTAAGTAGAGAAATGTTCGACAGATGGGACCGAAGTAGTCGAAATAAAGTCATTCTACTATCTCTAGCTTTAACTTTCATGTGACGCGATTCTCCCTCTTGAAATGTCGAACTCAACGAATCCATTGAAGTTTGATGAAGGATAAGTGTGGTTGTTTTCGGAATTTAACAATTCGTGAAGAAACGAAAGATCCGTAAATAACTCTTAAAAATCCTCGAGTGATGATATAACTCTTTTCTCGGCTCAAAAATTGTTGTCGGCTCAAACGTTGATAAAACAAACCGGAGTCCAATTCAAACTCGGCTCACGCCAAAAATAAAGCCCGAAACAATTCGTATATAATACGGAGTAAACAAATTGATAGTAACTTGGCCTAAAAGACGAAATATTTGCCTTGCAATATTAACGAATTGTCATTGAAAGGCCCACTTCATTTTTATCACCACAATACCCGATCCACACACATATGATATAAGCAATACGACAACCCTAATTATCTACCCACTTAACCTATTCACATAAACATTTCATGTTTATGATACGTTAATAGGAAAAAGAAACGAAATGTTGGATAAAAAAAATGGCTGCGCATAGGGGTTGTCAGAAATCACACGATACCCACAATTAAATAAACAAAACCCACGTGGCTTGTTTATGTGATACAACTTGGTCAAGGATCAACCAAATAAAAGTACACAGCCCAACCAAATGGGGTATAAAACTATAAAGAATAGGAAACAACTTAACCTAATCACTTCATAGATTACGCCGCCTCGTCCCTAATTTTTCTCTCAACAACAAGAAAACCATCGCCTCCATCTTTTCATACAAGCAAAAACCAGACACTAAACTGATGTTTAAAATAAAGCGAACCAATCATCTATTCCACCTCGTATCACTCATCTATATTGATCTGACATTTATAAGCAATGAAACGAAGAACAAGGGAGCCAATGATTCGTCTTAGATCATTTCAATGGTCTCGGGTAGGTTATGCTTGGATTTGTTTTAAGCTTTGTGTTTAAACTTTAACAAACCGAACCAAAAAACACATCAGAACACTCTTGTTCTTAATTGTTCATTTGAGTTCGAAAATCAGATGAAGGTTTAAACTTCACACAAGATCTATGATGAAATCATTAATTTCGTGACTGGATCTTTAAAGGATCTAGACATGCATTACAGGAAAGTTTTAAATCTGAGATCATTTAGTTTAAATACGAGTCTTGCTTGATGTTTGACGAGAGTTATGAGTCTTGATTGTGAGGTTTTCGATTCGATGTGGGTTTGTGTTTAGTTTTGACGATAGGCTGTTGAGACGAGTCGTATGTTGTTTTTCGAGTCTAGATTAAGTTAGTTTTGTTTTCCATTCCTGTTGGTTTGGTCAAATGGTTGAGTCCAAGTTTAGAGTCGAGATATGAAAGAGTCTTGTTGGTTTGTTTTTGGTCTTTTTTGACGAGTCAAAACTGATGACGTATAGTCCCCAGCCGGGTCATATGAACCCGGCCCACGGGTACTACCCGCATCCGGCCCATCACTGATGGGTTGGATTAATATCATTTAAGCTTATGGGCTTAGGTAAACAGTAACCGCATACATGTGTGTGGCCCACGGCCCGGCATGGCCGGTACAGGGTTAGACAGAATCATACTCTTATTATGATTAGGATTTACCTCAAAGAAGAGGATATACACTCACCATAATTAGAAGATAACAATCAAAATAATTCTGGTACTTATCCTTTCCTTGGGGCCGAAGCATCAGTGACAGCCCATTAGGGTTTCACTGCCTATATAAGGAACCCCCAAGGGTTCCACAAAGGTATTACATTCTACACACTCACAACTCATCTGATTCTCAAACCCTAACCAATTACTTACTCTCACGCCGGAGTCTAATCGTGGGATACATTCCCACGGTAAGCCTAACGCGTGCTATTTTAGTGTGCAGGATCCCAACCAGTTATTTCACTTGGTGCAGGAGCCGGAGCCCAGCCAACCCGAATTAAGCCTAATTCGGGTCTAGCAAGGATCATCCAACTTTTGTATCAACAAGTTGGCGCCATCCGTGGGACCATACACTAAGCTAGAGCAAATCTCATCTCGATCTTTCAATGACGAAAGGACATCCGTAAGGAAATCCCAGGAACACGATTCCTGCGAACCGGAAGTCTACAGGGGACGGAATACTCATTCCCAATCAGTCCCCCAGCAACCAGACAGGTGGACCAAATAACCGAAGTATTTTTTAGTCTATGGGTGTGATAGGCACGTCCGCTATCACCCCACCACCTACCTCGGCCCTGGACAACCCTGATCTAGGGAGTGCGCCTAAGCCCCCTAACAAGGAGCCGCGCAGGCCATCGAACGAGGAAGAAGTGGAAGTCGAACCACTTAGTGAGGAAGATCTTGCTTGAGTTCTCACACAGAACTTTGAGAGGATCGTCCTAGGAATCGCTTCTAGGTTAAACCTAGAGAGGAACCTCCAATCCAGGCTCAACTTTGGTAGAGCCGGACCCGACACTTCTCCTCAGACTCAAAAGAAGAGAAGGGCACGACCCCATGACCGAAATCTCTTTGAGGAGACCCCTCAACCAAGGAACGTGTTCGAGCGTATAAGGGATCGTGTTATGCAGGAACTACTACAATCTCGTGAGGAAGGAGATAGGTCCGACGATTCAGCCGAACGACCAGACCTGGAGTTAACCAAAACTAATCGCCGCACAAGCGTGTGGGATAGGATGAATACCGGGAAGAAGGCTCCTAGCTCTTCTCATAGAGAGGATCCTTTACCAAAAGGTGGGGCACCACCCCTTCCCCCGGTCCATCAGGAGAGGATTCGGATGACCATCCACCTAAGCGTCGCCGACCTAGGCGTACTCCTCCACCGCCGCCAGACGATGAAGAGTATTATGGTGGCCCCTATTATTGTGAGGCGGAAGCGAAAGATCTCTCCCGCCCATGGTGTGATCCTAATCTCACCCGTCCATGGTGTGATCCCAGGGAGAATCCTTTTACTCTCCGCATACGGAATTACTCCGAGGACAAAAAGCGTCGCATGCCGGCGTGCGTCAAGACTTATGATGAGTCTGGTGATCCGGATGATCACCTAAAAATATTTGACACGCAGGCGAAATTTGAACGATGGCCCATGCCTATATGGTGCCAGATGTTCAATTCAACCTTGATCGGCAATGCTCGTGATTGGTTTGAGGGACTTCCTCCCCGAAGCATTGACAGCTTCACTGAACTACGTACTGTGTTCAAAAACAATTATACTCAGCGAAAGAAGTATAATAGGGACCCGGTCTCATTGGCAACCGTCAAGCAACGGCCTGGGGAATCTACGGAGGCCTTCACCGAACGCTTCAATGACGAGTGCACGCGCACAAAGACAATGCCGGAACTTCTAAAAATTTCCGATTATATGCATGCCATAACAGACAGGGAATTAATTAGACGTCTCAATGACAAGCGATCGGAAAAGTATGACGACCTTATGGTAAGGGTCAGTGTAGAAACTAGAAGGGGGGTTGAATAGTTTCTTATATTTACTTGTTAAAATGTGGTTTCCAAAAATCCTTTTTCAAAAACTTAGGCTTGAGGAAATATGTGAAATCTTCTTATGCACAATATGAACAATGATAGTGTAACTAAGCTAATACTAACAAATATATATGCACAAAGAATAAAGAATGTAAAGAGTTAAGGGTAAAGAAAGATCAAACCGAACACCAAGGATTTATAGTGGTTCGGCAACGAAGCTCACTCCTCGTTCCTACTCTGCTCCTCGAGTACTCCTTACTCGAGATTTCACTACACAACAAGCTCCTTATGGTGGAGAAAACCGTACACATCGCTTAACCAATTTCCGACTCTAAGCTAAAAGTCGAGCCCTAATCGTAGCTAGGACCAATCTACACAACTATACTTAGTACATACACAACTTCCAAATTTACACAACTACTTGGATCTTCTCAACTATGACACAACTACAAATGTATAAAATTAGATCTTCAATGGATCTTTGGTGGTGGACTCAACACTTCACAAGGATAGTGTTCTTCTCTTTGCACTTGGAGAGGAAGGGATGGAAGAACAAGATTCACTTCTTAAACAAGTAGTAATCAAACAAATGATCAAAGATTTGAGTGATTAAAGAAGAGAGTTTGAATCTGAAAATAGATGTGCAAAAGAGGTGAGTTGAAAAGCTGAGAATGGTCCACTATTTATAGGACAAGAAGGCCAACGGCTATATCTGCCCGCGGTACCTTATCTTAGCCCGCGGTTCCTTATCGATAAGGAACCGCCTAGGGGCTAAGGTACCGCCGGACTAGACTCCGCTCCCTTTTTGTCCTTTAGTGGTGGAGGTCATATCTGGCTTAAAAAATATCCTTATAGAATATTCCTAACCAAATAAGAATATGCCATTTTCAAATTTTCAAATAATTAATTTAATAAAACATTTTCTTAAAAAGAAAGTTTAATAAAAACTTGTCACACTTAATAAAAAGTGAGTTTTAAGAAAAGATTAAATCACTTGATCACTTGATTAAGGTTAGTACTTGTTTATCCATACCTTAAGTGAAAATGGGTAAAATGAAAAATACTTGAACTCAAGAATTCGTTTTTCGTTGTTTTCGTAAATGCTTGTTTTTACATATTGTCGTAATCAAAACAAAGCGAGACCGAAAAATGCAAGTAACGTTTTTAGGCATTATTGCATTAACAATCTCCCCCTTTTTTATTCCGACAATACATAAACTCAATCACACAAGAAACAAGATTTTCGAAGACGAGTTTATTCATTTCTCCCCCTTTGTCGAAGCAAAAAGGTTGCACAAGTCGGTGTTGAAGAAACGGACTTTGCAAAGACTCCCCCTTGGTGCTTACTCCCCCTAGCTTGGGGCACCGAAGAATCGAGATATGGTGACAAGCTACATAGAAGGGTTAGTTGAACAAAAGAAACAACCAACAATATATAGCAATAGGTCACATAAAAAATAAAAGAGAAGAAAACAAAAAAACAAAGATCCAAGATATGTTACTAAAAGATCATCATACAAAGAAGTATGGAAAAAGAAACAAGCCAAAAGCATAACTCTAATCCTAGTTATTCTAGAATTCTAAGATTTGCTTGAATTTGGTGTCTTGTGGATAAGCAACCAATGCTTATATGAAAGACAAGGTAATGGCGGAGGGTGGTGGTGGTGGCTTGTTGGAGATCTCATAATCATAGTGAAGAGGAGGCTAGATTAAGAGACTCTTGATGTAGCTCAACTCCTCATAGATATGTGCCATAGCAAGATGTTGATATTGACAACAATGACAATATGTTCCATGGTGCATGACATTATCATGAGAAGGAGGAAGAACACTAAAGGGTGGTGGTGGAAGAAAAGATGTTCCACAATCAACATTCTTGGTAGGAGAGATGTGATTAAGAGTGTTCTTGGGTTGGTTTGGATTGTAATGGTTTTTGGGTGAGTTGGGATTGAAAGCAATTAGAGAAAATGGAGGAGATTCAAGGCTTTCATTGGGAGAGTAAGACATTTTGGGATGTCAAGTAATGCAAAATGCTTATGGTTTAAATAGGGAAGGCTTAGGGTATTTTTGGGGTGGTCAAAGGGTTTGAAACAAAGATTCTCAAAATTGTTGGAGCAAATCTGGAGTTTCAGGCAAAAACCCGAAAAAGGAAGGCACTGTAGGCGGTTCCTTATGTAGGCTGGCGGTACCTTATCAATAAGGTACCGCGGTTCACATATGGAACCGCCTGCAGAGGCAGTGTTTGGTGTTTGGAGGAAGATTTTTCAGCAAATCTTATTTTTCTAGACTAACTTATCATAGGGATATGCTTAAAAGCAAAGATAGACAAAGAAAACATATGCAAACTTACCAAATAGAGATTTGACCAAAATACATGGATTAAAAAAAATTGATGTAGGAGGTGAGTAAGACAAGACCTTAAGTCATGACACAATGATCCTCCATGATTCTATCTTATTCTTGCTATGTTTGAGAGAATCATATATATGAATTATGTAAGCTCTAGATTAATAGCGAGAATCTATGAAAAATCGTTTTAGATTGAATTAACAATGTCAAGAATTTCTCAACCATTTTCGAAAGAGACTTCGAGAATTTTGAAAAGGAGAAGAGAGGGTTTTTCAAAAAGAGTTTGAAAGACTCAATGACTCAAAGTGGTAAAAGAAAACACACAAAAAGAAAGGAAATTAAGGAAGATGTTCCATTAATCCTAGACCTAGACGCAAGTAATTGAAAGGTTCCCTCTTAAGTGGCTTAGTGAAGATGTCGGCTAATGTTGGAAATACGTTTTTACGTATTTAGAAAGGATCGGTCACTCCAATGATATTGGGCTCGTGATCCAATATAGCTCATATAGCCCACATGTAGGGTGGGCTATATAAACCCCCTCCTAGCATGTTAGGAGGGGTTGGTTGTTGGTTCACTTCCATTTCACATAATGTCACACTCCCAAAATATCAGAGTATAATGGCGACAAGGGAGTGGTGACGTCATGATTATCATACACACACAGTCACAAAGAACGACCTCTAAATGAGACGTTCGGAAAATAGATCACTTGTAATTAATAAAATAAATAGTTTTAACCAAGTGCGGAAGCATAAAACTGGATACAGTTACAAAACATAGTTTTCTCAAATGGTACAAATGATCTTTGTTTCAAAGAAATGACGGCAATGCATGAGACCTCACTTAGCATCTTCCTTCTTAATACCTGAGAAAAACATTGCTAATGTGTCAACATAAAGTTGGTGAGTTCATAGGTTTAGTTAATTTGGAATGTTTAATGAACCACAAGATTTTCCCAAAAGTGATGACAATATAACAGATACAAAGTCATCCCAAAAGTATTTATTACAGTCTAAGCTCGTGACACCGAAGCATTAACAACACCGGCAGTATAATCATATAAATGTAGCCCAACTAGATGCCTAAACCCACGACATCCTATCTCAGACTCAAATGAAACTGTGCCCGCTTGTCCCCTTGTTGGACAAGACAGACAGGGACGTCAATCCCGATAGATCTATCCATAACATTCGCGCTTACACAAAGTAATTAACGGTTCACGATTCACGGGCCAAAGCAACTGGGTTTTTAGTGGGACTTAGACTAATATATAAATCAGTAAGTGTACTCGTGTTCATACGTTAAAATCAAGCAATGTCTCACCCCAAAAAGCAATAAAAATAGTTAAGTATGGGGCTACAAACTCACCTCGTAATTCAGCAAAAAGGACGAAGATAAAGGTAGCTCGAGAGTATGGTTACGCTAGCCGCGACCTATTTGATTATAAGGATCGGGTTACGATATGAAAAGTTATACTAATAAAAGACACGACACCCTAGTTGTGCTTGACAAAACCGTACGTTTACGGAAAAATACGACACATAAAAGTCGGTTATTAAACGGTCGAGGTTTACGGGTTAAATTATACCCTTAAGTTACCAAATTCGTTTTTGGGCTTTAAATAAACCCAAAACATAACACTGGCCCAAAATGAGTCCATTATCCCCACCCACAATCCGGCCCAAGGGTCATATGACCCGGCCCGGCCCATTGGCGATATAAACAAGAAAAGGGAGTATACATACGTGTGTTTCACACACATAACTCAAAAACAGAGAGTTTACTCTCTCTCTCCTCTCTCGAAATACACCCACCGCCCCACTCTCTCTTCCTTTCTAATCTGGATCGGATCATCTCTCTCCCTTGGTTAATATGGTTTTCAGTTTGATATAACAATCATTTGGGGATGTTTTGTGGTGTTTAGATCGCGTGAGATGTGGGGTTTCATCCCCACATCAAACCGATTGGGTTCATGATGGTGTTCATCCTCAGGTCAACGTTATTCATCAGCCAAAATCAAAGATAAGTTGTTTATCCTTATTTTCTTTTAACAAAAGTTAATTGATTTTCGTTTTATAAAAGATCAGTGGGTTTAAATAACTTGTATAAACTTGTTGAGAACCACATGGCTCTCGGATTTGAAAATAAATAAATTAGGGTTTCGAAATATTTGGGGGTTTCTCTAAATCTCGGGTTTAAATACGATTAATTAATGTTTTCTTGTATAAAATCAAGTTAATTTCAACATATAATCGGTTTTATAAAAATTAGGGTTTCGGTCAAATTGGGGGTTTTTGCATATCTTGTTTCTAGTCTAATTAATTATTAGATTCGTGTTTAGATTAGGTTTAATTAGAGTTTTAATTAATAAAAATCAATTTAGGGTTTATATAAAATTGGGGGTTTTTACATTCGGTTGATTAATCATGATTATGTGGTGTTTTGGAATATACAAAGTATTAATTTCATAATTAAAAAGGTTTTTAATTTCTAGGGTTTCGATTTGAAAAGGGTTCTATACCCGCGGCATGATTGGGGGTTTTTATGATGTTTCTGTAAAATAAAAATGGTTAAGACATTTGGATTATGGTGACATTGATTGATGATGGTTTCGGCAGAAAACAAGCAACTTGGTTGGCTTGGTTTGGTTCTCGGTTTGGCCTTGGTTTGGGTCTCGGTTTGGTCTTGGTTGGGGTCTCGGGTTGAGTCTTGGTTGGGGTCTCGGGTTGAGTCTCGGTTTGGTCATGGTCGGGGTCTCGGTTTGTTTGACAGAAAATGGTTATGGTCATGTTCAAGCAATAATACTATGTTTTATCCTTTTCAGTTTTTAATTAAAATAAGACCTTGACGAATACTAACACATTCATTTGATTTTTCGCAGGTTTGTCAAAGACGAGCACAACTAAGATTTTATTCAGAAAATAAGAGATGGTTTAAAAGACTCACAAAGGGATGCTAAGTTTCGATTTGCAGGTGTGGACGAGACGGATGGCTTGACTCTCTCGGTTTGCAGGTGTGGACGAGGTGTATGGGTCGGCTGGACACTTTCTTCACTTTACCCAGGAATTTGTATTTGAAAACTTGTCCAGAATTTGTGATTGTAATATTGGACTGTGAAAAACTTTGTGTGTTATGTTTGGACATTGGGTAAACTTTGGATTTGTATTTAATCATGTATTATTAGTCTAGGGTTAGATTCAAGCTGAAATTGGTAAGCTTGTGATATACCCAAATTGGGTAAACTAGGCATGTGTGCTGTCTTGTAGTGCTTAGTGGGTAATAAACTATGGAGTTTATGTTGTGACTGAAAATACACACTTGCTTGGCAAGTTTTTGAAATAAAAGTGAATAAAGGTTTATACTTAAATATTTGTACATGATGTATCAGTTATATTACTCGACTCGGGTTCGACGGGTATTTAAGTTTAGACGCGAAACTGAATAAACACGACTCTATAATAGTTTGACACACGATCCAAAACAAAGGCAATTATGCGAGACTTCACGGGATTTAGTAAATACTTCAAATAAACATACGGCAAACATAATACGTCTACCAATTTCGTGTATTGCATTCAAACTTAATAGACGCGAAAAACTCGAGATGTTACATATGCTCTCCCTAAAAAGGGCTTTGTCCGCAAAGCAAAATAATTAACACATTCATGTCGACGACTCGTCGGTAAATACTTAAAGTACTCTTACTATATGAATAATTTAAGATGAAAATTTGACGGATGTCACAGTATTCCCATGTTTTAGAGATTTCGTCACGAAATCAAGACGTTGTTGTAGTAGGATGGTTAGCGAAAAGATGAGGATACTTGCTCTTGAATTGATCTTCACGTTCCCACGTGTATTCTGGACCTCTACGCGCATTCCAACGGATCTTTACAATAGGTATACGGCTTTGCTTGAGTTGTTTGACTTGACGGTCCATGACTTCTATTGGTTCTTCTACAAAATTGAGTTTGTCGTCGAGTTGAATCTCTTCCAAAGGAATAACGAGTGTCTCGTCGGCTAAACATTTCTTCAAATTGCAAATGTGGAACACATTATGCACTCGGCTAAGTTCTTGGGGTAATTCCAAACGATAGGCTACGGGACCAATCCTCTCTATAATCTTGAAGGGTCCAATGTAACGAGGATTCAACTTTCCACGCTTTCCAAAGCAAATCACACCCTTCCAAGGTGAGACCTTCAACATGACTCTATCACCAACCTCAAACTCAAGGGGTTTGCGTCTCATGTCAGCATAACTCTTTTGTCAATCTCTTGCGGCTTGCATACGGCTCTTGATCTTAAAAATCTTCTCAGTAGTCTCGTGTATGATCTCGGGTCCAGTGAGTTGTGCTTCACCGACCTCTGCCCAACACACGGGTGAACGACACTTCCTACCATACAGTGCTTCGAACGGCGCTGCCTTAATGCTAGTGTGATAACTATTGTTGTATGAGAACTCCACCAGAGGTAGGTGTCTATCCCATCTATTTCCAAAGTCGATCACACAAGCTCTCAGCATATCTTCTAAGGTTTGAATGGTCCGTTCACTTTGACCGTAAGTTTGGGGATGGTACGCAGTGCTCATATCCAACTACGTTCCCAATGCCTTCTACAGTGACTTCCAAAACTGCGAAGTAAATCGGCTGTCTCGGTCGGAGATTATAGACACAGGCACGCCGTGCTTCGTGACTACTTCCTCCAAGTATGTTCTTGCTAACTTATCCATTCCATCAGTCTCCTTGATGGGTAGGAAATGAGCCGATTTGGTGAGTCGGTCGATGATTACCCAAATCGTGTCAAATCCGGCTGAGGTTTTTGGTAGCTTGGTAATGAAATCCATAGTGATCCTTTCCCACTTCCATTCTGGCAGTTCGGGTTGGACCAATAATCCTGATGGTTTCATATGTTCGGCTTTGACTTTGGCACAAGTCAAGCACTTGCTAATGTATGTAGCAATATCCGCCTTCATGTTCGGCCACCAATACAACATCTTCAAATCATGATACATTTTGTCAGATCCCGGATGTATGGAGTATTTTGACTTATGCGACTCATGCATAATCAAAGATCATAGGTCACCATGGCATGGTAACCAACTCCTATTATCAAGGCATAACGTTCCATCCGAGCGTGCTTCTAACTTCTTTATCATTCCTTCAACATCTTCAGTCTTGAGAATTTCTTCCTCGACTGCCTCTTTCTGAGCCTTGAGAATTAAGGATGGAAGGTCTAAATCAATGGTCATCACCAAAGCCTTCACCCTAAGAACTCTCTCCTTTCGACTCAAAGCGTCGGCCACGACATTTGCCTCGCCCGGGTGATAACGGATCTCGCAATCGTAATCACTGAGCAACTCTAGCCAACGTCGTTGTCTCATGTTGAGTTCCTTTTGATTCAAAATATGTTGTAGACTCTTATGATCAGTGAATACAACACACTTAGTACCATAAAGGTAGTGTCTCCAAATCTTCAAGGCAAACACCACTGCTCCCAACTCTAGGTCATGAGTTGTGTAGTTCTTCTCGTGCACTTTTAGTTGTCTTGACGCGTACGCTATGACCTTAGTCCTTTGCATCAGTACCGCACCTAACCCTTTTATGGATGCATCACAATACACCACAAAGTCTTCATTACCCTCGGGTAGGGCTAGTATAGGTGCTTCACACAACATCTGCTTCAATGTCTGGAATGCCAAATCTTGATCCTCTTTCCACTCAAACTTCTTATCCTTTTGAGTCAATTCCGTCATTGGTTTAGCTATCTTGGAGAAACCTTCAATGAATCTCCTATAGTAACCAGCAAGACCTAAAAATTGGCGGATCTCCGTGGGTGTTGTTGGAGTCGCCCAATCCTTCACGGCCTCGATCTTAGCAGGATCAACGTGAATACCACTGTTGTCGATTACATGCCCAAGGAATTGCACTGTGTTTATCCAAAACTCACATTTGGAAAACTTTGCATATAACTTCTCCTTTCTTAGCAGCTCTAATATGGTCTTCAAATGTTCCTTGTGTTCTTCTTCATTACGAGAATAGATGAGAATATCATCGATAAATACAATCACAAACTTGTCCAAGTATGGTTTGCAAACTCGGTTCATGAGATCCATGAATACCGCAGGCGCGTTTGTCAAACCGAAAGGCATAACTTGGAACTCGTAGTGTCCGTACCGGGTTCTAAAAGCCGTCTTATGAACGTCTTCCTCTCTAACCCTTAGTTGATGATATCCTGACCTCAAATCGATCTTCGAGTATATGCTAGATCCTTGCAATTGGTCGAAAAGATCGTCAATTCTTGGCAATGGGTAACGGTTCTTTATCGTCAGCTTATTCAATTCTCGGTAATCGATACACATTCTAAAGGATCCATCTTTCTTTTTGACAAACAAGACCGGCGCTCCCCAAGGTGAGGAACTTGGTCTAATGAAACCTTTGTCAGAAAGTTCCTTTATCTGTTCAGCTAACTCTGTCATCTCGGCCGGTGCTAGACGGTATGGGGCTCTAGCAACAGGCGCGGCTCCTGGTGTAAGCTCGATGTGAAACTCCACTTGCCGTGCTGGTGGTAGTCCTGGTAAGTCCTCTGGGAATACGTCCGGAAAGTCTCTAACGATCGGTACATCTTCCACCTTCTTCTCGTGATCTTCTTCTCCTTCCTTTTGTGTTACTTGAACCAAGAATGCTGGACATCCCTTCTCAATGTATCTTTGGGTCCTAATACATGAGATGACTTCCAGTCTTGATCCATTCTTCACTCCACTCCTTTCGCCTTGTATGATTAGTACATCGTTTCCATAAGGAACACGGACGCACTTCTCATGACATACAATTTCCGCGTGATGCTTCGACATCCAATCCATTCCAATGATGACGTCAAAACTTCCCAATTCTATAGGGAGTAGGTCGATACTGAACGAACGACCTTGTAACCTTACACTACATCCTTTCAGAATAACGTCGGTGGTTACTGACTTTCCATCGGCTAATTCTACATTATACTTAACGTCTAACGCAATAGGGGTAACATTTAGGCGTTCACTAAATATAGACGAAACTCCTATCCGCACCAGAATCAAATAGTACTGAAGCATAGTTGTTATTGACTAGAAACGTACCAGTCACAACATTGTTGTCTTGCACTGCAGCTTCAGCACAGAGATGATACACTTTGCTAGGTGTCGTGAATCCTCCAGGAGTACTAGTTGTGGCTCGGTTATTCCCTCCTCGGTTCCCTTGATTCTGCCTCTGGTTCCCTTGGTTGTGATTTTGATTGCCTCGAATCTGGTTACCACGACCTTGGTTCCCACTGCTTGGACACTTGTTCTTGTAGTGACCTTTCTCTCCACATCCAAAGCAAGTGACATTTGCTCCTTGGCCACCTTGCGTTCCAGGTCCCTTTGATTAGTAGAACGAGGTGGTGCTCGACATTCCTTTGCCTTATGTCCGGCCTTCCCACAATTGTAGCACGTAGGGGGACATGCTCCTTCGTGGTGTCGGCCACATTTTCCGCAGAAAAGAAGTCTTCCAGCGTAGTTTCCAGTATTACTTTATCCAGCAGTAAACACCCTTGCTACTTCTTGTCGCTTGTTCTGGTTGTAGTTGTTTGTGTTGTTGCTGTTGTTGGTATTGTTGGTATTGTTGTTGTAGTGGTTGCAAGACCACTTCCTTTTATCCCCGGTATTTTCTCCCAACTCTTGTACCACTTGGTACATCAGACTTTGAGCCATGTCGATTGCCTCGTGCAAATCAGTTGGCTTGGATGAAGTCACATTCCCTTTGATGCTCAAAGGTAGTCCTTCAATGTATCGCTCCAACAATCGGTCGTCGCTGGGCACCATTTCAGGACATAACAAGATCAGCTCTTGAAAGCGCTGATTGTAAGCAGTAAGAGCAGTACCCTTGACCTTCAGGTTCCACAGCTCAACTTCCATCTGCTTGACTTCATTTCATGGGCAGTATTTCCTCACAAACATAGCTTTAAATTCACTCCAGGGCGTCGCTTGGGCAACGTCAATGGTCACTGCACGAGCATAGACGTTCCACCAAGTCAAAGCACCATCCACTAACGTGCTTGACGCGAACTTCACCTTATCAGCTTCAGCAACATTGCTAATCCCAAATTGGGATTCTAGCTTCTCAAACCATCTGGTTAATCCTACTGCTCCTTCAGTACCGCGGAAACTTACTTGCGTAACTGCACGAAATTCCTTGTAGGTACAAGTCCGTGCAATAGCATTAGTAGCTCCTTGGTTGGTCTCCTCCTGTGTGCTAGCTGTACGATTTGCTTCAGCTGTTGCGAGTGCCTCGGCCACTCGTTCGGCTATCATTTGACTTAGCATGACGGTGTCAATTCCACCGGTAGCGGCTGGTGGATTCTGCGTTTCGGATCTTCTAACTGGCGCCATAATCTAAAAAGGTAATAGGACAATGAGTTTTGCCAGACATAACATGCATGGCACGCACAATACAATTATGAAATGCTCCAAGGTATAATACACGATATATAATGATCTCACAATTTTTGTAACCCATAATATCATTCATAGAATCGTTTGGTAGTACATCATAGTTTGTCATACATAATATAATAAAAGAAAATAAAATGCCAACTAGCTAAGATAAACTTCAAAGCTTAGTGGTCATACAAGGATAAGTCGATGGTACAAGATAAATCTAACTAGTGCCCTCACGGCGCTGATGAAGCTCTGTCTCCAACTCTGCTAACCTCCTCTCAACCACGATCTCACGAGCCTGGGAATCTCTAAGTCTAACATCGGTATCATAACAAGCGGCTCTAAACCTCTTTTCCAAGTCTGCAACAGGGTCCTCTACTGGAGCCTCTAGTCCGCCTGTCTCAACCAATGGCTCTACTCCCCAACGGGTCATCAGGCTCTCGATCTCCTCAAGATGAGCATTCGGCATGGATTCCATCTGATCAAGAACAGTATGAAGCTGTCCTCGTAGACGGGTCACACATACCGTCAACACTGTCTCATCCCTAACTGGACTCTTCTTTGCCAGTGCCTCCAACTTATCCTGCACTTCATTATACTCTTCACCTAAAGCCTCTACAGCATCTTCCAACCTGTTTAATCGTGTCGTCACACATCCATTTGCTGACCCAAGCATCACCACCGTCGATGTAGCTCTCCTAGGAAGAGGAGTCGTAGCTCTCGGCCCAGTAGAGATGCCAGCATCAGTAAGCATCTCCTGGTACACAGCAGGTACAGTCTCTGGTGGTGGTAGTAGTGGTATCTCTGGGACAGGACTGGCAGGTGTGCGGGTTGCATGCCTGTCAGTGGCAGTGAAAGGTATGAGGGGTCGGTAAGGTGAAAGTGGTGGTCGAGCAGCTCTCCCCCGAAGACGTCGTCTCACATAGTAGAAAGGTAGAGTACCAGGTGCTGGAGCAGGAATAGCAGTCCTCTCTCCTTCGTCTTCAGATGAAGATGAGGAGATGTGTGCTAGGGAAACCTCAGGAGTAGCAGCATACGCAGTAGGAGGGTCCTCAGTGTCTGTGACCTCCATAGGCTCTCCTTCCCCATCTGTGAACTCCATCTCATCATCCTCTGTCTCCTCTACCGTCTCATCTCTAGTAACTGATGTCTGACCTGGTGACTGCACCACATCAGCGTCTAAGTCATCTTCTCCTCTGCCTTCTAGGCTAAGTACGTCGTCAGCTGATGCATCAGGAATGCGGATCGGTGAACGACGAACCTCCTCAGTCTCTCTCTCTGTATCATCATCTGAAACCATCCGGTACCACGGATATCCTGATGGTGATCCTCTAGGTAGTCCTACTGATGAACTGATAGTCGATTGTGAACTACGGTTGTAGTACGCTCCTGTAGACGTGGAATCATCAGAAGAAGACATCGCTGTAATCATAGACAAAATAAATGTGTGTAAATATCTTATAAAATTAGTCCGTAAAAAGGACATTAACATAACATAGCAATCATTGTTGAATCCACATGTATCCCATATAACATAATTCAGATTTTGTTGTTGCACATGTAACCCATGTAAATGTACCTCGTAATTGTTAAATCACATGTATCCCATTTATTACTTATCTATGTTCATGTATCTACATATACTTAATACTTACAATCCGTATGATAATCGATTAAACATATAGCAGTTATAGTCTAGAGTTACTAAATGCAACCTAGTTCTTTATAACCATGGCTCTGATACCAATCTGTCACACTCCCAAAATATCAGAGTATAATGGCGACAAGGGAGTGGTGACGTCATGATTATCATACACACACAGTCACAAAGAACGACCTCTAAATGAGACGTTCGGAAAATAGATCACTTGTAATTAATAAAATAAATAGTTTTAACCAAGTGCGGAAGCATAAAACTGGATACAGTTACAAAACATAGTTTTCTCAAATGGTACAAATGATCTTTGTTTCAAAGAAATGACGGCAATGCATGAGACCTCACTTAGCATCTTCCTTCTTAATACCTGAGAAAAACATTGCTAAAGTGTCAACATAAAGTTGGTGAGTTCATAGGTTTAGTTAATTTGGAATGTTTAATGAACCACAAGATTTTCCCAAAAGTGATGACAATATAACAGATACAAAGTCATCCCAAAAGTATTTATTACAGTCTAAGCTCGTGACACCGAAGCATTAACAACACCGGCAGTATAATCATATAAATGTAGCCCAACTAGATGCCTAAACCCACGACATCCTATCTCAGACTCAAATGAAACTGTGCCCGCTTGTCCCCTTGTTGGACAAGACAGACAGGGACGTCAATCCCGATAGATCTATCCATAACATTCGCGCTTACACAAAGTAATTAATGGTTCACGATTCACGGGCCAAATCAACTGGGTTTTTAGTGGGACTTAGACTAATATATAAATCAGTAAGTGTACTCGTGTTCATACGTTAAAATCAAGCAATGTCTCACCCCAAAAAGCAATAAAAATAGTTAAGTATGGGGCTACAAACTCACCTCGTAATTCAGCAAAAAGGACGAAGATAAAGGTAGCTCGAGAGTATGGTTACGCTAGCCGCGACCTATTTGATTATAAGGATCGGGTTACGATATGAAAAGTTATACTAATAAAAGACACGACACCCTAGTTGTGCTTGACAAAACCGTACGTTTACGGAAAAATACGACACATAAAAGTCGGTTATTAAACGGTCGAGGTTTACGGGTTAAATTATACCCTTAAGTTACCAAATTCGTTTTTGGGCTTTAAATAAACCCAAAACATAACACTGGCCCAAAATGAGTCCATTATCCCCACCCACAATCCGGCCCAAGGGTCATATGACCCGGCCCGGCCCATTGGCGATATAAACAAGAAAAGGGAGGATACATACGTGTGTTTCACACACATAACTCAAAAACAGAGAGTTTACTCTCTCTCCTCTCTCGAAATACACCCACCGCCCCACTCTCTCTTCCTTTCTAATCTGGATCGGATCATCTCTCTCCCTTGGTTAATATGGTTTTCAGTTTGATATAACAATCATTTGGGGATGGTTTGTGGTGTTTAGATCGCGTGAGATGTGGGGTTTCATCCCCACATCAAACCGATTGGGTTCATGATGGTGTTCATCCTCAGGTCAACGTTAATCATCAGCCAAAATCAAAGATAAGTTGTTTATCCTTATTTTCTTTTAACAAAAGTTAATTGATTTTCGTTTTATAAAAGATCAGTGGGTTTAAATAACTTGTATAAACTTGTTGAGAACCACATGGCTCTCGGATTTGAAAATAAATAAATTAGGGTTTCGAAATATTTGGGGGTTTCTCTAAATCTCGGGTTTAAATACGACTAATTAATGTTTTCTTGTATAAAATCAAGTTAACTTCAACATATAATCGGTTTTATAAAAATTAGGGTTTCGGTCAAATTGGGGGTTTTTGCATATCTTGTTTCTAGTCTAATTAATTATTAGATTCGTGTTTAGATTAGGTTTAATTAGAGTTTTAATTAATAAAAATCAATTTAGGGTTTATATAAAATTGGGGGTTTTTACATTCGGTTGATTAATCATGATTATGTGGTGTTTTTGGAATATACAAAGTATTAATTTCATAATTAAAAAGGTTTTTAATTTCTAGGGTTTCGATTTGAAAAGGGTTCTATACCCGCGGCATGATTGGGGGTTTTTATGATGTTTCTGTAAAATAAAAATGGTTAAGACATTTGGATTATGGTGACATTGATTGATGATGGTTTCGGCAGAAAACAAGCAACTTGGTTGGCTTGGTTTGGTTCTCGGTTTGGCCTTGGTTTGGGTCTCGGTTTGGTCTTGGTTGGGGTCTCGGGTTGAGTCTTGGTTGGGGTCTCGGGTTGAGTCTCGGTTTGGTCTTGGTCGGGGTCTCGGTTTGTTTGACAGAAAATGGTCATGGTCATGTTCAAGCAATAATACTATGTTTTATCCTTTTCAGTTTTTAATTAAAATAAGACCGTGACGAATACTAACACATTCATTTGATTTTTCGCAGGTTTGTCAAAGACGAGCACAACTAAGATTTTATTCAGAAAATAAGAGATGGTTTAAAAGACTCACAAAGGGATGCTAAGTTTCGATTTGCAGGTGTGGACGAGACGGATGGCTTGACTCTCTCGGTTTGCAGGTGTGGACGAGGTGTATGGGTCGGCTGGACACTTTCTTCACTTTACCCAGGAATTTGTATTTGAAAACTTGTCCAGAATTTGTGATTGTAATATTGGACTGTGAAAAACTTTGTGTGTTATGTTTGGACATTGGGTAAACTTTGGATTTGTATTTAATCATGTATTATTAGTCTAGGGTTAGATTCAAGCTGAAATTGGTAAGCTTGTGATATACCCAAATTGGGTAAACTAGGCATGTGTGCTGTCTTGTAGTGCTTAGTGGGTAATAAACTATGGAGTTTATGTTGTGACTGAAAATACACACTTGCTTGGCAAGTTTTTGAAATAAAAGTGAATAAAGGTTTATACTTAAATATTTGTACATGATGTATCAGTTATATTACTCGACTCGGGTTCGATGGGTATTTAAGTTTAGACGCGAAACTGAATAAACACGACTCTATAACAGTTTGACACACGATCCAAAACAAAGGCAATTATGCGAGACTTCACGGGATTTAGTAAATACTTCAAATAAACATACGGCAAACATAATACGTCTACCAATTTCGTGTATTGCATTCAAACTTAATAGACGCGAAAAACTCGAGATGTTACATATGCTCTCCCTAAAAAGGGCTTTGTCCGCAAAGCAAAATAATTAACACATTCATGTCGACGACTCGTCGGTAAATACTTAAAGTACTCTTACTATATGAATAATTTAAGATGAAAATTTGACGGATGTCACACATAATCACATTTCATCTTTTCTTCTTACACCTCTCCTTTCTCTCTCTTCTTTCTCTCTCTAAGGTTCTTCCATTTATCATCCATATCAATAGATTAATCCATACATGCCTAATCCTTAGAAAACTTCGATCCTACAATTGGTATCAAGAGCTTTGGTTGACTCTTCGGATTTGCGTGTTTTATCTATTGAATTAGTGGTAAAAGTTTTCTTCTTTCACAATCTTGTTTGTCTCGTCTATATTTTTTTTCCTTCTCATTATCAACTTTTGTCTCAAATTCAAATAAACTGTTTTAAAGTATCAATCTTTAAGTTTTAAAGTATCTCTTTAAGTTTTAAACTGTTTCAATTTTTTTTCTCTATCAATTTGTCATCAAAGTTCACTTTTTCTGTCATAAAAGTTTTAAACTGTTTCAATTTATTTTTTTTCTATCAATTTTTTTTTAACTTTGTCATATCAAAGTTTTTATCAACTTTGTCCTTTGATATTTATCAACTTTGTCATATCATTTTTTCTTTCATCAGTATAATATTTTTTGTCATCAACTTTCTCTTGTCATATCAATTTGTCATCAAAGTTCATTTTTCAGTTCATTAGGTCACCCGATCTGATCCTTTGTGATCGCATAAACCCCGGGGGTTTCTACTTGCGATCCAAGGTCACGATCACCTTTCTTCGATCCCCACTACGATCCCCACCACGATCGTAGCTGCGATCACGAGTACGATCGAAGCTGCGATCGGAGTGCGATCGGGGTGCGATCGAGGTGCGATCGAGGTGCGATCCTAGTTTCAACTGAGTGCGATCAACGTTACAACTGGGTGTGATAGGGGTGCGATAGGACTTACGATCGGACTCAAAAAGACCTTCCATCGGACTCACGACTCGACTTTAGATCGGACTCTCAATAAACAGACTCTTAACTACGATTCATCATCTCTCAATCAAAAACAGACTCGACTTTAGATCATTTTCTATACTCCCTCGTCTCACCCAACACCCTCATACTCACACCCACAACCTCGAAAAACAAGACTCAAAACCAAACTGACACCTCTCCCACAACCCCTCTCGAACCAAGCTGACACTCCTCTCTAATCAATCGACACAGACCTCATCTCAAAACAAATTCACCTATTTTTCCTCACCAACACCTTCATCCCATCACAAATCCAACACTCTCGCGACTTGACATCTCGACTCACACTCATCAAATACAAACCTCGCAACCCCAAACCAACAATTAAACATCACACAACAACACTCGACACATTCACAGATTTAAACTCGACTATTCAAACATCAAGACTCACCACACCCAACCTCATATCGACTCGACCCACATCCACAGACCCTCACACTCACTCTCTTTTTTAACAAACACACCCTCGTCTCCTCACCCAACCCTCACAAACCCACCCTCGTCACGTACACACCCCTCACACACTCTCAACGTAGCACAAGTTAAGAAAGTACCTACCCGAGACCAAACTTAATTGATCTTGAAGACTTGTGTCTATAAGCACCTCTTTCGTTTTTGATAGACTGATTTTGTATGAGATGAGATGGAGGTTTTGGGATAAATGATATTGGGGGGCGGATAACACAAAGTTGGGGAGATTATTTAGGAAGTTAGGAGTAACAAGATATTAAAAGAGACGGAGTAATATATCTTGAGTGAGAGAAGATGTGGGCAGTTTTTTATATATATATCAGTGAGACGCTAGGTGAGTTAGTACAATACCACGTGTTTTTGCTTTCCCAAATGTCACAATTTTACATTTTAAAAGGCGTTTTTCTTTGACTATAATTAGGTTCATAATTTGCTTTGACTGCCACGTCAGGTTAATGATAAAGTTGGATCTGATTTAAACTTGAGAAGAGTGACGCTTTATAGTTTTAAAAGTTAGGGTTGGGTGGGTTGCCACGTTGTGTTTTTTGCACAATTCGGAAAAAGAGGCCACGTTAGGTTATAATAAAATTGGATCTGATTTCACATTGTGAATAAATCAGATTTGTGAAAAAACATGGGGTAACGTGTGTGGTATACAATCCATCTTTGGTTTCTTGTTTAGTTTTTTATTTGACATTTTATGCTTAATGTCTATTGTTTTGTCTTGGCTAACGTAAACAAAAGGCAGTGTACTTGCTATCTTTATGGGCTTATATTCATATATTTTAAAGTTAAAATTATTAGTTAAGTTATTTTGTTAAGTTTTCTTTTTAGATTTTATTTTTATATAGTTTAAAGTTATTTTTTTTAGTTTAGTTAATTTTGTTTATTAATTTTTGGTACATCGTGTTAAGGCGGGTATTTTGTAAAACCGAGATAATTGAATCAATTAGTATCGGGTTTATTTTTATCATCGTTTGAGCCGACCACAATTTTTTGAAGCAGAGAAAAGAGACATATCATCTATCGAGGATTTTTTAGAGTAATTTACGGATTTTTTCGTTGGTTTGTCAAAACCCGAGACATCAATTTCTCGTTGAATTATACTTTCCCATTGCCACTTACCTTTCATCAAACATCAATGGAGTCTTTGAATTCGAAATTTCAAGAGGGAGAACTGCAACACATGCAACTCAAAGAGATCAAATTGCGTCAAAAGACATTGGAAATCTTTCACAAGCTCAAGACACATCTTGCACTTCTTTATCCGCACAACATGCCTGAACTTCCAGCCACGGTTCAAATATTCTTTGGCAAAGTGGATAATTTTAAAGAGAAGATTTTCAATAATTTGGATGAGTTACGGTTGCAACTTGAAAAGGAAAGTCTTCACGAGGTTAAAGTAAAGATATGTCTAGAACTCCTTCGCACTCAGTTTAAGGATTTCTTTGCCTCAACAATGGTACCTCCTTATGATTATTCGACTCAAATCCTTCACCAGCTTTTCAACGCGTATACGGATTGGCAGACTGAAACCTTTAGAAGTGGTTTACTCAATCACATCAATATACTTGAGAAGTGTATTGAGGTCAGGTTCGTTAATTACAACGAGATACGTTTGAAAGAGGGTCGGATTCAAAGCATCAAGGAGTCGTCTAAATCATTGCATGCAACAATACCTCATGAACATGAGAAACAGACACGCTTCACGCTATCGTCAACAGATGATCAGCTCTGCCCGATGAAAGAAATAGGGGCCAATTTGGTCGTCCCGGTAAGCAATGACATGGAATCAGGAGGAACGCATGAAACAAGCAGCAAGTCACAAGCACCAACTGTTCAGGTGCCAAGTTTCAACAATATACAGCATGTTGGGCTTTCTGAACCTAATTATGCCAAACATGGGATGGAAAAGAGTGATAGCGATACCACTTCTGATTCATCCGATGTGAGTCATAATGGGGGAGAAAGTGTTCAAAATGCTAAACATCATGATAAGTGCTTTATGACTGCTACGTTAACCAATTCTGCTTCTAGGATTAAAGAGCTTGAAATTATTTTAGCTCAGCAATCAAAAGAGCTTGAGGATGCCAAAATTGAATTTTCGAAGAAAACGGAGAAATTTGAAACATATTTTGAAAAACTTGAAAAGTCAAACGTTGTTCTTGAACGAAAATTGGATCAAACAGTTCTAGATTCTAAAGCTGAAAAGGATAATCTTTTGAAACAAATTAAGTTGCTTGAATCTAAGTTGGCATCCCAAGATGAATTGTTCAAAGAAAATGAGACCTTAAAGGCTCAAGTACAGGAAAAGGTCTTTGCTATAGCTGCATTGAAAAACGATTTGAGGAAAACTAAAGGACCTAGTGTGGACACTAAGCTTGAAAAACCATCAATCTTGGGGAAGCCGCCTACAAATCAGTTCGTCAGACAACCGACTGTCAGACAACCTACTGCATTTAGATCCGAGCGACCACAATCCTCGAGACCGCGGTTTGCCTCCCAAGTTGATTTGGTTCATTTTCCTAGACCAGTCACTCCACCATCTAGGCCCAATGTGACTAAAATAGTTTTTGCAAGACCTAATCACATGATTGCCTCTAGTCTCCCTAGATATAGTCCAAAGAACACGTCTCAACCTAGTTCAAATGACGTTCGTCATACATTTGGTCTAAGGGAAGCTAAGCTAAAGACACAAGTAAGAGATAGGAATTTTAAACCTAGTCAAATGCCTTCTAGTTTACCAAACACTGCCAACCGTAGCATGTCACTTCCTAGGAGCATCAATCAATCATCTAGGAATTTTGGATCTTACTCGGACATTAAATATGCTACTTGTAAAACATGTAGGAAATGTGTCTTTAAAGCCAATCATGATTTTTGTATCAAGAAATTACTTAATGAGGTGAACTCCCGTGCTAGACTTAAATCCCAGTGGGTTGCTAAAATCAAACCCATTGGTAAAATGTGGCGCCCCACTGGTAGAACTTTCACTCTTGTAGGAAACGAGTGCCCTTTAACTAGGATAGTCTCCGATTCTACTAAGACTACTAGGGAGGAAATTGAAGAGGA
Organism: Glebionis coronaria; assembly: GCA_025667525.1. Taxonomy (NCBI): domain Eukaryota; kingdom Viridiplantae; phylum Streptophyta; class Magnoliopsida; order Asterales; family Asteraceae; genus Glebionis; species Glebionis coronaria. The sequence continues at coordinate 453,003,048 of CM046881.1, read as the reverse complement.
TGACACATCACTTAAGCCTGAACTTAAGGTTTTCTATAAAAGGAAACGTTTGCCAACTAAGACAAGTGAATCATCTCCTCAGGTCACCTCAAGCACAAGTAAGGCCAACTGTAAACCCCCACATGGTTCTAAAATAGATATCGCTAATCCACATACCAGCATCCAACTTTCTAATGAGAATGCAGGTACCAAAGTTAACATTCAACAAGCACACAGTGTTCCAATCGTTGTATACCACTCAATTAAGGACACTCTCAGAGTTTGGTTGCTGAAGAAGCTGATATCTAAGAAACAAGTGTCTCAGGGGATTTGCAGTTAAGCTTACAATGTGTAAAGGACTTATAGTCACATCACAGACTATAACTCGGTCTTCAAAGAAAGGAAAGTTTATCGCCGATGATAAACTTATCCTAACAACGAGAAATTAAGTTTTCTCGGGCATGAGCTTATGTTAAAAACATTCGAAGTTTTTAAGCTCATGCACTATGGCTCCTCGCTAAATGACAGACGATGACCCGGACTTCAGAGACAGGGAAGTTTATCCACGCAACGATAACTTACCCTCTTAACAAGAAATTAAGTTTTCTTGGACACGAGCTTATCCTAAAACCATTCAAAGGTTTTAAGCTCGTGTATAAGGCTCTTCATTAAATATCAGATGATGACCCGATCTTCAAATAAAGGAAAGTTTATCGCCGATGATAAACTTATCCTTACAGCGAGAAATTAATTTTTCTCGGGCATGAGCTAATGTTAAAAACATTCGAAGTTTTTTAAGCTCATGCACAATGACTTACAGTTAAATGTCAGACTGTAACTCGAACTTAAAATAAAGGAAAGATTATCTTTTATGATAACTTATCCTCTTAACGAGAAATTCACCTTTCTCGGTCATGAGCTTGTATTAAAACATTCGAAGTTTTAAGCTCAGAAAGGAAAGTGTATCTTTTAAATAAGAGAACTTTTCCTCATAACGAGAAATTAACCTTTCTCGGTCATGAGCTTTCCGTTAAAACAGTCAAAGTTTTCAAGCTCATGAAAACGATTTCTAAGTAAATGTCAGCTTAGGACTCGTTCTTCAGTTAAAAGGAAAGTTTATCGCCGATGATAAACTTATCCTTAACAACGGGAAGTTTACAACTTCTCGGACTTGAGCTCGTTTCGTAAGATATTCAACATCTTAAGCTCAAGTAATTGGTTTTCAAAACGTTGAACACAATTTTTCGAGAATTTCTCAAAAAGGTTTTCTAAATCTTTCAAAATTGTGTGTTCAAAAAATGTTTTGATAGAAAGAGCATGTCTTCTGGAATCGATAATATTTACGATACTAGAAATGTCATTCAATAATGACACGGGGTTGTAAATAAAGTTCGAGCAGAAGTTCAAATGTTTTAAAACATGCTCAAAATGGTTTGCTATTATTTCAGATAGTAACCCGCTTTTCATACTCAAGTCAAGCATTTCACCGGAAAGCTTTGACTCAACAACGGGAATTAATTTTCTCGGGCATGGTTTACTTTATAACCATGTAAGGGATTGTGTTTACGTAATAACACAATCTAACACGAATATATGTACGTGTCAGTGCATTTATTTGTTAAAACAAGAGAAATCTTGTTTTTTATGAAGTTATCATCTCCACCAACCGTAGCAAATTACAATTGATATCTACATACTCGACGATGCGACTACTCAACCGGCGACTACAGCTCTTTCAATAGAACACGGGTCAACAATTGAGGGGGAGCAATTGTCCAACATTTAGAATCCTTGATGCCGAGAGTGCCAAGTTCACATGTTGGTGTTAAGACAACGATATCAATCGTACACATGGAGTCAAGAGATAACTTCAGACGTGATGACGCGACCAACATTCGTGAACAAGAACCATATGCTTCTTTCATATGATGTTCTTCATCATTCAGGTCCAACCTCATAAATCGCTAATCTTGTGAATACATTATCATATATGATCTTTGCATGTGATAAGTACCTTACACTTGTGTTTAAAAGGTACTTCATTCACGGTTCAAGTACATCCTCATTAATTTGAGGGGGAGCTTGTGTAATTCATGAAGATAATTGGATTTGCATTTTTCTTCCCAAATTTTTCTTAAAAAACCATTAAATCAATTGATATTAAAAACATCGATTGGGTTAATATTTTTAATATGGGGGAGAAAATGTGATTTAATATGGGAAATGATTAATCACATATGGTTTGACTAAACGTGCTAGCTCATCCCGACATGTGCGAAATGTTTTCGGATATCATGGCATATGTTAAGGGAGAGAAAAATGGATTTACACTTCAAAATGGATTTCATGGTGACATACACTTACCCAAAACATCTCTATTCACGACGGTGAAGATTATGGTGACATTAGGATGGTAGGATAGGTTAAAGTCCAATGATTTCTCTAGAACCGGAGGAATCTTCCCAAGTACATTCCATAGCTAGAAATAGTAGTCCTTAGGAAAGATGGAGAAAGATTGTGAACGTAGCTGAATGCCGACCAAGTACTTAAGTTAGCACTGGAACAATCACAACAAGGTGCTAGTTATGACGTATTGGTAAGCATTGAAGGGGTTGAAGAATGAAAAAGAATTGTAAAGATAAAGGGTGTAAAGAAAGTAGCCCTCCTTACAACTTAGGTAGAAACCGGGTCAATTCATATGCTATTGAGATCATTTTTAATGATTCTTGATATTGAAGATAGACATCATGGACCCAGTGATGCAAGGCACAACCCATCCCAGCTAACTCAGATATCTCTTAAAAGATATTTGTTTTAATCACACGGAGACAACACATTATCTATTGGTTTATTCACTCCGAATAAATTGGTATTGAAAAGGTGGCACTCCTCTCCAGCCTCCGATCACTAAAATCCAAAATGCACGATCGAGTCTAGAGCCATTTGAGATCATCAAATATCTCATTATGACACACTTTCATAATTCCTTGCTTCTTCACACACTGTGAAAAAGTAAGAAAGATCTTAAGAGTCCTACGCAAAATCTTCATGATCTTGCCTGAACATCCAAGTAATACGAAAGTATTTACAATGAAGATGGAAATCCTTCTTGAGCGAATATCAAAAAGCTCATGGTAGGTGACTTGTGTGATTCTTTATGAATCAAACTTGTGATAACTGGAAAGCAACAGTGGTTTAATTCTTTAATGAATTTAAACACGTTCCAGGCCTCTACGCAATATCTTAGTGATCTTGCCAGAACACTCAGAGTGATACCTTAGTGTTCACAGTGATGAGTGGAAATCCTTCTAGTGTTAACCTCAAACAGCACTTGGTAGGTAACTTGCAAGATTCTATACGAATCAAGCTCGTGACAACTGGAAAGCAACGATGGTGTGGTTCTTAATTGAATTTCACTTGTTCCAGGAACATGAATTGACGGCTTTAAATCATGCGGATATTATTATCCAACAGATTCACTCTTTATGTTCGCAGTCAGCCTTGGACGGTCGAATAAAGAGAACGGGTGTACCCGCGAAATCTTGTCAAGGAGGTTCTTAATTGAAACTACCTGTCACAAGTACGATATCTTATATCGTCCAACGGTCTTCACCGACCGGAGGTAAAATGCTACCGAATTAGAATGAAATGTTCAAGGCCATTTCATTTGTGTATATGTTTTGTTGCTAACTGTCTTATGCAACGTAACAAGAAGGTGGCATTGCGGTGTTCAATCCAGAAGAAGTCGTCAACACATGCTTATGCTTTCTGCACTTAACACTTCAACAAATTCAAGAAAGTCTAAAAGTCAAGTCTTCCGTTGTATCAAACTCTAAAGCTTTCAAAAATTTATAAAAGTATAAGTATGTGGAACATGAAGTCACGAAGAGGCAAATATCACAAGTGACAAATGCACAAGGTCAAAGCAAGGACACATGCTCAAGACCAAAAGTCAAAGATCTCATCAGCATATTCACAAGAACAAGATCGAAGACTCAAGCATAGTATGCTAGGTTTAAGATTTTGTAAAATGGTGTGACCTCCCTTTGGGGGAGATTGTTGGAAATACGTTTTCCAAGGAAAGTCTCGGTCACATCATTATTATCATAGATCACGAGCTATAGACTAGTTAGGACATTGTAACTTGGAGTGACCTCCCTTTGGGGGAGATTGTTGGAAATACGTTTTTACGTATTTAGAAAGGATCGGTCACTCCAATGATATTGGGCTCGTGATCCAATATAGCTCATATAGCCCACATGTAGGGTGGGCTATATAAACCCCCCTCCTAGCATGTTAGGAGGGGTTGGTTGTTGGTTCACTTCCATTTCACATAATCACATTTCATCTTTTCTTCTTAATCCTCTCCTTTCTCTCTCTTCTTTCTCTCTCTAAGGTTCTTCCATTTATCATCCATATCAATAGATTAATCCATACATGCCTAATCCTTAGAAAACTTCGATCCTACAGCTAAGTTGTCCTCGGAGGGTACCTTCTCAATTGAAATGTTCCCCTTTTGAACATTATCCCTAAGGAAATGGTGTCTAATTTCTATGTGTTTGGTTCGCGAATGTTGCACGGGATTCTTGCTTAGGTCTATAGCGCCTTTATTATCGCACATGATGGGAACATCATCAAGAGAAATCCCGTAATCAACAAGCGCTTGCTTCATCCATAGAGCTTGTTGGCATGCTTTTCCGGCACTTACATACTCGGCTTCCGTGGTGGATATTGCAAGAGCGGTTTGTTTCTTGGAGAACCAAGAAGTTAAACAACAACCCATGAAGGTACAAACTCCACTAGTGCTTTTCAGGTCCACATAGTCTCCCACATGATCCAAGTCCGCGTAGACAATGGTTTCTACGCCGGTCCCTTTAGGATACCATAATCCTAAATGTATAGTGCCTTTAATGTATCAGAAGATACGCTTAACCGCTTCGAGGTGAGAGGTTTTGGGAGCCTCTTGGAAGCGAGCACAAAGGCAAACACTAAACATGATATCCGGTCGACTTGCCGTTAGGTACAACAAACTATCAATCATACCTCTATATTTGGTGTTGTCTACCGACTCACAGTCATCATCTATGGTGAGTTTAGTATCCGAGGCCATTGGGGTCTTCATTGGTCTAGATTCTTCTAATCCAAATTTCTTTAGCATTTCTTTAGCGTACTTAGATTGACTAAAGAAAATACCATCGTCCATTTGTTTAATTTGGAGTCCTAAAAAGAAGTTAAGTTCTCCCATCATACTCATTTCAAACTCATCATGCATGATTTTGGCAAAGTCATCACACAATTCTTGACAAGTTGATCCAAATATAATGTCATCAACATATATTTGTACGATTATGAGGTGAGAACCTTTCTTCTTTGTAAAGAGTGTATTGTCTACCATTCCCATGGTATACTCATGTTTAACAAGAAACGCTTTAAGTCTATCATACCAAGCTTTGGGTGCTTGTTTGAGTCCATAAAGTGCTTTCTTAAGCTTGTAAACATGGTCCGGTTTCTCAAAATCAATGAAGCCGGGAGGTTGAGCCACATATACCTCCTCATTGATCAAACCGTTAAGAAATGCACTCTTTACATCCATTTGTTGAAGCTTAAAATCTAAGGCACAAGCATAAGCTAAGAGGATTCTAATGGATTCTAATCTAGCTAACGGTGCATATGTCTCGTCATAATCAATCCCTTCTTGTTGATTATAGCCTTGAGCTACAAGTTTAGCTTTGTTACGAGACACAACACCATTCTCATCTAATTTATTCCTATGTACCCATTTGGTTCCTATAATGGTAGAACTTATAGGTGGAGGAACAAGTTCCCAAACATCATTGGCAACGAATTGATTCAATTCTTCTTGCATCGCAATGACCCAACTCTCATCCGTCAAAGCTTCTTTAACATTATGTGGTTCAATCAAGGAGACAAAACAAAAGAAGTTGCTTTGATTTTGGACTTGAGATCTTAGGGTCCTTTGATTTAAGTCACCAATGACATTATTGAGAGTATGATCCCTAGACTCCTTAATGTTTACTTCCTTTTCAACACTAAGGTCTTCAACTCCTATTTTTCTAACCTCTTTGGCTTTAACTACTTCTAATTCATCCAAGTCATCATCAACCAATGGTGGTGTCTTGGGTGAAGGAGGGGTTTCATCAAAGGTTACGTTGAGTGATTCTTCAATAACCCCCGAGGTTCTATTTAGGACTATGTAGGCTTTGCTAGTTTGGTAATAACCTAAAAGGATACCTTCGTAAGACTTTGGGTCAAACTTGGTAAGGTAGTCTTTGGTGTTGAGGATAAAGCACTTGCTTCCAAACACCCTAAAGTATTTCAATGAGGGTTTCTTACCTTTAAGAATCTCATAGGGGGTCTTTCCTAGGAAACGTCGAATAAGAATTCGGTTGAGAATATAAGTCGATGTGTCCACGGTATTGCACCAAAACTTTTGAGGCAAAGATTGCTCGTTTAACATCGTCCTACTCATCTCTTGGAGAGTCCTATTCTTCCTTTCAACTACCCCATTTGATTGTGGAGTGCGAGGAGCCGAGAAGTTATGGGTAATACCATGAGCTTCACAAAAGGCACCAAATTGCACTTCATTATCAAATTCCCTACCATGATCCGTACTAATAGAGACAATTGAACATCCTAGTTGATTTTGAATTCTTCGACTAAAGATTTCGAAGTGATCGAAAGCTTCATTCTTAGATGCCAAAAATCTAGTCCAAGTGAATCTAGAATAGTCATCAACTATAACTAGGGTATAAAGGTTACCTCCATAACTCCGTATGGCGGAAGGTCCAAAAAGATCCATATGTAGGAGCTCTAAGCACCGAGAGGTCGAAACCAAATTCTTGGCTTTGTGACTTGAGTGAACTTGCTTTCCAACTTTGCAAGCATCACAAAAGTGACTATCAAACTTAATCTTGGGGAGGTGTCTTACCAACTCCTTAGAGACTAAAGATTGAATTAAACGCATATTAGCGTGACCTAATCTCCTATGCCAAAGATTAGAACTATCATCTATAGTCGCAAGACATATGTTGTCTTTTGACTTCTTATTTACCTTCATGACATAAATCCCATGCTTTCTAACACCTTTTCCAATGACTTTTCCATCTTTTACGATTTCACTGTCATGTTCCGAAAAGATGACCTTACACTTATTATCACAAATTTGACCTATACTTAAAAGGTTAAACCCTAAGTTATCTATGTGCTCAACATTTTCAATGGTCATGGAGTCAAGAGAAACCGTACCTTTGCCAATGATATTACGACGTAGACTACTAGCGAATGTGACGTTACCTCCATCATATGCTTTGTAATGCGAGAACAAACTTCGATTACCCGTCATGTGTTTAGAATATCCACTATCCTTAATCCACTCATCGGGCTCCAAATCAATTCCCAAGCATATCTAGGTAACAACACACAAGATCAAACATTTGGTCCCCAATATCTCATGGGTCCAAAATTGTTAGTTCCAAACATCCCTTGCATTTGGTTGGGATGCATGAATGAAGGAGGGGTTCCCCATGGAGAACAAAATGGAGGAGGGTAGTAATTCATGTAACCATTTTGTTGTTTATTATTTCTCCTAGGTGTATTTGATCTAGGTTTAGAGTTATGATCATTTCTTCTAGGTGTTGGGGTTTTACTTCTAGATCGTGAATTGTTTTGATTATCTCTTCTAGGCGTTGTCGTTCTACTTCTAGGCTTAGACTCATTCCGTATTCTAGGTGGAGTAGAAGATGGTCTTGATAAAATTCTATTTCCCATGAGAGGTTTATTTAATGGCTTGTAGAACTTATCAATAGCATTGTCGTCAAGTATGGGTAATTTTACTTTATTAACAACAAGATGCTTTGGTTTTTCATCTAACTTAGACTTTTCAGAAAGTTCAGAATTTTCACCAAAATCATCCTCTGCCCGCGGTACCTTATCTATGGCGGCGGTTCCATAGTGATAAGGAAGCGCCCCATACAATCTGGAACCGCGTACAGTGGGTGTTTTTTGTGAAAACCTAAGTTGTTTTGGTTCACTAGTTGAGGCTTCATTTGAGTTAAAACCTAGACCAAGTCTTTCCTTAGAATGAACTTGTTTGTTTAACATATCATCAAGAGTACTAGTACCTTTCATGAACTTTTCCAATTTAATGGAGGTGCTCTTGAGATTTTCATTCTCTAATCTAAGTTTCTCACAACTTAAGCAACTTAAATCAACCTCTTTATTTTTCTCAAGTTTAGCCAATTTCTCCCTAAGTTCATTGATCTCATTTTCAAGCTTAGTTTTGGTTAATTTTAAGGTTTTATTCTTTTCTATGAATATAAGACTAAGTTTGTGTAAACTATCATATTTGCCTTCAAATTCAATATCATCAAAAGTGGAACTATCATTGCTATAATATTCGGTTTCGGAATGTACCTCTTTAGAAGTGTGAGCCATAAGACGTTTCTCCTCTTTGGGGTTGTCATCATCATCTTCACCGCTATCGCTCCAAGCGCCACTAACGAACGCCGTGTGGTTCTTATCACGAGCGGGCTTTGGACAATCACCAATGAAGTGATTTGGATCACCACATCTAAAGCAATTCCTATCACCTTTTTCGTTCTTGGCAAACCGATTCTTTGAGAATGGTTTCTTGTCATTGTTGGGTTGCCTAACATGTTGACCTTGTCTCTTGAAGAACTTCTGGAAATCTCTCACCGCCAATGCATACTCCTCGTAATCGCTTTCCGAGGAACTATCATGGTCACTTTGTGCCTTCTTGGCTTTAAGTGCAAGAGATTTCCTTTCACTCTTGGTTTTCACTAATTCCGAGTCCTTCAAAATTATCATCTCATGAACCTTCAAGTTGCCTATGAGTTCATCGAGTGATAAAGTTGAGAGATCTTTCGATTCTTCAATCGCTGTGACTTTTGCTCTCCACTTTGGATGTAAAGCCCTTAGAAACTTCCTAACATTGTTCTTGCTAGAAAAACCTTCATCAAGTGCTTTTAGACTAGTAATAATGGTGTTAAACCTAGCAAATGCACTATCAATAGTTTCATCTTCTAAGATGACAAATTGTTCATATTGTTGGACAAGAAGATCGATTTTGCTTTCTTTGACTTGGCTATTACCTTGGTGGGTTACTAAAAGAGTGTTCCAAATATCTTTAGCGGTTTCACACATAAAAATTCTTTCATACTCTTTCTTAGGTAAAGCATTATAAATCACCATTTTAGCCTCATTATTTTTTGAAAGTTTCTTTTTAGTATCGTCATTAGCTTTGTCAAAAGTGACCAATTCTTTTGTTTTAGAAACTTCATTAAATTGAAAGGGTAAAAAATCACCATTGGTAATAACGTGCCAAAGATCTAAATCTTTTGATTTCACATAAGTTTCAAATCTATTTTTCCAATAAATAAAGCTATCGGTTTCAAAAAGTGGTGGTCTTTGCATAGATTGCCCTTCTAGGTCTTTGTTGGAATCCATAGATCGATTCAAGTTTTAAAATACAATATACTTTGAAAATTCTTGAGCAACCCGCTCTGATACCAATTGTAGAAACTAGAAGGGGGGGGGGGTTGAATAGTTTCTTATATTTACTTGTTAAAATGTGGTTTCCAAAAATCCTTTTTCAAAAACTTAGGCTTGAGGAAATATGTGAAATCTTCTTATGCACAATATGAACAATGATAGTGTAACTAAGCTAATACTAACAAATATATATGCACAAAGAATAAAGAATGTAAAGAATTAAGGGTAAAGAAAGATCAAACTGAACACCAAGGATTTATAGTGGTTCGGCAACGAAGCTCACTCCTCGTTCCTACTCCGCTCCTCGAGTACTCCTTACTCGAGAGTTCACTACACAGCAAGCTCCTTATGGTGGAGAAAACCGTACACGTCGCTTAACCAATTTCCGACTCTAAGCTAAAAGTCGAGCCCTAATCGTAGCTAGGACCAATCTACGCAACTATACTTAGTATATACACAACTTCCAAATAGATACAACTACTTGGATCTTCTCAACTATGACACAACTACAAATGTATAAAATTAGATCTTCAATGGATCTATGGTGGTGGACTCAACACTTCACAAGGATAATTTCTTCTCTTTGCACTTGGAGAGGAAGGGATGGAAGAACAAGATTCACTTCTTAAACAAGTAGTAATCAAACAAATGATCAAAGAAGAGAGTTTGAATCTAGAAATAGATGTGCAAAAGAGGTGAGTTGAAAAGCTGAGAATGGTCCACTATTTATAGGACAAGAAGGCCAACGGCTATATGTGCCCGTGGTACCTTATCTTAGCCCGCGGTTCCTTATCGATAAGGAACCGCCTAGGGGCTAAGGTACCGCCGGACTAGAATCCGCTCCCTTTTTGTCCTTTAGTGGTGGAGGTCATATCTGGCTTAAAAAATATCTTGATAGAATATTCCTAACCAAATAAGAATATGCATTTTCAAATTTTCAAATAATTAATTTAATAAAACATTTTCTTAAAAAGAAAGTTTAATAAAAACTTGTCACACTTAATAAAAAGTGAGTTTTAAGAAAAGATTACATCACTTGATCACTTGATTAAGGTTAGTACTTGTTTATCCATACCTTAAGTGAAAATGGGTAAAATGAAAAATACTTGAACTCAAGAATTCGTTTTTCGTTGTTTTCGTAAATGCTTGTTTTTACATATTGTCGTAATCAAAACAAAGCGAGACCGAAAAATGCAAGTAACGTTTTTAGGCATTATTGCATTAACAGTCAGGAACTTCATAGAAGGAGAAACCGCGGTAGCCGCGGCCTATCCTTCAAAAGGAAACAACTATCGATCGAACGACCAGTCCAGGAGACAGTCGGGTGGTCAAAGCAACCAGGGCAGTGGAAGGAACTCGGACTAAAAGAGCCAAAACAAAAGAGGGCGGTCGGAGGACAAATTTACCCCTCTAAAGATGTCCTACCGGGATATCTTGCTGACAGAAGGAACCAACTTCCCGAGACCTCCCCCAATGACGACTCCGGTGGACCGTCGTCAAGGAAATCGCTTTTGTGAATTCCACAACGACAAGAGCCACGACATGGAGGAATGTATCCAGCTCAAGAAGCACATTGAGTCACTGATTAAGTCAGGCAAACTCAAACATTTGGTCAAGGATTGGAAGGACGGAAAGGACAACATGAAGCATGACAAGAAGGATCCCCAAAAGGACAAACCTTCGACTATATACATGATCCAATCCAGGCAGCGCCGCACAAGGCAGAAAATTAGTCAAAAAATTTTACGCGGCAGAGAAATTTCATTCCCTCCCATCACGGCAAGTGACGTAGCCGATGCACCTCTCACAATTGAGATAAGCATTGGAACACACAATGTCCGCCGTATGTATGTGGATGGAGGGTCATCGGCAGAAGTACTATACGAACACTGTTTCGTACAGCTACGACCAGAAATAAGAAGCCAATTAGTACCGGCCACGTCGCCGCTCATCGGCTTTAGTGGAGACACCATCTGGCCAATAGGATAGTTGCGTCTGCTCGTAACCATTGGGAATGAAGAGCATTCCACCATGGCGTGTATGAACTTTATGGTGATACACTCACACTCTCCATACAATGGGATCATAGGCAGACCAGGTATCCTGGCCATACGGGCAGTACCCTCCACAGCTCACGAAATGATTAAATTCCCTGTGGAAGGAGGAATTGCCACCATCTATAACTCAATCATACCAGCATTCGAATGTCATGTCGTGACAACACCAGTTCTACCTGTTCCCGTCAAGGATGGATCACCACCTCCCAACTGGAAGGTGGCAATCCATCCTGATTATCCGGAACAAGAGGTATCCATAGGAGGAACACTCTCGGATAGCGGCAAGAGGGCCATGTGCTCTCTCCTAAAAGCAAACTTAGATGTATTCGCATGGGAGCCCAAGCATATGACGTGCGTACCGCGTGCGATAGCAGAACATAAACTCCAAATCCGTCAGGGATATCCTCCCGTTAAGCAAAAGAAGCGCGGTCAGGCACCAGAACGCAGCCAAGTAATATTGGATGAAGTACGGAAATTGGTGGATGCAGGTATTATGCACGAGGTATACTACCACAAGTGGTTATCCAACCCGGTCATGGTCAAGAAGCATGACAGGAGCTGGCGCATGTGCGTGGACTTCAGAGACCTGAATAAAGCATGTCCGCAAGACTGCTATCCGTTACCAGAGATTGATTGGAAGGTGGAATCCCTATGTGGATATCCCTTTAAGTGCTTCTTAGACGCATACAAAGGATACCACCAGATCCAGATGGCAGAAAAGGACGCAGAGAAGACGACGTTTCATACTAGTCAAGGCGTATACTGTTATACAAAAATGCCATTCGGACTAACGAACGCCAGGGCAACATATCAGCGGCTTGTTGACAAAGCCTTCGACTCACAGATAGGCCGCAACCTTGAGGTCTATGTTGATGATTTAGTCATCAAAAGTCATACAGAGGATACACTTCTCTGTGACGTCCAAGAGACGTTTGACACATTAAGGAGGATTAATATGAAACTGAATCCAAAGAAATGCATGTTTGGGGCAACTGAAGGGATGTTCCTTGGATATATGATTGATCCAAACGGCATCAAGCCTTGTCCGGAAAAGACGGACGCGGTAATACAGTTACCATCTCCCCAAACGCGAAAAGAGGTACAATCATTAAATGGGAAGTTGGCCGGGCTAAACAGGTTCTTGTCGAAGTCCGCGGAGAAGTCACTCCCCCTATTCAAAACACTCAAGAAGTGCATCAAGAATGGAGATTTCCGGTGGACAAAGGAAGCAGAGGAAGCTTTTGGTCAGCTTAAGCAACACCTCGCAGCTCTTCCCATGCTAGTAGCACCCCGACCTAAGGAGGAGCTCATCATGTATCTGTCGGCCACACATGGAGCAATAAGTGTGGTACTCATGACGGATAGGGACACAGTCCAAACTCCGGTCTACTTCATAAGTAGAACACTACAAGGGTCGGAGTTGAATTATTCTTCTATAGGGAAATTGGTTTTGGCATTAGTGTTTGCCACAAAACGGTTACGCTGGTACTTTCAGGCGCACCCAATTGTGGTTATTACTGATCAACCAATAAAACAAGTCATCTCCATACCAGACGTGGCCGGTAGGCTACAGAAGTTGAGCATTCTGTTAGGAGAGCATAACATCTCTTATAGACCAAGGACAGCGGTTAAAGGCCAAATTTTAGCAGATTTCTTGATAGAGAAGCCGAACGAGGATGGACCGGTCGTACAACGAGAGGAAACTCCAGCAGAACCATGGGTATTATTTATTGACGGATCCTCGTGCACGGACGGATCAGGAGCTGGTCTCATCCTTACGAATCCGGAAGGAATGGAGTTTACATACGCCATGCGCTTTGAGTTCACAGTCACCAATAATGAGGCAGAATATGAAGCGTTGATTACGGGTTTAAAAATCGCCGCTAGAATGGGAGTCCGCAACCTTGAGGCCTACGTGGACTCACGGCTTGTCGCGAACCACATTCTAGGGGGTTACGTAGCCAAGGAGGATAACATGGTTCGATACTTGGAGAAAGTCAAGTCACTCATCGCTGCTTTTAGCAAGTTTTCTATCAAACAGGTACCAAGAGGTGAAAACAAGAAGGCGGATGCTCTTAGCAAGATCGCATCTACAAGTTTCGCCCACTTATCCAAGCAAGTCTTGGTAGAAATACTAAAGGAAAAGTCTATAATGGAAGGGGAAGTCGCAGTTATAGTTGAAGAAGATGGACCTACATGGATAACCCCAATCATCAGCTATTTAACTAACGAAACCCTTCCGGATGAGGAAAAGGCGGCACGGCGTATCAGAAGGAAGTTGCAGCACTTCGAGCTTCGAGAAGGTATTCTTTACAAGCGCTCTTTCTTACAGCCGTGGTTGCGGTATGTTGGGCCACGCCAGGCTACGTATGTGATCAGTGAGATACACGAAGGGTTATGCGGTATGCACGCGGGTCCCCGATCTGTAGTAGCACGAGCTCTACGCACAGGATATTATTGGCCTACTATGCATATGGATGCACGCGACATGATTCGTAAATGTAGTGATTGCCAAGTGCACAGACCAGTACCGCGACATCCGCAGCAGGAACTGACACCCATTACATCCCCATGGCCATTCTATAAGTGGGGGATTGATATTGCAGGACCTTTTCTCGTAGCTGCAAGGGGAGTTAAGTTCTTGATTCTCGCAATGGACTACTTTACGCGCTGGATAGAAGCTAAGGCAGTAATAAGTGTGAAAACATTTATCTTTTTACCACTTATTTTCAATAATAACAAGACCAGAACGTGTGATTTATGTCGTAAAAGTCGGAATTATGCGTGGTTTGTGTTTTTATTGTGTTTTAGGACCAAAATATGAAAAAGGAAGAAAACACGGGCTTTCACGGGCTTTCACGGGCTTTTATCGAAGAAAACGGGAAAAGACGAAGTCAAAAGATCAAGAGTGCAAAAAGAATGGAAGTCCAAGGCCTATTCTGAAGATTTATCGAAGAAAAAGTCAAAAGACGGAAGTTTAACGAAGTCGAAGAACTTAAGTCTAATAGAAGAAGAAAATTAAAAGACAAGTTCAAATCCCGAGACGACAAAGACAAAGAATTAAAGTCGAGTCGAGAAAACGTGAAGAAAGCAAGAAAGAAGATGCAACACATGCACTCCTTCCACCTTCCCTATAAATACCCTCCTAATAGTCATTAGGAGGGGAGTTAATTTTTAGCTAGTTTTCACTTTTTCTTAGTTTTCTCTAGTTTTAGAGAGAGAAAGTCTTAAACTTTCTCTCACTAAATTTCATCTTCTTTCTTAATCTTTCAAGATTAAACACCTTTGTATTGCTTATTTTTATTAATCAAGTTCATTTTAAGCTTTTTATCCTTAATCTCATTCTACTTTTCTTTGATTTAAGATTGATTTCGGTACGATTATCAATAGATCCGTGTTGTTCTTAATGATTTCGTGCTTAAAAAGTTAATCTTTTGATCATTTCATAAGTTTTCATTTTAATTAAGCTTTAAGACTTTTGTGCTTATTGGCTTAGTTTTATGATTAGCTTATTTACTTTATAAAAAGTTTATGTTTTTATTGTTTGATCCAAAAAGTTGCTTATTTTGAGGTTGAATAAGTTGTGATAGTTGCTTATTTAATCCGTTTAGTTGATTCGATTTAGTTTTGGGAATAAGCTCAATCTAATAGCTTATTTTCTAGCTTTTTACTCGAATCCCTTAGATTTCGGAAAGGGTTTAAAACCCCTTTCCGATTGGTTTTTCCGAGCAGCCCAATTCCCACCCTTTCCGATTGAACCCCAATCGGAAAAGGGTTTGTATATTCCGACGGTAAGGTTTTTGACTTGTTCCGATTGGGATTTTTCCCATATTCCGATAAGCAGGGTTTGCCATCATTCCGATTTGCCTTTCTTTTGATCATTCCGATTGGTGCTCGTCCTTTGTTATTCCGATTGGTTGACTTGCACTTTATTCCGATTGTGGCCAAGTTGGACATTCCGATTGACCCTTTTTGTCCCATATTCCGATTGGGTATTTTAGCAATATTCCGACCACCAGATCGGAATACATTCCGATCTGGGCCCATTTTGGCTTATTCCGGTTGAGTTGTTTTGGAGTAGTCTGATCTTACTTCCTTTTAGTACTTTTCAACTTAGTACTTATTTTTAGAGAGTTTTCCAAGTGTTAGTTTTATTTAGTGTGCTAGTACTTTTCCATTGTTGCCTTTAAGTTTCCAATCATTTATTTTTATTCGTCATTTTAAATATTAATCTTTATTCTTCCATTTTACTCAACGACACTTTAATTACTTGCTAATAGTTTAAAACAAACAAACCAAACCATTCTCTTGATTCACCAAAAGACGATTGAGTCACACTTTAAACCGGTTTTCAATTCGAAAAGATTCGGACGATAAGATTTTATACCTAGCCAAAAGCGAAGTATTAAATGGCGCCGCTGCCGGCTCTTTTCGTTACGATTAAAGGTTTCTAGTGAGAGACGCATTGAATTTTGGGATCCGTTCTTTGAACGTTATTTTCCTTGCTTTAAAAATTTCCAAAAATCCTAAAAAATACAAAACTCTTCAAAAATACAAAAACATTTAAAAAATCATTAAAAAGCAATTCTTTTCCAAAAGGTTTTGCACCAAAAATATTATATAGATATTCTCTTTGTGTATATTTTTCTTCTGCAGGTGTATGCGTACTAGATCTTCGAACTATTCTGAGCCCGAGACTCGTGAAGATTTAGCTATGGCTGGTGTTAATAACAACAATAATCACCTACCTCTACCAAATTTGAATAATAACAACAACAACAACAATGTTCACCTACCTGACTTACGAACCATGGAGGAATTGTGCTAACCCACCATGAACGGACGCGGAGGTCCGATTGCGCCGATGCACGTCACGGCTCAAGAGTTTTCGTTGAAGCATCACATGATCCAGCAAGTGCAAACGAACCCATTTCGTAGAATTCCGGATGATGATGCCAACAAACACCTCGACAAATTCATTACAATGATCCAAAGCATGAAGTGCTCCGGTGTTTCTATGGATGACCTTCGCCTTCAACTCTTTCCCCACTCGCTTTCTCACCATGCCGAAAAATGGTTTGACCGTCTTCCTAAGAATTCTATTCATACGTGGAACGACATGACTCAACGCTTTTTATCGCGCTACTTTCCCCCATCCATGGTCACGAGCCTTCGTAACCAAATCAGTGGATTCATGCAAGAGAATGATGAATCGCTCTTCGATGCTTGGGAACGGTACAATGATTTGATCGACCGCTGTCCTAATCACAATATGCTCCCCGTCACTCTCATTGACACCTTCTATAATGGTCTCACTTTTCGAGATCGTGACACGATCAATGCCGCCGCCGGTGGTACTTTTATGAAAAGGAGACCGGAGGAGTGTCGAGAGTTGATTTAAAACATGACTACTCACCACAAGAATTGGGATTCATCCGCATCCTCAAGATCTAATCAGAGAGTCAATGTTTCTTCTACCACCTCCAATCCCGAGATATCCGAACTTACCCGACAAATCGCAATGATGCACAAAGATTTCATGTCCATAGCCACAAACAATTTTCAACAAGCTAAAGTCGTTGCTATTTCTTGTGACACATGTGGTGGTCCTCATTCTTATAATGATTGTCCTTCTACCCAAGGCAATTATTCTGAAAACGTTAACGCAGCTTACGGCACTTATCCCACGGGAGGCTATCAAGCCCGCCCTCAAGGAGACCGTGGCCTGCTAAGTTATCGTTCCAACAATTATCTTGCTCCTCCCGGTTTCCCTCCTGCAAACCAAAACCAGCAACAAAGCTATAACCGAAACAACCAATCCCAACCTCGTGCTCAAAATCAATATCAATCCCAAAGAAACCCATACCCAACTCAAGGAAATTCTCAAGCTTACCAAGCTCCACCTCTCAATCAACCGATGGCAGTGAACCAAGACGTCGAGACGTTCATGAAGACTAATCGTGAGATGGTGACGAATCTTCAGAGTCAATTTGTCAACTTGAAGAATGACATGGTGAAACAAGGGAGCGATATTCGAGCCGAGCTAAGGAATGATATGGCCAAACACAGCAATGAAATTAATGCAAACATGCAAAACTCTTTTAATAATCAAGTTGTTCACCTTCGTGATATGATTGGTTCGCTCATCCAAGGTAATCAACCCTCTTCTTCGGGTACTCTTCCGAGTAATACCGTTGCGAATCCAAGAGGGGAGATGAAAGCAATCAACACTCGTAGTGGAAAAGGTTATATGGAACCCGAGCTTCCTACACCTCCACCCGTGATTGTGAACAAGGAAAAAGAGCAACTTTCCTCACCTCCTTCACCTTCTATCCCCATTTCCCCACCACCCGTGGTTGTGAGTGATCCTACTCCATTAAAGCCTTCTTCTTCATCCAATATACCTTATCCTTCAAGGTTGAGGAAAGAGAAGCAAAAGAGCAAGGATGATATTCAGGTTTCAAACTTTCTAAAAATGTTTAAACAATTGAATTTTAACATCTCCTTTGCCGAGGCTCTCGCTCACATGCCCAAATACGCTAAGATGTTTAAAGATCTTCTAAGTGATAAGGAAAAGCTTCTTGACATTGCTCAGACCCAACTTAATGAGAACTGCTCCACAGTGCTCTTAAGGAAATTGCCCACCAAACTTGGTGATCCGGGTCGCTTCTTGATTCCTTGCAACTTCCCGGGAGTAGAGAATTGCATGGCCCTAGCCGATTTAGGTGCCAGTATAAACTTAATGCCTTTAAGTGTTTGGAAGCAATTATCTCTCCCCGAGCTAGTCCCCACCAAAATGACTTTGGAATTAGCCAACCGTACGGTTGCTTATCCAGTGGGGATAGCCGAATATGTCTTTGTTGGCGTCGACAAATTCACCTTCCCGGTGGATTTTGTTGTCGTTGACTACGAGATGGATCCCCGTGTTCCATTAATCGTAGGACGTCCATTCCTGAGGACCGGTCGCACTCTCATTGATGTAGCCGCGGGCGAAATAATCATGAGAGTTGGTGACGACAAAATTGTCTTCAACATGGGTAAGATTTCTAAGCAACCTTATTCATATGAGAGTGTTAATGCTATTGATGTTCTCGATGAGGCTTGTGAAGAACATTTTCATGATGCTTGCAAAAGTACTCTCTCTTCTCTACCCAATGTTGAGACCGTTGCCTCAATTGCTCCAGCATTGACTCCTTTTGGAGAAAGTGACTTGGATGATTTCGAAGCTAGCTTGGGTCCTCTCGATATCAAGTATGATAATTTGTCCACCAATTGGGATGAAGACATTCGTACTATTGAGAGACTTCTCAATGAGGACCCGTTGTCTCCTCCTTCTCCTAAAGAGGTGACTAATGAAGATCCATCGTTAGTTTCACCATCTATTGAGAATCCTCCTACTCTCGAGCTTAAGGACCTACCCCCTCATCTTGAGTACGTTTTCCTGGAAGACAACGAGAAGTTACCGGTCATCATCGCAAAGGATCTGAAAGAAGACGAAAAAGCCCGACTTGTCGCCGTGTTGAAGAAGCATAAAAGAGCTATCGCTTGGAAAATCTCCGACATCCGTGGAATTGATCCTCACTTCTGCACACATAAAATTCTCATGGAGGACGACTTTAAGCCCACAATTCAAAGTCAACGAAGGGTGAATCCTAAAATCCATGAAGTCATCAAAAAAGAGGTTATCAAACTTCTTGATGCGGGTATGATTTACCCTATTTCGGATTCACCATGGGTTAGTCCAGTCCATTGTGTGCCTAAGAAAGGCGGAATCACCGTTGTGCCCAATGCAAACAACGAGTTAATTCCTACCCGTCTCGTTACTGGGTGGAGAGTTTGTATAGACTACCGCAAACTCAATGATGCCACGAGAAAGGATCATTTCCCTCTACCTTTTATGGACCAAATGCTTGAACGTTTAGCGGGTAATGAATATTACTGCTTTCTTGATGGTTTCTCGGGTTATTTTCAAATACCCATCGATCCCTAAGATCAAGAGAAGACAACATTCACTTGTCCCTATGGCACATTTGCTTATAAACGAATGCCTTTTGGCTTATGCAATGCCCCTAGGACATTCCAAAGGTGCATGTTGGCTATCTTCCATGACATGGTTGAGCAAACCATGGAAGTCTTCATGGATGATTTCTCGGTCTTCGGGGATTCCATCTCTTCTTGCCTTGCCAATTTGGAACGTATGCTTAAGCGGTGCGAAGACACTCGCCTTGTTCTGAATTGGGAAAAATGCCATTTTATGGTAAAAGAAGGCATTGTGCTAGGACACAAAATCTCTAAAGCCGGTCTCGAAGTCGACCGTGCTAAAGTAGATGTCATAGCCAAATTACCTCCACCTTCAACCGTGAAGGGTGTGAGAAGTTTTCTGGGTCATGCGGGCTTCTATCGCCGATTCATTCAGGATTTCTCTAAAATCGCTCGCCCGATGACCCACCTCTTGGAAAAGGATGCTCCTTTTATCTTTTCTAAAGAGTGTATCGAAGCCTTCAATCTTCTAAAGGATAAGCTAACTAAGGCACCGGTCTTGGTTACCCCTAATTGGGAGCTGCCTTTTGAATTGATGTGCGATGCTAGCGACTTTGCTATTGGTGCGGTTTTGGGACAACGAGTGAATAAACACTTCCAACCAATCCACTATGCTAGCAAAACAATGACGGGGGCTCAATTGCATTATACGACAACCGAAAAAGAGCTTTTAGCTGTTGTCTATGCTTTTGAGAAATTTCGCCCCTATCTTGTTTTATCCCCGACCATCGTATACACGGACCATTCCGCGTTGAAGTACTTGATGACAAAGCATGATTCTAAACCAAGACTTCTTCGCTGGGTTTTACTCCTTCAAGAATTCAACATTGAAATTCGTGACAAGAAGGGAGCCGAAAACCTGACCGCGGATCATCTGAGCAGACTTGAAGATCCATATCAAGGGGATCATCCGAACAAAGAGATAAATGACTCTTTCCCCCTTGAGACCTTAATGTCTATAAATCTCAATCTTGATGGCACCCCGTGGTTTGCAGACATTGCAAACTACTTAGCGGGTGGTATTCTCATCAAAGGGTTAACATCCCAACAAAAGAAGAAGTTCTTGAATGATGTTAAGACTTACTTTTGGGATGACCCTTATCTATTCAAACAATATGCTGATCTAATCATTCGTCGATGTGTTGACGGACCGGCAGCTTTTGACATCCTCCAAGCTTGCCACAAAGGACCCACCGGTGGTCACTTTGGTCCCAACTACACCGCTAAAAAAGTGTTTGATTCTGGATTCTATTGGCCCACCATTTATCGTGACGCTCACGAAATGGTTAAGCATTGTGATGCTTGCCAACGCCAAGGCAAGATCACACATAAGGATGAGATGCCTCAAAATTTCATACAGGAATGTGAAATCTTTGATGTATGGGGCATCGACTTTATGGGGCCATTTCCATCCTCCAAAGGGAACAAGTACATCCTCGTCGCCGTCGACTACGTTTCTAAATGGGTTGAAGCTAAGGCTCTTCCCACGAATGATGCGAGGGTGGTTGTGAACTT
The DNA here is from genome assembly GCA_025667525.1 of Glebionis coronaria. Classification (NCBI taxonomy): domain Eukaryota; kingdom Viridiplantae; phylum Streptophyta; class Magnoliopsida; order Asterales; family Asteraceae; genus Glebionis; species Glebionis coronaria. The sequence goes on along the minus strand of CM046881.1, from coordinate 452,981,926 downwards.
TTTGAAGCAGCTTTTCGCTCGATTTGGCGTTCCTCGTGCTATCATTAGTGACCGCGGGACTCATTTTTGCAACGATCAATTTGCAAGAGTCATGGCTAAGTATGGTGTCAATCACCGCCTATCATCCCCAAACCAATGGGCAAGCCGAGATATCCAACCGTGGCTTGAAGAGAATTTTGGAGCGTACTGTGGGAGAGCATCGCGCCGCGTGGGCCGATAAGTTAGATGATGCTCTGTGGGCTTTCCGTACTGCTTACAAGACCCCGATCGGTTGTACACCTTATCGTCTTGTGTACGGGAAAGCCTGCCACCTCCCAATCGAGCTGGAACATAAGGCGTACTGGGCCTTGAAATGGGCTAACTTCGACATCAACAAAGCCGGTGATTTTCGCAAGATTCAACTCCACGAGCTACAAGAATTGAGGAATCAAGCTTACGAGAACTCATTGATCTACAAGGAGAAGATCAAGATTATCCATGATGCTAAAATCAAGAACCGAGAGTTCCACGCTGGTGATCAAGTTCTACTCTTTAACTCTCGGTTGAAGATCTTCTCTGTCAAGTTGAAGAGCCGCTGGTCTGGTCCATTCACCGTCGCCAAAGTCTTTCCTTCTGGGACCATTGAGCTTTCTCAGCCGAATGGGCCCAATTTCAAGGTGAATGGCCAGCGTCTGAAGCTGTACTTTGGTGAGGACATCTCTCAAGAGATGATTCCATCCCTCACCACGTTCCCCATGAACTAAAATTGGGTCGAGTCAGGCTCGTGACTCAGAGAACAAAAACAAGCGCTTCTCGGGAGGCAACCCGTGATCTATCCTTTACTGCTTTCATAATAAGTGTAGGGGGAGCCCCGCATATGTTTGTTGTCTTGTTTCTTGTGCTGTGCAGGGATGAAAGCTTCAGAGAGCATCTTGATGACTTTTGACGAACCGTGATACCGTGTTCCCATCTTCCCGGTTCTATCCTAAACTCTTGTGATTCAATATTTCATATTTTATATGTTCACATTAAATTCACTTTAGTTGTCCTTTCCTTAGCAAGATTTAAACAAAGTGCACAATGTCCTAAGTGTAGGGGAGTTTACTCCCACATGCTCAAACATTGAGGACAATGTTTATCTCAAGTGTAGGGGGGACTTCTATCGAAGTAAGTGGTCTTTTCCATGAATTTGCCCTCATTTTAACCGGAAAAGTTGATTTTTCGACATTTTTCAAAAGTTTTAATCTATTTTGGCCTAGTTGTATAGTTGAATTTTCACTTATCATGTTTATTTTCTTTACATTGCTAGAATAGTTTTTCAATAAAGTGGTTTTAGATTTTTCTTAGTCGTGAACATTTTGACTCAACCCGAGTTTACTTACCTAAGTTTACTCTAGCTAGTATCCTTAACGTGTTTAAGTCAAGTTTTGCTAGGCTTTTATATAGGGAGCTATAAAACGCGAAAGTCTTAACTCTCACGGGTTAAGAACAAGAACTTTTCGCAAGTTCCTATAATTGATCCTAGAGAGTCGTTTATCAAGGGAACTTTAAAATGCGATTTCTAAACTTGAAAAGGTCTAAGAATTTGCAAGATCCTATAGATGACTCGAAAACCGAAAACTTTGATTTAATAGGCTAAGCATCCACGAGTCTCATTATTTGAGATTTTAAACTGTGGAGAACGAGAGATGATAGAGTCAATTATAAGTTCGGTATTCTTTCGTGAATTTATGTGAGTTAATTATAAGCCTATTCTCCCTCCGCTTGTTAATAAATTTATCTGCAATAAATAAGGTTGTACGATTTAAAAGGTTACTTAGCTTCTAGCCCCAGATCGTTTAAAAGTTGCTCGGTACGGATTAGAGTTCATAGCCAAGGCATAACTTATTGAAGCGGGATGCGAAGATTGGAGAGTCCGAAAAGGCCCTAACAAGGCATGAGGGCTACATTTTGTTGCTAAAGATCCAAAAGTGATGTGAAGAATCATTTATCGAAAATTAATATGAAGGATCGAGACACACGACGAAAAGCAAGAACTCCCCAAAAGTCATGGAGAAGTCTATCCGAAAAGACCCTAACAAGGTATGAGGATAAATAGATCCAAGTCCTAAAAGGAGGCGGATCGTCGTATATCAAAGTCCAAAATAAAGATTGGAGAAAAATAAAGAAGTCGTGGTCCAAAGATGAAGAATCTCTCAAAACTTCAAGTGAAGAAACTCCCATTATGAAGAGAAGACCATTATTTCAAGAACGTCTCTCAAAGATTCGAAGTATGAAGTCGCTGCCAAATATCGGTCCGAGAAAGGTCTCAAATCGTGAAGCGAGTTATGCCAAGATATGAACTTTATGAGGTCCCGAGAAGCAGTTTTAAAAGATTTGGTCATTTAGCTAACTATTAATTAAATCGTTCACCTTATTTTCGGACTAAATAACTATCGAAATAAGTCAAACAATGCATCCTCGTGATCATTCAAGACAAAAATAAAATATAAGAGATACACCTAGGAATAAGGGAGTCTAAGTGAATAATTGGCCCACATGAGTTCGTGATAGTTTGCTAACTTATAATAACAATGATCTCGTTTTTAAGCTTGGTATGGGGAACATGAAACTTGAGGATGATAAACGTTCATGGCCGCCAAAACCCAATGTAAGTTTTTAATTTCTTTACTTATTTCTATCTTTTATGTTTAGTATTTAATAAAGGCCAAGGTGGGTTATTTATGATGGAAAATGTAAACCGAGCTTTAAAATTAATGCATTGCATGAGGGCATTGCAATGGTCAAGTGTAGGGGATTTAATAAGTGTGAAAACATTTATCTTTTTACCACTTATTTTCAATAATAACAAGACTAAAACGTGTGATTTATGTCGTAAAAGTCGGAATTATGCGTGGTTTGTGTTTTTATTGTGTTTTAGGACCAAAATATGAAAAAGGAAGAAAACACGGGCTTTCACGGGCTTTTATCGAAGAAAACGGGAAAAGACGAAGTCAAAAGATCAAGAGTGCAAAAAGAATGGAAGTCCAAGGCCTATTCTGAAGATTTATCGAAGAAAAAGTCAAAAGACGGAAGTTTAACGAAGTCGAAGAACTTAAGTCTAATAGAAGAAGAAAATTAAAAGACAAGTTCAAATCCCGAGACGACAAAGACAAAGAATTAAAGTCGAGTCGAGAAAACGTGAAGAAAGCAAGAAAGAAGATGCAACACATGCACTCCTTCCACCTTCCCTATAAATACCCTCCTAATAGTCATTAGGAGGGGAGTTAATTTTTAGCTAGTTTTCACTTTTTCTTAGTTTTCTCTAGTTTTAGAGAGAGAAAGTCTTAAACTTTCTCTCACTAAATTTCATCTTCTTTCTTAATCTTTCAAGATTAAACACCTTTGTATTGCTTATTTTTATTAATCAAGTTCATTTTAAGCTTTTTATCCTTAATCTCATTCTACTTTTCTTTGATTTAAGATTGATTTTGGTACGATTATCAATAGATCCGTGTTGTTCTTAATGATTTCGTGCTTAAAAAGTTAATCTTTTGATCATTTCATAAGTTTTCATTTTAATTAAGCTTTAAGACTTTTGTGCTTATTGGCTTAGTTTTATGATTAGCTTATTTACTTTATAAAAAGTTTTCTTAAAAAGTTTATGTTTTTATTGTTTGATCCAAAAAGTTGCTTATTTTGAGGTTGAATAAGTTGTGATAGTTGCTTATTTAATCCGTTTAGTTGATTCGATTTAGTTTTGGGAATAAGCTCAATCTAATAGCTTATTTTCTAGCTTTTTACTCGAATCCCTTAGATTTCGGAAAGGGTTTAAAACCCCTTTCCGATTGGTTTTTCCGAGCAGCCCAATTCCCACCCTTTCCGATTGAACCCCAATCGGAAAAGGGTTTGTATATTCCGACGGTAAGGTTTTTGACTTGTTCCGATTGGGATTTTTCCCATATTCCGATAAGCAGGGTTTGCCATCATTCCGATTTGCCTTTCTTTTGATCATTCCGATTGGTGCTCGTCCTTTGTTATTCCGATTGGTTGACTTGCACTTTATTCCGATTGTGGCCAAGTTGGACATTCCGATTGACCCTTTTTGTCCCATATTCCGATTGGGTATTTTAGCAATATTCCGACCACCAGATCGGAATACATTCCGATCTGGGCCCATTTTGGCTTATTCCGGTTGAGTTGTTTTGGAGTAGTCCGATCTTACTTCCTTTTAGTACTTTTCAACTTAGTACTTATTTTTAGAGAGTTTTCCAAGTGTTAGTTTTATTTAGTGTGCTAGTACTTTTCCATTGTTGCCTTTAAGTTTCCAATCATTTATTTTTATTCGTCATTTTAAATATTAATCTTTATTCTTCCATTTTACTCAACGACACTTTAATTACTTGCTAATAGTTTAAAACAAACAAACCAAACCATTCTCTTGATTCACCAAAAGACGATTGAGTCACACTTTAAACCGGTTTTCAATTCGAAAAGATTCGGACGATGAGATTTTATACCTAGCCAAAAGCGAAGTATTAGCAGTTAAATCCATCACAGGCAAACAAGTTAAAAAGTTTGTTTGGGAAAACATCGTGTGCCATTTTGGCTTGCCAGGAGAAATCATCTCGGACAACGGGAAGCAGTTCGCGGATAATCCATTCAAAGACTGGTGTGCAGCATTGAATATCACGCGGCGCTTCGCATCTGTCAAACATCCGCAGACAAATGGTCTTGTGGAACGAGCAAATAGAAGCTTAGGTGAAGGCATCAAGGCACGTTTGGATGAACGAAGTGCCAAATGGGCGGATGAACTGCCACATGTTCTATGGGCACATAGGACTATGATTAAAACAACCAATGGGGACACTCCATTTGCGCTGGCCTACGGCACTGAAGCTGTTATACCAGCAAAAATTGGAATGCATACCATCCGCACAGCGAAGGTTAATATTGTCACGAACGACGAGCAACTCCGGATTAATCTGGACTTGTTGGAGGAAAAAAGAGAAATAGCGGCTATTAATGAGGCCAAGTCCAAGGCACGGATGAAGGCTTATTATGACGCCAAGGTTAAAGGTGTTTCTTTTCGACCGGGAGATTTTGTTTATCGTGCCAACGAGGCAAGTCGAGCGGAGAATACAGGAAAGCTGGGCCCTAAGTGGGAAGGACCGTATGAGGTTACGGAAGCCTTAGAACGGGGCGCGTACAAGTTGCGTGACATGGATGGCCACAACCTGGAACGCACATGGAATATCTGCAATCTTAAAAGGTGCTATCTTTGAAAAGCTACGACTTTCGCATGGACACTTCGCTATAGTTGGCTTCAATGAAGATCCATGTATTCTTTTTTGTTTTGTTTTTCATGCTTTCTAGGTTCCCTTTGTTTTTAGGATCTCCCATTCTTGTCAAAACAAAAATCGTAAACGTTCTAATAAAATGTCGTGGTGCCTAGCTAGCTCCACGGCTCGTTCTAGTACAAATTCTTGTCTTGTTTTTTAGATTCTATATACAAATTATTGTCGTATATATTTAGTTGTTATTGCTATAATGTGCTATCTCTTATTCATATGCATTCATTCAAAACCGTACATGTAGTATGCGCCTCCAGGCGGGGTAAGAGGATTAAGTGAACCTAATAATTCAACTTGTCGCATAAGAGGGATGCAACCCCATTGACGCGGATCATGTATCCTTACTAGACACCTTACTCACAAGACGTTGTGATAAGTTTCCATATGTTGCGCTCACGTAGTGCTTTGCATGGTAAAGACGCACGTGCGCACGTCTAGTAAAATATAGGCTTGATTGTATTTTAGGTAAGACGTGACATGTCATGCAACATAGGTACATGATATCTAAAAAAATACACAAGTTTCAAATTCAAAATACAAAAGTAGCCGTGGTTATCACGGACTTGCATAAACATAATGAGTTATAACAATATTATCAGTTCTAGCCGTATACATATACGGACGAATAAAAGGCACAACTGTTTATAATGTAACTTACAAAGGAAGTAAGAATTCTCCTATCTCTTTCTTCCCTTCAGCAATCAAGGCGCGGAGGACCTCACTGCGAGCATCTTTTCCACCCTGTGCTCTGCTCATGTTAGCATCCAACGCCTCTGCTAACAGCTTCTCACCTTTCATCACCTTTGAAACAGAGTCGTAGGTGGGCAGGGTCAGTGGGATGGCATCAGCGGTGAGCTTGGACATTATTACCTCATTGGGAGCATCCTTCAGCGACTCTGGCTCGTCTAGGAATGGGTGCTAGATTTCCCTAAGGGCGGCCATTGATGCAGTCATCTTATCTTCGGCTAGAGGGTTGTGGTAGGCATGTTGGGTAATATCTTCCTTCTTGCTTATTAGATCTGCAGCTTTGGTCAGCCCCTCGTGCCTACCACGGTCAATACCATCCCATACAACATCGGCAAAAGCCTGCAACAGGTAAGGAGCCTCCGTTACCTTGCTCACGGCAAGCCGCATTCCCTGGCCAACCATCCATCTGCGCCCAGCTATGGCTGTGAGCAAAGGAGGACACAACACTTCGGCGCAGTTCGTTGCAATCTTGCTCAGTTCACCCTCAGCTGCTGCAACTTGCTCTTCCAAAGTGGTCCGCGCATGGGTAAGTTCATCCTTAAGTGTGTTGCGTTCCTGAGCAATAGTGAAAGCTTGTACTGTTACGGCTTTAGTGGCGGCTTCGACTGCGGATAGCTATACATGATACTTGGAATTACTACAAGACAATGTGGGTTTTTTGAGTGAAAAAATATGTGTCAATATAAGCATATACCTTCTCATTGGATGCAACTAATAGGGCCTCCAGCTCAGCAATGCGTTCCTCACATGCGTTGGCATGGTGGGCTTGTTCCTTGACAGTTGACTCTGCCACGACTAACGCTGCTTGCAAGGATGTGATAGTTTTCTCATGCTTGTCCACCAGCTCCTCGCGGCGAGATATCTTCCTATCAGCACGACTCACGTTAGCCAAAGCTTTGATCAGGCGGCGTCGTAGGGCCGCACCAACTGTCACCTGGTGTGCGGAGGATACATCAAACTGCTCTAGCAGCGTCTCGTGCTCTAGTTCGTCCAGATCTTGTACCAGCGCTGGAGGAGTGACGTGTTTAATAAATTCAGTGCACTCAGACTCCGCCTCTAATCTTGTTAAGCTGGACAAGTTCCAGGCTAGGCGAAGGCTGGTGTCGGGTCCCTCAGGATGTGGCTTCTCTGCATGAGTTATGGGAGGGGATGGAGGTCTCATTGATATCACGGGTGAGGGTTCCCTTTCCACCTCCTTCTCCTGGGCTACTATCGACGGGTCCGCCCTGTTATTAACGCACTTATTAGTTTTGTTTATGGATTATAGTTTTTGGAGTGTTAATGGGTACTTACGTAGTACCAGTCGCGGGTTCCGTGATTGTAGGAGCCACGGCATTCACAGGAGTGGCCATCCAGACTTGCTCATCCGCACGCAGTGAAGGGTCGACATGGGTCGTAGAGGCGTTGCTCCCTTCCTGGAACTGCGGATGGTCCTTCCTTAGCTTCTTTGGGGGAGCATTATGTACCCCCGCCCTAGCCCCCAGGGTTTTTACTACCTTCCTGGTAGTCTTCCGTTTTCTAGACTTGGGCTCTGATGGCTGCGGGGACCTAGAAGCTTGTATTGTTTCCTCTTCATCACCGGTGCGATTGTCAGCAGGGTTGGTGAGTTCTTCTTCTTCTTCATCCTGGTGCGGTACGGCGTCCTCCAACAGCAGCTCTTCACCATCTTCATTATGGAAGTCAAGAGGGGACTTCTGGATCACGGGCTCCTCTTCATCCGACCGCTGCTCAAAAGTTTCTGCCAGCGGGATGGTTATGTTCACGGTGGCCTCTAGTAAGGGGGGTTCCCCTTCTTTCAGTGGTCGTGATCTGTTGGGGAACTTTGCTTGGATCGCCTTGGCGTAGTAGACCAAACAACTTCATCTCTGCGGACATATGCATACACACGGATTAGTAATTTCACAAAGTACTATAAGACATTTTTGCATCTAAAGTATAGAAGACCTACCCTGCCTACGTTCGGTCAGGAAGCACGGATACCTATCCTCCCTCCCATAGTAATAGCGGTTGATTCCTACTAAGCAGAGGAAATGCTCCGACAGACCCCTATGGAATTCTGTACGGTGGGTGTCTAGTATTTTCAAATCCTTACTACTATAGTCCTTGGATTTGGGAGGATAGTCTTTGGGTGCTCTGGTTTTGAGGACAAAAGAGGTGGGGAATACTTTCTCAACCACGAAAAAATAATGGTCGTACCAATTCTTAAGGGAATCTAACGGTTTCTTATATGTCATGGGGGCAGTCGCGGATCCTTTCTTGAACGATAGCCACCCATTCACCAGTTGGGGGGAGTAAAAGACCCTAAATAGATTCACGGTCGGGGTTACCTCACAAGTATGGCATGTAATCTCAAACTGGTTGATTTTACATGCCCCTATGCAGTGCAGTTGGGTTATGTGGAAATCATAGTATAAAAGCAGGTCTACTAAGAACTTAGATAAGGGGATGCGGTAGTTAGCCGAGTCAAATAGACGCGTATACACGCCTATCTTTCCCTTCGGAGCATCCGTACTAGCTTCACCGTCACCTGGATAGGTCGGATGTACGCTTTCAGGAATATAATACTTAGACAAAAAGTCTATGTATTTCTCCGCAGGCATCACGTTAAGGACATCCGTGATAAGAGGATTATCCTTCACCATGTTTTATAAAAAGGATTAGAGGGGCGTGATGATCTAACCTACGGTGGAGAAAATCCGTGGAATGAGAAAAGAAGGTATGAATGAATGAGCTTGGAAATGACAATGGCGGAAAGAGGAAAACTATGTGTTTAACAGTAGCACACACCAACTCTTATATAGGGTTGCCTCGATTTCCAAGGTGGCGTGGATGTTCGCCACGTGTAAGCCACTACGCCCATCTAACGGATGGGATTTCTGACACTTCTGAAACGTCAGAAGGGACCCACGGGTCACTTCTTGACAGTTTTACGTGGCTCAAGGGTGGGTCTTTCTGGTGCACTTTTGCAGGCGTGCGTCCGACTATTGACTACCCTTAATGCATTCATTAAATTTGTCCCGATCGGCTTATTTTAAAGTGCGACCATACTTGCAACAAAAAGGTTTATATGACATTGCTTAGTCTAGAGGTTACGCCTACGACTGTAACAACTAGACTGGGGGACATGATGACGTATAGTCCCCAGCTGGGTCATGAACCCGGCCCACGGGTACTACCCGCATCCGGCCCATCACTGATGGGTTGGATTAATATCATTTAAGCTTATGGGCTTAGGTGAACAGTAACACATACATGTGTGCGGCCCACGGCCCGGCATGGCCGATACAGGGTTAGACAGAATCATACTCTTATTATGATTAGGATTTACCCCAAAGAAGAGGATATACACTCACCATAATTAGAAGATAACAATCAAACTAATTCTGGTACTTATCCTTTCCTTGGGGCCGAAGCATTAGTGACAGCCCATTAAGTTTTCACAGCCTATATAAGGAACCCCCAAGGGTTCCACAAAGGTACATTCTACACACTCACAACTCATCTGATTCTCAAACCCTAACCGATTACTTACTCTCACGCCGGAGTCTAATCGTGGGATACATTCCCACGGTAAGCCTAACGCGTGCTGTTTTAGTGTGCAGGATCCCAACCAGTTATTTCACTTGGTGCAGGAGACGGAGCCCAGCCAACCCGAATTAAGCCTAATTCGGGTCTAGCAAGGATCATCCAACTTTTGTATCAACAAAAACTTTGGTCAAAACGCAATATAGAGTCAAGTCATCGCAATATCAAAATACACTCACCAGCGCAGTGACACAATCGCAGTAACACGATCGCAGTGACACGATCGCAGGTCACGATCGCAAGTCGTGATCGCAAGTCGTAATCGCAACTTCGATCGTAACTTCGATCATGAATTTGATCGTAACTTCGATCGTAAGATGGCTATCGCAGTTTATAAACCCTAGGGTTTATGCGATCGTAATGAACAAACATGGTGCTTCCGATGGAGTGTAAATCGCAATAACAGAAAGACTATACCCAGATAAAAAAAATCTTCATACGATAAAATATTACCAGAGACAAAAATATTGATATGAGACAAAAAATCTAGGTACCAAAGTGAAAGTCACAGATGCCAAGGTAAAAGAGAGAATGGATGAGACAATTATTACTGTTTGGACCAAAAGTTGAGATTATAAAACAGATACCCTATCACTAGGAAAGTTGATGACAAAAATTGTGATAGCAACAATAGGATAAAAAAAACAATTTTATAAACGATCCAAGATTGTTATTTTATAAAAAATTTGACCACTAAATTCATTAAATTGAAAATAAGAAAGACGAGAATAAAAATTGTGAAAGAAGAAAAGATTTACCACCAAATCAATAGATAAAAACACGCAAATATGAAGAATCAACCAAAGCTCTTGATACCAGTTGTAGAATCATAGTTTCTTAGGATTGTGCAAGTGTTTTGATTATCTAAAGAAAGGAAGAAGATAAAGAACTAGAGAGAGAAAACTAGAGAAATAAAAGAGAGAAAGAAGAGAATGATGGAAGTGAAATGTAAATTACTAAGTGCTCACCCCTCCTAACATGCTAGGAGGGGTATATATAGCCCACCCTACATGTGGGCTATATGGGCTATATGTTAATCTATTGGATCACGAGCCCAATACTTGAATATATCGTTGGAATGACCGATTGATGTGTCGTGGATTAACACATATACGTTATAGGACAAATTTAGGTAATTACCTTTAGGAAAAAGTAATTAACCAAAAATAAGTCAAAGACGGATACGATTAAACACGCGATGAACCAAGTTCGTTGTACACGAAGATCTTATGAATTTGAGACGTTTTTGTTTTGAATTGACAATCGATTTGAATGTGTCGTTGGTTTTTAAACTTCAATTAAACTCTACGACTTTTAAGCTATTTAAAACTATCCTAAAGTGCATGAATCGTAAAACCCCGCTAATTTAAAATAAATCTAACAATTAATTACTTAAAATTAAAATTCTAAATGAAAATTAATCTATTTTATTAATCTATAAAATTATAATCTATAAAACAATAAAACTTTTAATCTATTTAACAATCTAATTAAACTATTTTTTTTAAACTAATTAAACTTAATTAAAATTACTTTTTAAAAACTAATCTATTTTAATCTATTTAATAAAACTAATAAAAATTAAATAATTAAACTTTTAAAATAAAAACATTTTTTTTTTATTTTAAAATCTGAAACTATTTTCTTTTCTTAAAAATATAAAACTAAAAGTAATTAAACGTGACAATTAGTAAATTAAATAAAACAAAACTGCCAACTCAGTTAAACTAACTTTATTAATAAGAGAAACAGTTATTAAACCAAGAATAATAGCTAGAACAGTTGGCTAACACACTAAGCTGCTACCCGTGAGGTCACAGGTTCGAGTCCTGTAGAGGACATATTTTTTTTTTGTGAATAATTATTTTTGGACGAAAAATGCAGAAATTAAGGTCACAGGAGTGACTTTGAATAAGCTTATTATGGTTAAGCTGATTAGTAAAACAGCTTATTTGGAACTTATCAGAAAAGTTGAATCTGATAAGTATATACTTAAATGAGAATAGCAGTAATATAGATACTGAATTTCAATCAATATTAAAATCAGAAAGGCAATCAAAACGTATAGCAATTCTTTACTAGAATAAACTCAGTTACACTCAACAATAGAAAGCAAATTTCCAGATCATGGTTAAACGTCCAGTTCTAACTTTCACTCAACAGATCTAAACATAACACTCAGACTTATCAAACAAAATTTCTGATAAAACAGACAATTCAAATATCCAAATAATCTCCTAGTTCAGCATTCATCGATTATAAACCTGCCTTAATCCTAGCAGATAGACTTAATCCTAGCAGACTAATCAATGCATCATTTAAACAGAATATTCAGCAAAATAAACTCCAAATTCACACTGAATAAAATCACCAGATATAACTAAGATTGAGCGAAAAACTCATGTTTAAAACTCCAAGCTCAGATTACTTAATCAGTTTAAAACAAACGCAAATTCATACAGGTAAACAATGAACTCACTAGCAGACGATGTTTAGAATCAATCAAACAAACTAAATATCCTAACAAAACGAGGCAAACTAAATCTTAAGCAAATTTAATCAGATTAAAACAAGAGCAGATACTGACTTAATATCATAACAGAAATCATATCGTATAAATCAGCAAATTATACTACTAAAACAACTGAAGCAGACCCTATAACAACTGACTAATCAAGTTTCTATAATAACATAATAAGCAGTTTATTAATAAATGTAAACACTAAAAGAAAAGAAAATGGAACCTTTTGCGAGATCCGTTGAGAAGAAAGCAAGCGCTGAGCTGCCTTTTCTAAAACAACACCAAACGAACCACCGTTGAGGACATCAATACCCACGAACCATCATTTAAAAATAACTCAACGATTCATAACACCATCTCGAAACAGTAACTTTTTTTAAATTTATTCGGTAGAATAAATCATTATCCCTATCTCATTCGAAAGTTCGTAAAAGCTATCACAATCAGCTTATAAAAACTTCCACCATTATAATGAACAGCTTAAAAAATTGAAATTGCAACTATTTCAGTCAAGAATAAAAGGACACGAAATTAATTAAAACTGATACTTTTATTAAATCAATTCCAAACGTTACAATCTTTTAAAGAAAAAGAAATTACAATTACTTAATCTAAAACTAACATTATAACAGTATGAAAAAGAAAAGGGATAAAATTACACAAGAAAATGGGGGTATTTATAGCCCCCCATGGGCATCCTTGTGCGGATATTCGCATATTCTGAAGAATATCCCTTTTAATTTTGAGCCTTCGATCTTCTCATCTTCTCTTTCTCTCTCTTTTCAGTTTGGATCCAAGGGTTGTGATTAGTCCTCCTCACACGGATTGCCAAGGTGGCAATCCTTGTGTTTGTTGTGCTTGTTTTGAGCCCTATGATTGGCTGATTGGGGAGAGTGAGGTGTATCCTCCAATTAGAAACAGTCACGTAGCAAAGCCCCTCCATACCTTCTCTTCCTTAAACCAAGGGGGTTTTATTCCCCTTGGTGTGAATTATCATTTGGGATAAAAAGCCCTATATAAGACTTATTCTTTTACTGATTGGGGATTGTAAACAGTAATTTAGGGTTTCAGTGTTATTTGGGGAAGAAAGGTGGAAAAGTTTCACCTAGTAAACATCGAAAGTTATTAAATAATGAGAGTGAGTGGGTGGATGTTTGGTGGGTAAAATGAGTGGTGAAAATGTGTGAATGGAATAAAGATGCGTAAGTTTTTATCTGAATATTTATAATTCACACGTTTTAACCAAAAACCTAAAGCCCATCGTTTCATTTTCATTACATGGCAAATGGGCTTGAGCCCATTATGTTTCCTTTTCATTCGATCAAATTAAGACTCCCATTTGGGCCTAAAATAATTTGGGCCAAAATATAAAAGCCATCCGTTCCATTTGATTTTAATTTGAGCTTTGTGGGCTTTTTATCATGAAAGTAAATGAGGCTTTTTATTAATGGGCTTTTAAGCCCATTTTCTCAATGTGGGACCCACTTGGTTCATAAACTTGACCAATTATTAAATCCACTATTGTCGAGCTCGATTTTGGCTTCTTCGATCTTTTTTTCTTCATCAATCTCGTGTCGGTTTTCATCGGTTTTCGTGAACTTGGTACCTACACACATTCAAACAAGAAACAAGCATTTCCAAGGCATTTTTGATATAAAACATGCAATATTTCATTGTTTTAAGCTACAAATGATATGAGTAACTACACTCATATCAAATTCCCCCATGCTAAGCAATTGCCATGTCCTCACGCAATGATAAAATAAAACTATAGCTATACCATTATTCAACTTTTGACACCTTATTTTGCAAAGACATAATGTATTGCTTTCATTATTTGAAAAATAACTTTTAGGATCATAAAACTCAAATAGATTCATCTTCCTCGACTTTTCACTTTTCCATGCCAAGTGCAAAAACAAGATCATTGTTATTATAAGTTGGTAGACTAACACGAACTCATGTGGGCCGATTAATCACTTAGACTCCCTTATTCCTATGTGTATCTCTTATATTTTATTGTTGTCTTGAATGATCACGAGGATGCATTGTTGACTTATTTCGATAATTTATTAAGCCGAAAATAAAGTGAACGATTTAATCAATAGTTAGCTAAAGGACAAAATCTTTTAAAACTGCTTCTCGGGCTCTCATAAAGTTCATATCTTGGCATAACTTGCTTCGCGATTTGAGACCTTTCTCGGATCGATATTTGGCAATGACTTAATACTTCCAACCTAGAGAGACGTTCACGAAATAATGGTCTTCTCTTCATAATATTTCTTCACTTGAAGTTTTGAGAGATTCATACTTGGACCACGACTTCTTCATTTTTCTCCAATCTTTACTTGGGATTTTGATTAACAACGATTCGCCTCCTTTTTGGACTTGGCTTCATTCATCCTCATACCTTATTTTTGGTCTTTTTGGATAGACTCCTCCATGACTTTTTGGGAGTATTTTGCTTTTCGTCGTGTGTCTCGATCCTTCATATTGATTTTTGAATAATGAGTCTTCACATCACTTGAGATCTTTAGCAATAAAACATAGCCCTCATGTCTTGTTAGGACCTTTTTGGACTCGCCAATCTTCGCATCCCGCTTCAATAAGTTATGCCTTGGCTATGAACTCTAATCCATACCGAGCAACTTCTAAACGATCTTGGGCTAGAAGCTAAGTAACTTTTCAAATCGTTCAACATTATTTATTGCAATTAAATTTATTAACAAGTGATGGGAGAATAGGCTTATAATTAACTCACATAAATTCACGAAAGAATACCGAACTTATAATTGGCTCTATCATCTCTTGTTCTCCATATTGTAAAATTCCAAGAATGAAATCAATGGATACTTAGCCTAGTAAATCAAAGTTTTGGGTTTTCAAGTCATCTATAGGATCTTGCAACTTCTTATACTTTTGCAAGTTTTAGAATTTGCGTTTTAAAGTTCCCTTGATAAACGACTTTCTAGGATCGATTATAGGAGCTTGCGAAAAGTTCTTGTTCTTAACCCGTGAGAGTTAAGACTTTCGCGTTTTAAAGCTCCCTATATAAAAGCCTAGCAAAACTTAATTCAAATACGTTAAGGAAAAGCTAAGGTTAAAAACTGAGTCGAGTCAAAAACTATTCTTATTGAAAGCCTATATTCGTGTCAAAAACACTTATTTTATTTATTAAAACTTAAAAATAACACAAAAAATTTTAAAATTTTATTGAAAAATGAGAAAAACTACGTTTGAACACGACAAAAGCAATTGCAAGCGATTATATCGATTGACTCCCCCATGCTAAAACCAAACATTGTCCTCAATGTTTCTTAGCTCAAGAGTAACACCCCCTTGCTAAGACACGAAGAGTCTAATGTAATCTCCTAGCATGGAAAGAGCACGCACATCTATAAGCCGTTTATTAATTATGCCTCAAGATAAAACGTTAGCCGATAAAAATCAAGGGTAAGAAAGTGTGCCCCTTTTTAGCATTCAAAGAATGAAAGATCAAGTGGACCGGCAAAAACCGAACACGAGAGTCTTCAAATATTAGGGTCGTACCTAAGATCACAACACAACAAAACACGAGCACGAGATTGAAAGATCAAGCCTTATTATTTGTTAGAAAATAGAAAGAAGATAGAATGAACTCGTTTTTGTTCACCGAGTCATGAGCTCGACTCGATCCCCGCATTCATTGGTCCTTAGGGAAAGTGGGTGAAACCGGCATATTGGAGTAAAAACCAACATAAAGCGCGATGCCGGGGTCAAAGATTTTATCCTCGTTGTCGGATGACAAACGAAAGGATAAAACTCCAACACAAATCTCTAAAAAGAGATAGAAATCACAAATGGTGGAATGAATATAGCATGCTCCCCGAGATAAACTCGCACCAAGATGATAGAAAAATCTTTCAATTATTGCATCGGTGAAAGGCCGAGATTTCCCTAAATCAATGATTCCGGGGTCAAATACCTCGTCCTCGGTGGAGAAAGGAATAGACAACAAGGTGTCGTCCCCCCATGCTAATCCTAAGTCATATGAAGCACATGGTAATGGTGGTACAAAAGTCTCAACCATAGTGGTTTCAACTTGCATGACTTTGTCGACTTTTTCACTCTTAGGAACGTGAACAAAGGGGTCATGGTACTCAATATGAGTCACATGAAAAACCCGCACATTAAGATCAACGCGAGTGGGAGGGAGATTGGGAATAATGTAAACTTCTCCATCCGAGTCGACATACTCATCACAAAAGGTGTGATCATCATCACAAACCTCATCAACCTCCTTCATAAGAAGATCATCATCACAAAGGTTGTGAGATGTAGGAGGTATGATGTTCTCAAAATCCTCTTGAATCAATGGATTATTGTTCAATGAAGCTTCAAATAGAGGATTTGAGTAAGTCACAAAAGTGTCGTCATCCTTGTCATCACAAGAAATTTCCGACAAAGTATCGAGTGTGTCACACTCGGATACTAGATCCTCATTCTCATTTGAAGGCAATTCATCGGCGAATTCCTCGAGAATGGTAGGTAAAACACGAGAATCACGTTCGATCTCGAGATCGGAAACGTCTTCACTTCCCCGTGGAAGTGGATCAAGGATAGCAAATAGTTCATCGATGAACTTATCCAACGAATAGTCACTAACCTCACTCGGTGTAAAGTTAGGAATCAAAGGCTCTTCAAATGAAGATTGTGCCTTAGGAACATCAACATGATCCTTAGAAGAGAATGAAAATGAGTCCATCTTCAAAGATTGTTCAATTAAAGCAATATCACTCTCGGGATCAAAATTCTCATTATCAAACTCACTAGCATCGAATGGCTCACTCAAGTAATCATCTATTTGTTTTTCAATCTTATCATCCTCGTGTGGAGTGAGTATAGATGAGGTAACATTACAACATGATTCAACAAAATTAAGTTCTTCACTTTCCGATTTCTTAGGAAGCAATCTTGAAATTTTTTCCGGTTTAAAAATCATATGTTTATCACCATGAAACAATTTAAGCTCCCCTTCGTTCATATCAACTACAACACTGGCCGTACACAAAAATGGTCGTCCTAAAATTATAGGCGCACGAGGATTCGGCTCATAATCAATGATAGCAAAATCGGCTAGGTAAACGAACTCCCCCACTTTAACAATGACATTTTCCGCTATACCAACCGGTCGAGTGGTGGTGCCATTAGCAAGATCAATGATCATTCGAGTGGGTATAAGTCGCAAATAGTCAAGAGTTTTCCAAATGGACAAGGGCATAACGTTAATACTAGCTCCTAGATCGGCAAGAGCTTTGTATTCCCCAAGCTCATCGAAAACACAAGGTATCAAAAAGTGACCCGGATCATTATATTTCTTAGGAAAGAGATCAATGAAATCCGAGGTAATAATCACATTTAAAGTAGCCTTGGTGACATTCCAAAAGGTTTCTTTAGGTGGCACAATAAGCTCAAGCTTCCTTTCTAAATTATCATAAGCGGTGATAGCCTTAAGCTCTCCCCTCGGGTTTGGAATGGTATTACTAGGTAAGCAACCCGAAGAAGTAGATGGTTTAGACATGAATCCCTCAAACATCGAAAGCAATTTATTTTGATTTTGTTCCACACTTTGTTGCAAACGATTTTGACCTTGCTCAAACATTTGTTCAAATCTTTGTTCCATTCTTTGTTGATTAAGCTCAATCTTGTTATTTTGCCCCTTTAGTGTATTTTGAAACTCATTTTTCAAAGTTGCCATTTGTCCTTGAATGTTATTTTGCAAAGCCTTCATATTTGCCTCATTCGATTTCATGTAGCTTGACAAATCATTTTGATTATTCCCTTGAAAACCTTGATTGTTTTGATTAGCATTAAACCCATTTCCTTGATTAAAATTCCCTTGGTTACCACGGTTAAAATTATTCCCATTATTCCCATTGTTGTACCTATTTTGAACCGGTGGAAAACCCGGTGGAGCAACATGACTTTGACGAGGAACTTGACCGTTGGAGCCATAAGTTCCCGTCGCGGTAAAAGCACTAGCTTGATTAAAACCCGTGTTCAAACAAGCATAATTAGGATGTGCTCCACCACATGATACACAAACATTCCCAATCATATTAATCGATCCATGAGGATTCTTCCTAATCTCACTCAACAAAGTCGCAAATCCACTATCAATCTTAGAGTCCAATCTAGCAATCTCGTGGTTAGATGAATTCACATTGGAAACAACCGGTGTGTTTCGTGAATATTGTGCTCTAGACTTATCCTCAATTATTCTCCACGCGTCTCTCGGTGTTTTTCTTAAAAGATTACCACCCGCGGCGGCATTTAAAGAATCTTGTTCAATCATATTAAGCCCATTATAGAAAGTATTTATTTGATGTAATTCCGAGAAACCGTGGTGTGGACATTGTCTTAACAAATCTTTAAATCTTTCCCAAGCAACCCCAAACGATTCATGCACTTTTTGTTCAAATCTAGTGATCTCATTTTTAAAATGTGTTGTCTTAGAAGGTGGAAAGAAGTAATTCATGAACTTTGACACTAAATCATCCCAAGTTAAAATCGAACCCGGTGGTTCTTTCTCATACCAAAGCTTAGCATTACCCTCGAGCGAGTACGGAAAAAGCATGAGCTTAATCACGTCATTCGGCACATCTCTAAACTTGAGAGTCGAGGTAATTCGATTAAAATTCCGTATGTGAGAATGCGGGCTATCGGCCTCATTGCCACGAAATTGGTCGGCACGAATGAGCGATAGAAGACCCGTCTTAATCTCAAAATGATCCGCCAAAATAGCCGGCACAACGATTGCTTCCCCATACCCTTCGGTGGGTGCACGAAGCAATTCCTCTATTGTTCGGTTATCGGCCATCTCTACAACAATAGGTGGAATCTCGGGTTCCACTATTCGTTGTTGACGATTTCTATTTCTACGTGGAATATCTTCAAGCCTATTAAAATCAATCACAAGACGAGAAGAACGTAATTGCATACACTACAAAGACGAGAATTTAGAGGATTGAAGAAAAGAAATTAGACAAGAAAGAAGATTATTTTTGGTATTTTTATTTGGTATTGCTCAATCAAAAATGATCGATAAAAAACAAGGAATAAGGATAACTACTATGGAAGTAAATTACCCTCGGTCGACTTTGAAACGATAGGTGAAAACCTAAACGTCTCGAGGTTCAATAAGTAAACAACAAAAATAAGATTTATTACTACTTGAGTCGGCAAACCAATAATAGGTCGTCCCTCTCAATATACGCACAAGCAAGCGGGGAAACGAGGTGGCACAAAGCACTTAAAAACCTTTTTCCTTAGACGGCCTTTTATAGCACGTCGCCTTATACCCACCTTATAGTTTGTATAAATCGAGTTCAAACTTCTTATTAGTATTTATCTATTTTGCCTTTATTTTTATTTTGGGTTCGAATACAATAGCTAGGTGATGAAATCCCAACTAAGGCTTATTTGAAAAGTATTTAAAATTATTGTTCTACGTAATACAATATATTATTCACAAAAAACGAGAAAAACGATACATACTACGTAATAGAAAAATAACAAAACTTTCCGAGGACGGAAAGGGTCTTCAAATCCACGATCAACAAATCTCAACAAAGACGAATCGTACACAAGATCCCCGGCAGCGGCGCCAAAATTTTTGATGTGTCGTGGATTAACACATATACGTTATAGGACAAATTTAGGTAATTACCTTTAGGAAAAAGTAATTAACCAAAAATAAGTCAAAGACGGATACGATTAAACACGCGATGAACCAAGTTCGTTGTACACGAAGATCTTATGAATTTGAGACGTTTTTGTTTTGAATTGGACAATCGATTTGAATGTGTCGTTGGTTTTTAAACTTCAATTAAACTCTACGACTTTTAAGCTATTTAAAACTATCCTAAAGTGCATGAATCGTAAAACCCCGCTAATTTAAAATAAATCTAACAATTAATTACTTAAAATTAAAATTCTAAATGAAAATTAATCTATTTTATTAATCTATAAAATTATAATCTATAAAACAATAAAACTTTTAATCTATTTAACAATCTAATTAAACTATTTTTTTTAAACTAATTAAACTTAATTAAAATTACTTTTTAAAAACTAATCTATTTTAATCTATTTAATAAAACTAATAAAAATTAAACTAATTAAACTTTTAAAATAAAAACATTTTTTTTTTATTTTAAAATCTGAAACTATTTTCTTTTCTTAAAAATATAAAACTAAAAGTAATTAAACGTGACAATTAGTAAATTAAATAAAACAAAACTGCCAACTCAGTTAAACTAACTTTATTAATAAGAGAAACAGTTATTAAACCAAGAACAATAGCTAGAACAGTTGGCTAACACACTAAGCTGCTACCCGTGAGGTCACAGGTTCGAGTCCTGTAGAGGACATATTTTTTTTTTGTGAATAATTATTTTTGGACGAAAAATGCAGAAATTAAGGTCACAGGAGTGACTTTGAATAAGCTTATTATGGTTAAGCTGATTAGTAAAACAGCTTATTTGGAACTTATCAGAAAAGTTGAATTTGATAAGTATATACTTAAATGAGAATAGCAGTAATATAGATACTGAATTTCAATCAATATTAAAATCAGAAAGGCAATCAAAACGTATAGCAATTCTTTACTAGAATAAACTCAGTTACACTCAACAATAGAAAGCAAAGTTCCAGATCATGGTTAAACGTCCAGTTCTAACTTTCACTCAACAGATCTAAACATAACACTCAGACTTATCAAACAAAATTTCTGATAAAACAGACAATTCAAATATCCAAATAATCTCCTAGTTCAACATTCATCGATTATAAACCTGCCTTAATCCTAGCAGATAGACTTAATCCTAGCAGACTAATCAATGCATCATTTAAACAGAATATTCAGCAAAATAAACTCCAAATTCACACTGAATAAAATCACCAGATATAACTAAGATTGAGCGAAAAACTCATGTTTAAAACTCCAAGCTCAGATTACTTAATCAGTTTAAAACAAACGCAGATTCATACAGGTAAACAATGAACTCACTAGCAGACGATGTTTAGAATCAATCAAACAAACTAAATATCCTAACAAAACGAGGCAAACTAAAGCTTAAGCAAATTTAATCAGATTAAAACAAGAGCAGATATTGACTTAATATCATAACAGAAATCATATCGTATAAATCAACAAATTATACTACTAAAACAACTGAAGCAGACCCTATAACAACTGACTAATCAAGTTTCTATAATAACATAATAAGCAGTTTATTAATAAATGTAAACACTAAAAGAAAAGAAAATGGAACCTTTTGCGAGATCCGTTGAGAAGAAAGCAAGCGCTGAGCTGCCTTTTCTAAAACAACACCAAACGAACCACCGTTGAGGACATCAATACCCACGAACCATCATTTAAAAATAACTCAACGATTCATAACACCATCTCGAAACAGTAACTTTTTTAAATTTATTCGGTAGAATAAATCATTATCCCTATCTCATTCGAAAGTTCGTAAAAGCTATCACAATCAGCTTATAAAAACTTCCACCATTATAATGAACAGCTTAAAAAATTGAAATTGCAACTATTTCAGTCAAGAATAAAAGGACACGAAATTAATTAAAACTGATACTTTTATTAAATCAATTCCAAACGTTACAATCTTTTAAAGAAAAAGAAATTACAATTACTTAATCTAAAACTAACATTATAACAGTATGAAAAAGAAAAGGGATAAAATTACACAAGAAAATGGGGGTATTTATAGCCCCCCATGGGCATCCTTGTGCGGATATTCGCATATTCCGAAGAATATCCCTTTTAATTTTGAGCCTTCGATCTTCTCATCTTCTCTTTCTCTCTCTTTTCAGTTTGGATCCAAGGGTTGTGATTAGTCCTCCTCACACGGATTGCCAAGGTGGCAATCCTTGTGTTTGTTGTGCTTGTTTTGAGCACTATGATTGGCTGATTGGGGAGAGTGAGGTGTATCCTCCAATTAGAAACAGCCACGTAGCAAAGCCCCTCCATACCTTCTCTTCCTTAAACCAAGGGGGTTTTATTCCCCTTGGTGTGAATTATCATTTGGGATAAAAAGCCCTATATAAGACTTATTCTTTTACTGATTGGGGATTGTAAACAGTAATTTAGGGTTTCAGTGTTATTTGGGGAAGAAAGGTGGAAAAGTTTCACCTAGTAAACATCGAAAGTTATTAAATAATGAGAGTGAGTGGGTGGATGTTTGGTGGGTAAAATGAGTGGTGAAAATGTGTGAATGGAATAAAGATGCGTAAGTTTTTATCTGAATATTTATAATTCACACGTTTTAACCAAAAACCTAAAGCCCATCGTTTCATTTTCATTACATGGCAAATGGGCTTGAGCCCATTATGTTTCCTTTTCATTCGATCAAATTAAGACTCCCATTTGGGCCTGAAATAATTTGGGCCAAAATATAAAAGCCATCCGTTCCATTGGATTTTAATTTGAGCTTTGTGGGCTTTTTATCATGAAAGTAAATGAGGCTTTTTATTAATGGGCTTTTAAGCCCATTTTCTCAATGTGGGACCCACTTGGTTTATAAACTTGACCAATTATTAAATCCACTATTGTCGAGCTCGATTTTGGCTTCTTCGATCTTTTTTTCTTCATCAATCTCGTGTCGGTTTTCATCGGTTTTCGTGAACTTGGTACCTACACACATTCAAACAAGAAACAAGCATTTCCAAGGCATTTTTGATATAAAACATGCAATATTTCATTGTTTTAAGCTACAAATGATATGAGTAACTACACTCATATCACCGATCCTTTCTAAATACGTAAAAACGTATTTCCAACAACTTCAACACTTCAACTTGATCCTTGTCTCTCAGATTTGTGACAAGAAGCAGTTTGTCCTCTTTACGGATACTGATTGCTTGGTGTTGTCTAAAGACTTTAAGTTACCGGATGACTCCTAAGTTCTACTCAAAATCCCAAGAAGACATAACCTCTATAGTATCAAGTTGAATGAAGTTAATCCTACTGGTCAACTAGCTTGCTTGGTTGCCAAAGCATCAGAAGATGAAGCCACTTAATGGAATAGGATGATGGGGCATGTAAACTTCAAGACCATTCACAAGCTAGCAAATATGAACCTGGTCTCTGGTTTACCTCCCAAAACTTTTAAGAATGACATCAATTGCCTTGCTTGCAGCAAAGGCAAACAACACAAAGCATCCATCAAGCCATTACTGCTCTCAGCTTAATAACTGAACCTTTGTAGTTACTACATATGGATCTGTTTGGTCCTACCTCAATTAGGAGCATTGATCATAAACACTACTATCTTGTGGTAACTGATGGTTATAACATGTTTTCATGGGTTTTCTTTCTCGCTGCTAAAAGTGAGACCTACCCCATTCTCAAAGACTTCATTACCCTCATTGAAAATCAGCTGTCCAAGAAGGTAAAAGGTATTCGTTGTGACAATGGAACTGAATTCAAGAATGCAGACCTCATAGCACTTTGCAATTCAAAAGGTATCAAAAGAGATAATAGTGATGCTAGGACTCCTCAACAGAATGGTGTTGTGGAAAGGAAAAACAAGACCCTTATAGAAGCTGCAAGAACCATGCTTGCTGATTCCAAGCTTCCGACTATGTTTTGGACAGAAGCTGTCAACACTATGTGTTATGTTTTGAATAGGGTTTCCATTATGAATCATAATAAGAAGACTCCCTACGAGCTACTCACAGCCAAAGTTCCAAGCATTAATCATTTGAAATCGTTTGGTTGTCTTATCACCATTCTCAACACTAGTGACTATTTGGGGAAATTTGATGGCAAGGCGGATGAAGGCTACATTGTGGGATATTCATCTCACTCGAGAGCCTATAGGGTCTACAATCTCACTGCCAAGTATGTCATTGAAACTATCAATCTCAGGTATTTTGTGGAGAAGACAAACATCCAAGGCAAAGGTCCTGAATGGTATTTTGATCTTCACTATCTCAGCGACTCATTGGGATATTTTCGTTTCAAAACTAACCACAATCCAGGTCCACAAGCATTTGGGTCTTCTAGTGCAGGTGCTACTACTAGCTTTTCAGACTCAGATGAGGATGATGACATTTTTGTCATACCATCCTATCCCACCACAGTCGCTCCCGACAACACTGCTACTCCTGTTGGTGCTACTTCATCAGACATTGTGGACTCATAAGAAGCTCTTGATACACTGCTTAAGCAACAACAAGATGCTACTACTGCAGCTACCCAAGGAGGCTTTGAGTTTCCTTTGGATACTCTTGTTGTACCAGCTACTCCTAGTGAGCCTATTGTTACTCCTAGTGCAAGTTCAACTCCTATTGGAAGCCCTATTAGTGATCCAACTTCCACAACTAGGTTCTCTGGTCCTTCTGACCTAAGAAACTATCAAAAGAAGTCTTAAACTAAGATGGATGATATTCATAAGCAACCAATATACGGCATTTTCGACTCTGCTTCATATGATGATGGCATTGTTGGGGATCTTACTAACTTGTCACCAGAAGTGGAAGTAGCTCCTACTCTTGTTCAGCATATCCATAAAGTGCATCATACTACTCAAATCATAGGAGATCCTGGTTCTACTGTCAAGACTCGCGGCATGCATAAGCAAGCAACTTCTGGTCCTCATGCTCTTGTGATCTACATTGAAGACCAAAAGCGAAATAATCACAGAGATTTTCTTTACTGTTTGTTTGCTTGTTTTCTGTCACAGGTGGAACCTAGATCTATCTCACATGCTCTTGAGGATCAAAGTTGGGTAGAAGCTATACAGGAAGAGATGCAACAATTCTTGTTTCAGAATGTTTGGATCCTAGTTGATCTACCAGATGGAAAGACAGCAATTGGTACCAAATGGATTCTCAAAAACAAGAAAGATGCAAGGGGTATTGTGGTGAGGAATAAGGCAAGACTAGTAGCACAGGGCCACACTCAGCTTGAAGGCATTGACTATAATGAAGTTTTTACTCATGTTGCACGAATTGAGGCCATTCGTCTGTTTTTGGATTTTGCTTCTTATATTGGCTTTACAGTATTTCAGATGGATGTCAAGAGTGCATTTCTATATGGCAAGATTTACGAAGAAGTATATGTCACTCAACCTAAGGGCTTTGTGGATCCACTTCATCCTAAGAAAGTCTACAAGGTTGTCAAAGCTCTTTATGGACTTTATCAAGCTCGCAGAGCTTGGTATGAGCGTCTATCTACTTTCTTATTGAAACATGGCTACAAAAGAGGCACTATTGACAAAACATTGTTCCTTAAGAGGAATGCCAAAGACATCATCCTAGTTCAGGTATATGTGGATGATATTATCTTCGGTTCTACTAAGAAGGAATGGTGTGATGAGTTTGAACAGCTGATGAAAGGAGAATTTCAGATGAGTGTCATGGGAGAACTAACATTTTTACTTGGTCTCCAAGTCAAGCAACAGCCGGATGGTATCTTCACTAGTCAAGATAAATATGTTCATGACATAATTCAGAATTTTGATGTGGAACCTCTTAGACCAGCAACAACACCTTATGAGGTAACTAAGGTCAAACTCAAGAATGAGCCAGATCCTTCGGTTAATGTCTATTTGTATAGGTCCATGATTGGCTCACTCATGTATTTGACTACTTCACGCCCACACATTATGTTTGTTGTTAGTGCTTGTTCTAGACATCATGTGGCACCTACCGCGTCAAATTTGAATGCTGTCAAGAAAATCTTCAAGTATATCAAGACACAACCCAAGCTAGGCTTATGGTATCCAAGGGAATCACCTTTTGTTCTTGAAGCTTATAGTGATAGTGATTATGCAGGTGCTAATAATGATAAGAAGTCAACAACTGGTGGTTGTCAGTTTTTGGGACGCAGGCTTATCTTATGGCAATGTAAGAAACAGACAATAGTAGCTACTTCCTCAACAGAAGATGAATATGTAGCTGCTGCTAGTTGTTGTGGACAAGTCTTGTGGATACAAAACCAAATTCTAGACTATTGGATCAACTTTATGAACACCAAAATCTTCATTGACAATCAAAGCACTATCTGCATTGTGAAGAATCTTGTGTTTCATCAACGAACCAAGCATATAGAGATTCGACACCATTTTATACGAGATGCCAATGAAAAGAAGCTGATACAAGTTCTCAAGGTACATACGGATGATAATGTTGCTGATTTGTTGACTAAAGCGTTTTATGGTCTAAGGTTCAACCACTTGGTGGTTCACACTGGTATGGTAAATCCTTAAGGTCTAGGATTGAGGGGAGGAAAAGCCTAAGGGGAGGCTTGTTGTACATGTATACTTGTACATTCTTACTTCTGGTAGCTTCTTTCGACATTTTACATGGGTTTTTGCTGTATGTGCAACTTCGGGTCGAAGGATTTGGTTACTTCTAGTGGCACTCTCTTGCTTCTAGTGGGTCACTAACCCTATTTATCCAATTGTGCTTGGCTTCTAGTATCTATTCGGGTCACTGTTCACTATGTTGACTTTTGTTGACCACTCGCTGCTCCTAGCGTTGACTTCTTGCCGTTTTGACTTTCAGTCAACGCAAGTTACTTCTGGTGCCCCTATTTGTATATCTTTGGTAACTGGGATTATCTATTAATAGATTAAAGGGCAAGTGGTTACTCACCATTAATATCTTAGCTTGGAAAGGGCAACCCCCATAATTAGGGGTCAATGAACAGTTTTCCCTCACCATTATTTATGGTCAATGGGATCACTTGACTCAATTATCACAACTAAACACACACACACACGCTCCAACCTTTAACCATCTTCTAGCAATCACCTTCCATTCTTCATCAATCATCAATGGCTGCTCTTCAATACAAACCTGATCACAACAAGGTCGCCTACCTAGGTGAAGGCCCCAAAAGGGAGGAGTTTTTGGACATCTTGGAGTTCATCGAGGCATCTCATCTCAGGTATGCATTAACTGTTTGCCCAACTGTGTATGACTCTGTCATTCGCCAGTTTTGGGCTACTGCTGACACTCGGGAGGTTTTGGGTCGCCCCTTGGAGCTCCATGCCACTATTGATGGTCGCTCCAATGTGGTGACTGAAGCTTCCATCAGGTCTGCCCTTTATCTCCAGGATGAAGATGGCATTCTTTCTCTCCCCAATGCGGAGGTTTTGGATGGGATGGCTGCCATTGGGTACAATCATGAGGGAAAATTTAATTTTTAGAAAAATCGTTTTTCACCTCAATGGAAGCTTCTTGTTCACTTCTTTATTCAGTGCTTGAGTCCCAAAGCTGGGAGTTGGGATGCATTTCCCATCTCCCTTGCTATTGGCTTGGTTTGTCTTGCCTAAGGTCGTAGGTTTAACTTCTCTCGTTATCTACCAGATGGTATGATAAGCAATCTTAGTGGTGTTGGTTCGAAAAAGAAATTTCTTATGTATCCTAGGTTTTTATAACAGATTCTTATGTGTTTGCCTATAATTAGGAAAGAATATGTGCCTTTTAAACTTACTCCTAAGGTGTATGCGAATATGAAGCTTGGATATCTTGGTCCTAAAAGGCTCCTCACTACTGCTATGCTGGGCATTGCCCAAGGGGGTCCCAATGTGGTTCCTCCGGCTGAACAAGACGAGGAGAAACCTCAATTGGTTGATGATCCTATGGAGGAGGATGTTCTTGCTACTGGGGTACCTCATGTGGAGGTTTAGGAACCTGCTAAAGAGGTGGTGGTAGAAATGCCATTTACCTCGAAGGCTACTTCTTCTGCTCACCCACTTGTGTCTCCCTTTCTTGATTCTCCCCCTCCTAGTCCATTTCACCCTTCTGCTGAAGAGCCTTCTAGCTCTCATGATCCTAAGGCTGACCAATCATTTGCTTCTGATCCCAATGAAGCATCCCCAAAACCAAGTCCTCTTGGTGGGGAAGCTGATGAACCTGTTACTCTCACTTCATTGCTTGCTTTATTGCACATGTACTATGAAAAGATATTATCTTTAGAGGATGAGCTCAACAAGAACCTCAAGCTCACTCGGGACTTTGTGCTCCCTTTGGCTAATAGAGTAAAAACTTCGGAAAAGCTGCTAAAGCGCCAAAAGAAGAAGATTGTTTTATCTGATA
This sequence comes from Glebionis coronaria, assembly GCA_025667525.1. NCBI lineage: Eukaryota > Viridiplantae > Streptophyta > Magnoliopsida > Asterales > Asteraceae > Glebionis > Glebionis coronaria. Next base: position 452,953,648 of record CM046881.1, on the reverse strand, counting down.
CTGATGAAGAAGAGGAGAAATATGGTCTAACTGTTTTGGCCAAAGCCGCCTTTGCAGCAAAGCCTAGTGAGGACTTACTTGCTCCTCCTAGTGCTTCAAGCATTCCAACTTCTGCTGTTGGCCTCGTGCCAAGGACTGACACTTCTGGTCCTTCAACTTCCACTCTTGGTCCCTCACATGATGACAAGGGTAAATCCCCCATGCTTGATGCACCCTCCCATCCTAGAAAGAGAACACACAGACAAATGGAGGAAGAAAGGTTGGGAGAGAAGGCTGCCCAGAAATTACAAGAGGAGCTTGACCAGGAGGCTGAGGCTGTGGCTGCGGCTGAGGATGAAGCTTTGAAGAAACAACGTTATGAACAGGTCAAGCACAATGCCATGTTTTAGGACAACAAAGACTGGATGGATGTGGTTACCATTCTCACCTCAGATGTCTCTCAGTTTTCTGATATCTTGGGTGCGGATGTGAACCAAGGGAATGGTGTGAAACGAGCTATGTCTTTGGTTCAAAGGCAAAGGGAAGACTTGGCCGCTCAACTTCGACAACTTCGCCGCAATCGGCCACTCTCTTATGCTGAACAGAAGAAGCTCATCCAACAATATGTGAAAAATCAATCTAGATCTTACTTCACTTATGGCTGGCCTATGAAGAGGGTCAAGAAGTTATCTGATGATGATCTTAAGGATTTGTACAATAAGATGATCAAGCAAAAGGATGTGCCCAAGCCGGCTAATGCCATCTTTCGCCCACCTCCTCCTGTTGTTCAAACCCCCACTCCTAGGGCTGCTCCCACTCCATCCTCCGGTGCTAATGAAAAAGGTACATCTAGTATCCCAACTTCTGATGAGGGTACTTCTGCTGTTCCCTCTAGTCCTTCTCCCCAAAGGTTGATCCCACCCCTTCTTCTCATGATGAAGCTACTACCACCCCTACTGTTGATCCTACTCCTCCACCGTTTTCTGAGCCACTCCCTACCCTTGTTGTTAATGAAGCTACTACCAATCCTATACTTGTTGATTTGACTCTTCAGAATGATACTCACCCTTCTCCTTCTGGTGCTGCTGTTGCTACTAATGTCAAGGTCAAGGAGGAACCATCTCCTTCTGCCCCCACCCCTCGCCGGTCTATTCGCAAGAACAAGGCTCGCGCGGGGCAAGGCTGTTCCATGGGAGAAGAGGGACCCTGCACACTTAATTGATACCGCTTCTGACAGCGATGATGACATCCCACTTGGCCATGGCAGGACTGTGCATTGGGAAATTCAACCATCCCCGATTGTTGCTGGTATATTTACTCATGTGATTAAGACAAGTGATGGCTACCAAAAGTATTTCTCTGGGCTGTAAAGCATATTATATTGGGTAGAACGTCGTGATCTTATGCTTCTTTATGGAATGGTTGATACTGCTATTCCTAAGACTCATAGTGTTGTTCCTGACTGGCCTGGTCTAGTCCTTTAGGGTGATTTGAAGGTTATGTTGGACTTTCCTCTTGGTAATCCTAGTGCTGGGGTATGGATAGAACAACCCCGTTGGGTCATCTCAAGGTGGAAGCTGTATGCTGGATATGGTGTGCATGTGTTAGAGTTGGAGTCTGGTGCAAGGGTGTTTATGCTTGTGGATCTGGATTATCCACTTACCATTGCTAGTATGGAAGCTATGTTAGAGTGTCACCTGGTGGTGTCAAATTCTCCTTCTGGTAATGAGTCTGCTATGGCCAATACATTGGTTGAATCTATTCGAAGCCCGGCTTCTTGCAGACAAGGTTGCTGCTTTTGGTTAGTAGTTGGTATGTTTCTTCTATACTTTTGATTACTTATACATTCTTTTCACCAATATGTATAGTGATTGGTGACTAACACTTTCATTGTTTAAAAAAAACATACTTTTATATAATATCTGCTTATACTTCTCACATGTGATGGAAATTTCAAAGCTTGTACATAATATAATATCTGCTTATACTTTTCCATTAAGAAAACTTTTATATCATGGACATTTCACACTTGGGCTGTTATGAGGTGTACTACTGGTGTTGGAATTCTTCCACACAATAAATGGTGTTCAACTCACCATGTCTTGCAGACAAGAAGGAGTTGGTTCACCATGAGGGTACGGCTCTGGTGTGATTATTAAATCTGTTGATGGTTGCCAGTTTACCCAAAATTGGATGGTTTTCACTTGCCTTGGTCCTAGACTGAAAAGTGGCTAGTCCAAGGGGGTACGACTCTTGGTAAAAACTTTCATCAAATTTGTTGATAGCTGTAATAGCTTGCTCAAAGTTATAGGGTTTTCAGCTCACCGATGCTTTATTGCTAAGAGTTGGCTAGTCCGGAAAGGTACGGCTTCTGGTAAAGACTTCAATCAAATCCGTTGACGGCTGTGATGATTTGCCCAAAATCATCAGGGTACTCCCACTCACCATTCATTTACGTTCTAAGAGTTGGGCTGGGTTCTGGTCTCCCAGGGTGATGCTTGATTCCACCACAAAGACTAGTTAGCCCAAGAGCGAGCAACTACTTGGTAAAGGCTTATCAAATCCGCTCATGTTGCTGTGAAGATTCAACACGTGCAGATGTTTTTCAAGCTTTCAAGAAGCTCTCAGAGTTCTTAGTTGCAGCATGCTTTGTGCTCTCACTACTGATGGTTATTTTGCTGTTTTGGTTATGCTACTTCAATCCTCAAGCTGTTTTTGCAATATCTACCAAGAAACTTGAACTCAACCAGTCAAATTCAAGTTTAGGGGAGGATTTTTAGGACCTATGTAATATGTTATTTGTAATAGATGAACTAGGAGGTATGTAGTTCCTCCTGGTCCTAGTAGTAGTAGGAGCAACACGTGCTCCTGGTCTAGTAGAAGTCAAACAATATTATTCTTAGTAGTTTGCTAGGGTATGCATGAGATATCTTAGGAAAGGATATGCATATAAGGAGTTACACGTTTTGTGATTAATGTAGTTTAAGGTTTCCTTGTAGTATAAAAGGAACCCATTGGTAGAAGGGTCAGACAGACCTTCACCAGTATTCATTTCATATCGATATAGTAGAAATCTTTAGAAAGGATCAAGTTATTTATCTAGTTATTCTGTTTCTTCTTGTTCCTAGTATTTGTATTCCGCACTAATACTTTGTATTTCATTAAAGTCTCTCTATGAATAGACTTGTGATTACAGAAGTCGTTCACCATCCTTAACAGGCTGAAAGATCTACAACTCGTGGACCCAACAATACATGAAGACTTTTACTTTGCATACGACTAATTTGAAAGTTTTGACACTATCCCTGATCCAGTTTACAACCTTCTCACAATATGAATTTTTGTACAATCCCACCGTAGAAGCATTAACATATCATTAGGTCGCTAACCAGTTAAACCCCACTTTGCGGTCGGCCATGAAGTCACCACCATCACAGCCAGCTAGAAGAAACGAAAACCGTTTTGTGGGTATCACGCTTCTTATTTTTTGAGTGGACACTGAATGTCATGACTTGCAAATTATATCTTACGAACTGGTTTAATTATGACACAATCACTCAAACTTTTCCAGTATATTGATGGATATAATAATGATGGGCCTGCCAATGTTTATGCATCAGTCATGTCAAACATAGTGTCAATCCACGTATTTTTAAACATGCTACGCCAGTGACCGAGTTTACCGATGGCGGAGACCCAAATTCTAAAGTGAACATCCCACTGCCAACAAGGCAATGCGAAGAATGCATCACTTAATAGTAAACGTTTGATATAAATTAATTCCAAAACTTATCCATTGAAATAAAGAAAATCAAACATAAATTTATAAACCCTATCGCTTTCTTCAAATGTATAAGATTACAAGTTTTAGCAAAGATAATTACATCTCAACCTGTATTCAAGAATTCAAAGACATTAGTATTCAAAAAATGTAACATGAGGAATGAGCATTACAAACCATGCACAAAGACATCACAAACGAAAGACTGTTATTCAAGAATTCAAGAACTGAAACATAAAGAATGAGCATTACAAACCATTAAACAACGACATTATTATTCATGTATTCAAGAATATAAACATAAAGAAAAAAGACATTACAAACCATGAAACAAAAACAAGAAAAAAAGACATTCGCATGATGAATCTTGTTAAACAAGAATGTTAAACAATCAAGCTTCAACTTAAATCTTAACCATAATTTAGTTCAATAACAAAAAGCATCAATTTATTCTTCATCATCACTTTTATTACATTCATCATTCAAAGCAGACAACATTAGGATATCTTCAGCTTCTTGATCACTTTCTTAAATCTGGACACGGTTTAGCAAAGTAGGGCTATGATAATCGCTAGGTGTTTGTTGAGAGAGTAATCATAATTTCGTGTAGGTGGTTTGTTGCACGGATGTGACAGAAGATGATAATAGGGTTTCACACAAGAAGGTCATTTATATAGGATTCAGAATGGGGTTTTGAATTTTCACAGCCTTTACATTACCAAAAATAGCTAGGAATTTATATGTTTACTACCAGCAAAAAGTAGCTAGGGTATCACACGTTTTGACAAATGACATTAAAGTTTATGAATACAGTTCAATGTTTCCACTTAAATGCAACATTGCAAGAATTATATAGTTGATTACTTCAACCACTGCGTTTTTTGTGAGTTTCTATATTTGGTTCAGCAATTGGGATACACCCTTTATAGGGTATATAGATAGATAAACATAATGTTTAAATAAGATCTAGTGTATTAGCCGAGGAAAATGATATTTGTTCCTACAAAAACCTCTTACAAATCCTTATACACACGAGATCTTGATAAGTGGCGAAATTAAAAGTTTAAATTTGGAAAGATAATAAGTGGAGAAAGTATGTATTATATTATTATGAGTGTAGGAAAATAAGTAGATGATTTGGTAGGAGGATATAACAATGCTCATTAGCCAATAAATCATGGGTTGATTACTGGGTGGCGGGTTCGATCACCAAATCAACCCGGTCGAATTACCGTGTCACGCGTTTGACTAACGAGTCAATCCGATCGGATCACCGCATTGAGGGTTTGCCCACACGGTCAACCCAGTAGAGCCACTTGGTCATGGTTTCGACCACCAAGTCTAACTCGGTCGAGCCATCAAATCACCGATTCGACTATCAGGTCAACTCAAACGATTTATCAAGTTATCGGTTTGATCACCTAATTAATTAACAATTTCGCCGCTATAAACAGATATAGTTACTAAATTTTTTTATTTTTTTTAGATTAAATAAATAAATAGAAAACCATTTCCATGAGTATATCTTTCACCCCCAAAACCTAGTAGTGGTATTCATTCATCATCACTCACTAACTAACCACCCCCAATTTCATCGCTAAATTAGGTTTTTCACTAATCGAACCTTACATTCATTTTATTTTACATCGATTGCTTTAACTTACACCTTTAATACTGCATATACCATGTTTTAGTCTCATTTCGTACATCTTATGTTTGACTTTCGTTGACTTTATTATACTATTTTAGATTGTAGTTGATTATGTTATTGTACATTTTGTGATGTTTTGGAAATTGTTAGTTTGTTTAGTTGTTTCGATTTGTGATTTAGTCGTGAGTGGTTGATGTTTACGGAGATCGAAATGTTTGCGGAAATGGTGTTTTGATTACTTGTGTGGGAGTTTGGGTTGCGTTCGTGTCGAAATGTAGGATAAGTAGGTGTTTTAACGAAAGTATATTATCGGCATTCCTGTTTATGTACATTTTGTGATGTTTTGGAAATTGTTAGTGTTTGTTTAGTGATTTTGATGTGTGATCTAGTCGTGTGTGGTTGGCGTCTACGGAGATCAAAATGTTTGCGGAAATGGTGTTTTGCTTACTTTGGGTTGCGTTTTTGTCGAAATATAGGATGAGTGTATAATCGGCATTGCTGTTTACTGTAGTGTATTTTTTGTTTGTTGGATAGATATACTTGTATTGGTGGTTTACGGATATTGTTTTATTGTTTGTTTTAGTGATTTCAGTGTGTGTGATTTCGTTGTGAGTAGTTGACGTTTACGGAGATCGAAATGTTTGTGGAAATGTTCGTGGGCTTACTTGTGTTTGTGTGGGAGTTCGGGTTGCGTCCGTGTCGAAATGCAGGATGAGTAGGTGTTTTAAAAAAAACTATATAATTGGCATTGCTGTTTGCTATAGTGTATTAGTATTAGTGAGTTAAGGATAGTGTTTTATTACTATTTGTTTTAGTTATTTCGATGTGCAATTTAATCGAACATTAAGGAAATCGAAATGTTTGTGAAATGTTGGCGTGCTTACTTGTGTGGGAGTTTGGGCTGCGTTCGTTTCAAAATGTTGGAGGAGTAGGGGATTTAAATATAAGTATATAATCGGCATTGCTGTTTACTGTAGTGTATTTTTTGTTCGTTTATATACTTGTATGTATTGTGGTGTATTAGTATTAGTGAGTTACGGATATTGTATTATTGTTTGGTTTTAGTGATGTCAGAGTGTAAATTGATGGAACTTTAGAGAAATCGAAATGTTTATGGAAAAGGATGATGAATTTGTAATTGTCTAAGGCATAGTGATTTTGGAATTGATAGATTTGCGTGGGATGTACGGTTGCATTTTTATTGAAATTTAGGATCAATAGGTGTTTGACTTCATTTTGTTTTTACCATTGTATCTAACATATTTACAAGTTAGTACGATAGTATGTAAGATAGATACATTTAGTGATTAAGAAATCGAAAGTATAAAATGTAAATGCAACATTCTTTCGTTTTCCTTACCACTAAATGTATCTGTCTTACATACTGTTGCACGAAAATGTGAATATGCTATGTACAATGATATAAACTAAATTATGTGCTACTAGGTACTGAGTGAGTATAGACCTTGTTTACTTTATGTTTGAAAAATATAATTGTATTAGTTCAGTTTAAGTACTAGTGAAGTTAACTGAATTATTTTGTTATTGGTGCTCTGTGGATGTAGATACAGTCAAGTTCGTTTGAGTAAACGCTTGTGATGGACCAGGTACATTAGATTTTATGGTTTTTCGTAAGACGTATGATTTTGTTTTTTGGGTGCTATCTGATGTTGATACTTTTTGTAAATATATAGTATGAGAAGGTTGAGAAGATCGGTGAAGGAACATATGGTGTAGTCTACAAAGCTCGTGACAAGGTTACGAACGAGACTATTGCTTTGAAGAAGATTCGTCTTGAGCAAGAAGACGAGGGAGTGCCCAGCACTGCTATCAGAGAGATTTCGCTGTTGAAAGAGATGCAGCATGGAAACATTGTCAGGTAGTTCCCATGCTAGGAATGTATTATATGAATCCAAGTATGTGATGGATAAGATGTGTGTTATTTGGTTATAGAATGGTATACTTATATTGAGAATGATTGGTTTTCCAGAGTTAGGATTGAAAATTTCAAGGTTGGTGGAACTGTATTCGTTTTGTTTGGTTAGTTGCACCCGCTATTCATCGTTTTCTTGTTATATTATGTCGCAGCATTTCATTTCAACCTACATTTGCTGCTCTTTTTTATATGCCTATGTGTGTCCCATCTTAACGTCTTGCACAATCCACTATCACTTTTATCAAATTATATAACAGTTGATACTTTGGTCATTATTGATCTTTTGATTGAGAGATTCCGCAGTTTGACATCCAAAGTCCAAACATCTTGTGATTTACGCCAAGAATAATTATGATCACAATCAACGTTTTGTAGATAAGACTTGTTGGTTAAATGGTTAAGTGTATTTTGATGTTTAGAAGTGTAATAGAATGATTTATTGGCTATATACATTTTGTGTGCTCTACTTGTAGTTTGAATATACAGTTTTTGCTCTAGTAGCAGACCATGGAGCTAATTATGACTTTCATGACAGGTTACAGGACGTTGTACACAGTGACAAGCGATTGTATCTGGTTTTCGAGTATCTGGACCTGGATTTGAAGAAGCACATGGACTCTTGTCCAGAGTTTTCAAAGGATCCTCGTCTCATAAAGGTGAGTGAATTGTGATTGTAATTAATATTGTTCAAATAGTATTCTAAAATTTGAATTAAAATGGTAAAGTTCTGCAATAAAAACCAACTTTGGGTAACATTTAACCTGTTGTCCGTTGAGCTAATTTTATTGATTGACTTGTTTTAAGACCAATGCAGCCCAAATCGACCTATTCATTAGTAAATGGGTCGAAATTACCACCTTTGTACTATGCAAAATAGCAAATGTCACCATGAAATTGATACCGTCTCACATTTTGGCACTTTTTATCAATTTGCAGATGTTTCTTTATCAAATCCTACGTGGCATTGCTTATTGCCATTCTCATAGAGTTCTCCATAGAGACCTAAAGCCTCAAAATCTGTTGATTGATCGTCGTACCAATGCTTTAAAGCTGGCAGACTTTGGATTAGCCAGGGCCTTTGGTATCCCTGTCAGGACTTTCACACACGAGGTACTTTTCGTGTTCCGTTTGGCATCAAGTAAAATTTTGGGGTGCTCACGTATGTCTGGTGTCTTCTTCTATTTTGGCACTCTTGGCACATCTTGATTTATCTCTAGATCTATTCAAACATGTATTTCAATGGAAGTTTTGGATTTTCAGTTAGTTAAATGTTAGTCAGTCCTTGGGAGGAGTTTGATTACAGAGATAATGAGGGTACAATTGTACAAATAAGTAACAAAATGCTTTATATTCAATTTGTATTATATATGCGAGTGCTGTTAACTTCAACCACGGGGAATGTCACTTTTTATTCAGGACTCTACACACTTTAGACTGCATATGTGTTTGTGTGCTTCTAGAAACTAACCTGGCACATGCTATTTAACCATTCCTAGGTGGTGACACTCTGGTATAGAGCACCAGAAATTCTTCTTGGATCCCGTCACTATTCCACTCCTGTTGATGTGTGGTCTGTTGGTTGTATATTTGCTGAAATGGTGAACCAGCGGCCACTCTTTCCTGGGGACTCTGAGATTGATGAACTATTCAAGATTTTCAGGTCTTGCTAATTCTATTCCACTTAATGCTCCTTCTTATCATGAATGTTGTGATGTTTAAACAAGTTGTACAGTTGTATCACTATGTCCTACTATTAGTTTACATTTATTTTGTATTCTAAAAATGAGGAATTAAGTGAATCTTTTTGACCAAATCACTACCCTCTATAAGTAGTATGATGAGATTGGGTAAATAGGTAGCTCTAAGGCTGAAGGGAGTGGTGGTGGTAAACCCACCTCCACCTCAGTGCCACCTCAGCTTTCTCTCTCTCTTCACACTACTCACCTTTCAACCATAGTGGCGGTGGAAAACTAACCTTTCATTAAAATACCCACTTTATATAAAATATACCCCACAAACTCACAAACTAATAAAATGTATTAAAAAACTAAAGAAACACCCCTTTTACGTGACTCACTGAAGGTGGGTAGCCCACCATTTTCCCACAAACTCGCGCGGTGAGCGCGTTAGTTGATTGATGGGGGTGGTTTTGCTCGTGGGATATTCTCCACTCCGGCCAGCCTAAGCAACACCTTTCTTATGGTTATTTACAAAATGTTAACATCTGCATCTTTTGCTCACAAACCGATTTTCCAATTTGCTTGTAATATAAGTAAAAAGTATGCTTGTATAATGTCACTGTTGGTTTCATACTTCCATTAAATGAAGTTGATTGTTGTATATATGTATTCCAACTATTAGTAGAGGCTGGAGCAGCCGGTTCATAAGAGTTCGAAGTAAATACGAGAGGTGTAACATTGGCCGATTAATGGATAAACGGATCAAATTGGGTTATAATTTGCATCAAATTGGTATGAATTAAAAAAGAGGCTAAAATGGAAAGGTTGAACAGTTGAGAATCACTAAGAACTTATCCGATAAGGCATATATCATACTAAATAATTTTATTGTAAAAAAAAAATAGATTCTCATTGTAAAACATTGATTTTCTCTTTCACATCTATGAACATATGACAAAAGAATGTTTTTCTGGGTTAGCAGACACGGACGTTTATGAATAACTTTTTCTGACCCATCACTCAACTAGCCGCCCCTGCCGACACTACTACCACCACTATTTTGACATCTCAGGACATACTAATGTTCTTATCTCATTCTTTGGTTATAGAATCATGGGAACTCCTACTGAAGATACATGGCCTGGTGTGACAACTCTGCCTGACTTCAAGTCCGCCTTCCCGAAGTGGTCATCAAAGGTGATCATTCATGTGTTTAAAAATCTTATTGATACGCTTATCTTAAATCTGATTGTATGTGATGTTTAGAGACTAGGAGTCTGAAAAAATTAATTGGTGTATCGTTTGCCTTTCAGGACTTAGCATCCGTTGTCCCGAATCTTGAAAAAACTGGCCTTGATCTTCTACGGGTAAGCATAAAGTAACCACTTCCTTATCAATGGTGCAATACTGCACACTCTACCAATTTTATGGACATACAAACATCAGAACCCATTGAAATACTCGCTGTTCTAAACGTTAAATATGTTGGTGCATGCTTTCCGTTACATGTTTGAATAATCATCAAATGTTGCTTTGCTCTTGAATGGAATCTCTCTTAGAAGCGATCTGTGTTACTCTCTTATTATACCCCGGGAACTGCAATTCAATGTTATAGGACGAAAAAAGTTGAAATGTGCATTTAGTAAATAGAGTTTTGGCTACTCAATATCAGAATTACATGTTTCCTGTATTGTAGCCCTTTGTTCTCATTGTTTATCTTTAGGTAGAAGTGACCTTAATCTGTTTGTCCCGCTGAAAAGAAAATGTGTATGAATTTGTCCTCTTTTGACCAGAGCCTACCAAAACATGAGATTGAACAAAATATTTTTGAAGAACATTTGGCTCATTTTCTTTAAGATAAATGCATGCTCATGTTTAAGTTTAGATGTGACGATTTCGACCCATATCCTGATAAAGGTTGACAGATTAAATGGGTCGAAAGATGCCCTAACTCCAGAATGTACTTTTTAAAGTGTAAACTTCCTAAATTGTTATTATAAAGAAATTTTGATGATCTTCGGATAATGTAATTGTTGCAAACAAATTTTGATGACACTACCCCTTATTTTCGATAAAAATCTGGACAAAAAGTGGTCCTGTGTCAACCCAACTCATTTGATCCGTTACGAAACCTATTTTGCCACCTCTCATTTTTGTTATTTTGTTTAAACATCTAATGAGAATTGAATTTCAGAAAATGCTGTGCTTGGATCCCAGCAGAAGAGTTACAGCCAGGGCTGCACTGGAGCATGAATATTTCAAGGACATTGGGTTTGTGCCATAATTTACCAGGTTCTTATCATGTGCAAAACCAAAACCTTTATGGATTACTATGTGAGATATGCGTGCTGTCTTTAGGTAAATTTTTTTGTTTTCATTTCTTTTACCATCTAGGACGAAGTAACTTTAAGATGCTTTCCTGCAAAGCCATTGTCGAATTGGCTTGTGCTGTGTCTTATTCCTTCATCTGAAATCCTGTTTTCGAGTACGGAAAGAAGTTTCTAAATTTCTTGTAACAATTGTCTTGATGGAGAACATATCAGCAGGTCTTTTATATTCTTTTAATGGAGTTGTTCGGTGTGCAATTTTCTTGTGTTTTTCAATTTGTCAATGAGTTGGTTTCTTGGCGTTTTGAACCGTGCCTTTGTTTATCATAAAATGTTTATTTTTTTGGTGAAAAATTGAATACCCATCAATCCATCACGGCTCTTCTTTTTCTCACCCGGGGAGTGCAATCTTGACAGTGTTCTATTTTAACACGACCCATTAGAGGTGGTAAACATGGCCGCAAATGTTAGTTAGCCACACATTATAATGTGATTTCTTATTTGTTTCGTTAAAGTCGGTTTTGTTGAATAAATTGCACAATGAGCGATCTCAACCTTTAGGTTTTTGTAACATACAATTTGAACCCACCCCACTATTCTCCTAGAGAATAATAATAACCATCCGAGTCTTGCCTATACTATACTACAACGGTTAGGTACTCTAACTAGGGTTGTAAAAGTTATGTGGTTCAACCCGCCGCATCATTAGTGTCCGTCTTTACGTGTTAGAAACTTATTAGGTAAATGTAATAGACTCGTCGAGATATCGAGCTTCGGATTTAAGTTAATATTGTATACATTGTTGGCCTTAAGCCCACCCAACCAAAGCTGAGCCCGACCCCGACCCGACTAAACAAGACCTCGGAATCTTGCACTAGTGTTATACACTAATACACTATATAAGCCTATAAGCCACCTCCTCATGTGGAGAGGGTGTTGTTTGTCATTTTATGCAAGTGAATTCCATCGCCTCTCTTCCTTCTCTCTACATCTCTCTTTCTATTTTACTTTCTATCACTAGAATTCTTCCTTGATTGTGTTATGGTATTGTGAAATGGAAAAAGATTTACTTGTACACCATTGGCCCCAAACAAGTGATACAATGCAAAAGCCACATAAAAAAGAAACAGCCCCTAAGAAAAAGTTTTCATATTTTAGTTAAGAGCTCCGACAGTTACTCATACAACAAATGCAAAATGTATCATGACATTGTCCATATGATATACTTCCTTGCCAGGGCTCGTTCTTAAAGCACTCTTCATGGCAACCGTCTTTATCACAATTTTCTGGTTCAAAGTCATAAACATAGGTTCACCTGCTACGACTCCGGGCTATCCAAAATGGTAGTCGCCCTGGGATTAGTCGGTTCGCAATGTCGAGTCGGAAACCTAGGTAATACCAAAAAAAAAAAGTCATAAACATAGGATTTAAATCCGGGACCTGTTTCACAAATAAGAAGTTTTAGATAGCGGTAATAAAATTGTTACCTTTCACGGGTAGAAAGTAAACTTAGAGAAAACAAGATTATGAAAGAGAAAGTACCATAGCTCTGGCAAAATTCTTCTTCAGGCATTGCAATACCATTGATAAAGTTTATGAACAAAATGGTAAAAAAGAGGACACAAACAATGTTTTCACTGCGAACTCGAATGTTTAGAGTATAAAGTAAATGTATAGAGATTAGAGGCTTGTATGTGTTGGTATTTATACGTAAATGTGACTGTTTCGTAAGTACCTAAATCAATTATTTAATTGACCCAAACATACTGCAGTAAAAGCTTTTTATTTATTAGTTATTAATTAAATGCTGTCTAACAAAATTGAATGCATTCAATGTTTGAGAGTTTTTGTTAAAGAAGTTGAATGAGACGGGCTGTTTGATAAGCTCTTAAGAGCATCTACAATGGGCTTTTCATAATTTTGAAAAAGCTTTGTGAAAGGCTTTTTGGTATTGCATGAAGGACTTTTTATAAGACTTTTTGAGAAAGATTTGGCATTTCTCAAGTCTTTGGTAAAAGCTATAAGCAGAAAATTGCATGTTTATGACTTATGTAGTTGTAATCTTCATTTGTATCAGTTTCTGTAATCCATGTTTTCCACTTGCTACGATTACTCGAACCAAGGCCAAGAGATGCTGAAAGTGAGATGAAATATGATCTATAAAGCTCTGGTAAGTGCAGGTGTTGTTTCTTTTGGAGCACCTTTTCTCCCTTTATTATCACCCCGCCATAGTTTAAGGGCTTGTTTATTTTTTTTAGTACTATTATATTAACCTCTTAATTAGCCTCTTAGTAGAAACAAAGGGGTTTTTATGTGAGTGTGTAACAACAGGTTTTTAAGAGACAAAAAAAAAGAACACCCTTAAGTAATTAAAGAACCTGTTTAGGATTTCTTCACCTCTATCTGGGGGGGATCTAAAATCCAATAGAACTTTACTACTACAAACAGAATTTGATTCTCTAGCAAAAGTATGCCACGAGAAACATTTGCAAAGCCTAATGCTCCCAAATACTCGCTGTTCAAAAACACCTTATTATTTGCACGTGCGATGCACTCTATAAAGAACAAAATGAAACAACCATCGTGTAACATCATTCGACTAAACTCCGATCCTCACCGTTGTACACATCCGTATATCCATTAATATAACAATTTCTAGCATCCGTTACGACCTCCAACACTTTGTTGTATAAGAACCCCAACGTTTTACCACTGCTCAAGCGATATTCTTCTAGGTGTTATGAGCTTGTATTTTTCGGCTTGAGCAAGGTCAGTTCGGTTATTGTGGTAAGGGCTAAGGGAGACAAATGCTGGATCGTAGTATTCGCAGCTTCTACGAGCTTTTTTCTCCTTTAAAGAGCAAGGGAGGCACTTTTTGGATATAACGTATGCGTTTGATGCTCTCCTTAACTATCTTGGTATCACTGAACACAATTTTTTTTTTTTTGAGAATTTGATCTGTGAGTTAGAAATTACACCAGCTGAAGTAGCCGAGCAAGTACTCAAAGATGAATAAATCTCTGAATGATGTAAGTTGGTTAATTAAACGAAATTACCCAGTCTATAACACTATACATAAAAGCATGTTCCATTTATTTTTGGTGTTTAAATTGGCAACCAATAGGCATGTCTAACTAAGATTACTCCCGAGAGGGGAAGTGACTTCGTTAAGCACATTAAGTTTAAGCATTTGACCACTTGGTTTATAATGAGCTTGAGTGCTTTAGTTTTCGCCTCTTAAAAGGGGCAGTTACACTATACTTCTAGAGGAAGTTCAACAAATTATTCAATGCCTTTGTTCGTGGTCCTAAATCGTTCATAAGGAAAATGGATCCAGAAATATCAGATCATAAGACTGAGATGGAGATGAGCCTTTCGAGATCAAAATGTCTGCTGCTTATATTAACAAAGATACCTCGAGACTTCTTGTATATAAGACTGTTGTGAGTCTTGTGACCCATTATTAAACATGTTGATGATGGATCGTTTATAGGAATATTGTAACCATTATGTATTAACAACCTTAAACAACAAAAATAAAGACGCGTTGCAGCGAATCGCGGGTCTTCCATACTACTCCCTCCGTCCCAAAATTATAGTCCACCTTTCCTTTTCGGTTTGTCCCAATTTAATTGTCCACTTCTAAAATTTCTAAAAATAGGTAGGAATTTTAGATCGAGATTACTAGGTTACCCTTAATTGAAATCATAATTACAAACTTTAACAAGGTTTTAAATTAATTGTTTAAGGGTAAAACTGTCTTTCTGCAAAAAGTAAGAGAGAGAAAGCTGAAAAGGTGGTACTTTTCTTAAACTGTGTGTTTTTTGTCGGTGGACAATAATTTTGGGACGGAGGGAGTAGTTTATAAAGTTTGTTCATGTGAACAACCCAATACTAGTTTATAAACTTGCTATAGAAGTTTTAACTTTTAAGTGCTTGATTGGTTCATTGAAAAAGATGGTTATGTGTTCCATGTGTTCGTAATTAGTAAAGTAGCAATTCCAGGAATGACTATTCGAAGAATGCTAGAAACTAGATCAGGAATCACAAATAACAAGAATGTGACTCGAAAGGTAGTTTCATTGATTATGGAGGAAGTTGTTACAAGTGGAAAGAGAAGAGAGAATTACACACAGTTGTGTTTAGAAAACAAATCAGAATGATACGAATTACAAGTCTAGGCTAGTTATATACAAACAGAGTTGGCGGGAAAATTTGTTAGAAGAGGAGTAATACATGTGCAACTCACGTGTTGGGTAAAATCCCCACGTGCACCTCACGCGCCATCATCCTAACACCCTTATCACTCCCCACTCCTTAAAAGGGTTCTTGTCCTCAAGAACCCATGTCAAAGTGAGGATATCGGACACTTAAGTCAGTGAGTAGTTCCCATGTAGCATCCGCAACACTAGCATTCTTCCACTGTACCAAACCATACACAGCAACCGCATTTTTCTTCTTGATCATCTTCCTATCCAGTATCTTGAGTGGTTCCCTCTTTATACTTCCAGCCTCATCATAGACAGGTAATTGCCCTTGTGATACTGCACTAGGGTCTCCATGAAATTTCTTAAGCTGGGACACATGGAACACATTATGAATTGTAGAATGATCTGGCAATTGAAGTCGATAAGCCACTGACCCAATCTTGCCTACTATCTGGAAGGGACCAAAATACTTTGGAGAAAACGTGTGGTACTTCTCTTGCCTCAAAGAGTCTTGCCTGTAAGGTTGAAGTTTCAGCAACACCCAGTCTTGAACTGCAAACTCCCTTTCACTTCTATGTTTGTCTGCATGTTGTTTCATCCTGTTCTGTGCTCTCACCAAGTGAAACTTAAGCATCTTGAGTGTAGCCTCCCTAGCCACCAAAGATCTGTCAACCAACTCCACCTTGCTCAAGCCCCCTAAATAAGGAACATGGATTGGAGGTGTCTTACCATACACAATTTCAAAAGGTGTAGTAAGGGTAGCAGTATGATAGTTGCAATTGTACCACAATTCAGCTAGAGGTAGCCACTTGCACCAATCTTTTGGAGCTTCACCACACATACACCTTAAGTAACATCCCAAGCACCTATTAACCACCTCTGTTTGACCATCTGTTTGGGGATGATAAACAGTAGACATAAGCAGTTTGACTTGGAGGACTTTAAACAACTCTGTCCAAAAAGTACTTGTGAAGACTTTATCCCTGTCTGACACTATGCTGTCTGGTAATCCATGTAGCCTATAGATTTCATTGATGAAAACTTGAGCCACCTGAACTGCTGTAAAAGGATGTGCCAGTGGTAAAAAATGAGCATACTTGCTTAGTCTGTCCACTACTACTAAAATCACATTCTTCTCTTGAGACTTGGGCAATCCCTCTATAAAATCCATAGACACACTTGACCAAATCTTTTGAGGAATTGGCAGTGGTTGCATAAGACCAGGGTAAGCTGCTAAGTCTGGTTTATACTTTTGACATACTGCACAATTTCTCACATATTTCTTAACTTCTTTCTTCATGCCTTTCTAATAAAAGGTTGAACTCAACTTGTGAGTAGTGACTTGAACTCCTAAGTGACCCCCAATAGGACTGTTGTGGAAGTAGCAAAGTAGATCCATTCTTAATTGAGCATCATTTCAACCATTAGCTTATCTTTCCTTAACAACTTGTTGTTAACCCAAACACAGTGTTTGTTCCCTGGCAGTCCAGCTTTAAGTGCATTTATAAGAGTTTGTAGATGAGTATCCTGCTCCCAACTCTTAATCACTCTTGAAGGTCTACGGAATCTAAGGATTTGGTAAATGATGGATTGATCTAAGGATTTGATGGTGGAAATGGGGAAGAAGGAGATGAGGTGTAGAGAGAGAAAGGAAAGAAAAGGAAAAGTAGAGAGAGAAAGTAATTAGATTAAATGAAAAGTGTTGTAAATGAATGAACCACCCCTCCTAACATGCTAGGAGGGGTATATATAGCCCACCCTACATGTGGGCTATATGGACTATATTTGCTATAAATTGGATCACGAGCCTAATACAATAATATATCGTTGGAGCGACCGATCCTTCATAAATACGTAAAAACGTATTTCCAACAATCTCCCCCTAAGGGAGGTCGCTCCAAGTTACAAAGTTCTAAATATTCTATAGCTCGTGATCTATGCTAATAATGATGTGACCGAGACTTTCTTTGGGAAAATACATTTCCAACAATCTCCCCCTAAGGGAGGTCACACCATTTTACAAAATCTTAAACCTAGCATACTATGCTTGAGTCTTCGATCTTGTTCTTGTGAATATGCTTGATGTGATCTTTGACTTTAGTCTTGAGCATGTTTCCTTGCCTTGACCTTGTGCATTCATCACTTGTGAAATTTGCCTCTTCGTGACTTCATGTTCCACATACTTATACCTTTAAATTCTTGAAAGCTTCAGAGTTTGATACAGCGGAAGACTTGACCTTCAGACTTTCTTGAATTTGTTGAAGTACTAAGTGTATGTAGTATAAGCATGTGGTGACGACTTCTTCTGGATTATACACCGCAATGCCACCTTCTTGTTACGCTGCATAAGACAGTTAGCAACAAACCATATACACGGATGAAATGGCCTTGAACATTTCATTCTAATTCGGTAGCATTTTACCTCCGGTCGGTGAAGACCGTTGGACGATATTAGATATCGTACTTGTGACAGGTAGTTTCAACAAAGAACCTCCTTGACAAGATTTCGCGGGTAAACCCGTTCTCTTTACTCGACCGTCCAAAGCTGACTGCGAACGTAAAGAGTGAATCATTTGGATAATATTATCCGCATGATTTGAAGCCGTCAATTCATGTTCCTGGAACAAGTGAAGTTCAATTAAGAACCGCACCGTCGTTGCTTTCCAGTTGTCACTAGCTTGATTCATATAGAATCTTGCAAGTTACCTACCAAGTGCTGTTTGATGTTAACACTAGAAGGATTTCCACTCGTCACTGTGATCAATAAAGAGTCACTCTGAGTGTTCTGGCAAGATCATATGATAATGCGTAGAGGCCTGGAACGTGTTTAAATTCATTTAAGAATTAAACCACTGTTGCTTTCCAGTTATCACAAGTTTGATTCATAAAGAATCGCACAAGTCACCTACCATGAGCTTTTTGATATTCGCTCAAGAAGGATTTCCATCTTCATTGTAAATACTTTCGTATTACTCGGATGTTCAGGCAAGATCATGAAGATTTTGCGTAGGACTCTTAAGATCTTTCTTACTTTTCACAGTGTGTGAAGAAGCAAGGAAATATGAAAGTGTGTCCTAGTGAGATATTTGATGATCTCAAATGGCTCTAGACTCGATCGTGCATTTTGGATTTTAGTGATCGGAGGCTGGAGAGGAGTGCCACCTTTTCAATACCAATTTATTCGGAGTGAATAAATCAATAGATAATGTGTTGTCTCCGTGTGATTAAAACAAATACCTTTTGAGAGATATTTGAGTTAGCTGGGAAGGGTTGTGCATTGCATCACTGGGTCCATGATGTCTTTCTTCAATATCAAGAATCATTAAAAATGATCTCAATAGCATATGAATTGACCCGGTTTCTGCCTAAGGTTGTAAGGAGGGCTTCTTTCTTTACACCCTTTATCTTTACAATTCTTTTTCATTCTTCAACCCCTTCAATGCTTACCAATACGTCATTACTAGCACCTTGTTGTGATTGTTCCAGTGCTAGCTTAAGTACTTGGTCGGCATTCAGCTACGTTCACAATCTTTCTCCATCTTTCCTAAGGACTACTATTTCTAGCTATGGAATGTCCTTGGGAAGATTCCTCCGGTTCTAGAGAAATCATTGGACTTTAACCTATCCTACCATCCTTATGTCACCACAATCTTCACCGTCGTGAATAGAGATGTTTTGGGTAAGTGTATGTCACCATGAAATCCATTTTGAAGTGCAAATCCATTTTGCTCCCCCTTAACATATGCTACGATATTCGAAAACATTTCGCACATGTCGGGATGAGCTAACACGTTAAGTCAAACCATTTGTGATTGATCATATCCCATATTAAATCACATTTTCTCCCCCATATTAAAAATATTAACCCAACCGATGTTTTTAATATCAATTGATTTAATAGCATTTTAAGAAAATTTGGGAAGAAAAATGCAAATCCAATTATCTTCATAATTTTAACAAGCTCCCCCTCAAATTAATGAGGGTGTACTTGAAACGTAAATGAAATACCTTTTAAACACAAGTGTAAGGTATTTATCACGTGCAAGGATCATATATGATAATGTATTCACAAGATTAGCAATTTACGAGGTAGGACCTGAATGATGGAGAACATCATATGAAAGGTTCACATGGTTCTTGTTCACGAATGTTGGTCTTCCTCGTAACTTCTGAAGTTATCTCTTGACTCCATGTGTATGATTGATATCGTTGTCTTAACACCAATATGTGAACTTGGCACTCTCGGCATCAAGGATTCTGAATGCTGGACAATTGCTCCCCCTCAATTGTTGACCCGTGTTCTATTGAAAGAGCTGTAGTCACCGTTTGAGTAGTCGCATCGTCGAGTATGTAGATATCAATTGCAACGAACTTTGGATTGTGGAGTTGATAACTTCGGATTCTGAAGTCAAAGCTTTCCGGCGAAATGCTTGACTTCAAAGTGAAAAGCGGGTTACTATCAGAAATAATAGCAAACCATTTGGAGCATGTTTTAAATCTTTTAAACTTCTGCTCGAACTTTATTTACAACCCCGTGTCATTATTGAATGACATTTCTAGGTTCGTAAATATTATCGATTCCAGAAGACATGCTCGTTTTATCAAAACGTTTTTGAACACACAATTTTGAAAGATTTAGAAAAACCTTTTGAGAAATTCTTGAAAAATTGTGTTCAAAGTTTTGAAAAAACAATTACTTGAGCTTAAGATTTGGAATATCTTGGGAAAGCTCAAGTCCGAGGAGTTGTAAACTTCTCGTTGTAAGGATAAGTTATCATCGGCGATAAACTTTCCTTTTATCTGAAGGACGAGTCCTAAGCTGACATTTACTTAGAAGTCGTTTTCATGAGCTTGAAAACTTTGACTGTTTTAACGGAAAGCTCATGACCGAGAAAGGTTAATTTCTCGTTACGAAGAAAAGTTCTCTTAGTTAAAAGATACACTTTCCTTTCTGAGCTTAAAACTTCGAATGTTTTAATACAAGCTCATGACCGAGAAAGGTGAATTTCTCGTTAAGAGGATAAGTTATCATAAAAGATAATCTTTCCTTTATTTTAAGTTCGAGTTACAGTCTGACATTTAACTGTAAGTCATTGTGCATGAGCTCAAAAACTTGGAATGTTTTCGATATAAGCTCATGCCCGAGAAAAATTAATTTCTCGTTGTAAGGATAAGTTTATCATCGGCGATAAATTTTCCTGCCTTTGAAGAACGGGTTATAGACTGTCATTTATCTATAAGCCTTGATGCATGAGCTTAAAAACTTGGAATGTTTTTGATATAAGCTCATGCCCGAGAAAAATGAATTTCTCGTTTTTAGGATAAGTTTATCATCGGCGATAAACTTTCTTTTCTTTGATGATCGAGTTATAGTCTGTGATGTGACTATAAGTCCTGTTTGCAGCTTAACCATGAATCCCCTGAGACATTTGTTTCTCTGATATCTGCTTCTTCAGCAACCAAACTCTAAGAGTGTTCTTAGTTGAACGGTATACAACGATTGGACCGCTTCGTTCTTTTGGAACATCAACTTTGGTACCTGCATTCTCATTAGAAGGTTGTGTACTTTTGCATGGGTTAGAGATATCTATTTTTGAAGCACGTGGGGGTTCACAGTTGGCTTTACTTGTGTCAGAGGCGACCTGAGTAGATGATTCACTTATCTTAGCTGGCAAACGTTTCCTTTTATAGAAAACCTTAAGTTTAGGCGTAAGTGAAGTATCATCTTTATCAGTTTCCTCCCTAGTAGACTTAGTAGAATCGGAGACTATCCTAGTTAAAGGGCACTCGTGTCCTACAAGAGTGAAATTTCTACCAGTGGGGCGCCAAACTTTACCAAAGGGTTTGATTTTAGCTATCCACTGGGACTTAATTCTAGCACGGGAGTTCACCTCATCAAGTAATTTCTTGACACAAGCATCATGTTTTGCCGTAAAGACACATTTTCTACATGTTTTACAAGTAGCATATTTAATGTCTGAATAATTCCTAGATGATTGATCGATGCTCCTAGAAGATGGCATGCTATGGTTAGCAGTGTTGGGTAATCTAGAAGGCATCTGACTAGGTTGGACATTGCTATCTCTTACTTGTGTCTTTTGCTTAGCTTCTCTTTGACCAAAATCCTGGTGCACATCAGCTGAACTAGTTCTAGACGTGTTCATTGAACTATTCTTAGAGAAACTAGAGGCAATCATGTGATGAGGTCTTGCTAAAACTGGAGTGATCACATAGGGCCTAGTTGCTGGAGTGTCTGGTCTAGAAAGATGAACCAAATCAACTTGGGAGGCAAACCGCGGTCTCGAGGATTGTGGTCGCTCGGATCTAAATGCAGTAGGTTGTCTGACAATCGGTTGTCTGACGAACTGATTTGTAGGCGGTTTCCCCAAGATTGATGGTTTTTCAAGCTTAGTGTCCACACTAGGTCCTTTACTTTTCCTTAACTCGTTTTTTAACGCAGCTATAGCAAAACCTTTTCCTGTACTTGGGCCTTTAAAGTCTCATTCTCTTTGAGCACTCTATCTTGGGATGCCAATTTAGACTCTAGAAACTGAATTTGTTTCAAAAGATTTTCCTTTTCAGCTTTAGAATCTAAAACTTTTTGATCTAATTTTCTTTCAAGAACAACGTTTGACTTTTCAAGTTTTTCAAAGTATGTTTCAAATTTATCCGTTTTCTTAGAAAATTCAAGTTTGGCATCCTCAAAATCTTTTGATTGCCGAGCTACGATCGTTTCGAGCTCTTTAATCTTGGAATCAGAAGCAGACAATGAAGCAGTTATAGGACAATTATCATGATGTTTAGCATTTTGAACACCTTCTCCCCCATTATGGCTCACATCGGATGAATCAGAAGTGGTATTGCAATCACTCTTCTGCATCCCATGTTTGTCATAATTAAGTGCGGAATGCTCAATATCCGACATGTCATCAGCATATACATCATAAACAACATTACATTGTACCATGTTTGCCGGCTCTTCGTCATAAACGGGTAAGGTGTCATCAAGAGAAATCTCGTGAACATTCCCTGACGTGCCACTGGCATCATGTTGTCCTCCTGATTCGGTGCTCTTGCCATCGTTAGGCTCCAAGTTGTCAACCGTATGACCATTCTCTTCTTGCATCTGTGTCATTGATTCTTGCACTCCATTATCATATGCTTGCTGAAGTTGTGATCTTTGATAAATCGAAGACGAGACCGATGTCATGAGTTTCAAAATTGTATCACGGAAAGCTCTAAACTCGGTATGTGTATCTCGAAGAAATGATCGGCAAATCATTGAACTTTCAGGCATGATGATATTGAATTGGAGGAAAGGCGTGAGTTGTGTCACAAGAGCCTTATATGCAAGTGCCGATGCAGAGTGATTAAAGTTTCCATGGTTGAGTTGCTCGGCGAGTTGGGTCAAAGTGGTAAAAATTGAGTCGATGAATATATGACGATCTTGTCCAAAGATTGTCACAAATTCGCCCCCTCCTTGAATCCCCGAAAGAGTGACAAGATGAGACTGGAGCATGTGAAATGAAGTGATGCCACTTTCTCTGACTTTGTCTTGCATGAAAGGCGATTCTCCCTTTTGACATGTCGAATCGAACGAATCCATTAAATATCGATTAAGAATGACGGGGATGTTGTTGTTTTCGGGATTTTAGAGTTCGTGAAAAAAAACGAAAGACCCGTAAATAACACTTAAAATTCCTCGATGGATGATATAAATGAAGCTCGTCACTTTGACTCGTCACTTTTTTCTTGAAATCCGGCCACAAAAACGTTTATCCCGACAAATATTTTTCCACGTTATCTTTCAGAATAACCGCCTCAAGAATCCGTCGGCTAAATAATCCTTGTCACTATATCACGTCACTTTGTCCCGACTATAATGGAATATCACAACATTTTTCTAAAATTAAAAGGAAAAAAATAAAATTTTTGAATAAGAATACAAAAATAAAAGTTAATATCCAAAAATAAAAATTTCAAAATAAAAAAAGGAAAAGAAATAAAATTTAAAAGATAATAATAAAAGGATAAAACTAGAAAAAAAAAACTGATTTGATTTTGAAAATATAAAAAATCGGATATATTTTTGGAAAATTAATTTTAAAATTGCGTTAACTTAAAAAAATTACTTAATTTAAAAATTAAATTAATAAAAAACCGTTTCTTGTTTTGTCCGCCCTACAACACGTGGCCCAAAAAAATCCACCGCTCCACTTCTAGTTATTTCCGCCTCAAAGTAAATAACTTTGTTTGACTTTGCCTAAAATTTCTCTCTTCCTCACACAGATAACAACAACTTGCGTCTCTCTATCTCTCTCAATCTCTCTAGTTCTCTCAAACCTGTCAGATCCAAAATCCACCCTTTTGATGAAACAATCAAACAATCCTTATATCTTCATGAAACAATCAAACACAATCACTTTTACTCCACCCTTTTGATGCTAAGCTCAGTGTATTTCGAATCAAGAAGTCAAGAATCAAGCCGACTTTTTTTTTCTTCAAGATCATTTAAATGATCTCGGGTAGGTTTTTTAATTTTTTGTTGCATGCGTGTGTTTGTCTTCTATCTTCTGTAGTGTCCTTCTGTGTGTGTCAGTTTGGTAGATTGAGTGTTGGGATGAGGGAGTAAAAGATTTGTGTGGGTTTGTGTTTTGGATCTATGAAAGTTTTTCTTTTTGAAACTGAGATCTTTTTGAGTCTAGGTTGATGTGAGTGAGTTTTGGGTGGTTTGAGGGGTGTGGGTAAGGGTAAGTTTTTTCGAGTCTGAGTGAGTGTCGGGTGTGGATTGTTTGTCTTGGTCGAAAAATGAGTCTTGGTCGAGAGGTGAGGGTTTTGAGGGAGTCGAGAGGGTTTGGAAAAAGAGTTGGATTTCAGAGAGTATTGTTTTTGATGAGAGTCTGTGAGTTGGGTGAGGGAAAGAAGAATCGAGAGTTTTGTTGTTGAGTGGTTGTTTGAAGAGGGTCAGTGTCAAGGTGGTTTTGAGAGGGTGTGGGTTTTGATCAAGTTTGGGTGTGATGAGTCCGAGTGTGTTGAAGTCTAGGGTGGGTGTCCGAGCGAGGGTGGGTGGGTAAATTGTGTGAGTCGAAGTCGAAGTTTTGTTTTGTAAGACGAGAGGTGTGAGAGAGGGTTGTTTGGGGGTTGTTGGTCAAGGGGGAGTGATGAGTCTAAATCTTTTTGGTGTCAGTCGAGAGGTGTCAATTCCGAATAGACTTCTATTCGGAAAGTGTCTATTTAAAAAAAATCTATTCGAAAAAAAATGTATTTGGAAACCCTATGCGGAAACCCTATGCAGAATCCCTATGCGGAATCCCTATGCGGAATCCTATGCGGAATCCTATGCGGAATCCTATGCGGAATCCTATGCGGAATCCTATGCGGAATCCCTATGCGGAATCCCTATGCGGAATCCTATGCGGAATCCTATGCGGAATCCTATTCGGAAAGTCCTATTCGGAAAGTTGGTCTATTCTGAAAGTTGGTCTATTCTGAAAGTTGGTCTATTCTGAAAGTTGGTCTATGCGGAAAACTGTCTATTCGGAAAAAATAGGGAAATCTGATATGTTTGGACAGTTTGGACAGATTGAACAGATTTGGACCGATGGACTGATATGAAAAAGAAGGAAGAAAAAAAACTGATTAAAAAAATTTACTGATTAAAAAAATGATTAAAAAATGACTGATAAAAAAAATGATTAGACAAGGTTCTGATGATATAAAAAAGTGATTATTTAAACAGAAAAACACTGATTGGACTGATTGAGGATTTTGACTGATATGAAAAAAAAGAAGAAAATTTGGACGGATTTGGACTGATTAAAAAACAGATAATAAAAAACTGATTATAAAAAACACACGAAATAATAAAACTGATAATAAAAAATAAAAATTGATAAAATTTATAAAAATTGATAAAAAGTTGATCGAATGATGAGAAGATTGATAAAAATTAGAAAAGAAAGGATTTTTACCACCAAATCAAAAGATAAAAAAAATGCAAATCCTAAGATTCAACCATGGCTCTTGATACCAATTGAAGGTCTACGGAATCTAAGGATTTGGTAAATGATGGATTGATCTAAGGATTTGATGGTGGAAATGGGGAAGAAGGAGATGAGGTGTAGAGAGAGAAAGGAAAGAAAAGGAAAAGTAGAGAGAGGAAGTAATTAGATTAAATGAAAAGTGTTGTAAATGAATGAACCACCCCTCCTAATGTGTTAATCTCCGTGTGATTAAAACAAATACCTTTTGAGAGATATTTGAGTTAGCTGGGAAGGTTTGTGCATTGCATCACTGGGTCCATGATGTCAGTCTTCAATATCAAGAATCATTAAAAATGATCTCAATAGCATATGAATTGACCCGGTTTCTGCCTAAGGTTGTAAGGATGGCTTCTTTCTTTACACCCTTTATCTTTACAATTCTTTTTCATTCTTCAACCCCTTCAATGCTTACCAATACGTCATAACTAGCACCTTGTTGTGATTGTTCCAGTGCTAACTTAAGTACTTGGTCGGCATTCAGCTACGTTCACAATCTTTCTCCATCTTTCCTAAGGACTACTATTTCTAGCTATGGAATGTCCTTGGGAAGATTCCTCCAGTTCTAGAGAAATCATTGGACTTTAACCTATCCTACCATCCTTATGTCACCACAATCTTCATCGTCGTGAAATAAATGGGTTGCGGGTAAGTATAAATCACCATGAAATCCATTTTGAAGTGCAAATCCATTTTGCTCCCCCTTAACATATGCCACGATATCCGAAAACATTTCGCACATGTCGGGATGAGCTAGCACGTTAAGTCAAACCATTTGTGATTAATCATTTCCCATATTAAATCACATTTTCTCCCCCATATTAAAAATATTAACTCAATCAATGTTTTTAATATCAATTGATTTAATAGCATTTTAAGAAAATTTGGGAAGAAAAATGTAAATCCAATTATCTTCATGAATTACACAAGCTCCCCCTCAAATTAATGAGGGTGTACTTGAAACGTAAATTAAATACCTTTTAAACACAAGTGTAAGGTATTTAACACGTACAAAGATCAATATATGATAATGTATTCACAAGATTAGCAATTTACGAGGTTGGACCTGAATAATGGAGAACATCATATGAAAGAAGCACATGGTTCTTGTTCACGAATGTTGGTCACCTCGTCACGTCCCCTAGAAAATTAATTCCCGTTGTTGAGTCAAAGCTTTCCGGTGAAATGCTTGACTTGATTATGAAAAGCGGGTTGCTATCTGAAATAATAGCAAACCATTTTGAGCATGTTTTAAAAGTTTGAACTGCTGCTCGAACTTTATTTACAACCCCGTGTCATTATTGAACGACATTTCTAGGTTCGTAAATATTATCGATTCCAGAAGACATGCTCTTTTTATCAAAACATTTTTGAACACACAATTTTGAAAGATTTAGAAAAACCTTTTGAGAAATTCTCGAAAAATTGTGTTCAAAGTTTTAAAAACCAATTACTTGAGCTTAAGATGTTGAATATCTTAAAAGCGAGCTCAAGTCCGAGAAGTTGTAAACTTCCCGTTGTTAAGGATAAGTTTATCATCGGTGATAAACTTTCCTTTCTTTGATGATCGAGTTATAGTCTGTGATGTGACTATAAGTCCTTGATGCATGAGCTTAAAAACTTGGAATGTTTTTGATATAAGCTCATATATTGATCTTTGTACGTGTTAAATACCTTACACTTGTGTTTAAAAGGTATTTAATTTACGTTTCAAGTACACCCTCATTAATTTGAGGGGGAGCTTGTGTAATTCATGAAGATAATTGGATTTACATTTTTCTTCCCAAATTTTCTCAAAATGCTATTAAATCAATTGATATTAAAAACATTGATTGAGTTAATATTTTTAATATGGCGGAGAAAATGTGATTTAATATGGGAAATGATCAATCACGAATGGTTTGACTTAACGTGTTAGCTCATCCCGACATGTGCGAAATGTTTTCGAATATCGTGGCATATGTTAAGGGGGAGCAAAATGGATTTGCACTTCAAAATGGATTTAATGGTGATTTATACTTACCCGCAACCCATTTATTTCACGACGATGAAGATTGTGGTGACATAAGGATGGTAGGATAGGTTAAAGTCCAATGATTTCTCTAGAACCGGAGGAATCTTCCCAAGGACATTCCATAGCTAGAAATAGTAGTCCTTAGGAAAGATGGAGAAAGATTGTGAACGTAGCTGAATGCCGACCAAGTACTTAAGTTAGCACTGGAACAATCACAACAAGGTGCTAGTGATGACGTATTGGTAAGCATTGAAGGGGTTGAAGAATGAAAAAGAATTGTAAAGATAAAGGGTGTAAAGAAAGTAGCCCTCCTTACAACCTTAGGCAGAAACCGGGTCAATTCATATGCTATTGAGATCGTTTATGATTCTCGATATTGAAGATAGACATCATGGACCCAGTGATGCAAGGCACAACCCATCCCAGCTAACTCAGATATCTCTCAAAAGATATTTGTTTTAATCACACGGAGACAACACATTATCTATTGATTTATTCACTCCGAATAAATTGGTATTGAAAAGGTGGCACTCCTCTCCAGCCTCCGATCATTAAAATCCAAAATGCACGATCGAGTCTAGAGCCATTTGAGATCATCAAATATCTCATTAGGACACACTCTCATATTTACTTGCTTCTTCACACAATGTGAAAAGTAAGAAAGATATTAAGAGTCCTACGCAAAATCTTCATGATCTTGCCTGAACATCCGAGTAATACGAAAGTATTTACAATGAAGATGGAAATCCTTCTTGAGCGAATATCAAAAAGCTCATGGTAGGTGACTTGTGCGATTCTTTATGAATCAAACTTGTGATAACTGGAAAGCAACAGTGGTTTAATTCTTAAATGAATTTAAACACGTTCCAGGCCTCTACGCATTATCATATGATCTTGCCAGAACACTCAAAGTGACTCTTTATTGATCACAGTGACGAGTGGAAATCCTTCTAGTGTTAACATCAAACAGCACTTGGTAGGTAACTTGCAAGATTCTTTATGAATCAAGCTAGTGACAACTGGAAAGCAACGATGGTGCGGTTCTTAATTGAACTTCACTTGTTCCAGGAACATGAATTGACGGCTTCAAATCATGCGGATAATATTATCCAAATGATTCACTTTTTACGTTCGCAGTCAGCTTTGGACGGTCGAGTAAAGAGAACGGGTTTACCCGCGAAATCTTGTCAAGGAGGTTCTTTATTGAAACTACCTGTCACAAGTACGATATTTAATATCGTCCAACGGTCTTCACCGACCGGAGGTAAAATGCTACCGAATTAGAATGAAATGTTCAAGGCCATTTCATCCGTGTATATGGTTTGTTGCTAACTGTCTTATGCAGCGTAACAAGAAGGTGGCATTGCGGTGTATAATCCAGAAGAAGTCGTCACCACATGCTTATACTACATACACTTAGTACTTCAACAAATTCAAGAAAGTCTGAAGGTCAAGTCTTCCGCTGTATCAAACTCTGAAGCTTTCAAGAATTTAAAGGTATAAGTATGTGGAACATGAAGTCACGAAGAGGCAAATTTCACAAGTGATGAATGCACAAGGTCAAGGCAAGGAAACATGCTCAAGACTAAAGTCAAAGATCACATCAAGCATATTCACAAGAACAAGATCGAAGACTCAAGCATAGTATGCTAGGTTTAAGATTTTGTAAAATGGTGTGACCTCCCTTAGGGGGAGATTGTTGGAAATGTGTTTTCCCAAAGAAAGTCTCGGTCACATCATTATTAGCATAGATCACGAGCTATAGAATATTTAGAACTTTGTAACTTGGAGCGACCTCCCTTAGGGGGAGATTGTTGGAAATACGTTTTTACGTATTTATGAAGGATCGGTCGCTCCAACGATATATTATTGTATTAGGCTCGTGATCCAGTTTGTACTAAATATAGTCCATATAGCCCACATGTAGGGTGGGCTATATATACCCCTCCTAGCATGTTAGGAGGGGTGGTTCATTCATTTACAACACTTTTCATTTAATCTAATTACTTTCTCTCTCTACTTTTCCTTTTCTTTCCTTTCTCTCTCTACACCTCATCTCCTTCTTCCCTATTTCCACCATCAAATCCTTAGATCAATCCATCATTTACCAAATCCTTAGATTCCGTAGACCTTCAACTCTCTCAAACAACTCAGTAGTAACCACAGAACAAGTAATGGTTGCCAATTCAGGACAATCATTCCTAGATAAGGCATCTGCTACTACATTCTCTACTCCCCTTTTATAAACCACCTCATAGTCAAAGCCCAAAAGTTTTGGTAACCATTTTAGTTGAGCAGGAGTAGAATACCTTTGATCCAAAAGGTGCTTCAGGCTGATATGATCTGTCTTAATCACAAAATGTCTATCCAATAGATACCCCATCCACTTTTCTACTGCCAAAAGAACTGCCAAGAACTCTTTTTCATAAGTAGACAAAGCTTGATGTTTAAGTGACAAAGACTTGCTTAAGTAAGCTATTGGATGACCATTCTGTTGAAGAATTGCTCATATGCCCCCACCTGAAGCATCAATCTCAATGATAAAAGGTTGTTGGAAATCAGGCAGTCCCAACACTGGAGCTTTAGTCATGGCATCCTTGAGCTCCTCAAAAGACTGTTGTGCTTCTTCACTCCACTGAAAAGCATTCTTTCTAGTCAATAGGGTAAGCGGTTTACTGATCTTTTCAAAATCCTTTATAAACCTTCTATAGTAACCTGTCAATCCTAAAAAACCTCTCAACTGCTTGAGATTCTTAGGTATTGGCCAAGTTTTCATTGTTTGTACCTTGGAAGGATCTGTGGCAACTCCTTCAGCTGAAATCACATGTCCAAGGTACTCCACTTGGGTTGTGCCAAATACACACTTACTTTGTTTTGCAAACAGCTGATTTTGTCTCATAAGTTCCAAAACTACAGTCAAGTGTTGCAGATGTTCATCCAGACTCTTGCTGTACACTAGTATGTCATCAAAGAATACCAATGTAAACTTCCTCAAGAAGGGTTTAAACACATCATTCATCAAGGACTGAAATGTTGAAGGTGCATTTGTACGGCCGAAGGGCATCACAAGGAATTCATAATGTCCTTTATGTGTTTTAAAGGCTGTTTTGGCTACATCATCTTCAAACATCCTAATTTGATGGTATCCTGACCTCAAAACCAGTTTAGAGAACACCCTTGCCCCACATAATTCATCAATCAGTTCCTCTATAACTGGTATAGGAAACTTGTCCTTAATGGTATTCCTGTTTAGCTGTCTATAATCAATGCACATTCTCTAAGTATTATCTTTCTTCTTAACCATAACAATAGGTGAAGCAAAGGGGCTATTGCTTGGTTTAATCACACCAGTTTCCAACAATTCCTTAACCATTGCTTCAATAGCATCTTTTTGTGATAGGGGATGTTTGTAAGGTCTGATGTTAACTGGGGCACAACCTTCCACCAAGGGAATTCTGTGGTCATGAGCTCTGTGTGGTGGTAGTGTTTTTGGTACTGCAAACACATCTACATAACACTGAATTACTTGTTGTAGTGCTTGATTAGCCTCTTCTTCATTTGACTCATTCACTTGGACACTATGCAACTCCAAGAAAGTATTTGGATAGACACAAAACATGAGTAACTCTGCATTTCCTTGTTGTTCCATCCACTGACAGTGTTTCTTACTATCTTCCCGCCTAGCTTTTGGCTTAGGGCTGCCTCCAAGGGTCATTTTCTTCTTGTTATGTATAATTTCCATTTTCAACTGAACAAAGTTGCACTTAATGTCACCCAAAGTAGATAGCCTTGTATACCCAAGACCATGTCACATCCTCCTAAGGGAAGGAGCATTACATTAGTAACAAAGGGCTCTCCTTGCAAATGCCAAGTGAAATTTTTGCACACACTATGGCTGACAAGTTGCCTTCCCCTAGCCACAATGATTGTAAGGGGACAAGTATCCATTACCCTACACCCCACCTTCTTAGCCATAATTGTGTCTAAAAGTTTTTGAGTAGATCCTGAATCTACAAGTATGTATATCTTAATATTGCCCACAATTCCAGTTACCCTCATGGTTTGGAAATTATACACCCCACTTAAAGCATTCAATGAAATTTGTGGCAATTCTTCCAATTGCTCTTCTTCTGCATCAAACATTTCCTCACCATCTTCTTCCTCAGACTCATCTGCTATCACATCTAAGGAGTACAACCTACCACTACACTTATGCCCTGGCACATACTTCTGATCACAGAAAAAACACATGTTGTTTGCACTTTTTTCCTCTAACTCCTTATGAGTTAATTGCTTCCTAACAGGACCAGCAGGGGTGTTTGACTTATCTTTCCAACTAGAATTTGAGACTGGCAAAGGTAATAAGGAAGCCTTAGACACATTAGCACTTCCTATAGAATTCCCAAATCTATGATTATTTCCCCAACTAGACTCTCCCATTCTTGTTTTATTCCTAATGGCATCCCAAGTAGCTTCTTGGAAATTAGTCAACTTATAAGCCTCAGCCAAGGTTGTAGGCCCAAACATTCTTACCCTAGACTCCAATTCTGGTGGTAACCCTCCCAAATAAAAGCTAACAACATGTTCTTCACTAACTTCCACCCTACTCAATAGTGTATCAAAATCATCTTGGTATTGTTTAGCATTTGTTTGGTATTTGACATTTCTTAACTGACTTATTGGATCATCAAACACAGTTCCAAATCTTTTCAATATTCCAGCCTTATACACAGCCCAAGTAACATTTTCCCCATTTAACTTGATGAACTGTTTATGCCACAACAATGGTGTATCAGACAAATGTACAGAGATGAGCCTTACCTTCTGATTTTCAGGGATGTCATCAATGGTGAAAAACTGTTCACACTTGTAAATTCACCCCTTAACATCATTCTCCGTGAATCTTGGAAACTCCACCTTTGTCATTCTTGTGAACTGGTGTTGATTCCTTCCTCCACCATTCATCTACATTGTTTGTTGGATTGTTTGTTGGATAGTTTGTTGGATTGTTTGTTGGATAGTTTGTTGCACGGTTTGTTGCATTTCTAGTCTAAATGCTTCCATTTGTTCCGCCATCATCCGCCTAGCAGCTTCAGTTGCATCATCTTCATCACTAGTGGACGCAATTTGTCTTGTTATAGGCGCCATTTTTGAAACAAAATTTTGGCGGGAAATAACAGACTAACAGAATTCTAACAGAATCCCAACAGACTCAACTCATGAACCCCAAGAAAGAGCTCTAATACCACTGATAGCAATTCCAGGAATAACTATTCGAAGAATGATAGAAACTAGATCAGGAATCACAAAGAACAAGAATGTGACTCAAAAGGCAGTTTCATTGATTATGGAGGAAGTTGTTACAAGTGGAAAGAGAAGAGAGAATTACACACAGTTGTGTTTAGAAAACAAATTAGAATGATACGAATTACAAGTCTAGGCTAGTTATATACAAATAGAGTTGGCAGGAAAGGTTGTTAGAAGAGGAGTAATACACGTGCAACTCACGTGTTGGGTAAAACCCCTCACGTGCACCTCACGCGCCATCATCCTAACACCCTTATCAATAACAGTTTTAACTTACAAATTGACCCAAGTGATACGTTGACGGACAATTAAATTGCTTTTCAAAACATGAAATTAGTTACTACGGGGTAATACAAATTTACCATCAAAATAATGGGCATTACATGTTTCCTAACAGGCTCTGAAATCTTGTGAATTAACCCGAATGTTAGCACAAATGAGATTCGTGTTGCCCCAAACAACTTGCTGATAGATACAGAGTCAAAATGGGAAATTGAGCATCAAGTTTGATGCCATGATTCAACAGCTAAAATGGTTTTGCTATTTGGCATGAAGTTTAATGCCATGATTCAAAACCTAAGGTGTTTTTGTTTTAAAAGGTAGTGATGTCGACAACATCTTAACTAGAGAAATTATCTTCTCGATTCAAATTTTTGGCTGACTAGCTATTGAACGATAGGGGATTTAGCTAACAACAACTCGATATACCAGAGACAGTGGCAGGGGCGGCTTAACTTTCTTGGAGCCCTAAAGCGATGCTTTAATTCGAGGCTTTTTAATAAAAGTGATTTTTCGAAAACTTATTTACATAATTAAAAATTACCTTTTCAAGTTTTTATATGAAACTAATATAATAATTTATTTTTAATTAGTAAATGAGCCAATATGTAATGTCTTAATGACACTTTCGATCATTGATAAATTTCATTAACTTTACTCTAAAATACGCTAACAGTAACTGTTTTCAAACTTGTTAAGATTATTCTATATAAAACATAAGTATTACGGAAAGAGTTAATAACTAATTCGATTAAATATTTTAATTGATTATCGATGTAGCATTTCTCATATACTTTCTTTAGAAAATTTAGTTTCAAAAAAAAATCTATATTGTTTATACCCAAACACACTGGCGGAACTAGGAGGTTTTTTGAAGTTCACGAGATCTCGGTGGATGTTTATGGAGAAATGTATTTTCTTTTCTAAAAATTCCCTTTCTATTTTATAATGAACCTAGTTTCAAAATTTTGTGTCACGTAAATATTCTACTAAAATACTTAATTTTGGGTGTTCGGATATTAAAACTTTTATCCGAAATTTCAGGTAACTGAATTGAAATTCTTTTGTGTCGCATAAGTGTTACATGTTTCAAATTTTGGGTATTCAAATATATAAATATCCGAAAAAATATGATATCTCGAATTAAGAAGTAAATCGCCATTAGGTTTAAATTTATATACTTAATATATTTAGGCTTAACTATTTACAGTTCGTAGGGTCAAAATGAAACGTCAAAACTAAAAAGCTCAAAACTTTGATTATGTAACACTTGTCGATTAATAAGGCCTTGAATAATCATATTTCTATAGATGACGGGAGAAAAACATGTGGCTAACGTTATATATATATGCAATATCATACAAAATTTAAGACCTTAATAATTTCGAGGCCTAAAGCCCAAGCTTTACTTACCTTACCCTTGAGCTACACTGGGCAGTGATGGATTCAAGATTGTAGATTATGTGTGGCACAAATTTTTTTCACTTTGTTTTACGGATAGTTTTTAGCTCTAGTTGTTTACCGACATGTGTAAAACTAATTGTTTTGACTGTTTTAGTTCATTAATTCGAGTTGCTAGAGATTGATTTGATTTTCAAATATAAGATTCATAATCGTTTTTTTAACAGAATAAGGTTCATAAGAGTAACACATAGTTTATATAAAAATTCATTCAAAGATAATGAGCAAATTATACATTTCATAAGTGTTTTAGATAAAATAAAATCAAAAGTTGACAAGTGCATTTCTGCTTCTATTTACCTACAGTATTATATATGCAGTGAAAGATAAGACTATTAGAGTGATAGGAGCCGTTGGCATCAGAATCTGGTGCCAAAGGCGCCACGTAGAATTCTGGGGCTTTGACACCAGAATCCTATTGGCACCATATTTCACGGATAACCGTTGGCACCAGAATTTCTGGTGCCAATGAAAATAATATATATATTTTTAAAAAACACAAAATAACTTAAATAAAAACTTTATTAATAAAAAAACATTAAAAAAATATTACAATAAAAAACATAACAATAAAAAAAATATGTAACATAAAAATAAAGAAAATGTATAACGGAAAGAAATAAACTAGTTCTCGGGAGGTGCATACGATGCACGAATTGCATCTTTTGGGACGGTTGGCGCTGGCTGGATCAGTTGGCGCGAGGTCGGATGGCGCGACCAGGGGAACGGTGCGCCAAAGAGGGTCTGGCGCCAAAGGGCTCACCAGCCCTTGCTCTTAAAGTAACCAAATGAAGTGAGAAAACAATTACTACGTACTATTCATCATCTTCTTCCCCTTTCACCTTATCATTTTTCTTCTTTCTTTTTCTTCCAAACTCATAAACATGCTCTTCTTAAATATTTTCTCATTTTATGCATTTCTTGCTTTAAGTTACATGTAGCACTTTCAAAGAACTAGCCATTTTCAAGAAATTATTACAGTTAGTCGACTAAAACTATGTGTGGCACGTGCCACATGTGGCCACCATATAGATCCGCCCCTGACAGCTATTTCTATTTATGTATTGTTTTTAACTAATTTCAAGGACACTAATGTGACACCCGAAGCAACATCTTTTTAGATATCGTAATTTAAATGTGAGGAATACTACACCCAGGGGAGCACATACATGCATGGTTCGGGGGGGGGGGGGGGGGGGGGCATGGCTAGCCCGATAAATTAAGATTTTAGTTTTTTTTTTTCGATTTTGAGGGTTTTCGAACATGCGCCCACTCATAAATCAAATTTCCCCCATCAACGTATTAAAATCTAACATTTAACTCTTTAGAATCTTATAAATCTTTCACTTTTAAGTTAAAATACGATTTAACATTTTAATTACTTTTTTTTATGTTATTGTCTAATTTTTTTTTTGCCTCCCACCTTCGATATTTCTGCGTCCGCCACTGACTACACTCACACCCAGGGGCGGAGCCACTTGCAAAGTAGGGAGGGCACTTGCCCCCAACACTCTCTTAAATAATCATGTTTTCTAATGGAAATTGTTATGTTTTTTTGCAATTTTATTGATGTTGCCCCCAATATAAAATGAATCATGCCCTTAGCAAGTTTGAAGGTTTTTGAAAAGTGAGTTGATAAAAAAGTTTAGAGAAGATGATGCATAGATATATGTGCAGGAAGAGAGGAAAAGAAAATCACGAGTGGTAATATTTTATATAAAGTCATTGGAAAGTCACGTATGAGATTGAGTGGGAGTGCCTTTTTATCAAATACTGTGGTAGTATTTTTTTTATCATATATATGTGACTAATATGTTTTGTGAACTTTGTTACATGTACTTATTTAGCCATATATGTATAGTGATATAAGAGAAGAGATATCCTCTTCATCTCAGCATTCATTAATATTGTTTGCTATTTTTACAATTGTCTAATTTTTCTTGTGATGAATATAAACTAGAACATCGGGATGATATTAGGAAATATGGTCAAAAGAATCTCGATAGTAGTTCCATGAACAATCCTTCGCGAGATTTTATGGAACCTCACTATGACGCATGTAACTTTTGTGGTCATTTATGTTATTGTTTTTTCTTGCGAATACATGAGTTTTTTTTTGCATTTTTTGTAAGATTTTTTTTTTCACACTATACAAGATGTTGGTTTTAATTGATTTTATTTAGCACTAGCGTTGCTCTTTCATATAATATATCATTGTTATTTTATGTAACTATTACGCAAGTTAAGCTATTTTCCCGCACCATAAGCTCTTTTTGTTTCCTTTTTTAACGAATTACATGACCGTGCAATTTTTTTGCCCCTTATTGATACTAGTGTTTTTGTATGGTTCGGAATAAGTTCTCGGAATCTCCTCGAATTGATCAGGGTTCTAAGTGGAATGATTTGTTCTTGGTTAATAAAAGGGGGTTGGTTTGTTTATCTATTTTGAACTAATAACAAATGAGTAAGTGTCGAAGAGTAAAATTATAAGCTTTGAAAGATTAAACTAAATTGACGAGTTAAAAATGAAAGCTTGAAAACGTAAAGAAGAGATTAGAAAAATACTTTGAAACTCAATTAAACTAACACTTAAAAACTTTGCTAAAATTTTAAAACTTAAAACCTTAAGCTATCGGAATATAATTAAAACTAGTTCATCGGAATCGAATCCCAGATCGGAATGTGCCATCGGAATAATTGTCAAAACAATCCATCGGAATAATTAAAATGCAAGCTGTCGGAATGATGTCTATCGAAATGCAGTTCTGTCGGAATGATGTCTATCGAAATGCAGTTCTATCGGAATGTTCTAGATCGGAAAGTCTGATCGGAATATCGTAAACACTTCTGTCGCAATGACTTACTATCGGAAAGTTGCAAACTAAAAATGGCCAGAGTTTCGACTTAAAAAGGAACTTAGTCCCGTCGGAATGTGCGATCGAAATAAGCGATCGCAATCCAGATCGGAATAATGGGGAATTGCCACCCAATCGCAAAGTAAAACCCTCTTGGGTTATTGCGATCTAACAGTCAATACCGTCGGAATATACAAACCCCAAGATTGCGATGAAGTGCAAAACCAATCCGAAAATGGTGAAAAGCTGAAATTTCAATAAGAACATACAATAAGCTATCTTAACAGGGACTTAAACTCTTCAAAAAGATTAAATTAGACAACTTCTGAAAAACGTAAAATCATAAACTTTATAGATGGAACTTTTGAATGACTAAAACATTGATGAAATCCGAAAAACAATAAGCTAAAACAAGCAATAAGCCAATAAGCATAGAAGGCCTATAACTTATACGTGTGAGAGCTTAAAAAGAAACAAGAAAGATTAAACTTTGATCACGAACTCATCCACAAATCCAAACCGTATGAAATGAAACAATCGGATCAAGGATTTAGGTAAACTAAGAAAAGTAGAAGAAGATTAAAGAACTTAAAAGCTTAACTTGAATAAGATCAATGAAATCCAAAGTACAAAGATTAAAGAAAGCTTAAATTTAAAAGATGAAAACAACGGAAAAGTTTAGTGAGAGAAAGTTTGGAACTTTCTCTCTCTAAAACTAGAGAGAATGAAAAACTAACTAAAACTAAAAACTCCCTCAAAATAGTGAAGTGGAATCCTTTATATAGGTGCACTCTTGTGGGCTTTGTGAATGGGCTTGGTTTTGGGCTTCTTTTCTCCTCTCTTCTTTAGTCTTTACGTTTCTTTTAAATAAACGTTTCCGACTTTTGGACTTTGAGAAGTGTCGGTGAATAATTCCAACTCGTCTAATAATCATTTGTTTAATAGACTCGAGTTCTTCGACATATATGAATCTTCTATCTTTGGCTCTATTCTTCGATAAATCTTCAAATAAGCACAATGACTTCAAATCTTTTTGCATCTCTTGGACAATAGACTTCGTCTTGAGTCTTTTTCCTCGATAAAACCCGTGCAACCCCATGTTTTTCTTCAATATTCATCCGGTTGACTCTGAAAACACAATAAACACAAAAACCACGTATAATTCCAAACAAATGATATTAAATACGTGTTTTGGTCTCGTTTTAGCCAGAATTAAGTGGTAAAAGGATGGGTGTTTTCACACCTATCAAATCCCCTACACTTAACCATTGCCATGCCCTCATGCAATGCTTAGTGATAAAGCAAATTTACATTTTTCTCATAATCAATCAACCTTGGCCTTATTAAAATATCACTAAACAAAAATCAAAGTACTAAGAGAAATCAAAACTTTAAAGTAAACTAAAGGATGAAAATAACTTGCAAAGAGATCAAGGACTTACATTAGGGCTTCAGTGCTGCGACGATTTATCACCCTCAAGTTTCACGTTCCCCAAACTAAGCTTAAAAACGAGATCATTGTTATTATAAGTTAGCAAAGCAAACACTCACACACATGGCTTAATTAAATGCTTAAACTCCCTTATTCCTAGGTGTATCTCTTATATTTTATTTTTGTCTTAGAATGATCATGAAGATGCATTTTTGGACTTATTTCGATAGTTTATTTAGGCTGAAAGCAAAGTAGGACGATTTGATCAATAGTTAGCTAAAGGACAAAATCTCTTAAAACTGCTTCTCGGGATATCAAAAAGTTCATATCTTGGCATAACTTGGTTCACGATTTGAGACCTTTCTCGGGCCGATATTTGGCTTGTACTTCATACTTCATATCTTCGAGAGACGTTCTTGAGATAATGGTCTTCTCATCGTAATAGAGTTTCTTCACTTGGAGACTTTTGAAGGGTACTCCAACTTTGTTGACCACGACTTCATGATTATTTCTTTGATCTCTAATTGGGATTTTGAGATACAACGATCCGCCTCCTTTTCGGACTTGGATCTATTTATCCTCATACCTAGTTAGGGTCTTTTCGGATAGACTTCTCCATGATCTTTATGGGAGTTGATTGCTTTTCGTCATGAGTCTTGATCCTTCATATTGATTTTAGGAATAATGCTTTTCACATCACTTTGGATCTTCAGCAATAAAATGGAATCCTCATGCCTTGTTAGGGCCTTTTCGGACTCGCCAATCTTCGCGCCCCGCTTCATAAGTTATGCATTGGCTATGAACTCTTATCATTACCGAGCAACTTTTAAACGATCTTGGGCTAGAAGCTAAGTAACTTTTCAAATCGTACGACCTTACTTATTGCAGATAAATTATTAGCAAGTGAGGGGAGAATAGGCAAATAATTACACCAAGTGAGCTTGTGCAAGATTACCGACTTATAATTGACTCTATCATTTCTCGTTCTCCACAATTTAAAATCTCAAGTAATGAGACTCGTGGATTGTTAGAAATACGTTTTAACGTATATTAGAAGTATCGGTCACTCCACAATATGATTTATGTTGTAATAGCTCGTAGTTAGTAATTAGTTATTAGTTGCTTATTAACTTAAGTAAGAACCGGTCCATGGGCTTGTCATGGACCGGCCCAAGCCCAATGTTAGGCTTGGAATATAAATACCCCTTTCCACTAAGGAAAGGGGTTGGTTGTTGTCATTTCTTAGTTTCCATATTAATAAAATACACATAGTTTCTCTCACTTTCTCTCTCTAACTTTCTCTCTCTAGAAATCAACAAACCCCTTCATAGATTCATTGATTATTAATATTCTACATTTGGTATCAGAGCTATGGGGTGATTTAAGGTAGTGATTTGTGTAGTTTTTTTTTTTAGTTTTTGATTGTATTAGTGTTCTTTAAGAAAAATCATCTTGATTCTTGGTGTTTTTGGTGTTTTTGTGATTGGGATTAGTGGATAAGTATTAGTTGTTACTTATTTTAGTCGAAAGCACAAAACTTTTTGGGTTATTTGGTCAAAATCTGGGTTTAATCTCTTGTTTTAAGGTCGACTGTTCATCGTAAGAAGTTTCTGATTAACCCAGCAAAACTTCCGGATCAAGAAGTTCAGGATCAAGAAGTTCCGGATCATGGAGTTCCGGATCAACAAGTTCCGAACCAAGGAAACTTCCGAATCAAGAAGTTCCGGGTCAAGAAGTTCCGGATCAAGAAAGTTCCGAACCAAGGAAACTTCCGAATCAAGAAGTTCCGGGTCAAGAAGTTCCGGATCAAGAAAGTTCCGAACCAAGAACTTCCGAACCAAGAAGTTCCGGATCAAGCCAGAAGTTCCGGATCAAGAACTTCCGAATCAAGAAGTTCCGGATCAAGCCCAAAAGTTCCGAACCAAGAACTTCCGAGTCAAGAAGTTCCGGATCAAGCCAAAAAGTTCCGAATCAAGGTAATCTTCCGAATCAACAAAAAGTTCCGAATCAAGGTAATCTTCCGAATCAAACTTCCGAATCAACAAAAAGTTCCGAATCAAGGGTTATTTTGCTTGTTTTTTTGACGATTTTTTAGAGGATTTAATCTTGGTTTCTTACAACAAAAACACAACACAATTCACAAGCTTTACTTCACTGCTCGATCAACCGATAATCTCTGTTTCTTTGAAGAAAACAAAATGAATCCAAATTCAGTAATGCCTCAGATGACATCTCTTACGGATATATCAATCATAACGGGAACTGATAGCCGTCCACCGATGCTTATTAAAGAGGTGTTTGAGGCATGGCAAGGTCGAATGATGCAATATCTAAAGGGGAAACCGACATACGGAAGGCTTATGGTCAAATCGATTTTGAATGGTCCACTCGACTATGGTACCATTGTGGTTGACAACGTGACTAGACCACGAGAATTTGAAGAACTCACTCCAGCTCAACAACTTGTTGCAGATGCAGATGAAAAAGCTCTTCAAACAATTCTCCAAGCTCTTCCCCATGACATCTATAGGATGGTGAGTCAGTATACGGTGGCAAAGGATCTATGGGAACGTCTTAAGGTGTTGCTACAAGGAACGTCTCTCACCAAACAGGAAAGGGAATGTCAGTTGTATGACCTGTTTGATAGATTCACGTACAACCCAGGGGAAACGCTTCACGATTATTACTTCAGATTCACCACACTCATGAATGATCTGAATGTATACAATCTTGTGATTGCACCATTCCAGGTTAACACCAAATTCTTGAATACTCTACCTCAAGCTGAATGGGGTGAGTACATTACCGATGTCAAGTTAACCAGGAATCTGCATAAGTGCAATTTGGATCAAATATATGCCTTCCTTCAACAGCATGAGAAGCATGTGATTATGCACCGTTCTCCTCGCGGTATGTACCCAGATTCCTTAGCTTTGATGGCGAATCAACCAAGCTTGTCTCACAACAACACACCTTATATCTTGGGACATCAAGCCTATCATCAATCACCTTACATGACACCAGCCTTTCCCCAATACTCGATTCTACCACAACCACCCACCTCACATCAGCAACAATATCGGTTCAATGCACCTTCACCACAGTATGTTTCACAACTTCATCCAACAAATGTTGCACCTTATGCAGCATATCCATCAAGCTACCCTGATCAAATGAGTATTCCTTCTACTGATTATGCAGCTCATCCAGATCAAGCACTGTATTGTGATGATGAAGAAGTCCCCGTTCCTGTTTTCCAACAAGGAGCTGACCCAGTTGAAGTGCTAACTACTATGTCTGCTTATCTCACACGAACTTTAAGCAAACGAGGATACAGAGGATCAGCTCCTACCAACAATCAGTTGAGGAATTCATCCAATTCTCGCCAACAAGCTACAATTGAGAATGGCAGGGTAATGGTTCAGCCAATTCAACCATATCAGGGGAGAACTTCCACATCAACCAATGTTCGCACCGTCAATCCTGCTCCTGCTCCAATGGTCAACAACCCTCCACGGGCTAATACAGGCAAGTTGAGAATGATTACATGCTACAACTGCAAGGAAGAGGGTCATATGTCCAGGGATTGTAAGAAACCCAAGAGGAGAAGGGATGGACAGTGGTTTGCAGAAAAGATCTATCTGGTAAATGCTCAGGCGCAAGGAAGGGAACTTGATGAAGAGGAGCTTGCATTTCTTGCTGACCCAGGGATTGCTGAACAAGACGTTGTCACTACGCAGAATGCAGCTTACCAAGCCGATGATCTTGATGCGTATGACTCCGACTGTGATGACTTTCAATCTGCAAAGGCTGCTCTCATGGCAACTATCTCCAGCTTAGGGCCAGAAAAGAGATCTGAGGTACTTATTAATACCACCGATAATACCACTGATGCTAGTATTCAACCACATCAAGTTGTGCAAGAGAGTGCTGACTCGAATGAATCTTCGGTGGTGAGTCCTTCAAGCGAGGAGACAAACAATGATAGCAATATCAATGTGAGTCCCCAGACTTTGAGTGAATCACAACCGGGACCCAGTTCGCATACGCCTACTCCTGCTCAACAAGATTTGGTAATGGTTCCTGCTACATTACTTAGCCAAATGAATGCTGCACTCTTAGA
Source organism: Glebionis coronaria (assembly GCA_025667525.1). Lineage (NCBI taxonomy): Eukaryota > Viridiplantae > Streptophyta > Magnoliopsida > Asterales > Asteraceae > Glebionis > Glebionis coronaria. The sequence goes on along the minus strand of CM046881.1, from coordinate 452,910,576 downwards.
AACCTTAGCTAAGAATAAGAATTTGTCTGATGAGCTTGCCTTAAGCAATGAGAAAGTACAAACTTTGGAATTAGTGCCTTCGTCAAGTGTTCTCACAAATCTCGAATATGATCATTTTAGAAACAAACAAATGGGTCACTTGCAAGAGATCGAAAACTTAAGAGCAAATCTGTCTAATGAACTTAAAGAAAAGGAGTTAGTGGTCACTAATTTTCAAAAACTTCAAACTGATTTTGAATTACTCGAATCTAAGAAGAATGAAATGGAGATTAATGCTGCTAATAAGATTAGAAGTCTAGACTACTTGCTTTTAAGACAATACGCTGCTTCTCAACTAGTGCACTTATTTGATGCTTCGTTTAGAGAGTTTAACTTATCACGTCAAAAAGGCCTTCCCCCTAACCCAAAGTATGCAAAACAAGCTTTTAGACATAGTCCAAGATTGTATAATGCAACTCAATTAGGATTGGCCTTAGACCCGATTGTTTTTCCTGATGATCGAACAAATAAGGATCTAGTTGATGAGGATCGGTCATACAATTCAGCAAAATATCCCGATTGTGATTATTTTAAAATGAATAAGGAGCTTGCAAAAACTGATTTTAGAGTTCGCTTCCATATGGATAAAGATCTCATCACAGCACCAACCTACATGATAGAGGAAGAAAGCCCTAGTACATTTCCTACACTTGTCAACATGGAAGGTCCTAAGGAAATTCCAAAGAATCTTCCACCTGTTAGCACTGTATGGTTAAACTTGCAAGAGATTAACCGATACTTTACTAACTTTGACAAGGTCATTTTGGAATGTACGACTTCAAATGGCTTAAACGCCGGAGAATGGGCTTTCGAACACATGAACGAGGTGTTTAAAACTGAGATCAATCCGTTTGTCGAAAGTCTAAAAGGAAGTTTTGCATCTCTTAAGGAAAATCTTCAGTTTGAAATTGGTGAAGTTCAAAAAGTGTTTTATGAAATGGACACCGCTTACGAACTGCAACTAATTGAAAAAGAAAAGATTTTAACCGAATATGACCGATTCTTGTCCGAAGTAATCTCGTTTGATGTGCTTACTATTGTAAATGTTAATTATTCGAATGAGCTTACATCCGCTATGATGAATTGTGATGCTGTGCATATTTGTGATGATGTTTGTGATCTTTCTGTAAATGTTGCTGAAACTGTAAATGAGGTAGATAATCATTCTTGTCACGAATCTAACGCTGAGTTTTTAAAGCTACAAGATTCTTACAATTTACTTTCAAACCGCTTTAATCAACTAGAACAACACTGTATATCTTTAGAATTAAAACAACAAACTCAAAATGAGGATCTTTTGATATCAAATGGTTGTGAAAACGGTGTTGAGACTAGTGACAAGATGATTGCAATTGTTAAGACATTAGAGGAAGAAATCATGAGATTGAAGAGAGAGGTATCATCAAAGGAAACATTAAAAATGGAACTAGAGGCTGCAGAGTCTAAAAATCAGGTCTTAGAAATTAGACTATCAACTGTTCTAGGGGAGATGGATCGGACAAGGCAGGGACTATCCGCTCTTTATGGTTCACTAGAAGAACGCTTCGCTTTTAATGCGGCACAACAACAATATTATGTTGAACAACTGAACCAAAGGTGCGAGGAAATCTCTGACTTGAACATCCTGCTCATAGACAAAAATATGGTTTTGGCTGAGTTAAAGGAGACACTTCTTCTCACCCGACAAGAAGTTGTTGATAACTTAGCTACCGACTCTGCACCGTCCACTAGTGCTCCAACAACCAAGTCAGTAGTGCTTTATAAGAATCCGCTTCATAAGAGAAACCAGGTTACCTATGATGATTATATGAGGAATGCCATTAAGCATGTCGATCTTCTTAGGGATATTTTAGACGATCTTTATGCCTTAGATCCCTCAAGTAGCGACTATTATTCGGCTCATGAATATATTAAGCGAGTTCAATATTGCTTGGCTTATTTGCAATACATAGGTACACCAGGTTCTGCACTACTTAATACTAGGCCCATTGCTGTCACTCCATTTAATAAGACTCCAGGAGCGAAACCGTCATTGGCACAATCAAGTAAGACACCTTTAAAATCTGTTGCTAATGTTCCCACTTTGCCTTCTACAGGATTAAAAGCGACTACTAAGGCTAAAGGATCGCCACTCAAGAAAGCTAAGATCAAGCCCTCCACTAGTAGTGCCACAAAGAAGAAAGTAGAAGTTCACAATAGGAATGCTAGTTCAGTTTTAAATAAAAAGAATCATGTTAAGACTAAAAGCTCTGCGCCTGTGCAGCAGCCTAAACCATTCGTGAATTCTGATTTAAATTGTTGGAATTGTAATGAATGTATGTTTTCCCAGCGTCATGATTTGTGTCTGATTGATCACGTTAATGAAATGAATGCTATTAAGAATGGTCTTGAATGGAAGCCAACGGGTAGAACTCGTGCCCAAGTTGGCTGGCAATGGCGTCCCACTGGTAGGACCTTTACATTAGATGGAAAAATGTGCCCTTTAACTAGGAATGCATCCATTGAGGTTAGGTCTGAGCGTCCTTTAGTTAGGAACACTCGCACTCAAGTATGGAAACAGCGCCCTTTAATTAGGTCAGCCCCCACTATAGTGCCTATCAGTGAAGAAATACCTCAGGATTTAAGCCAACTAGAATCTACACCACCAATTAAGAAGAAGAAGGCTAGGAAATCTAAGAAACCTAGAGTTAGCAAATCTAAGATTATTAAATCTGTACCTGCTAATAACAAGGAACACTCAGATTCCGATACCTCTACATTGTCTTTGTGTGGTGATATTTTCAGGTGGTCCAAATCATCCTGTGGTATTTGGACTCCGGTTGTTCAAAACATATGACCGGAAATCGCTCGATGCTCCGAAATTTCGTCAGCAAGTTTCTTGGTACGGTTAAATTTGGGAATGATCATATAGCAAAGATTATGGGGTATGGTGAATATCAGATTGGAAACGTGACGATTTCTAGGGTATACTATGTAGAAGGTCTTGGTCATAACTTATTCTCAGTAGGACAGTTTTGTGATTCCAACCTTGAGGTTGCTTTTCGACAACACACTTGTTTCATCCGCAACTTGGAAGGAAAAGATTTGTTGAAGGGATCTCGTGGTGCAAATCTTTATACTTTGTCCTTACAAGACATGATGGCCGCTTCTCCAGTATGTCTTCTCTCTAAAGCTTCTAAGACCAAGTCATGGTTATGGCATCGCAGATTATCTCATCTTAATTTTGACGCTATTAATCATCTGGCTAAAAACGAATTAGTTCGTGGTCTTCCAAAGCTTAAATTTCACAAGGACCATTTATGTTCCGCGTGTTCAAGGGGGAAAAGCACCAAGAAATCTTACAAGCCCAAAGCTGAAGACACCAATCAAGAAAAACTTCATCTTTTGCATATGGATCTTTGTGGGCCGATGAGAACTGAAAGTGTGAGCGGTAAGAAATTCATTCTGGTAATTGTGGATGATTTCTCCAGGTTTACATGGGTTAGATTTCTACGTACAAAGGATGAAGCACCGAAGGCTATCATTACTTTTCTGAAGTTCATCCAGGTACGTTTGAATACCACTGTCCGCCGTATTCGTACAGACAATGGTACAGAGTTCGTCAACCAGACTCTTCGTGATTATTATGAAGGAGTTGGTATATCACATGAAACATCCGCTGCACGCACTCCACAACAAAACGGTGTCGTTGAAAGACGGAATCGTATACTTATGGAAGCTGCTAGGACCATGCTTATTTATGCGAACGCTCCATTGTTCTTGTGGGCAGAGGCTATTTCTACTGCATGTTTCACCCAAAACCGTTCTATCATTCGAAAACGCCATGGAAAAACACCTTATGAGCTTCTACATGACCGCAAACCCGATGTTTCATTTTTCCATGTGTTTGGTGCTCTGTGTTATCCAAACATCAATAGTGAGAACTTGGGTAAGCTTCAACCAAAAGCCGATATAGGTATTTTCATTGGTTACTCACCGTCCAAAAGAGCATACCGAATCTATAACCGTCGTCTTGGCAAGATTGTAGAAACTATGGACGCAGATTTCGACGAGCTGACAGCGATGGCTTCTGAGCAACACAGCTCTGAACCCGTGCTTTATGAGATGGGAACCGGTGCTATAAGTTCCGGATTAGTTCCCAACAATCCTACTTCTACATCATTTTTACCACCATCAAGGCCCGAGTGGGATAAACTGTTTCAACCGTTGTTTGATGAATTCTTCGATCCCCCGACTGATGAAGTTCCAGCACCTGTAGTAATTGCTCCAATACCTGAAGTGGTTGCTCAAGCTAATGAACCTTTATCTAATGCATCTACAATTCACATTGAACCGGATGCACCTTCACCAAGTGATTCTCAAACTACACCTGAATCATCACCCCTACTTGTGCCTAATGATGTGGAAGAGGATTCTACTGATCACGACTTGGAATATGCTCACTTGCAAGAGCTTCCTTTCTTTGGTGTAGCGATCCCTGAAAACCCTTCAGCCGCGTCTACCTCAGAAGAAGCTCCTTCTACTGTTCACTCCAGACCACCTAGGATTGAAAACCATAACACTAAATGGACAAAAGATCACCCAATTAGGAATGTTATTGGAGATCTAGATCGACCAGTCTCTACACGCCATCAATTACAAGAGAATGCACTCTATTGTTACTTTGATGCATTTCTCTCTGAAGTTGAACCTAAAAATTGGCAGCAGGCTATGACCCAATCATCTTGGATTGAAGCTATGCAGGAGGAACTAAACGAATTCCAACGACTTGAAGTATGGGAATTGGTTCCTCGCCCTGACAAGGTTAACATCCTTACTTTGTTATGGGTTTATAAGGTTAAACTTGATGAGATGGGTGCGGTATTGAAGAATAAAGCTAGATTGGTCGCTAGAGGATATAAACAAGCCTTGGGTATAGACTTTGAGGAATCTTTTGCTCCTGTGGCTAGATTGGAGGCGATTAGACTATTCCTTGCGTTTGCTGCTCATATGAACATGATCGTCTATCAAATGGATGTGAAGACGGCATTTTTGAACGGTGAACTAAGGGAAGAAGTTTATGTTAGTCAACCGGATGGGTTCGTCAGTACGGAGTCTCCTAATCATGTGTACAAGCTTAAGAAGGCTCTCTATGGGTTGAAACAAGCTCCACGCGCATGGTATGATCTCCTGTCAACATATCTCATGTCGGAAGGCTTCTCCAAAGGCAAAGTGGACCCCACTCTATTCACTCTCAAGGACGGCAACGACATGCTTCTGGTACAAATTTATGTTGATGATATAATATTTGCTGCCACTAACATAGAATTGTCTAAACAATTTGAGAAGATAATGTCCACACGCTTTCAGATGTCGATGATGGGTAAAATTTCATTTTTCTTAGGATTACAAATTTCTCAGAATCCCAGAGGCATCTTTATAAATCAATCCAAATATGCTCTAGAATCTCTTAAGAAATATAACTTTGAGAATTGTGACCCCGTAGACACTCCAATGGTGGAAAAATCCAAGTTAGATAAAGATAGGAATGGGACTATTGTCGATCCAAAACTTTACCGTGGGATGATCGGCACCCTTCTATATCTGACTGCTAGCAGGCCTGATTTGCAATTTGCTGTATGCATGTGTGCCCGGTATCAGGCTCGGCCTACCGAAAAGCACCTACATGTTGTGAAAAGGATCTTTCGGTATCTAAAAGGAACACTTCATCGTGGTCTATGGTATCCGAAAGATTCCTCTATTGCTTTAATATCATACGCAGATGCCGATCATGCTGGATGTCAAGACACGAGGCGTAGCACCTCTGGATCTGTGCAACTCCTTGGAGATAGATTGATCAGTTGGTCTTCAAAAAGGCAGAAAAGCGCTGCAATATCAAGCACGGAGGCTGAATACATCGCCATGTCCGGTTGTTGTGCTCAAGTCCTTTGGATGAGATCACAATTAACTGACTACGGTTTGGGATTCAACAAAATCCCGATGTATTGTGACAACAAGAGCGCCATTGCCCTTTGCTGCAACTATGTTCAACACTCCCGGGCCAAGCACATAGACATTCGCTACCATTTCATTAAGGAGCAGGTGGAGAACGGAGTGATCGAGCTGTATTTTGTCACTACTGAGTATCAGCTGGCGGATATGTTCACCAAAGCCTTAGATCGAGGACGAATCGAGTTTTTGATCGACAAGCTTGGAATGAAATCATTCACTCCAGCGACTCTCAAAGAGTTGGCGGAAGAATCAGCTGAATAGTCGTGGTAAACTATTCAGAGTATCCTTTGGTTGTGATCATGTATATTATCGTACATATATAAACCACAAAAAGAAAATACAAAAATATAAAACCAACAAAAACCATAAAAAATATAAAACCTAGAAAAACCATAAAAATTATAAAATCAAGAAAAACCAAAAAGATTTTTTCGTTTAAAACGGGCATGTCTTTTAGTACGGTAATATTTACGGCCTTAGAAATGTCGATTAATATTGACACGGTGCCATAAATAGAGTCCGTATAAAAGTTGTACATTTTTAAAACATGCCCATTATGGCTTGTAGTTATTTCAGACTGCAACCCGGTTTTCATATTAAAGTCACGTATTTCCTTGGAAAACGTTGGCTCAGAACGGGAATTAATTTTCTCGGGCGTGATTTACAAGCCAAATCATGCAAAGGGATCAAGTTTACTTTATAACTTGGTCTAACACGAATTTGTGTACGTCTCAGTGCATTAATTTGTTAAAATAAGAGAAATCTTATTGACACCACGAATCAAACTTTTTCAAGATATCAATTGGAAATGCTTTCATCAATATTTGACTCTTTAAACAATGACTACAGCTCTTTAAATAGAAAACGGGTCATCGTTTAAGGGGGAGAAAATATTAAAATCATCTTCGTCATTAAAATTGATTTTCAAAAGTGAATGTGAAAATTAAGGGCTACATGGTAATTGAGTGGTTTTTGCTTTAGAAAACGACTTGTGTTCGTTCTAAGTGATAGGCATGGCTTTTAGATTTTGGGGATATGCTAATAGATTGCGTTTGCTAAATTGTGTGTAAGTTAAACAAGGGATAAGTAAAATGAAAAAGTAAGAAACAAAAAGAAAAAGGAGTGAAAATATAGGGACTAAAGGTGATATATACTGAAACTAGTCAAAATTTTTGACCTAAGTCAAAAACAAATCCACCCGCCCCTCACTACTATTCCTTTCACTGTTTATCTTCTTTGCCGCCATTGTTGAATACACACACACACGCTCTAAAAAAATCATTCGCTCATTCATTCTTCCTGTTCTTTCGACTAAATAAGGTATATACATCAATAGTTTAACTTCTAAATCTACTTTACTTATCATATAATTCTGTTAAACGAAGCTCAATTAATCAGTTTCATCCACTTAGGGTTTATGATTAAATTAGGGTTAATTGTTTAGGGATTTATGGTGGGTTTTGCTCGGAATTGTTTAAATGCTGATTAAATTGCCTTAGATTGCCTTAGAAACTCACAAACGCGCTAGATTACTCATCATAAGCTGTGTTTGAAAAGTTCCGGATGAACTAGGATAAGGACTTCCGAATGAAGGATTTTTTCTGAAAAACTTCCGAATGAGGAAGTTCCGAATGAAGGACTTCCGAATGAAGGAAGTTCCGAATGAAGAACTTCCGAATGAAGGAAGTTCCGAATGAAGAACTTCCGAATGAAGGAAGTTCCGAATGAAGAACTTCCGAATGAAGGAAGTTCCGAATGAAGAACTTCCGGATGAAGGAAGTTCCGAATGAAGGAATGTTCCGGATGAAGGAAGTTCCGAATGAAGAACTTCCGGATGAAGGAAGTTCCGAATGAAGAACTTCCGGATGAAGGAAGTTCCGAATGAAGAACTTCCGGATGAAGGAAGTTCCGAATGAAGAACTTCCGGATGAAGAAGTTCCGAATGAGGAAATGTTCCGGATGAAGATGTTCCGAATGAGGAAAAGTTCCGGATGAAGATGTTCCGAATGAGGAAAAGTTCCGGATGAAGAGTTTGATTATTATTGTTTGCATGCTATATATATGTACTTGTTGTTTTATCTTATGAAATGTGTTATGCTTAGCAGTAAGAATGATATATATCTATCTGTTTTTGTGCATCAACCTTTCATGTCTTATCTTAAGCAGATAAAATGACTAATCCAACAGTACAAGCAATCCAAGAATCTAGAGAAGCCGATATTGCTAAAGCACGAACCCTTAAGTTTATACCCAACAACTATAGGCTGAAGCAAATCTCAAAATCCACTCACCATGGTTTTAAGGTCGCCATAGCCATCCTCGATAACTCTCATTTCAAGAACGCCCTTAGGAATAGTGCCTCGGTGCCTTATGAGTATATGTTTGAATTTTGGGCTACCAAGGAAATCACCTCGAACAAGATCACCTTCACCATCGACAACAAGCAGCAGACGCTCACAGTTTCAGACTTCCGTAAGATTCTTGGTATACGGGATACACCCAAGGGCATGTCATTCTCAAGGGATCCTACTAAAGATGAACTCGTGGAGTTATTTGACGCATTTGGATGTCCGGAAATACGAGTTGCATCTGAATTTACCACTGCTAAGGTAGGACAACCTTGGAGAGCGTTGATGGGTATTCTCAGTAAATGTCTTACACCAAAAACGAGTGGCCATGATGCTTTGCGCAGTCCGATAATAAACCTCTTCTATGGCATGTACAAAGCTGCAAATTCAGATTATGCTTTGTTGATATGGGAAGAATTCACCTTTTAACTCTTCTACAACAAGAAGCTGAAGACAAACTTCTTTCCTTATCCTCGGTTTATTAAGCTAATCATTAATTATTTTATGAAGCTTGATACTACTATTGATAGGCGTGCAGCAGGTCGCTATCACACTGAAGAAGCTGATGATACTGTAGATCTGAGGCATGAAGGACCGTCTATTGGTGTGATTCCGGGTCCTATTCCTGATTACCTTCTATCTGATAAAATCAAAGGTTCCGCTGATTACAAGCTACTGCAGATAGAAATCAAGAGGCTGAAAGCAAACCTTCAAACTGGAGAAGACTCATCCACAACGGTTAAGAGTAAAGGTAAACGTAAACAACCAGCTGCGTTACCTGAACCCGAAACCAAGAAGAAGAAGACAGAGGGTAAGAAGGGGAAGGGTAAGGATGAGATGCGTCTACGTGACGAAGAAGATATTGTTGATCCTACTCTGGATAAAACCGAGAAGCAAATGATGAAGATTGCTATTCAAAGGAGTAGGAAAGATACTGGCGGTAGTGGTTCAGGTGCAAGGGTAGATATTGAGGATGAGTACGTGGAACCAGATGATGTTGATGAGTTTGGGTCACCTGAACACTATTCCACTTCGAAGGAGCCATCAATCCTTATTTCAGCAAGTGTGGAAAAGGAACCTGTTGCTCCTACGATCATGGTGTCAACTCAACCCTTAACAACTCAACCTCCACCCATACAACCCTTACCAACCAGACCGGCTTCAACACCATTTCTTCCACCACCGATAATTCCCATCCTTAGCACCGCCGTAACAACCGAGCCTCTTCAATCAACCCAGAGCAGCTCAGCAACATCTGCAATGGCTGCATTAGTGATGGCCGAAATGTTTGACAAACATGTGGATACTCATAAGCGCGAAATGGATGAACTTCGCCAAGATTTGCAAAGACGAGCTCAAAGTGAAGAAGCATCTAGGAAAGCCCAAGAGGAGATGATTGCTAGGTTCGCTTCAGATATGGAGTTGACCCGAAAAGCACATGCAGAAGAACTTGCTCGGGTTAAGCAGGCTGAGGCTGATAAGCATGCTGCACGTATTACCAGACTTCAAGCGATGAGGGATAAATATAAGGAGCAAAAAGAAGCACTTGAAGCCTCTGTGAAAGAAAGAGTGCAAGAATCCGTTGAATCCTTAATGCCTAAACTTCGTGATGAGTTGAAAACACTTGCTGCTGACAACTTGATGGTCAAATCATCCAATCCTTCAGAAGCCGCCTACAAGATTGCTTATGACCTGACGGATTTTGAATTGAAGAAGATCCTTAAGGATCGTATGGTGGAACTTGGATCATTTGATAAGTCTAGAATTCAACGGGCTCTATACAAATCCCTGAATGATGCTATCATGGAGGATGATAGATTATTCAAAACGTTTGGAAGTGTGGTACCATATCACATCTTACCTGAGGAAGAAAGGGAAGAAAGTGAAGAAGAGGGTACGGGTGAAGAAGAGGAAGAAGAAGAAGAAGAAGGAGAAAAGGATAAAGACGATGACGAGGGTGGTGATGATGATGAGGATGATGAGGATAATGACGAGGATGAGGATGATGATGATGGCGATGATGGTGGTGATGAGAATCAGGAGAGTGCTAGGAGTAGTAACGGGGATGACAATCAGGATGATGATGGGGGTGACCAGCCGAAAGAGGGAGACAAGGTTACCAGCTCCAAGAAAACTACTCAGACTGGAACCAAGTCCAAGAAAGATGCAGCGCAGAAGGACAAATCTACCTCATCGGAATCCAGACGAACTAAGTGGCGCCACGATGTGAATGCCACTACAGCGTCATCGGTTCCCGGTATCTCTATCGCTGTATCTTTACCTATTACCACTAACCCCATTAGTTCTATGGTTATTGCTCCTGTGATTGCAGAATCAGTGACAGAACCCGAAGCTGCACAACACTCACCAGTTCACGACACTGCCGAAATGCCTGAAACTGAACCAGCAGATGTTCGCACTTCTACTCCTCAACAACAAGCACAACAATCTACGGTTCCTGAACCGAGCATTCGTGACTGGGAAGACACGTTGGAGATAGACGAGTCTGCACCACCACAGGCTTGGATCACGGTAGCAGCACAATATGATCCGATCACAAACGCTGACAAAGATGTGTTGTATCTCCGTATCCGAAGTCCGATTGACTTATGTGCATTTCTTGCTCATGAGTATAAGACTTCGGTTACTCCATCCTTGGTGAAGAAAGCGCTGAAAGATAAGAGACTGCGTGCCAAAACCCGATTACCCCGAATGGAGTTCGAGTACTATGCCGATGAGATCCTGAAGGCTCTGAATACCGTTCAACGGCCAGGTCTTCATGAATCAGAACGAGCTCCACCTCCAATGGATCCTGCTCAAGATAATCAGATTGCTCTTGACTTCTTCGTCACCAATGATCTTGTGTATCTACTGAAGGGGTCATCAAAGTACGCAACATCCCTGACCTTGCTGAAAGCTGCCAACTGGGGGACAATACCCTTTATCGAGGAAAAGGTAAATCGACTCTGGGTCCCAAAAATGAATCGTAATTATGATATGTATGCTGTCATAGGTGCATCTCATTGGGACGAACGAGTCCGAAGGGCGTACAGGGGTTGCTGCTTGGTCAATTCTGGAAGCAATGTTAGATCCGACATCCGCATCTCCAGCATCTTAGGAATGAAAACTGAAGCCAAGAACGGCTACTATCATGTGACGGAGATTCGCTTGAAAAGGGAGGATGACAGGGAATACAAAATCCAGCAAGGAGACTTTTCCATCATTCGCCTTGAGGATATCGAAGATATGCTGCTTCTGATGACCCGAGATCAACTCACACACATTCCTCGTGAAGACCTGATTGCTTTGAATACAACACTTCGTATGTTCACACGAAGCGTTGTCATCATGTCACGAGTTGAAGATCTTCAGTTGGGAGTCGAAAGCTATCAAAGGAAGCTCAACCTAACCCGTCCAGTGAATAAAGTGCTACCTCAACATGTAGAAAGATGTCCCTATACCGGCATTTCTGTCCCGAATTATGGCATTTTCTACTTGAACAGTCGAGGTTTGATGAAGTTTATGAGGGTAGGTGAGCTCCATAAGTACAGTGATGGGACTCTTCTACAAGTCAGAGGAAAGTTGGAGCATCTGAACTCGGGTGGGACTTTGCCAGAAATGACGGAGGATTGGCATCCAGGTTACCGGCAGATGGCGAAGTACGTGATCAAGAAGATCGATCAAAAGCTCCGTGAACGTAGATTGATGAGGAGCTTGGAAAGATTCGTGGGTGGTAGACCATATGGAGTGCACTACAGGACACTGCAACGATCCATCTAATGGGTCGTACATTTCAGGTCACTCTATATTGGTATTATTTGTGAATATGTATATTTGTGAATATTGTGCGTTAATGGCTTGATGTAGTGTTAAGGTTTGATAATTTTTCAAGAATTTCTCACGAGATTCTAAATCTTTCAAAATATATCACACCAAAACACTACAACTATCCCTTATTAAATTAAGGGGGAGCAATAACTTGTTCTATGGCCAAACATCGATTTCATTTTTACCCAAAGACCGGTTAATCCATTCAATATCCCAAATATTAATGGTTAACATTTTGGATAAGGGGAGAAAATGGGATTAAGGAGATTTAAATGATACTTGGCTAAAAGATGAAAAAGACTTAACGATATTCCAATTTAATATGTGCTAAGCACGTGTTAAGGGGGAGCGTTTTTGATGAACAAAACACCTAAGGTACAAAACTTTTGATTTTAATATCACAAGTACCTTATGTGATTTTCAATGATTTTTCATGGTGACAATTCCTTCCCAAAACACGCTTAATTCACGACGGATGTGGTGACAAAAGGGTGGTAGGAATAGGTTTAGTCCAATGATTCATCAGAGCCGATGGAATCTTCCCAAGGACAATTCCCTAGATAGATTTAGAAGTCCTAGGAAAGATGGAGAAAGAATGTGAACGTAGCTGAATGCCGACCAAGTACTTAAGCTAGCACTGGAATAATCACAACAAGGTGCTAGTGATGACGTATTGGTAAGCATTGAAGGGGTTGAAGAATGAAAAAGAAATGTAAAGATAAAGGGTGTAAAGAAAGAAGCCCTCCTTACAACTTTAGGCAGAAACCGGGTCAATACATATACTATTGAGGTCATTTTTGCTAATGATTCTCGGTATTGAAGAAAGACATCATGGACCCAGTGATGCAATGCACAACCCTTCCCCAGCTAACTCAAATATCTCTCAAAAGGTATTTGTTTTAATCACACGGAGATCAACACGTTATCTATTGGTTTATTCACTCCGAATAGACTGGTATTGAAAAGGTGGCACTCCTCTCCAGCCATCGCTCACTAAATCAAAACGCACAATCGAGTCTAGAGCCAAGAGATCATCAAAAGTCTCATTAGGACACTTTCCATTTATTCCTTGCTTTCTCACACACTGTGAAAAGTAAGAGATTTTCATGAGTCCTACGCAATATTCCTGTAATATTGCCAGAACATCCGAGTAATACGCAAGTATTACAATGAAGATGGAAATCCTGCTTGAGCCAACATCAAACAAGCTCATGGTAGGTTACACGTGCGGTTCTTTTAGAACCAATCTTGTGAAAAACTGGAAGGTAACAGTGGTTTAATTCTTAATTGAACTTAAACTCGTTCCAGGCCTCTTCGCATTATCATATGATCTTGCCAGAACACTCATAGTGACTCTTTATTGACCACAGTGACGAGTGGAAATCCTTCTAGTGTTAACATCAAACAGCACTTGGTAGGTGACGTGCAAGATTCTTTATGAATTGAGCTCGTGACAACTGGAAAGCAACGATGGTGAAAATCTTAATTGAAATTCACTTGTTCCAGGTTTCATGAATTGACGGCTTTTAATCACAAGGATAATTTATCCAAGTGATTCACTCTTTATGTTCGCAGTCAGCTTTGGACGGTCGAATAAAGAGAACGGGTTTACCCGCGAAATCCTGTCAGGAAGTTACTTAATTGAAACTATCCGTCACGGGTACGATATCTAATATCGTCCAACGGTCTTCACCGACCGGAGGTAAAATGCTACCGAATTAGAATAAAATGTTCAAAGCCATTTTATTCGTGTCATTGCTGTGTACCTGTTAAAGACGGTGGCGTTGCTGTGTACCTGTTGAAGACGGTGGCGTTGCTGTGTACCAGTGAAGACGGTGGTGTTGCGGTGTACCTGTAAAAGTCGTTCCCACATGCTTATGTCTTTTGCAACAAAGTTCAGCAAAAATTCAAGAAAGTACAAGATGAAGTCTTCCGCTGTACCAAACTCTGAAGCTTTCAAGAATTCAACAAAAAGATGTAAGTGTGTGGAACATGAAGTCACGAGTAGGCAAAGTTCACAAGAAAGGCAAAGATCGCACGTGAAAGGCCAAAGAACAATGCTCTCAAGTCAAAGCCAAAAAGATTAAATCAACATATTCACAACAAAAGAAAGAAAAGAAGAAAAGACTACGAGCTAAAGAACGAAGACTTAGTATAGTATGCTAGGTTTAGAACTTTGTAACGTGGAGTGACCTCCCTTAGGGGGAGATTGTTAGAAATACGTTTTAACGTATATTAGAAGTATCGGTCACTCCACAATATGATTTATGTTGTAATAGCTCGTAGTTAGTAATTAGTTATTAGTTGCTTATTAACTTAAGTAAGAACCGGTCCATGGGCTTGTCATGGACCGGCCCAAGCCCAATGTTAGGCTTGGAATATAAATACCCCTTTCCACTAAGGAAAGGGGTTGGTTGTTGTCATTTCTTAGTTTCCATATTAATAAAATACACATAGTTTCTCTCACTTTCTCTCTCTAACTTTCTCTCTCTAGAAATCAACAAACCCCTTCATAGATTCATTGATTATCAATATTCTACATGGATGCTTAGCCTAATAAACCAATTAAGGTCTACCTGGTTAAGGATACTAGCTAGAATAAACTTGAATAAGTCTATTCGGGTTGAGTCAAAATAATCGCAACGGGCCTAATATGTCAAAGATTTCAAAACTAGCTACACCACTTTATTAATATTTTTGACTATATTATGGAATATATACATATGAAAGCAATGATAAAAAAAAATTTAAAAATTACGACTATATGCTATATGGCCAAAGTTAATAAAAAATTTAAAAAATGTTGAAAAAGATGATTTTCCGGTTAAATTAAGGCATTTTCATGGAAAAGTCCACTTAAAACTTCGATAGAAGTCCCCCCTATACTTAAGATAAACATTGTCCTCAATGTTTAAGCATGTGGGAAAAATCTCCCCTACACTTATGACATTGTGCACGTTGGTTAAATTAAGCTAAGGAAGAGACGACTAAAGTGATCAATTTCAAAATGTGAATATGAAGAAAATTGAATCACGATAGTTGAGAGATAGAACCGGATTTTGGATAACACGGAAGCACGGTTCTTCAAAGGTTCCAAGCATCCCTATAATCACATCACCACACAAATACAAACACCTATATAGGTCCTCCTACACTTAGGAGGTTAAAACAGAAAAGGATAGATACTCGGGTTGCCTCCCGAGGAGCGCTTGTTTTTGATAACCGAGTCACGAGCCTGACTCGACCCAAAATTAGTTCATGGGGAACGTGGTGAGGGATGGAATCATCTCATGAGAGATGTCCTCACCAAAGTACAACTTCACTCGTTGGCCATTCACCTTAAAATTAGGTCCATTAGGTTGAGCGAGCTCGAGAGTACCATATGGAAAAATTTGGGCAATGGTGAATGGGCCGGACCAACGAGATTTTAGCTTGCCCGAGAAGATTTTCAATCGAGAGTTAAAGAGTAAAACTTTGTCTCCAACTTGGAACTCTCGGTTTTTAATCTTAGATTCGTGAATGAGCTTAGTCTTCTCCTTATAGATCAAAGAATTTTCATAAGCCTCATTCCGGAGTTCATTCAGCTCATTGAGTTGGATCTTGCGTAGGTCACCGGCTTTGTTGATATCGAAATTAGCCCACTTCAAGGCCCAATAAGCCTTGTGCTCCAACTCAATGGGGAGGTGGCACGCTTTCCCGTACACGAGACGATATGGTGTACAACCAATCGGAGTCTTGTAAGCGGTACGAAAAGCCCACAAAGCATCATCAAGTTTATCAGCCCATGAGGCACGATGCTCTCCCACGGTTCTTTCAAGAATTCGCTTTAATCCTCGGTTAGATATTTCAGCCTGGCCATTAGTTTGTGGGTGGTATGCGGTGGACAGACGATGATTTACACCATACTTAGCCATGACTCTTGCAAATTGGTCATTGCAAAAATGAGTCCCGCGATCACTAATAATGGCACGAGGCACACCGAATCTAGCGAATAGCGACTTCAAAAAGTTACAAACCACCCTTGCGTCATTCGTAGGTAAAGCTTTGGCTTCAACCCATTTTGAAACGTAGTCAACGGCTACAAGGATGTATTTGTTTCCTTTAGAGGAAGGGAATGGCCCCATAAAGTCGATACCCCAAACATCAAAGATTTCACATTCTTGAATAAAATTCTGAGGCATCTCATCTTTATGTGTGATCTTGCCTTGTTTTTGGCAAGCATCACAACATTTAACCATCTCGTGAGCATCACGATAGATGGTGGGTCAATAAAATCCCGAGTCAAACACTTTTTTGGCAGTGTAGTTGGGACCAAAGTGACCACCGGTGGGTCCTTTGTGGCAAGCGTCAAGGATTTCTAAAGCTGCCGGTCCATCAACACATCGGCGAATAATCAAATCAGCACATTGTTTGAATAGATACGGGTCATCCCAAAAGTAATTCTTAATGTCTTTGAAGAAATTTTTCTTTTGATGGGATGTTAACCCGTCAACGAGAATTCTACCCGCCAAGTAGTTTGTAATGTCCGCAAACCACGGGGTTTCATCAGTAGTCGAGTTGATAGACATTAAGGTCTCCAGGGGAAAAGAATCATTGATTTCTTTGTTCGGATGATCCCCCTGATAAGGATCCTCAAGTCTACTGAGATGATCCGCGGCTAGGTTTCAGCTCCTTTCTTATCGCGAATTTCGATTTTAAATTCTTGGAGTAGCAAAACCCAGCGAAGAAGTCTTGGTTTGGAATCTTGCTTGGTCAACAAGTACTTCAACGCGGAATGATCGGTATAAACGATTGTGGTGGAAAGGACAAGATAGGGGCGGAACTTTTCAAAGGCATAGACAACAGCTAAAAGCTCTTTTTCGGTTATCGTGTAATGCAATTGAGCCCCTGTCATTGTCTTGCAAGCTTAATGGATCGGTTGGAAGTGTTTGTTCACTCTTTGGCCTAGAACCGCTCCAATAGCAAAGTCACTAGCATCGCACATCAACTCGAAAGGCAGCTCCCAATTAGGGGTAACTAAGACGGGTGCCTTAGTTAGCTTATCTTTAAGCAAGTTGAAGGCTTCAAGACACTCTTTGGAAAAGATAAAAGGAGTATCTTTTTCCAAGAGGTGGGTCATCGGGTGAGCGATTTGAGAAAAATCTTTGATGAATCGACGGTAAAAGCCCGCATGACCGAGAAAACTTCTCACACCCTTCACGGTTGAAGGTGGAGGCAACTTAGCGATAACATCGACTTTAGCACGGTCTACTTCAAGACCGGCTTTAGAAATTTTGTGTCCTAGCATGATGCCCTCTTTTACCATGAAATGGAATTTTTCCCAATTAAGAACAAGGCGAGTGTCTTCACATCGCTTAAGCATACGTTCTAAATTGGAAAGGCAAGCAGAGAAAGAATCGCCATAAACCGAGAAATCATCCATGAATACTTCCATAGTGTCTTCCACCATGTCATGGAAGATAGCCATCATACACCTTTGGAACGTCCCAGGAGCATTACATAAACCAAAAGGCATACGTTTGTAAGCAAATGTTCCATAGGGACAAGTGAATGTGGTTTTTCTTGGTCCTTGGGATCGATGGGAATTTGAAAATACCCAGAGAAACCGTCTAAGAAGTAGTAATAGTCATTACCAGCTAGACGCTCGAGCATTTGATCCATGAAAGGAAGAGGAAAGTGGTCTTTTCTCGTGGCATCATTGAGCTTGCGATAATCAATACAAACTCTCCACCCAGTAACGAGACGAGTGGGAATCAACTCGTTGTGTTCATTGGAAACAACGGTTATTCCGCCCTTCTTGGGCACACAATGGACGGGACTTACCCACGGCGAATCCGAAATAGGGTAAATCAAGCCGGCATCTAGAAGTTTGATAACCTCTTGTTTGATAACGTCATGAATACGAGGGTTAACCCTTCTTTGGCTCTGGATTGCGGGTTTAAAGTCATCTTCCATGAGAATCTTGTGAGTACAAAAGTTCGGATCAATTCCGCGGATGTCGGAAATTTTCCAAGCAATTGCCTTCTTATGATCTTTAAGCACGGCGATGAGGCGAGATTTCTCTTCTTCTTTCAAGTCCTTCGCAATGATGACAGGTGACTTCTTATCTTCTTCAAGGAACACGTACTCGAGATGGGGCGGCAACTCCTTAAGTTCTAAATCCGGAGGATTTTCGATGGGAGGCGTTTTCAAAGTCGGGGCATCGATAGCAATAACCGTGGGAGATGGTGGAGAAATATTGTCTTCTTTAAGAAGGTTCTCAATGAGGCGAAGATCTTCATCCCAATCGGTGGGAGAATCGGCATTTTCGAAGTTCACATCTCCCATGGTGGCTTCCAAATCTTTCCAAAGGAAATCACTTTCTCCAAATAGAGATAGTGATGAATCAATAGAGGAAACGGTCTCAACATTAGGAAGAGAGGTAGGAATACTTTTACAAGCATCTTTGAAGTGTTATTCAAAAGCCTCATCAAGAACGTCAATACAATTAACACTCTCGTATGAATAAGGCTGTTTAGACAACTTTCCTATGTCGAAGACGATTTTATCGTCACCCACTCTCATGATAAGCTCACCGGCTTCAACATCGATGAGAGTGCGACCGGTCCTCAAGAATGGACGACCAACGATCAATGGCACACGAGGGTCCATGTCATAGTCCACAACGATGAAATCGGCAGGAAAAGTGAATTTGTTGACTCCTACAAAGACATCTTCGGCTATCCCCACTGGATAAGCAACCGTACGGTTAGCTAATTCCAAAGTCATTTTGGTGGGGACTAGCTCAGGGAGAGATAATTGCTTCCAAACGCTTAAGGGCATTAAATTAATACTGGCACCTAGATCGGCTAGGGCCATGCAATTCTATACTCCCGGGAAGTTGCAAGGGATTAAGAAACGACCCGGATCACCAAGCTTGGTTGGCAATTTTCTTAAGAGCACTGCAGAGCAATTCTCATTAAGTTGGGTGTTAGCAATATCAAGAAGCTTCTCCTTGTCGCTAAGAAGATCTTTGAACATTTTCGCGTACTTAGGCATGTGAGCGAGAGCCTCAACGAAGGAGATGTTGAAATTCAATTGTTTAAACATTTTAAGAAAGTTCGAAACCTGAATATCGTCC
The DNA here is from genome assembly GCA_025667525.1 of Glebionis coronaria. Classification (NCBI taxonomy): domain Eukaryota; kingdom Viridiplantae; phylum Streptophyta; class Magnoliopsida; order Asterales; family Asteraceae; genus Glebionis; species Glebionis coronaria. Next base: position 452,891,250 of record CM046881.1, on the reverse strand, counting down.
TTGCTTTTGAGCTTCTCTTTCCTCAACCTTGAGGGATAAGGTATATCGGAAGAAGAGGAAGGCTTTGGGAGAATAGGATCACTCACATCCTTGGGTGGAGGAGGGGTAGAAGTAAGAGGTGGAGAAATTGGGGAAGTAGAAGGATGAGGAATAGGAGCAGGTGACTCGTTCTCCTTAGTCACAATCACCGGTGGAGGTATAGGAAGCTCGGGTTCCTTGGTACCTTTGCCACTGCGAGTGGTGATTGCTTTCATCTCCCCTCTTGGATTCGCAACGGTGTTACTCAGAAGAGTACCCGAAGAAGAGGGTTGATGTCACACCCCACCATGGCGGAATATGGGGCGCGACGTAATGGATATCATCACAACATGGCATGTCTATAGAGATAACTATATGAATAAGAAATGTCATAAAATGGTGACACGAAAGTCATGACAATATCTCAACAAATGCAGGAGTCTAGGTAAGTAGGTAACAGTCCTACCACTTACCCAAGACAAACAATAAACATAAACCCAACAAACATATAGGTGCCAACATGTATCACTTATAAAAAAACATAAAGGTAAACTAAGAAGGAACGGGGATCTCCTTCTATATGCAATCCTAAGGCATCCAAGTCTAGCCACTTCTATCCTCAAGCTTAAACACATTCACACCTGAGAGAGACACTAAAACACATCAACATAAAGTTGGTGAGAGTCATAGGTTTAGACTCCAACGCCAAATCAGTTACATGCTGTGAATAACAAACACCAACACAATAACATATGGACAATGTGCTACAATAATGTATTAACAACTAGCATTCAAGTTCAATCAATCATCACAATTCTAAGGCATCACGCCTTACCAACAACCACAATTTCCAAGGCATCACGCCTTACCAAACACCATAATTTCCAAGGCATCACGCCTTACCAAACACCATAATTTCCAAGGCATCACGCCTTACCAAACACCATGGTACCATAGATGATCCCACTATGTACCTATCCCAAGGCCACTACCTTGTCATTATCCATTGGTTTCATAGACGATCACGCTATGTACCTATCCCAAGGACCCTACCTTGTCAAACCACAATAACTGAGACGGCACGTGTCCCCCGATCCAAATCATACACAATCAAGAATCACATAGCAGTTAATCACATAAGTGTGCACACAAGTCCATCACAAAACCATAAATTCATTCACAGCATCAATTTATAAATAACTCAACATAGTGTCTCTTCCATCCCATCTGGAAGTCAAAATCAATAATAAACATGGGACTATGAAACTCACCTGATTGCTTCTTCACAAGTCCTCGCACTAGCAACAAGCTAACAAACCAAAAACATGCAATCAATACACGAACCAATCACTAAGATGGCTCATCAACCTATGATGGACATCTAGCCTATTCCCATATAAATACCTCATTGATAAGCTGTAATCACCCCATTAACCTTCCCTAACAAGTCCTTAGCTTGGTTAAGTTTAATAGCTATCCCGTTCATATTTTACACAAAACAGTCCTAGTTTTTAGGTCTCAAAACTTTAAGTCAAACGCCCACCTAAACATACCCATGGTTTCTGTAAAAGGAATATTCATACCCTTACATATGTTAGCTAACACCTCCCACTTGCCCTAACCTTAAAGCTACTGTTAAGGCCCCGATATATATATATATATATATATATATATATATATATATATATATATATATATATATATATATATATATATATATATATATATATATATATATATATATATATATATATATATATATATATATATATATATATATATATATACTTTTGTCATTCCAGATTTCCTGATTTTAAACATACTAAAAGTTTGGTACAATTAAGGGGTCTTACCCTAAACCAGAACCTTAGCCCAAGTGCAGATACTTACTAAAATATATAAACCATCTCTCATGTTCGTGAGAAGATCCCAATGCAACCCTAAGTACCCCAAACAACCCAAAACTTAAAAAGAAAACAGGCTGATTACAAAACTGTTTTGACCTTCGACTGTTGTAACCTTTTTTTGACCCACTTCCCTACCTCCAATTTAGTTCTCGTTTCTTTCATTGGAAAGCCACTTCAATTAGCTTTCCAGGGATATGTGGATCGCAAAATAAGAGTTTGTAGAACTCCCTATATGATCAAATCAATGACCCAAAATTCTGCCCAGTTTTTAAAAACGGGTTTAACTAAATTAACCTCATTAATTAACCCTAATCCCGCTAATTACAAGCCCTAATTTATGTAATCATCATGTTATGATTAATATAACATTAATTTACTGTTTTTATAATAAACCCTAACCTAAATCTATCATAAGATGATTAAAGAAAACATAAAAACAATTTAATTAAAAAGGGTCTGAAGATTTAACCTTAGATTTTTTGGAAAACAAGATTTTTGATGAAGAACCCTAATTTTTTCCATGGATGTCGACCCATACTTGATCTCCAGGGATTTTATGAAGTGTTTTGATAAAAATAAGGCTTTCTATACTTTTCTAACAAGTCCTTGGCACATATACAAAAGCCCGGTTCCCTTTTTCCCTTTTTTCCCCTTTTCTTTTCTTTTTTTCACATAACCGACCTATACCCATTTAATTTCGTTTTTTTTCCTTTTTATTATTAATATTTGTATTAATAATATTACCTTAATTTTTCTTAATTTATTTCAGCTCCTAAAGCCTCCAAAACCTCAAAACCGTAAAACTAGTCAAATTTACGCGTTTTACCGTAAAAGACGTAAAATATACACTTTTAAAAAAATCTCAAATTTTGAAATAAACTTTATAACTAAGTCCTAAATGAATTAAAACCATCCCGAAAAATATCCATATGACTAATTACCTCATCCGAGACCTCTAAATGTTAAACCGTAAATCGTAAAAACACGATTTTCTATAATACATATACGTATACGTAAAACCACTAAATAACACCATCTCACTTCATAGTCACTACCATGTGAACTCATGAACATGAAATCATCACACCTCGTTTCACTCACAAGGTACCCCGTACCGGAAACGATATCCAAACCACAATCTATACACACCAATAAGCACATAAACACGTAAAGACACGTAACTAGCACAAAATAAAACTAAGTGACGAACCTCAAAACCATGGTTGTCACATCACTCCCTCCTAATAGAAATCTCGTCCCGAGATTTACTCCTTAGGATCAAAACACAACCAACAAATTACACGAGGATACTTGTTCTAAACGAACTCCCCTCATTTCCACGTGAACTTTAGTTCAAGTTTCAAAATACCACATATAAAAACCAAAAATAATTAAACTCATTGCCAAACTCTTGACCTCACATTCAATAAATCTCACATATGACTCTTTGATAAAACCAAGACTCTTATTAACACAAGTCCCGAATAACCGTACATGCAAAATGCATTCTCAAACAACCTTTACCAATCTCAATACATGAAATGTATCATGTATACAACTCATTTCCCCCAGGTAATTCTATGCTCATAAGCTAATGGTCCGATCTTTCCAAAGATCATAAATGGACCTACAAAACTCTACATCAACTCTTCCATTTTACCAAATCATACCACCCGTTACTATGGGTGAAACTCCCTACATAACTTTGTCACTTACATTGCCCTTTCTAAGCTACTCCTATCTATGTAGGAAGTATAGTCTACGTCCCTTTATCCATATGATTGTCCAAGCCACGCAACATACATGTTGGCGCGTTCTCTGCTTTAGACAACTCAACTCGTGCAACCTACATCCTTCATCCAAACCACCCTAATACGTCATCCATACAGTTCGAGTTCGTCTCAGCTTCACTTCATCCTTCTTATTCCATGTCTCATCAACCATGCTTGCCTTTCCCAGATGGTACTTGGCCTTTCAATTTTCTTTCATCAATTAACTCCACCCATCACCTTTGCCAAATGTTCAATCAAGATGATTGAATATGTGTTGGAGACGTTCATGATCCGTATAGATCATTCTCCACGTCTCGTACACCAAATGCCTCTAGCATTCTAGGCAGATATAACAGTCCAGCTCCACTAACTAAGTCTATCCAGTTCTTTCAAATCTTCAGTTCCTACAACGTATAAGCGATCACCTTTCTTTATCGTCCTCGTACACCTCCAAATCCTTGCTCCACGTATCGTCATGCTTCGCGAATTCATCCAGTCCTTCCGATAATGCCAAGATCGGCTCATTATCCAATCTACCTCTTCAGCCTCCAAAATGCTTCCTCATCCTTCTTCACTTCGCCCCTTGCTGGTTCCATGATATGCCATCATTTCTAACTACTCATCATGGTAGAATTAATACTAAAACTCACACTTGAAAATCTCACGTATAATTCCACTCCAAACCCAACACATACTTCGCCTCACTCTCCTTCTTAGACTTTGAGTAGATCAAGATGTCATCGATACTCCCGATGACAACTCGTTTATATACGTTCATGCACCCTCGGTTCATTGACTCCATGAGGACCGCTAGTGCTTTGGCGAAGCCAAATGCATAACCGTAAACCCAAAGCGTTCATACAACATCCTTAGCAGTTTCAACTATGCCCTCCTTGCACCCTCTCTTAGCGGCAATACGAATAAATTCCTACCTCGTTCTACTCGCGAAAATCTACACGTATTCTATAAGACCAATACTTCCTCTTATCAGACCACTCAACCGCTTCCACATCACATTTACTACCAAGCAACTCAACTTTTATCCGGCATTCCTTGCAATTTCTAACAACTCTTGTTTTTAAATCATTCCATCAACAATTTCCTTGGAAAGGCACTAACTACAACTCCTCTCACTTCTCCTACTTGCTCTACTTATGGTTCTACCTCACAGTAATAGGCAAACCTACTAAATTTCAGGAAATTTTCGGAAAACTTACATGTCCTACGAACAATCATAAATACCTTTGAGGTATTACTTCCCCTTCCAACACTCTCTATGGCGCGTTACTTGTGCTAATATCCCACAAATCTCTATTCATCTCCTTGGTACTCCTAAGAGACCTCATGACCACACTAGTTCGTCTACGAAGTTCTTTCCTCCCCACTAAGAGTATTCCGACCTTTCTCTCATGGTCACCTACTTAAGCGTGTAGGCGCGACCAAGTCTTTCATATGACTACCTCAACGCTCCCGAACAATACGAAACCAAAACTACATCCTGAATCCACCAGATACAATCAACGAATCAAACCAACAGATAACTAACGACATTTCACGTGCACCAGTTAAAACAAGTCAAAAACCATGAGACTCAAAAGAAAACTCAAACCCAAAACGTGTATCAATTCAAAATGACCCATCACAACAAAAAATAATCCAAGAAACACCCAATGGCAACCAAACATATTACGCCCCGTGACATATTATTTAAACCGTGCAAAAGATCGACTTTTCCAAAAGAATTTATATCTTTTTTTTATTATTATTACCTCCCACATCTATGTGACTCAAACAATCTACAAATAACCTTCTAGACAAACTCAAAACTCAACTCAAAAACTAGGTATCCCGTGCATCCCAAATTATAAAAAATAAACTACTATTCAAACTCAACCTTTAACACGACACTTGTACAATAATTTCGACCAGGATACTGACCTCCCATGACTATACATTCTGAATATTTGAAAAGTACATTCCGAGTAAATAATTTTAGTCTTTTGAATCATCCAAAAAGCTCTAAAAACGAACAAGTTATGACCAAAACAATTTTATACTAGTTGTTTTAAAATTAAAGAATAAACTTAGTGATTAATGCAATCCTTTTAAATGAAAGATATAATTGTATGTGTAACCTTCATAAACTCAATTTAACCGCGTATTAATAATTATAAATGACGTGAATCGGTTAAACCCAATTATATAAACTATGTAAGTAGAAAGAAATTTTACTTCGCTTTATTTTAAAGAAAGTCTTTTAGAATTTGAAATAAATAAGTGTTGATTAAAAAAAATCTTATGTTGCACCTTGTTTCAAACACGACTCCAACACCTTACCCTTATTTTACCGAATACAACCAATTATCTAACCCTATAATAGATTTCCAAGTCCCCTTTTTTCTCAATATATACCGACCAAAAGAAATGTAAGACCCAACACAAAAGATTCCATTATCTCAAAAGAAATCCCAAGCTATTTCAATAGACTTAAAACCAAGAACACCATTTTTAAAACATACACATGAAATACGAAACTCAAAGAATACGCTACAAGACACACTTCAAAAGATTCAAAACGTCGTTGAAACTCCACCAAACTCGGGCACTAATAAATCGTTTAAACACAAGAGAGCACTAGGTACGTTCAAGTAATAATAACTACTGAACGACCGTAAATCATAACATAACATCTTTCAGTATATACACATCCGCATATGTATACCTATTGAATCCCCCAAACATACTCGTTATCGTATATGTCAAGTCAATCAATCGCTTTATACGCTCGTTTTTCCATACGAGTAATCACCATCTCACCGTGCCACAACAAGGCATAAAGCCCACCTCCAAAACCAAACCATATCGTGTGACCCCAAAATCACACAACACCACTGTAATCCCAAAACATATAACACAAAAAGAACAATAGCCATATCATAGGCAGCCATTACATAAACCCATATATATATATATGTATACCCAAATTCCACATCTCATCATATACAAGCATGTACTAACCCTCTTTCATGCAATCATACTTGAGAACCCATTAAAGTTGTGGTACTTGTATAACTATGTTGACCACCATACTTATACAATTACCCTTCTCCCAATGCACTCCCTCCTGTGATGACACTTATAAGAATCAATACAACGTATAACACATAAATCCATCTACTCACATAAGCTCATAACCACATAACCAAATAGGTCCAAAATCCCATCTATTAAAATAACATAGTAAAACTCTTGGAATACCGAAATCCATAGTCTAGCTAAAACAACATAGACTAAATCCAAAATGAAAACATAATCAGTTATAAGTCATGTCACCCATAAGAGTGGAAACAGCTAAATACCTTCCTACCCATGTGCTCCTAGTAACTCGAACCACCACACGATTCTTAGGGAACATGGCTTAAACAACAAAAGAAAACTAGCATACCTCAGGTATGTAAAATAACTCGATAAAAGATAGAAACTACCTTGTACTAAATTATGTACTATAATGTACAATTTAAGCAAAATACAACAGTGACTAGCATGGACGATTATGGTTCAACCCGCACTAGTCACAAACCCGAAAAGAAAATAACATGTGACTAAGTATGAACATACTACGGTTCAATTCATACTAGTCAAAATCGCAATAAATAACATCCAAACACATCAATTATTATAAAATGCACACATACTCCTATGACGCCTATATGCAGGGACCCTTAAGCTATAGACTAGGCTACGCGACTAGGCAACCTAATTCTCTATAACCATTGTCTCTAATACCATTCTGTCACACCCCACCATGGCGGAATATGGGGCGCGACGTAATGGATATCATCACAACATGGCGTGTCTATAGAGATAACTATATGAATAAGAAATGTCATAAAATGGTGACACGAAAGTCATGACAATATCTCAACAAATGCAGGAGTCTAGGTAAGTAGGTAACAGTCCTACCACTTACCCAAGACAAACAATAAACATAAACCCAACAAACATATAGGTGCCAACATGTATCACTTATCAAAAAAAACATAAAAGTAAACTAAGAAGGAACGAGGATCTCCTTCTATATGCAATCCTAAGGCATCCAAGTCTAGCCACTTCTATCCTCAAGCTTAAACACATTCACACCTGAGAGAGACACTAAAACACGTCAACATAAAGTTGGTGAGAGTCATAGGTTTAGACTCCAACGCCAAATCAGTTACATGCTATGAATAACAAACACCAACACAATAACATATGGACAATGTGCTACAATAATGTATTAACAACTAGCATTCAAGTTCAATCAATCATCACAATTCCAAGGCATCACGCCTTACCAACAACCACAATTTCCAAGGCATCACGCCTTACCAAACACCATAATTTCCAAGGCATCACGCCTTACCAAACACCATAATTTCCAAGGTATCACGCCTTACCAAACACCATGGTACCATAGATGATCACACTATGTACCTATCCCAAGGCCACTACCTTGTCATTATCCATTGGTCCCATAGACGATCACGCTATGTACCTATCCCAAGGCCCCTACCTTGTCAAACCACAATAACTGAGACGGCACATGTCCCCCGATCCAAATCATACACAATCAAGAATCACATAGCAGTTAATCACATAAGTGCGCACACAAGTCCATCACAAAACCAAAAAAACATTCGCAGCATCAATTTATAAATAACTCAACATAGTGTCTCTTCCATCCCATCTGGAAGTCAAAATCAATAATAAACATGGGACTATGAAACTCACCTGATTGCTTCTTCACAAGTCCTCGCACTAGCAACAAGCTAACAAACCAAAAACACGCAATCAATACACGAACCAATCACTAAGATGGCTTATCAACCTATGATGGACATCTAGCCTATTCCCATATAAATACCTCATTGATAAGCTGCAATCACCCCATTAACCTTCCCTAACAAGTCCTTAACTTGGTTAAGTTTAATAGCTATCCCGTTCATATTTTACACAAAACAATCCCAGTTTTTAGGTCTCAAAACTTTAAGTCAAACGCCCACATAAACATACCCATGGTTTCTGTAAAAGGAATATTCATACCCTTACATATGTTAGCTAACACCTCCCACTTGACCTAACCTTAAAGCTATTGTTAAGGCCCCGATATATATATATATATATATATATATATATATATATATATATATATATATATATATATATATATATATATATATATATATATATATATATATATATATATATATATATATATATATATATATATATATATATATATATATATATATATATATATATACTTTTGTCATTCCAGATTTCCTGATTTTAAACATACTAAAAGTTTGTTACAATTAAGGGGTCTTACCCTAAACCAGAACCTTAGCCCAAGTGCAGATACTTACTAAAATATATAAACCATCTCTCATGTTCGTGAGAAGATCCCAATGCAACCCTAAGTACCCCAAACAACCCAAAACTTAAAAAGAAAACAGGCTGATTACAAAACTGTTTTGACCTTCGACTGTTGTAACCTTTTTTTGACCCATTTCCCTACCTCTAATTTAGTTCTCGTTTCTTTCATTGGAAAGCCACTTCAATTAGCTTTCCAGGGATATGTGGATCGCAAAATAAGAGTTTGTAGAACTCCCTATATGATCAAAACAATGACCCAAAATTCTGCCCAGTTTTTAAAAACGGGTTTAACTAAATTAACCTCATTAATTAACCCTAATCCCACTAATTACAAGCCCTAATTTATGTAATCATCATGTTATGATTAATATAACATTAATTTACTGTTTTTATAATAAACCCTAACCTAAATCTATCATAAGATGATTAAAGAAAACATAAAAACAATTTAATTAAAAAGGGTCTGAAGATTTAACCTTAGATTTTTTGGAAAACAAGATTTTTGATGAAGAACCCTAATTTTTCCATGGATGTCGACCCATACTTGATCTCCAGGGATTTTATGAAGTGTTTTGATAAAAATTAGGCTTTCTATACTTTCCTAACAAGTCCTTGGCCCATATACAAAAGCTCGGTTCCCTTTTTCCCTTTTTTCCCCTTTTCTTTTCTTTTTTTCACATAACTTACCTATACCCATTTAATTTCGTTTTTTTTCCTTTTTATTATTAATATTTGTATTAATAATATTACCTTAATTTTCCTTAATTTATTTCAGCTCCTAAAGCCTCCAAAACCTCAAAACCGTAAAACTAGTCAAATTTACGCGTTTTACCGTAAAAGACGTAAAATATACACTTTTAAAAAAAATCTCAAATTTTGAAATAAACTTTATAACTAAGTCCTAAATGACTTAAAACCATCCCGAAAAATATCCATATGACTAATTACCTCATCCGAGACCTCTAAATGTTAAACCGTAAATCGTAAAAACACGATTTTCTATAATACATATACGTATACGTAAAACCACTAAATAACACCATCTCACTTCATAGTCACTATCATGTGAACTCATGAACATGAAATCATCACACCTCGTTTCACTCACAAGGTACCCCGTACCGGAAACGATATCCAAACCACAATCTATACACACCAATAAGCACATAAAAACGTAAAGACACGTAACTAGCACAAAATAAAACTAAGTGACGAACCTCAAAACCAGGGTTGTCACAGTTGATTACCTTGGAAGAAACTAGCCATCATGTTCCTTAAGTCATTCGTTTGACTATCCAAAGTGTTTCTCATATCAGCTCTCAGATCGTTCCCTTGTTTCACCAGGTCTGCTTTCAAGTTGCGCACTTCCTGTTGGAGATTGTCCACGATCACATCGTTAGTCCTCATGTAGGTTCCAATGTCTTGATGTAATGCGGGTGGTTGATAAGCAGGTTGCTGGTAAACTTGGTTGTTTCTTTGAGGTGGATATGGTTGTTTGTGAGGTGGTATGTATGGTGTACGAGGTTGTTGTTGTTGAGGAGGGCGATTTGGGTTTTGCTGTTGGTTTGGGTTGTTAGGAGGAAAACCTGGTGGGGAAAGATAGTTGTTTGAGCGATAGCTAAGCAAGTTGCGGTCACCTTAAGGACGAGCTTGATAAGCGGCCGGAGGATAGGTGCCGTATGCTGCATTCGCATTCTCAGAAGGGTAGTCTTGGGTGGCAGTACAAGTGGTGTAAGAGTGAGGACCCCCGCATATTTCACATGGTTGGCTTACAGCATTGACTTAAGCGTTTTTAGCATTGATGTTGTTGGTGTTGCTAGCGGATTGGGTAGCAAGCGATTCAAGAAGCGCAGTGATTTTGTCAATTCGCTTGTCGCTGTCACTAGTACTAGCACTAGCGGCATTGGTCCGCACACTCTTGGTTTGCACACGAGACTTATTCTTAATAATATCCCAAGCAGCATTGGAAGTCTTAGCCAAAAGATTACCCCCCGAGGCATTGTTTAGTGAATCTAGGTCATTCATGCTTAAACCATTATAAAAAGTGTTAATTTGGTGCACTTTGGTAAAACCATGTTGTGGGCATTTTCTCAAAAGGTCTTTGAAACGGTCCCAAGATTCACTAAAAGACTCATCGTACTTTTGTTCAAAATTGATAATTTCATTCCGCAAAGCGGTAGTACGAGAGGGTGGGAAAAAGTAGTTGATAAACTTGGTCTCCAAATCCGTCCACGTAAGAATACTTTGTGGCGGTTCCTTAGCAAGCCAATGCCGGGCTTGTCCCTCTAAAGAAAAGGGAAAAAGTTGTAAACGGATTACCTCTTGTAGAACACCATTGAATTTGACCGTAGTAGTGAGTTGTAGGAATCTCTTGATGTGGTCATGTGGATCATCAATGGTACGCCCCAAGAATGGTTGAGCAGAGACCATCTGGATAAAACCGGATTTGAGCTCAAAGTTGTTGGCTGCAAACGCGGGTATGACAATTGGATCATTGTTGCCATCTACATGGGCTTGCAGCAGTTCAATCATCGGGCGATTGGTAGAGGCTCATTGTTGTTATTATTGTTGTTGAGAGGTGGATTGTTATTGTTATTATTGTTTTGAGGTGGGTTATTGTTGTTGTTTTGTACACCTGCCATGTCTAAGTCTTCGAGAGGCTCGGGCTCTTGATAAGACGTGGATCGTGTACGCATGCACCTGCAAAAGAAATAACAAAGCAAGCAAGAAATATTTTTGGTTTTTATTGTTTTTTAATTTTTAGGATTTTTTGAAAATTTTATATTTTTTTAGGATTTTTGAAAATTTTTGTGAAAAAGTAACGTTCACGGTGAACGGATCCCAAAATCCAAGTTCTCACAAAAAACTGTTGATCTTAACGAGAAGAGCCGGCAGCGGCGCCATTTGATACTAGCGTTTTTGTATGGTTCGGAATAAGTTCTCGGAATCTCCTCGAATTGATCACGGTTCTAAGTGGAATGATTTGTTCTTGGTTAATAAAAGGGGGTTGGTTTGTTTATCTATTTTGAACTAATAACAAATGAGTAAGTGTCGAAGAGTAAAATTATAAGCTTTGAAAGATTAAACTAAATTGACGAGTTAAAAATGAAAGCTTGAAAACGTAAAGAAGAGATTAGAAAAATACTTTGAAAACTCAATTAAACTAACACTTAAAAACTTTGCTAAAACTTTAAAACTTAAAACCTTAAGCTATCGGAATATAATTAAAACTAGTTCATCGGAATCGAATCCCAGATCGGAATGTGCCATCGGAATAATTGTCAAAACAATCCATCGGAATAATTAAAATGCAAGCTGTCGGAATGATGTCTATCGAAATGCAGTTCTATCGGAATGTTCTAGATCGGAAAGTCTGATCGGAATATCGTAAACACTTCTGTCGCAATGACTTACTATCGGAAAGTTGCAAACTAAAAATGGCCAGAGTTTCGACTTAAAAAGGAACTTAGTCCCGTCGGAATGTGCGATCGCAATAAGCGATCGCAATCCAGATCGGAATAAGGGGGAATTGCCACCCGATCGCAAAGTAAAACCCTCTTGGGTTATTGCGATCTAACACTCAATACCGTCGGAATATACAAACCCCAAGATTGCGATGAAGTGCAAAACCAATCCGAAAATGGTGAAAAGCTGAAATTTCAATACGAACATACAATAAGCTTTCTTAACAGGGACTTAAACTCTTCAAAAAGATTAAATTAGACAACTTCTGAAAAACGTAAAATCATAAACTTTATAGATGGAACTTTTGAATGACTAAAACATTGATGAAATCCGAAAAACAATAAGCTAAAACAAGCAATAAGCCAATAAGCATAGAAGGCCTATAGCTTATACGTGTGAGAGCTTAAAAAGAAACAAGAAAGATTAAACTTTGATCACGAACTCATCCACAAATCCAAACCGTATGAAATGAAACAATCGGATCAAGGATTTAGGTAAACTAAGAAAAGTAGAAGAAGATTAAAGAACTTAAAAGCTTAACTTGAATAAGATCAATGAAATCCAAAGTACAAAGATTAAAGAAAGCCTAAATTTAAAAGATGAAAACAAAGGAAAAGTTTAGTGAGAGAAAGTTTGGAACTTTCTCTCTCTAAAACTAGAGAGAATGAAAAACTAACTAAAACTAAAAACTCCCTCAAAATAGTGAAGTGGAATCCTTTATATAGGTGCACTCTTGTGGGCTTTGTGAATGGGCTTGGTTTTGGGCTTCTTTTCTTCTCTCTTCTTTAGTCTTTACGTTTCTTTTAAATAAACGTTTCCGACTTTTGGACTTTGAGAAGTGTCGGTGAATAATTCCAACTCGTCTAATAATCTTTTGTTTAATAGACTCGAGTTCTTCGACATATATAAATCTTCTATCTTTGGCTCTATTCTTCGATAAATCTTCAAATAAGCACAATGACTTCAAATCTTTTTGCATCTCTTGGACAATAGACTTCGTCTTGAGTCTTTTTCCTCGATAAAACCCGTGCAACCCCATGTTTTTCTTCAATATTCATCCGGTTGACTCTGAAAACACAATAAACACAAAAACCACGCATAATTCCAAACAAATGATATTAAATACGTGTTTTGGTCTCGTTTTAGCCAGAATTAAGTGGTAAAAGGATGGGTGTTTTCACACCTATCACTTATACTCTGATTTGCTGGCTCCGCCAATGCCCCACACCTTTTTATAAAAATAAATCCACTTACACATGTGGCAAATTACATGTACCATTAGAATTGCATTAAATTTTCTCTCTTATTTTTACTTCCAATAATCAAGTGACATGTAAGGATGTTGATTTGTTTTTGTAAAAATAGTGTGAATTTAGTATTTTTTATAAAATGTTGGTACTTATCGTAATCATTCTAATGGGGTTGCTCTATAATACATGCTAACCCTTATTTGCCTTTTATGTTGCTTGATATCTTGTTTTTTCTTAATCGAATGGTACAAGTGTACAACTTTTCAACCTATACATAACTGTATATGGTTTGTGAACAATAGAGGGTGCATTTCACGTGCACTTGACACAAGTTAATGTATCATCAACTATATTATAATATCCAATAGATTGAGAACCATTTTTCATTTTTGTTACTTTTCTTGCACATATTTTTTTTAACACTCATACAAATAGAATCATAACATGATACAAATCATAATAGTAAATGTAAGGGAAATAATTTGCACACTTCTTGTATTAATTTGCATACTCTAAAATATGGTGTTTTAACATATATAACCTTATATCACTTTTATTCATATCTATTTTTACAAGAGTATAAATGTCAAAATAACATATTTTAAAATTTAAAGTGTCTTAATCAATCCAAAAAGTATGCAAATTACCTCTGTAAATGTAAACAGTAATTTGGGTACTTTTATGTCCTCATATTGAACTATATATACATATATCTTCAACGCAAAATTTTATCACATACAACCATTTTTATTTATATATCAAATGAAAAGATTACAAAATCCCGTCGTTTATCAAACGGTCTTAGGCTTAAGTAGTACTCCCTCTGTCTCATAATTATTTTCCACCGACTAAAAACACGTAATTTAATAAAAACATCACTTTTTTAAGTTTTTTCTCTTTTACTTTTTACACAATAACAGTTTTACTTTTAACAAATTAATTTACAGCTTCTTTATTCTTTGTAATAATACCTTCAAGTGAGGGTGATATGGTAAATTTAATCTACATTACTTATCTATTTTTGGAAGTGGACAATTAATTTAGGACGTCCAAAAATAGTAATGTGTACTATAATTTTGAGACGGGGGGAGTATAATATTATTCGCTAATATAAATTGCGTACATATAATTCATTCGGAAAAATACATCAAATGTAACAGTTTAACGATGTACCGTTAACAGGGCCATACGTGTATATATAATCACAAGTAATTCTTAGATGCACGTGTCTCTGTAGAAAAAGGACCTTGATCTTGGTCCTCTAGTCCGCGATGAATCGTAGGAATACTTGTCCGTTGTCCATACCATTTTCTAAGTCTGTCAACTCTCTCTTGGTTAACTTAATAATATGATGAGGATCAAACATAACCTCAATTATTTGCGGGGTTTTGGAGATGCGAAAGGTGCTAGTATAAATTACATTTAGAGGGTGATTCTTAATGTATTTTGTACTTAAAGTGTACGCATCCAAATTCGGGTACACTTGGATGTAAGAGTCTTTCTCGAAGTTAACTCTAAGTCGAGCTAATACTACTTCAATCTCAATGCCAGAGTTATCTGACTTAAGTTTAAATGATATAAATCTACACTAGTATCTTTAATATGTATGTTGTAATTTAAAAATATTAATCCTCGTGAATCAAAAAAAGGAGATACAAGCCAACGCAAGTACCAATATCAATATTCCTCTCATGAACGTTATCCTCTCTATCACGCTCGTTAATGATCTTTCGGGTGCCTTCAGATTTCGAAGAAAAAAATATACTCGTTGTACGACAAAAAAACACATACTGTGATAAGTATATCAAACACATTATCATACAAAACACATGCGTATATCTAACGAGATAATATATTCAAACCTTAAAACAACATTACAAATATATAATCACATTGCGAATGTAAGAAAATTTCACACTATTGATAGACACAACACAAAAATATGAACTTTAGAATAGTTAATTTTGTTAAGATTAATATTGCAATAATACAATTTCAAGTTGGTTTTTAATGATAAAGAGTCTTGTCTTATTTTGACCAAGTATGTGTTCTTCATTTTATGCTTTTAAAATCACTGCTTTGCTTTTACTTTTACCCCATATATAAATTTAGTTAAAGTGTAAACTATCCATGATTAAGTTATCATATTATATTAAAATCACTTTTACCTATCTTTATAACTCTCCACTCACATTCTTTCACTATTGTCAACTTTCTCCTAACTTTCTTATGAACCGGTTCAACCCAAGTCGTTAAAACCTAATTGTTCAATTCGGGTTTGAATCTTCATAAAACCGCCTAGCAACACCCCAAAGACATCACAAAAGCATTTACAAAAGCAGTTGACCATTCATATAAACTAATTAACACCATTTCATAGAATTAAAAATATGAGATGTAGAATGACCATTTACAAAAGCATTTGACCCCTAATTTTATAGTATTTTCTTAGTTTATGGCATTCGAGGTGGACCCAGAACAATACGTTATCAGGTGCACATAATATTTTTTACGAGTATCGAGAGTTTTTATTATGGGTAAGTATGAGGCGGTTTCATAAAGTTTTGGTATAGAACCAAAAGTTTTGTTTGGTTTTTCTGGTTCTTGGTTTTTTGCAACTATGTTTTGTGTTTTTCATTGAATGTAATATCTTCTAAAAGTTTGGAATCTTTTTTCACAAACAACTGTCGCGTGAATTTAGACATATATTATAAGAGTAATCTCATGAATATTTGTGCGCTAAAATGTAAACATGAAATGGGAAATTTTCGCCGACAATTTTTAGTTATTAATTTAAATCATTTAAGGGACTTGTCAATAACAAGATATATGATGAATTTGTATATCCGAAACTTGCAATGACAGATATCTGAAATTTCGAATAATTTTTTTTGGATTTACGATTATCCAAATTTTCGGATTAAAAAGTATTTACTTAACACAAAAATTAGGACCGGGTTCATTTGAAAAAAATGTTAGTGAAACATTATTTGTGAAAAAATGTTAATGAAACATTATTGGTGAAACATCATTTGGCAACCTTGAAGGTTTATTATGCATGGTGTGTGGCTCAGGTGGCATCACTCGTACACCGAGGGACGCCAGAGAATGACAACGCAAGTTCATTAGTTTTAATTTGGTTAAAGTAGTGAGGGTACTTGCCCCCAACACTTTCTTCTATAATCATGTTTTCTAATGGAAATTGTTATTTTTTTGCAATTTTATTGATGTTGCCCCCAATATAAAATGAATAATGCCCTTAGCAAATTTGAAGGTTTTTGAAAAGTGAGTTGATAAAAAAGTTTAGAGAAGATGATGCATAGATATATATGCAGGAAGAGAGGAAAAGAAAATCACAAGTAGTAATATTTTATACAAAGTCAGTGGAAAGTCACGTATGAGATTGAGTGGGAGTGCCTTTTTATCAAATATTGTAGTATATTTATTTATCATATATATGTGACAAATATGTTTTGTGAACTTTGTTACATGTACTTATTTAGCCATATATGTATAGTGATAATAGGAGAAGAGATATCCTCTTCATCTCAGCATTCATTAATATTGTTTTCTATTTTTACAATTGTCTAATTTTTCTTGTGATGAATATAAACTAGAACATCGGGATGATATTAGGAAATATGGTCAGAAGAATCTCGATAGTAGTTCCATGAACAATCCTTCGCGGGATTTTATGGAACCTCACTATGACGCATGTAACTTTTGTGGTCATTTATGTTATTGTTTTTTCTTGCGAATACATGAGTTTTTTTTTGCATTTTTTGTAAGATTTTTTTTCACACTATACAAGATGTTGGTTTTAATTGCTTTTATTTAGCACTAACGTTGCTCTTTCACATAATATATCATTGTTATTTTATGTAACTATTACGTAAGTTAAGCTATTTTCCCGCACCATAAGCTCTTTTTGTTTCCTTTTTTAACGAATTACATGACCGTATAATTTTTTTTGCCCCTTATACTTTGATTTGCTGGCTCCGCCACTGCCCACACCTTTTTTACAAAAACAAATCCATTTACACATGTGGCAAGTTACATGTACCAATAGAATTGCATTAAATTTCCTCTCTCTTATTTTTACTTCCAATAATCAAGTGACATGTAAGGATGTTGATTTGTTTTTGTAAAAATAGTGTGAATTTAGTATTTCTTATAAAATGTTGGTACTTATCGTAATCATTCTAATGGGGTTGCTCTATAAATACATGCTAACCCTTATTTGCCTTTTATGTTGCTTGATATCTTGTTTTTTCTTAATCGAATGGTACAAGTGTACAACTTTTCAACCTATACATAACTGTATATGGTTTGTGAACAATAGAGGGTGCATTTCACGTGCACTTCACACAAGTTAATGTATCATCAACTATATTATAATTTTCAAAAGACTGCGAACCATTTTTTCATTTTTGTTACTTTTCTTGCACATATTTTTTTTAACAACATACACATAGAATAATAACATTATATAAATCATAATAGTAAATGTAAGGGAAATAATTTGCACACCTCTTGTATTAATTTGCATACTCTAAAATATGGTGTTTTAACATATATAACCTTATATCACTTTTATTCACATCTATTTTTACAAGAGTATAAATGTCAAAATAACATATTTTAAAGTAGGGGTGTGCAAGAAACCAAAAACCCGAACCTAAACCGAAAAAACCAAAGAAACGAAACCTAAAAAATCGAAACCGATTGAAAAATCGATGGTTCGGTTTTTGCATTTTGAAAAAGCCGAATCTTTTGTTTCGGTTTAATTTTAGCATTAAAGAAAACCGATATAAACCAAACCAATCTTTATAAACATGAGAATATATATATATATATATATATATATATATATATATATATATATATATGAGATGGGATCATTAGAAAACCTTCTCTTGCTAGAAAACCTAGAAAACAATACAAATCTTCCTCCTTTTTTTCCCCAAAACTACAAGGGGTCGAAATGTAAATCATCAATCTTTAGGGGTAAATCTTTCACTTTCCAAACTTTCCTAAGTGCAAGGGCTTCCTTTTCACTTTCTTTATTTTTCAGGGACTGTTTTGCATCTCTTTCAATTTCTTATGAGTTGGTTGACTTTTTTTTTTACCGTTAATGTTATTCTAATTTCTTGGCTGCGAACATTTTAAACTCTCGATTTTTATGTGTAATTAATAAAACCATTCAACACATAGGTTCGATTAGAAAATGTAAAACTGAACATTTTCATATGACCACGATATATACAATCTAATCGTTACTATATTCCAAAAAAGATTAATTAAAATAAAATCAACAGTGACTAATACTAACAAACTTATTGCATAATCTAAACACATTTAACAGATCAATTACATGCCATAGACACGATATACAATCATCCCGATAAAAACCATTTTAGGTTGGAAGCAATCCGAAACAAACTACATCAATTATGTCACAAAATATGAAACAAAATAGATTACAAATAACCCTCGTAACTGTGTTCTCTTGTGCTTTTTTAATCAGGCTGGAAGCAATCCTAATCACCATCTTCTCGCGAGCAGGTTTGTTAACAATTTAAGCATCAAATCCCGAGTATGCCACTGAACCAGAAATACGATCTTCAAATCACGCGTGGAGTTCATGTTCCTGAAGGCAACACTTATAAAGCTCGTTAATATTATAGAATGTTTCTAAACATGATGTGATCCCAACAAGCATAACTGCAAAATTTGTTTTAGCGTCGACCACACCACTTGTTCGAGAGGACTCTGTGTAAAAGGAACCTGCTATTAGCAGTTTGCTGTAGCAGACTGCTCGAGTTCAACTTATATTTTCTTCTACGATTATGCACGTATTGAAAATAAGTTCAACTTATATTTTCTTCACCGATAAGATATTTAAAATCAGAATATTTTTAGCCAAACATTGAAAAGCTGATTACTTCGATACAAGTTGATATAAGAAGATACTAATCTGTTTTAAACAAAAATCGAAATGTTAGTTAATTTAAGAAAGCTTACATAAAAGCATCATAGGAAAGTAAGAAGAACAAAATTTTCAAAACCCCTTATGAAGTTCCCCGAGTACGAACAAATGTGCCTGAGGTAACCTAAGTCCTATATGGCCAGATTGATATGAACTTCCGTTGTTTCTTTTTTTAACCCCAAACTGCCCTAAAACATTTTATAATTGATGCCCCAGCACTGTTTTGAACTGATTCCCTAACTAAAAACCTCAAACGGATTCACTAAGGTACAAGCGAGTCATATCCTCGTTTGGTGAGATGAGACATATTAGTCAACATTACAAACAGATGCACGAGAATATACAAACGGATGGATCAAATATTCAAACAGATTTACTAAATAAGTACCTCAAATGTTGATCACTCCGAGAAATAAAAAACAATACTGATGTCTATAATTTTAACTAACACAATCACCAGTTATGCATTAAAAATGTTAACTTCTAGCAAATCAAAATCCTAACACGACCCATTTACGCTTAAACCTACACAATACAACATAAAACATGTTTGATATTAACACACTCTCTAACCCATTTTACCAGCTTCATATGAATCTACACTACTTTGATTTATATGTTAATACTTAAACTTAAGTATACTCATCATATAGAACTAAAAATCTAGTGTATATACTACTGTTCGCTACCAAAACTACCAAGATCAGTCAATTACTTTAGTGTGTTTGTTCTATAAAACCTTTTGGAACTCAACTAGAAATATGAAGCACACACTTTCAAACAAAAATGAAATCGGTAGATATATCTAGCTCATAACAAGCGTGAAAGCTAATGTGTAATAAACAGATTATGTAACTTACTCAGTTATGATCAGTCTGTCTAGTTATGATCAGTCTGTCTTCTGTGTACAGTTGGGCATATTGCAAGTTGTCCGAAAATAAAAGTTGACAATCTATTCCGGTATGGTCAGATTTTGTTCAACATCACATAGACTTGGAGCGCATCTTTCCACAACTAGTACAAATCATAATCACCACAACTTAGTAAAACGGATGCAATAAAATATAAAACGGATGCATTAAACAAAAAACAAACGGATGCATTAAACCAAAAAACAAACGAATGCATTAAACCTAAAAACAAACGGATGCATTAAACCAAAAAACAAACGGATGCATTAAACCAAAAAACAAAAAGATGTCATAATACAATATTAAAGCAGATGCTTTAAAAAATAATATATATTTGATTAGCATTTGATGAGAAATACATATACGAACTATTAACTAGTAAGGGCAAATTGTTTCACGCATCAAGCAACAAATTATAGTTGCATCGTATTTCTAAATTCTACCAATGACTAGATGTAGCATGTAGGATGTAGGAAAAACAAGCATTTTCCACTCATCAAAGAAATATAGGCTTGTTGTGGTCACTGAACATAGTATACAACAAGGATCGTAAATTCGTAATATGAAAAACTATATTTTCGTACCTCTGGACAAGTTCAATTTCTAAAATAACAAATCAGACAAAAATAGTTGCTAACTGAACAAATAAATCATATATCAAAGCAAAAAGTGATAGCTAAATCAAACTTCTAATCAGCGCTACCAATGACTTGTCGGTTCTACGTTTGTGGGATAACTATAACAATTAAAGGTATTTTTGTAATCCTAAACGAAGCATACAATGCATATTAAAATAAATTTCTAACTCAATCAAGATCAATTTATCATAGCACTAATCAGAACCTTTTCAATTCAGTTTGTGCAAGAACAATCTTGTGAAAGCGAACATCCTAACAGGGTTCCAAGATGATTGCACATATATCTTTGAAATATCGTATAAGATAAACATACCAGATATTTATACTGTGTGCTCAGTCCATTAAACTCGAGATTCAGATTTTGTAAGATCATGCCAGTTAAAAGCAACATACTTTGCTGATAATAACTTGCACCCGCTTATAGTTTATGTTCCTGTGAGCTGCTCTCAGTTCTCCCATGCTTTATCGACCATTTTAATAATTGGTTACGGATAAGCCATTAGAAATGCATATACACCATCAGAAATGCAGACAATGATAGGCGTGGGCTTCTTCATGTTCGCTTTATGTTGGTATCCCCAGCCACTATGCCATTATCACTGCAATTAAAAACGCAAAACAATCACCATCTGTTCTATATCATGATGAAACAACTAGATCGGAAACTTTCAATATTTAACATGTTTCACTTTTTTCAGCTTGTTCTACAATTCTCTTGCATCCAACCAGTAGTCCAGATTCTGATGCCCTAATATTACCTAGCCATGTTAATCATCGACAATATATAAATAAAAGTAGATTTTTTAGTACCAAGAATTGCTAATCATCGACAATATATAAAAAAACTTTACGTTAATCATCGACATTGATGCACTAAATAACCTCAAAAAGACGCACTAAAGTACCTCAAATGGATATATAAAAAAGTAGATTGTTTAGTACCAAGAATTGCTTGACTCGTGAATGATATATTTTTTATAAATAACATAAAATTTCAATTAAGTTCACACCGTTTACGAAGAAAGAACTAAATCGTCAAAGAAAAAACATCCAATTATTGATATACAAGCTAACCTAGGTCACAGATATCATCATCCACAACATATCCACATCAGCCTACCGGAAAGAAGATAAAAAAGAAGGCACCAAGTAAAATATATTACATAAAAATTGAGACTCTTGCACGGACTCGAGATATAAAGATCAACACTGAAATTGATTACTTGATAAGAAGATAAGAACATCAAATAAGATGAGAAATGTACCTTTTTATCTAGTCAAAGCCAAAAAAAATATTCATTTTGACTACTGAATATTTGGTTTGTTTTGCTAGTGGCCCAAACTCCCTGCATATTAGTACGCAAATACATTATAGTCAAATATTTAAAAAATAATATGAAAATTTAATTACAAATGAGAAGCTACCTGGTTCAATTTCAACACTAATCTAATATTAATTTAAACATTAAGGCTAGAATCAGAAACAAATAATAAATACCATCTATGCGGAAGATGCAAACTAGGCCCACAAGGAATAAAATAGGAGCATCAATATCGATTAGACAAGCGGGGATGTATTAAAATATACAAACAGGTGAATTTGTGCATTAACAAAAAAACAAAGGGATGCCATAATAAAATATTAAAACCGATGCATTAAAAAAACAAACAAATAGATGCCTTGATACAGTATTAAAATAGATGCCTTAACAAACAAACAAACCGATGCATTAATACAGCCTTAGAAAAGATGCTCCTTTTTTTCATGATCCCTTTCTTACTAATCAAACAACCAAACAAACTTAACTAAGTTCAGTAAGCTATCATCTAATAAACAAATGTTATTTTCATGAAGTTTGATGCACTTATCAAACACACAAACAAATGCTCTTTTCACGAGTATTTATTATAATACCCATGATGCATTAATAGATTCTTAAACGGGTGCCCTGATACAATCTTAAAAGAGATACTTTAAACAAACAAACCAATTCCCTACGCTAATGCCCTAAACATACAAATTGGTGTCTTTAAATTGTCAAACTATGTCTTAATAGGTCATATGATCCAACAAGAGAAATTCTGATTCATTTACACATTAATATGTTTAGAAATAGGAACTTAAAGAGATTTTCATTAAGAGAAATAAAATCTTGTTTTTGTGTGCAAGTGAGTACAAACACCATGTGAAGCATGTGCCTATAAGAATGTACTTCACATATAAGAGTAAGGTTAAAGATAAGAAAGTTAAAAAGACTGGTCTTTAATTTGGCTTAAAAAGGAAATGCCATGAAATTTGTACGTTAGGAACATAAGTTTCTTATATTGGAGAATACCCTCCATGTCGACAGTAGGTTTACACATCTCTTTTACAAGAATAAGACACGAAACTAGAAATTAACTATAATTCGAACCATTATATATTGAAAAAAAGTGTAACTATGGAAAAGCTGAACTAAATACTACAATATTGAAAAAGCAAATGAAGACGGAGCTAAATTAGAATTTCAGATTGCCATTAGAATACCAATATTCCATTCAAATAAAATTATACTAGTTATACCATTCTACAATCATGAACAAAAATAGTTGTAGTTATAATAGCTCTAGAACTCGTTAGGAGTATTAAATATTGGTAAGACTCTTTTGCTCTCTATATAGCTTACCATGTTAGTATTTCTTAACGATTATAAGTTTATCTTATCACTCGATCAAAAATGCCTAATAAAGTGATTATGAGGTAGTTCGGATTATGCTTTACAAGATAGATTTTCCTAAGTGATACAATAATACTAATGTATTTTTTTTGTTTTCAATTATGGGTATAAGTACGTACGACTAACGGGTCCAAATTGGTCTAACTAAATCTAACATATAATTCATCATATACCAAGTACTCACTAATGACACTGCAAGCAGGGATCGACCCAACCCGACCGGAACCGATAATGCCCTATAGAGTCGGGTTACTTCGGGTCAAACATAGCTTATTGGGTCAGCCCGATAAACCGATAAAAAATAATGATGTATTAGCAAATCTTGAATTTTTAAACAAAATCCCAAGTAGTTATTCGAATAAGTACCTTGCTTGTTTACCTCTACTAATATAACACTTCTCCTTTATCAGAGCCTATATTTGCTTAATTAGAATACAACTTTTTGGATATTGTTGCATTCTTTATTCAAAGAAGTATACAGTGTCACAAATTGTCAACACCATCACATATTTTTACAAGTAAATCTAATTTAATTATGGCATAATCATGAATGCATATCAACATAGACGTATAAAGAACTTGTTTTCATATTTTAACAACTTGATGGCATTAGATTTTTTAATTAGTTTCATTTTTATTCTTCTTAACAAGTAACCCGATAACCCGATAATCCAACTCGATAGACCCCCCAACATGATAGACCCGAACCCGATAGACCCGATTCCTTATAGGGTCGGGTTACGGATTAATCTTTAATTTTCAAAAACTCGATAAGATCTGACCCGATAAGCCCCAAACCCGACTGGATAACCCAATTGAGACACCTAGGTGCAAGTACACTCAAAAGACATTGCATGAAAACATGTATAAAGTAAATCCTAAGAAAGCACCAAACATGGTGTTGGAAATACGTTTTACGTATTAAGAAGGATCGGTCACTCCAACGATAGTCCATGTAATAGCTCGTAGTTTAGTTACATGTCTGTACTTAACAAACAACACCAAGCCTAGCCTACAACATGTGTAGGCCGGCCCAAATGTAAGCCCAAGCCCATGACAAGGGCTTGGGTATATAAACCCTCTCCTTTGATGGAGAGGGTGTGGTTTTCATTATTTTACACATAGTTCCTTTTAACTTTCTCTCTCTAAAGTGTGAAATCCACCATCTCTCTATCTCATTCTCTCTCTAAAACCATAAGCATAGATTTACAAATCTTCAAATGGTATCAGAGCGCTTGGGATGAAATATAGGTTTGTTTTTGTGTTCTAAACATTTCGTAGATTGTTGGTTTGTTTTGAGCCGAATCTTCAAATTTTTTTGTGTTGGATCGAAGTTTAAAGTAGTGTAACATAGGGATTCGTGTTTAAGAGTGTTCTTGGTATCTTGGTTTTCATTAAACATCAGTTTTCTTGGATCAAAAGTGCAAAAAAAGTTGGTGTTCTTCATTCCGAAATTCTAGCAGAAAGATCCATCGGAAAGTACAAACTGTACTTGGGCCTCCATTGCAATAACTTAACCATCGGAAAGGGTTAGGTTTCTACATTGCGATCGCTGGATTTTTATCACTTATTCCGATCTGAATCATTCCGATAGCTATTGCGATCTGAGATTCCGACGGGTATAAGGAAGGTGTGTTAAGTCGTTACTCTGCTTAAATTTTGTCAGCCACTTTGCGATCTGAATCATTCCGATAGCTATTGCGATCTGAAGCATTCCGATAGACATTGCATTGCGATCTGAATCTTTACGATAGGGCTTTACGATCTGAACATTTCGACAGCATTGCATTTCGATCTAGGCATTCCGATACCTCCATCATTCCGACCAAGTTACATTACGATCTGGACTTTGCGATCTAAACATTTCGACAGCCTTGCTTTGCGATCTGACATTCCGATCTGGTATTCCGATCTAGACATTCCGACAATCCAAAAATTATTCCATAAATTTTGTCTTGGAATTTTTGGTTTATCGAGAACATATTTTAAGGGATTTTAACATTGTTTCTCGACTTCAACACAAAAACACTTAACCTTATTTCATTGTTCGATCAAATTTGTAAATCTTAACTTATTGAAATGGAGTATACATCTCTTACGGATAAGTCCATCCTCTCGGGTACGGATAATCGTCCACCAATGTTGGTGAAGACTATGTATGAGGAATGGGCTTCCCGAATGGAACTTTATATGTTGAACAAGGAGAATGGACATCTAATTTGGGCATCGGTGCTCAATGGACCATTAGATTATGGTACTGTGACGGAAGGTACGACCACTCGTCCTCGCACAACGGGTGAGTTGACTGGAGATATGAAGATTCAAGATAAATGTGATAAGTATGCTACAAACATCATTCTCCAAGCCCTTCCTCCAGATGTCTACAAACTCGTCAGCAAACATAAAGTTGCCAAAGAGTTATGGGATATAATTCGTGTTCTCATGCAAGGCACCTCGTTAACTAAACAAGAACGAGAGTGTAAGCTTTATGATACTTTTGATAAGTTTGCCTATGTGCCAGGGGAGACTCTCAATGATTACTATCTGAGATTTACCCTATTGTTGAATGAGCTTAATATCTATGGCATGGAAATTCCTACCTTTCAATTGAACACCAAGTATTTGAACACTCTTCCTCCATAATGGAAAAAATACGTGACGAATGTTAAATTGGCTAAGGACTTGCATAACACCAATGTGGATCAACTTCAAGCTTTTCTTCAACAACACGAATGCCATGTGATCGAGGCTCGGTTGTCTACACCTCAAGTTCATGATCCACTTGCTATGTATGCTTCTCAACAAAACATGGCTTTTACTTATCAACAACCATCATACTTGCAGCAGCCACCACCACACATCTATCAGCAATCATCTTATCAACCACCAATGATGCCACAACAAGAATATCAACAAAGTGTTCATCAACAATCTTTTCAACAGCAACCACCATATCAAACATCACCATCACAAGCCAACACTTCTCCATTGGGCTATACTCCTCAGCAAGGATATTTTCCAATAGAAGCACAACCAGCACAAGCTTTCTACTCTAATGAACTTCCACCAATCCAAGCACCGGTCTTTACTCCAAATGATACACCGGCTGATGTACTAAACCATCTCACCGCTTACTTGTCAAAACTTGTTGCAACTAGAGGATTTCCACCAACAAACAATCAGCTCCGCACCTCTTCAAATCCTCGACAACAAGCCACTGTTCAAGATGGTCAAGTGACGGTGCAACCTATTCAGGGAAGGCAAAACTCATATGGACTTCCTACAAGGACTGGGAACAATCAAGCTGTGAATTCTCAAGCTAATGGAAATGGAAGTCCTAGTAGTCCTAAAAAGGTTGTGACTTGCTACAATTGCCGACGACAAGGTCATATGGCTAGGGAATGCACTCAACCGAAAAGGAGGAGGGATGATGCATGGTTTCGTGAGAAGATGTATTTGGTTGATGCTCAATCTAAGGGGAAGATCTTGGATTCAGAGGAGTTAGCATTTCTTGCAGACCCAGGGGCAGCAGATACTGAAGGCATTGCAGTTGTTTCCACTTCTAATGCAGCTTATCAAGCGGATGACCTTGACGCATATGATTCTGATTGTGATGACATTCACTCTGCCCAAGCTGCTCTCGTTGCTAATCTCTCTCACTACGGTTCTGATGTCATCAGTGAGGTACCAACCACATCTAATAATATTAATGATAACCAACATCAAGTTGGGCATGAAAATGACAACCTCAAACAGCATTCGGGGACTAGTAACTCAAATGATGTGGTACCCAACCCAACACATTTGAGTGAACCTCAACCAAATGCTACGACGGGTATGGAATCTTATGCTCAACATGATTTGGTCATGGTGCCTAAACATATTATTGATCAAATGCATATGGCCCTCAGACAATCCGTAGATACGAATTCCACCCTAACTGCTGAGCTTGCGTTGCATAAAGAAAAGGTCAAAACTTTTGAAATGGTCCCTCAAGAAGAGAAAATAACATGTTCTGAATTTGACCAATTTCGTTTTGAAAAGATTGAACACTTGAAAGAAATAGAATCATTAAAAGCTAATCTTTCCAATGAATTAAAAGAAAAAGAGTCGGTTGTCAATGATTTTCAGAAACTTAAAATGGATTTCGAAACTCTCGAGTCTAAAAAGGTTGAATCGGAAATTAATGCTACCAAACTTCTTAAATTCAAAGAACAACAGCTTTTAAAACAATACGCTTCCACAGAAAAGGTTCATCTTTTAACTAAATCATTTAAAGAATTCGAACTTAAGCGTCTTCAAGATTTACCACCTAATCCCGATTATGCAAAACATGCTCAGGAATATATTCCCGGTCTTTATGACATGACCATAATTGGAAAATCGAAAGAATCACCTTTTGTTCGTAGTACTGAGGAGACACAATCACTTGGGGATGAAACTCAGTCTAAAATGCTTTCAAAATTCCATACAATTGATTATGATCAACATAACAAAGATCAATTTTCGAAAAAGACACGCATTCGCTTACAAAAGGAATTAGCAGAATTAACAGTTCTTGTGCCCCAAAGTTTGTCAAGTGAAAACCTTCCTAGTACGTCTCCTACACTCGTCAAAAAGGATTTAACGAAGTTAATTCCACCGGTAAGTAAGGCGTCCGTTAACTTAAATACGGTTCACCAACACTTAGCCGATTTTGACAAGGTCATTTTGGAACGTACGACGGCCACGGCCATAACGGAAGGTGAATGGAACTTTGAGCACACTAGAGCTGCGTTTCGAGATGAAATTGTTCCGTTTGTAAACAATGTTAAAGCTTGTCTTCGTAATATTGATCAAGATCTGTTTTTGGAAATAGAAGAAGTTAGACGTGTTTTCAATGAAATGGAAGATGCTTATGAAAACAGTTTACTTGAAATAGAACGAGTTTCACGCCATAATGATCTGCTTCTGAATCAAGTGATGTCTCATGATATAGTTTCTGTCTGTGTGAATACAAGTGTTGATAATGATTCTATTGTGCATAATGCTAAATCTGTGGATACTGTGGTAGATAGTACTTGTCACGAATCTCACGCTGAATTTTTAAAGCTTCAAGATTCATATTCTTCGCTTTCAAAACGTTTTGATGAGATTCAAACACATTGTATTTCGCTTGAATGCAAGCAACAATTTATTCAAGAAATCTTTGAAACGTCATTCGAAGGTGTTAATATCGATGATGCAAATTTTGAAAAGAATTTTTGATTGAATTTACAATCAAAACAGCGTCAGCCAAGTGACAAAGTTGCTAACTCTTTGCCGATAGACATAGAGAAATCCAAGGAGCTTAACTGTGTGAACGTACTTGAGGCCGCTGATAATTTTAAACTTGATCTAGATACTCAAGTTGCCAAGATTTTGTCCAAAGTTGATAACTTAAAACAGAAAAATACACGACTCTTCGATTCAGTACAGCCCGCATGTGTTGATACCACTGCACAGAATCAATCGTTGATTGATCAATTGAATCGAAAGTCGGTGGAAATATCTGATTTAAGGGAACAAATTTGTGATAAAAATCTGGTCTTGGCTGAGTTAAAGGAAACACTTCGTACTCTAAAAGGTAAGAATGTTGTGGATAACGCAGCCACTATCTCAGCATCGTCCTCTAGTGCAATCAAAAGAACCCTTATAGCCGTCACACCACTTAACAAGGGCCCTAGGACTAAACCATCTCAAACTTTGGTCACTAAAGATAAGGCGGAATCAAAACCAGCTTCTAATATTCCCGTGTTGCCTTCTACAGGAGTAAGCACCACTACTAAGGCTCAAAGATCTAAGCTTAAGAGAAACAAGAAGAATGATAGGATCTTACCCCCATCTAGTAGTCAAGTGAAGAAGAAAGTAGAAGCCTATCCTAGGAATGTTATTTCTGTTTTGAATAAAAAGAATCATGTAGCTAAACCTAAAGGCTCTGCGGTTGTGCAGCGTTCTAAGCCTACTGTGAATTCTAATTTAAAATGTTGGAATTGCAATGAATGTATGTTTTCTAGTCGTCATGATTCTTGCCTTATTGACCATGTGAATGAGATGCATGCCCGGAAAAATGGATTAGAATGGAAACCGACTGGGAAAGTGTTAACCCAAGTTGGTTGGATGTGGCGCCCCACTGGTAGAACTTTCACTATAGTAGGAAATATGTGCCCTTTAACTAGGATCACTCCCACTGAAATGAAGAAAGCGTGCCCTTTAACTAGGAGTACCAAGGCTACCAAAACACAAGTGTGTCCTTTAATTAGGAACACTGACACTACTGTAGGAACCAAGTGCCCTTTAACTAGGTCTACTCCCACTGTAGTGCCCGCGAATAATCCAAAACCTAAGAAAGTTGGAACAGTAAAACCTGTTAGTGCTAAAACTCACATTAGAAAACGCAGGAAATCTAAGGGTCTCAAAAATGTTAGCAATTCTGATAATTCTATATCTGTATCTGCTAACACTCCGGAACCAATAGTTTCCAATGCATTGTCTACTGTTGTTATTGAAAACAGGTGGTCCAAATTGTTCTCTGGTATTTGGACTCTGGTTGCTCCAAGCATATGACCGGAGATCGCTCTCAGCTCAGAAATTTCGTCAGCAAGTTTCTTGGTACGGTTCGATTTGGAAATGATCATATTGCAAAGATAATGGGTTATGGTGAATATCATATTGGGAATGTTATTATTTCAAGAGTGTATTACGTGGAAGGTCTTGGTCACAACTTATTTTCTGTGGGACAATTTTGTGATGCAAACCTAGAAGTTGCTTTTCGAGAGCATACCTGCTTCATTCGTAATTTGGAAGGGGTTGATTTATTGAAAGGTACTCGAGGGAATAATTTGTATACTTTGTCTCTACAAGACATGATGGCCGCTTCTCCCGTATGTCTTCTCTCCAAAGCATCAAAGACTAAGTCATGGTTATGGCATCGACGGTTATCTCATCTTAACTTTGACGCTATTAATCACTTGGCGAAAAACGAACTTGTTCGTGGTCTTCCTAAACTATCATTTCACAAGGACCATTTGTGTTCCGCGTGTACAATGGGGAAAAGCACTAAGAAGTCTTACAAACCCAAGACTGAAGACACCAACCAAGAGAAACTTTATCTGTTGCATATGGATCTTTGTGGGCCAATGCGTGTTGAAAGTCTTAGTTGCAAAAAGTACATCCTCGTCATTGTCGATGATTACTCTCGGTTTACATGGGTGAAATTTCTTAAAGCAAAAAGTGAGGCACCTAAATTCATCATCAGATTTCTCAAGATGATTCAAGTGCGTCTCAACACTACTGTCCGACGCATTCGTACAGATAATGGACCCGAATTTGTGAATCAAATTTTGCGTGATTATTATGAAGAAGTTGGCATATCTCATGAAACATCCGTTGCACGCACTCCACAACAAAACGGTGTCGTTGAAAGGCGAAATCGCACACTTATGGAAGCTGCTCGAACGATGTTAATTTACGCAAAGGCTCCATTGTTTTTATGGGCAGAAGCAGTATCTACAGCTGTGTACACCCAAAACCGGTCACTAATTCGTAAACGCCATGGTAAAACACCTTATGAGCTTCTCCATGGAAAAGTACCAGATTTATCATATCTTCATGTATTTGGTTCTCTTTGCTATCCAAATAATGATGGTGACAATTTGGGAAAACTTCAACCAAAGGCTGATATTGGTATTTTTCATTGGTTACGCCCCCGCAAAGAAGGCATACCGAATCTACAACCGTAACTCTCGCAAGATCCTCGAAACTATGAATGTTGATTTTGATGAGCTGACAGCAATGGCTTCTGAGCAAAGCAGCTCTGAACCCACACTTCATGAAATGGGACCCAGTAATATTAGTTCTGGTCTTGTCCCAAACAACCCTACTTCATCATTTATACCACCTACTAGGAATGAATGGGATACGTTGTTTCAACCGTTCTTTGATGAATTCTTTACTCCTCCAACTATTGTTGCTCCAGAACCTGAGGTAATAACTCTGGTAACCGAAGTTGTCGCTCCAGCAACCGAAGCACAATCAGATACATCTGCACCTACAATTGGTCAAGATATACCATCCACAAGTAATTCTCAACCAACACATGTAACAACTACCCACGTCATGCCTATTGATGATGAAGAGGATGATGATGATCACGATTTGGAATTCGCTCAAATGCGTGAACTTCCATTCTTTGGTGTACCTATTCCCGACCCTAATCAAGCCGGGTCGTCCACCACAGAGGAAGCTCCTTCTATAGTTTACTCCAATCCACGGATTCATGAACATGACAACAAGTGGACAAAGGATCATCCTATAGATTCTATTATTGGTGACCCTAATCGTCCGGTATCCACACGAAGTCAGTTACAAGAAAGTGCAATGTTTTGTCACTTTGATGCTTTTCTCACTGAAGTTGAACCTAAGACATGGAAAGAAGCTTTTACTCAATCCTGTTAGATAGAAGCTATGCAAGAAGAACTTAATGAGTTTATACGTCTTGATGTATGGGAACTTGTCCCATGCCCGGATCAAGTGCAGTTACTCACTTTGAAATGGGTTTACAAGGTGAAACTCGATGAGTTAGGCGGAATATTGAAAAACAAAGCTCGACTAGTAGCTCGTGGATACAAGCAATTATTAGGCGTCGACTTTATGGAATCCTTTGCACCTGTTGCCCGTTTGGAAGCTATTAGACTATTCCTCGCTTATGCAGCCCATATGAATATGATCGTCTATCAGATGGATGTGAAGACGGCATTTCTTAATGGTGAAATCAAGGAAGAAGTCTATGTTCAACAGCCGGATGGTTTTGTGAATCCTAATTATCCTAATCATGTGTACAAGCTTAAGAAGGCTCTCTATGGGTTGAAGCAAGCTCTGCGCGCATGGTATGATCTATTGTCACAATTCCTCATTACTCAAGGCTTCGCTAAAGGCAAGGTGGATCCCACGCTGTTCATTCAGAAACGAGGTAAAGATATGATTATGGTACAAATATATGTTGATGATATTATATTTGCAGCCTCGACCCAAACCTTATCGGATGAGTTTGGGACACTCATGTCTTCCAAGTTTAAGATGTCAATGATGGGCAAGGTATCATTCTTCTTAGGTCTTCAGATATCTCAGAGTCCCAGAGGCATCTTTATTAATGAATCCAAATATGCCCTTGAATCGCTTAAGAAATATAAGATGGAATCTTGCGACCCCGTGGACACTCCAATGGTGGAGAAATCTAAGCTTGATGCAGATACACATGGAGTTGCCGTTGATCCGACACTTTATCGTGGAATGATCGGTACTCTTCTGTATATCACAGCCAGTCGACCTGATCTTCAGTTTGCTATATGTATGTGTGCCAGGTATCAAACTAGGCCTACTGAGTTACACTTAGCTACTGTTAAAAGGATCTTTCGATATCTTAAAGGAACCATTAATCGGGGACTTTGGTATTCGAAGGACTCTTCTATTGCACTAATGGCATATGCAGATGCGGATCACGCGGGTTGTCAAGATACAAGGCGTAGCACGAGTGGAACTTTGCAACTTTTAGGAGATCGACTAATCAGTTGGGCATCGAAAAGGCAGAAAAGTGCTGCAATTTCAAGTACGGAAGCAGAATACATAGCTATGTCCGGTTGCTGTGCTCAAATTCTTTGGATGAGATCGCAATTAACCGACTATGGTCTAGGTTTCAACAAGATTCCGATGTACTGTGACAACAAGAGTGTAATTGCCTTATGCTGCAACAACGTTCAATTCTCCCGGTCAAAGCATATTGACATTCGCTACCACTTCATCAAGGAGCAAGTGGAAAATGGAGTAATCGAGCTTTACTTTGTCCGATCTGAGTATCAATTGGCGGATATTTTCACGAAGGCTTTAGATCGCGCTCGAATTGAATTTTTGGCCGACAAGCTAGGAATGAGAACCTTCTCGCCTGAGACTCTTAAGGAACTAGCAGATGAAGCGAAAGAATAGTGGTGGTAAAACTATTCTCCGTATCCTTGGTGATCATTTGTATATATTGTTTATATTTTTATCCTCAAAAGCAAAATACAAAAATATAAAACAATATAAAAACCATAAAAATTGAAAAATCTAGAAAAATCCAAAAATATTTTTACTTTATTTTTTCAAAGGCATGTCTTTTGGTACGATAATATTTACGGCCTTAGAAATGTTGATTAATATCGACACGGCGCCATAAATAGAGTTCGTACAAAAGTTGTAAATATTTCATAAAACATGCCTAAATGGCTTGTAGTTATTTCAGACTGCAACCGGTTTTCACATTAAAGCCAAGTATTTCTCATGAAAGCTTTGGCTCACAACGGGAATTAATTTTCTCGGGCAAGGTTTACTTTAAAACCTTGTAAGGGATCAAGTTTACTTTATAACTTGGTCTAACACAAATCTATGTACACCTCAGTGCATTTATTTGTTAAAACAAGAGAAGTCTTGTTTTTATGAAGCTATCATCTCTACAACCATTGCTATCTACAATTGGTATCTACATACTCGACGACGCGACTACTCAACTGACGACTACAACTCTTTCGATAGAACACGGGTCAACAATTGAGGGGGAGCAACTGTCAAGCATTCAGAATCTTCGATGCCGAACGTGCCAAGTTCACAATTTGGTGTCAAGACAACATTACCAATCGTACATGTGGTGTCAAGAGATGACTTCAGACGTGACGAGGCGACCAACATATACTGACAAGAACCATTTGATCTTATCATATGATGTTCTCATCTATCAGGTCCAACCTTGTTAATTTTTTTTAATAATATGGTGAATATGTGATCATGTTACAAATCTATATCATATCTCATACGTTTGATATCATGAAGATAAAATGGACGTGCATTTTTCTTCCCAAAACCTTTGTTAAAACTTCATTAAATCAATTGATATTAAAAACATCGATTGGGTTAATATTTTTTAATATGGGGGAGAAAATGTGATTTAATATGGGATATTATCACAAATGGTTTGACTTAATGTGCTGGCTCATCCCGACATGTGCGAAATGTTTTTGAATATCGTGGCATATGTTAAGGGGGAGCAAAATGGTTTTGCTATATCAAAATGGATTTTCATGGTGACATATACTTACCCGAAACCCATTTATTTCACGACGATGAAGATTGTGGTGACATAAGGATGGTAGGATAGGTTAAGTCCTATGATTCTTCCAGAACCGGAGGAATCTTCCCAAGGACATTCCATAGCTAGAAATAGTAGTCCTTAGGAAAGATGGAGAAAGATTGTGAAGGTAGCTGAATGCCGACCAAGTACTTAAGTTAGAACTGGAACAATCACAACAAGGTGCTAGTTATGACGTATTGGTAAGCATTGAAGGGGTTGAAGAATGAAAAAGAATTGTAAAGATAAAGGGTGTAAAGAAAGAAGCCCTCCTTACAAGTTAGGCAGAAACCGGGTCAACACATATGCTATTGAGATCATTTTAATGATTCTCGATATTGAAGACAGACATCATGGACCCAGTGATGCAAAGCACAACCCATCCCAGCTAACTCAGATATCTCTTAAAAGATATTTGTTTTAATCACACGGAGACAACACGTTATCTATTGATTTATTCGCTCCGAATAAATTGGTATTGAAAAGGTGGCACTCCTCTCCAGCCTCCGATCACTAAAATCCAAAGTGCACGATCGAGTCTAGAGCCATTTGAGATCATCAAATATCTCATCAGGACACACTTTCATATTTCCTTGCTTCTTCACACACTGTGAAAAGTAAGAAAGATTTTAAGAGTCCTACGCAAAATCTTCATGATCTTGCCTGAACATCCGAGTAATACGAAAGTATTTACAATGAAGATGGAAATCCTTCTTGAGCGAATATCAAAAAGCTCATGGTAGGTGACTTGTGCGATTCTTTATGAATCAAACTTGTGATAACTGGAAAGCAACAGCTGTTTAATTCTTAACTGAATTTAAACACGTTCCAGGCCTCTACGCAATATCTTAGTGATCTTGCCAGAACACTCAGAGTGATACCTTAGTGTTCACAGTGATGAGTGGAAATCCTTCTAGTGTTAACCTCAAACAGCACTTGGTTGGTAACTTGCAATATTCTATAGGAATCAAGCTCGTGACAACTAGAAAGCAACGATGGTGCGGTTCTTAATTGAATTTCACTTGTTCCAGGAACATGAATTGACGGCTTTAAATCATGCGGATATTTTTTAAAATGATTCACTCTTTATGTTCGCAGTCAGCTTTGGACGGTCGAATAAAGAGAACGGGTTTACCCGCGAAATCCT
The DNA here is from genome assembly GCA_025667525.1 of Glebionis coronaria. Classification (NCBI taxonomy): domain Eukaryota; kingdom Viridiplantae; phylum Streptophyta; class Magnoliopsida; order Asterales; family Asteraceae; genus Glebionis; species Glebionis coronaria. The sequence goes on along the minus strand of CM046881.1, from coordinate 452,854,848 downwards.
GTCAGGAAGTTACTTAATTGAAACTATCTGTCACGGGTACGATATCTAATATCGTCCAACGGTCTTCACCGACCGGAGGTAAAATGCTACCGAATTAGAATGAAATGTTCAAAGCCATTTCGTTCGTGTCTACTTATGTTGCGGCATTTGAAGACGGTGGCGTTGCGGGATCCAAGAAGAAGTCGTCCCCGCATGCTTATACTTTAGGCACTTAATACCTCATCTAATTCAAGAAAGCCTAAAAGTGAAGTCTTCCGCTGTATCAAACTCTGAAGCTTTCAAGAATTACAAAGGTTTAAGTATGTGGGACGTGAGGTCACGAAGAGGCGAAGATCACAAGTGATGGATGCACGAGATCAAGGCAAAAGATTAATGCTCAAAGATTGATATCAAAGATCACATCAGCATGTTCACCAGGAAAGAAAAAGAAAAAGAAAGACGAAGACTACGAGCTCAAGACAAGCATAGTATGCTAGGTTTATTTTATTATTGTAACTTGGGTAACGCCCTTGTTTGGAGTGACCTCCCTTAGGGGGAGATTGTTGGAAATACGTTTTACGTATTAAGAAGGATCGGTCACTCCAACGATAGTCCATGTAATAGCTCGTAGTTTAGTTACATGTCTTTACTTAACAAACAACACCAAGCCTAGCCTACAACATGTGTAGGCCGGCCCAAATGTAAGCCCAAGCCCATGACAAGGGCTTGGGTATATAAACCCTCTCCTTTGATGGAGAGGGTGTGTATTTCATTATTTTACACATAGTTCCTTTTAACTTTCTCTCTCTAAAGTGTGAAATCCACCATCTCTCTATCTCATTCTCTCTCTAAAAACATAAGCATAGATTTACAAATCTTCACATGGCATCAACAAATATTGGGTGAGACTATCCGATTAGCCATTAAATTAGGAAAAAGACACCACATGAAATCCATCTAAACCTAAAGCATGTAAAACGTATTTTTCATTATCAGTATCCATCTAACTCCTACTTGTTTTTGGAATAAAATCTATCGAAAACAATGGTTACAACATATCATGCCCTTGATTATAAACCGATCAAATTCTAAAAAATTATATATACCAACTCTATACCATTTGTATGTATTTGTGAAAATCATGTATGTACGTGATAATCAAACAAACAGATTACCTAAGTTATAACATGATGTTATAATTACACTACAATAGATGTCGTAACACATTTTGTTTCTATGCACTAAACAAACAAACGGTTACACTACTGTGACCTATAACGCTAATTATATTCACCAATGCCAAAAATGTCAAATAAATAAATAAAAATCTGCATAAACAGTGAATACCATCTAGTTATTTTGGAGCTCCAAAATCAGATGTCCTAATTTTATACAAACTTACAATAATAGTAAATTTTATATAATTTACTAGATAATGCATACTATAACATAGAAATAAAGGATTAATAATTTCTAAATCAATAAAAACTTATTTATATAAAAAGTTAAGGCACATACGATTTAAACACTTTTACTTCGCCATTAAGCCGATTAATAACCACCATGACCGCCATGTCACCATGGAGATGATGACGGTGGAGATGATGGAGTGGTGGAGATGATGCCAGTGGAGATGATGGAGTGGTGGAGATGGTTCCGGTGGAGATGTTGCAGGAGATGACGGAGGTCGGAGATGACGGAGGTCGGAGATGACGAAGGTCGGAGATGAAAGAGGTCGGAGATGATGGAGTGGTGGAGATGTTAACGACCGAGATGATGCGGTAAAGATGATGGAGGTCGGAGATGATGGAGTGTGTAGATGATGATCGATGGATCTGTTTGTTTTGAAAATGACGGACAAATGAGATATGTGATTGTAAAATGAATGTCCCTGTTTATTTTTCTATTTTTTATATTTTCCCTCGAAGTTTCAGATGTTTGCGGAACTACCCCTAAACTTTAATGTATTTATAAAATCTACCCTACACTTTTGCTTTCTAAGTTTTTCTATGAAAATGAGGTTTTCTCTAGATCCCACCCCATATATATATATATATATATATATATATATATATATATATATATATATAGAGTAGGGATCCAGTAAGAAGAAAAATTAAAATGAGAAGAATAAGAAGAAATCCTGACCACAAATTCCACAAAGGAAGGAGAATTTTAAGGGGAGATGCATCTGACTTTGTAGGTGCATCTGAAATGTGTGGTTGTGGTTTCTTCTTATTCTTCTCATTTTACTTAATCTTCTTATTTGATCCTAACTCTATATATATATATATATATATATATATATATATATATATATATATATATATATATATATATATATATATATATATATATATATATATATATATATATAAGTTCACATCAAAGCTAATGAACGATGAATATGCTATGCTAAATTAAATTCTATCATGTTTAATAACTAATCATTGTTTCATATGCTTATTGAACATGACTAAATAATAAGTTTTCTTCTCGATTGTTTTTAATTAGGTTTTTATCGTTGCTATTGTGTTGATTTTACACATAAATGATTTTTTTAGGATTTTATGTGATATTTTTTTCTTATTGTTAATGTTGTGTTTCTTGTTGTTATTGTGTATTTAAAGCTTTTAACGTGTTGGTTTAAGGTATATTCAAAATCGAATTGTAAAAGCGAAGCTCGATAAATCATATAGAAACCGAAAAAACCGAAAAACCAAACCGAAAGTAAATCGAAAACCGAAAAACCAAACCGACACAAAAGCGAAACTGAATAGTTCCTAAAAATCAGAAACCGAAATTTGTTGGTTCGGTTTCGGTATTATACAAAAACCGAACCAAACCGAACCATGCTCACCCCTATTTTAAAGTGTCTTAATCAATCCAAAAAGTATGCAAATTACCTCTGTAAATGTAAACAGTAATTTGGGTACTTTTATGTCCTCATATTGAACTATATATACATATATCTTCAACGCAAAATTTTATCACATACAACCATTTTTATTTATATATCAAATGAAAAGATTACAAAAGCCCGTCGTTTATCAAACGGTCTTAGGCTTAAGTAGTACTCCTCTGTCTCATAATTATTTTTCACCGACTAAAAATACGTAATTTAATAAAAACATCACTTTTTAAGTTTTTTCTCTTTTACTTTTTACACAATAACAATTTTACTTTTAACAAATTAATTTACAACTTCTTTATTCTTTGTAATAATACCTTCAAGTGAGGGTGATATGGTAAACTTAAATTACTTATTTATTTTTAGAAGTGGACAATTAATTTAGGACGTCCAAAAACAGTAATGTGTACTATAACTTTGAGACGGGGGGAGTATAATATTATTCGCTAATATAAATTGCGTACATATAATTCATTCAGAAAAATACATCAAATGTAACAGTTTAACGATGTACTGTTAACAGGTCCATACGTGTATATATAATCACAAGTAATTCTTAGATGCGCGTGTCTCTGTAGAAAAAGGACCTTGATCTTGGTCCTATAGTCCGCGGTGAATCGTAGGAATACTTGTCCGTTGTCCAGACCATTTTCTAAGTCCGTCAACTCTCTCTTGGTTAACTTAATAATATGACGAGGATCAAACTTAACCTCAATTATTTGCGGGGTTTTGGAGATGCAAGGTGCTAGTATAAGTTACATTTAGAGGGTGATTCTTAATGTATTTTGTACTTAAAGTGTACACATCCAAATCCGGGTACACTTGGATGTAAGAGTCTTTCTCGAAGTTAACTCTAAGTCGAGCTAATACTACTTCATACTCAATGCCAGAGTTATCTATCTTAAGTTTAAATGATATAAAATCTACACTAGTATCTTTAATATGTATGTTGTAACTTAACAATATTAATCCTAGTGAAGCAAAAAAAGGAGATACAAGCCAGCGCAAGTACCAATATCAATATTCCTCTCATGAACGTTGTCCTCTCTATCACGCTCGTTAATGATCTTTCGGGTGCCTTCAGATTTCCAAGAAAAAAATATACTCGTTGTACGACAAAAAAACACATACTGTGATAAGTATATCAAACACATTATCATACAAAACACATGCGTATATCTAACGAGATAATATATTCAAACCTTAAAACAACATTACAAATATATAATCACATTGCAAATGTAATAAAATTTTACACTATTGATGGACACAACACAAAAATATGAACTTTAGAATAGTTAATTTGGTTAAGAATAATATCGCAATAATACAATTTCAAGTTGGTTTTTAATGATAAAGAGTCTTGTCTTATTTTGACCAAGTATGTGTTCTTCATTTTATGCTTTTAAAATCACTGCTTTGCTTTTACTTTTACCCCATATATAAATTTAGTTAAAGTGTAAACTATCCATGATTAAGTTATCATATTATATTAAAATTACTTTTACCTATCTTTATAACTCCCCACTCACATTCTTCCACTATTGTCAACTTTCTTCTAACTTTCTTATGAACCAGTTCAACTCAAGTCGTTAAAACCTAACGGTTCAATTCGGGTTTTAATCTTCATAAAACCGCCTAGCAACACCCCAAAGACATCACAAAAGCATTTACAAAAGCAGTTGACCATTCATATAAACCAATTAACACCATTTCATAGAATTAAAAATATGAGATGTAGAATGACCATTTACAAAAGCATTTGACCCCTAATTTTATAGTATTTTCTTAGTTTATGGCATTCGAGGCGGACCCAGAACAATACGTTATCAGGTGCATATAATGTTTTTTACGAGTATCGAGAGTTTTGATTATGGGTAAGTATGAGGCGGTTTCAGAAAGTTTTGGTATAGAACCAAAAGTTTTGTTTGGTTTTTCTGGTTCTTGGTTTTTTGCAACTATGTTTTGTGTTTTTTAATTGAATGTCATATCTTCTAAAAGTTTGGAATCTTTTTTCTCAAACAACTGTCGCGTGAATTTAGACATATATTATTAGGGTAATCTCATGAATATTTGTGCGCTAAAATGTAAACATGAAATGGGAAATTTTCGCCGACAATTTTTAGTTATTAATTTAAATCATTTAAGGGACTTGTCAATAACAAGATATATCATGAATTTGTATATCCGAAACTTGCAATGACAGATATCTGAAATTTCGAATAATTTTTTTTTGGATTTATGAGTATCCAAAATTTCAGATTAAAAAAGTATTTACTTAACACAAAAATTAGGACCGGGTTCATTTTGAAAAAAATGTTAGCGAAACATTATTTTAGCTAAGTTTTAACATTTTAGATATCTGAAAGTTATATTATTATATTACGAGATAAACATCCACAAGGTTCCTATGAACCCCGAGAACCCCTAGGTCCACCCATAATGACATTAGAAATATGCAAGAATGCAAAGTTTGGAGTAAGGAAAAGAGTAAGAGATGATACTTACGCTATCATCGGCGACAGAGGTTGGTGCGCGTATTCCCTGCAGCATGTTATCAATGAAATACCATATTACCGTGAACAAATCCTTGAAATGCATCGTCTATACTTCTTCTGAATAGACGTTACGTAAAAAGGATTTTTTTTTGTTCGGTTGTCTAGCCGTTCCTAAAAGGGATATCATTTTAAGTTTTTTTTGTTCGGTTGTCTAGCCGTTCCTAAATAAGTTTTTTTTTGTTCGGTTGTCTAGCCGTTCCTAAAAAGGAATTTTAAGGTACGGCTGTTTATACGCGTTCCTTAAAATGGGTTTCTTTGAACTTCAATTTGACTTTTAGTGCGACTTTTGAAACGTTCTTTAAAATGGTTTTGCGTTCCTTAAAATGGTTTCTTTGTCATGATGCGTTGGGTTTATAATTGATATTATATCACATAAATAAAGGTTTTAAAGCTTTAAATAGGTATTTACTTATTCAAATATACTTATATGATACGTGTATCTAAAAAATATCCAGATGATACCTCAACTTTAACTTTACCTGTAAATATGGTACATGCAAACTTTTTTTCACCTATTAACCTGTAACATGACATGTGAAGTTTGCAAAGTTACTCCTTTTACAAACGATCGTTTTAATATGTTTGCAAAATTAGTCCATTTTAAAAATACTTTTCTCTAAAAAAGACAATTTCGAAAAAAATGTTTTTTAGATATTTTGAAAACAAATATTTGATTTTTTTTAAAACTCAAAACAAAAAGCATATAAAATATAATAATTGTTTAAGTTAAAAACATTTTTCTTTATATAGATTTTTTTTGTGAATTTTTACTTTTCGAATTTTCTTTCGGTTCTTTTTCGAATTTTTGTTCTCCAAAAAGTTTAAATTTAAAAAGTTTTTCTCGAAATAAAAGTTTCGAATAAATATTATTTGGAAAAGTATTTTTGAAAAAAATAGTTCTCGAAAAAGAAACAAAGTTTTGAAAAAAATTTAATTTAATTTTTTGAAAAATAAATTTCCTATCTTTTATACAAGTTTAAAACTAAAGGAATTGAAAAAATATTTTTTGAAAAATTATTTTTTGGAAACGAAAGATTTTATGAAAGAAAAAATATTTTCGAAAAAAAGATTAACGATGAAAACATACATTGGATGGGACTAACGATTTCACTTTGCAAAAGACAAGAAAACTGCCACATCATCAAATTTGATAAAATTTGCCCGTTTAACAGGTTGCAGGTCAAAATGTGATCATATTGGCAAAAAAGATAAGTTCATGTACTATCTGGATAATTATTTTGGTACACATCTTTCTCTTTGTAAAGAAAAAACCTAAAGTAGGGACTTTTTCAAGAGATTATTTCCTTAGTAGGAAATAATTATTTTATTTATTCTTTTACAAAGTGCTTCTCTTCCTTAATTTAATAAAAAAAAGTCTGATTTTCGTACTACGTTAATGTTGTTTTAAATTTCATGTTAAAAATATAAGTGTAAAAAATGTAAAGAAAATAACTTACATAAAAAACGGCTCAAAATGTTAAAACTTTAAGGTTAACAGTATAAGTTATAAAACTTTAGGGTTATAAATCGCGTTTTTAATTCTTTTATCCCCAAAAACTAGAAAAGTCAATAACCCACCGGTATCATCAGAACTTGAACCCCATCCGTGGAACACCACCATATTGATTTTGTTCGTATGAACAATTAATGTATTTTGTTATGTTTCACAAATCCTAAATACTCAATCCCCACTTTCGTATGAACAATTAAGGTACTTTGTTATGTTTTTTGTAATGATTAATGATATATTCTGTAATCCTATTTAACGAATAATTTAAAGTAATAGTCTTTCTTTATCCTATTCTAGGATGCAACTAGATCATAGTTTTGATGTACTTTTTAATTCAATGATGTGTTTATGAAGGTGTGTAGGTTCCGGCTTGAAAACTTGGAGTGGTGGTCGAGTTATGAAGAGTAGGGAGCAAGGGTTAGTGTTGATTACTAAGGGATGATAGGAGATAGCTTAGAGAGGTGGGGAGGAAATGGCTAAAGAAAGTGGTGATTAGCATGTTATGATTTAATTCGTATTTACGAGATCTTTAAGTTCCTTATTAAAAGAAAACTGCTTATTGGAAACTACATTTAACATTGACAAAAATATGTTTAAATGATCTACATTCAAATTAAAAGAAAAAAAATAAATTAAGCTTTTATAATGCTAAATGTTTAAAACAAGAATCATATTGCAGTACCTAACAAGTGATGCTTGAAATTTAAACGTAACAAACATTACGTTCAAGATGTGTATGATGACCGACATAGCTTTAGGTGGGTTTATGTTAATGATGTTCCAAATGCACATATCCAAGCCTATGAAATTTCTTCAGCATGTGGGAGAGATGGTTTTAATAGGTAAAAGTACATTGTTTTAAAAATTAGAAAAAAATTTTGAATCAATTATATAACATATGAGGTCACCATCTAATTGAAACGTTGCATAAGTGAACATGCACTTCCTTAATTTTGTCTACAAGCCAAAAAATCACATTGTAAGTCTAATAAGTGAACTGCTTATGATACGATGGTGTGCTCGTGCGGATGTTGGGACTACAAAACTATCCGGTTTTTGGTCCTGGAGGAGAATGGATTGATGAAAACAAAACGGGCGAACAATCTAGGATAAAGGATGGTGATCGCATGGATGCTGAGATGAAATATCTAAACCAGGTTTGGTTTCCTCAGGCATTTTTGATAATGAAAAACCCCAACTTATGCATTGTGTTGTCGTTGGAGGTGGTCTTACTGGAGTTGAATTTAGTGGCGAATTAAGTGATTTTATCATGAAAGATGTGCACAAAAGATACTCCCATGTAAAATAGATCCTTTGGTTAAATCATGTGGAACCAATGAAATTTACCACAACCACTTTTTCCTTAATGAAGTACTGTGTAGAATATATTCAGTATAAGGTCGGTGTTGTGGCTTCTGATTTTCTTGCGCAGGTATTGCATTGCATATTGTAGTTTCACTAGGGAAATTAATCCCTGTTACAATTTGTGATTTATGAATTAAATAATTTCAGTTGCGAGATTGGAATATTAGAAGGCAGTTTACAAACCCACGTAACTTCACTGCCGATGATGTTAATGGTCGCTTCATTTCTCAGGTAATATCTTGCTTTACCAATTAGTTATTATAAATTTGAGAATCCGCTTTAACAATAATATTCATGTACATGCTATGGTTGAGAACAAAAGGACATATGACAAATTGAAACAAGCTGCCTTCTTGGTATCATTTACAAGCAGTGTTAAAATATTCACCGTGAGTGTCAGATTATATTGCAGAAAAAGACTATAAGGTTAATTTAGCCTATATGGTACTAAGTTAGTTCAATATGTAAATGTACTGCATAAACCATGTTTTAGTCTCATTTCATACATCTTATGTTTGACTTTCGTTGACTTTATTATACTATTTTAGATTGTAGTTGATTATGTTATTGTACATTTTGTGATGTTTTGGAAATTGTTAGTTTGTTTAGTTGTTTCGATTTGTGATTTAGTCGTGAGTGGTTGATGTTTACGGAGATCGAAATGTTTGCGGAAATGGTGTTTTGATTACTTGTGTGGGAGTTTGGGTTGCGTTCGTGTCGAAATGTAGGATAAGTAGGTGTTTTAACGAAAGTATATTATCGGCATTGCTGTTTATGTACATTTTGTGATGTTTTGGAAATTGTTAGTGTTTGTTTAGTGATTTTGATGTGTGATCTAGTCGTGTGTGGTTGGCGTCTACGGAGATCAAAATGTTTGCGGAAATGGTGTTTTGCTTACTTTGGGTTGCGTTTTTGTCGAAATATAGGATGAGTGTATAATCGGCATTGCTGTTTACTGTAGTGTATTTTTTGTTTGTTGGATAGATATACTTGTATTGGTGGTTTACGGATATTGTTTTATTGTTTGTTTTAGTGATTTCAGTGTGTGTGATTTCGTTGTGAGTAGTTGACGTTTACGGAGATCGAAATGTTTGTGGAAATGTTCGTGGGCTTACTTGTGTTTGTGTGGGAGTTCGGGTTGCATCCGTGTCGAAATGCAGGATGAGTAGGTGTTTTAAAAAAACTATATAATTGGCATTGCTGTTTACTATAGTGTATTAGTATTAGTGAGTTAAGGATATTGTTTTATTACTATTTGTTTTAGTTATTTCGATGTGCAATTTAATCGAACATTAAGGAAATCGAAATGTTTGTGAAATGTTGGCGTGCTTACTTGTGTGGGAGTTTGGGCTGCGTTCGTTTCAAAATGTTGGAGGAGTAGGGGATTTAAATTAAGTATATAATCGGCATTGCTGTTTACTGTAGTGTATTTTTTGTTCGTTTATATACTTGTATGTATTGTGGTGTATTAGTATTAGTGAGTTACGGATATTGTATTATTGTTTGGTTTTAGTGATGTCAGAGTGTAAATTGATGGAACTTTAGAGAAATCGAAATGTTTATGGAAAAGGATGATGAATTTGTAATTGTCTAAGGCATAGTGATTTTGGAATTGATAGATTTGCGTGGGATGTACGGTTGCATTTTTATTGAAATGTAGGATCAATAGGTGTTTGACTTCATTTTGTAACCATTGTATCTAACATATTTACAAGTTAGTACGATAGTATGTAAGATAGATACATTTCGTGATTAAGAAATCGAAAGTATAAAATGTAAATGCAACATTCTTTCGTTTTCCTTACCACTAAATGTATCTGTCTTACATACTGTTGCACGAAAATGTGAATATGCTATGTACAATGATATAAACTAAATTATGTGCTACTAGGTACTGAGTGAGTATAGACCTTGTTTACTTTATGTTTGAAAAATATAATTGTATTAGTTCAGTTTAAGTACTAGTGAAGTTAACTGAATTATTTTGTTATTGGTGCTCTGTGGATGTAGATACAGTCAAGTTCGTTTGAGTAAACGCTTGTGATGGACCAGGTACATTAGATTTTATGGTTTTTTGTAAGACGTATGATTTTGTTTTTTGGGTGCTATCTGATGTTGATACTTTTTGTAAATATATAGTATGAGAAGGTTGAGAAGATCGGTGAAGGAACATATGGTGTAGTCTACAAAGCTCGTGACAAGGTTACGAACGAGACTATTGCTTTGAAGAAGATTCGTCTTGAGCAAGAAGACGAGGGAGTGCCCAGCACTGCTATCAGAGAGATTTCGCTGTTGAAAGAGATGCAGCATGGAAACATTGTCAGGTAGTTCCCATGCTAGGAATGTATTATATGAATCCAAGTATGTGATGGATAAGATGTGTGTTATTTGGTTATAGAATGGTATACTTATATTGAGAATGATTGGTTTTCCAGAGTTAGGATTGAAAATTTCAAGGTTGGTGGAACTGTATTCGTTTTGTTTGGTTAGTTGCACCCGCTATTCATCGTTTTCTTGTTATATTATGTCGCAGCATTTCATTTCAACCTACATTTGCTGCTCTTTTTTATATGCCTATGTGTGTCCCATCTTAACGTCTTGCACAATCCACTATCACTTTTATCAAATTATATAACAGTTGATACTTTGGTCATTATTGATCTTTTGATTGAGAGATTCCGCAGTTTGACATCCAAAGTCCAAACATCTTGTGATTTACGCCAAGAATAATTATGATCACAATCAACGTTTTGTAGATAAGACTTGTTGGTTAAATGGTTAAGTGGATTTTGATGTTTAGAAGTGTAATAGAATGATTTATTGGCTATATACATTTTGTGTGCTCTACTTGTAGTTTGAATATACAGTTTTTGCTCTAGTAGCAGACCATGGAGCTAATTATGACTTTCATGACAGGTTACAGGACGTTGTACACAGTGACAAGCGATTGTATCTGGTTTTCGAGTATCTGGACCTGGATTTGAAGAAGCACATGGACTCTTGTCCAGAGTTTTCAAAGGATCCTCGTCTCATAAAGGTGAGTGAATTGTGATTGTAATTAATATTGTTCAAATAGTATTCTAAAATTTGAATTAAAATGGTAAAGTTCTGCAATAAAAACCAACTTTGGGTAACATTTAACCTGTTGTCCGTTGAGCTAATTTTATTGATTGACCTGTTTTAAGACCAATGCAGCCCAAATCGACCTATTCATTAGTAAATGGGTCGAAATTACCACCTTTGTACTATGCAAAATAGCAAATGTCACCATGAAATTGATACCGTCTCACATTTTGGCACTTTTTATCAATTTGCAGATGTTTCTTTATCAAATCCTACGTGGCATTGCTTATTGCCATTCTCATAGAGTTCTCCATAGAGACCTAAAGCCTCAAAATCTGTTGATTGATCGTCGTACCAATGCTTTAAAGCTGGCAGACTTTGGATTAGCCAGGGCCTTTGGTATCCCTGTCAGGACTTTCACACACGAGGTACTTTTCGTGTTCCGTTTGGCATCAAGTAAAATTTTATGCTCACGTATGTCTGGTGTCTTCTTCTATTTTGGCACTCTTGGCACATCTTGATTTATCTCTAGATCTATTCAAGCATGTATTTCAATGGAAGTTTTGGATTTTCAGTTAGTTAAATGTTAGTCAGTCCTTGGGAGGAGTTTGATTACAGAGATAATGAGGGTACAATTGTACAAATAAGTAACAAAATGCTTTATATTCAATTTGTAATTTTGTATTATATATGCGAGTGCTGTTAACTTCAACCACGGGGAATGTCACTTTTTATTCAGGACTCTTTACACGTTAGACTGCATATGTGTTTGTGTGCTTCTAGAAACTAACCTGGCACATGCTGTTTAACCATTCCTAGGTGGTGACACTCTGGTATAGAGCACCAGAAATTCTTCTTGGATCCCGTCACTATTCCACTCCTGTTGATGTGTGGTCTGTTGGTTGTATATTTGCTGAAATGGTGAACCAGCGGCCACTCTTTCCTGGGGACTCTGAGATTGATGAACTATTCAAGATTTTCAGGTCTTGCTAATTCTATTCCACTTAATGCTCCTTCTTATCATGAATGTTGTGATGTTTAAACAAGTTGTACAGTTGTATCACTATGTCCTACTATTAGTTTACATTTATTTTGTATTCTAAAAATGAGGAATTAAGTGAATCTTTTTGACCAAATCACTACCCTCTATAAGTAGTATGATGAGATTGGGTAAATAGGTAGCTCTAAGGCTGAAGGGAGTGGTGGTGGTAAACCCACCTCCACCTCAGTGCCACCTCAGCTTTCTCTCTCTCTTCACACTACTCACCTTTCAACCGTAGTGGCGGTGGAAAACTAACCTTTCATTAAAATACCCACTTTATATAAAATATACCCCACAAACTCACAAACTAATAAAATATATTAAAAAACTAAAGAAACACCCCTTTTACGTGACTCACTGAAGGTGGGTAGCCCACCATTTTCCCACAAACTCGCGCGGTGAGCGCGTTAGTTGATTGATGGGGGTGGTTTCGCTCGTGGGATATTCTCCACTCCGGCCAGCCTAAGCAACACCTTTCTTATGGTTATTACAAAATGTTAACATCTGCATCTTTTGCTCACAAACCGATTTTCCAATTTGCTTGTAATATAAGTATGCTTGTATAATGTCACTGTTGGTTTCATACTTCCATTAAATGAAGTTGATTGTTGTATATATGTATTCCAACTATTAGTAGAGGCTGGAGCAGCCGGTTCATAAAGAGTTCGAAGTAAATACGAGAGGTGTAACATTGGCCGATTAATGGATAAACGGATCAAATTGGGTTATAATTTGCATCAAATTGGTATGAATTAAAAAAGAGGCTAAAATGGAAAGGTTGAACAGTTGAGAATCACTGAGAACTTATCCGATAAGGCATATATCATACTAAATAATTTTATTGTAAAAAAAAAATAGATTCTCATTGTAAAACATTGATTTTCTCTTTCACATCTATGAACATATGACAAAAGAATGTTTTTCTGGGTCAGCAGACACGGACGTTTATGAATAACTTTTTCTGACCCATCACTCAACTAGCCGCCCCTGCCGACACTACTACCACCACTATTTTGACATCTCATGACATACTAATGTTCTTATCTCATTCTTTGGTTATAGAATCATGGGAACTCCTACTGAAGATACATGGCCTGGTGTGACAACTCTGCCTGACTTCAAGTCCGCCTTCCCGAAGTGGTCATCAAAGGTGATCATTCATGTGTTTAAAAATCTTATTGATACGCTTATCTTAAATCTGATTGTATGTGATGTTTAGAGACTAGGAGTCTGAAAAAATTAATTGGTGTATCGTTTGCCTTTCAGGACTTGGCATCCGTTGTCCCGAATCTTGAAAAAACTGGCCTTGATCTTCTACGGGTAAGCATAAAGTAACCACTTCCTTATCAATGGTGCAATACTGCACACTCTACCAATTTTATGGACATACAAACATCAGAACCCATTGAAATACTCGCTGTTCTAAACGTTAAATATGTTGGTGCATGCTTTCCGTTACATGTTTGAATAATCATCAAATGTTGCTTTGCTCTTGAATGGAATCTCTCTTAGAAGCGATCTGTGTTACTCTCTTATTATACCCCGGGAACTGCAATTCAATGTTATAGGACGAAAAAAGTTGAAATGTGCATTTAGTAAATAGAGTTTTGGCTACTCAATATCAGAATTACATGTTTCCTGTATTGTAGCCCTTTGTTCTCATTGTTTATCTTTAGGTAGAAGTGACCTTAATCTGTTTGTCCCGCTGAAAAGAAAATGTGTATGAATTTGTCCTCTTTTGACCAGAGCCTACCAAAACATGAGATTGAACAAAATATTTTTGAAGAACATTTGGCTCATTTTCTTTAAGATAAATGCATGCTCATGTTTAAGGTTAGATGTGACGATTTCGACCCATATCCTGATAAAGGTTGACAGATTAAATGGGTCGAAAGATGCCCTAACTCCAGAATGTACTTTTTAAAGTGTAAACTTCCTAAATTGTTATTATAAAGAAATTTTGATGATCTTCGGATAATGTAATTGTTGCAAACAAATTTTGATGACACTACCCCTTATTTTCGATAAAAATCTGGACAAAAAGTGGTCCTGTGTCAACCCAACTCATTTGATCCGTTACGAAACCTATTTTGCCACCTCTCATTTTTGTTATTTTGTTTAAACATCTAATGAGAATTGAATTTCAGAAAATGCTGTGCTTGGATCCCAGTAGAAGAGTTACAGCCAGGGCTGCACTGGAGCATGAATATTTCAAGGACATTGGGTTTGTGCCATAATTTACCAGGTTCTTATCATGTGCAAAACCAAAACCTTTATGGATTACTATGTGAGATATGCGTGCTGTCTTTAGGTAAATTTTTTTGTTTTCATTTCTTTTACCATCTAGGACGAAGTAACTTTAAGATGCTTTCCTGCAAAGCCATTGTCGAATTGGCTTGTGCTGTGTCTTATTCCTTCATCTGAAATCCTGTTTTCGAGTACGGAAAGAAGTTTCTAAATTTCTTGTAACAATTGTCTTGATGGAGAACATATCAGCAGGTTTTTTATATTCTTTTAATGGAGTTGTTCGGTGTGCAATTTTCTTGTGTTTTTCAATTTGTCAATGAGTTGGTTTCTTGGCGTTTTGAACCGTGCCTTTGTTTATCATAAAATGTTTATTTTTTTGGTGAAAAATTGAATACCCATCAATCCATCACGGCTCTTCTTTTTCTCACCTGGGGAGTGCAATCTTGACAGTGTTCTATTTTAACACGACCCATTAGAGGTGGTAAACATGGCCGCAAATGTTAGTTAGCCACACATTATAATGTGATTCCTTATTTGTTTCGTTAAAGTCGGTTTTGTTGAATAAATTGCACAATGAGCGATCTCAACCTTTAGGTCTTTGTAACATACAATTTGAACCCACCCCACTATTCTCCTAGAGAATAATAATAACCATCCGAGTCTTGCCTATACTATACTACAACGGTTAGGTACTCTAACTAGGGTTGTAAAAGTTATGTGGTTCAACCCGCCGCATCATTAGTGTCCGTCTTTACGTGTTAGAAACTTATTAGGTAAATGTAATAGACTCGTCGAGATATCGAGCTTCGGATTTAAGTTAATATTGTATACATTGTTGGCCTTAAGCCCACCCAACCAAAGCTGAGCCCGACCCCGACCCGACTCGACTAAACAAGACCTAGGAATCTTGCACTAGTGTTATACACTAATACACTATATAAGCCTATAAGCCACCTCCTCATGTGGAGAGGGTGTTGTTTGTCATTTTATGCAAGTGAATTCCATCCGCCTCTCTTCCTTTTCTCTACATCTCTCTTTCTATTTTACTTTCTATCACTAGAATTCTTCCTTGATTGTGTTATGGTATTGAAATGGATTAGTCATTAGGGCAACATGATCTAAACCATTAAATCTATCCCATTGACTGTTAACAGATTCGGGCCCGATAAGAAAAAAATAATGTTTATTTTTTCTTCCATAGGCTCATTTGTAACTTTTGTCTTGTTTTTATTAAAATATCTCGATCCTCATCTTTCTTTCACCTTATTTTGTTCTCCAGTACCATCATTAACCTTTGGCCATTACATCCATGATGTTAGTCAAAGTTCCTTGGTCTCAATATGCCTACACGATGGTAATAGATGGTTGTCGTTACCATTAATTTGTAATCCATCTCGGTGCTACTTCCCGTAACTATTATTGCCACTTTTTTTCTAATTGGAACTAGAGCAGATGTTGGGTTGATTTCGTTTGTCATACATCTAAACCTAAGTGTTCTTTATGGAAAAAAATGGTCATTATCCATATGTTGATGGAAAAGGATACTTGTACGCCATTGGCCCCAAACAAGTGATACAACACAGTCACAGACCCATGCCAGGGCTCGTTCTTAAAGCACTCTGCATGGCAACCTTCTTTATCGCAATTTTCTGGTTCACGGGTAGACAGTAACAATATATTGTACTCAGAGAAAACAAGATTATGAAAGAAAAAGTACCGTAGCTCTGGCAAAATTCTTCTTCGGGCATTGCAATACCATTCATAAAGTTTATGAACAAAATGGAAAACAAGAGGACGCAAACAATGTTTGGTTTTCGTTGCGAACTCGAATGTTTAGAGTATAAAGTAAATGTATAGAGATTAGACTTGTATGTGCAGGTATTTATACGTAAATTTGACTGTTTCGTAAGCATTTATTGTCTAAATCAATTATTTAATTGACCCAAATATACTGCAGCAAAGCTTTTTATTTATTAATTATTAATTAAATGCTGTCATTAACAAAATTGAATGCATTCAATGGTTGAGAGTTTTTGTTAAAGAAGTTGAATGAGAGGCTGTTTGATACGCTACAATGGGTCAAGTTGTAAACGATTTTTTATAATTTTAAAATATTTTGTAATTTTTTTTTTTTGACATTGCATGAAAGGCTTTTCATGGAACTTTTTGAGAAAGACTTGCTATTTTTTTAAGTCAAGCTATAAGCATTATATGTGTTATAAAATTTAATGCAATTAATGTTATTTAAAAAAAAAAAAAACTAGCATTGTAGACCGAATGTAAAATCGGTTAGGGGATGTTATTGTTTGATACTACGTAGCATCTAAGAAAAAGCAAATTGATTCCGTGGATATTTGTTGACCTTCGTCATAAGTACATTTTAAGAAAATCCCTTTGGCTGTGAGTTCCAATTACTGAAGCAAAAGATCGATTTCGCTTTATGTAGTTGTAATCTTCATTTGTATCAGCTTCTTTAATCCATATTTGCCACTTGCTATGATTACTTGAACCAAGGCTAAGAGATGATCTATAAAGCTCCAGTAAGCAATGTTTTAAAACCCGGTTTTTTAGTTGACTCGATTTAGTGACCGGTTCACGGGTCAACCCGGTTTCTTATATATGTATATTTTTAACATTTTTAATGTGTAGTATTTATTTTTTACTCACTAGCCTTAGTTTTTAGCTTTATATTTATAATATTATTGTAAAAATGTAAAAAAATAATTAATTTATACTTACAATTTATAATAGATTATAACAAAACAATATTAGTGAACATATTAAGTTAGTTTGACTTTAATTTAACTAATAATATTAACCATTACTTCAATATATATCTTTAAAATTCAAAAATATTTATAAAAGAAAGTTTTTGAAATCTTTTTTTTATAAAAAATGGTGACCCGGCCGGGTTAATAAAACCGGGTCAACGAAAAACCGGCGGTTCAATCCGGTTCTCAAACAAACAAAAACCTGGTCATATCCGGCCCGGTCTCCGAGCCGGTTCACGGTTCAACCGGCCGGGCCAACCCGGTTTTTAAAACATTGCCAGTAAGTGAAAGGGTTGTTTCTTTTGGAGCACATTTTCTCCCTTTATTATCACCCCGCCATAGTTTAAGTAACTAAAGAACCTGTTTAGAATTTCTTCACCTTTATCCAGGGGATCTAAAATCGAATAGAACTTTACTACTACAAACGGAATTTGATTCTCTAGCAAAAGTATGCCACGAGGAACTTAACATTTGCAAAGCCTAATGCGCCGAAATACTCGCTGTTCAAAAACACCTTATTATGCACTCTATAAAGAACAAAATGAAACAACCATCGTGTAACATCATTCGACTAAAATCCGATCCTCACCGTTGTACACATCCGTAGAACCATCAATATAACAATTTCTAGCATCCGTTACGACCTCCAACACTTTGTTGTATAAGAACCCCAACGTTTTACCACTGCTCAAGCGATATTCTTCTAGGTGTTATCAGCTTGTATTTTTCGGCATGAGCAAGGTCAGTTCGGTTATGGTGGTAAGGGCCAAGGGAGACAAATGTTGGCTCGTAGTATTCGCAGCTTCTACAACCTTTTTTCTCCTTCTAACAGCAAGGGAGGCACTTTTTGGATATAACGTATGTGTTTGATGGTCTCCTTAACTATCTTGGTATCACTGAACACAAACTTTTTAAAGAAATTGAGAATTTGATCTGTGAGTTAGAAATTACACCAGCTGAAGTAGCCGAGCAAGTACTCAAAGATAAATAAATCTCGGAGTGATGTAAGTTTGGTTAATTAAACGAAATTACCCAGACTATAGCACTATACATAAAAGCGTGTTCCATTTATTTTTGGTGTTTAAATTGGCAACAATACGCAGTGTCTAACTAAGATTACTCCCGTAAAACCCGCATTTGAACGCATCTCCTTAACCCGCTCTGATACCACTTGTTGATCCCAAACTTAGATCGATTTAGCTTTATGTATACGAGATTAGATCAAGTAATACACTTAGAGAAACCTTTGTATATGTATATGACAATCTAAGTGTTATACGGAATTAACACTTAAATAAGAACACACAAGATATAAACAAACTTTCACTTTGATTAATGATATCAAACTTGCTTACAATGAAAATAGTTTACGTATGAAAACTTATATTGAACCTTAACCTAAAGGTCTTCTTTTATAGACATAATAAGCCTTGTACAATAATCTACGTATCAACTATTCTAGGTAAAGATAAATATAGAAAATACATTGTTGTTCCTATCTTTACTAGAAGTAATCTAAAATACAATAAACGCGTAGAGTACATCCTTCCATTAGTGCTTGTCTTCAATGTATCAACGCTTGACTTTGTCTTGTCAACGCTTGGGCTGTCAGCGTTTGTATTACTCCTGTCAACGCTTGTTTTACTCTTGTCAGCGCTCAAGTAGACCGGCTTACAATTTATTCCCAACAATCCTCCCCTAAACTTGATATCTACTCTAGTGATCAAGTTTCTGAATAAACATTAAGGACTAGGAGGAATCTTACAAACCTTCTCATATTGGTAATAAATAAATCTGATCAAGCCTTTTGCCACGTCACTTGAATAATCAATTTCTAGATGAGTATTCTTCATCTTCTCCAAGACTTCCTTGGACATGAAGTACTGACCATCCACAAGTAGATACTCAGCAAACTTTGTAGAACTCAAATAATAAACACCAGCAGCTGAATACAATCTCCATTGAAGACCACTGAGATCATCTTCAAGATCCTTCCAAATAGCAGGATCTTCATCAATTGGTCCACACATTCTCTTGAATGTTGACCACAGTTTTATTCCATTGACTGAAGTTGGTGCTTCAGTCATATACTTGGCTTCTAATAACCTCCATAGGTCTACCAAGTCTTCTCTGTCAAAACTTGCAAACAAAGATATAAGGGTGGTAAAAGTGTGAACCTCTTTTCCATACCTGCCAATCTTCCAAAACCCACATTCATCTTCTTCATAGCTTACAATTGGGTTTCTGGAATCAAGTGGTAACACTTGTACCATATCTGAAGCTTCTAATGGTGAGAGCTTGAGGCTCTTTCTTATGACAGCTTCACTTAGATGTAATGGATCCATATCTTTGGGAAACTCAAGAGAAACTCCCTTTTTCACTGGTCTGGGAACAAACATTGCCTTATTGAGCTTCATTTCATCTGCAAGTTCTTCTTTTCTTTCATCAGAAAGAAGTCTTAGAGTGTTCTCTTCCTGCACTCTAACCCAGATGGGATAAGCTCTACATTCCAACTCATCAAATGTCAACCGAGTCAATTTCTTATAAGTCCATCCTGTTCCATGACATCTGAGCAGCATGAAGTACAACTCCTTTCTATCCCTTTTCAAATTTGAGAGAACATTGCTTGCTTTGTGTTTCAGTATGACCTTGCAATCCTTTTGTACTCTGAGAAGAATCTCCAAACCCCATATCTGATCTGAAATGGTCAATGTGGATTCTCTATACACCTTTCTTCCCAAGCATGGTACATCTGAACCACCTCTGGCATATCAAAATCAACCTACAATTTCAACTCATTCAATTTCTCCTTGGCCAGCTCATCACCATACTCAAGTCTTTCTGGTTGTTCTATGATCATAACACTTGAGTCTGAACTAGCTTCATCACTTCCTTCTTGCTCTTCTAAAGTGACAACAAAAGGTGATTCACCCACCTGCTTTCTTCCTTGTTCCACAATTTGTGCAGCCAACCTTCTATCAAATTTAATTTGTGCTGCATTCTTTGGAACAACTTCCTCTACCATAATACCCTTACCCTTATCTAATGGATCAACTGTTGGTAAGGTAGATGGTAATACCTGTGAAGAAACCTCTTTAATGATGGATGATGACTGGAATACATCAACCTCATTTGTAGGTCTGTCAACGCCCAATTCTGCTTTATCAGCGCCCAAGATACTCATGTCAGCGTTCAAATTCTCCTTGTCAACGCTCAAATTTCCTGCCTCAGCGCCTTTTGCAATTTCCTCCAACATGGCTGTAAATGATAAATTTAAGTTTGTAGGAGAGACTAGAGTCGTATCAAAACCTGTCTGTTTCTTCAAACTTGTTAGGGCCTCAGCAACATCCAAAGATTGACCATCATGGCTGCCCTTATCACTCACATTTATTTGTTCATCCTCCCCTTTGGAAGATTCCTCCATCCCTCTCCTTGTACTAGCAGTCTCCAAGATAACAATCCTCTCCCTCAATTGCTTGAGTTCAAGGCCTTGTGTGCTGACAACTTGTACCAAGTCTGCATTTTGCTTTTGCAAGCTCATGCAGACAGCCGTCAATTTCATTAGGGTCATTGGTTCCAATCTGCCCTCTTCTAAAATGGGTATTTGACCTCCCAAGTTAGATTCATTGGGCATGGATGAGGTCTTAATAATGGTAGGACTGGCTTGGCCAGCTTCTAAGCCAGAACCAATAGTCTCAATCTCATCCATAACACCAGCCATACTTGTGGTGGTGGTTCTCTCTGCTACATGGCTAGGACCACTAGAGGAGAACACTCCAGTAGTCCTTTGGCGTTTTTGTAACCTATATTGTGTTGGGGAAGAAGAAGATGTGGATTGGGTGGATGTGGGTTGGTGAAGGGGTGTTTGGGTCTGTGAAGGTTGTGTGTCAACGTTTGAAATAGGCACATCAACGCCAACATTTAACGTGTCAGCGTCGAAGGGTTCTTGGTCAATTTGCATATGTTGTGGTGAAGGTAATGGTTCAGGTATTGGGTCAATTTGGGGTTGGAGGTCTGGTTGGGGTTGAGCTGCTTCAATGACAGCAATCATAGCTGGGGTTAGGGGTAGGTCACGATGAGGGGGTGAGTTCATTTTCATAAAAATTGCTTTCTTTTGCACAGGGATCTCATAAAAATCATCATGATCCCTTGTGCAGTATCCTTGGACATCAAAAACCATTTGTAAAAATCTGGGATAAGCTAAAGTCATTTTGTTCCCTTTATTTTTACACATGCCCTCAAAAATCATTTTGGAATAATTAAACTTTTGCCCAGTCGCAATGCACACAATAGCACTTGCAATAGATCTATTGATCTCATTGTGTGCAGTGCACTTGGGACTCAAACATTATGGAGGACATGTATTAGGTACTTCCAGGCTGGGGGAAACTCCTGTTTATGATATTTATTTAAAGTTCCTTGAGCAGGAAAAGGATAACCCAAAGCCCTTAGTCCTTGTTCTATTTCACTAATGGGAAGGGTGGTTATACCATCAGCATCATCAGGATGCAAAGCTTGGCGTACCAAAGCTTCAGTAACCACCCAAGTTCTCCCATGAACAATAGAAGATAATGTAGTCACTCTATTAACTGTTGAGGAACTTATATTGTTCCAAAACTGTTTAATATGTGTGACAGGAATGAGTGGTGCATGAGAAAGAGCATACCTAAAAGGGGATGCTTTCAAATACGCCACCATTTAAAGCAAATGACCTCCAGCCCAGCTGGCGCGATGCATTGGGTTTACATCCACTGTGGGCTGCAGGTTGTGGGTTCGATCCTTGTGGTCGTCGCATTATGCATAAATTTAACTCATACCTCACACGGGCACACGTGGGGAATTATCCCTGGAAACCCCTTTGGGGGCTGGGTTTGCCCGCTATGCGGAGCTCGAACTCGGGGTGCTCGTTGAAATATTGCGAGTAGGCTTCCGTTTAATTATTTGTCGTTTCTAAAAAAAAACCCGCATTTAAAATCCACGAATATTAACTATACGCAGCCTCAGCTTTAATTAAATATTACAAAATTAATTATTCAGAAAATAATTAATAAATGTTAGAAAAGATTACGTAAGTATCATTATTCAGAAAATAAATACTACGTTTCAGAAAATTAGAACACGAGCACGAACTAAAATTATGTCACGGTAATTATAAGTCGAAAAATAAAATGGAAACATATGTATAATACAAGTGGGCCGACGTTTTTTTTAAAGAAAACAAGAAAGAACAATGGGCTTGAGCCCGGCCCGTTCTAAAAAGACAAACACAAGAAAACCAAAAAAGGGTTAATTGCTTTTCATTTTAACAAGTCAAAAAAAAACTAGGGTTCTTGTTCTTGGGGTGGCCGCCGGCTAGAGACACAACCACAGGGAAAAACAATTTTTGATTCTTCAAGTAATTTAATTACGTGTTCACTGCTAATCCATATCATCGAATAATGTAATCACCCTTTTCTTTTCTTTTTAAATCATGAATCATGGAACCTTACTTATCAAGAACACATGGACTCTGATTACTAAACATATATTAAACATAAATCAGTCGGGTTTTGAGTTGTGGTCACAAAGACCGAGAGTTTATAACTCTCGGTGAAGGTTTTGGTTTCTCAGCCGAGACCTATAAGGTCTCGGTGGTCTTTCTCTTGTGATCAACCGCAAAACAGAAAGCCAAACAGGGAGTGTTTGGTTTATCGGGGGGGGGGGGGGTGTTGTTCAACAACAGTGGCAACCGAGAGTCCTAATGACTCTCGGTGGGTCTTAGGGTCCAAAACAGTGGGTACAACAATAAAGCAGTGGGAACTATATACTAAACAGTGGGTACAACAACAAAGCAGTGGGAACTATATACTAAGCAGTGGGAAACAATGACAAACAATGGGAACAATAATGAAGACAGTAGAAACTGACACTAGGCAAGTGGTTACTGTTGGGTGACATCAGCAGGGGGGACCAGGACGTGGGCTCGGTTTGGTTTAACCCGAGACATGGGTGTCTCGGGGAGAATTTTTGACTCGGGTTTTCGGGATCGCGAGTAATAATAAATACAAGAATTATTTAAGCTTAGTTAAATTATTTTAAAAATGAGTTTTATAATTAATTTAATTATATGTTTTGATTTTATTAATTTAATTAGTAAAATTAAATTGATATTAGTTAAATCCTTTTAATTACTAAAACATGTGATTTATTATGATTTAATTTTCAAGAAAACTAATTTGGAAACCTTTCTAAATTAGGAAAATTTCTATTTATAGCAGGTTACTATTTATAGTAATATTATTATTTTGGAATACATATTATACAATAATCAGGAGCACATAGAATACCTTAATCAGTAATATTATAGAACAGTAAGAACTTATCAGATTATACACAAACAATAACACAAGAATAAAATAAATCAAGTTAAGAACAGTAAGAATTAGTAACAGTAAACAGTAATCAAACAACTCATTCACGTCCCTTATTTATGTAGTATCTGGGAAGTCGGAGTAGATCTTTCAGCTTCATTCTCATTTCATTACTGGACACGAGGTACGGATATTCCGTCCTTCAGTATGGACACTTTCTTCGTTGACTTGATTAGGATTCCCCGTTTTCAGCCATCTGTTTTTCCCCAGTACTCTTATATTATTATTTAGCTTTTCAGTAATATTTATGTTTTTTTAAAATGCCTGAGCCATACACAAGCATGACCATGTCATCGAGTTACGGAGGTACCGTAACCATAACACTTGAGGAACCAGTGTTATGACTCCTCCACGGGGGAGTGATTTCTCGTGGCGTCCCTTCAGTTTCAGTCTGGCCATTATCAGTATTATCATGTGGGGCGTATGGGTGAATCCTAGTTTACAGCTTACAGTTATCATATGAATGTGGTGTGTACTCTACATCCTTCACAAGGAGCTGATCCCTCCTATCCAGATTATTATTTATTAGAGTCCACCCCTCTATTGCATGATGAGGTCTCCCCTCTATGTATTCAATCTAGTTGATACCTTCATGACCTATATGGGCTCTTGGCAAATTAAAATCCAGCTTTCAGATATAAACATAAGTTTTCAAAAATATAAATCAGTTTATAAACATGTTTCAGATTTTCCAGAATGTACACAGTTTTCCGCTGCAGTTTACTTATCAGTCTTTCAGTTCCAGTATTTGCTATCTCTTTCATTTCAGTACTTCTTATCATGCTTTTATATCCGTTCACTGGGCGTTATGCTCAGTCTTAGTTTCTTTTCATGTTCCAAACGACAGGTACACAAGAAGCTCTTAGGATTCTGAGAGTAGGTGCATTTGGATGGAAGCTATCCAGACTTCTTACTTTATGCATTTCATACATTACTTTGGTTGTTTGGACATTGTTTAGTCCTTCCTTTCAGTACTTCCATATTTATGTTTGAGCTTATGCTTGGACTACCGATGTTTGATTCCGGTATTTCCTTTATTGGTCAGTTAATGTTTTTAAGACATTACCTTGCATGCTTTGATGATACGCCATAAATGCACGTAACGGTTCACTTATCCACGTGGAGGTGTTACAATTATGGTATAAGAGCGCAATGTTCGACCTGTAGGCTCTAAAACTTGACATGTGACTAGTGGTTAGTCACCAAGAACTTCCTATTTTTTGGCGCTGTTATCTTTCATGTTTCTAATGCATTTCATTAGTCAGTTTTCTTAATTTTGACTAAGTAAAAGGTTGGTACAGGACTCGCCATATTTAGTCGCATGTGATTTTCTGCGAATTTTCGTTTTGGTGAACCGACCGATAGGCGTTCACCCTTGCCCTTTCAGATTTTGTATTGGTGAACCGTCCATAGGCGTTCATCCTTATTCATGTTAGATTCATGTTAGATCATTGATAAATTTTATTAACTTTACTCTAAAATACGCTAAAGTAACTGTTTTCAAACTTGTTAGGATTATTCTATATAAAATATAAGTATTACAGAAAAAGTTAATAACTAATTCGATTAAATATTTTAATTGATTATCGATGTAGCATTTCTCATATACTTTCTTTAGAAAATTTAGTTTCAAAAATAAATCTATATTGTTTATACCCAAACACACTGGCGGAACTAGGAGGTTTTTTGATGTTCACGAGATCTCGGTGGATGTTTATGGAGAAATGTATTTTCTTTTCTAAAAATTCCCCTTATATTTTATAATGAACCTAGTTTTAAAATTTTGTGTCACGTAAATATTCTACTAAAATACTTAAATTTGGGTGTTCGGATATTAAAATTTTTATCCGAAATTTCAGGTAACTGAATTGAAATTCTTTTGTGTCGCATAAATGTTACATGTTTCAAATTTTGGGTATTCAGATATATAAATATCAAAAAAAAAAGATATCTGGAATTAAGAAGTAAATCGCCATTAGGTTTAATTTTATATACTTACTATATTTAGGCTTAACTATTTACAGTTCGTAGGGTTAAGATGAAATGTCGAAACTCAAAAGCCTAAAACTTTGATTATGTAACACTTGTCGATTAATAGGGCCTTGAATAATCATATTTCTATAGATGACGCGAGAAAAACATGTGGCTAACGTTATATATATATATATATATATATATATATATATATATATATATATATATATATATATATATATATATATATATATATATATATATATATATATATATATATATATATATATATATATATATATATATATATATATATATATATATATATATATATATATATATATATATATATATATATATATATATATATATATATATATATGTATATATATATATACATATATATATATATATATATATATATATATATACATATATATGTACATATATATATACATATATATATATATATATATATATATATATATATATATATATATATATATATATATATATATATATATATATATATATATATATATATATATATATATATATATATATATATATATATATATATATATATATATATATATATATATATATATATATATATATATATATATATATATATATATATATATATATAT
Organism: Glebionis coronaria; assembly: GCA_025667525.1. Taxonomy (NCBI): domain Eukaryota; kingdom Viridiplantae; phylum Streptophyta; class Magnoliopsida; order Asterales; family Asteraceae; genus Glebionis; species Glebionis coronaria. The sequence continues at coordinate 452,828,368 of CM046881.1, read as the reverse complement.
ATATATATATATATATATATATATATATATATATATATATATATATATATAGTGGAGCTCTATTTGCAGAACCTGTTTTTGGTACTGAACTTACAGAACCTATTAAAATGAATCTAGACCATTAAATAAGCCTGATCAATGGTTAATATGATGTGTGATCAATAAAATCATCGCAGGTCCCTTCTAAGTAATTTAGTGATCAATAAAATATGCTAATGATCGAGGTCGAGGAAGAAGTAAAATCATATTCAAATTGTTAAGATACCTTTAATCTCGATTCGATTTTCATCGGTATCTACAAGGTCAATAACAGGTTTGATTCTTTATTATTTTTTATGCGTAATTCGAATCGATTTTACTCGTTTAGTATTCTTAGTATACAATTGGTTCCTTACCCAACATTTTATATCTATCTAAATTATTATAGAACTTGTAACTGTTCATATCAAGATATAGATCGGTACATATATGTTTTCCAATATGAATTGTGTTCTTAGCATGGCCAAAATAAGATGTATTAAGGATGACCAATTATTAACACAAACTTCAAGTTTTCGTTTATTCATGCGTACGTAATATATATCGTACACTATGCAACTTTTGTACAAGAATAAAGTTAAAAGATTGATGTAAATTGGTTTTCTCATGCTTTGGCAAATTATAATTTACGCTTTTATTAATTGTTAAAAAATAATGTACACTCAACTTAAGATTACTAGCAAACCACTTTTAATTCTTTTGTTTTTTTCTTTGTCCTTTCATTTATGATTACCATCTGTTTGACACCATAGGGCATAGGTTCCATTTTTTTTATTGTATCTTTTTTTGTGTGTCATCTTGTAGATGATTGTGATTTTATGACACTGTTGATTTTTTCTTTAGCTAATATGTTTTGACTATTAAATATTTGTTTTTGTTTCGATGCAGCCATGCAGGGGATAATAAATCCGGTGTTATATTTATATGCACTTGTCGTGTTTTAGAAGTCACGCATATATATATTCTAGAATAGCGTGCATAGATGTTCTCGAAATACGTGCATAAATATTTTTGAAGAAGCTCACGTATGTGGTCAACGGAAACACATACCGGAAACATACATGTTTTTTGAATGCGTACATATATGTTCTAAAGGATTCGAGGAGCCGACGTAATGTGCACATATGTTATTGGAAGGATTTTGGATATCACATACATGATTTTGAATCTTTTGCACATTTATATTAAGAATATACATTTGTATGAATTGTATTGTATTTGATATCAAAATTTATGTATTGCAATTATGTTTTTTCTTTGTTATATATTAGAGATCATGAACATATGTGCATTTATTACCTATTTAAGCAATCCAAGTGTCATGGGTACAAAAAAATGTATATAGATTTATGATACATGTATGTTTTCTTAAAACATGTATGTTGGAAAAAAAATGTATAAATAAATTTATTTATTTATTTATTTTGAAATTCAAGGACCTTTAAAAAAACGTTTTTTAATAAAAAATAAAATAAAATATGAAAATGCATATTACCAATATACCCTTTTGATTTAACTAAAAAGATTTAATAATAAAAAGATTCTATTGGTTGATATCGGTTCTGTACCAAAAAATGGGTTTTGTAAATAGCGCATATATATATATATATATATATATATATATATATATATATATATATATATATATATATATATATATATATATATATATATATATATATATATATATATATATATATATATATATATATATATATATATATATATATATATATATATATATATATATATAGAATTTAGTTAAAATAGTGTAGTTGTTTATAATTCTTAAAATGAGAAGCCTTTTAAGCCTTTAGATCTTCTACTTTGTAAGATGACATTAATTTGGCAAAAAAAAAAACCAAAAGTAAAATTAATAACTTGGTATATGCTGGGAGGGGCATAATAGGTATTTTAAATTCTCAAATAATACCTTCATTCATAACCACTACCCACAAAATGAAACTGCCGTATCTTTTCCACTTTATCTATTAAAATTCATCTTCTCCATTTTTTTCTCTAAAATGAACCGCAACCAAATCTCACACTAATAGTTTCTCTACGACCGCTTTTATTATTGCTGGTTAGGGGTTAGTACGCCAGCTATATTCACGGTCGACCTTCCAAATAACTCTATATTTTTTGGCCGATCCGTCTTATTTTGTAGTGAGCGTTTCGATCAATCATGGTTACGACTACCCACTACCAACTAGTTGGGTTACTGATCTGTCTTATTTTCCGCAGCCAAATCTAACACTAATACCATCAATTTTTAGTGTACGTTTATTTGATTTGGAAGTCAACAATGGTGGCAAAGGTTTTTTAATTAATTTTTGCGGTTTTGAGGTGTGTATCAGTTTGTTGATGGTGTATGACTCAGTGGTGCACGAGTCATCTGCGGTGAGGCCAGTTGTTCACCATGGTGTACGAGTTCTTGGTGTGCGAGCTCGTGGTGTATGATTCAGCGGTGTATAAGTCGGTGGTGTACGAGTTGTGTGGTGCACGTCTTCGTGGGTGTACGAGTCGATGCACGAGTTTGTGGTTTACATTCTCGGTTATGTGTCACTTGTGAGTTTGTGTATATCAGCCGAAGAATCGAACTTGTTCTTTTTTTCCTAGTAATATGATATATCATGTTTGGTTGAGCATTGTAAATTTAATAATAGCCGTTTATGACTCATGTGTTTTACTGCCAATTAAAAAAATACAGACATGCGTATGACTCTTGTAAATTAGTGAACTAATTGATATAAGTGTACCATTTTTATTTACATAAAAAGATATTGACGTTTAAAATGGCACGTGTATCACTTTTTCAAATCGTAAACCATGTGAATTTTAAACTAAAAAAAGGTGTATCACTCTTGTTTTAGTATCAATTGATTATTATTTCATGTGTGTATATTTCATGGTGCACGTGTTCGTGGTTTACGATTTAGAGGTATACGAGTCGATGCACGAGTTTGTGGTTTACATTCCCATCGTGTGCCAGTTGGTTATTATCATGACACAACACATATTGTACCAGTTGATCGTGTACGAGTTCGACATTCCTATCATGTACCAGTGGGTAATGTATCAGTTTGACATTCTCTTTATGTCCTAAATAAACTCTTATGAATCTTTGTTCACGTACCATTGTATCGATTACTGTTGTAGGTATTTATTTGTGTATTATTAAATAGGTTATAAAAATTTTGCTTGATAAAATGGAAAAATATGTGAGAAAAAGGTTAAGATTTTGATATATTGAATAAGGATTTATGTTAACATACGAAATGACAAATAAAATAATTATGGGTTCCACCTTATCTTTGAAATAGACAAATCTATTTTTGGCAGCTAAAACACTAATACGTCAAATGAGGAGCATGAAGCTTGGTGCATAATGTCATGTAGGTTCTCCAAAATACCCTTTCAGGTGTATTTATTTAATACAATGCTAAACATTAACTACCTATCTTCTCAAATAACAATTAACAAATTTAATGGTCTAGATTACTTTCTACTTTAACAATTTTAAGGTACCACACTACATTAACCTAACTCTCTCTCTCTCTCTCTCTATATATATATATATATATATATATATATATATATATATATATATATATATATATATATATATATATATATATATATATATATATATATATATATATATATATATATATATATATATATATATATATATATATATATATATATATATATATATATATATATATATATATATATATATATATATATATATATATATATATATATATAGATAGTGTAACTTTCTTTTCAGAACCATTTTTAGTGTCAGAACTATCAGAACTATTTTTTTACTACTAATAATACATAATGTACCACTAATTAATGCAAAATGACATTTTTGAAAATATGTATGTGTGATTTTGTATGATTTTGAATGCCAGAATTAAATAAGGGCAAATTAGGAAGTTTATTATTCCATAAAAATAAAATCACCTTAAAAATAGTTTAACCTATTTATTTTTTACATAAAAAACATCGGCCTATCTCTCTCTATGTCATTCTCACAGATCTCTCAAT